>CM038050.1:153325409-154621598 GCA_021397845.1 Areca catechu | reverse complement strand
TGCCGGGGAGCTAGGCTCACCGGTGCCTGGGAGCTTCCCAGGTCTTTTGTGCTGGAGGGTCATCCGGTCTTGGATTGGCGATGATGCTGTCCAGCCCAGGGGACCTGAGCTTGAAGGAGCGCCTCATGGCGGAGGAGATTAAGCTCGGCTCCTAAGCACGAGGCCCAATCTCGAAGGGCCCACCTTGGGTGGAAGTTCGCGCTCGGCTCCGACCTAGTCGTCCCGGGCTTGCGGGAGCTAACCTGGCGGAGGACGGGGCCCGGCTTCGGCTAGCGCAGTTATGCTGGGCTCGGGAGTGTTGTTGATGACGAACTGCACGGTTCCGAGATGTCCTTGGCCGGAGGTCTGAGCTTCGATCTTGGGCAGGTGTCCTGGAGCTGGGCTCGAAGACGATGATGTTGGAGAGCTACGTGGCTCGGAGCTGCCCTTGGCCGGAGATCTGAGCTCCAGTCCTGAGCGGGCGTCCTGGAGCTGGGCTCGAAGACGATGATGTTTTAATGATCTGAGGACATGGCTCAGAAGATGTCGCCTTGGAGCTGGGCTCGAAGGCGTTGAGTGCCTGGGGGCTTCCCAGGTCCTTCATTGGGGAGCTGAGCTCGCCGGTGCCGGAGGGTCATCCGATCTTTGTTGCCGGAAAGCTAGGCTCGCTGGTGCCTGGGGGCTTCCCAGGTCTTTGTGCCAGAGGACTCTTCTTTGGGCTTTGTTGCCGGGGAGCTAGGCTCGCTAGTGCCTGGGGGCTTTCCAGGTCTTTTGTGCCGGAGGGCCGTGGGATCCGGTCTTTGATGCCCGGGAGCTAGGCTCGCCAATGCCTAGGGACTTCCTTGGTCTTCGGTGCTGGAGGGTCGTCCGGTCTTTAATTGGCGACGATGCTGTCAGCCCAGGGGACCTGAGCTCGGAGGGGTGTCTCGCGGCGGAGGAGGCTAGGCTTAACTCCTAGCCACGGGTCCTGATCTCGAGGGGTCCGCCTTGGGTGGAGGCTCGTGCTCGGCTCCGGCCTAGACGTCCCGGGCTTGCGGGAGAGGACCTGGTGGAGGATAGGCCCGGCTTCGACTATCACCGTGATGCCGAGCCCGGGAGCTTCAATAATTCGAGATGGCGCCTTGGAGCTGGGCTTGACGGTGCATTAATTGACAATTCCCTTGGCCAGAGATCTGAGCTCCGATCTTGGGCTGGCATCCTGGAGCTGGGCTCGGGGACGTTGATAATTTGAGAAGACGTCTTGGAGCTGGGCTCGAAGACGTATTGGTTGAGGATTCCCTTGGCCGGAGATCTGAGCTCCAGTCTTGGGCTAGCGTCCTGGAGCTGGGCTCGGGGACGTTGATAATTTGAGAAGACGCCTTGGAGCTAGGCTCGAAGACGTATTGGTTGCCTGGGGACTTCCCAGGTCCTTTACCGGGGAGCTGGGCTCGCCGGTGCCAGAGGGTCATCCGGTCTTTGATGCCGGGGAGCTAGGCTCGCCGGTGCCTGGGGGCTTTCCAGGTCTTTCGTGCCGGAGGACTTTTCTCCGAACTTTGGTGCCGGAGAGCTAGGCTCGCCAGTGCCTGGGGGCTTCATAGGTCTTTCGTGCCGGAGGACTTTTCTCCGGGCTTCGATAGGCGTCCTAGAGCTGGGCTCAGGGACGTCGGTGTTGGCGAGCTACGTGGCTCGGAAGGTTTCGCCTTGGAGCTAGGCTCGGGGGTGTTGAGTGCCTGGAGGCTTCCCAGGTCCTTCGTCGGGGAGCTGGGCTCGCCGGTGCCGCTCGCCGGTGCCGGAGGGTCGTCCAATCCTTGATGCTGGGGAGCTAGGCTCGTCGGTGCCTGGGGGGCTTCCCAGGTCTTTGGTGTTCCTGCAAGGTAAATAAATCATTGCACAGGAAACGGACCTTTATTTCAAATGGATGGAGAACTTACATTATTGACAGTAGCTCCTCAGATTACAACTGGGGGGAACCTGATTCCATCCAGGTCCTTGAGGTAGTAGGCCCCCTGTAGAAGGGCCTCGGCCACTTTGTAGGGGCCTTCCCCATTCAGCGAGAGTTTACCGCACTCTCTGGGTGGAGATGCCTCAGCTCGGCACGACACCAGGTTGCCGGGTCGGAAAGTTTTCAACTTCACCCAGGCGTTATGGTGTCGGGCGACCCGTTACCGGTGGGCTGCTATCCAAAGCCAGGCTCTGGCCATCTTTTCTTCAGGGAGGTCTAGGTTGAGGGGGTGCGCCGAGCTCAACTAGAATCACTATCTCTGTGCCGAAGATGAGGTCGAAAGGCGCTTTGCCCGTTGTCGTTCTGGGCGTTGTGTGGCAGGCTCACAAGACGCTCGGGAGCTTTTCCAACCCTTGCCCCCCGGGCCTTCTTGGGGGCACACCCAGTCCCCCAGTGTATCATCCCCACCGGCTTCTCAATGGGGCGATTGTCGACCGCTGGGACTGGTGGAAGGGCGACGAGTGCCTGGGATTCCAACTGAGATTTGCCCCCCACGTACCTTCCGAGGTAGCATCTCCTGGTGAGCTCCTCAATTCCTACTTGAGGTCGCGACATTTCTCGGTGCCGTGACCGTGGTCGCGATAAAAGCGATAGTACTTTGACTTATCACGGGTGGCGGACGGCTTCAGTGACGGTGGGCGCCTCAAGTAGTCCTCGCCCTCGATCTCCATAAAAATTTTTGTCCTCGAGACGAGGAGAGGGGTGTAGGCCTCCTCCGGAACGAGAGCCCTCCTCAGTCTTGGCTGGTCCCTCCGGGAGCTTTGAGCTTGGGGTGCTAGCTTCTGGGTCCCGGACACTTCAACAGGGGCCGTCTTCTTCAGGAATCCTCCGTCGAGCTCCCGCCTCGTACGGTCTGCCTCCTCGGCGCGGACATACTTTTAGGCCCAGAGAAGGAGCTCGACGTTGGCCCTGGGGGGCTTCTTATCCAACGAGTAGGTCATGCGGGAGGTTCTGAGCCCACGCTTCAGCGCCAACATGGCCACTGGATCTTCAAGATTGTAGATCTCCAACGCAGCGGCCTTGAAGCGGGCCACGTAGTCCTGCAGGGGCTCACGATCCTGCTGCCGGATGGAGAAGAGGCTATCTGCCTCCCGTGGCAACTTCCTGCAAGCATTGAAGTGAGCCACGAACTTCTACCCTAGCTGGGCGAAGGAGCTGATACTTTTCGGCTCGAGGCGAGTGAACCATACTCGAGCGGCCTTCCGAAGGGTAGCAGGGAAGGCGATGCACAGAAGGATGTCAGTGGCCCCCTGGACCCTCATGAGAGTCCGGTAGCTTTCCAGGTGGTCCAGGAGGTCGATGGTACCCTCGTAAGGATCCACCTGCGGTATCCGGAACCGGTGCGGGATCGGCTCCGTTTGGATTTCTTGGAAGAATGGGGGACGGGCGTCGTAGCCCGCTGGCTCACTAGCAGAGCCCGGCATGCTAGCGAACCGGCAATCAAACTTCGCTAGCTTGCGTTCATGCTCCTCCAGGCGCCAATCCATCGCGCGCCTGGCGGCTTCATCAGGGAACCCCTCCGCCGAAGGAGACGGAGAAGGTGACATGGATGCACGGCACCCGTGGTGGGAGGTCTTACTTTTCTTGCCTCGGCGGGGTCTGGGCACCTCCCACCCGAGGTTTAATAAGCGGCTCTCTCCATCAACAGAGCCGGCTCGTTGTCTTTTCATCGGAGCTTGATGGCTGCCCCGGTTTTCGGTGGTGGCACGCGGCTACGACGACCTTCCTTGTAAGGAGCGCAGGCTATCGCGGGAAGCTGCGGCATGGGCCGCCGGGGTCCCTGGCTGCGGGTGGGTAGCCACGGACCGGTGCTGATGCTGAAGCTGGCGCACTGCCGTGGCAAGAACTTGAATCTGCTGGGCAAGTGCAGCCAGCTGGGCTTTTGATGGGGGTGGCTGGACCGGAGTAGGTGGCTCCACTTCTATCTCCGGTCAGTGCAGGTTCCCATGAGAAGGGGATGCCTCCGCACGACTGGAAGAAGCTCCCCCGGCTCGGGTGATCATCATGCCCCCGGTGGTCTGGCTAAGCGGGGCTCGAACTGGATCGAATGTCGTTCTGCGTCCCTTCCTGGCGCGCCAATCTGTTGCCGCCCGGATCGCCGTGGCCCGTAGCTGCTGGTGGTGCCGGGTGTTTTGCGTCCGCCCGCGAGAGATGCCTCCGGTGCCTCGGGACCTGCAAGAAAGCCAACGTCAGTGACCCGGGCCGGGAATTCCGGCGGGGGCACTCCGACGATCAAGTCAGTGACGATCCAGGAGAACAGATCCTCCTGGTCGAGCCCCTCTGGATGAGCTCCACACTAGGAGGAGTGAATATAGTGTGAGTGAAAGATGAGGACGAGCTGGGAGTGGTGTTGGCCGAGGTGGTCTTGCCCTCCTCTATGGCCTTCCTCCCTTGTGTCGCTCTGGTTCCTCCCTTTTCTTTGGGTTAGATGCCGATACCTCTTTTGCTTATTTTTTTGTGGGAGTTTCTACCTTGGTTTGCTTTGGAATCTTCCCCTGCTGTCGTGTACGATGAGGTACCGTGACGTGGACGGGACATCTCTCCTGTTTTGACAGTCGGGGAAGCCTCCGTAGATTTCTGACATTCCTTCTGCTTATCCCTCTCCTGGGAGTCCGACAGGCCTTGATCGACGGGCCGCCGATCTTGGGATCCGTGCTCTCCAGCATGGTCTTTTCTCCGGTTGTACGACAGATCGACGGAGGGTATGGTACCTTGATTGCGGCATGGTTGGTGTCGTACGGCCCTCGGAAGCATCGCCACTGTCCTTGGAGGAGAGGTATGGCTCCCTTGGCGACCGATGCATTGGCTTGAACAGAGGGCCGAGCTGGAGAGGCAGGGCCCATCTTCGGTAGACTCGCCTTGGTGCTGCTCGGCAGGACAGAGGTCGACCGAGCTCGATTGCGGAGGCGCGCCTCGTGGCGGAGGAGGCTGAGCTCGACTCCTGACCACGGGACCCGATCTCAGACGAGCTTGGTGCCGGGGCGCCGCCCAGCCTAGGGGACCTGAGCTCAGAGGGGCGCCTCGTGGCGGAAGAGACTGAGCTCGACTCCTGATCACGGGGCCCGATCTCGAGGGGTCCGCCTTAGGTGGGAACTCGGACTCGGCTCCGGCCTAGGCGTTCTGGGCTTGCGGGAACGGACCTGGCGGAGGACGGAGCTTGCCTTCGACGAGCAAAGGTATCGCTTTAGGGAAGCTCAGCTCGGCAAAAGCGCTCATGTTGAAAGCTTGTCGTGGCGTCTGATGGGAACTTCACGTCAGCTACCTTGTGCCATGTCAGCATTCTGGCCACATCATGGCCCATTGCCATTCCTAAGTAGAAGAAAATGATCCGAGCAAGTCTATAACTGAAACAGAAACAAGGTTATGGATTATAGAGGAAAAGGAAGGTGGAGACCCTCCAGAATGAGAGGATTGGTCTATTATAAAGAGAGAGGGGAAGGCAGTGGAAAAATAGAAAGGAAGCAATTACAGATCAAAAGAATGAGCTTAAAAACCAGAAAGAAATGACACATTAAAACCCAAGGCAAATGGTATAAAAAGTAGTTAACGAGCAAGGCAATAAAGTTTATGGAGGAATAAACTGATGCAAAGTAGACAACAACCTGATAAAAAAATTTTCAACCTATTCTTGAAGGTAAATGTAGAAGAGATGTAGGCACATACTAAATGTCATGGCTGAAGGACACCCCATGCTCATGTAGTGCACAACATTCAAAGACAAGATTTTTCCTCTCTTTTCTTTTTCTTTTTCTCTCTCTCTCTTTTTTTTTTTTTTGTGAAACTAAACAAATCCTGATAGAGGCAGAGCCAAGGAATCTTATACCGTTAAAAGAAGATATAGAAATGATAGTTTGCTGCAAAAATTTTGGAAACAACAATTTTAGAGACCCTACAAATTATAGAATGCTAGCATGCCCAAAGTTACTCCGTTCATCCAATTCGAGGATTTCAATGTCATCTTGGTGCATGTTAGTTTCATCTTGAAGCATATTAATGCCATCTCAGAACACAGTGAAAAGCAATGAGGTGCGGAGTCTTCAACTCAGCCACAACTTTCAGACAGAAGTGATAAACTTGGATAGGCTTCTTCTTTTTTTATTTGAGGAAAAAAATGGAACGACTAATTGGCCAAGGTTCCTGTAGGAAATCAGTTGCTAGCTGACTGCTCTAATCAGGATTTTGGCTGACTGCTTTAGGATTTTTTTTTCCCCACTCTTTTTTTTGTCCTAATTGGGGTTATGGACCAGTTAACTCCATTAAAGGGACCAATACCCTGCTATAAGAGCAGATTATCAAAAGAAAAGGCTGCAGGCCTCATCCTTTGTCCATTTCAGTTCTCTATAATAATATGTATTCTGATCTTCTATTTTTCCTTCTTTTGTTCTCTCCTATCTCCATTTTCCCTTACAAATCCCTACTTGTCGCATAACCTGATCTTCTTATCATATTTTTTCTATTTTTTCCTCCTTTTTCTCTTATTCTCCCCTATTTCCATTTTGCTTCTACAAATCCTTGCTATTACACAGCAGATGTTATCCAATCAGGAAGAAAGTAATTCTTTCAATTGACTTAACTCAAATCTATTAAAGAAATTTAGTAAACATAAAACAAATTAGTAAAAATAAGATCAAGATCCTATTTTCTTCTATTAATGCATGACAAACTAGGTTACATAGCCTCTATTTATACCAGTGAAGTCCATCCTTGCACAGTTTGGATGAGACTTCCCTTCTAATTAAAAGATGATAAAATTTTTCTGACCAGTAAAAAATAATCATAAAAATGCTAAAATTTTACAAGAAGTAGATCTTGACTTCTACATTGATTTTATTTTTTTGATCGTTTCACCAAATTATTCCTAAATTGAAAGATATGTCCGATCAGAATCTTTCCTAAAAAGAAAACTTTGCGTTGACACGCCACCCAAATAATGAAATATGGCCCCTGATTGCCCGATGATCCACACCCTTAAGAGGTAGCACCACATCATAGAGTTTGAACTATTACCAAAATTCAAAAACAGAGCACTTTAATTGGACATCATACGGCAAGCAAGGGCCTCTAAAAGTTTGGCATGTAGTTCGACTTCCCAATGAAGTGGATCTCATCAAATTTAGTGATCCTTTTGAATCAAGATGTCTTCAAAGCATATCAGATATGAACTCTTTCATACAATTAGTTCATTAAGAGGAGAAACAACCAGCCATGACATTCAGGGTAAATCAGGTTTGAACACTAGTCTACAGCAAACTCACATTTACAGCCTTTAACTTCAATGGGGCAACATTGCCAATTTGATAAGGTTCATTCAGAAATAAAAAATGAATCAAATCCTTCCTGGTCTGGGTCAGTTTTGGTTAGAATAAGCAGATGTCCAATAGCTTTCAGTAATAGGTGGGATTCTAACATATCCTTAAAATAAATCAACTGAAAATTTTCTATATCAAGAGAAATGGGGCTTGAAGGACTAGGAAAAGTTTCGATCAGAAATATTTTTGCTATATCATGGAGGAGATTGAAAAGTGCATATCTAGATTAAAGATGGAAGCAAAGTCATTTCTCAGCCTTAAGGAAATAACAAGTTGAAAATCACAAGGCTGAACTACTAAGAATTGTGCCTGATAAGTTGTGCTAGATGGATAAGGGGACAGAAAAGGAAAACCAAAGTATTGAGTACATTTACCAGGAAGAATTACAAATGTAAAATCAAAAAGGTACATAACCAGCAAAAGGGCTGGCTCACATATCCAAGTTGTGTAATTAAAGAATTATAATTAAAAACACATCTGGATTAAAGATGAAAGAAGAGCCATTGCTTGGCCATGAAGGAAACAGTTCTTAAGTTCCATAAAAATGATTAACCAACAGCTTATGAATCATGCGAAGCCATGTTTGTTGACTAATCAGACAGAAACTCGAAATGTTTTTGTATGAGTACTTTAAATAGTAATAATTGCAAAAGAAAAATCAGGAAATGGCATAATTTTAGAAAAATGGGTGAATTATATATTTGTATAATTAAATAATTACTGAAGAAATCATTCATAGAATTCAAGGAGAGAATAATCTATTGTTTTTGTTCACTTTCCCTTGTTCCAACATTCCACTACAGGGAAAGAGATTAAGAGATCATATAGTTGGTTTGAATTCTTGATGAAAAACATAATAAAAGAGGTGGTGTATCGGAAGCCTAGAAGGAAAGCTCCCCCAATCCCAGCAATTAGTCATGCAATTCCTAGAAATCCTTTTGGAGCATTCGTAAGTTCTCATGCATAGGAACCCAATACTACTTCTACATGTCCGCATCCAAAGGTCAAGAACCCAAAAGAACCCAAGTTCAGTCACTGATTGCAGAATGATGAGTTTGTACAACAAAACTTAATTATTATGTTTGTGACTGGTAGACTTGAAACCTTTCTTCTAAAATTAAAAGATTCTAGAACAATTTGCTTTCTTGAGGAAAAGGAACATGCAGAGAATATTATACTTTCCCAAGAAATTATGGCACATTACATCGAGTCAACCCAAGAAACAGCTTCCTAGTTCAAAAAGTTGATTCGATAACACATAAAAAATTGGATCAAAAGGTTTGCCAAGAAAATCAACCACATAATGTTTGAACTCTATTTCCTACAATATTCTGATGAATGGGTTGAATTGGACTTCGGCATGGAGACCACAATTATTCCAATACTTGTTCATGCTAATAATGAAGTTTCTCTAGGTTTTTAAAAAAAAAAAAGCTCAAAAAGATAATAGATCAAGTGAACTTCAGAGTTTCCATCCGAAGCAGTCTTAACTACCGACCTCTAGTGTTATATTGTAGGATGTAGTGAACACATCAAGCATGGCTTTGTGCAGCATAGTAAAGTATAAAGCATGGAATAGGGTCAGTCCTTTTTGATAAATCACCATGAATACACAGATTACATGTATAATAGGAGAAAAATATATCTACCGGAAGATGTTGAAGCCATGAAAGCACATGGCCTTCTAAGAATTATTATCTGATGCGAATCAAGAAACTCACACTTATTTCAGAAGAAAATATCGTGTACTCTAAAAAATACTAATCCTAATTCTATTTTAAAAGGATTTATTTAAAGTTTTCTTTACTTTTATTGTTACTTTTATTAAAATTTTTAATTTTATTAGGACTTAATAATTTGATTTCCATTCGAATACAATTTATTGTTATATTTAAGAACCCCAATTATATGAAAAAGATCAAATTTAAATATTAAAATTAAATATTATTTTAAAACTTTTACGTTCCACATCAAATTAGTATCAGAGCAAACTACGATCCATTACTCATTGATTCCGCCATTCGGCCACTGCACACCTCCGCCCAATCGAAAAACCAAGGAAAAATCGAAGAAAACAAGTTTCCCTGTTCGACCGTTCCAAGCTTCCGAGACCCCCACCCGATTGAGACTCGGACGAAGAAACCATGGATCAAGCCACCGTCCCAACTGCCTTCACCGATGTCCAATGCAGTCACCACCTTTACCGTCTTTGCATCGCCGACTCGTCGTCGCCGTCTCCGTATCGCCCATGGACGGGAGGCCAGAAGAACAAGAATCCTCAGGCTCGTGCGCCCCCCCCCCCCCCCAATCGCCAGGCTGCATCGAAGCCAATCCTCCGCAAGGGAAAGCTTCCCACCGCCCGCTCGAAGCCTCCCATCTGATCTTCCACAAGGGGGCACCAATTAACGCACCGTCGTTGCCTTCCCCGATGCTGTCGCGGCAGTCGACCTGCCTTAGGGAGAAGAGAAGACTTCGCTACCTCCTCCACCGTCTGGGACTTCGCTGCCTCCACCGTCTATCATACTTGCCGGAGTCGCCACCCATCGCCAACATCACCAGAGTCGCCGCCCGTCATCCCAAACTCCGTGCATGGGGGATCCGTTGCTGTCAAGCCCAAGGTTTTAAATCCCGTGGGATGGGAGTGTCCCGGTTTTTGCCCGGAACGGGACGCCCCATGTCCCGCCCCGTCCCGGTGGCCGTCCCGATCGGGCGTCCCGGTGGCCGTCTCGATCGGGCATCCCAGTACATACTTGTGATGTTTTTATATATATATTTATTTTTTAAATTTATTTTAAGTTTTTTTATTTTATTTATTGTTTAAATATATTTGATTTTTTAAAATAATGCATTTATGATAAACCTGTTCTATTTAGAACTAACATTATACTGTATTATGATTTTTCAAGTTGTTGAAGATTCTTTCTTGATTACCAAGCAACGATTTCTTGTAAATGATGATGCACAAATGCTTGATAAAGCATAACTATTGAAGTTAGATAAAAAAATTGCAGTGCATACTGCTTGAGCTTAGCACTTGTATCAAAAAATATGATGATGCTAATATTATGTAATAAATCATTTTCAATATTACAAAAAATGAGTCATCAGTTTAACATAAACATATCAAAATCATTACTAATTCCAAGTGGAATGCCTATGACTCTCATAAACATCTGGGTCTCGCTCATAATCGGAGCCTTGAATATATTGCCAATTCGGATGCTGGACGAATCCTTGTTGTTCATTTTGTATTTGATATTGTCTAGGATAACCTTCTTGACGATATATTGGATAAGGAACAGGCCATCCTTGATGAGGATAATAAGAGGCAATTTCATACTGTGATCCGGAAATATTTCCACAAGGTGGATGAGAATAGTCTTTAGGATATGACCATTGAGAATATGCATCTGAATCATTCGCTCCAACAGATTCTATTATGGTCGATGATGATGATCTAACTTGTTCAGACTCGAATATGCGTTTTGCATCTTGCTCCATCCATGCCATAAACTCCGGATAGGCTTGACGTCAATGTTCTTCAGTTATTCGCAACTCATGAAAACGATCCAAAATATCTTTAGCCAGCAACTCTTCTTCATTCTGATATCTAGAACTGCGTCTGGCTCCATGATCCTGGTCCTGTGTAGCATGGCTGAAATATGCTTCTTGTGTAAAAGGACTAATCCCACATGCTTCACCACCTCCACCTTGATTATCATGATCATCAGATCCATCATCACTCTTGCTATCATTATCATCATCACTATTATCCTGAGATGATCTAGGCAATCTAGGATCCGAGGATTCAAGTGTCTCACTATCATCATCTCGAACTGGCACATCATCAATTGCCGCTATTGGATCAATTGTCACCTTCATCTTTGATTTGGACTTTCCATATTTGTCTTCAACTGTAGCTCTTTGGCTTCCCCTTTGGCTTCCTCTAAATTTAAACATTTCACGATCAAATCGTTGATCAGAATCTTCAGATCGCCTGCCACCTGATCCACCATCATCTTTAGCAGTATCTTGCATTCCACTCTGAATGGGAGATAAATGAGAGGTCGTCCATCGATCTACATCTCGTACTCCTGCCTCATGTGCTATTGTTTTGCATGGTCGAGGAGGATCCCCTGGCTCATCCAACACTGGTGGATCCGGTGCTTCTTGATCTGCAACCCAGTTCAACATAGGATCCTCCTCATCATGGACAAAGTCCTCTTCGAATGGATCATCTTGCTTGGGCTCTTTTCCCTCATTGACATACCTGAGCTTCAACCTCATATTATAGTGTACAAAGACTAGATCTCTCAATCTTTGTGAGGTTAGACGATTTCTGATTTTCGTATGGATCAGGACAAATGTACTCCAATTGCGCTCACATCCACTTGATGAGACAGTCTGTGATAGGATCCGAATAGCAATCTTTCTTAGATTTGGTGCAGATGTGCCCCACTGGACCCACCATTCTCCTGTATTCAAAATATCAAATAAAATAATATATATTATTAAACTTAACAATATCGAATAAAATAATATATATTATTAAACTTAACTCCTCAGCTATACATAGATGTACATATAATAAAAAATAATCCTATATTTATACCTAGTGACATTTTAGATATAGATCTGTATGCTCCTTGTTCTCCAAAGCTTCCTTTCCACTCTCGAAAAATTTTTTCCTGCCCAATCAATATAAACATCTCATTAAAGGTAATCTAAATTTAATAATTTAACATATTTCAAACATATAATGGCTTTTCTACTATTATAGGTATATATTTTTTTATTACCTCACTTATAGCTTCTGCAGCCAAGTCTAAATCACTTTCTAGCCTATATACGACATTCCTCAAGGCTTTCAAAAGCTCTTTATCCAAGGCAATGTTATGATCATATTGATATTTGGGATTTAAATAGTAGGCTGCATAACAAAAAAAAAATAGTATTAATGAAATGCAAAGATATTCATATAACTTATTTAATAAAGGATGCATGATAGTTATGCTTCAAACAAGTTTTACCTGCTAAGTGCAAGTCTTTTCCCATTTGAGTATCCCATCTGTCCTCAATAACACGTAAATATGGTGCCGCTTTCTTCTGTCCTACTACTTTTATAATCTCTTCTTTGCAAGCAGACATCTTGGGATATACATAGCCCATCTGAGGAAACTTCTCGGTATCTACCATCCATAGCACTACATACAAGGGCTGCATCATATACACCTCTTCCAGCTCACCATTTAGAAAAGCTGTTCGGACATCCATTTGCCAGATTTCATAGTCTAAATGTGCTGCCAAAGCAAGCATAATCCGAATGAACTTGAGCATTGCAACAGGAAAAAACGTCTCATCATAGTTAATACCATAACGCTGACGATACCCCTTTGCAACCAAATGGGCTTTATAGGTCTCCACCTGCCCATCTGCACCATGCTTCCGCTTGAAGATCCATTTACATCCAATGGGTTTTATCCCTTCAGGTAGATCAATCAATGTCCATACATTGTTGATTTCCATGGACTCTATTTCGGATTTCATGGCTCCCAGCCATGACTCAGAATCAGACCTTGTCATTGCATTCATATAGGTGATTGGATCCTCATTATTTTCATCGAGTTCAACAGGATCACCGTCTTGGACCAAGAAACCATAGTATCTATCTGGTTGACGTGATACTCTACCAGATCTCCTTAATGGATGCACTATGGGCTCTGGATCTGATCTAATCAAATCCGGTTCTATAGTGGTCTTAGAGTGAGAAGGTTCTTCTATTTGTTGAACTTCTCCAAGTTCAACCTCAGCAGCTTGAGTGCCTTCGCCAAGGTACTCCCTTTCTAAAAAGGTTGTCTTAAGACTGACGAACAACTTTTGTTCCTCAAGCAGATAGAAATAATATCCTTTCAATTTTTTAGGATACCCAACAAAAAGACACCTATCAGACTTAGGTCCTAGTTTATCCGTCTCCAAACGTTTGACATAAGCCAGACACCCCCAAACACGAAGGTGAGAGAGAGTCGGCTTCCGTCCAATCCATATTTCATATGGTGTTTTGTCAACGAACTTACTTGGAACCCTATTCAGAAGGTAGGATGCTGACTCTAGAGCAAATCCCCAAAAGAATTTAGGCAGACCAGCTAAGCCCATCATGGATCGAACTATGTTCAACAGAGTTCGATTCCTTCTTTCAGACACACCATTTAACTGAGGCATCCCCGGAGGAGTCCATTGAGAGAAAATCGCATTCTCCTCAAGATAAGTCAAAAACTTAATGGAAAGATATTCATCACCTCGATCTGATTGAAGGGTTTTAATAAACTTCCCAATTTGTTTGTCAACTTCATTACGGTAATGTTTGAACATTTCAAACACCTCAGATTTATGTCTCATGAGGTAGACATAGCCGTCTCTCGAAAGATCGTCTATAAATATAATGAAATATCTATATCCACCTCTTGCACTGATATTCATAGATCCACATACATCAGTATGCACCAGACTTAGAATATCACCAGCTCTTTCATCATTTCCAATAAAAGGTGACTTGGTCATTTTTCCAAGAAGACAAGATTCACAAGCTGGCAAGAATTCTCTCAATGAGATCTAGGAGACCTTCTCCCACCAACTTATTTATCATGTTCTTGTTTATATGACCTAGCCTATAGTGCCAGAGATAGATATCACTAACCTTATCTATCCTAGGGCGTTTATTAATTAGCGATGTACAATACAGTAACAGGCTGTGATAGTACATATACGCCATTCTTCAATTGTCCATTCATCACATTAGAACCATTCAAAGTGATGAGCAAATATCTTTCTTTATTGATAATTCATAACCATCATTGGCCAAAAGGCCTACAGAAATGATGTTTACTAAAAAGGAAGGACAAAAATGACATTCACTCATAATAACAATACAAGATTCGAAATACAAAGAAACAGTTCCTAACACCAGAACTGGAGCTTGACTTCCATTTCCAATATTCAGAAACCTTTCACCGCTTCCGAATCTCCTACTAACTTGAAATCCCTACATAGAATTGCAAATATGGTAAGGACTTCCGGTATCTAATACCCAGCTAGTAGTATCATAAACAGAAAAACTACAAGGATTTATCATATAAATATCTTGATCAGCAACAGCTTGCTGCTTTCCCTTTGCCTGTTTGGGTCCAGAGTCGCAACGTAGGCAGAACAGCTCCGTTTCCAATGACCCGGCTTCTTGCGGAAGAAACATTCTGCCTTACTCTTGTCAGGCTTGACCCTCCTAGTCTAATATGGCTTAGCACTTGGTACCTTCTTATTCTTTTTCTTTTTCTTCGCTTTCCCAAAGGGACGACGCCCTACTCCAGAACCTCCCACCAGATTTACTAACCCCTTATTGAGATTATGGTCTTTCGCATAAGTCTGCAGTAATCCTAATATCCTATGATAGTTTACTGCAGGCCTATTCATTCTAAAATTATCGAGAAAGACCTGGTAGGAAGGGGGCAGAGAATTCAAAATTGCGTCCTTGCCGAGCTGCTCGTTCAAAGGACATCCGAGTTTGCCCAAACGCTCAAATAACTCAATCATGTACATTACATGATCAGTTACCGAAGCTCCATCACACATGCGCGTGTTATAGATGGCGGAAGAGATCTGGTATCTCTCCGTATCATCTGGAGTGCCAAAAGACTCCAACTTTTGAAGAATTTCTTCTAGCTGGGCCTCCTCGAACTTCCGACCGAACTCGTCGTTCATCGCAGCCAACATTATACAATGCATCATGATGCGATCAGAGATCCACTTTTGGTAAGTGTCCCTGACAGTGCCACGAGCATTGAGGGCTGGGATCTCAGGTGCCGAATCTGTTATCACATAGAGGATCCGTTCGTGCTCCAGGACTATCATAAGTTTTTGATACCAGGTATCGAAGTTGAGTCCAGATATTTGTCGTTATCTAATAATGACTGAAGCGACAAAGTGATCGACATTATCTAAAAAAAGGAGAACAAGACCTATCAGTGTATGAATTATTTAAAGTCCTAAAGACATTGATTTTAGTCCAAAGGTTTCTCCTACTATTTTATTCAGATTGGTAGCCTCTACACTCCAATCCGAAGAATAACATTTATCCTTTAGCGGGTACTAGGATCCAATAGACTATATATGAGCCCGACTTTGGTCGGCCAATCCAAATGCATCTAAAGGTAGGTACAATACCAATTGCTTCTCCAAGCAATTCCTAGTATTTGTTTTGCCCCAGGGATCCTGACAATCGGCATTTGAGCCTCCTATTGAAGGTCCTGGATAGGTCTGGTTAGGTCCAACCATTAACATGATCAAATTCAATGCTTCTAACTAACCCATGATCAAGCTCGACTTTAGCCGGCCAACCTAACCACGTGTTAAGATAGTCGCACTGAGCCATCATATGCTGAATGGCAATCCCATTCGCCTGATGACCACTCGTTCTTTGGAACTGCCGATGATCACCCAACTTATGGACTCATTGCCAATCCAACTTAATGGGAGGCTAAGACTTAGGCTATCTCATAACTTAGTCTTTTTATGGACCTAATAATTTAGAGGATTTCAATCTTATGATATTTAAGAAAAATACATGGACCTTGATCAAGAAAACTCCCACCAAACACTTGGAGGGTTTCTAGATCAACTTGGTCCATGGACACCTATGAACCAGTCAGATTGATTAACCTTAGTTGACATGGATCAACTCGAATCAATAGATAGTCTGATTTAATCTGATTCACCACAGTAGCCAGATAAGTAAGATCAAGGGATGGGTTATGCCAGGTAAGCCTCTTGCCTTAGACACCAACTATGAGTTGGTCAGGTAAGAGTTAGCCCCAAAGAACCTTAATCACAACTGTCAAACTTACCTCAGACACCAAGTGGTTTACCAGACTTAATTAGACTAACCTAAAGAATCGAGCTCACCACGAAGCCATGAATCAAGTCCATTTAGATGTATGGACTGATCAAACTAACTATTAGAAAAATTTATAGAGGAAAGACCTGATTCAACTTTTGATTAGTCTTTTCTCTATTTAATCCATTCATCTAAACCTAGATCTAACACATTTAAGGACCCAATTACAGCTAACCCATTCAACCCATAATTTATGAATCATGACTTAAAATTAGAATCATATCCTAAATCTTAATCATACATCTTAATTCTCAATTAAGTGTACTCATTATTTGAAACATTTTCAATATTATATGAAACAATTTCATAATTACCGTTTGAACTTTTCAAATGTTTAGATAAAACTTCTTTTAGATCTCATCTAAACATAGTTATGATCTTAGATTAAAACAATTTTAATCCTTTAAATTCCTCACTTTCTTCTTCATAAGGTCATGACGCAGCGGCACCCCTACACGCCATAGGAGAACCCCTTGGAATGGGAAGAGATGGTCTTTAAACCATGCTTCTCTCCTATGACCGAACGGCCATGACGAATCCACCTTAATCCGAGTACTATGTGAAGGAAATCAAACCGATTTCATGAAAACATTAAACCAGACGCATCAACCTGGATGCTCTGATACCATAATTAGGTAAGTCGTTCCCCCAGGTAAGGGTTGATACATGCATTTTAAAAATTTTCTAAACGCATGCAGCAGCAGAAAATGATAAAACAATTTTATCTATAATGTTAATCTAATTAGCACAAGCCCCTACTAGGATCTAGAAGCATCTTGAGTAATGTAAATATGAAATCATGCAACAATTATGTCATACATAATTTAAAACATACCTTTCACCAAAGACTGTAGGAAGATGCCTGGGCTGCCTACCGCGATCCCAACGGCGTCTCGGACCTGTGGAAGGGCCTCCTGCTCTGCTAGCATCACACATGTACTGCCTCTGCTGGTATCCATACAGGACTCGTCGTAGCTGAGTCGTAAGGGACACCGGATTGCTAGATTCTTACAGTCCCCTCCTTTTTCAGCAACTCGGGCTTACTTCGAAAGACCACCCGACCGACATCTGGACCGGATATTGGCTTCTATCTTGCAAACTTGCTTTTGCAAGATCAAGGACCTTTTTTCCTCTCCTTCCTCTTATCTAAACAAGCTCTCAATACTTGGAAGAAATTTAAAAGGAGGAATGAATAGTAAGGAGAAGGAACTATTTGGAAAGAAACCTCCCAAATGTTTTCTCCCCTTCTCCCTTTCTCTTTCCTCACCTAAGCACTCTCACACACCTCCTCTCTTGGCCGGCCACACCCCTCCCCTTCCTTATATAGGCCACAACAATTATGGAATAATGGTTGGTGAGTGTGAAACCATTTAAAGAAGAGAAGATAAACCTTCTCTCTTTAAATACTTTCACACTATCATGAAAGCTTTATCTTCCTTTAATCCCTCCAATGAGGTCAATTCCCCATTCCAAGTCACCAACCTTGGTGATTATGACTATTTAAAAAAGGATTACCAAGTCAAAATGGGGAGGGGATTAGGTGGGCACAAGACTTAAGAAGTATTTGCTTATGTCATCTCTTACATCATCCAAGCTTACATCATGCAAACATCATCCACGCTTACATCATGCAAACATCATCCACGCTTACATCATGCACACATCATTCATGCTGATATCATGCTTTCATCATGCATGCAAACATCATGCAAACATTATCCATGCTTACTTTATGCAAACATCATGTTTACATCATGCAAACATTATGTGACATGTGGAAGGAGAGAGGGGGAGTGCCATGTGACATGAGGAGAGAGAGTCCCAGTCCAACTGGGCTCTGACTCATGGTCCAATTTAAAACTGATTTGACACTCAAATCAAAAGCCATATTTAAAATCCAATCAAACCAATTTCGAAAAGGCTTATTGATCCTAACATAATTTGGATTAATTAAAATTAAATTAAATATAATTTAATTTAATTAATAATTAATCCATAATTAATTAGATCATCTCTTAATTGTAACAATTACAATTAGGTCCAAATCGATTTGCTGATTAGTTACTTAAGCCCCTTTTGTATGTGACCCCTCAGGTTCAAACACTATACGGTAGCACGGGAACATTTCCAGTACCAGCCAAAGTCGCCATCTAGCAATGACACCCGACGTCCGGATAGGTTGAAAAATTGCAAAGCAATCTGAACCTATCGAATATAGAATAGCACTGAACTTATTCCTTGATCATCCTAATGCTCCGGATGGCATAGGGTTAAACTGCCCAACCCTAATCAATCCATCTCAATATGTCTCAAACAAAGAATACTTGTAACTCTTTACAAGGAATGCCCTGGCCTTGGTCTTTCTCAATTGAAGCATACTAAGCATTCAATCCAAACCATTTAGAGAGATCAATCCTATCTCGATCCTACTACCGCTACACAAGTACTTGACTGTACCTAGTAACCTTCCATCACCAGATTAGAAATCTACACAAGTACTTGACTGTACCCAGTAACCTTCTGTCACCAGATTAAAAATCCGGATAGTCCGGCACCTAAGCACAGTAAGTTGTTTGCAAGCTGCCATAGTGATATCAAGTCAGAGGAATAATTCGTGTCTACATTCTAATGCAAAACTCCTCTTCGGCAGAAAGAGAGTCCCGTATGAGAGTCATGTTCAGTGAAGTGTCAAAACACAACACCCGATGTCATACTAGCATCTCCATGCTCCTTGGTTAAGAAGACAACCAACAGACATGATATCAATGACCTACTCTCGATACACCATCGTCCTAAACAGCGTATTCTTTGATCACGAACCAGTTTATGAACTATACGATGTATCCTCTCTATATCGCATACAAGGTAGCTCAAAGGACATCATCATACAAGAGTTCAATTAGAAAGATGACATGTGATGAACAACCAGAAGAAACTTTTTATTCAATTTAATAATTTATACATATACATGAATTGCACAACCATCTACAGCCTAGATGATTGGCTTTGGGACAATTCCCAACAAGCAGAAGGCGGACCGGATTCTCAGCTTCATCATATTGCTCTACCCGTAGTGTGGACAGGCCTAGTTCCACTAGAATTAGGCCTCAATGTCGAAGACAAGATTAAAGGGTATCTCACCTATTGCCGTTTTAGGTGTAGTATGGTAGACCCAAAGAACACTAGGAAGTTCTTCGGCCCACCGGCCCTTGGCTTAGTCCAGTCTGGTTCGGAGCCCTTGGAGGATGGTCCGGTTGGCCACCTCGGCTTCTCCATTCGTTTGAGGGTGAGCTACCGAGGTTAACCAGTGGTGGATATTGAGGTCGCCACAAAATTCTTCAAATGCTTAGTCGTCGAACTGCCATCCGTTGTCGGTGATGATAGAGTGGGGAAGCCCGAATCGGCAAATGATCGACTTCCAAAGGAAAGACCTGACCTTAGCTTCAATGATCCGGGCTAGTAGTTCAATCTCGATCCACTTGGTAAAGTAGTCAATGGCCACTATTAGGTATCTCCTCTGTCCGGACGTAGGAGGAAAGGGACCCAAGATGTCCATTCCGCACTAAGCAAATGGCCAGGGAGCAGAGAGATGAGAGAGCAGCACAGCCGGTTGATGTTGTATACAAGCATGCCGTTGGCAGCGGTCGCACCTCTTTACGAAGTCGGCGGCGTCTTTCCTCATGATCTCCCAGTAATAGCCTTGGCGGAGGGCTTTATACGCCAATGTTCTACCCCCCACATGACTCCCGTAGAGGTCTTCATGTTCTCTCGAAGCACAAAGGCAGCCTCCGAGGGTCTCAAGCACTTTAGGAGCGGGTAAGAATAGGACCTGCGATAGAGTTGCCCGTCCATCAAGCGCGCAGCCTTCTTCTTGAGGAGGCCGGCCTCCACGCGACTCTCGGGCAGAACACCGTCGGTTATGTATCTGATATAACGGTCCATCCAGCTAGGTTCAGGAGCGACTTGCTAGACCTCGCTGGGCACTTCGTAACCGGGAGTCAGAAGATACTCGATGTAGATGCATCCCAATGATGAGTCCGACAGAGTTGCCAGCCTAAAAAAGGCATCGGCATGAGTGTTCTCTCCCCGAGCAATATAGGACATGCTGCAACGCTGAAAACCTACTATACTCGAGCGTACCCGCTCCAGGTACTTTGACATCTAAGGATCTCGAGTTTCGAACTCTCCTGAGTCCTGACCGGCTACTAAGTATGAGTCAGTTAAGACTCTTAGAATAGACACTCCTAGCTTGCGGTACACCCTTAACCCCGTGATGAGTGCCTCGTATTCTGCCTGGTTATTGGTAGCCTCGAACAAGAAGCGCAATGCGCACTCGGCCACAACCCCATCGTGGTTAGCAAGGATGAGGCCAACTCCACTTCTTCCTGCATGGGACGCGCCGTCCACAGGGAGGACCCAGACCTCCTCATAAGCCGGTGGTGCTGCTGGGGAAGTCTCCTCTAGCTCTTCACCCATGCCGGTGCACTCGATCAGGAAGTCGGCCAGCACTTGTGCCTTTCGGGAAGGCATCAGACAGTAAGTGATGTCGAACTCACTGAGCTTCAACACCCATTTAGCCAGGTGACCCGATGTGTCCGGACGGCTAAGTATGGCTCTCAATGGCTGATCAGTTAGGGCCGCTATCGGGTGAGTTTGGAAATATGGCCTGAGACGTTGAACAGATATAATGAGTGCGAAAATTAATTTTTCAGAGCGGGTATACCTGATCTCTGCATCTCGGAGGAGCTTGCTGGCGTAGTACACCGGCTTCTGAACTCCACCATTCGTGCGAATGAGTACCGAACTGACGGCTCCCGGGATGATCGCCAGATATAGCAAGAGCTCGTCCCTGTCTTCCGGCTTGAAGAGCAGCGATGGAGACGCCAGGAACTTCTTCAACTCCACGAAGGCTTCTCAGCATTCCTCTGTCCAAACAAAGTCATGCATCTTGCGCAATGCCTTGAAGAAAGGCAGGCAGCGATCGGCAGAGCACGAGATGAAATGGCTCAGGGCTGCAATTCGGCCGGTAAGGCACTGGACCTGCTTCTTCAAGGTAGGATGCTCCATGTCGATGATCGCCTGGACCTTCTCCTTGTTGGCTTCAATCCCTCTCTGAGTGACAATGAAGCCTAGGAACTTCCCGGCTGCTACGCCGAAGATGAACTTAGCCGGGTTCAACTTCATCTGATAAAGACGAAGGTTATGGAAGGCTTCTGCTAGGTCCGCAACGTGGTCCGACTCCGACCGGCTCATGACAAGCATATCGTCCACGTAAACTTGCATGTTGCGACCAATTTGGTCTTTGAAGACCTTATTGACTAGACGCCGGTATGTAGCTCCAGTGTTATTCAGATCAAATGGCATCATCCTATAGCAATATGTCCCACGGTCTGCGATGAAGGCAGTGTGCTCCTCGTCTTCCGAGTACATCCGAATATGATTTTACCCGAAAAATGCATCCATGAAGGTGAATAAGCGATGCCCCGAGGTGGCATCCACCAGTTGATCAATCTTCGGGAGGGGAAAGCTATCTTTCAGGCAGGCTCGGTTGAGCCTACACAGATCCTCCACTTCCCGTTGGCTTTCTTGACCATGACTACGTTTGCCAGCCAGCTAGGATACTGAACTTCGCAAGCAAAGCCAGCCACGAGGAGCTTCTCTACCTTCTCATTGACTGCCCTCTGCCTTTCTGGGACGAAGCTTCTCTTTTTCTACTGGATAGGGTGGCACTTCAGGTCGATGTTCAACCTGTGGGTGATGATGTCAGGGAGGATTCCCGGCATATCTACCACGTTCCAAGCGAATACATCCATATTCGCCCGGAGAAAATTCAGCAGGCGAGCCTTCTCATCTTCGTGCAGCTAGGCTCCTGTCTGCACCGTCTTTAGTGGGTCTTCGCCAAGGGGGCATGACAGCAAGCGCTCAACTGGACCGCCCTTGGCATCCTGGGTTCTTTGGTCGAAGTCGTCAGCCGTAGGATCCTCCCCGATGCTCCTGGCTCTGGGGACGGCTTGCAAACTGTGTTGAACTGCTGAGGTGCCCCCCTCATTTCTCCCACGTCGTAGGGGCTCAGGAACTGTATAAAAAGCCGCTTCGTTGATATGACCGCATCAAGCAAATTGAGCCCGAAATGACCAAGAATCATATTGTAGGCAGAGGGGAGCCTGACAACCATGAAGGTCATCATGACGGTATTCTACTGAGGTGGTGACCCGGCGGTAACCGGGAAAGTGATCTCTCCTTCAACCCTTACCGAATCTCTGGTAAAACCAACAAGGGGGACATGAACCGGCTTCAACTGAACAGGAGATAAATTTATCTTAGAGAAGGCATCGTAAAAAAAGAACATCAGTCGAACTTCCACTATCGACCATAATCCATTTTACAGGATGCTTTGCTATCGTCATCTCGACAACGACATCATTATTTATATTCTCCATCCCAATTTCGCTTCCCCTCGCAAACGGAAGTACATTTTCTGACCCTTCCCTTGCCCTGGTCCTTTTTGGGGCCTGCTCTATCGCCCAAGATATCATGCCTACCGGCTTCTTAGTAGGCTGGTTGTCAACAAGGGGGAGAGCCGCGAGTGCCTAAAGTTCCGCCAAAGCCTTGCCCCCCACAAAGTTTTCAAGGTAGCATCTCCTTATCAGGTCTTCAATCTCTCTTTTGAGGTGGCGGCATTCCTCGGTATCGTGGCCATGATCGCAGTGGAACTGGCAGTACTTTGACTTGTCACGTCCACCGGATGGTATTAGCGGGGGAGGGCAGCGTACATAGCGCTCGTCCTCAATTTTCATGAGGATCTTGGACCTTGGGACGAGGAGAGGAGTATATCTTTCTTCCGGAATGGGAGCGCTCTTCGGCTTCAGGCCTGTCCTGACAGTTCGGGGCCAATCCAAGCCTCTGCATCCTGAAGGCTTCTCCCTGGGATTGCTTTTTCAAGGGCCTCCTGTCTAACTCCTCATCCGGCCCGCCTCCTCTGCACGAATGTACTTATGGACCCGGAGGAGGAGCTCGGAGTAGGTCTTTGACGACTTCTTATCCAGAAAGTAGGTCAGACAGGAAGACCTGAGCCCCCTCTTCAGCGCCAACATGGCAACGGGCTCATCCAAATTGTAAATCTCTAGGATGACAACTTTGAAGCGGGACACGTAGTCCTGTAAGGACTCATGATCCTACTACCGGATGAAGAAGAGACTGTCAACTTCTAGTGGCACCTTTCAACAGACGTCGAAGTGCGCCACGAACCTTCGCTCTAATTGCACGGAGTTAATGCTTTTAGGCTCGAGGCGAGTATACCAGACTCGAGCAGCCTTCCGAAGAGTAGCCAGGAAGGCGATGCAGAGCAGGGCATCAGTCACCCCCTGGACTCTCATGAGAGCCTTGTAGCTCTCTAGGTGGTCCAGGAGGTCGGTGGTCCCATCGTAAGGATTCACCTGAGGCATACGGAACCAGCTGAAGATCGGTTCCTCTTGGATTTCTCGGGAGAAAGAGGGGCGGGCATCATAGTCCGCTGGTTAACATGAAGAGTCTTGCATGTTGGCAAACTGGCGGGACAGCTCGGCCAGCTTGCGCTCTTGCTCCTCAAGGTCTCTCAGCCTAGAGCCTGATAGCCTCATCAGTGGAACATTCTATCGAGGCTGTTGGAGACAACAGTCGAGGAGGGTCGCGCCGAGGGGCCTTGCCTTGATAGCGCTTGCGATGCCTAGCGGTGACGCGGTCGGAGACCGGAAACCGGCTCTCTCGGTCAACCGACCCACTCCATTACCTCTTTCTCGAGGTCCGAAGGCTTTCCCGGTGATCAGATACGGCCCATGGGTGGGATGGCCTTCCTTGAAAGGAATGCTGCTGCCACGAGGGCTGGCGACCTGAGCCGCAGGGGTCCCTGGCTACTGCTAGGTGGCCAGGGACTAGGGCTGGAAATGGGCCGGCCCAAAAGCCCATTATCTGGAACTGGGCTAGGCCAGCTCAATAAACTTCGGGCCAATCTGAAATTGGTTCTGGCTTCGGACAAAATTTTAAGCATATTGGACTAGTCTTAGGGCTGTAAAATATAGTCCATTTAATTTTTGGGCCAAAGGAATGCCCGGATTCGGTCCAAAAATTTTTAAAATAGTCTTTGGGCCGGCCCAATGGACTTTAGACCGGCCCATTTCCAGCCCTACCAGGGACGCGTGCTGATGATGCAGCTGTCGCACTACCGCAATCAAGGTCTGGACCTGCTGGACGAGTACGGCGAGCTGGAGCTCCGCCAGCGGCGGCGAAGCGGGGAGCTCCCCCTCCGAACTATATGGGCTCCCGTGGGAAGGAAGATCCCCTACACGGTTGGTAGAGGTTTCCCGCGCGTGAATCACCACCATGTCGTGTGCGAAACTACTCTGATGGTGGGAGACTGGCTTGACTTGGGGCCGTCCCCTTACTTGGTGCACCAATCTGTTGCCACCTGGATCATCGTGACCTGCAGCTCTCGCGTGATGTCGGTTAATGGCTCTCTCGCCCAGCATCTAATGCACGTGCCCAGACCTGCAAAAGAACACCCGGGCTGGGGATCCCGACAAGGGCACTCCGACGATCAAGTCAGTGGACGATCTAGGAGAATAGATCCTCTTCGATGGATCCCGAAGCGATCTCCACTCTCAGAGGTCTTAGAAAGATGATGAAATAAAGGTTTGGGTCGAGAAGGAGAGCGTGAGCAAGGCGAGAGCAGGGGTGTCTATGGTCGCTGGAACTCTCTCCGGGAGTTCTCGAGTGCTCCTTGTGTGCTTTGAGCCTTGCTGGATTGCCTGCCCCTTTCTCGCTTACCTTTGCCAGAGACCCCTTCTAGTTTTATTATAGACAAGCAACCCCTTGAGTGAGGTACAGAATTCTGCCTTCGCCTCCCCCGGGTGCCTCCAGCATGGGTGAGATGTAGCCCTGCTCCTCCCCCCGTTCCCTCCTCAAGCCGGAGGGGGTCTGTTTCTGACTGAGCTCACAGAGCATGGAGTGCATGTCCTTTTCGTGGCAGAGAGGTATGCCGCGAACCCCGACACTTCGACTGAGCACTGTTCGCCTCTAGCACCGTCCCACCATCTGGGAGGACCTGGCAGAGCACCGATCAAGGGGCAGGTGCTATAGGGTTTGAATTCCCTGGCGACACTTTCCTCTTCTAGGTGGTGCAAATGGTGGGTAGAAGGGCTCTGCACCTCGAGTAGAGCTCCCTTTCCCGGGTGGTGCTGACAATGAACTGAGCGGCCTGGTGTTCCGGCGGGATGCCCCTCCGCAGGCCGGCGTGCCCTTGTGAAACGCCATTTCGTAGGGGGCACAGTCAGCGTGCAATGGTGGGATGCCATCCCGTCAGGGGTTCCAGGCAATGTGCCATCATCTATCAGGTGCATCAGCCTCCCTGCACCGTGCCAGGGTAAGGGCGGTGGCACCACTTGCCGGTGTCATCGCCCATCCGCCCTGGGGTGCTTGAGGGAGAGATCGCGTTCACCTGAAATATTTGTACCCGATCCCAGGGAAGAGGTTGACTTTGACTAGGGATCAACCTCGAGCAGAGTGGAGCCTGACTCCTGCCAAAGGCTCGAAGAGCGAGGGCGCGACCTTGGCCGGGGCTTGATCTCAGGGGAGCCGCTCCGGCACAAGGGGCACGGAGATCAAGGAAATGGCCTCGATCGGGGCTCGACATCGAGGAGCCACTCCGGCACGAGAGGCACGAAGAGCAAGGGCCTAACATCGACCGGGGCTCGACCTCAGGGGAGCCACTCTGGTGTGAGGGGCATGAAGAATAAGGGCCCAACCTCGATCGGAGCTCGACCACGAGGGAGCCACTTCGGTACGAGAGGCACGAAGAACGAGGACCCGACCTCGACCGGGGCTCGACCTCGAGGGAGCCACTTTGGTGCGAGGGACATGAAGAACGAGGACCCGACATCGACCGAGGCTAGACCTCGGGGGAGCCACTCGATGCAAGGGGCATGAAGAACGAGGGCCCGACCTTGACCAGGGCTCGACCTCGAGGGAGCCACTCCGACGCGAGGAGCACGAAGAACGAGGGCCCGACCTCGACCGGAGCTCGACCTCGGGGGAGCCACTCCGGCACGAGGGGCACGAAGAACGAGGGCCCGACCTCGGCCGAGGCTCGACTTTGGGAGAGCCACTCCGGCATGAAAGGCATGAAGAACGAGGGCCTAACCTCGACCGAGGCTCGATCTCGAGGGAGCCACTCCGGCATGAAAGGCACGAAGAACGAGGGCCCGACCTCGGTCGAGGCTCGATCTTGGAGGAGCACTCTGGCATGGGGAACGCAGACCAGGGGTGGCTTACCATGATCTTCGTCCAGGTGGCACGATCCGCCAGCATGGCCGCCAGTTGGATCTAAGTGGGGCTCCACATCAGCAATCTTTCCACATCAAATGCATACATGGATGAAGTGAATGCTTTATTAGAACCACCTAGTTCCACTCCTCCATAGACCATGAAACATGAGCAAATGACCCATCTCCCTGATACACCAATAGCTTTCTCATTAGAAACCTCACCTATACTGGAGCAAGAGCCACTCCTAGTCAAGATAAACGATCCATTCTTCGAACATAAGGTAACCCCTGACCAGGAAACCGAATTTGTAGGTTTGCCAAATGACTCCAAAGAAGCTATTAAAGAGCCAATCTCTGATTTACCAGTAGACTGCCCAACCAAATTGTCATTTCTAGAACCAAGTAATGCAGTCCTTGAGTATAATAGCCCTGACAACTTTACTGGGGACCCATCTCGCAAACATCTGAACTGCATTGGGATAGATAGTGTGGAGAAGCCGAGTGACTTATTAGATCCACCCTAGATACCAAAGTTTAAGCAATTTGTTGTACCTTCCACTTTTTACTTAGCCCCTATACTAGAACCAATATCTACTCTGCTCACCAAGTCATCTCCGGGTATCTACTATCAGGAGACACATCTTGTAGATACGCATGACAAAGATATCGTGTGGGACACTACTGATTGGATTTTGTCCAACCATCCGCCATGGCTAAGTATATCTAATAATTTAGTGGATATATCAATCGACATAATCTAGAAGACCCACTAAGTCTGGCTGAAGACTTTAAACTTAGTGCTCCTGAGAGGCAACCCAGTTTATGTTTTTATATTTTTAACTAGTTTCTTTTTTTTAGAAGAACAATAAAGTGAGAGGAGTATGACAATAAAAGAATATCCAGTTCAAGCACCCTTACAGGTGGTATCTTTCCTTGTCATGTATTTTTTATCTCCTTCCATTAGGGACAATGGAAATTAAGTTAGGGAGGATAATTAATTCCTCAAGTAAAACTTTAATCAGTCTTTGTATACCAAACTTTTTCTCGATTTGAAAATAATCAAGCTTGCTAAATGATGAACGATTAACGGTTTAGACAATTTTAGAGATACTGAAGGATAAATTATCAAGAAAATCCAATTAATGATAAAGTTTAGACCAGAAAATTTTTGAGCAATTCCAGACCCTTCTGCCTACTGATCTTGATAAAGACTCTACCTTATAATGGTATAGATGGAAATATCTAAAAAGTCCTATTTAAAGTATAATAAAAATAAGGTTTTTAACATCTCTCACTGAGTAACCAGGCTCCTTCGCCTAAGTAAGCATTGTTGTTCGTGTCAAAAGGTGAGGACGCAAAAAAACCTTGTGTAGAGACAAGTTTTAATACATAGCCTTTTTAACTCGAGTCATTAAGCCTGAAGAATATTTTACATCTAATGCCCTAAAGCCAATTGGTTTGGGAGTTATTGGCCTAAAGCTCTCTACAAGAATCATCTAGAAAGCAAGATATTAGGATATTGCACTAACTCTACAAATAAAAAAAAGAGAGTAAATAAACGATACTACACCATAACCAAAGTAAGTTAAGGAACTTAAAGAGTGAGGTAAAAAGTTGGAAAAAGAAGAACTTTTAAAATTTTCATGGGCTTCACTCGGCTATTAAATGGGTAGAGTTGGTAATCTGATGAAGTACCTCTTCAATAGTTTAACTGGGTATCAACTGACTTTAGAATGAGTAAGATAATTTTCACTTCTATGACAAGTTAGTATACACAGCTAATTCATTTTCTTTACTCAAGGACGAGCAAAGTTCAAGTTGGAGAGCGTGATAACTACGTTATACATATATATATATAAGTATTAATTAAATAATCAAATTATCTTTATTCATTTAAAATTGATACTTTATATATCATTTGTAGGAAAGGAGAGCACCAACGCAAAAAGCTCGATTTATGGGTTCAAATGAAACAAGTTTGAAGCGAATCGGACTTGAAATGAACCCAAAATTGATTTTTAAAAATTTAAGAAAATGCACGAATTTTGGAGCTCGATCGGTGGTCCACAGGAAGCCATTATCGCAGTCCACGGAACAAAACTGTGGACCATGAAGTTCGGTTTGCACCGAAACTTGCCGGAGTTGCTGCCCCGTCGCCGCCTAAGCCGCCAGCACCTTCCTTGTCGGCCGGAGAAGCCCCCAACAGCCAAAAAATTTGCTGAAAGTTGCTGCTCCTCTCTTTATTCGCTGCTACTCCATGGTTCTTAAGCAACACACTTCCCAAGACCGCCGGACCTCCTGCCCAGTCCACTGCCGGCCGGAGAAGCCGCCGGCACCCTTTTTCCTCAATGCCAAGAAGACTCCCATGGTCAGCAGCAGCCATCCAAGAGCCATCTCCCAATGCCATCGATCACAACAGCCCCTCTCCATGCTGCCCGTCATCGGCCACGCCTTGCTGCCTTGTTGCTGGTCACACCATGCCGCCGGCCACACCTCTACTGTCCAAAACCATTGATTGGGAGTTCGGTTGAAATTCATTGGAGCAAGCTAGAGTTCGGCGGAGAAGTTGGATCTTAGTTGGAACTATGGAACAGATTCGGGTAGTTGGAACTGAATTCAATTGGACCGATGGAATGGTGGAACAGATCGTTGGGTTACTGCCTATAAAAGAGAGTCTGAGGAGGAGAGTTGGAGGCCATCCATTGAATCATTAGTTCACAAAGTCCTGTTCTTCCATTTCTTCTCTTAATCCTTCCTCCACTCACGTCAATTCTCTCTTCTCCATTTTTCCTTTCCTTGCCTCCACTCTCTACCATCTTTCTGACTCCCTCCGGCCTGATTGGTTTCTGCGCCCTACACTGGCCCTACCTAGTTCTCCACTCTCTACTCTCCACCACGTCACCGGACTACTCCATCTTCAAATATGCTGTAGCTTCACTCTGGAAACCTGTTTGGGAAAAGGAGTTTACGTTTTAGTGTTCATTTGATGTACTCCTCATTTTATGAAATGGAAATGGCTTTTGATTAATTCCTATTTTTTTATCTTGTTTGAAGTAGGTTCATAAGCAGTGAAAAGCTCTAGAGATAAGTTACTCTACGTGATATTATTTTGACTGATCTATTCCCAAAAGGGACGAACCGTGATCTACGGCTACGGGTCGTGCTCTTACTAAGATAGATCATATCTTGATTATTTCACTGCTAACTTTCTCTACATGAATATATAATTCTGATTGATCTGTTCCCAAAAGGGACGGGCCATAATCTACGGATACGGGCCATGCTCTCGCTAAGAAAGATCATATCTGGATTATTTTCGCTATCATTTTGATTGATCTATTTCCAAAAGGGACAGGCCATCATTTATGGATAATGACCGTGCTCTCATTAAGATAGATCATTCCTAGATTAATTTCACTGTTAATTTCCTATTAATTTATTTTTCTATTGCGCATATCTGGATTATTTTACTTTTAAAATAATTCAAAGATCCCTGTGGATTTAACCCATGGAACGCGGTACCATCCTGTACCGCTCGGTACGGGACGTACCGTACCGACAGCTAACCGGTACGATTCATACCAATAAAACAGTCTGGCTTTCAGACCATTAAAAAAAATAAAAAAAATTAATTTCCATACCAGTACGAACCGCCCGGTACCGTCCGGTTCAAGTCCTTTTTTTTGCTTTGGGGGAGAGGAAAAGATGGTTTTTAATATAAAAAGGACCCGGCACACATGCCGGTACGGTACGGTACGGACAGTACCGTACCGTACCTTCCGAGACGGGTCCCGGTACCGGTACCGGGAACCCTGATTCAACCCTTACTACTATGCTTCATAAGAATAGTGAAATTAAGGTATTAAATTGGTGCATTGTGACAAGCATCAACCAACCACGCATCACACAACCTTAAGAAAACCAAAGAAGATAATAGTCATTTTTGCCAGTTTAGTTAGAAAGATTCAATACATCATATGATGATCAATGTTCTGGGAAGAAAAAGATTTTTGCTGTTGGAGATTGACTTAGTGGAATGAAGCAGCAAGTGCCTCCTTTATAGAGTCTAGTTGGACGAAAGGGAAGCAGATAAAGAGTGGAAATTTTCTAAATTAATGAATTCTACAGTAACAATACTGATGTTTTATTCAAAGACAAGCAGTAATCCTTTATTTGGAAAGGGCATAGTTCTTATGCAACTTCATAATTACAACAAGAACTCCTACAAGAGCTGAAAATGGTAAGTATTAGGGCAAAAGATAGGTATTAGATACCAATGATTTCATAGAGTGAAATGCAAAGGAATCAGAGACAATGTAAACCATCATGATGGAAATTCTTTCTTATTTGTCAGCAGAACTTGAAAATCCATAAGACATAAATAAAGCATGAAGAAAATCAGTATAGGAACACAACTGCCAGGCATAGAGGCAGAAGATTAAATCAAATCCTCCCTTCAATTTGTTGCATAACAAAATGTCAGCATAATAACTGGTGCAAATTACTAGCATGATATATTGCTGCTCTGAAAGATGAAGATATCAACTTAGACAGATTTCTAGACCTTTCCCTCCAACTTCAGCTTTTAAGCATTGAAATCCATATGACTCGAGCTCAGCAATAACTTTATCCACAATCGTGCTAGATAGTACTGATCCATGTGTCAAGGTACCAATCGACAAAGGGCAAAGGACACAACACCTAATCAATTACATATATATCTACAACAATAAAACTACACACACATAGGGTCAGGTTAAAGATATACCCCTTGTAACTTTATAGAGCTACACCTTTTTTCTAAATTCGACAATGGAGTCCCACATCGATGATTGGAGTAGTTAAATGTGATCTACTACTTTGCTTACATACCAAAAATCATATGATTTGGAAAACTCTAACCTATGCATTAAGTGATCTAAAAACATGTACCATTTCACATTATTTAAACTATCCAATTTTTGACCACTTAGATGCATAGGCTAAGGGTCTCCAACATAATATTTTTCATCCAGAAGCTATTTATAGGAAATACACCACATTCAATAGCCCGAATCATCAATATTAGACCTGCACTATCCAATTCAAAAAAGGCTTAACTTTATAAGAGTTACACCACATGTAACTTTAACCTAACCTATATATATACATGTTGTGTTTATGATTCAGCATGCATACCAAATGATCAATAACATAAGATAATAGCCAATGCCATGCATGTTTCAAAATGATGTCTTAAAAATTATGGAATAGCATCAAGCAATTAACTAAGATGATTTTTGGGCAATTGTTTAAGCTCAAACTATATATGTATAGAAAAAAATAGGATACAAAACATACAAAAGAAAGAAAGTAGAGAGTGAGAACTTCTCATAGTGAAATAAGCATTTCCTTCTATATGACAATTCTTAGAGGCTTTTGCACAGATTTACCAAGTCCCATATATACAAGTTTGTCTACAGGGCCTTTGAATTATTAGACAATGTTGTTTACCAATCATTGCCTAAATATCCCTAAGACTGAATATATCTCCAAGTATCCAAAATATCTCTAATGAAAGGCACTATTTTGAGCATTATATTGTCATTTATGGAAACAATAAATGAAGGTATCAAATTATTCCAAGTTATGAACCTCATTTAAGCCTTTCTAAATGTTTTCCTACTCAACCCCAATGTCCTCACTACCCAGTTCCTGACAACAAAACCTAGTACTCCAGCTTATTGTTATCTCTAAACTAGGAGGCATCCATGAAACCCAATTCCAGCACTTAAAAGCTTTGCCAGTCTAAGGGATTGAAAATACCTATGGATAGAATGAACAACCCAATTTGTCAGTATGTCTGTAGCTGCATCACTTTTAACCTCAGCTAAAGAGACAAGAAGGAAGAAGCCCTGATACATTACTGAAAGCTACAAACTTGAACCTATATATAGCATTGGCTTTTTAAGTCAATGTACGATGAAATGCCTAAATATGGATGGCTACCAGGTTGTTTTGCAATACCCAAAATTTTATTTCTTTCCTTGCAGATATTCCAGAATACAAATGGAAAAACCAGTTAGCATCATCAGCAATTGTCGCCATCTCCTTTTGCTCTATCACTCTTTCGCAAAACTTCACAGCATGTCTAACAAGTTTAGTTGCATGACTGACCAAAACTCAAGTTTCTTTGCCAATCTTATAGATGATACAGAATACTTCTCAATATTTCCTTCAGTGAGCTTCTTAACCAAATTATCATTTTGTTCTTATGAAATTCCAATGTTGGGTTTGAACTCCTACTCATCATCAACATATATTCTGCCGATGAACTTAAAATCAACTAGTTGTCCTGTCAGCTCTTTAATCAGATAATATACCATTCGACACATAAAAAATTAAAAGTTTCAACAGTCATTTCTTGATCAAAAACTAGGAAGCATAAAATCTTTGCAAGTCATAGCACTAAATTAGTAGTGTCCAGTTTCTTGCTTTTCACATGACTTGAGTGTAGTTAGGAGAAGTAATCTTGAAAGTTGGCACTGTCTTCAATAGAGAAACAGAAAAAATTACTTGTAAAAAGATTAATTTAAGAGAAAGCTTGGACTTAGAACCTTCTATTGAGTGTGTGATGTCTATGAGGACTTAAAAAGCAAACCAGGTGGACAGGTTCTGATAGTTATTTAATTTGTGCACAGAGCATGCTGAGTCCAAAACACAACAATTGACAATATACTTAGAAAAACAAGACAGAGAATACTGAGTCAGATGTGTCAATGGACAGCTGAAACACCGGATAAATACCTTTCACAAAATCAACTCCAGTCAAATGATAAATAGATAAACCCACGCTAAACCAAAATAGGTGTTTTCATTAAATTGGTGTTTTCAGTAAATTATTCAAGTGAATTAACAGTTCAGAATTCAAGTGGAAAGTAAATTTAGGAGGTGAAGGCCAGATGTGAGGCAAGGCAAGTATATATATTATCATAAAAGCTAAACAGTGGCCACAATAAAATAGAATAAGAAAGGATACGTGTGGGTAGCAAAGTCAAAACACAACCTCCACCACCAGCTCCAGTAAGCTTGGATGCTAACTTATACTTTAGTGTTGTTCGAAGCACGGTTTCTATAGAAGCATGGCTGACCCCCATGCACTGAAGTAAACCTTGGTTCATTTCCATTAACTCTTCTATCCTCTCTTCCTTTGACGTGACAGATACATCATCTGGAGCAGGTGACTCTATGATGGTTGCGAGCTCCTTGCTAATAGAATCAACTGCATTAAACACAGCAGCCATTGCATCCAAATGCCTAGAGGCTCTTTCAGATACACCAGCAACCAAAGCCTTTGTATTCCGTCCAACCTTCGTATTCGTGATGAGCATTCTAAGAGGTCCACTAGATTTGATGTGAGTCAACTCCCCCAACCTGAACTTGATCATTTTACCTGTTACATATGCATCCGAGCATGACTTGACACAGTGCAGCATTGAAAGTTCATGAAAATGAAGAGGGTGTAACCTCAAAATTATAAGAAGAAAAGAAAAAGAAAATATAATATGCAGTTTATATCTGTCCCACAATTCCAATAGTGGACAGAAAGATGCTCATCTCTAAGGCTTGCAATAGTCTAAAACAGAACGTATACATGACCAAAAAAAGAATAGTTTATCAAAGTGCCTGATAATGTTACACACCTAAGTGCTTACATTGTCGTGAAGACAGAATAAATTAGCCAAAAAAGAATAATTTGATGTGCTTGATGATGTTACATACCGTAAGTGCTCACAGTGTTGTCAATCCCAGAAGGCCTCCCATGTACAATCTTTTCACCTTCAAATGCCCATTTGTTCACCAGCTCAAGCTCACTCTCCTTTAGTGCAAACCACTCATTTTGCTGTTTGTTAATGGAGATGGCACCAGAGAGAGACAGCAGAGCTGCTGAGAGAGAGACGCACAATGAGGCAGACGAACCCAAACCAGAGGCCATCGGAAGTTCTGAGGTGACAACCACTTTCCCAGGTTTAAAACTAGGCAAAAAGAGGAACTCCAAAATTACGACACCCAAATTGAACCAGACACTGATCTCCGAAAAGAAAACACAGAGACATAAAAAGAAAATAGTATTGTGTCCGCATAGATTAATACCCTTGGATTGAAGTGTAGAGATACAGGAACGCTAAAACCCCTGAAAAATGCCAAATTTTAGCTTCCGGAATGTTTTGCTGCTCAACTAGGCTAGTTATCAATCTCGCATGCTCCAACGAACATGACCTCGGAGATGAAGGAACAGGGCTAATCTTCTCCTCGAGGACCTCTTTTAACCTCGAAGATGGCCAAGAAAACACCAAACTCACATCTTTCAGCTCAAATTCAACTGCCCCATCATCATTCTCTGAGAAAACAACAGAAAGTTACCATCTTTAGAGCATACAATCCAAACAAAATCGAGCCCCACTTGCTTCCAAAACCCTAAAAAGATCGGACGATGGATAACCATTACCCACAAGACACGATCAGAAGAAATCACTGCTATATATTAGCCACAATACGCACATAACACAGGACACGAAAACAATCATTGAAAAGAAGAGGAATCAAAGACCGATGCCAAGAAAGCAAAGAAGGAAGAGATATCAATGCAACGTTGAATAGAAACGGCAAAAAATCAAATTATGTCATATAAAACAAGATATTGTCGTCCATTGGCTTTTATTCTATATGATCCCTGATTTCCTACCGAATTAGCGAATGGGAAAAGAAAGAGACCTGAGGAGGTGGGAGCGAGGCAAAAGGTGGCGTAGGTGTAGAGATCGATGGCGGCGGCGATGGCGGTGGATCCGTGGACGACGGCGTGCTCGCCGGAGAGGATGATCTTGCCGGGGGCTCGAGCTCGGACCTCCATTGGGTACTCCGACGATGGAAGCTCGCTCGCCGGCACGACGTGAACGAAGAAGCCGAGAGAGCGGTCGGCGAGAAGCCACGGAATGGGAGGAGCACGGCAGTAAATGGGCACCTAACATTGGGTTTCCTACGTCCCGGACATGCACGTGCAATTCATGCGCCCAAACGGCGCCTGGGAAATTGGAACCACGGCCGTAAATCACGTTTTGTTTTATTTTATCGGGTAGGACCCGCAAATTTTTTCCTGCCCGCATCCGAATCTGTTTAAAACCTGCAATCTGAACCCGTCCCAAATTTAATTACAAAATTCATCAAAAATCCTAAACCCATTCTATTTTTAAATTGATATAACCACTAATACCCGAACACGTCCGATTAAACTTTATTTATATTTATATTATCTAGAAATAAAATTTCATAAATCAAAAATTTTATGACCATAGGAGAATCCTTTCATTACAAAAAAAAAAAAAAAATCCTTTCATTCAAAAATTTTCAAATCTCATATTATATCATTCTTCTATCAAGATTAAGCACTCAAAATTTAAACAAATCAATTCATACTATCACAACTCGTACAAAATTATATATGTTTTTAAAAAATCAATACAATATCCTCTCCTTCTCTTGCATCTTCAAAAAAAATAATAATAATAAAAAATAAAAAGATGAAAAAAATAATCAACTTATATAAAACCAGATCATATCCTTGGGAGGCTTGCACGATAGCTTAATGAATTTAGATTATATTTTTTTGTACGAACATATTATTGATCTTCTTTTATGATATCAAATAGCATAAAATTTATTTTGAAAGTTGTCATACAAAGGATAGAGAAGTTGTTGTGATGCTTTGAGGGCTATGCACTTATTTTGAGAGCAGTGTAAGATGATACCATTCAATGATTAATGTTGTGAAATAAAATCAATCATTCACTCGTTCACATGAAACATATAACTTGAATCGAGATTTAATAGGGAAGCTTAGGCATGGGCAGAGATTTGTGTTGGTATAATATGTGAATGCATAAATGGTGTTGATGAAACCTCTAGCTCACCAGGTGAGGTAAATTCCAAGAACTATGCTTTGGCCCAATGACCAGATCTCCATTTGTCCATGCCCATCGAGGGATCCTAGTTGGGGATCACCTCTTGTATAGCTTATTCAGGCTTGGCTCAATCGGTAAACGAGCCAAGCTCAATAGTCAAAACAGTTTTGAAAACTTGGTTTTAAAACCGGTTGAGCCTAAACATGACTTTCGTTAAGGAACTACTAGCCCAGTCTCGAGATGCCCGTCTAACCATCGACTAAGGCTGAGCCACCTACCGGACAACCAGATAGCAGCAACATCACCAATCTACGAGGACATAGCAACCAAAGTACCAACCAACATGGAGACAACATCGACTATTTACTCGATAAGAACCAAGGAAGTAAAGGGTAACCTGCTAGCTATTGTACTGACTACCTCCAGCATCGACTATCACTGGTGCCTTGCATCAAAAAACTACACACAATTAAACCCAGTCGACACTTGCTTACTAGCATTTAACAAGAACTTATTCAGAACTGACTGGCCCCAATGCTTAAATGAGTGTATCTCGAATAATTACTCATACTCAACTAATCCTATACTTAGTCGGCGTTCCTTGTAGGGACCGACTAAGCCCAAGTTTAGTCGGGCATCCCAAAGGATGATGATGAGACCCCCTACTCGGAGCTCGCGGTACCCGAGTAGATGATAGCAACCATCCCTACTATCCTAGCTATCCCTGCAGCAAATGCGGTAAGTGGAGTCATGGTGAACTAGGTTTCATGGGGGGCAAGATCCCAACAGAATTGATCTTTCTAATAGAAAAGATGCCAATGAGAAAGATTCCAAGAGACAAAATCCTAACAACTTGATAGAACCTGTTACGCCTGTCAGAGATAGCCACCTCTCTGACAATACTCTGTTACTCTGCATAACGCAATAAATAGGTAAGAGGGATCCCGACGATGTATGTTTTTATAGACCCCCACACTTGCGCTCAAATAGTCACTTGGGCTCTCAGCTCTGGCTGCTATTATCCATCTCATCCTCCCTTGATTTGAGCATCGAAGTAACCTCGCCAATAACCCCGGTCCAGAGACTTTTTGCAGGTCCCTGTTCAAGAGCCATCAGGAGCAATATCAAATTCCACCAAAGAAGACCAAAAGACCCTCGGGCACTGCCATGACCTACCAGAGGGTGACTTAGCAGCAATAGATTGGCATGCCAAGTAGGGGGACGATGCTTTCCAAGCAAGCAACCCCAAGCTTTCGAAGTTTGAAGCCATAGTGACCACCCACATGCAGGAATTCACCATGAGCCATATCAGGCTTTCCCTATGTAACTAGAAGCAATCTGGCTAGGTGCTAGAACCTATCGCTCTACCTCCTCCACTGCCAACGACCCAGCAAAGCTTGCTAACCACCTTGGTATAGCAAGTTAAGGCCCTCGCTATAGCGGTGCGAGGACTACAACAGCAGCAACCACCTATGGTGGGATAGCAGCCATCCGAGGCTCCGACTGTCCCAATCACTACTGCTTATCATAGTTATCGATCTCCAAGAGAGAGATCATAGCACCGACAGGCTTCCTACCACTCATAATCCCCCTCATCCTGCAGTGGAAGCCACCGATCCCCCCTAGAAAGGTCCTCTCATCATTGGATCATCCCACAGTCGTCATCTCCCACACCACGCCGAGAGACACCCGTGAGGGAGGAATGACAACCCGGGAAGGAGCCAAGATAGGAAAAGCGCTCCTAGTCCCCTCCGAGTTATCACCGAGTACTCCTAGGAGGGGTCCACTGAAAAGGCTATTCGGTGATGAGCCGAACAATGCCACAATGAGTATGATTGCAAGCTACGCGACCTCAACTGCTAACTTGCCGATCTCCAGGGAAAGAGCTAGGACCCGGCTAAGTTCAAAACATATTCCCTCTTTCCTATCGAATTTTGAAGGAACCGACTCGAGTTGGTTTAAGATGCCCTAGTGGAGCCTTACAATGGCAACACTGACCTACTAGATCATCCGAAGAGCTACAAGGCTCTTATAAAGATTCAGGATGCTTCTAACAACCTGCTCTGCAACCTTTTCCAACTACTTTTTGGAAGGTAGCCTAAGCATGGTACTCCCGTCTCAAGTCAAGAAGCATCAACTCTTTTCACCAACTGGAGAAGAAGTTCGTGGCATATTTCAGTGCTTATTAGAAGATGCCGTGAGAGGCTGACAGTCTCTTCTCTATCCACTAGTGGGACAGAGAACCCCTAAAGGATTTCACGACCTGGTTCATGGCGGCCATATTGAAAGTCACCACTTGGACAAGCCTGTGGCCACACTCACCTTGAAAAGAGAACTTTGCCCTTTCCGCCTCACCTACTCTTTGAACAAGACTCCCCTTGAAGTCTTATTTAGAGATGCTAGATTCGTGCAGAAGTACATCTGTATGGATGAGGAGCTCTTACTCGATGTGAGACTGATGAAAACTAAGGAATAAGAAGGCTCGGGAGGAGCCCAGTGGTGCCTAGTCCAACAAGCCCAACATATCCTGCTGATAAAGCCCTAGGCCAAAGAACTCTGCAGACAGATCTGATAATTACACTCCTCTTTTTGTCCCTAAATCTAAAATCCTGATGGAGATAGAAGGGAAATAATGCCTCCAAAGGCCCAACCCCATAAAGCCTTCCACCTCCCACAACAAAAATAAGTATTGCTGCTTCAATTGAGACCACAGCCATGACACGAATGACTATCATCAACTGAAGAGAGAGATCGTAGACTTCATCCAGCTGGCTATCTTAGAAAGTATGTTCATGAAGGCACTCGATCCGACCCCCAAAATCCAAGCCAGTAGCTGACCTAGGCCAAGATCGACAATCAGTCGATTGAGGAGCAAGTGAATATGATCTCCTGGGGGCAGAGTGTGTGCTCGTCAAAGAGGCCAAGAGGGGAGGGGAGAAGTGAGAATGTAATTTTCTTTTTTGATAAGGACTTAGTCGGGGTCCACAATCCCAATAATGATACTATTGTCGTGTCTATGATCATAGCAAAATATGATGTAAAAAAGATCTTGCTGATAGTGGAAGCTCATTCAATATTCTTTTTTTATGATACTTTGTTTGGATAAACTTGTCTCTAAATTAACTCAAGCCGATCTCTGTACCCTTAATCGACTTCATAGACTTAGTTAGGATCGAAAGAGAAGTCACCCTTTCAGTCATAGCAAGAACTTCACCTCGTTAGAGCATTGTCTTTATAACATTTACAGTGGTCTATGTGCCCTTGGCCTACAACATCATCCTCGAGCGACTAGATTTGAATCGGTTAGATAATGTCATCTTAACCAAATACCTTCTTGCCATTTTTCGACAAAGCATGGAGTTAGCATGATGCACAGAGATCAATAGCTTGCTCGACAGTATTTTTTGATGGTACCAAAGGAACAAAAAGCTAGCAAAGTGCCAACTACTGAATAGTTGGACAAGCGAGAGCTTTAGAAGAGGGGCGAACTGGCCGAGAAACTTCTCTCCTTTTCATTGAAGGACAACCTGGCTAAGACCATGCAGATTGGAGCTTCCTTGCCCAAACTTGATCAAGATCAACTATTCAACTTCCTGCATCAAAATACTGACATCTTCGCCTGGTCGGCATTGGACATGCCAAAGATCCCTCTTAAGGTAATCATCCACAAGTTGAATGTCAATCCAAAGTTTAAGCTGATTGATAGAAAAAAAAATTTTGCTCCTAAGAGGTAGAAAGCCATTGACGAGGAAGTAGACAAGCTTTTGGTAGCTGAATTCATTCGGAAAGCTCGTTATCCTGACTAATCGGCAAACATCATCATGGTCAAGAAAGCCAATGAAAAGTCGAATATCTGCATCGACTACACCAATCTGAATAAGGCGTGTCTAAAGGATAACTTTTCATTGCCAAAAATCGATTATCTAGTCAACGCTACCTTCGATCATAAACTACTTAGCTTCATGGATGCCTTTTTAAGCTACAATCAAATAAATATGGATCCCAAAGACAAATAGAACACATCTTTCATAACTAACAAAGGTATTTATTATCATAAAATAATGCCTTTTAGTTTGAAAAATGTAGGAGCCACATATCAATGATTGGTTATTAAGAACTTCAAAGACTAAATCCATCGAAACATGGAGGTCAACTCAATGACATGCTTGTTAAGAGTACTAAGGAGACTCTCTGTCAAAGACTTGGAAGAAGCCTTCAATGCTCTCTGTTAGCATTAGACAAATTTGAATCCGAGCAAGTATACTTTTGGCATCATAGCCAACAAGTTCCACGGATTCATGGTTACCCGGTGAGGTATTGAAGTAAATCGGAAAAAGATTCAAGCTATCCTCATGCAGCATCCAACCTTCATGAAAGAAATGCAATAGCTTACTGGGTGCATCACCACTCTCAGTCAATTCATCTTAAGATTAGCTGAGCAATGCTTGCCATTTTTTAAGACTCTATAATGAATGCATAGCTTCGACTGGATAGAGGAATGCCTACAAGTATTTGAGGATCCAAAAAAGTTTCTTGCATCTCCACCCCTTCTTTCCAAGTTAAAAGTTAGAAAACAATTTTACCTATATCTCGTTGCATCTCCAGAAGCTATCAGCTCTGTATTTATCCAGGGAGATGAGAAGGGGATTCAAAAATCCATTTGTTATACAAGTTAAGTGCTCCAAGATGCAGAGACCATGTATTCCAAACCTGAAAAAATAGTTTATATACTAATCATCTCTATGCAGCATCTTAGGCCTAATTTCCTAGCACACTCGATCATCATCCTGATCGACTAGCTACTCAGAGATATTGATGAGGACATCGTTCAGTATGAATTTTGATAAACACCTAGCATTTTTTTGAGCAAACATATGTATTTAATTTTTATTTTACCTGGATGTATAGGGATTGGGCTTATTTTTATTTTTTGTATCCAGCTTATGCGCAAATCTTAGAGCATGGAACTAGATTAGTTTGAATTATTTTAAAATTTATTTTAGATTAGTCTATTTATTTTAGATTAATCTAAAGTCTTAGAGTCTTGGTTGACTTGGCCTCCAGCTTGTTGGGGACTAGAGTCAATTAAAAGAGGTCTTGTTATTAGAAAAAAAATCATTAAGAAATTAATAAAAGTATTTTGGGTTTTCCCTAATTTCCTTCTCTCCCCTGTTATCCTTCTCTCCTCTCTTCTTCTTCTTCTCCCTTCTCTTCTTCTTCCTCTGCTAGCTCTTCTCCCCTTTTTTCCCTGCTTCTTCTTCCCCTCTTTTTCTTTCTTCTTCTTATTCCTCTTCTCAACTTCTCCTTCTTTCCCTCTCTTAATCTCCTTCCCTCTATTGCTATTCTAAAAGGGCTTGAGACCCTATCTCCATCCCAATCTCAACCAACTCTACCATCAAGCTACTGACCACTGCCGCAAGCCATCTCTCACGACCGCCAAGCCAACCCCTAGCTCGAAACTACCATCACCATCACCTCTCGAATCCATCGACGTTGCATCTTCTGGTTGCCAACAACTCCATCTCCATCAGCCTTCTCCTAGGTCAAACACCCCTCCGCTCCACCTCCCATCCACCCAATCCTATGGGAAATCATAGCATCTTCCCTCCATCCATTGTCCTCCACCCTCCTGATCCATCCCCTCTTGTGATGCCTCCAGTGTTAGATCCAACCACGAGAACCACCCCACTATCACAACTCCAAAGAAACCTCGTCCCTCCACCGTACGTCTGCCTCGGCCTCCTCCTTACACCCGACACCACCTTACCACCTCAGCCGTTCGACATCTCCTATCCATGAGCCATCCCTGCTCACCACCGGCCATCGATGTCCATCACCACTCATAGCTGCCGACATGCTGTCATCGTTGCTGCATCGCTCATGGACAGTGCAGGACATAAATGGGGTGAATCACCCACCACCTCCTCCACCATCCAGTGCAATCATCGAAGCGGTTGATGCCACCCTCGGCCTCATCCCATCGATTCCTTGTCTCCGGTAGACACCTCCACCCCCATCCATATCGTTCATGCCATCTCTCATGCCTTCTATGCCCCCATGTTGTCCAAGCCAATCATGCCATCTGTGCTACCTCCTCCACCATCCTTCACATCCTCATTGCTGCCCGTTCCACCAGCACGCACTTCTAGTAATCGACCACCTCAGCGATCATTGGCGAGCCTCTTCCTTCATCCACTATCACCGCCCAAATCTCTCTACCGAGCACTACTATCTCTGCACGAACATGAAGGCAGTCGACCTTCCTTCCCACTGAAGCTTAGAATGATCTTCAAAGCAAACCTAGTCCACATTGCCGACTTCTATTTTGGGCCCTTTGGACTGACTTAGGTTGATTGGATCCTTTTTTTAAGTAGGTTGATTGGATCCTTTTTTTTATTTAGATTGTGTGTTCCTCTATCTTGCTTGATTTCCTCATGATTTTGGTTGAACTAAGTCTGAAGACTTCCTGCCTGATTCATTCATGATCTCATAGCCATCTACCTCGACTACCTTCGGCTGATCTCCCCTATTGAGGACTCTATGACTTTCCGTGCTTGGTGAGATCTCTTCATCATTTAGATTAGAATTTAAAATTATTATTAAAATTTTATTATTATTTTTATTTTTAATCTAATTAAATTTGAATTAATTGAATTGAATAAACCTAGCCTAGCAGTCATTTCTTAATGACCAACGATCTAATCTCTTGAAGTCTTTGATTGTGCATACTGATCGGGTCACTTCCAAGATCAGACCTTAATCTTGCTTGGATTAATTATCTTAATTCTTGCTTACTTTTGATATATGCTAGTGTTTATTCTAATTACTTTTTAATTTTGTTCGCTAATCTCAATTGTGGATCTTTAGATCTAAGATAGCTAGCCCATCCCATATCAGTTTCTTTTTGGTATTATAGCATAGTTTAGATTAGGTTAAGGATATTTGCATTGAAATTACATAGCTTGCATTAATTAGAAAAAAAAATTCATATTCGACAGTCTGCATATTCTGCGCACCTTTTAGTTTTTTAGGATGCCCATCTTTAGAAAGCTCATAAAATTATAAAACTTGCTTCGTTGGAAAATAGACTCGAAAGCAAACATTTCTATGTTTGCAAATTTGTGAGATTGCTCTAAAATTTATGCCAGCTTAGATTTGAGTTCTAAGTTTCTATTCTTAAAATTCTGCAACCTGTAGTTTTGGCAATCTCTATTCAAACCCTATTTCTAGGAGTGTCAAAAAATTATGAAATTGATGGCTTTAAAAACTAGACTCGATTTGAAAAATTTTTATGTATGAAAATCTATGAACCTACTTTAGGTTTCATGTCAGTTTGACCTAAGATTTTTAAATTATGTGTGCAGAAATCTGCAACTTGCATAATTGTGTAATCCCTATTCTTTCATCTTCTGTTAGTATGATTATCGAAAAATTGCAAAACTTATAGATTTGAAAACTAGATTCAATAAAAAAAACATCTGTGTTTAACAACTTTAAAATCGAATCCTAGATTGATACTAGATTCCACTGGAAATCTAGTCACTACATCCTAAAAATCTTGTCAAAAATTCAGTTGCGTAGTCTCTAGAAATCAGTCAATTCCTAATCCTAGAAATATCCAAAAATTTCAAATTTCAGGTTGTTGGAATCTCCACTCATTAAAAAATTGACCCTACTTTGAAATACATGAAAATACTTTTCCGAGATTTCTATTTTTGAGCAGCAATCTAGACTAAAACATAGCTCTTGCATATTATGGAATAACAAATCAATAGAGAGTTCGTTGTAACCCTGTATGACCACCAAGTTAGGAGCAAAGTACCATCCTAAATCCTTAGAGTCAAATAATAAAATGGATCCTGACCAATTTGCTACAACCCTTCAAAACCTAATAGACAAAATTGATAATTTGACTAGCATTTGTCAAGAGAACATAATAAGGTTAGAAGATTTAGCAAAAATAAAGTCTATAATAACCAAATTAGGAATGCCCCTCTTAGACCTATGACACAGCTAACCACGAAGGTCGTTAAAGAAAAAGAAGTCATAGGAGAGACTTTCCAAGGAGTCAGTTCCAAAATGCAATGATTTTTGTGTAATAGACTAGACTATACTACTAGTTAGTGCCCATCGATAGCACTACTTATAAGGAAGTCTAAAAATGAAAATCTTAAAAATAATCCTGAAAAAAAAGTATATATAGTGGATTCAGAATTAGCTAACATCTATGATAACTATGATACTATCCAGATTAACATTACACCTGAGAAACAACTAAAACTAGAAGAAGATAGATGTGTATTGAACCAACCCAAAGACACTGAGATGGGAACAAGATTGCTATTCTTCATACCTTTGTTAGTCAAAATGATAAAATATTCAAGGAAAACATCAATAGTAGTAGCTGCATCGATGTCATCTCCCCTGATATTGTTTCGCACCTAGGTTTAGCACCTGTGAACCACTTGAGTCTATATAATGTAGCTTGGATAAGTACTCCATCTATCACTCTTAAGCATAAGTATTTTTTGAACCATGTTTATCCTAAAGAGTTCTATGCTATGGTCTAAGTCCTTAAATCTTAGAGACATTATCTGCTTCCACGAAAATTTATCCTGTATTCAAATTACAAGACCTTCAAGTTTTTTAATTTATAGAAGAATTTAAGTTCGAAACTTGAAAAATAGATTGAGTTCCTTTAGACCTATACCTTTGTCATAATGTATGAAGCGAACATAGACACCAAAGCTACAAATGCACTCTTTTATAGGGTGGACCTCTTATCGATAGTAAGTATAAAAGTTATGGACTTTGACAATTAAATAAGAATATGATGAATGCCCAGATTTCAAATAATAATAATAAATAAATAAATAAAATAATAATAATATTGTTCACCCCATTACTTGTGCATGCTAGAGTATTAGAGTTAGCATCATCCTTCGCAAAACATATTAGAAGTCTGTACAAAAAGATTAGTGATAAATTAATATAAGTAATCAAATAAATAATTAGCAAATTTTTATTGACAAGTCAAGGATTTTGCTAAGGATAATTATATCATGATTAGTATCATACCTAAGCAATTTCTATCAGGAATTGTTTAGAAGCTACATGCCCAAGAAATAGGCCCATTCAAGATTTTAAAGAAAGTTGGATCTAATACATATGTTATTGAACTACCATCTGGCTATGGGATTAGTTCAACTTTTAATGTATCGTATCTAATTGAATACAAACAACTATCATTAATATCTAGTGATCTGTTTGAGCCTGTACCATCTGATCACTATTGTAGATGGTCAAAAATAAAAATCTAACTCACTACTATAAATAGGATGAGTAGGAATCATATCCTTGGAGATCAAGGATAATTATTTCATGAAAAAGTAAAGAAAGAAATAAATATTTAGATGGTTAAAAGATAGATGATGGTTAAATTAGAACTAATTAATAAAAATTAAATATGAGATCGAGGGATTTAAATGATAAAAAGATGTCTTCGAAATTCTAAGTAATCACTAATATAAATCATGTATTTGTTCTAATCTAAATAATTCAAATTCATATTTATTTTGGAATCTTTCAAACTAATCCATAGTATAGTCTATCTTACCGAGTACAAACCATATCCTGTTAAGATCATGGTCCATTTCATAAGTATAGGCTATCCAATGATTGAGTTAAAAATATCTTAACAAGATACGTACATAAAAATTCTAGAATTAATTATCTATATTAAGCATGGATTATATTATGCTAGGATCATGATCTATCCCACCTATAGGTAATTAATTTAGGAAATCAATAGAAAAGAATTTAGAAGGAATTGAAAGTATTTATTGAATTGTATAGAAAAGAAAATAATTATATAAATTAATGAAAGGATATCTGTACTTTTCTATAAACTGCATCTCAGTCACACATGTCTCCTAGATACATCTTCTCGGAGATTCAGGACTCTTTCATAGCACCTCCTCTCCTGAAAAACTCTTTATCTTCATTCTTCTCTATCTCTCTCAAAACCTAGCACTAAATTATAAAAGAAAAGAAAAGAAAAATATGCTGTAGGAACTGATGCCTGGACTATTGTCCAGGGTCATTCTTTTATAGAGATCATCAAGAGATTTCTCCTGATCAAATTTGGAGTCAATCTAGATTAAAATTGGTCGTATATCATGAGGAACAGTTTTAGCCATCCTATTAGCAGCTTGATGGGGTGATCGACACTTTCTTTCCTTCTCAGGCGGCAATGTCTCATCCATGGAACAAATCCCAGATGCGTGGGACTCCTCCCATTAGAATTCGAATCTTTGTCTTCTCCTGGTCCCAGATGGATTGTGGCAGTGATGGATGGTGCAGTTAGCGGCAAGCAGTGGTCAGAATAGTGGTTCTCGAAGATGGGAACAATGGAAGGAAACTATGGCCTGGAATGGTGAAGCAGAGGAGGAGCGACGAGACAATGGCAGGCATAGTAATAATGTTGGGCAGGGAAGATGGTAGCATTGGAGGTGGCTCGGGATGACAATAGAATAGTGGCCGACAAGGCAGAGATGATGGTCGGTGGCATATGTTCTTTGGAGAAAATAGGCCATGAGTTTTGGAGAAAATAGGCCATGAGTTTTACTGCAACTTCTCCTATCATGATGGGTTGCTCGTCAAGTTCTCCAGCCATGGATGGCTTCTTAGAAAGTTCTCTGGCCAAGGATGGCTTCCCAGCGGTGACGAGGAGATCTCCAGTGGCTTTTCCAGCCATGGGTGGTGACAGTGGACAAATGGAGGAAGAAGAACGGTGTAAGATGGTGGCCAACCAGATAAATGATTTTATGGTGAGCTTTTCGGCCTTAGATGGACTCTAGACGTCTCCTCTAGCCATGGGTAGTGACGGGCGGATGAAAACGACACTCGGGAAGAAGCTAGTCCATGAAACGGGATTGTGGACCAATAGCAATGGCTACCATGGACCATTTTGGGATTCTATAAATCAAGCATTCGATCCATGGTGGACTGACTACTTTAATATTTATGCACAGCTTAATAATCTTCAAACTTCAATTCCAGGCTCGTTTGAACTCCGATTTGAGTGCTATTTATGCCATTAAATTTCAAAATTTGAGCTCCTTCATCCATGAACTTCTTTTTAATAAAATACTAATAAAAAGTATCAATTGTTAATAAATATAGGTTAATTGATATATATTTTAATATTTAAATTGAAATATTTAGTTGATTTATCACACCTTCCAACTTAATCATTGTTAGTCCCTTAGTAATGTAATTAAAATATGTGTTAATTTTATAACCATGTATCATTAAGATCCTGTTTTACAAAATTATATTTAGGATTAAAGTTAAAAGAAGTTAGCTAGCATCACTAACTAAGTTTGAGTTTTCGAAGAAAATTTCGCAGTCAAAACTATTAGAAACTTTCTTAAACTTTATCCAAAGATCTACAGCACTTATATTTGTGATGGCTAACTTAGTATTTCAGTATTAGATTGTAAAGAACAATTGTATCTTTGTTTATCACCTACTTTGGTCAATTTTTTATACACCTCCAAATTAAGTACATGAGCTGAGATAGCTTTCACACTACTTGAATTTTGATTTTTTTTTCTTTTTTTTGACGATATCTTTACACTGCCACTTTTTGACACGAACAACAATGTTTACTTAGACAAAGGTGCCCAATTACTTGGTAGGAAATCAATATTTAGAACTTATCCCTTTTTTTTTTTTTATCCTTTTTTCAAGCAGGTAGCTCTTTCCTTGAATTCAAGTTTCTTTAAATGGAATGTATATCAATTACCAATTTTTTTAGTAATAATTAAATCTCCAATTGACCTTATAATTAATACCTACTTTACCTCGTCAATGTGCGTGTGCAGTGGAAGTGCTAATAGCCTTTAGGTGATCAAAGTAAGCTGCTAAAAGTCTAACCATTTAGTCTACTCCTTAACTTGCTACAGTCATTAGCAAATACTTTCTAACTCTATTATCATTTTCCTAATCTATTTTTGTTCAAGAATTTTTTTCATGGCATATGATTTATAAAAATTTTCTTTATACCATTTTTTAAGATTTTCAAAAATTTTCAAGGTATTTTCAAAATATTTTTCAAAAAAGTTTTCTCTTACCGCCCAACTTAATTTCTATTATCCTTAATAGAGTAAGAAAAAAATAAAACAATGAGAGATACCACCTAGACTAGATATGCATCGTGAATTGCCAAGTGCATCTATAAAGAGTGGTCCATTATTTCTATAAAAATAAAAATCGCTAAAGTAAGAATCAATAAAAAGATTATGTTGCCTCCCAACAAGCACTAAGTTTAACATCTTTAGCCATACCTTAAGTAGTGACATTCTATTCCTGCTCAAATCTTGACATGAGTTTGTAATTCCCTACGTGATTTGGGTTCAACTTCAAAGTATTTTCTAAATAGGACCATTAGGTGGCTTATTCCCTTGATAGCTAATAATTCTTTCTTTATAATTAGATCTAGGTACAACTTAAGTATCAGTCGGGATTCTAATGGACTTAGATCTATATAATTGATATGTCGAGGGAGTACTTCAGGATCCCCGTTTGATGCCTCTTCCTTCATAGACCAATGTTCTATCAGAGTCATGAGAGGTTCAGCTAGTAATTTAGATCTTGGCATAAGCCCTTTCTGATCTATAACTTGATACTTTTTTCAAATTAATATTAATTCTATCTCCAAATATCATTTAATATTAAAGATAAATTTTGGAGGCAGTTCTCGAAAGTAGTGCCAAATATTGAGAAATTAGATATAAAAATCTTATAATTGTTATCTTTCATATGTGCAATGTCCCACCTAATAGCTTCTTTATATACTTTTAGAACACCTATAATTTGGGCTTCCTGATTACATGTTACTGGTAAGGTATCAATGGATGCGGTAGGAAGTGGCTTCAATTCTTGGTCAGGTGGTGATCTAACAAGGAAGCTATTGGGGGTTTGGATGATAGCTCATATTTCTTGATCCAAAGTGAGGTGGTGTTGGGATAGGGTATTTCTACTAGGTCATTCATTTTTAGGGTACATCCCTCTACATCAAGATCATCTATCTCAAAGTGAGCCAGACTAGAGTTTAATGAATCATAGGGAAGAATGTTATGCAAGGCTTCCTCTATTGTATTATGCATTTGTGATCTTTGGAAAGTCTCAATCAGTTCCATCATTGCACCTATTTGTTTTTCCTTTTCATTAAAAATAATGGACAATTCTAGGGCACTTGGGATTGGGACCATAGGTAAGTTGCATGATGATGGAAGTGGTTCGTCCGTCTATTTTGATTTCTCTTCATATATTTTTGCCTTAGTCAAATTATCTAGTTTGGTCTCTTTGGTTGTACATGATTGCTTTATGACCAATTCATTCATGATAGTCATAATCGATTAATCAGGGATAGTTATAGGGATATTAAAGCTTCTAGCCAGGATTATCCCTTAAGGTCACTCTCGGGTTGACTTGGCAACTCTTCTGCACTAGTAGCCATGGCTAATGGTTTCCATTGCATCTCCAAATGGACAATAGACTGGGTGTTGGGAGTTATATGTTGGCCCGTGGTATGCATGAAACTATTTAAGGTAGCATTAGTGTTCTTAACTGTAGCCTTAAGGTCAGCAAGATGTTTAGCCAGAGCTTCTAGCATTTTTTCTAGGGAACTAGGTTCTTCCTCAAGATCTAAATCTGGTTGATTATTAAGTACTTGGCTAGGCCTAGGATAGGGCTGATCAAAATTATGGACTTCTAATATTGCATCTAGTGACCACACAAAATTAAAGTGATGTCCCAATCTTGGGTTATAGGTTGGTGCATAAGGTCCGGTTATATATCTATCATTAGCTGCACTCCCCTGTGTAAACTCATTTTAGGTTGGATGCATCAAGTAAGGACATTCCTCTATAACATAATATGGTGTGTCACATGTTGTGCACATAGATGCTGGCACATGGTGAAATTGGGTATACCCTTTACATTCTAGGACTTCCTCAATCCTATAGATCAAAGATGCCATTTTAATTTCTTTAAGTTCTCTTATATGATTGTATGCATTTTCGAATCTTATGAATTTATGATGTATATCAATCAATTGCTATCGATTCATAAAATTATTAGCTTGGAATCTAATTCTAGATGGTCGGACAGAGTCAATCATATACTAATAATCCTATAGGGTTTGAGATTGTTCAATAGGATCTTGATAACAATAATCCATTAGACTTTTGGGTCATCCAAAGGAATTCATGACTTTTTAATCTTATATGGTTTAGACTATATCTGACCAATCATCATTTTATCTTAGCAAAAATCTTTTTTGATTATTTTAATTTATTATAGACAAAAAAAGAAAAGAAAGGAGAGATAGATGAGAGAAGAATTCTAAAGATAAGGAACCTAGAGGGTCCTAAATCTATAGATGAAGAGAATGGTGTTTTAATTATGTTAGAATTTTGTTAGCAAATAAGTTATCAAACAATGAACTTTCTATCCTAGGTTTAACCTCTGTCTAGATAGCTCCTAACTACCAAGACTACTTTGGAGCCTTCCAAGTCAAAGAGTAACTAATCGACTAACCAGGTAAGGATAAGGTAGGTGGGGTCCCCTCGTTGCTTTTCTTAGATATCAAATAAATTAACTAGATCAGTCAATGGAACCAATTAAAGAACCATCTTCCTTTAAGGCTATATCATCTTTGAACCCCTTTCTTAGATACCAACTGACCAGCTAATCATAACTTGGTGCAACTCTTCCAGAAGCCTTGTCCTACTGAACTTGAATATCTTAGGGCCAACATCTAATTGATTTTAAATTAAAGGCTTAGGTTATGTAGTATGAAGAGTGCTGGTTTGTGAGCTAAGGAAGGGTAATGAAATCTCTACCTTATATTATTTAGGGATTTTGCCCTTAAGGTGTTTTATAAAAATGCAATACAAATCAAATAAGATGTCTAAAAAAGTTAAGAAGCTTTTAAGGTTTATTATTCATTTCTTAAAATAAATTATGTTTTATGGAAGGATATCTTTTGTTTTCATTTAGGTTATTTAAGGTAGTTTGATTAAAAGAGAATGTTAATTAGATTAGGAGTTAATTTGTGAAAAAAAGGGAAATAATTTTTTTTAATGTTAACAAGAATAGAATAAAATCTAATAATTAAGGTAACTAAAATAAAAAATACAATAAAACTAAAGAGAGCAATAACTAAAAAAATAACTTTTTTTACTTTTTTTAAAAAATAATTATGCTTAGATCCCGGCAATGATACCAAAATTTGATCGCTGCCATAGATAGTTAAAAATAAAAACTTAACTCACTATTATAGCTAAGATGAGTAAGGATCATATCCTCAGGAATCAAGAATAATTATTTCATGAAAAAAATAAAAATAAATAAATATTTAGATGGTTAAAAGATAGATGATGGTTTATTAAAACTAATTAATTTAAATTAAATATAAGATCGAGGGATTCAAATGATAAAAAGATGTCTTCAGATTTTTAGGTAATCACTAATATAAATCATGTATTTGTTCTAATCTAAACAATCAAAATCCATATTTATTTTGAAATATTTCAAACTAATCCCTAGCATAGGCTATCTTGCTAAGTACGAACCATATCCTGTTAAGATCATGACCCATCCCATAAGTATAGGCTATCCAACGATTAAGTTGGAAAGATCCTAACAAAATACATGCATAAAAATTCTAGAATTAATTATCTATATTGAGCATGGACCATATCATGCTAGGATCATGATCCATCCCCCTATAGGTAATTAATTTAGGAAATCAATAGAAAAGAATTAAGAAGAAATTGAAAGTATTTATTCAATTACTTGGAAGAGAAATAATTACAAAAATTAATGAAAAGATATATGTACTTCTCTACAAACTGCACCTCAGTCACACATGGCTCCTGGATACATCTTCTTGGAGATTCAGAGCTCTGTCATAGCACCTTCTCTTCTAAAGAACTTTTTATCTTTATTCCTCTCCATTTCTCTCAAAACCTAGCACTAAATTATAAAAGAAAATAAAATAAAAATATGCTATAGGAACTGATGCCTGGACTATTGCCTAGGGTCATTCTTTTATAGAGCTCATCAAGAGATTTCTCTTGATCAAATTTGGAGTCAATATGGATCAAAATCGATCGTATATCACGGGAACAGTTTTAGCCATCCGATTAGTAGCTTGATGGGATGATTGACGCTTTCTTTCCTTCTCAGGATGTTGTGTCTTGTCCCCGGATCGAATCCCGGATGCGTGGGACTCCTCCTCCCATTAGAATCCAAATCTTTGGCTTCTCCTAGTCCCAGATGGATTGCAGCAGCAATGGATGGTGCAGTTGGCGGTGAGTGGTGGTCGAAACAGTGGTGCTCGGTGATGGGAAGAATGGAAGGAAACTGTGGCCTAGAATGGTGAAGCAGAGGAGGAGCTATGAGATAGTGGCAGGCATAGCAGTGATGTTGGGTGAGGAAGATGGTAGCGTTGGAGGTGGCTCGTGACGATGATGGAATAGTGGCCGGCAAGTCGAAGATGATGGCCGGCGGCATGAATTCTCTAGAGAAAATAGGCTATGAGTTTTACTACAACTTCTCCTGTCGTGATGGGTTGCTCAATAAGTTCTCTAGCCAGGGATGGCTTCCCGGCAATTAGGAGGAGATCTCTGGTGGCATTTTTGGCCATGGGTGGTGACGGCAGACAAATGGAGGAAGAAGAATGGTGGAAGACAGTGGCCGGCTAGATAAATGGTTTTCCGGTGAGCTTTTTGGCCTTGGACTGACTCTCGGCATCTCCTCCGATGACAGGTGTATGAAAATGGCACTCAAGAAGAAGCTAGTCCATGAAACAGGTTCGTGGACTAATAGCAATGGCTACCACGGACCATTTTGGGATTCTATGAACCAAGCTGTCAATTCATGGTGGACCAACTGCTTTAATATTCATGCATAGTGTAATAATCTTCAAACTTAAATTGTGAGCTCGTTTGAACTCTGATTTGAGTATCATTTATACTGTTGGATTCCAAAAATCGATCTCCTTCTATCCATGGACTTCTTTTCTACAAAACATTGATAAAAAGTATCAATTCTTAATAAATATACATTAATTGATATATATTTTAGTACTTAAATTGAGATATTTAGTAGACTTATCACCATACTTTATGAGGGACCCTCCCCTTGAGTGCCCACAAGCCCAATTGAGAGAGCAGCATGATGAGATCGATCACATCCTGGATGAGCAGATCTAGTTCGCAAGGAGTTAAGACTATTATGACTATTTGGTTTACTGGCAAGGTAGGTTGGAGTTAGAGGATTCCTAGATTATCCAAGACTTTTAGAGCTGTATGGAGTTTGACTCGACGGAGTCGAGTTCTCTCCATCCCACGAAAAATGATGAGGACATTATCCAATATAGATTTTGATGTATACCTAGCATTTTTTTAAGTAGATATATGTACTTATTTTTTATTTTATCTGGGTGTATAGAGATTGGGTTTATTTTTTTGTATCTAGCTCATGCACAGATCTCAGAGTATAGAACTGGATTAGTTTGGATTATTTTAAAATTTATTTTAGATTGGTCTATTTATTTTAGATTAGTCTGAAGTCTCAAAGTTTTGGTTAATTTGGCCTTCAGCTTGTTGGGGACTAGAGTCTATTTAAAGAGATCTTTTTATTAAAAAAATTATCGAGAAATTAATAGAAGTATTTTGGATTTTCTCCAATTCCCTTCTCTCACCTGTTATCCTTCTCTCCTCTCTTCTTCTTCTTCTTCTCCCTTCTCATCTTCTTCCTCTGCTACCTCTTCTCCCCTTCTTTCCTTGCTTCTTCTTCTTCCCTTGTTCTTCTCCTCTTCTTCTTTCTTCTTCTTATTCCTCTTCTCAACTTCTCCTTCTTTCCCTCTCTTAATCTCCTTCCCTCCATTGCTATTCTAAAAGAACCTGAGACCCTATCTCCATCCCAATCTCAATCGACTCCATCATCAAGCTGTTGACCACCACCGCATGCCATCTCCCACCACCACCAAGCCAACCTCTAGCCCAGAACTGCCATCACCACCGTCTCTCGGATCCATCGACATCGCATCTTCGGTCACCAGCAACTCTATCTCCATCAGCTTTCTCCCAGGCTGAACACCCCTCTGCTCCACCTCCTTTCCACCCAATCCCATGAGAAATCACCGCATCTTCCCTCCATCCATTATCCTCCACCCTCCCGATCCATCCCCTTCTATGACACCTCCACTATTGGATCCAACCACAAGAACCATCCTACTGTGGTAGCTCCAAAGAAACCTCGTTCCTCCACCGTACGGCTACCCTGGTCTCATCCTCACACCCGACACCACCTTACCACCTTGACCATTCAACATCTCCTATCCATTAGCCCTCCCTACTCACATCCAGCCATTGATGTCCACCACCATCTGTAACCACTAACATGACATGGCCGTCATAATGTCGCCCATAGATAGCATAGGACATGGACGAGGTGAATCACCCACCACCTCCTCCACCATCTAGCATAGTCATCGGAGCCATTGATGCCACCCTCCACCTCATCTCTTGATTCCTCGTCTCCGATAGACACCTCTGCCCTCATCTATATCGTTCATGCCATCACCCGTGTCTTCGTGCCCCTGTGCCATCCATTCTGCCTCCTCCACCATCCTTGCCAGCTCCTCTACCATCCTTTGCATCCTCACTATTACCCTTCCACTAGTGCCCACTTCTGGCAATCGACCACCTCAGTGATCACCGGTGAGCCTCTTCCTTCGTCCATGGTCACCGCCCAAAGCTCCCTACTGAGTGCTACTATCTTTGCATGAATATGAAGGTAGTCAGCCTTCTTTCCCACTAAAGCCTAGCATGATCTTCAAAGCAGACCCAGTCCATGTTGCTGACTTCTATTTTGGGCCCTTTGGACTGACTTAGGCTGATTTGATCCTTTTTTTAAATTAGATTGTGTGTTCCTTTATCTTGCCTAATTATCTCATGATTTAGGTTGAACCAAGTCCGAAGACTTCCCGCTTGATTTGTCTGTGAGCTCATAGCTATCCACCTCGACCACCTTTAGTTGATCTCTTTTGTCTAGGACTCTGGGACATTCCATGCTTAGTGAGACCTCTTCATTGCTTAGATAAAAATTTAAAATCATTGCTAGAATTTTATTAGTTTTCCTATTTTTAATCTAATTGCATCTGAACTAATTAAATTATATAAACCTAGCTTAGCAATCGGTTCTTAATGACCAACGATTCAACTTCTTAAAGTCTTTGACTATGCATATCGATTGGGTTACTTTCTAGACTGGACCTCAATCTTGTTTAGATCAGTTAGCTTAATTCTTGCTTGCTTTTGATATATGCTATTTTTTATTCTAATTGCTTATTTAATTTTATTTGTTGATCTCAGCAGTGGATCTTTAGATCTAAGATAACTAGCCCATCCTGCATTAACTTCTTTTTGGTATCAAAGCATAGTTTAGGTTAGGTTAAGGATATTTGCATTGCAATTACATAGCTTGCATTAATTAGAAAAAAAATCTCATATTCAGTAGTCTGCATATTCTACGCACCCTTTAGTGTTTTAAAAAATCCCATCCCTAGAAAACTCATAAAATTATAAAACTTGCTTTGTTAGAAAATAGACTCAAAAGCGAACATTTTATCTTTGTAGATTTATGAGATTGCTTTAAAATTCATGCCAACTAGACTTGAGATTCTAAGTTTCTATTCTTAGAATTCCGCAACCTGTAGTTTTGGACAATCTCTATTCAAACCCTAAGTTTCATTTCTAGGAGTGTCAAAAATTATAAAATTGGTGGCTTTAGAAACTAGACTCGATTTGAAAAATTTATATATGTGAAAATCTATAAACATGCTTTAGGATTCATGCCAGTTTGACTTAATTTTTTTGAATTATGCACACAAAAATCTGCAACCTACAAAATTGCATACCCCCTGTTCTTTCATCAATTTCTATTAGTAGGATTGTCGAGAAATTATAAAACTTATAGATTTGAAAACTAAATTTGATAAAGAAAACATCTATGTTTGACAACTTTAAAATTAAATCCTAGATTGATACTAGATTTCACTAGAAAATTAGTCACTACATCCTAAAAATCCTGCTAAAAATTTAATATGCATAGTTCCTAGAAATCAATCAATTCCTAATCCTAGGAATATCCAAAAATTCTGAATTTTGGGTTATTAGAATCTCCACTCATTAAGGAATCTAATCCTACTTTGAAATACATTAAAACACTTCCCTAGATATCTATTCTTGAGCATCGATCTAGACTGAAACATAGCTCTTGCATATTGTGAGATTGATAAATCAATAGAAAGTTCATTGTGACCCTGTATGACCACTAAGTCAGGAGAAAAAATACCATCCTAAACCCTTAAAGTTAGATAATAAAATGGATCCTAACCAATTTGTTATAACCCTTCAAACCCTCATAGAGGAGCAAAATTGATAATTTGACTAGCATTTGTTAAGGGAACGTAATAAGGTTAGAAAATTTAGTAAAAAATTAAGCCAATAATAACTAGATTAGGAATACCCCTCTTAGACCTATCATACAATCAACCAAGAAGGCCATTAAAGAAAAAGAAGTCATAAAAGAGACTTTCCAAGGAATCAGTTCCAAAATTTAATACTTTTTTGTGTAATGGACTGAATCATACTGCTAGTCAGTGCTTATCCATAGCACTACTTATAGAAAAGTCTAAAAATGAAAATCCTAAAAATAATCTTGAAGAAGAAGTCTATATGGCAGATCTAGAATTAGCTAACATCTATGATAACTATAATACTATCCATATTAACATTACATTTGAGGAACAATTAGAACTAGAAGAAGATAGATGTGTATTGAACCAATCCAAAGAGACTGGAGATAGGAACAAGATTATTGTTCTTCGTATCTTTGTTAGTCAAGATGATAAAATATGCAAGAAAAATATTGATAGTGGTAGCTGCATTGATGCCATCTTCCCTGATATCATTTCAAACCTAGCTTACATGTGAACCACTTGAGTCTATATAATGTGGCCTAGATAAGTACTCCGTCTATCCATCTTAAGCATAGGTGTTTATTAAACCATGTTTATCCCAAAGTTCTATTCTATGGTCCAAGTCCTTAAGTTTTGGAGATATTATTTGCTTCCACGAGAATTTGTCCTGTATTCGAATGATGAGACCTTTAGTTTTTCAATTCATAAATGAATTTAAGTCCAAAACCTATAAAGTAGATTAAGTTCCTTTAGGCCTACACATTTGTCATAAGGTATGAAGTGAATGTAGATACCAAAGCTACTAATGCACTCTTTTATAGGGTGGACCTCTTATCGATAGTAAGTATAAAAGTTATTAAATTTGACTGTTAAAAGAAGAATATGATGAATGCCCATATTTCAAAAAATAATAATAATAATAAATAAATAATATTGTATACTCCATTATATTCGCATGCTAGAGTATCAGAGTCAGCATCATTCTTTACAGAGCATATTAGGAGCCTACATAAAGAGATCATTGATAAATTAATATGAACAATCAAATAAAAAATTAGCATATTCTCATCAACAAGTTAAGAATTTTGCTAAGGATGATTATGTCATGATTAGGATCAGAAAATTAGACTTGAGCGATTTCCATTAGGAACCGTTCAGAAGCTAAATGTCAGAGGAATAGGCCCATTCAAGATTTTAAAGAAAGTTGAACCTAATGCATATGTTATTGAACTACCATCTGGCTATAGGAATAGTTCAACTTTTAATGTATCAGATTTAATTGAACATAAAGAACATAAAGAACTAGCATTGATACCCAATGATCTATTTGAACCTGTACCATTCTTTGTGAGTGACCCTCTCTCTGAGTGCCCACAAGCCCAATTGAGCGAGCAGCATGATTAGATCGATCGCATCCTAGACAAGCAGATCAAGTTCACTAGAGGTTGAGACTATCATGGCTATTTGGTTCACTAGTGAGGCAAGCTAGAGTCAGAGAATTTATAGATTGTCTGAGACTTTCAAAGTAGCATGGAGACTAACTCGACAGAGTCAAGTTCTCCCCAACCTAGGGAAAAAGATAAGGATATCATCCAGTATGGATTTTGATGTACACCCAGCATTTTTTTAGCAGACATATATATTTACTTTTTATTTTACCTAGGTATATGGGGATTGGTTTTTTTATATCCAACTCATGCATAGATCTCAAAGTATAAAATTAGATTAGTTTAGATTATTTTAATATTTATTTTAGATTAGTCTAAAGTCCTAGAATTTTGGTTGACTTGGCCTCCGGCTTGTTAGGAACTAGTGTCTATTTAAAAAAATCTTGTTAATAGAAAAATATCATCGAGAAATTAATAGAAGTATTTTGGATTTTTCCCAATTCCCTTCCCTCCCCTGTTATCCTTCTTTTCTTCTCTCTTCTTCTTCTTCTCCCTTCTCCCCTTCTTTCCCTACTACCTCTTCTCCCCTTCTTTCCCTGCTTCTTCTTCCCTTATTCTCCTCTTCTTCTCTCTTCTTATTCCTCTTCTCAACTTTTCCTTCATTCCCTCTCTTAATCTTTTTCCCTCTATTGCTATTCTAAAAGGGTCTGAGACCCTATCTCCATCCCAATCTCAACCGACTCCACCATCAAGCCATTGACCACCGCTGCAAGCCATCTCCCGCCACCACCAAGCCAACCCCTAGCCCAAAACTGACGTCACCACTGCCTCTCAAATCCATCAACATCACAACTTCTGGCCGCCGACAACTCCATCTCCATCTCCCAGGCCAAACACCCCTTCACTCTGCCTCCCGTCCACCCAATCTCATGAGAAATCACCGCTTCCCTCCATCCATTTTCCTTCACCCTCCTGATCCATCCCCTTCTGTGATGCCTCTACCATCGAATCCGACCACAAGAACCATCCCACCATCACAGCTCTAAAGAAATCTTGTCCCTCCATCGTATGGCCGCCCTAGTCTCCTCCTCACAACCAACACCACCTTACCACCTCAACCGTTCAACATCTCCTATCCGTGAGCCCTCCCTGCTCATCGCCAACTACTGACATCTGCCACCACCTGCAGCCGCTGACTTGCCATCACTACTGCATCATCACCCGCAGAGTGTAGGACACAAATGGGATGAATCACTTGCCGCCTCCACCATCTAGCATAGTCATCAAAGCCATTGACACCACCCTTCACCTCATTCTGTTAGTTCCTTATCTCTGGTAGACAACTCCAACCCCATCTATATCATTTATGCCACTGCCTGTGCCTTCTATGCCCCCGTGCCATCCAAGCCAACCGTGCCATCCGTGCCGCCTCCTCCACCATCCTTCGCATCCTCACTGCTGGCCATTCCACCGGCACCCACTTTCAGCAATTGACCACCTCAGTGATCACTGGTTCCTTCATCCACGGTCATCACCCAAAGCTCTCTGCCAAGCACTGCTATCTCTGTACAAACATGAAGGCAGTCTACCTTCTTTCCCATTGAAGCTTAGCACGATATTCAAAGAAGATCTAGTCCTCATTGCCAACTTCTTTTTTGGGCCCTTTGGACTGACTTAGGCTGATTGGATCATTTTTTTAATTGGATTGTGTGTTCCTTTGTCTTTCCTGATTACCTTGTAATTTTGGTTGAACCATGTCTGAAGACTTCCTGCCTGATTCATCCACGAGCTCATAGCCATCCACCTTAACTACCTTTGGTTAATCTCCCTTGTCCAGGACTTTGTGATGTTTCGTGCTTGGTGAGACTTCTTCATTGTTTAGATTAAAATTAAAAATCATTACTGAGATTTTATTAGTTTTTCTATTTTTAATATAATTAGATCTGAATTTATTGAATTGAATAAACCTAGCCTAGCGGTCATTTCTTAACAACTAACGATCCAACTTCTTGAAGTCTTTGATTGTGCATGCCGATGGGTCACTTCCTAGATTGGACCTTAATCTTATCCAAATCAATAAGCTTAATTCTTGCTTGCTTTTGATATATGCTATTGTTTATTCTAATTGCTTATTTAATTTTATTCGCTGATCTCAGTTGTGAGTCTTTAGATCTAAGATAGCTAGCCAATCCTGCATCAGATATCCTGCAATGGCCAGACACCTTCTGGAGAATGGCTAAATGTGTGATCAAGCTCAATGAATTCAATCTCTTATTATCCGAGGTCATCTATAAAGGCGTAGGTCCTGACTGACTTCCTTGTTAAGTGCCCTTGGTCGGATGATAAGCCTAAGGAAGTACCTATTAAGCATCCTGGTGAGTAGCTTGATTAGGGATGACCTAGATTCTGCACATGGATAGAGCTTCAAATTTTCAAGGGAGTAGAGCTGGACTGATTCTCACAAAATCAAAAGGAGTGGTCACTGAGTACACCCTGCGCTTCTCATTCAAGGTGACAAAAAATCATTCCGGGTATGAAACCCTCCTAGCTGGTTTAAAACTCGTCAAGTAGCTTAAGGTGGAGCGCCTAAAGTTCATCGACTCCCAGCTAGTAGCCAACCAAGTAACTAGCAAATATGAAGCTTAAGATCCGACGATGACCAAGTACCTAGTGTTGCCCAATGAAGCAACCCAAGAGGGGGGCTGAATTGAGATTTTAAAAACTTTTTGCAATGAATTAGACAAGTATGTGCCAATTCAAATACGATGAAGGTGCTAGTGATTCAAGTATATATGTGCTTGAAGATATGCAGCAAAATTAATAAAATAAATGTAGAGTAAATAAGAACAAATAATGAGAGAGAGCAAGCAACCACAAACACAAGGATATATGGTGGTTCAGTGCATTCCAAAATATCTACATCTACTCCCCAAGACCCACTTGAAAATTCACTATAATCTTACTTGATTACAACCGATTAGTTTTTCGGGCACACTAATCACAACCCTTTGGTTTTCATAAGGCTCACCAAAAACCTCTTTGGTTTTCTCAAGGCTAAACAAAAATCTAGTTTGTTTTCTGGGCTCACCAACAACCTAAGTTGGTTTTCTAGGCTCACCAACAACCAAAGCACTAGCTTCAATTTCCTTGAAGCTAGGAACAACAAAATTTTCAAGTATGATGAGAAAATATAATAAGCTTTCAACAATAAAAGCAAATATCTCTTTGAAGCTCTTTGAAGATGTTGAAGATGCTTGTTTTCAAGTTGTTGAAGCCTTAAATGATGCTTAAAGAATGGACTTGAATGCTCTTTGAATGCTATTGAATGCTTGAAGGCTTAACTTCACTCAAATGTTATGAACTCTTAATGGATAATCAATAAACTCTCATTAGTTGCTTCCCTCTTGAGTTTGGTCCACCTTAAATACCTTTCCAAGCCTTAAATGATTGTTTTTGACCATTGAAGAGGTAAAAATAGTTGTTGGAGAAGAAAAGGACCAATTCTGTGCTTCAAAAAACTAGCCGTTACTGTTCACCAGAATTGCAAGTGTTAATACTTCAGGTTATGAGTCGATACTTGAGTCGACAATAGTTCAAAAAAATCTTCTAAAGCTCTCTGGAATGCATTAATGCATCGACACTTCTTCTAACTAGTCGATACTTTGAGTCGATACTTCATCTTCATGAGTCAACACTTGAGGAAAGCTTGAATTCAAGTTCAATATCATTTTTGTCTCAGGCCTTGAGTCGACGCTTGAGTCAATACATGAGTCGACACTTGAGCTTCATGAGTTGACACTTCATCTATACTATCTGAAACTTCTTCTGTGTATCAGCTCAAGCTTCTATGAGTCGACACTTCACTTTCATAAGTCGACACTTGGCTGAAACTTTCCTGAAACTTTGCTGAAACTTTTCAAAATTTAAGATTTGAACCCTTCAAGATTATTTTTATGTACCAAGATCCATTTCACTAAAAATTTCATCCATAAAACTGACTTCTTTAACAAGATGACAAGCAGTTTAAACTTTTAATATGTGAGTACCCTGTTCTGATAAATAGACTTTTAACATACAGTTAGTACTCAAATATACTTAAGTATTTTGTTATTCATCAAAATCAAGACAGGAGTCAACAATCTTTCCCTTTTTGATGATGACAAAATCTTTAAGTAAATACATAGTAATCTCAAAAAGATTTGCAATAAGTATCAGAGCATTAATAAAAGATTTGCAATATAGAGCATTTGGCTTTAAGTAACAGAGTTAATGATTATAAGTATCAGAACTGTAACTATATTGTATCAGAGCTATGATTGTAATGTTCAGAGTTGGAAATTGAAATAAATCAGAGTTGAATACTTATACTAGATGTTCTTATTTTGTATCAGAGCTTAAAATGAATTTGAAAGATAAGGACTAGAATAAAACATATTAAATCATAAAGAGTATCAAGGCATGAAACATATCGGAGCACATCAGAGCAAATAATATATCAAAAAGATGAAAAATATCAGAGCAAAATTGTTAGAGCATGAGGAGTATCAAAGTATGAAAACAAAGTATCATAGCATATTTAAAAAAAATATGCATAAAGAGTATCCGAGCTTAAAAATTAGAATAATTAAGAATAATAAGACTGATTGAGCATAGAATTGAAGAGTATAGATTAAAAAACTCCCCCTCAATATATAATCAGAAAACTGATTTTTAAAAAAAGATTTTTGAAACATTTTCAAAATTTACCACTTTAGTACTTTTCTTTCTCTCTCTCCCCCTTACTCATTGCTTCCTTCTTTGCTTCATTTTTTTTGCCAATTCATTAAGGATGTCAAAAATTCTTCCAATACTGTTTCTCATTAATTCTTTATTATATCGTATTCTCGATTGCTCTCATTAATTCTTCCTCTTTTTGTCATCATTAAAAAGGTAAGAAGAAGAACAAGGTAATAATAAAATATTGCATTAAAGTAAGAGTGCACACAAATAAAATGTAGAAAAGCCAATATATATATATATATGAAATTTTAGGAATTTGATACACATAACAGAGAACTAGTACAGACACAAGTACACAAAACATAAAGAGCACTGAAATACATACTAACATACAGATCTGCCCTAAGGGGTACTTTCCTTATCAAAGGAAGATCCGATCTTAAGAATAATCGGCCTGGTAACCCTAGAAGGTCGGGGTCGCGACCATATCGGTCGGAGATCTGAAAGTCTGGTCCAGATAGGTCTGGGTGCATCACCATGGCCTCGTCTTCTACATCTGGTATATGCTCTTCCTCTAGCTAGTGCTTAAGAGGAGGAGGCAACATCAGAAGCAGGAGCATCAACTGTGACAGGATCAGCAGCTATATCAGTGATCGAAGGTGTATCATAAAAAATGGGACCTGAACCAAGAACATGGAAACCAAGTGTATAAAACCCTAGTTCCCGAATCAAAGAGGATGTGGAAGGAACGGGTGGAGTCATGGTAGGAATACTAGGAATAGGAGTCGGTAAGTTAATAGAAATGTCAAATGGATCAAAATGAAGAATATGTGTGGAAATAAAAGTATTAGGTGGGTCAGGAATGGTGGGTGAGCTGGATAGGACCGATATCTGGATAGATGATCTAGGAGGATCTGGTATAGGTGTGAGGCCCAACCCATTTCCCGACTAGCCCATACAGATTTCAGGCAGAAGTCGGCAACCCAGTTGCCGACCTCAGTTCGAATTTGGCGATGCACCGACCCACCGGAATGGTCGGCGACAAATTGGGAAGGCAGGTTGTTGACGCGAAGGAGATAAGGGTTTGGAAGGGTTCCTCACGTGCTTTAGTCTAATCTGAACCCTCCTCCCCTGGTGGACGTCGAAGATCGACGTCGATCGTGTCGGGCAATTCCCTCGCGTGCCACAGCCCTTCCCAACGGTTGTTTTTCCTCTGGTGCTGCTGAAACCACTGCCGACCTCGCTGGTAAGTCCACCTTCTTAATCTCATTAAACTCTTTCATAACCTGCATCATAAACATCTTTTTGCAACAATCCCAAAATTTATAATTCAATAATTATTAATAAAATTTATATGCTTTTATAATCTTCATCCATATCAAGTTTAGGATTCCAATATTTTTCAATTAATAATTGATCATACATATCTAGCATAACCCTTTAACATACCATATTTTATTTTTAGGCCAACACTATTAAAGCTCGATCAAACCCATTTATCAAGACAAAGACATCTTATTCAGCTCTTCGATATCTATAATATTCTAACTCATCATGATCAAATAATATAACTCTTTCAGCCTTTTACACTCATCCAAGATCAATCTCTCTACAAAAATCATATTCTTCCTTTGCACTAATCATATGTCAAACTTTATACACTATACCTAAGAACTAAAAATCCAAGTTTCAAATCCATTTTTGCAACTTTATCATATCTTAACTGACAATAACACTAAATTCAAATATCTCTTAAATCATAATCCACGGTGACCACAATCTAAATTTTTATATTACTCAATCATATCCTAACTACTTATGTTGGTCTCAAGTAATCATAACCCAACCTTCGATATCATTCAATCATGCCTTAATAACCATTTTATTAATTTATAATCACCTGTACCACAGTCTTTAATTATATCAAAATTAGATTCCCAAAGTAAATCAAATCCATAATATAACTCAAATTATACCTCCATATATCCATTATCTAGCCTTGATAATATCCTTCCAAAAATTAAACTAGGAGAATTTAATTATTTTATTTGTGCAAGCCTTCTATACTTAACAAAACCCTTGAAACTATAACATTCACCTATCAAAGGAAATTAAATAAATTCTCAATATCAATAATTATTTCAAAATATTCAATCAAAATCCTAATTCTATCCCACTCTCACTAACTAGGTCATCTTGATCTTAAACATTTGCTCTGATACCAATAAATCTGTCACGCCCCGACCCCAAACCCGAGCCAGATGCGTAACAGACAGCCGTGTGCCCTAGGATTTATTTCTCCTTCGGACACACAAGGCTTGCATCAAAATAGGCTACCACCTTGGCGATATCATCCGCTATGTCCTAAGTTCCTCACTGACTGGCTCCAAAGCCCAATTAATCACTTGGATCTATAACAAAAATATAAAAAAATATGAATGCGCTATATAGGCTCAGTAAATTATTAACACCTCTAATATACAACATAAATATGTCAATAAAAATCAACAAGTATATACACATCATACAACGAGATGTCCATCAATATAATAATATAACCAGCAACATGATGCAAATATGTATACTTATTTCAACCGACACTAATACGACTATGGATGGCCAACTATTTACTTTACTCTCCTAGTCCCTCTGACTATGGCCACGATCGGCCCGTGGCTAACCCTGAAAGAGTCTAGAATCCTGGCTACACATACCGAAACCGATCATGTGCCAGTGATCGCCCCACTGGAGGCCCGGAAAGAAACTAACTCTGATATCACATAAAAAAATATGCATCCTCTGCATGTACCAACAACTGCCATGCATCGCTAAAATAAGGCAACTAGCTCCTGTATCACATATCGCTCAATGGTCATGTGCCAGCGATCACCCCACTGGAGGCCCAAAAGGAGACTAGGTTCTCGTGTGATCATAGTCAGAATAAAGAGCACCCACACCAAAACAATGAACCCACACCAACATAATACACCCACACCAATACAATTCTCTCACACCAATACAATGCACCCACACCAATGCAATCAAATGCATATATATTACATATATTTAATAATTCATAAATATATAATATATTGGCATACAATATCAGAGGTCAAGATAACTTATCGAAGAGTATCCATCAACTATGTATAATTCAAATACTAAACCTGATCTTTCAAGAACAACGACGATCCTGATCAATAATTTAAACATATAATTAATTTCTTTTTCAAAACTAAAAAGAAAACTAAATTATCATTGGACACTCTCGTTAATCCAATTCTAACCCTGGTCCGAAATTTAATCCTTTCTCCCTTTCTTTTCTCTCTCCTCTTTCTCTCTCCTCCTTCTCTCTTTCTCTCTTTCCTCTTTCTCTCTTATCCTTCTCTCTCTTCTTTCTCTCTCCTCTTTCTCTTATTTTCTTTTTTTTCCTTCTTCCGTTCCCTTCTTCTCTCTATCCTCTCCACCGAACAGCCCCCCCTCATCATTTTTTTAAAAAAACTTTGAGGCTGAAATATTTTTTTAGGAGGGGAGAATGTGAGGCCCAACCCATTTCCCCATATGGATTTCAGGGTGAAGTTGGCAACCCAGTTACCGACCTCAGTTCAAATTTGGTGAGGCACCGACCCACCGGAATGGTCGGTGACAAATCGGGGAGGGAGGTTGTCGACACGAGGGAGATAAGGGTTTAGAAGGGTTCCTCATGTGCTTCAGCCCAATCCGAGCCCTCCTCCTCCGGTGGATGTCGAAGATCGATGCCGATCACACTGGGTGATTCCCTCGCGTGCCATGGCCCTTCCCGATGGTTGTTTTTCCTCTGGTGCTGCCGAAACTGTTGCTGACCTCGCTAGTAAGTCCTCCTTCTCCGTCTCCTCTCGGGCATGGGTTTGGGTAGAGCCGATCGATGGGGAGGAGGGTGGGGTCCGTCCCATTTTCTTTTTCTTTGGAATTTTTATGAAGAGGCTAGACGATCATTATGATCACCGCTGGTCATTCCTTCCGATGTCCCGTAGAGGGGATTGGCCGGCTCTGTTATTTGGGAAGGATTAGCTCTGTTAGCAAGGAGGGATTCTATTTGTTTTGGGTTTTTCGGCAAGTGGTCGAACGGTCGCCAGTGGCAATGCTGTCTGGTTCCCCTTCGTCCGGTGGTGTCCTTCCCCATCCATAACCTCCCATGGTTCCAATGGCCATGGGAGGCTTACTCGGGCCAAGCGAGGGAAGAAGGCAAGGGGAGTTTGGGAGAAGAGAAGAAAGAAAGAAGAAGGGAAGAAGAGAGGGGAGGAAGGAGAGGAAGAAAGAGAGGGAGAGGAGAAGAGGAAAGGATGAGAAGAAAAAAAAATGATGAGGGGGGGGGTGTTCGGTGGAGAGGATAGAGAGAAGAAGGGAACGGAAGAAGGAAAAAAAAGAGAAAATAAGAAAAAGAGGAGAGAGAAAGAGGAGAGAGAAAGAAGAGAGAGAAGGAGGAGAGAAAGAGGAGAGAGAAGGAGGAGAGATAAAGGATGAGAGAGAAGGAGGAGAGATAAAGAGGAGAGAGAGAAAAGAAAGGGAGAAATGGTTAAATTCTGGACCAGGGTTAGAATTGGATTGACGAGAGTGTCCAATGATAATTTAGTTTTCTTTTTAGTTTTGAAATAGAAATTAATTATATATTTAAATTGTTGATGAGGATCGTCGTTGTTCTTGAAAGATCAGGTTTAGTGTTTGAATTGTGCGTAGTTGGTGGATACTCTTCGATAAGTTATCTTGACCTCTGATATTATATGCCAATATGTTATATATTTATGAATTATTAAATATATGTTATATATATGCATTTGATTGCATTGGTGTGGGTGCATTGTATTGGTGTGAGAGCATTGTATTGGTTGGGTGCTCTCTAGTTTGACTATGATCATACGAGGACCCAGTCTCTTTTTGGGCCTCCAGCGGGGCGATCACTAGCACATGACCATTGATCGATATGTGATACAGGAGCTAGTTGCCTTATTTTAGCGATGCATGGCAGTTGTTGGTGCATGCAGATGATGCATGTTTTCTTGTGTGATATCAAAGTTAGTTTCCTTCCGGGCATCCAATGGGATGATCACTGGCACATGACCGGTTTCAGTATGTGTAGTCAGGATTCTAGACTCTTTCGAGGCTAGCCACGGGCCGATCGTGAGCATAGTTAGAGGGACTAGGAGAGTAAAGTAAATGGTTGGCCATCCATAGTCGTATTGGTGCCGGTTAAAATTAAGTGTACATATTTGCATCATGTTGCTGGTTATATTATTATATTGATGGACATCTCGTTGTATGATGTGTGTATGCTTGTTGATTTTTATTGACATATTTATGTTGTATATTAGATGTATTGATAACTTATTAAGCCTGTATAGCTCATTCCTATTTTTTTATTTTTTTGTTACAGATCTAAAAGATTAATTGGGCTTTGGGACCAGTCAGTGAGGAACTTAGGACATAGCGGATAATATCACCAAGGTGGTAGCCTATTTTGATGCAGGCCTTGTGTGTCCGAAGGAGAAATAAATCCTAGGGCATACGGCCATCTGTTGTGCATCCGGCGCAGGTTTGGGTCGGGGCATGACAACAGGAGTCCTCGATACATCCTCAGCAACATTGCTCAGGCTCCACCATAAAATCTGCAACGTCAAACTCTGTGAAAGAGTTGCCTTGGCCATCTCCTGTGTCTGGTGTTGGGGCTGGAGGTGCTGGCAGTGCTTGTGGGGAATCTGATAATGGAGGCAAAGGTGCTCTGGTAGAATATAACCTCTCAAGCATGGCTAGAATAGCTGAAATGCCATCTCTCAATCCTTGATGACTTGCCCTCATCTCCGAATGCATGCCATCAACTCACTGTCTGATAATCATAACCTTAATCTCCAAGCAAGTCATTCTCTCCTCCATACTATCTCCAGAAGCTGGACCTCAAGCTATGCCGAAATGGAAGGCTGAGGTCGAGTATCAGGAATGCCCCTTTGTGGCTCAGATGGCCCTTCCTCATCAGTAAAAATCTGCTCCTCCTCAGTGGCATCCTCATCATCCACATCTACAGTCTATTTAGATATCCGTCATTTCCACTGACCTCTGTGCAGATGATATCCCATCCTATGTAATGATCGCTCATCATAGATGTCTATGTGAAGTAACTATATGAATGGCTCTCCATCTACGATGACACCATATGCTCTGAAAAGGATGGTCAAACCCATGCCATATGGCAAGCACAGTCTCTTGCTGGTAGCAACCTCGGTCATCCGGTGTACCATAAGAACTGGGAGGCTGACTGGAGTCCGCTAAATAATGATACCATAACCAGCAGCTCTCGCTTCGTGATGAAATTAAAACGTTCGATCTTCGAAGAAGGATCTGAGTGATGATGTGATGTAGCAGTCTCATCTTCGGTGAGAGTCAGGAAGCTACCACTGTGGCTCCCTCTCTAAGATCGTCAGTCTCAAAAATACATCTCAATCCACTCATCCTATCCACTAAAGAATCTGCTACAATCCCCCTCAGAGGGATCTCCCAAGCTTTGCTCAGAATCTCAGCAGTGAGTGGAATCTCTATCCCTCAGACCTCAGCAACCCAGCAGTAGACCTCAGCAACCCAGCAGTATGCTCCTCTAGCCAATGTACCATAGAACTCTCTAATCATGCTAGAATAAAATCTCTCTAACAATGAGTAGAAGTGGGCCAGCCCAACATCTCTCAACCACTATCCAATGCGAAAGCGGCACTGGTCCATGAAGTCAAAATCAACTCGCCATCCACAAACAATGGCCTTCGAGGCCATCCTATCAGCTCCTTGGACGGACAGTCTGACCAAAATGTCATGCTGAATAGGTCTCTCCTCTGGTGCTAGATCCTCGTGCCGCACCTTCGTGCATTGCTCAGTGTCCTGAGTAGACTGACGAGGTCTCCTGATAACTTGCTTCCTAGGCCCCATCTCCCAGAAGAAAGGATAGAAATAATCTATGGCAAAATGGATAGAGATTTTACGATAAAACCATGAGAAAACAACTTCAACAGTGAATCGGGCAGTTAGAATAGTAATCAGAGTGAAGTGGTGGTCGGGAAACTATTTTTGGGGTGAGTCGGCTCACAGAATAGGAAGAAATTAGGGAGAAAATTACTGGTTTTCCCTATTTGTTCTCGGGTTCTCGTTGTTCAAGTGTCGACTCATGATTGCATGCCAAGTGTCGACACTTGGAGGTGTCGACACTTCAAAGTATCGACACATCGACAAAGATCCAAAAAAATGAGAAAAAATTATCAAAAAAATCATAGAAATTAATTTCAAAGATCTATGAATGATTAAACATGATTTTCAAGGATATTTGATCAGAAAATTTTTAATTAAAATTTGAAAAGTTATAAAGATATTAAGATTCAATCAAAAGGATTAATAACCCCTAATTCCCTTCTAATCATACAGAACTGATCTTCATTAAATGGCTTGGTCAGTATATTAGCCAATTGCATTTCAGTGCAAACAAATTTAAGCATAACATCATTATTTTGAATATGATCTCTAATAAAATAATATCTAATTTCAATGTGCTTACTTCTAGAGTGTTAAACAGGATTTTTAGTTAAGTTTATGGCATTAGTATTGTCACATCTTAGTGGTGTCTTAGTTAATTTAATGCCAAAATCCTCAAGTTATTGCTTAATCCACAAGATTTGAGCACCACAACTTTCAGCTACAATATATTCCGATTCAGTTATGGATAGTGCAACTGAATTTTATTTCTTGCAAAACCATAAAATTAAGTTAACTCCAAGAAATTGACAAGTTCTAGAAATACTTTTTCTATCTAACTTATAGCCAGCAAAATTGATATCAGAATATGTAATTAAATCAATAGCTGAATTCTTAGAGTACCATAGACCAATATCAACAATGCCAGATAAGTATCTAAGTATGCGCTTAACGGTCAATAAATGTGATTCTTTATGCTCAGACTGATATCTAACACATATATATATGCTAAACATAATATCTGGTCTAGTAATAGTTAAGTACAATAATGATCCATTGATGCCTTTATAAAATTTTTGATCAACTTTCTTACCAGATTCATCCTTGTCAAGCTTACATGAAGGACTCATAGGTATACCGATATGCTTAATCTTCTTCATTCCAAACCTTTTCAAGATCTCCTTTGTGTATTTAGCTTGGTTGATGAAGATCCCTTCACTTGTTTATTTAATCTGGAGTCCGAGGAAGTAGCTTAATTCTCTTATCATGCTCATCTCGAACTCTCCCTACATTAGCTTTGTAAATTCTTGACAAAGAGATTCATTAGTGGCACCAAAGATAATATCATCAACATAGATCTGTCTACTAGAAGATCATTAGTCTTTTTCTTTAAAAACAATATAGTATCAACATGACCTCTAGTAAAATCATTTTCAATCAAGAATTTACTAAATCTTTCATATCATGCATCGAGGCTTGCTTTAAACCATAAAGTATTTTATATAATTTGAAAACATGATCAGGATGTGCATGATTTTCAAAGCCAGATGGTTATTCAACAAAAACTTCTTCAGTAATATATTCATTCAAAAATATACTTTTAATATCCATTTGAAATAGTTTGAGATCCATAAAATATGCAAATGCTAAAAGTAATCTAATAACTTCAAGTCTAGCTACTGGAGCAAAGGTTTTATCAAAATCAATTCCTTCTTCTTGATTATAACTCTTAGCTACAAGTCTAGTCTTGTTTCTAGTAACTATTCCATTTTCATCTAATTTATTTCTATATACTCATTTTGAACCAATTATGGAAGCATTAGATGGTCTTTCTATTGGTGTCCAAATATTATTTCTTTTAAATTGATTTAGTTTCTCTTGCATAGCAATTATCTAATTAGAATCTTTTTTAGCTTCTTCAATACATTTAGGTTCAATTTGTGAGACAAAAGCAATATAATCACATTAATTTCTAATAGATGATCTAGTTCTTACCCCTCTCGATGGATCACCTAAGATTAATTCCTTAGGATGTCCATGAGCATACCTCTATTCTTTCGGTAGATCTTTATCTTTTGGTAAAGATCTTGTGGCTTCTTCTTCATTCTCCTTATTTTGATCTTCATTTTCTTTAGCAGGGGGATCATCCAAGGTCAGCTTCTTTAGTCCTTCAACACCTGCACATTCATCAGAAGCATCCTTTTTTCTAGAGAATTTGTTAATAGATTCTTCAAATACCACATGCATAGACTCTTCAACAACAAGTATTCTTTTATTAAAAATCCTGTATACCTCGCTAGATGTAGAGTATCCTAAAAAGATACTTTCATCTGACTTGGCATCAAATTTGCCTATTTATCTTTTCCATTATTCAAAATAAAACATCAACAACCAAAAATCTGAAAATATTATAAAGTAGGTTTTCTTTCTTTTCAAAGCTCATAAGGAGTTTTCTTTAAAATTGGCCGAATTAAAATACGGTTTAAAATATAGCATGCAGTATTAATAGCTTCTACCCAAAAATATCTATGTAAATCATTTTCACAAAGCATTGTGCATGCCATTTCTTCTAAAGTATGATTTTTTCTTTCTATTATCCCATTCTGTTGAGGTATTCTAGGTGCAGAAAAATTGTGCTCAATTCCTTTTTCATTACAAAAATTTTTAAAATCTTGATTTTCAAATTCAGTATCATGATCATTTCGAATATAAACAACTGAAGTACCATTTTCATTTGAAACTTTTTGATAAAACTTCATGAAGGCCAAAAAGGATTCATCTTTATGTGCTAAAAATAAAATCCAAAAAAGATTCATCTTTATGTGTTAAGTTTTAAATCTAGCGATGCTTTAAAGCATCGCTAGACTGAAAACCTAATGATGCTTTAAAGCATCGCTAGATTTAAAACTTAGCGATGCTTTAAAGAGTCGCCAGGTCCAAACCTAGCAACGCTTTAAAGCATCGCTAGATTTTTTTTAAAAAAAAAAATTAAACAGCTATATATACCATACATGAAATACATACAACACAACCTGTATACATTATCAAAATGAAAACATTCAAACCTGTATCACATCCAACATACACAAACAAATGAAAACATTCAAACCTGTATCACATATCACATCCAACATACACAAACACAAATACAAACCAATCATAAAAAGTTTTTTATATATATATAAAAGTATCAATCCAAGTTCAAATAAACAAAAAGCCATATAAATAATAAAAAAAATATCTGGCATCACTAATCCGTGGAAGGTTGGTCGTCGTCAGGTCTGCGACTCGCAGATGCACCAGGAACCTACAAGATATACATCAGGAATTATGATACATATATTATATATATTCTAAATTATTAGATACATACAAAATTAATAAATAATTACTTATATGAGATGACATGAACATATGCAGCACAGATGTAACATGCTCTAGCTGAGACCTAATGGTCTGCATCTCTGCTCTGTCTGCATCATGTGTCTATCGGAGCTCTGCTATCTCCTCTTGGAGCTGACGAACATGTAACTGATCATGACTCTCTCTAGTATCCCGAGTATATCTACTCATCTCAGATAATTGAGTAAGGGTAACTCCAATCCCATAACTCCTCACTCGTCCAAGATGCTCTGGTCCCATCAACTCCAAAAATACCTCGGCCTCGATATGACTGCTCTGAGTAGATGATGAACCCTCGCCAGCACGCTCGAAGATCATAGAGGTAGCCCTATTCTATATTTTATAAAAAATACATATTTCAATACTTAATAAAAATAAAAATAAAAATTATAATATAATATAAACAAAAATACATATATATCTCTGGACTCGTCCTGAACAAAACTGCCATCATGGTGAACGTGAGTCATCCGATAGAACTCCACCTCACCAGGCTCCCTCCCCTGCTGATCAGTCTATATAAAGAATAAATATTACAAAAAAATCCAAAATAACACATCTTATACCCCCGTACTATGATACATGGCACATGCATGATACATGATGATCCATGATGTTAAAACTAAAAGTGTACTAAAAGTATTATAGGATGAAAAATATACAAACTCATGCCTGAGCCATGCATAACTCTTGGACCCTGCTGTGTGAGGAATAGACTGAGCTGCTCGTACAGCTCTACTAATATCAGAATACGTCTGCAAAATAAAATTAAAATAATATTATATATTGTATAAATATAATTATGACGAGTGAAAATTAATAAATTTTGAAGTGTTTGATGATGCTACACAACCTGTGCCCTCTCGGAGAACCAATAGTGCACTAGCTCCATCCACTGATGAGGGTGAACATCAGGAGGACAGGTTGCTACAACCTGCTCCTCTGTCCTACCCTCTCGCTTGTAATCTCTCTTCAACTTTATCCTATATTCTTTCCACTTATGATTGAGAGACTTAAGCACAAAATCAGATGAATCTGAAGGAAGAACGAACTTGCTCTATAATTTAAATAAACAATAAAATAAATATTAAATGAAATAAGCAATTCAATTATTAAAAACCTAAGATATAAAATAATATATTAATTTTTTTACCTGCATAACTCGTAGCATCTCTATTTTATATGCAGGAAGCATGTCGTTCCACTTCGAATAATTCAGGGGACATAGTTGACCATGGCGTGCTACTATCCCCAGAAAGCTAGTCAACAAGCTAGCAGCTTTCTTAATAGGCTGCCCTAGCTTGTTGCACTCTATCACTATCCTCTCACCCTCAGGTAACTGCCACATATCACGAACTAGTGTGGGTCCTCGCCTCCGCCTAAGTCTTCCGGATCCATCTACAAAAAAAATACAGAAAGTTATATATCAAAACTATTGCATATGTATGAATTGAAATGGAATAAAATTATTAAATTATCCTGTGTCTGTATGTCATCGATGATAGGTCGTCATCAGAATGATCCATAGGAGGATCGTGATGTGTGGACTTGGAGGGAATGGCGTCGTCATGAGGTGGAGAGGTATTAGCATCGACCGGATGTGCAGAAATAGAGGGACTGGCATCTAACCAATGTGAAGATGATCGACTGCCCATGGACTGCTATGCTGAAGAAGTACCAGCCTCGATCTGGGAAAACTAAAATTGTACATCTGATAATTGCTTCCTTCGAGGCATGGTGTACCTAACATGCATTATTTTAAAACAAGTCAGTCAACATTATAATCAAATTATAATGGAAATGAATTACAATTTAAAAGATAACATAATCATTCATGTAAAAATATAAACCATCTTATAAACTCTTACTTGTCATAATCAACTAGTTGTACGTTCTTCAGAATCCAATCTAACCAAAATGGTTGTATCATTTATATGATCATCCGGGACAATATTATAAGGCATACACTGAGTGTAAGTATCATCATCATCTTCTTCCACCCTTTTTCCCATGTCATACAAGTCTCTGAGTTTTATCTTAATAACAATAGCCCATTCTTTATCTTTCAAGTCTTGTATGTAAAAAACTTGTCAAACTTGAGATGAAAAAAGAAATAGATCATCCTTTAATAACATACTCGTATGTATCAATCTTGAAAATTTGACAAGTATGAATCCATTTGAGTCCTTTTTCAAACCTCTCGGTGTATTTATATCCACCCAATCGCATCGAAATAATACAACTTTAAAATTTCCATAATAATCCAACTCCAAAATATCTTTAAGTATACCATAATAAGATTTTTCATCTGCTTCAACCATGACACCACTGTTCTGAGTTTTTCTAAGTTTCTCGTGTTCCTTGGTATGAAAGTTAAAGCATTTATAATAAAACCATTATATTTGTTCACAATATAATTTGGACCTCTGGCAAGTGCTATTAGTTATGTTAAACTATTTTTCTCCATCAGTACCGATACCTAGAAAATATAATATCAATTATTGATCACTTATTCGATGTTAAATATATATAAAATTATTATACGACTTATATATACTAACCTGATTGGCAAGCCAATTAGGGACTAACTCAACCAACCATCTTTGTTCAATCCTTGGATTAGGATGAGTGGAATGATTGGCTTGTCGTTGTACAGATAAAAATTCACTGCATGACAATCAAATATAAGTTTGACAACAACATGTCTAATATTTAGTATATCCATGTGTAAATAGACTAACATGCGATAGTTAGATATTATGTCACTATGTAGCAATACATAATGGTGTACTTGTGATATAGATTTATGGTCAAGAACAATACTTTCAGCTTTTTCTATAAATCTTTTGGATAATGCAAATTTGTATAGATCTGTATTCTCCATAGTATCACCATGATGTTGAGGTAGATTGAATACAGTCTCTACACCTTCGAGATATCTTGAACAAAATGTTAAACACTCTTCAGCAATATATCCCTCTGCTATTGAGCCCTAAGGATGGGCTTTGTTTCATACATAATCCTTCAAACGTACAAGATACCTTTAAAAAATATGATATTTATATCACATTAAATAATAAAAAAGATATATAAATTATAAAATTTAAGTTTTACAGCATTACCTCTCGATAGGGTACATCTATCTGTACTGTACCGATCCACCAAGTTTAGCTTCCGAAGCTAGGTGAATGAATAGATAAACCATAATCATAAAAAATCCAGGAACCTTGATATTCTTTAAAACTGCGAGGAAGAGATCTTTTTCTCGACTAGACATTGTATAACATGCATGAGGGATATAAGTTCTATCATTTGCAAGCACTTGTGGATGAAGTTCATGTCGAATGCCCATTTCTTTTAAATCAAGATGCGCCTTCATGTTATCTTTAGTCTTTCCATCAAGATTTAATATTGTTCCAATCAAATTATCACAAACATTCTTTTCTATATGCATAACATCAAGATTATGCCGGAGTATATTATGCTCCCAATAAGGTAAGTCAAAGAATATGCTTCTTTTCTTCCATAATTGTTTAGTATGCTGATGGGTAGATGTTGTGATTATATCATCATCATTTTCAACTTCAAAGAAATTATCCGGATCCTCGAACATTGCCGTATCTAAGGTGCAAGTATTGACTTCCTCTGATACTTCTTCTTGTACTGAAGTCTCAACATCATCTCTTCCTCACCTTTTAGAGGACTTTGTCATCTTGCCGTAACTGTGTCTGATACCAAGCATTTGTCTACGAATATCAGAACCAAAAGGTAGAATTGGAGCCGATCCCAACTCTATAGTACCATCAAATAAATCCTTCTGAAATCGAAATGGATGATTTGCCTCCAACCATCGACGATGTCCCATATAACAGAACTTTCCTCCATGTTTTAACCAAATTGAATGGGTTGATTCACCACAAGAAGGACTGCAACTCGTCCCTTAGTGCTCCAGCCAGATAAATTAGCATATGCAGGAAAATCATTAACAGTCCATAATAGAGCTGCCCGCATATTGAATGTTTGGCCATTCGAAGCATCAATTGCACTGATACCCTCCCATAGTTGTTTCAATTCATCTATTAAAGGTTGTAAGAAAACATCAATATCATTGCCTGGACCCTTATCACCTGGAATGACCATTGATAAAATAAGTGAAGATTGTTTCATGCATATCCATGGTGGCAAATGATAAGGAATCAGAACAACTGGCCAGGTGCTATAGACAGAACTTAAGATCTGAAATGGATTGAACCCATCACTGGCTAAACCCAGCCTGACATTACGAGCATCAGATACAAAATAAGGATGTCTGTCATTAAATGCTTTCCATGCTAAACTATTTGCTGGGTGTCTCAGCATTCCATCTTTTGTACGGCTTTCATCATGCCATCTCATTGACGAAGCTGTCTTTGATGATGTATAGATCCTTTTCATTCTAGGTACAAGAGAAAAATAACGTAATACCTTCGTCGGCTTTTGTTTAATTTGTGTTGCATCCAATTCATCTAATCCCTCACTCTCATTTTCTTTTTTCTTCGTCCATCATGAACATCCACACACATGGCACGAGTCTTGGTCATTATGTTCTCTCCGATATAATATACAATCATTTGGACAGCTATGAATCTTTTTGTATCCAAGATCCAATTCCTTTACTAGTTTTTTGGCTTCATAATAAGATGTTGGTAAACTAGTACCTTCAAGAAATGCATCCTTTAACAACTTGAGCAACATAGTAAAACTCTTCCCAAACCATCCATTCAAGTATTTTATATGAAACAAATGCACAAGAAAAGAAATTTTTGAAAAATTCTTGCAACCGGTATATAATTCTTGATCTGCATCTCTTATCAGCTTCTGATAACGATCTGTTCCAACATTAGTTGGGGGTATCGACTCTCCATCATATATAAATTCAGTAAATATAGGATCCTCAGGTAACCCAGCTACTACTTGTCCTCCACTGCAATCTCCAGGATGTTGAGCACCATATTCAAAAGCATCTATGAGCAAACCCCTGATGTCATCATCTCTTGCAAGATTTTTCTGTTGGTTATTGGATCCAAAATCAGGTATATGTTCCATGTTAGAGATTTGGTTACATGTAGATTGTAATCTTGACTCTCCATGAAAAAACCACTCAGTATAACCTCTTAAAAAATCATTCCATACTAAATGTTCTTCAACAATATTTGGATATAGAGAACTGGAATTTACACATTTTCGGTATGGACATAAAATCTTTCCACTGATACTACTTCTCCCCATACCAAATTTAATGAAATTCTGTACTCCATCCAGATATTCTTTGCTATTCCTCGGTTTAGTTATCCAACTCTTATCCATTGTAAGATTAAACAAACTGAAATAAACAAATATTTATAAGAATAGAATAAATTTAAAATAAGTTTATTCAATAGATCAATTACAATATTATTAAATGCACCCTATTACCAACTAATAGGTAAAGAGGTCCTATCCCATTCTAGAATTGTATTAATTATATAGGTCATTTACAGTAACCAAATGATACACAATAGAAGTTCCAGAAAAATTTTGGCAGCATTTTTCCTTAGTTCTCCCCATACAAATAAATATGTATGAGGAGAACTAAAAGAAAATGCTATCCAGAATATATTTGGAACTCTATCCGTACCATTTGATTACTGTAAGCACCTATAAAATCATTTGCAATTCTCAAACTATCCAAACTGGATATTCAATTGACCACTATACATATTTCTCCCATCCGTACAAAAATAAAATAATTGTACGGATCCTGTAGAATATGTACTTTAATCAATTGACGGGTCTATGTTTCTATGCAATGCAAGTTTTTTAAAAAATACTTAAAATATCATAATTGATCGTAATAAAGCTACAGATGGTATTGAAATCAAAGATTTGCAATAATAAAACTAACCCTAAAGCATAACATGTTCAGTAAAATGCAGGTATATACTAAGAAATTTATAAAGAAACATAAATCAACTACTAAAAAAAAGAATAATAAATAATAAAAAATAAGGAGGAGGCTCAGTTATATACTATTTAATTTGCAACTAAATCAAAATGACTACAATCGGTTGCCTACAAAAGAAGGCCATCCAAGATTGTTGCCATTTGAAACAGTTGAATCAGCCAAACATACATCGCATAATCATCATAGCCTCCATATACAAACCTTAAACCAATTTTGATATTGGTTACATTGCTTCTTTACTCTCCAAGCAAATACCTTATAAGAAAACAGGGCTTCACATATAGTTTGCTTCCAAAACTCAATATAATTTTTTTCCAAATCTTAGGCACCGACGACACAGCCCATAAAAATTCGATGCCAACAATTCAAAGCCAACAATTGTAATTTTTAATTGTTTGCTTTGTATTTGCATTTTTAATTATGCTTCTCATGCCCTAGGTACCAACGGCACGGCCCATAAAAATTCAAAACCAGCAACAATTATAATTTGTTTAAACTATATATATATATTATCTTTAAAATATATATATATCTTTCCTAGGGGCAACATGATGCTTACTCAACTAATCCCATCCCAAGCTTAATGGCAACTAATAATTGAAGTAGCCCAGTGGCATATAGCGGGCAGCATTGGCCCATTGGTCACAAGTCTATTGCAATTATGGGCCGGCCTATGGGCTACACTCCATCGATCTTATTCATTTGTTGGCCCAAGCTGCAGTTAAACATCTCTTGATTATTGAAATTTTATAAATTCCATTGGCTTCTGGTGACACTTATTTTAATTAATAATAAGAAATATGGATTGTAATTTTTTTTTTTTAATATTAAGCCATCTAGAAAAGGTTTTGTATTAAGGTTCATCAATCTGACTTCTTTAGCTGAATCATTTATTAAAAATGGGACCTAATTCCATATTATATTTTTTTATATAATATTAAAAATTGGTCCACCAAAATAGTACTGTTGACCCCTACAGTGATTTTGATGATAACAAAATATTGGAGCATACATTTGGTTATCTAACAACTCTTCAAATGATTGACAAGTTTTTGTAGGACAACTATATTGACACACTTTCTAAATCCTACAATCTTTATTGCTTTGTGTTGAGTTGTAAAGTGTTTAGAATCTGGTAAAGAAGAACCCTACAAAAGATTCCTATGCAAATCAAGTTTAAGGGTTACTTCTAGTAGCTTTCAAGCTTCAATTCTTCTTGAATTTATCGTAAGAAGTCCTTGAAAGAAGTCTTCAAAGCATGGGACAAGTGTTCTGGAAGATAAAGTTTGATCTGGCTGAAGAACCATTTTCGAGCCGACTGGATGGAGGACCCAGCCGACTCTAGAACTGGCACAGGAAGGAAGTTCTCTGGCATACAGATCCAGCCAACTGGCACCAAGGCCCTGCCGACTCGTCCAGAACATGGTTGAGAACGTTCTGAGATTCTCAGGGATCCGAGCCGATTGGAATTCAACCCAGCCGACTCGTCCAGAACTTGGTTGAGAATGGTCTAAGAGCCTTTGAGATCCGAGCCGACTGGATTCCAACCTAGCCAACTCGTCCAAAGTAAGGTATTTTCTCAGCTATGGAAGCTAGCCGACTGGCATTCAGCCCAGTCGACCCGAACTTGATCCCAGCTGACTCGAAGATTGTCCGAGCTAACTGGAATGACGGGGACACCTCCAACGGCTAGTTACAGTTCTCAGTTTTTGAATTCCAAAAGTGCTCTAACGGTAACTATCATCTCCCAACGGTCTACAATGTTCAAAATTAAGGGAAGGCAGTTGAGGTCTCTATAAATAAGGTATGAGAACATCTTTGAAGAGACGAATGAATTATTGGGCATTTATTGAACACTTATTGAAGTAAGAAGAAAAGAGAGCACTTGAGCTTTAAAGTCTGCTTTCAAGCCTGCAACAACTCTTACCAGAAGCTTGAAGCATCTTTTGAGGAAAGCAAGGAAGCCATTGAAGTGCATTGAAAAGCATTCAGTGGATCTTCACTCGAGCTACATTGGCAACCACCCAGACAACAGAGTTTGTCTTTATTGTTGCTTCTTTATTCTATTTTTTTTAGAATATATGGGTTATCGGTGAGCCCGGTTTTAAAAATCAAATAGGTTTCTTTGGTGGGCCTTTAAAAACCAAAGTGTATAGGTTTCTTTGGTGAGCCTTTAAAAACCAAAGTGTAGAGGTTTCTTTGGTGAGCCTATTTAAAACCAAAGTGTAGAGGTTCTAGATGAGCCTGTGAAAACCTAGTTTGGGTTTCTTTGGTGAGTCAATTTTTAAAATCCAAAGTGTAAAGGTTGGGATTGTGAGCCTGTAAAACAATCTGACTGTATTCAAATTTGGGGGATATAGTAGAAATCCCGAGGGGTGAACTTGGGTAGTGGACGTAGGAGCTGGATTGCTCCAAACCATTATAAACCTGCTTTGTTTGTGTTGTATTTGATTTACCTTTTAACTTTTGCATTTATTCTCTGATTAACACAGCACCTAACCACTAAAAGGAATTACTTGTGCATATACTTGCAAAAATTTTGTAATTCCCAATTCACCCCCCTCTTGGTAAAAAGCCACCTGGACAACAGCTGGTATCAGAGCAGTGTCTCTGATTACTTGAGTAAAGATTGATGGCTCATCCCATGAGTACATCCTTGGCCGAAGGCCAATCAACAAATAGACCTCCACTATTCACAGGCACTAATTATTCATATTGGAAAGCACGAATGAAGATTTACATACAAGCTGTAGATTTTAAATTATGGAAGGTCATCTTGAAAGGGCCACACATTCTCACAATTAAAGTTGATGGCATGGACATCCCTAAGCCTGAAGAGGACTGGGATGATCATGACATGAAGACGGGGGAATTAAACGCCAAAGCAATGAATTTGTTATATTGTGCTTTGGATGCAAACAAGTTCAATCGAATTTCCACTTGCTCTTCAGCAAAGGAAATATGGGATAAACTCGAAGTGACCCATGAGGGAACTTCTCAAGTGAAAACCTCCAAGATAAATCTTTTAGTTCATAATTATGAGTTGTTTAAAATGAAACCTTCTGAAACAATTTATGCCATGTTCTCTAGATTTATAGATATTATTAACGGTTTGAAGAGTCTTGACAGGGTATACTCTAATGCAGATCTAGTTCAGAAGATCCTTCATTCTTTGCCCGATAAATAGGATCCCAAAGTAACTGTAATCCAGGAAGCCAAAGATCTAAACACATTGCTGCTGAATGAACTACTGGGATCACTCATCACCCACGAGCTGACAATGCAGCACAGAACGTAAGATGAGCAGAAGAAAAAGATGACAATAGCCTTCAAAGCTGCTTCTGAATCTAAGAGGGATGATGAAGAATCTGAAGAAGAAAGCACCTCCTCCAATGACGACCTAAAAGACGATGACATCACTATGGTTGTGAGAAGATTCAGAAAATTTATGGGAAGAAAGAAAGGAAGATATAATTGGAAATTTCATAGGAATGATTATAGAAAGGAAAAGGAAAAGGACAGAAAGAAAGATAAAGAGGTAATCCCCACATGCTACGAATGCAAGAAGCCGGAGCACATACATCCAGACTGTCCACTATTGAAGAAATCCTTCAAACAAAAGAAGAAAAAGAAAGCCATGGTTGCCACATGGTCTGACAGTGAAGACTCATCATCATCTGAAGAAGAAGAGACCACCAAGACCGTAAATTTATGCTTAATGGGTCTCGAAGATGAGGTAACATCCCCTAACAATTTCACTGAATTTACATTTGATGAATTAAATTATGCTTTTCATGAATTATTATCTGAATTTAAGAAAGCTAGAGTAAAGATAAAATCATTGAAAAATATGAATGATTCTTTACTCAAACAAAAGGATGATATTTCAAAAAAGAATATTTTATTACAAAAAGAATTGCATGACTTTTCTGAAAAATTTGAAAATCTAAAAAATGAAAATCTTTCATGTGAAAAGAAGAACAATGACTTACTTGCGGAAAATAATGAATTGAAAATGGAGGTTACAAAACTCAAGCCTTTAGTTGAAAAACTCACTTTATCATCAAATAAGCTTGAGTTAATTTTAAAAGAACAACGGATTTCAGGAAATAAAGCTGGAATTGGGTTTAAAACTTCTTTTATGAATGGAATTTCAGTAACTACTTTTGTGAAATCCAAAACACCTGCTTAAAATATTTTATCTCAAAAAGTTTCAGCCACACCAAAAACTGCTTCTACTTCAAAGTCTTTGTTATATGTTCCTAAGAATTTGAGCAAAAATGCATACACTTCAAAAGTTCAAAATCTGCATCAAGTGCATCAACCTTTAGATCTTCAAATTCTGTTTCAATCAAAAATTCTAAAGTTGTTTGCTATATTTGTAAAAGAATAGGATATAAAGTTTTTGAATGCAATAATGTTAGAAATGTCCTTAAGAAAATAAGAAAGATTTGGGTTCCCAAAGGAACCACCTCTGCTGACCTGCAAGGACCCAAGGTAGCTTAGGTACCTAAAAGAATTCATTGACTATTTTGCAGGAATGTCTTGCAGCCCAAAAATTGAAGAAAAGGTGGTACTTAGACAGTGGCTGCTCAAGACATATGACGGGTGACAATGGCCAATTCATCATCCTTGAAATGAAAGAAGGAGGCTTGGTCACCTTTGGAGATAATGGCAAAGGAAGAATAATCGGTATTGGTAAGATCAAAATAACTCCCTTCACTTTTATTGAAAATGTCTTGCTAGTAGACAAATTGAAGCATAATCTCTTAAGTATAAGTCAATTATGTGATAAAGGCTTTAAGGTTGTCTTTGAATCTTCTATGTGTATAGTAACTAACTCGTTAGTTCATTAGACATAGACTCGAAAATATCTATATGGTAGATCTTAATGATCTTGCCATGTCAAGTAGCCCCAGTTTAGTTGCAATGAATGCTAAGACCAAAGAGTCAGGTTTACTATGGCATAGATGATTAGGTCATGCTAGCATGCATACAATTGCCAAATTAATTTCTAAAGATCTTGTTAGAGGCATGCCTAAGTTTAAAATGGATTTAAATCATGTTTGTGATGCATGTCAAATGAGTAAACAAACAAGGGGGAGTTTTAAATCAAAGAATATAGTTTCTACAACAAGACCTCTTGAACTACTTCACATGGATCTTTTCGGACCTACTAGGACCACAAGCCTAGGAGGGATGAAATATGCTCTTGTGATAGTGGATGATTTCTCGAGATTTACTTGGATTTTGTTCATTGCTTCGAAAGATAAAACTTTTCATGTTTTCAGAAAATTTCATAAAAAGGTTTCAAACCAAAAGAACTTATCTTTGATTTCAATTAGAAGTGATCATAGAATTGAATTTGAAAATCAATTTTTTGAAGATTATTGTACCGAATTTGGAATTGATCATAACTTCTCCGCTCCTAGAACACCTCAACAAAATGGTGTTGTAGAGAGGAAAAATAGGACATTGGAAGAAATGGCTCGCACAATGTTGTGTGAAGGCAATCTTCCAAAGTACTTTTAAGCAGAAGTGGTGAACACTGCATGTTATATTTTAAACTGCATTTTGATCCGTCCTATTTTAAAGAAAACCCCCTATGAGCTTTGGAATGACAAAAAATCCAATATTAGTTATTTCCATGTGTTTGGATGTAAATGCTTTGTGCATAACAATGAAAAAGATAATTTAGAAAAATTTGATTCTAAAGCTGATGATGCAATTTTCCTAGGTTATTCATTACATAGCAAAGCATATCGAGTTTTTAATAAAAGGACTCTTACTGTTGAAGAGTCAATTCATGTTGTATTTATTAAAACTAACCCTACACCTTCTAGACAAGAAGAGTGCATAGACAATGATGTAGGTACATTGCAAAAAGGAATGGATGATTTAAGCATTCAAGACAAAGACACTCAAGATGGAGAAGAAATGGTAAGTAAGGATCACACCGATCTACCAAGGGACTGGAGGTATGTTACATCTCATCCTAAAGAATTAATAATAAGAGATCCTTCACATGGTGTTAGGACTAGGGCTGTACATAAGGATGCACATGATTACCTAGCCTTTGTGTCATAAATAGAACCCCATAGCTTAGAAGAGGCTGAGACTGACCTAAACTGGATGATGGCAATGCATGAAAAATTAAACCAGTTTGAAAGAAATAAGGTATAGACACTTGTAGATAGACCTACCGACCATCCAATAATAGGAACCAAATGGGTCTATAGGAATAAATTAGATGAACAAGGAAACATTATAAGAAATAAAGCTAGATTAGTGGCTAAAGGATATTACCAAGAAAAAGGTATTGATTTTGATGAAACTTATGCACCCGTAGTAAGACTAGAAGCCATTAGATTACTATTTGCATTTGCTTGCTACATGAACTTTAAATTCTTTCAAATGGATGTAAAAAGTGCATTTCTTAATGGTTTTATCTCTGAACAAGTTTTTGTGGAACAACCACCAGGTTTTGCAAATCATATTTTTCCAAACCATGTTTTTAAATTAAACAAAGCATTATATGGTTTGAAACAAGCACCTAGAGCCTGGTATAATAGACTTAGCACTTTCTTGATTGAAAATGAGTTTTCAAGAGGTAATGTAGACAAAACTCTATTTATCAAAAAGAAGAACAATGACATCTTAGTTGTACAAATATATGTTGATGACATCATTTTTGGTGCAACTAACGAAACTCTATGTAAAGAATTTGCTAAGCTTATGCAGGAAGAATTTGAAATAAGCTTAATGGGTGAGCTAAACTACTTCCTTGGACTTCAAGTAAAACAAACAAAGGAAGGCATCTTCATCAACCAAGCCAAATACATCAAGAAAATCATCAAAAAGTTTGGTATGGAGAGTAGCAAATCAATGAGCACACCTATGAGCCCAGCTTGCAGATTATACAAAGATGAGAATGGATCTAATGTTAACCAAAAGCTATATAGAGGTATGATCGGATCCTTATTGTATTTGACTGCAAGTAGACCTGACATATTATATAGTGTATGTGTATGTGCTAGATTTCAGTCATCACCAAAAGAAACACATATGCTTGCTGTTAAAATAATAATTAAATATTTGAAAGGAATAAGTAATTTAGGAATCTAGTATTCTAAACATTCTACTCTGAATTTGATTGAATTCTCTGATACTGATTATGCTGGTTGTAAAATAGATAGAAAAGGCACTAGCGGTACATGCCAATTTCTAGGGTTGAATTTAATTTCATGGCACTGTAAGAAGCAAAACTCCGTAGCCTAGTCCACAGCTAAGGTTGAGTACGTGGCTGCTGGTAGTTGTTATGCTCAAGTGTTATGGATTAAACAACAACTAGAAGACTTTGGTGTATCACAATCTAAAATTCTAATTAAATGTGATAACACAAGTGCTATTAATTTGACAAAGAATCCAATTCAACACTCTAGAACTAAGCATATTGAAATTAGACATCATTTTATTAGAGATCATTTTTATAATAGTAATATTGTGCTTGATTTTTTTCCTACTGAAGATCAATTAGCTGACATATTTACTAAGCCACTCAATCAAGATAGATTTGAGCTAATTAGGAGTGAATTAGAACTTTGCGATCCCTTCTAAATTCTCTAACATAATTCCTTCAAATCTAAGAAAATTTCATCTAGAGAAGCTCCTCAATTTATTCTATTTTATTGAGCCTTAATTTCCTTCAAATCTATATTCAAAATCTTTCTGATATGTGTTCAAATTTTTCATAACTCCATTTTCTCTGTTCGAGTCGACTGGATCTTAATCCGAGTCGATTGGATTTTCTGAGAATTATGAGCGAGTTCTGGCCTAGCCGACTCGAGCAGTTTTGAGTCGACTAGATCCTCTGATGGTTTTAGGAGAGCTCTGGCCTAGCCGACTCAAGCCTTTTTAGGGCTACTCGAGTCGACTGGAATTTCGGTCGAAGTGTTTTGCTTAAGGTTATAAACTCTTCTCCGAACTGTTTAATCTTTATGTTGTCTTCTCTAATGGTTCATTTATCTCCAAAACCTGCTCCAAAGACTTCTTTCTCCCTTCAAAGCCCTCCAATTTCTTGATTTTCCATCTTTCCTAGCAATGGCTCCCAAGCGTGCGATGGGTAAATGCTCCGTTAGGGTTGGTCCAACTGTTGAAAAGGAAAGGAGGTCCAAAAGGCAGCAAGAAGAGCCAAGTAGCACCTTGTACAGTAAAGAATTTGTAGAGGAAGCCACAAGAGATGCTCCAACCGCTCCTAGCCAAGTGCCTTCGATGTCTACGCATTCGGTAACCTTCGGCCGTCGAATTAACTTTGAGTTTATTAAAGGCATTGGGTTAAAATTAGGATATTTAATTGAAGATCAAGGGTGGATAAAATTTTGTTCTTTGAATGAAAAGACCTATCCCACTTTGGTTAGAAGTTTTTGTGAAAATTTAAGACTGGGAACTAATCATATGGAGTCTACTGTAAAAGGAAAGAGGATTATAGTCAATGAGGAATCTCTACTTGAATTACTGGACATACCTTCTGATGGACTGAGATTTCTATTAATTGACAACAGAGAAAAGACTCTAAGAACAATACTGAGCAAAGAAGATGTAGGAGGAATTGGTACAGTTTTTGCTAACACCCTGTCGCTGGAAATGATATTACTTCACAATTTTATTTGTAGAATTTTCTTGCAAAGAACCAGAAGATTTGATTGGGTAAGTGAAAAGGATTTATGCCTTATAGAGCACATTTTAAAGAAAACTCCTGTCAATCTATCATACATTATAATCATGCAAATGAAGGAGACAGTTAGGAAGGCCAAATCCTGTCTACCCTATGGAATGGTGCTTACCCTCTTGTTTAAATCTCATAGAGTCAGTTTAGATGGTGAAGATGGATTGGAATTGCATCATACAGATGTCTACACTTCTAAAACTCTAGAGAGGATGGGGTACTTCCAATTGGAAGGAGTATGGAGAAAGAAAGGCACAAATGTAAGGGCTATTGGCAGCTCAAGTAGTAGTGAAGAAGAAGAAGAGGAAGAGAATATAGAAGCAACTAGAACTTCTTCTACACCAGTACCTGAGCCTGAGTCACTTGTATCTGAGCCTGCTGCTGTTGTTAAGGAGACTAGAGCACCTTCTCCTATGTTTGATATGCCTGCAGTGGAGTTTCATTTGCCTGCACTGGAGTTTGACTTGCCTGCAGCTGATGTTCCTTTACCTGACTACCCTTCTGCAGCACCACAGCCTCAAATGAGTCAAGTTCATATTGAAGAATAGATGAGAAGCTTGACAGATACACTGACAGGTACAATAACTTCTTTATTTAGTAATTTGAAAAAGTCAGTGGACAGCAGATTGGACAGACTGGAAGAGCATGTTTCAAATCTACAAGGAAAGGTTGAAGCTATGGAAGCTTCAAGATCAACTCCTCAGATAGAACTTCAACCAATTCTGAATTGTATCTCTTCAAGTTCTGAAGCAATTTTGAAGTCTATGGACACTACATTAAATGAATATCAAACTGAGTTGAGGGAACTTAGAGACAAAGTGGGAACTATTGTTGATACAAGAAGTATGGCTGATGATTACACTAGAGGCATTGGGATCATCAAGTCAGAGCTTGGCAGACTTCGAGGATCAGCTGAGGCATTCGCCAATGTCCAAGCTTCAGAGCTTATGTCAATGGAAAAAGAAATAGGTGAGATGAAGGAGGCAGTAAACAAAGTGCCAGTTAGCCTCAAGGACATGGAGCAACAGCTTGGAGCAATTTGGATGGAGATGGTGTCTATCTGTGGCACTGTCAGATCCTTGGAGGTCACAGCTAGGACCAAACCATTGTATGATCCACCTCCTATTTCCACTAGGGCTCCTAGCATCTCTCATCACCCTAGGGCTCCTCCTCCTCATGCTTCATCTAGTAGACCACCTAGACTTGCTTCTTGGTATGGTGCTAGTACACCTACCAATGTACCTAAAGAGGAATCTAAAAGTGAATAGGTCTTTAGTATGGTCTTTTGTAGTTTCAGTACTTTTTGGATACTTTTTGAAACTTTTGTAATGGTTGATGTACTGAACACCTTTTTGATAGAAATGAAATGAACATCTTTTTGGTCACTATGTAATGTGTGTATATGTATTATCTTGTTTACTCTCTCCATTGGTTTAAATAGAATTCTCTCTCTAAATTGAGAAAGTGAAATTATCTCAAACAAATCTTAAAACTTTCTCAATCTTTTTAAAATTCTGGACTTATCTGTTTAACCTTTTTAAATTGATGACAAAAAGGGGGAGAACCATAGAGTGCATGAAAAAAAAAGCTTAATGAATTGCAATAAAACTACTAAAGCAAAGTAGACAGGGGGAGTTTTAAAGAATTTCTGAATGATCTTTGCATTTTTGAATGATCTTTTGCATATTATTCTATTAAAATGATCAATTGAATGATAAAGGGGGAGAAATTTGAGAAATTTCTTATTGTTTAGAAATTTTATAAAAAGGGTGAGATTTACATGTTCAATTTACATGCTTCAACGATTACTATGATGCTATTTACTTACTACTCTATCTGTTAATACTTAATGCTGCTTGATATATACAAGCAATCATTCTCTGATACTTACAGTTTATAAAATTAACTTTGCGCATAACTATATAGCATATATTGAAGCACATTTGAGATTACAATTGATTTTATGAATTGTCAAACAAGTGTAAATGCTTAACTTGATATACATCCATACTTGTGAATAGAATAGATTATTTTCATGCCCAGTGTGTTGTCATCATCAAAAAGGGGAGATTGTTGACCCCTACAGTGATTTTGATGATAACAAAACATTGGAGCATACATTTGGTTATCTAACAACTCTTCAAATGATTGGCAAGTTTTTGTAGGACAACTACATTGACACACTTTCTAAATCCTACAATCTTTATTGCTTTGTATTGAGTTGTAAAGTGTTTAGAATCTTGTAAAGAAGAACCCTACAAAAGATTCCTATGCAAATCAAGTTTAAGGGTTACTTCTAGTAGCTTTCAAGCTTCAATTTTTCTTGAATTTATTGTAAGAAGTCCTTAAAAGAAGTCTTCAAAGCATGGGACAAGTGTTCTGGAAGATAAAGTTTGATATGGTTGAAGAACCATTTTCGAGCCGACTGGATGGAGAACCCAGCCGACTCTGGCACTAGCACAGAAAGGAAGTTCTCTGGCACATAGATCCAGCCGACTGGCACCAAGGCTCAGCCGACTCGTCCAGAACATGGTTGAGAACGTTCTGAGATTCTCAGGGATCTGAGCCGACTGGAATTCAGCCCAGTCGACTTGTCCAAAACTTGGTTGAGAATGGTCTAAGAGCCTCTGAGACCCGAGCCGACTGGATTCCAACCTAGCCAACTCATCCAGAGTAAGATATTTTCTCAACTGTGGAAGCTAGCCGACTGGCATTCAGCCTAGTCGACCCAAACTTGATCCCAGCCGACTCAAAGATTATCAGAGTCGATTGGAATGATAGGGACACCTCCAATGGCTAGTTCCAGTTCTCAGTTTTTGAATTCCAAAAGTGCTCTAACGGTAACATGTCACCTCCCAACGGTCTACAACGTTCAAAATCAAGGGAAGGCAGTTGAAGTCTCTATAAATAAGGTATGAGAACATCTTTGAAGAGACGAATGAATTATTGGGCATTTATTGAACACTTATTGAAGTGAGAAGAAAAGAGAGCACTTGAGCTTTAAAGTCTGCTTTCAAGCCTGCAACAACTCTTACCAGAAGCTTGAAACATCTTTTGAGGAAAGCAAGGAAGCCATTGAAGTGCATTGAAGAGCATTTAGTGGATCTTCACTCGAGCTACATTGGCAACCACCCAAATAACAGAGTTTATCTTTATTGTTGCTTCTTTATTCTATTTTTTTTAGAATATCTGGGTTATTGGTGAGCCTGGTTTTAAAAACCAAATAGGTTTCTTTGGTGAGCCTTAAAACAAACCAAAGTGTATAGGTTTCTTTGGTGAGCCTTTAGAAACCAAAGTGTAGAGATTTCTTTGGTGAGCCTATTTAAAACCAAAGTGTAGAGGTTCTAGGTGAGCCTGTGAAAACCTAGTTTGGATTTCTTTGGTGAGCCCGTTTTTAAAAACCAAAGTGTGGAGGTTGGGATTGTGAGCCTGTAAAATAATCCGACTGTATTCCGGTTTGGGGGATATAGTGGAAATCCCGAGTGGTGAACTTGGGTAGTGGACGTAGGAGCTGGGTTGCTCCGAACCACTATAAACCTGCTTTGTTTGTGTTGTGTTTGATTTACCTTTTAGCTTTTGCATTTATTCTCTGATTAACACAGCACCTAACCACTAAAAGGAATTACTTGTGCACATACTTGTGAAAATTTTGTAATTTCCAATTCACCCCCTCTTGGGAAAAAGCCACCTGGGCAACACGTACATTCAGAATACAATTAGTCTTTCCTTAATTAATTTTCTAATTTAATCAAACAAGCTTGAGAGTTTTTTTTAATATTTCTTTTATCTTTATCCTCTTTTAATAATTTTCTATATTACTTAATTAGGATCGATGCAACCTCTAGTCTGTTTATTCTTGTAATTAATTTGTTATTAAGATGTACAACAATCAATAAACTCGAAAATTAACCTTCTCCCACCAACTCCATAAGGGAACAAACAGCCCCTTGGTGTTTCTCTGTGCAGAATGGCTCATGCAATAGAGATGAGTTATTATAAATTTTTTAATAACAAATCTATCGTTAAACAGAAATAAGGATGATAGAGATCAGTTATTATAATTTTTTTAATAACAAATCTTTCTTAAATCAAAGGAACTCTCAAAGCCAACAAACCTGATGCAAGATAGTAGCCCAGATACAAACAGATAATTTCCCAAAAGCCTTTACTCTCAAATAAATAATCTTCCAAAACAAAGAGAGTGCCAGAAAGTTCAACTAAAAAAACTAAATTATGCTTAATATCAGACGAGGAAATTAAAAAAAATACCGGACAAGTAAAGTTGGGGGATGCGACAGAGATGAAGGCACCGGAGAGCTTCGGCGGTGATGAACGGACCGAAGGCAAAGCATCGGAGATGAAGGAGGAGGCCAGGAGAGGGAGGAGGAAGAAAGGAGGGAGCTGGGGCGGCGGCCGAATCGAATGAGAATGAAACTAGGGCTCGGCTGTGGGTTAAGGAATTTTTTCGATGCTTTTACAAATCCGACGATGCTTTTAAGCATCGGTAAAAGTTGGATTTTTGCCGATGCTTTAAAGCGTCGACGAGTTAAGGACGATGCTGACACTTTTCAAAAGTGTCGGCGGGTTGCGGTGGGTTCCCGACGCTTTCCAGAAGCGTCAGCAGATAATGGTCAGCTTTTGATCCTTTTACTGCAATGTCCTGAGTAATTGCTTCAACAAATTTCTTAAGGGCATCTAATTTTCCCTTCAATTTCTGTTCCTTCTCCCATGTAGCATCCAGAAGCTGGTTGTAGCCTTCCAGCTTAGACTCCGCCTCCTACAGTTTGGCAGTCAAGGAGTCGCGGAACTCAACGAGGGAGTTCAACCCACCTTGGATGGCATTAGCATCATGGAGAGCTGCACAGGAATAAAAAGCCGAACAACTTAGTCAAAGACAAGTTACTCGGCCAAAAGAAGAAGGAAAATCGAGTGGGAGTACTTAAACTGACAATGGCTAGGAAAAGGCTAGCCACAATCTCTTCCATCGACCTATCTTTCCACTTATCCATGTCTTAAGGAAGGAGCAGGATCTTGGATAACTCCCAGGTAGTGTGCGGGTCATGAAGAGTGGAGTCATCCATTCATAAGACTGCCTTCCTAGTGAATTCATCACCAGTCTGAGTACCACTTACTCAGATGGCCAACCTCACTGGAGCTGAGGAAGGCCTCCTTTCAGATGGACCAGCCTCGGAGGTCGGAGTAGCTGATGGAGCAGTGAGAGTCAGGGCCACCATTATAGTCAGAATGGTGGCCTTGCACCCTGAAGACTAAATCTGTGGAGCTAGAGAAGGAGCAGCAATGACCTCCGCCTTGTCATCACCTTGGTCAGTTGGGGTGCTGCCCGAGCTTGTAGCCCCCGAAGCAGAATCCTTCAGACTAGGTGTCGGTGCCCTGTCGGTGCCCTCATAGTAGCTGAGGAGGCCCTGAGAGATAAACTCGAACAAGGCCGCTTTCTTAGGGCTTGCCTTTGGTGCTCCCCCTAGGAGGTCGACCTCTTCCTCATGGCCTCCCAGAACTTGTTGGCAGAGACCCGCCTTATAACTGCAAAATGAGCAAGATAGTCAGCCGAATGTCCAAATAATGCTAACATAAAAAATAACTAACATATGATAGACTTACTCACGGAGACACTCGGACTCAGCCCAGCATCGAAAAGATTTTACTTAATCAGAATTTGGGGGAGGGAAGGTAGCTTCTCACCACACAGCTTATGAAAATATGCCTCGACCTTTGATAGAATTTGATCATTCCTATTCGGGTTTGTGTATGGTTCCCCCTAAGTCCAGTTCCTCCCCTAAGGCTGGTCGGAAGACATGGAGAAAAACCTTCCCTTCTAGTTATGAATGGAAAAAGGAAGGTTGGTAATAAAGGCTCTCCCATGGTGTGGGCGAAGCCGATGCACCACCAACCCATAACCTTTAGATGCCTTTTGATCATAAAAAGGGCTCAAAACAAGGACCTCCAAGGCTGGAGACAATAAAAGTGGTAAAGGATGACAAAAGCATGGAAGATTCGGAAAGAGTTTGGCATCAACTAAGCCAAGACCACTTGATAGAAGTCAAAGATGTTCACCAAGAAGAGATGGATAGGAAAATGAAGGCCTGCATGCAGAAACTCCTTGCACAATACCTGGTTAGGTAGACGAGAGATTACTCGATCATGCAGCCCAAGAATATGGAGATGATAAGTACTCAGAATGGGAAACTTATCATACAGGATGAGGACCTCAGCTTCAATCATGGTCAGAGCCTCAACCATTGGACCCCCTGACAAACCCCCGACTAGTAGGATGCATAGCCAGACAGGACTCGCTTAAAGATGATTCAATTCCATCCTCTCTGGACTCTCAAGACTCCTTTAAACTAAAGGAGAGTCCTAAATATGGTGATGTCAAGAAGTGTTGCTAATTGAATGACTTTCATCTTCTTTAATTGACATCTTTCGAAAAAGGAAAGGAGGATCAAGAATAGAAAAGGCCATAAGAACAAAGAAGAGCAAGAGAACTCAAAAAAGTTGCCTCACCCAGAAGCAGGACGAGTGCAAGGAAAAAGATGTTCAAAGTGGAGATGCGAGAGACTTCGTTGGAAGAGGGTGGACAAGAAAATTTCTAGGGAGCCCTAAGGATGAAAACTCTATTAAAGAAGAGTAGGCAAAAAATGATCAGGGAGAACCAACCTAAGGACTAGAATTGGAGCCTCCTCTCTCTCTTCTTCCTTCTTCTTTCTCCTACTTGAAACCTTAGCATGCTCAAAAACCCTGCAACGATGGTAGGGGAGCCCTATTTTTCAATAACCCAAATGGTAGAGATCAAAGCTCTGCTCCCACCTATGCCACTAAATCCTGACATGTGGCCCAGTCTTAGCAAGGTAACACTGTGCTGCTTCGGGTTCTCCTCCCGAATTGATTCACCCTCAGTCTTGTCTTCCACATGCACCATTAAAGCTTGCAACTATCAATCTATGTGGTGCTTTGTCACTAGTTGAGGGCGATTAGGTAAGTCATCGGCCATGCAAGAAGTTCTGGTGCAATACCTTCGAGTGTTGCACCAATGATTTCTCTCTCTCACGTATGAGGGAGCATATGGTAGGCGACAATTTTTGAGAAGCCAATCAATGCCCATGGAATAGAAAGTTCTGCCCAACTCTTAAGGCCATGGAGATATTTATTCCCTTCATCTAGAAGTATCAAAACCCAACAAAAATCCTCGGTAGTGCTCTGAACTTAAGAGGGGGGGACATCTATTACAGGAACTACTAGCCAACCTCAAGGCATCTATCGGACCATTGATTAAAGCTGAGCCACCCACCGGATAGCCGAAGAGCAGTAATATCATTAGCTAGCGGGGACATGGCAACCAAAGTACTAGCCAACATGAATACAACTACCGACTATTTACTCAGTAAGAGCCAAGTAAAATATAACCTGGCAAGCTATTGTGCCGACTACCTCCAGCACCGACTATCTCTGGTGCCTTGCATTGAAAGATTACATACAATCAAACCCGGTTTACACTTCCTCACTAGCATTTACCGGGTACTTATTTGGATCTGGCTAACCTCAACATTTAAATGGTCATATCCTGAATAATTACTCAGACCCGACTAATCTATACTCAATCAACCTTCCCTACGGGGATTGACTGAGCCCAAGTTTAGTCGGGCTTCCTAAAGGATGAAGACGAGACCCCCTACTCAGAGCCGGTGGCACCCAAGTAGATGATAGTGACCATCACTATTATCCCAGTTGTCCCTGTAGCAAACGTGGCAAGTGGAGTCATGATGAACTAGGTTTGTGAGGACAAGATCCCAATAGAATCAACCCTTCTAATAGAAAGATGCCAATGAAAGATTCTAGGAGACAAAATTCTAATAACCTGTCAAAGTCTGTTACTCCTGTCAGAGAAGGCCACCTCTTAGACAACACTCTGTTACTCCGCATAATGTAATAATTAGGTGTGGGGGATCCTGATGAGGTATACTTTTACACAACCCCATACTTGCACCCATACAGTCACATAGGCTCTCAACTTTGGCTACTGTTGCCCATCTCATCCTCCCTTGCTTGACTTGAGCATCGAAATGTCCTTGCCAGTAATTCCGACCTAGGAACTTTTTGCTGGTCCTCATTCGAGAGCTACCAGGAGCAGTGTCTAATCCTGTCAAAGAGGACCAGAGGACTCTCAAGTGCCACCATGACCTAACAGAGGGTGACTTGGTAGCAAAAACTTTGTTCACAAAAACTTGTAAAGGTGTACTTGGTAGTGCTGGCTTATCTTGCCAAACATTCAACAAGATCATAAAATAGTCTTGTTCAGATAAGTCCAAAAGGTTAATGTATTCGAATGATTGATTCTATTCTACCAAAATTGCATAATAGAGTTATTCCATAGAATTAAAAGCTTATCCCCTCCAATTATAACTTTATCTTTATGCACTCTTTAAAGACAAAAAAAATGATACGATAATTTTGTCCTGTAGATAAAATGAAAACAAATGCACTCATTAAGATGTTGATACTCTTGACCTATCCCACTTGCGAACAACCAAAAAGGGATTTATCCCATGATATAGAGAATGCTGTATAGAAGATATCCCTTTAAAAGTTATCCCCTTTACCAAAAATAGCCTAAGAAAGCTCAACTGAGCTTGATAACAACTAAGCCCAGAGCATATATAAGCCAAGCTTGAATGCTTGAAATAAAACTTAGCTCGATCCAAGCTCAAGGAGTTGATAACAACAAGTACATTAAATGTATATATAATATGAGTTTTATCAATTGGTTGGTAGGTGTACATTATAATCTCCTCTAAATACCAAATTGCACTGTAACCTAATTGAGAGGAGAAAACATGAAATAATAAACAATACTACAAGAAAAACCAGGTTTAGCAACCAATTTTTTGGTTGCTAATAATTAAAAATCGGTTGCAAAATTAATTTGCAACCGATTTTGCAACCAAAATTCGTCGGTTGCAAAAGTATAGATTGCAAAAATTTGTGACCGATTTTTTTCGGTTGCAAAATTTAGCAACCGATTTAGAAACCAAATTTTATTATTTTTTTATAAAAAAATTGGTTGCAAAATATGTTGCTAAAAAAAAATTCTGATAAAAAAAATCGGTTGCAAAATCGGTTGCTAAAAAAAATTTTGAAAAAAAAAATCGGTTGCAAAATCAGTTGCTAAAAAAAATCTGAAAAATTAAAAAAAATTGATTGCAAAATCGGTTGCTAAAATCTTTTTTTGAAAAATAAAAAAAATCGGTTGCTAAAAAATTTTAAAAAATAAAAAAAATTGGTTGCAAAATCGGTTGCTAAAAAAATTCTGAAAAAAAAATTGGTTGCAAAATTGGTTGCAAAAAAAAAATTTTGAAAAATAAAAAAAATCGGTTGCAAAATCGGTTGCTAAATAAAAAAAATTAAAAAAATAAAATCGGTTGCTAAAATTGAATAATTAAAAAAAATTATGAAAAATGAATTTTTTTCTTGAATTTTACAAATTTATTATAGACAGCTGAGAAGTATAAAGCATCCATTAGGCACAATGGCAATATATAAAGCATCCATTAGGCAGCTTAGGGACAAAGCAGATATTCATTTCAAGGGTTCAATCACACCCAATTATCCAAAAATAATAGCTACATACATCAAATCATATCATAAGCATTCCGGTATCACTCCAACCCAAGCATGGTTTTTAACGCATTTCACCTACATCTGATGGTCATCAAAGATAAAAAGCTGGTCAAACTTTGCAATATAAAATGATAGTAAACGTTTCCAGATACAAAATGCAAGAAAAAAACTGGAATTGAATACCGGGTTCAAATGAAGCTAAATAGATCTGCGTAAAAAGCACATATATAATATTTGTGAAAGCTGAGGGAGAAAAGAAAATGCCATATTTACAAATGGATTTAACTAGAATTGAATACCGTGTTCAAATGAAACTAAAACAGCCAAAAAAAACTATAAGTCATAACTTGAACACTGTAATTAATCATCAGATTTAATGAAAAACAAGAAGATTTAGAGGCTCAGGATTGCCTATATTTATACATTGAGAAGGGTCTAAGGCAGCAAATGGTTGCTTGCAAAAATAGCAAGCCATCCAAATTTGCAACACCATTTAGATCCATGCAAAATGGTTTGATCCAGCATATACTTTCAGCATTTGAAGCATCACGAAGATACCAAGGCAACTCATCACAGCCTCTAACTGTAGATAACAAGAGGAGGCAATCCACCAAGGAGTACAATAAAACAACAAATCGAAAACAAAACCATCAAACAATAACATTCAAAGGCTCAAGATTGCCTATTTGTATATATTGAGAAGGGTCTAAGGCAGCAAATGGTTGCTTGCAATAATAGCAAGCCATCCAAATTTGCAACACCATTTAGATCCATGCAAAATGGTCCAATCTAGCATATACTTTCAGAATTTTAAGCATCATAAAGATACCAAGGCAACTCATCACAGCCTCTAACCGCATGCAACAAGAGAAAATCCATGAAAATGCACAATAAAACAACAAAAACCAAACAAAACTTTCAAACAATATGATTCAGAAGCTCAGGATTGCCTTTTTTTGTACATTAAGAAGGGTCTAAGGCAGCAAATGGTTGCTTGCAATAATAGCAAGCCATCCAAATTTGCAACACCATTTATATCCAGGCAAAATGATTCGATCCAGCATACAGTTTTAGCAGTTGAAACATCATGAAGATACCAAGGCAACTCATCACTGCCTCTAACTGCAGATAATAAGAGGAGGGAATCCATGAAAATGCACAATAAAACAACAAAAATATAACAAAAGTGTCAAACATGAAGATGTGCAGTTCATAATACAAAGCTAAACAAATAACGATAACAAGAGATGCAGTTCATAATATAAAGCAAAACATATAAGAGTAATCAGTGGAGCAAGATAATATGAATAATGTGCTAATGCTCCTATTCCTCCTCGTCCTCATCCTCCTCATCGCCATCCTCCTCCTCGCCCCGCTGTGATCGTTGTGCAGAACTCATTGAAGTATACAATATTTTTAATCTATGAATTAGAGGTAAATAATGCATTCTCTTCATCGGCACCTCTTTATGTTTATTGTCTACACGAGACCGAGGCTTATATCTACCAACCCCAAAAAATTTGCATTGCTTATCTTCAGATTGTTCACCATAATACAGCATGCAACCATTAATATAACAATCAATCTTCTCAGCAGTAAGCCCGAGTTTGGATACCAATTTTTTTGTCCTATAAAAATCCTGAGGTATGGTATTATCGGCTGGAAGTGTCTCTTTCATAAAACCTGCTATTTGATCAAAGGATCGCTATGAAATATTACCTTCAGATTTGATGCTAAGCAACCGTATAGCTACTGATAACTCGAATGATCTGTACATCTTGGCCATAATGGTTTTTGGACTGAATGCAACAAGTCATAAAATTTTTGATCATCCAAATTTGGTGTCTCCTCTTCATTAGACAAATGGTAAGGTCCATACTCTATTCCAAATGTATCGAATATCATGCATCGATATGTGTTCTATGGATTATTATCCATTGGTGCAAAAGCAGGATCATTTGCATACAAATTAGGTACCCCACCAACACGAGGATCACTCTCTCCATGAGATGTCCAATACCAGTAATTCGGTACAAATCATTTTTTGTAAAGATGAAGCTTCACTTCATCGACAGTTAGGTATCTTAGATTTTTGCACTTGCAACAAAGGCATCTAAATTTTTTTTACTTTGAAAGTTAGGTTGCTGACATGCAAAGAGTACAAAATCTTCCACGCCCTTTAAAAATTATTCAGGTATATCCCTTTCAACCCGGTAAAAGTCTATTATACATCCAACTACGAAGTTGAAAAATATCCATATTCTGCACCATATCAAAACATGATGACACATAAAATTATCTGAATATCGAACAATAAGTTGGAATAAATACAATAGTATAAGAGGACTAGTGAATTGCATCCAAACACTTCAAATCCTACATGCCATTAAATTATATGGCTCTTAATATTCCATTACCAAATTCCTTAAGTGTATCTAGCTTGTTTCTAGCCATAAGATAATTTAACCTATGACATATTTGTTGATTATTTTAGATACCACTTTCACACATTAATGCCTCTAAAATATTGTCTAATCATCTACATCTGTAAATTCTTAGAACCTATGGATGTTGCTTCATTTGTTTTAATGCTCTACAATGGACAAACATATTAAGAAAAAAACATGTTATTTTACTATTTAGTATAGGGATGACCTTGATGAAGGCAAAGTGATCAAGTAACTGTTGGAACATCGAGAGCAGAGAAGAACATAATAATGAGTAAAACTTTCCAACAACACTATTCATATTTTTACTTATAAATAACTTTTCTCCATATAACCTCAATTGTTAGTTTGTCCTAACTAGTAGCTGTCAGTTATGTTTCAGGTTACCAAATAATACCTCATCACTTAAAAAACAAGATGTCATATATTTCTTAATAACTATAAAAATTAATTTTGTATTTTCAATAATATTCAATAAATAACTATAAAAATTAATCATATATTTCTTAATTTTTTTTAAAAAAATCTATTAAAAAAATGAAAAATTAAGTATTATAACATGTACTTTGCATATAAGAACCACCATGAGTCAGGTAAAACCTATCTCGTTACGATCAATCGAATGTCTAATAGGATAGAGTAAATTGCCGCCTTCATTGAACAAATTATGTATAACAAATTTTTATAATGAAACATGCAATAAAATTAATAAAGTAAGCTATTAATTACAACTAAGAAAGCAAGAAAAATAAATTAAGTGCATATAGCTACTGCAGTGAATACAGTACTAAGTGCATAGGTGGAAACAAATTCTATCAGTCTCTATTAAAAAACTGCCAATTATAAATGAATAGCATAGTCATACCAACCTATAACAATAACAATGTTAATCAAAACCAGTTCTAAACATATTTAGTTAAATTAAACATATATAAGCACCATATTTTAACAATTATAGGAACTATGTAGCAATAGTGGCATTGATTAAACTCTCTCGACGCCCCCTCCCTCTCCCCTCCGCAACAGTAGCAATGGTGTAGGTCCGTACTATGCCATGTCGCAATATATCAAAATAGGGGGGGGGGGGAGAGAGAGGGAGGGAGAGTAAAAGGGGAAAGAGGAAGAAGGGAGAGAGAGAGAGAGGAGTGGGGACGAAAGGTGAAGCCACCACATTACAATTGCCACCAGCTGAGGTGAAGGGGGGCCTAGTGTGTGCGTGTGCATGTGAGAGAGAGAGAGAGAGGCAGTGAGAGGGGTGAATAGGGATCCGTAAGCCCCCCTAAGCTAGGCTCAGCTATTGACTGAGTGGCGGGGTACTAAGGTCTCAACAGAGATAGAGAGAGAGAGAGAAAGAGAGAAAGAAGGGGGGAGAGAGGGAGAGGAGGAAAGAAGTTTACCTATCCATCGGCGGTGTTGGCCATCAGGGGGGAAGCCTCGGCCATCGGGGGGAAGGTGGGAGGCAGCGTTGGCCTTCGGGGGGAGGCGTCGCCTGGCGAGGGGAGGGCCGGAGGCGGCTTTGGCCATCAGGGGAGAGGTCTCGGTCGTTGGGTGGAGGGCCGGAGGTGGCGTTGGCCATCAGGGGGAGGCCTCGATCGTCGGGGGTGAGGCGCCGCCCGTCAGGAGGAGGGCTGGAGGCACCGCAGGCCATTGAGGGGGAGGCGTTGGCCATCGAGGGGAGGGCCGCAGTCGGCATTCGCCATAGGGGGGAGGGCCGGAGCCGACGTTGGCCGTCGGGGGGGAGACGTCAGCCGTCGGGGGGAGCGCTGGAGGGGAAGGGTAGCTAGGGCACCCGAACGAGAGGCGGCTGGACGGGAGAAGGGGCAAGGGTAGCTAGGGCACCCGAATGAGAGGCGGTTAAAAACTTTTACCCTTATAGCCGTCAGCTGCCAGATTTTAATCAAACGTCCCATATAAATTTGCATTTAAAAATTAAAAAATCAATTTTTTGCAACCGATTTTTCAGTTACAAAATTTAGGAATTTTAAATTAATTTTAAATTAAATTTTGCAACCAAAAAATTGGTTGCAAAAATTTATAAAAAATTTAATTTTTTTTTTTAATTATCAAAAATTTTGCAACCAATTTTTTGGTTGCAAGTTTTTAAAAAATTAAAATTAATTTAAATTTAAATTTTGCAACCAAAAAATCGGTTACAAAATTTTAAAAATAATTTTAAAAATTTAATAATTATCATATTTTTAGCAACCGATTTTTTGGTTGCTAATTTTTAAAAAATTAAAATTAAAATTAAAAAAAATTGCAACCGAAGAATTGGTTGCAATATTTTTAATAAAAAATTTTGGTAAATTATATAATTAGAATTTTTTTGCAACCAAAAAATTTGGTTGCAAAATTCATAAATAATAAAATTAATTTTTTTTAAAAAATTTCAATCAAAAAATTGGTTGCAAAATTTTAAAAAAGTTTAGAAAAATTATATAATTATAATTTTTTTAATTATTATTTAAAAATTTTTCAACCAAAAAATTTAGTTGCAAAATTCAAAAATAATAAAATTAAATTTAAATAAAATTTTGCAACTAAAAAATCGGTTGCAAAATTTTAAATAAAAAATTTAGAAAAATTATATAATTATAATTTTTTTGCAACCAAAAAATTCGGTTCCAAAATTCAAAAATAATAAAATTAAATTTAAATAAAATTTTGTAACCGAGAAATCGGTTGCAAAATTTTAAAAAAAAATTAATTTTTTTAATTAGCATTAAAATTTTTCAACCAATTTTTCGGTTACAAAATTTTATTTAAATTTAATTTTATTATTTTTGAAATTTGCAACCGAATTTTTCGGTCACAAAATTTTTAAATAATAATTAAAAAAAATTAAATCAATTTTTGTTTTGGTTGCAAAATGAAAATTTTGTAACTGAATTTTCAACCGATTTAAATCGGTTGCTAAATTATTCAGAAATATATCGGTTACAAAATCGGTCACAAATATAATAAAAAAATTGGTTGCAAAATTGGTTGCTAAAACTTGTTTTTCTTGTAGTGAATACATTTGAGAGCCTTTGAGTAACGAACATTTGTTTTATGACTTTTGAATCATAAATTATTAATACTTTCTTTTATTTTTGGTAGATAAGAGGAGTAGTTGCTATATAGATGAAAGAGTATATTACAGGCTTCATATACAAAGTTGAAAAGAAACACAATCGTAAGAACCCTACAAAAACACTCTTATAAAGCTGATTGATCTTCTAAATGGAAGTCCTTGGTATGATGGTGTGAGACAACAAGTAGACAAGAATAGCACCAAGGAAAGACTTGATCAATGTTACCCTAGCCATCATTGATAAGTCTCTAGCTATACTTGGGATTTCTTATTAACAGGGGCGCGGCCTTCTTTCATACATGCACAAGAGGGAGAGAGAGGCATGTAAAAGAAAAGAAAATTAGTTAAGAATTAGTTAGGAATTGTTCAACCAACTAAGTAATTCTAACCAACTAGGAAACTAACCTAATTCCTAACCAATTTAGGTTTAGGTTTAAATCTATAACTAATTAGGAATTAGATCCTTATCTAATTAGGACCACTAAACCCAAATAGAAACAGATTAATCCTAACTAAATTAAATCAGATTTAATTCATCTAGGATTAGGCAGCTAATTAGGTCAAATTGAATTTGCTCACAATAATTGCAATTAGGTTAGTCCAAATCTTAATTAAACTAAAGCATCACCTAAACTTAACTAAATCAAATCTAATTCAATTTATATCAAGCCTAATCATAATTAAATGATCAAATCATCTAATTAAATTATAACTTTTGTAATAAAGTCCTCCTTGCTAAAATTAGTTTGTACCAAAATTAATAGGTTCTAAATTTGTAACCCTTATAAATTTAGAGTTTCAGAATATGTAACTCTTACATATTTCGATCCAATCATGTGATCAAGTCAACCTCCTATTATATGTAACCCTTTAGGTTTTATTTTTTCTAGTGGTGAGATATTATGATCTCCATCATAGTATCATCAAACTCTTTCAATGGATCAGAATATTTTTAGCTCACCCCATCAAGGGTCATTGATCCAAAACAATCCTAGTAGTGGCAACCCAATAGAATAAAAAAAAGAACTCCTGGGTGTAGTTACCATATGATTGAGTTTTTCTATCAAAAGTCCTGATAAGATACAAGTCATAAAAACTCACCAAAGCCTAAACATATATCATATGCCATATTTAATTAGCTTAAATTCAATGTGAAACTCATGGAAACTCTTTTCCATCCTTTACTTACTATGGCCATGGATTTAAGGACTTAGCTTCTTAAATCGCATAAGACTACACCTTAACTATTAAGATCGATAGAGTCCCTATAAGTATACTTCCACTTATATAGTGAACCTACTACAGCCAATGAACACTGCAAGGGCCTAAATGGATAGGGTCAATATTTTGCATTATCAAACTATAGCAACTCCACTATGAGTGACCAAGGTATCATAGGTTAAAGAACTACTCACATAAATACAGCATCGAGAAAGTCATTGGCAAGTGAGTAAACATCCATGTGACTTCTCAGGATGGTCACGCTCGACATTGTCATTCTCTAACGACCACTTATACTCTGTTGTCCAGCGAAGCAACCTAAGAGGGGGGGTGAATTGGATTTTTAAAAACTTTTTACAAAGACTAAAGATAAGTGCTAGTGTGTTAACAAGTGTTTGTGTGCTTAATGAAAATATGCAGTGGAAATTACAAAGTAAATGCAAGAGCAAAAGCAATCACACAAATACAAGAAATTTATAGTGGTTCGATGCACTTCAAAGTACCTACATCCACTCCCCAAGCTTCACTTGGGAATTTCACTATAATCAACCAAGATTATAGCCGATTAGTTTTCCGGGCTCACTAATAAAAACCTAACTTGTTTTCACCGGGCTCACAAGTCAAAACCCTTGTTGGTTTTATAACTTAGGCTAACCAACAACCACTTTGGTTTTTCACACAGGGCTAACCAAAAACCCAGTTGGTTTTGCGGGCTGACCAACAACCTAGTTGGTTTACGGGCTAACCAACAACCTTGTTGGTTTTCACAGGCTCACCAACAACCTATGTTAGTTTTTACATAAAGGCTCACCAACAAACCTCAATACTAGTTTCAATCTACTTGAAACTAATAGCAACAAAAAGCTCAATTACAAGTATGAAAATACAAATAAAGATTTCTAGATAAAAGCAAATCTATCAATGAAGCTCTTGAATGTTGATGAAGAACTTGTCTCCAAGTTGTTGAAGCCTTTGAATGATGCTTGAAAATGTGGGCTTGAAGCTCATCCTGAATCTTGAATGCTTGAAGGCTCAACTCACTCAAAAAGGTGAATCTTCAAAGAAAATTCAATGAATTCTCTCTTTTATTTTCAATCAATCCAAAGAACTCCTTCCCCTTAAATTTTGTGTTGTTTAAATAACCCTCCAAACCTTAAAAATTTGTTTATGACTATTGAAGAGGAGAATGTAGCTGTTAGACATAATCTGGAAAAGTTATGTACTTTAAAAAAAAAATTTAGCCGTTACACTAAGTGTCGATACTTGACTTGTTCATGAGTCGATACATGAGTTGACACTAGATCAAAAAAGTTTTTTAAAGCTCTATGAAATACACCGGTGCGTCGACACTTCATCTGGTGATTCGACACCTTGAGCGATACTTCAGTTCGTTAGTCGATACTTAACCAAAATCTTGAAATCAGCTCGTTCTGTCTTCTATTTGGTCTTAGGCCTTGAGTCGATACTTGAGTCGACACTTGGCTAACCATGAGTCACACTTCATACATGCCAGCTGAAACTTCTTCTGCATATCAGCTCAAGCTTCTGTGAGTCGACACCTTAAGTCGACACTTGATGAGTCGACACTTTACCTAACCAGTGCTGAAACTTGTCCAAATTAAAATTGTGAGCTCTTCAAGATCTTCCTCATGTTCCAAAGCCCATATAACTTAAAAATCTAATAATTTAAATGGCTTCTTCAACAAGATGGCAACTTTGAACACTGATGAATACCTAAATTTGATAAACACTTTTAACACATATTAGTACTCATATATACTTAAGTTTTTTGTCATTCATCAAAATTAAGACCAGAGTCAACAATCTCTCCCTTTTTGATGATGACAAAATCTTTAAGTATATAAACATGACAAACTTAAAAGATTTGCAATAAGTTCAGGCTAGACATGGTAAACTCAAAAGATTTGCAATAAGTTTCAAGATAAAGCTCCCCCTCAAAATATGATCTAAAAATATTTTTCAAAATTATTCAAAATTTTCAAACTTTCTCTTCGTTACTAATTCTTTTCTTTAAGTTTACAACTTTTTATTTTCTTTTCTCCCTTTTGTATTTTTTATTTCTCTCATATTTATCATATCTCTCCTCCTTTTTTAAGTTTATCATATATTTCTCCCCCTTTTTATCATCATGAAAAGGATGAAAGGTAATACAATGTAGGGATAAAGTAGAAAGGATAGTAAGAAGAGTATCAAAATCAATGCACGTAAATCTGATACCAAAATATGATATACAAATGCAAAAAGTATTCTAATCTCTCTTTTTTGATGATGATTACAGAAATAAGACTTGCTCCCCCTGAATGTTATTCTCCTTAAATATATAAGCATTATCAATCAGAGAATTTCTTAATTTTTCATGCCAAGCACGAGGGGCCTGTTTCAAATACCAAGCTTTTTATGTAATTTGAAAATCTGATCAAGATATGTATGATTTTTAAAATACTTTTAACATCCATTAAAATTAATTTGAAATCCATATAATTTTGGCATAAATGTAAGTAGAAATCATGGAAACTGATACCAATATTCACTTGAAATAGCTTAAAAATATATTAACCAAAATTAAATGAAAGCCTTATAGCCACAAGTCAAATTATGTGAACATAAGATTCAACAAAATCAATTACTTGTTCATTATCACATTCATTGGCTATAAGTCTTGACTTGATTCTAATTAATCAGTTAAAGTAATTTTCAAAGCTACTAATAGTAGATGCCAAGATTTATTTCAACTAATATGTTGACTCTGATCTTGATTTTGATGATTGATAAAATACTTAAGTATATATGAGTACTAATTATGTGTTTTAGTGTATTTATCATATTAGGTACTCATATCAGTTGAAAGAACAAAATTCTTCTATTTTAGTTGAAGAAGTTCATCAAATTCATGAAATTTTAAGTTATAAGAACTTTGAAACATAAAAAAGACTTGGAAGGACTTAAAGTTTGATTTTGAAGAAGTTTTAGTACTGACACACTCAAGTGTCGACTCATGAAGATGTCAAAGTATCGACTCAAGACCTGAGAATAAGAAAAATACAAAACTGTGTCAATCCAGAATTTTTGCCTTGAGCTGATCCAAGTATCGACTAACAGAAATCAAGTATTGACTCATGAAGAACTCAAGTATTGACTCACTAGATTCAAGTATCGATACTTAGAGTAACGGCTAGTTTTTTAGAAGTAGAGAATTGATTCCAACTTGCTTCAAATGGCTAGTTTTTCATCCCCAACGATCATAAATGGTCATCTATGATTTGGAGAGCTATATAAATATCAAAAATCAAATGGGAAAGCAATTTTTTGGTGAGATTATTGAATATCCTTCAATGATTCAAGACTTGAGTAGTTCAAGCCTTCAAGCTTCCAAAGATAAGAGAGTTGATCCAAGTCCACAACATCAAGCTTCATTTAAAGACTTCAATAAATTGAAGACAAGCTTCTTTAACATCATCCAAAGGCTTCAAAGAGATACTTGCTTTGTTTTTAGAAAGCTTTATTGTATTCTTTACTTTCATTCTTACATTATGGTATCAAGATTTTTGGTAAACCTTGGAAAATCAAAGAGGTTGTTGGTTAGCCTTTGTATAAATTCAACATAGGTTGTTGGTGATCCCATAAAATCAATATAGGTTGTTGGTGAGCCCGTAAAACTATCAAAGGTTGTTGGTTAGCCTAAGTTATAAAACCAACAAGGAATTTTAACTTGTGAGCCCGGGAAAACAAGTTGGGTTTTGATTAGTGAGCTTGAAAAACTAATCAACTGTAATCTTGGTGATTATAGTAAAATTTTCAAGAGAAACTTAGGGAGTGGATGTAGGTGCCTTGGAGTGCACCGAACCACTATATATTCTTGTATTTATGATTGCTCTTATTTATTGCTTATTTACTCTTGCATTTACTTTGTTAATTTTGTTGCATATTTTCATTAAGCACACAAACACTTTGACAAAATATAAGCACTTGATTTGAATTGGCATATACTTATTTTATATCCATTGAAATAGTTCAAATAATTTTTAAAATCCAATTCACCCCCCCTCTTAGGTTGCATCATCACTGGGCAATAATTGGTATTAGAGCTCAGAATCCAAAATCGTTGGTATCTAAACTCGGTGCTTTGCAAAGAATCTAATGATTTTGAGTTAAAAGATCATGGCAGCCTTAGAATGTGCTTATTTTGCTATAGGACATGCAACTAATAGACCACCATTTTTCAATGGTACTAATTACACTTTTTGGAAAACTCGTATGCACATCTACATTCAATCTATTAGTTATTATCTTTGAAAAGTTATAGTTAATAGTCCTTATATTCTTTCCATTTTAGTTAATGGCATTTCCATTCCAAAGCTTAAAGAGGATTGGAATGAATTTTACATTAAGCAATCTGAAATTAATGCTAAAGCAATGAACTTACTTTATTGTGCATTGGACTTTAATGAATTCAATAGGATCTCCACATGCACATCAACGAAGGAGATATGGGACACACTTAAAATAACTGATGAGGGTACTCTTCCAGTGAAAAATACTAAAATTAATATGCTTATTCATTCTTTTAAAATTTTTGAAATGTTACATTTTGAATCTATATCTGATATGTATACTAGATTTATGACTATTATAAATGAATTGAAAAGTCTTGGCAAAGTCTATGCTAATACTGATTTGGTTAATAAAATTCTTAGATCTTTGCCAATATCATGGGATCCAAAGGTAACGGCGATCCAAGAAGCCAAAGAAAATGAAACCCAACCTTTGGAGGAGCTTATTGGTTCACTCATGATCCATGAGTTGAATTTATGGCATAAAGAAGTGGTTGCTGATCAAGAAAAGAAAAAGATAATAGTCCTCAAGGTCAAAAAAAACTCAAGGCAATGATGACAACTTGGAGCGATAATGAAGATTCTAGTTCGGAGGAAGAACAAGAAGTTGCAAATCTTTGCTTCATGGCAAATGAGGAAGAGGTATGTGCTGAAAATAAATATGATTTTACCTTTGATGAATTATATGATGCATTTAATAATCTTATGCATGAATACAAAGTATTAAAAATTAAGCACAATAAATTAAAAAGACATGTAGATTTTTTTCTCTTGAGAACACCAATCTTGTCAATAAAAATCATGATTTAAATGTAAAGATTGATGTTTTAGAAATTGATAACAATAATCTTTCTAAAAAAAAAAAATTTGATTTGAAAGAGTTATGTAATAAGTTTTCAAATTAGAAAACTATTTTATTAAATGAAATAAAAATTATATCAAGGTCCAAGATTTTTGTATCAAATGATGAGCTTTTAAAGAAAAATAAAAATCTTGAGTGGAAAAACGAGAATTTCTTTGTTAATGCATCTTCCAATCTGACTTATTTTAAATGTTATAAAATTGGACTTAATGCATATGCTTATAGATTAAGAAAAATTTAGATTCCAAAAGGAACCATATTTACTAATCTTAAAGGATCCAAGAAAGTTTGGGTACCAAAATTGTCCACCTAGTTTATTTTGCAGGAATGTCTTGCAGCTCAACATGAAGAAAGGAAGTTTTTGAAAAGTGGCTATACAAGATAATACAAAGAGTGGACAAGCTATATTTTTGGACTAAATGGTAAAGGAAGGATTATACATATTGATAAATTCTAAATATTTCTTTCTATAATTAAAAATATAGTTGAATATTTGTTATAAATGTTTCATCAATTACTTTGAAAATTATTTTAAATAATTAATTAGAATCAAGTTTAGACTTATAGTCATTGGTTATAATCATGAACTTTTTAATGTTGACAAATTTCATGCTATCATGATTAAACTTGTGATTATAAGACCTTCACTTGATTTTGATTAATGTATCTTAAATTACTTAATAAAAAATATTTTTAAAATTGCATATTGCTTTGAAGATTATTTTAATTGATTAATTATAATCGAGCGTAGACTAATAGTCATTTGTTATGATCATGAACTTTTTGATGTTGATGGATTTCATGCTCTCATGATTAAACTTATGATTATAAGACTTTCACTTGATTTTGACTAATGTATCTTAAATTACTTCATGAAAAATATTTTTAAAGTTGCATATTGCTTTGAAAATTATTTCAATTGATTAATTAGAATCAAGCTTAGACTAATAGTCATTTGTTGTGATTATGAACTTTTTGATGTTGATGGATTTCATGCTCTCAAGATTAAACTTGTGATTATTAGACTTTCACTTGATTTTGATTAATATAGTTTTAAACTATTTCAAGTGAAATGTTATGATTTATGTATTTTTATTTTTGGCATCTATGCTTTAGTTAGAAATGATTTGGAATAAGTGTAGAACTGGTAGTTAAGGATTATATTTAAGAAGAATGTATGCATATTGATAAATCCTTACTCCAGCAGCTAAACTTGGTATTAGATTACTTCTAACTTTTGTATGGATAATCAAAATCATTTCAAATCATATGGTTTTCATGAAATGTATTCTATTTTGTATCCATGCTTAGACTAGAAATGATTTGAAACAAGTGTAGAACTGGTAGTTAAGTGTTACATTTAAGAAGAAGGTATACATATTGATAAACTCTTGCTCTAGTAGCTAGACTTACTATTAAATTACTTCTAGTATTTGTATGGATATCAAATCATTTCAAATAAATTTGAAATCATGATGATCAATCCCTTGTATTTTGAAAAGCTTGTATATCTTGAAAATTTTAAGTCTTTGATTTCAGACTTAGTATTTATGTTCATATCTCAAATTGTCTGAAATTATGATACTTGTGTTTTCATGTTTTATTCCTCAATGAATACATATTTTTAAGGGGACATAATATTTAAGGGGAGCATCCAAAGATTTGTTGTCATTATATATATATATGATGCTTTTAATATTTTCTTTAATATCATGCTTTACTTATATTGTGATGATACTCCTTCTCCTTGATATCAAATCTTTTTTCCTTAAGGGAAGTTACATTCAATTGGTATCAAGATTTATTTCATTAAGAATCTTAAAAAAAAAGAAGAGCTCCTAGTAACTGCTTCAGATTGGGTTAGTTACCATGGCCATCCGGTCATAGGAGCTAAGTAGGGTATAAATACCCTCTCTTCCTATTCAATGGAGTCTCTTATGATGTGTTGGGGTGCCACTATGGCCTTATCCCATGAACAAGTGAGGTGATTGGATTGTTGTCTTAATCATACCTTGGTTATGCATATTAGAGCTAATATACGTTGAATTATTTTTTGCATGTGCACGTCATTTTTGTGGTATCATGTTAAATTTGTATCATATTTAATTAGTATCATGTATTGATTTTGATGATCTACTTGCTATTCTTTCCACCTTCATTCCAATTTTGTATTGCCTTTCACCCTTTTTCATGATAACAAAAAGGGGGAGAAATATGTTAAGTATGAAAAGGGAAAAGATATGATAAACATGAAAAATTATAAGAGAAATGAAAGAAAGGGCAAAAGGGGGAGAAGAAAGCAAAATGTTATAATCTTAAAGGAAGAAATAGCAAGGGGGAGAATGTTTAAAAATTTTGAATAATTTTTGAAAATATTTTTAAAATCATATTTTGAGGAGGAGCTTAATACTTATTGATTTTGAGCTTACATGTTTATCTTATTGTTAATCTTTTTAAGCTTACCCTATTTATATACTTAAAGGTTTTATCATTATCAAAAAGGGGGAGATTGTTGACTCTGGTCTTGATTTTGATGATTGACAAAATACTTAAGTATATATGAGTACTAATTATATATATTAGTGTGTTTATCAAATTAAGTACTCATATCAGTTGAAAGAATAAAATACTTGTATTTTAGTTGAAGAAGTCTATCAAATTCATGAAATTTTAAGTTATAAGGACTTTGGAACATAAGAAATACTTGGATGGACTTAAAATTTGATTTTGGAGAAGTTTCAGCAAGTTTCAGCACTGGCACACTCAAGGTCGACTCATGAAGATATCAAAGTGTCAACTCAAGGCCTGAGAACAAGAAAAATATAAAACTGTGTCAATCCAGAATTTTTATCTTGAGCTGATCCAAGTGTCGATTCACCAGATTCAAGTGTCAACACTTGGAGTAACGGCTAATTTTTTAGAAGTACATAATTGATTCCAACTTGCTTTAAACAGCTAGTTGTTCATCCCCAACAGTCATAAACAATCATCTATGGTTTGGAGAGCTATATAAACACCAAAAATTAAATAGGAAAGCAATCCTTTGGTGAGATCATTAAATATCCTTCAAGAATTCAAGAGTTGAGTAGTTCAAGCCTTCAAGCTTCTAAAGATAAGAGAGTTTATCCAAGTCCACAACATCAAGCTTCATTCAAAGGCTTCAACAAATTGAAGACAAATTTCTTCAACATCATCCAAGGGCTTCAAAGAGATACTTGCTTCATTTTAGAAAGCTTTATTATATTCTTTACTTTCATTCTTACATTATTGTATCAAGGTTTTTGGTGAGCCTTGAAAAATCAAAGAGGTTGTTGGTTAGCCTTTGTGTAAAACCAACATAGATTGTTGGTGATCCCATAAAACCAACATAGGTTGTTGGTGAGCCCGTAAAACCATCGGAGATTGTTGGTTAGCCTAAGTTATAAAACCAACAAGGGGTTTTGACTTGTGAGCCCGGAAAAGCAAGTTGGATTTTGATTAGTGAGCCCGAAAAACTAATCAACTATAATCTTGGTGATTATAATAAAATTCCTAAGAACACTTGGGGAGTGGACGAATGTGCCTTGGAGTGCACCAAACCACTATATATTCTTGTGTTTGTAATTGCTCTTATTTATTACTTATTTACTTTTGCATTTACTTTGTTAATTCCGTTGCATATTTTCATTAAGCACACAAATACCTTGACAAAATATAAGCACTTGATTTGAATTGGCACATACTTGTTTCATATCCATTGAAATAGTTTAAATAATTTTTAAAATCCAATTCACCCCCCCTCTTGGGTTGCATCATCACTAGGCAACATAATATATTTTTCAATAAATATGGTAGGAGATAATTAGATTTTACCAATCTAAATAATCCTTCTTTTACTATTATATCCAAGAATGTAGCTAGTCCACTCTTCATATGTCTTGTACAGCCACTAATTAAGTTTCATATTCCTTTCTTCTTGTTGGGCTACAAGATATTCTTGCAAAACATATTAAGTAGACATTTTTTGTACCCAAATTTTCTTGGATCCTTTTGAGTTAGTATTTATGGTTCCTTTTGGAACCCAAGTTTTTCTTAAATTACATTTATATGCTTTATGTCCAAAATTATCACAACTAAAATATGTAATATTGAAGAAGTTGGAATAAAAAAAATTCAAAAAATTTTTGCTTCCTTTGTTGTTCAAAACCAAGTCCAGCCTTATCAAAAATATCTTTTTGGTTATTTAAAAGTAGACTTAGTTTTTCAAAACTTAAAGTAATTTTTTTAACAAATGATTTTACTTTATCAAGCTCATCTTTAAATTTCTTATTTTTCAACTCAAGGTCTTTATTTTTCTTTATAAGCTCATCATTTGAAACAAAAACCTTGGATATTTTTAAGATTTCTATTTTTTTTGAAAAATCATTTTTTTTTCTTTTCCAAAATAGCAACCTTGGCTTTTAGTTCATTGTTTTCATTTCCAAGATTATTGTTTTCAAAAGAAAAAGAATTAGCTTGCTTCTTTAATTTCTTGTACTCAATTTTTAATAATTTATATTCATGCACAAGACCATCAAAAGCATCTCTAAGTTCTTCAAAAGTACATTCAAGTTCATAATCGAATTGTACCTCATTTGCCATTAGACAAAGATTGGCTAATTTTTGTGCTTGATCCTCCTTAAAGCTTGAGTCCTCACTCTCACTCTAAGTTGCCATCATTGTCTTCTTCATGTATTTCTTTTTGGCCCTTTTTCTCATGAATCTTCAAAATTTACAAGCCAAAAGTTCGATCTCATCTTCATCTTCACTATCTTCCGACTCCTCACTTGAAGACTCATCTAGTGTAGTGGATTTGAAGGAAATTATCTTTTTTTTTTCATCAGCATCCACTTCCTTTTGCCATAAGTTCAACTCATAGGTCATGAGCGAACTGATAAGTTCTTCCAAAGGTAATGTGTCAACATCTTTTGCTTCCTGAATAGCCGTCACTTTTGGATCCCAAGAAGTTGGCAAAAATCTAAAAATTTTATTAACCAAATCAGTATTAGTCATAACTTTGCCAAGACTTCTCATTTCATTAACAATGTTAGTAAATCTAGTATACATATCAGTTATGGATTCATAATGCTACATTTAAAACATTTCATATGTATGTACAAGCATATTAATTTTTGTATTGTTCACTTGAAGAGTACTCTCATGAGTAACTTCAAGTGTATCCTATATTTCTTTCATCATTTCATATGTGGAGATCTTATTAAATTCATTAGGGTCCAATATGCAATAAAACTAATTCATTGCTTTGGCATTAAGCTTAGATTGCTTAATGTCATTTTCATCCCAATCCTCTTTGAGTTTTAGAGCAGAAATACCATTAACCAAGATAGAAGGAATATGAAGACCTTTAACAATCATTTTTCAAAGATAATAATCAATAGATTGAATGAAAATGCACGTGCGTGTTTTCTAATATATGTAATTTGTGCCATTAAAAAATGGTGATCTATTTAAAGCTTGTCCTATGGCAAAACAAGCCCCATCTTGGATTGCTATGATCTTTTACTCAAGATCGTTGGACCTCTTCGCTGAGTATCAAGTACTGATACCAAGTCAAGCGCTGAGTATTTAGCTCTGATATCACTTGTTGCCCAGCGAAGCAACCCAAGAGGGAGGGTGAATTGGATTTTTAAAAACTTTTTATAAAGACTAAAGATAAGTGCTAGTGTGTTAGCAAGTGTTTGTGTGCTTAATGAAAATATGCAGCAGAAATTACAAAGTAAATGCAAGAGCAAAAGCAATCATACAAACATAAGAAATTTATAGTGGTTTGATGCACTCCAAAGCACTTACATTCACTCCCCAAGCTTTCCTTGGGAATTCCACTATAATCAACCAAGATTATAGTCGATTAGTTTTCCGGGCTCACTAATCAAAACATAACTTTTTTTCACCGGGCTCACAAATCAAAACCCTTGTTGGTTTTATAACTTAGGCTAACCAACAACCACTTTGGTTTTTCACATAGGGCTAACCAAAAACCCAGTTGGTTTTGCAGGCTGACCAACAACCTAGTTGGTTTTACGGGCTAATCAACAACCTTGTTGATTTTCACAGGCTCACCAACAACTTACGTTGGTTTTCACACAAAGGCTCACCAACAAACCTCAATACTAGTTTCAATCCACTTGAAACTAGTAGCAACAAAAAGCTCAATTACAAGTATGAAATTACAAATAAAGCTTTCTAGATAAAAGCAAATCTATCAATGAAGCTCTTAAATGTTAATGAAGAACTTGTCTCCAAGTTGTTAAAGCCTTTGAATGATGCTTGAAGATGTGGGCTTGAAGCTCGTCTTGAATCTTGAATGCTTGAAGGCTCAACTCACTCAAAAATATGAATATTTAAAGAATATTCAATGAATGCTCTCTTTTATTTTCAATCAATCCAAAGAACTCCTTTCCCTTGAGTTTTGTGTTGTTTAAATAACCCTCCAAACCTTAAAAACCCATTTATGACCGTTGGAGAGGAGAATATAGCCGTTAGACACAATATAGGAAAGTTCTGCACTCCAAAAAAAAACTAGCCATTATACCAAGTATTAACACTTGACTTATTTATGAGTCGATATATAAGTTGACACTAAATCAAAAAAGTTTTCTGAAGCTCTCTAGAATGCATTGGTGCATCGATACTTCATTTGGTGAGTCAACACCTTGAGTTGACACTTCAGTTCGTGAGTTGATACTTGACCAAAACCCTGAATCAGCTCGTTCTGTCTTCTGTTTAGTCTCAGACCTTGAGTTGACACATGAGTCGATACTTGAGTCGATACTTGGCTGACCGTGAGTCAACACTTCATGTGTACCAGCTGAAACTTCTTCTGCGTTTCAGCTCAAGCTTCTGTGAGTCAACACCTTGAGTCGACACTTGATGAGTCGACACTTGATGAGTCGACACTTCACCTGACCAGTGCTGAAACTTGTCCAAATTAAAATTGTGAGCTCTTCAAGATCTTCCTCATATTCCAAAGCCCATATAACTTAAAAATCCAATAATTTAAATGGCTTCTTCAATAAGATGGCAATCTTCAATACTGATGAGTACCTGAATCTAATAAACACTTTTAACATACATTAGTACTCATATATACTTAAGTATTTTATCATTCATCAAAATTAAGACCAGAGTCAACACACTTTCGCTCCAATATCCTTATACTACAAACTCAAGACTTATCTATCCTAAAAGAGAAGTGATATGTGCACCAATCAAATCAGATAATCATCATCCTCGTGATATCCTATGATCGGGAGCATTTAGAAATTAATTTATGATGATACATGTCTCAAATTCTCAACTCTTGAGAATACATGTCATTGTCCATAAATTTTTTAGACAATACATGGACACATCATGTATGAAAAAAGTACAAACTAGAATAGTAGATATAATTTGATATCCTTGAATTAAAAAATATGTCAACTATATTGGTTTCTAGGATATACATTTAACAATCTCCTACTTGTACTAAAGCTAATTAGCCATATACTTCATTCCCATCAGATGTGCTTCAGTTTTAACTGGCCAAAGCTTACTAAGCTAGTGGATCTACCATAACTCATGTGGAGTTTACTCTCTATATCTTAATAAGGTCATCATGAATTAAATCAACGCTCTATATGTCTGGACTTCTGGTGAAACCTTAGTTCCTTGCTAGAGCTATGGACCATTGCTGCTATAATAGAGTGTTATTGCATCTGATAACATGACACTCAATTGTATAATAATCTATGAATTAGAATACATCTTAGCACCTTTAGAGATGATGATTTAGTCAACCTCCTTGGTCAAACCTATAATGATTAGTTGCAAACCACCATTATAAAAGAACACATTATATGTGTTCATATTTCCTCAGTTTTTTATCTTTAAAAATCTAAAATATATCTTTAGTACTTTTCAAGTATTAAAGAAAGTTATCACAATTATCCAATACTTAGCTTGGATTTGATTGATATTTGCTCATGACATTTATAGTAAAAATCAGGTCATGTACATAACATGGTTCATATGAGGCTCCCTGTGGCCAAAGTCCAAAGAGATCTAGCTTATATTAAAATCTCTTCAAATATGTTGGAACATATTTTAGAGATCAATTCCATGCTTAAGGAATCAAATCCCTAATTAGATTTTTCAGGCTAAATATCTTCAACACTTCCTTAATGTATATCTTCTGTGATAAGTATAGCATCCTCATTGGTTTATCTCATGGACCTACATTCCAAATATATGATGCCTTCCAATAGGTCTTCATTGGAGAATTACCTAGACTATTATAACCTAACCTAAGTCAGCATAGGAATTACATTCTCAATAGGAGAATATTATCTGCATACATTATGCAAAATTATATATTCCTACCGACCTTTTATAAACACCTAGTTCCTCTTCTCATTCTTGACAAAATCAAACAATGTCATAAAAATGAGAATTCCAATTCTAAGCTATTTACTTTAGTCTATTTACGTGTACTCTTTATAACTTAGACCTTGAAATCTCATCATTGTCCATCAACTTAATCTTATCATGGTTTACTGCAATAGCAATTAGTATGTATTTTAGTATGATCAAGGTAAAATGATTTTCATAATCAATGATGACTATAACCTTTTGCCTAAGCCTTGCCTTATAAATCTCTATCTATTTTTCTTTTATAGATCCATTGCATCCATCAAGTACTATACCTTTTGGTGGATCTATTAAGGTCCATACTAGGTTGAATCACATCGAGTCTAACCTCATAGGATTCAACTTTTTCTTGGAATCGATGTCTAAGTCACCTTGTTATAAGTTTCTCAAATCATCTCTATGTTCCCTTTCTCTCTCAAGGAATACTTCCTCTATATCCTCTATAAGCATACCTCTATACCTTTTGGAGGATAGGAGATCCTACTAAATTTACGAGGTGGAAGAGGAATTAATGTATTAGCTCTACTCGAATGGATTCTATAGATTCTATGGCCCATTGCTCTTCTGAGACTATCTCTTCGAGCTTAATCATCCTTCCACTACTATATTTAGGTTAAACAATTTAATCATGAATATAGACATTGGATCACAATAACTTGTGAGCCATTGGGAAGTAATATTCTAACAACTCTTTAGGATATAGGCAATTAACAACCTAAACACTAGCTGTTGATGATCCACCTATATCTTATATAAGTGTTGTAAGATGGATTTAGGATGAAATCAATTACATAGTTTGGCTGAGTTATGTAATCAATTACATAATTAGTGATTCCCATAATAGACTGAACCATATCCAATAAGATTCAATTTCTCTGCTCAGATATCTCATTGATCTTGAGATGTAAGTGAGATTATACTAAATAACTTTGAGATGATTCTAGAAATCTCTTCTAAGATATTTAATTCCTTAATCTAACCAAAAACCTTAAGAAGCTTTTCTCGGTCTACACATTGAATGTACTACACATATTAATATGTACCTGAGTTTGCAAATCATCTTACAGGATCTCTCAGATCCCACAATACTCATTGCATATGCATAATATGTACATAGAGATTAACATTTATAAAATCATCTAAACCCAACGAATCAATGATTTCATGCTAAACATAAGTCAAATATCTAAAATCAGCAAATAAAAGTCTTTTGAGCAACTGACATACTTCCAAAGGTGTCTCCTATTTATTCTTCAAGAACTAGGTACATGGGACAATTCCTATCATCATTGACCTTTCAAGTAGAAACAACTTTCCATTATCAGTAGCCATCTACATGGAAGATCCAATCTTTTACTTCTTCACGGGCCTCTTATTTTAGTTAGATTATCTTTTTAGAAGAGAAAATCTGCTTTACATCTAGAAGCATGTCCATTGAACCTTTCAATATTCCTTTATTAATCACCAATTTGTTCACCAGATTGTCTTAATCTTGTTCAAATAGTAATTTACAATAAGCTATTCATATGAATTAGACAAAGATGGCTGGATCAAATCTAATTCAATCCTTATGCATCAACATGCCCAAGTTTCTTAAGTTCCTAATCCTTAATCATTGTCAAACAATGACCATGGATCAATTGCAATTAAGTCAACTAAAATAGCTTGGTAATATAGGATAATCCTGGTTTATTACTATACTCAACTTACCTAATTAATTTTTAATTTGAGCAAGACTTTATAAAAGATTATGGTTAATCGATTGGTCTAAGAATTAAAAGGGCTGAAAGCTAACTTTCAATCCATAGAGAGTTAAGATTCTAGTTAGATGATTATATTTAATTTTAAATTTATTCTAGAGACTTTAAGTAATAAATTTAGTCTCCCAATATTTTCAAAGATCTCTCGCACTCCTCAATGGAGATGTAGAAATCCCTACACAATAGGATCCCTAGTGGGTACTGCAATCCTACTAAATTCGTGTACTTTGCCTCATAGTTATTGGTAATACATAAACCAATAAATGGATATCACTTTCCAATGCTTCTCAAGCATGTTGCAGCACTTGGTTTCTAAGTCATGTGGGCTCACCTGATAGTTATTGCTCATACTCCCTAATAAGTCTACCCACCATTCATGTAAAAGTGAAGCCATCATTGGATCCCTTATCATGCCCAGTTATTAGACCCAACCCCATCTTTGGTACAGATACCAGGGCCAGAAGAAAATGACAGGTCGAACCCACATCCCTGTGGATCACTTGTGAATGAAGCCCTAAGCCCAAACCCCAGATCACTTATAAATATTTATTTTATATACTATTATTTTAGCTAAGTTGGGTTTAGCCCTAAATCCCAAAATTGAGTCATCTGTAAAAATCACAGGACCCAAAATTGAATCTATAAAAAAACTTCAATTTCAATTGAGTCATAAATTCTGTTATAATGGTCCAGTGTTATTTAGCCCTTTTTACCAACTTTAATTAGATTTTGTATTTGCAAGCCTAATTAAGTATGGTATGGTTCAGTTATGAATTGGTTATGCCTTTCGATCAATTTGATCAAGTTGGGCTATTAGTTATTTAGTTGGTTGAGTCTTGTAATTGTTAGTTGAGTCCTGTAATACTAGACGGGACCCAAGTCAAGACCCATGTGACTCCATGTGCCAACCCAAGTCAAGCCATGTGCCAACTACCTCTTGGCGCCCCACCTTCATATGTGCCACATGTACCAAGTTTGGACATATCACATGCATCAAGTTTTGGACATCATTTGCCACATCATCTAGGACATCATCACATGCCATGTCACTTATGTTTGGACATCATTTGTCATATCATCCTGGACAACAACACATGCCATGTCACTTGTGTTGGTTGGCCACATGAAAGAATGAAGTTATCGACATTTTTAAGATGAGTAAAGCAGAAGGAGTCCAAGCCATATGCCGCCCATCCCATCCTCATTATTTGTCGCCAAATCAAGAAGTCGGCTAAGAATTCCAAGGATGCTCATCAAGGAGAGTTTCAAAGAAGTCTTCATCCCAGTCAACAAGAGATAGAGTTCACCTCTATCCTATCTCTTATCTACCTTTCAAATTTGAAAAGCAAGATAGACACCAAGAAGGAGGAGATGAGATGCCATATTTATCTACATTTGTCGGCAACATCTCATGAAGCATTAACGCCTCATCCTTCTTATTGTCGCCCATTTAAAACATATCCAAGGCATCACTAATTTTAAGAGGAGTAAGTAAGAAGGACTCCTCATTTCATCACCCAAATTCAAAGGATTGTTGCCCACTTTGTTTCAAGAGATGTCGCCCACCTCATCCCATGTTGGTGCCCAACCTAAAGAAGCCAATCCAGTGATGTCGCCCAGCTTGGATGAAGTCCAAGGAAGGATCAAAACCAAGAGTCATGACACCATAAGAAAGGATTCAAGGAGTTGCTGTCCAAAAAGAACTAATTTCACTCTTTGTAACCCTTACTTCTCATGTTGGTAGTCTATAAATACCACCATCAACCCCTTTGTAAATAGAGCTATTATTAATGAAATATAGAGAAGTTTTTCTTCCATTCCTTTGCTGTGATGGCATCGTGGGGTGTGAGGCCCTTTTCCTTTGTTCTTTGGAGCATCGCGAGGTGTGAGCCCCTACATATCCAACCATCAAAAAATCCTAACCGCCATTTTCCAACTCCCCTTCCTTTTTCCTTTTCCATCTTCTTCCTCTTTCTACAACCATCTAACTTGAGTATTTTTTGAGTGATTGCAGGTGATCGAGATTTGAACTAAGGATGTTTCTTGCCTTGGAACCACTAGAGCTGAAGATCTAAGCCTGAAAATCAGAATCTGGAAGTCCTACCGCAAGATCCTAGAGAGTCCAGTCAGATTCACAACCAGAGGGTATAATCTTTGTTGGTAAAAATCAAAACCTTCTCTAACTCTTTAATTTCTGATTCGTTGAAAGATAGAAACCCTGGTTTAAGATGATTTCTTGATCACCAGATCCATCTTTCCTAACTAGATCTGTTAGTTTGATATTGCAGGTATACACTAGTTGACTAGTCTTGTTATATTGAATGCTTTGAGTCTAATTCTAAAAAAAATCCAGAAAAATTAATCACTATTAATTTCAGTTAATTAGATTTAAAATCAGTAGTTTAGTTTTTTCATATCGTCCCACATCATCTTTGGTATCAGAGAGAAGGTTAAACTAGGGTTTAACTACTAGTTCTGGAATTTCTGCACATCTAGGTTTATGCTGAAAATAAATTACATAAAAACCATAATTAAAAAATACAAAAAAATAAATAATTAATTTACTATTAATCCTCTTCTAATCATCCATCTAATCATAGAAAAATATCAAGAAAAAAATATTTTTGCATTATTTTATGGTGAAAGGAAATCACGCCTCCTGAGCGGGTATACGAAAGTATACAATCACGACCCATGGGAGTAATGAGCTATGGCCGGACGTGATAACCTGATATCAGATCAAATCTAAAAGTTAATAAGATTTGAAATTCAATTTTGAAAATAAAATAATTATTTTATGTTATTTATTGTTTAATTTTATTGCATATTAGGGTTCATCTTGTGTACATGCATCATACTTAACCCAATCTTAAGGGCATTCTACTATCTCAAACCAGGGCAGGATTTCATCACCTGTCTTGGGCCCACAACAATCACCTTTTGCATCAAACCTAATACTAATTAAAATTAACTAAAAACCGAAAGCAGTTTAGGGATACCAACAAGGTCGGGTTCCAAGTAATGTGTGAAAGCTAATGCACCCAATCCTTTGATTATCACTCGAATCGGTGTCTAAGGCTAGAGGTCCAAAGGCAAATGCCTTAAGCAGACTCATGGTTTTTAATTAGGATCTTGCGAGAGCAGGGGAAGCCTCCCACGACCCCACCTCTTACCTGGCCAGTGGACAGGGTAATTGCTGAATTGGTTATAAATTGAGCTTTCCCATTTTACTTGAGCTCTAGATCTAGGAGACCCTAGCTCGAGTTCTGTGTGATTGCATCACATGGAAACTAGGTCAGGTACTCCCTATCAGCATACTCAAACCCAACCCAATCCTACCATGGATCCTAATTTGAGATTTTGTTGAGATCCTTAATGGAGGAAGGTAGGCAACTCAGTACTAGGTTTGACCAGATAGGAGACCGTAGAGGAACCCTAAAGAGAACCCCTGTGACCCGTACTAAGCCTAAACTTGAGACCCCACACCCTGACCCATTCCTAGAACCCAACCCTAGGATAGCCCCTCACCATGACCCAATATGGGATTTTCATTCGAAGAGACCTAATTATGATTTCATAACCTAGGTTAAGAGAACCACTAGAAACTTTAGGGTAGAAGCACCTAAATTTGGTGGTAATCTTGATCTAGAGGATTATATTGATTGGGAACAAGGTATGGATCAATATTTGAAAGGGATATAATGTCTGAGGAAAGAAAGTTTAAGTTTGCTAGGCTTAAGTTAGTTCGCCAGGCTAGAATCTATTGGGATAAGTTTGAGAGAATGACAGACAAAGAAGAGAAATACCAATAACTACTTGGAGTGACATGAAACTTAAACTTAGGAAAAAGTACCTACCCAAATCCTATGAACCCAGATCCTCTGATCCCATGTCCAATGAACCCAAGGAACTCATACCCATAAATCCGAGCCCATGTCCAATGAGCTCAAGGAACCCATAACCTCTAGGTATTGGCCTAGTACCAGTCAGGTTTTCCTTAGTCAACTGGAATCCCATAGGATTAGCACCCTTGAGTGCAAGCTAAGTCTTAGTCAGGTATCCCTTAGTCAACCCACCCCTGCTATCCCAGACACTTGTCAATTTTTTCTTAGTCGACCAACTCCTACTACCCCATTGGTTCACAAGGATGATATTGAAGTGGAAGTGTATGAAGCTGAGGTGAACTTAGTAGATAAGTATGAAGGAAAAGAGGAGATACCTATGGCTGACTTAGAATTAGCTGACCCGGTAGGCACCTAGACTGAAGCCAGTCCAGAGTTAGTTGACCATGACTGTACCCTAACTGAAACTATACTGGTAGGACACTTAAAAAAAGAGATCTATAAGGAGTCTACCCCTATTGTTAGGACCTTACCTGAGGAAATACTAGAAGAGACTCAAGTCATAGAGCCTGGTCCTGAAATCTAAGAACAAGAGGAAATTGGTGAGGACTTGGCTTATTTAGTCTAATACCCTTAGGAAGACTTCACCCCTATGGTCCCAATTGAAGATCTTTTTCCTGAAATTATTGACTCATCCTTCCATAAGGCTGAACTTTATTTACCTGTTCATGTAATCCAATGTCCAAACCTTAAGGTCAACCTTAAGGTCAACCCCATTAGTCTAGGACAAATCCCCGAACCCTTTCTTATTTCCTACCCTACCAAGTCACCCCCGAATCCACATCTTATTTCATACCCTTCCCTGAAGCTTCCAATGTTTTTAAAACCATTAGGTTACACCTTATTGAGGTTAGTATGTTTCATTAGTCCTTTGACCTTGTTAGATTTGCCACTTATTTCTGGAGAACCTTATGGCATCTATTAGGAGTTCATGTTAAGTTTTCATCTTCATGTCACCCACCAACCAAGGGTTAAGCACAGAATTGAAATTATAGACTTAAAAAGACAAAATAAATAAATAGATAAATAAATAAATTTTCTTCACTAGTAATGCATAGTGAGTCTATTAGATGTTTGTAGAGTCATATGCACAACACATTAAAGAATTGCATAAGAATCATATGGCTGATCCAAGAAAAAGATTCAAAGAATTCAATGAAGGAGACTTTGTCATGGTTAGGCTACGACCTGAACGGTTCCCACCTGGAATCATGAAAAAGTTACATGCTCGTAGTAGTGGACCAAACAAAGTAATTAAAAAAATTGGACCTAATGCCTACGTGCTTGAGTTACCACCTAAACTAGGTATTAGTTCTACTTTCAATGTTTCAGACCTTATAGAGTATAGGGAGCCAACGTTAATTCCTAGTGAGCCTTTTGAGCCTGATCCATCCTTGAGAGTGAGACAATCTATATGTGTCCACCTGCCATACTACCAACCCGGAGAGACAGGATCGAGCGGATCTTGGATGACAAGATTATCGCTACTTGGAGCAAAAACTATCAGTGATATTTGGTTCATTGGCAAGGACAACCCAAGATTGACAATTCTTGGATCACCAAAGAGGCTTGCAAAGAATTGACCCATACTTACTAGAGCACTATCATAGCAAAGTTGACCCATACTCGACAGGATTGAGTTCCTCCCACCCGGGAAGAATTGGTACGGACACCAGGGCCAGAAGAAAATGACAGGTCGAACCCACATCCCTATAAAATACTTGTAAATATTTATTTTAAATTATGTTATTTTAGCTTAGTTGGGTTTAGACCTAAACCCCAAAATTGAGTATGTTGCCTAGAAATGGAGCCCAAGAGGGAGGGGTGAATTGGGTCTTTTAAAAAATTTAAAACAATAATAAGAGGGACTAGTGGTGCTTGTGAACAATGATGAATTCAATGCAAGATATTCAAAGCAATAGCAATAAACAAAAGAGCAAGAGAGGAAGAGAACAATCACACACAAACACAAGGTTTATAGTGGTTCGGTACAAACCTAGCACCTACATCCACTCCCCAAGCCATCCTTGGAAATTTCACTATAATCCAAACAAGATTACAGTTGACTTGTTTTTCACAAGGCTCACAAGTCAAAATCTAAGTTGGTTTTATCACTTAGGCTTTCCAACAAACCTTAACACTTATTTTGTCTTCGGGCTCACAAGTTAACCCTAGTTGGTTTTATCCCTTTGGCTCACCAACAAACCACAATAACCTTCTTTCAAGACACCCTTGAAAGCAAGGTCAAATCACAATGTAAAACATATATACAATTTAAAACTAAAACAAACTCTCTTCAAGAGTAGAATGGAATCTTTGAAGCTCAAGTTGATGCTTTGTCTTGACTCTTCCTTGGAATCTCCTTCAAAGTGCCTCTTTTGGAGTGAAGTAAGGATGAGCTTGTAGGCTTTTCAAGGAATCAAACTATAAGAGGCTTTTGATGTGAAGTATTTGAGAGAATATAGGCTTTTTGGCTTTTGAGTAGACTTGAATGCACTTCAATACACTTTCTTATCTTTAAAATAAGGTTGGTGGAGGTTAAATACACCAAGAACCTTCCAAAAAATGGTTTGTGACCGTTGGAACCTCGGAAATAGTCGTTTGGAGCTTGAAAAGCAAGTTCTGCAAGCTAGAAAAATAGATCCGTTAGAGCTGTCAGGCTGCAAGTATCGACACTTGGCTGTCAGGTGTAGATACTTGGCTGTCAAGTGTCGACACTTGATTTCTAGGTGTCGACACTTGAACTTTCAAGTATCGACACTTGATGCACAGGTGTCGATACTTGACACAAAAATTCTTAAATTACAAAGTTCTGTATTTTCAAAATTCTCAGGCCTTAAGTCGATACTTGGAAACCTAAGTGTCGACACTTGGTGTCGACACTTGGTTCTGGGTGTCGACACTTGGCGTGTCAAGGATTTTTGTCTGTACCAAATGCTGAAGTGTCGACACTTGACCTTCTAAGTGTCAACACTTGAGACTAAAAATCTCAGATTCAAGTGTAAACAGCTTCGAAAACATAAATATAATTCTTGAAATCATAAACACATAATATATAAACATTTAGATGCCCTTTTTCAATGAAGAGGATGTTCGGATTCGTGAAAAATGCTCCGTGCCATTACGTGCCATGAACCATAAGTTTTTGAGATTTTGAGGTGTTTTCTTCCTGAAAACTCATAACTTGAAATCCACATTAGTATACAATATGCACTCAATATTTTGTTATTTATCAAAATCACTAGGTGGAGCCAACAGAGTAGTCTGTAAAAATCCCTAGACCCAAAATTGAGTATGTAAAAAAACTCCAATTTCAATTGGATCATAAATTTTATTATAATAGTCCAGTGTTATTTAGCCCTTTTTACCAACTTTAATTGGGTTTTGTATTTGCAAGCCTAATTAAGTATGGTATGGTTCAGTTATGAATTGGTTATGCCTTTTGATCAATTTGATCAAGCTGGGCTATTAGTTGTTTAGTTGGTTGAGTCATACAATTGTTAGTTAAGTCCTGTAATACTAGAGAGGACCCAAGTCAAGACCCATGTGACTCCATGTGCCAATCCAAGTCAAACCATGTGCCAATTACCTCTTGGCGCCCCACCTTCACATGTGCCATATGCATCAAGTTTGGACATATCACATGCATCAAGTTTTGGACATCATTTGCCACATCATCTGGGACATCATCACATGACATGTCACTTATGTTTGGATAGCATTTGCCATATCATCCTGGACAACAACACATGCCATGTCACTTATGTGGTCGGCCACATGAAAGAATGATGTTATCGACATTTTTAAGATGAGTAAAGCAGGAGTCCAAGCCATATGCCGCCCATCCCATCCTCATTATTTGTTGCCAAATCAAGAAGTCGGCTAAGAATTTTAAGGACACTTATCAAGGAGAGTTTCAAAGATGTCTTCATCCCAGTCAACAAGAGATAGAGTTCACCTCTATCCTCTCTCTTATCTACCTTTCAAATTTGAAAAGCAAGATAGACACCAAGAAGGAGGAGATGAGATGCCATATTTATCTACATTTGTTGCAAACATCTCATGAAGCATTAGCGCCTCATCCTTCTTATTGTCGCCCATTTAAAACATATCCAAGGCATCGCTGAATTTAAGAGGAGTAAGCAAGGACTCCTCATTTCATCGCCTAAATTCAAAAGATTGATGCCCACTTTATTTCAAGAGATGTTGCCCACCTCATCCCATGTTGGCACCCAACCTGAAGAAGCCAATCCAGTGATGTCGCCCAGCCTGGATGAAGTCCGAGGAAGGATCAAAACCAAGAGTCATGACACCAAAAGCAAAGATTCAAGGAGTTGCTGCCCAAGAAGAACTAATTCTACTCTTTGTAACCCTTACTTCTCATGTTGGTGGTCTATAAATACAACCATCAATCCCTTTGTAAATAGAGCTATTATTCATGAAATAAAGAGAGAAGTTTTTCTTCCATTCCTTTGCTGTGATGGCATCGCGGGGTGTGAGGCCCTTTTCCTTTATTCTTCGGAGCATCATGGAGTGTGAGGCCCTATTCCTTTATTCTTCGGAGCATCGCGGGGTGTGAGGCCCTACATATCCAACCATCAGAAAACCCTAGCTACCATCTTCCAACTTCCTTTCCTTCCTCCTTTTTCATCTACTTCCTCTTTCTACAACCATCTAACTTGAGTATTTTTTGAGTGATTGCAGGTGATCGAGATCTGAAGTAAGGGTGTTTCTTGACTTGGAACCAGTAGAGCTGAAGATCGGAGCCCGGAAATTAGAATCTGGAAGTCCTACCGCAATATCCTAAAGAGTCCAGTCAGATCCACAGCCATAGGTTATAATCTTCGTTGGTAAAAATCAAAACATTCTCTAACTCTTTAATTTCTAATTCATTGAAAGGTAGAAACCCTGGTTTAAGGTGATTTCTTAATCACCATATCCATATTTCCTAACTAGATCTATTAGTTCGATATTGCGGTCATACACTAGTTGACTAATCTTGTTATATTGAATGCTTTGAGTCTGATTCTAAAAAAAATCCAGAAAAATTAATCACTATTAATTTCAGTTAATTAGATTTAAAATCAGTAATTTAGTTTTTGCTTATTGTCCCGCATCAATCTTCATCCCGTAATATCTCATATCAATAGACTAGTTGCGTCCCCCGATATAATTAAGCCATTATATCCAGCTACGAACAATCAACACCCAAGAGATGCCGACAGCTCTACAATAGTAGAAGACCTTTGACTTAATATTTACGAGAATGTTTGGGTTTAGGTCTCTACTTTATTAGTTGGCACAATCTAATGTCTAATTTAGTTTAGGTCAGCACTATTTAAAACTCATTTCGTGGTTCTTATTCATGAGTTAAATCACATCGGCACCCCTACATGTCATAAGAGAATCCCATCAAATAAAAAGAGATGGCCTAAAACAATACTTTCTCTTATAGTTGGATAGCTATGGTGATGCCCTCAATCCAAGTACTAAGCTAAAGGGTTATATCATATATAAAAAAAAGTTTGGGTCAGCACATCTCACATTTGATTAATCCTATTTGGGTCAATACATCTAATATCTGATTAAGCTACTTTGGGACAGCACATCTAATGTCTGACTCACTTAGATTGGGTCAGCACATATCATGTCTGATTGGTTTAGATCCGCATATTTCATGTTTAAGTGACCTAGTCCAGGTTATAGCTTAATTAGTCGTCCATCTCATGTCTAACTAATCAAGATAGCATGGGTGAACTTGAATCAATAAGCAACCTTATTCAAAACATAATCGACTAAATTGGCCAAGTAAATGAGATCAATGGGAGGGTTCCACCATTTAACTTCTTTTCTAGACACCAATTGAGTTAGTCAGGTAAGAGTTAGCCTCAATTAAAAATCATGATCAAAACTTGCATTAGACACTAATTGGTTTATCAATTTCTAATTGATCAGCTTAATTGATTCAGGCTCGACCACTAAGCCAAATCAGGTTTTTAGGTCAATTGATTGGTATCGATCATATCGACCAGCTTGGACCATTAACATGGTTCTTAGCACTCTTGACCTAATATTAATCAACTCTTGATTTGGTTTGATCAAAAGTTTAATCAATTTGGTTTGATCAAATATTTAATCAATTAGGTTTGACCCAATCGAAAACTAGATGCAATCTAATTGCATGACCTAATTGATTTAGCCCATGCCCAATCCCTCATATTTTATGCTTCGGGTTAAAACCTAAGATTCTCAATTTCAGATATACTAACCTTAGTTTTAGATCTCAAATAATTGATTCAAGTCATGAAAACCATTTTCAAATCAGGTCAATCTTATGCTAGGACAACCTTACACCATAAGAGATTAACCTTATAGTAAGACAATATTATATCAACACAAGATTGAACCTAAACAATTTTAATTTTAAACATTTAATTAGGTACATTATGAACATGAGGATTTAGTCTAGATATCAAAACTAATTTTAGATCTAAACAAGTAGGTTTAATCATCTCGTGAAAACTCAAAAACATAAAAATTTCAGATCTAGAAAATTCAACACTCATGCATTCAAAAATTTATAACATTGAATCTAAAAATAATTTTTAAGATCTATGAAATAAATATGAACTATTGATTTTTGATTTAAATTTGAGATCTAGAAATCAAATTTTTTGGATCTAATTTTCATATCAATATAATAAAAACTTCAAATCTAGTATAAATTTAGATTGCAGAAATTTCAGATTTGAAATTTTGATTTTCAACCAAAACTTTGAATTTGAGTTTCCAGATCTAAAATTCTTAATTTCTATACTTGATTTCAGATCTAAAATTTCTTTCAAGATCTGAGTTCTCTAATCAAAAATTAGAATTTTTAAATCTAATTTCAAATCTATATATGTTCATGAAACGTTGCTCTAATACCACTTGAAGGAACTATCATACGATCCTTAGGTTGAATGCAAGTTTCTTAAAAATCTTTAATTAATTAAAATTAATTCATAATGAAAATAAAAATCTACTCTAAGCATGCATAGCAAAACTAATTATGAATATATAATATAGATCTACAAATAAAAGTAAAAGTAGATTAAATCCACTTTTGTGTACTACTCCATCTTCATTAGATTGGATCTAGAGAAAAACCTCGGGTTCTTCTGGAATCATGCATGCACCTGATCTCTCCTGGTATGCCCATAGAGATGGCCTGATCAAAATCCTGAGGCCACCAAAGTGCTAGTACTTATAGGCCTCTCTTCGACCATTGGATCGAATCTCCTTTCAATCTTTTTTTTCCCTCTATACTAGAGATCCAAGAAAGAAGACAATCTTTTCTTAAGAAATCAAAAGAAAAATATTTTTTCCTTTTTCTTACAAGAACCATTCAAGCAAGATCAAGAATGGGAGGAGAAAGGAGGGTGATGAATAATATTTTTCTCTCCTTTTGTGCGGTAGAAAAAATAAAAACATATGGGGTGGTAGGATGCAAGAAGTCATCTCATGTGAAATCCTAAAAGATCTCCACGCTCATTATTTTGTGCTCACACTTCTTCTTATCTCACACCAAATCATAATCCCTCTCTTCCTAAAGTCCCTTCCCATCTAAAATTAGGACAAGCCTTTAAATCAAATTCAAATACTTAGTTCTAGATGGATAAGGATAAGAAAACAAGAAAGAAAACCATGGTATCCAAACTCTTTGGGCATCCCATTATTCTCCACACACAAATCTGATTTTAACGTGAAGAAGAGAGAGGAATGGAAAGGGAGAGAAAATTAGTTTGAAATTAGTTAGGAACTAGTTCAACTAATTAACTAATTCTAATCAACTAGGAAACTAACTAACCTAATTCCTAACCAATTTAAGTTTAGATTTAAATCTATAACTAATTAGGAATTGGATCCTAATTTAATTAGAACCACTAAATCCCAATATAATAGATTAAATCTAACTAAATTAAATCAGATTTAATTTAACTATGATTAGTCAACCAATTAGGTTAAACTAAATTGGCTCACAATAATTACAATTAGGTTTGTCCAAACCCTAATTAGACTAAAGCATCATCCAAACTCAACCAAATCGAATCCAATTCAATTTGTATCAAGTCTAATTATAATTAAATGATCAAATCATCTAATTTAAATTATAACTTTTACAATAAAGTCTTTATTACTAAAATTAGTAGGTACTAAAATTAGCATATAGCAAAATTAGCAAGTTTCAAATTTGTAATCCTTACAAATTTAGAAGTTCTAAATGTGTAACTCTTACATATTTCAATCCAACTATATAATCAAATCAAGCTCCGATTGTATGTGACCCATCAGGTTTCATTCAGTCTAGTAGTAAGACATACTGTTGCCGCCTAGATCGCCATGGCCTGTAGCTTTTTACGTGGCCTGGGTGAGTGGACTCCCCGCCAGCATCACCGGGCTCATCGGTCGGAGATGATCAAGGGGAACATACCCTCCGCCACGGGGCTTGGTGGAGCCACCATGCTCGGAGGGGTCATTGTAGGGATGAAGGGGCTTGATGCTGTGCTATGGTCCTCCTATGGGCCTCTCCGGTGGGAGAAATCTTCTCTATATCATCCCTCTGTCGGGCAGACCTGCAAAACAAGGGAGACTTGCACCGGGGATTCTAGCAAAGACACTCCGACGATCAAGTCAGTAGAACGATCAAAGAAAATAAGAGACCTCTGAGGCAGAGAGCTTGGAGGACTCTCTGCTGCTAGAGGGTGATAGAAAATGGACGATAATGTAAGAATGAAGAGAGTGTGTTGTCTCTTACCTCCCCTTACCTCTTCATACCAGTCTTTATGTAAACGAATGGCTCCAAGGGAGGCGTGCTGGTCTAAATGTAGACTTGTCAGGCTAGGATAGCCTGTGAGGCTATGATGGGTTGGTGAACCTTCTTCTTCTGGGTGGTTCAGGAAGTTGGTGCAGAGGTACAGTACCTTGGATAAGGTACTATTTCCTGATTAGTGTAAACAGTGGCTTGAAAAACTTAAATGCAAACCTTCTTTGCAGGCAGCGTGTCAGGCGGCATGCCATAGGACCCACGTGGGTGGGGATCCTTAGAAAGAGTGACGGGCCCACGTGGATGAGACAGAATAGTGCGATGATCTCAGTGGCCGAGCTGGGCTGAAATGCCCAAGTGCCGAGCTAGCTGGGACGCTACTCCAGGTTGCCATGTGGGCATGCGGACCGAGAGAGGGCCCGTAGAGGCTTCTCATGCATGCTGGTCAAGGCAGAGCCTGCGGAGGCTCCACGTGGTGCATGGTGCGAACCCACGCGTGGCTCCCAGCCACTGCCGAGGTGCTGGGCCGCGCAGGGGCGCACTGGTCCGCGGAGGCGCGTTGCTCCCCAACAAACAAACCGGTGCGGGTGCACCGGAGCCGGAGCTCCCCAGCCGCCGGACCGAGGCGGGCACGTCGGAGGGACTTCGAGCGGAGCCGAGCTCGAGCATGCCACGCGGGCATGCAGGGCGGAGCCATGCGGGTGGAGCCTTGCTGCCCCCATATCGAGCGAAGATGGAGAAGCCAGACTCGGAGGCACCGAGCTCGGAGGTGCTGGGAATGTCGTGCCGGGCTCGGAGGTGCTGGGCATGCCGTGCCGGGCTCGAAGGCACCGAGTTGGACGCGGCCGCTTCCTGGCGACACTTGGGCGGTGCGAAGCTATGTGGCAGGCAGAAGGGACTGAGCGGGAGCTCCCATCATCGCTCCCCTCCTATTGTGGGTGCTTGCGTGGCGCAAACCCACGAGTTTGGCTGGGGCAAGTGGAGCAGGAACCTTTTTGGGCCGAAGCGGGCTAGAAATTAGCTTCTACACCGGGGAGGGCACCGACCTGGGAGTGGCCATCGCAGGGGTGCCTGGGCGAGGTTGTGCCATGGTTGGCGCGGAACTGCACCGTCGGAGTCACCCTACCCCCCAATGCACCGAGCTGGTCCGGCACAGGTCGAGGTGGGCGGACCAGCTGTTGGCATGTCGCAGGTGACGCAGGAGCGAAGCGGACGGAGGGGTGGACTGACGTGGGCCTGTGCCGCGGGCGTGACCCTGGCATGGGCTCAGTCTTGAGCATGAGCTGATCTGGGCACAATGATAGCCTGGTGCGGTCATGAGCTGACCTGGGCTGGGCGGAGCCTGAGAGCGCTGGCCGAGGTGCTGACCTGGCCTGGCTGAAGTGGGCTGGCCAAGCTGCTACCTGGTCGAGGTGCCAGCCCGGCCGAGCCGGGCTCCAGGCACGGTCGAACTTGATTGGCCAAGGTGCCGACCTAGTCGCCACAAGGGCTGATCTCTTCAATTGGACCCACCGTTGTGTCAGGGCCGAATGGACTAGTTACTACAGTAATAGATGCCCCCACTCCCTGAGCCCAAGGCATTACTTCTCCTCGTTTTAGGCGAAGGGAGTAGTTTTTTATCCATTCGGTTCTATGTCGTAGCAGGCCTGCAAAACAGAAATATGAGGTGATGTTTTTGAAACTTACTTGCCCTTAGGTACCTTGACTGAAGGTTAGATAAATTATGATGGTGCTAGCACTTCAGTCTGACTCCTCTTTGACCGGGTAGAAGGCGGTGCCATGGAGGAAGAGGTTGGTGAGGTGCACAACTTGGGTGCACACATGCATGACCGGGCACATGGTTGGGCTCAGAGCATTCTTCAAAGCTTTTGATGAGGCTTTTGGTGTGTGACCTTCGGCATTTCCTATTTTGAGGAGCCGGGATTTTTGGTCTTGGAGTGCCGGGATTTTCGGTCTTTAGATGTCGGGGTTTATGGTCTTTAGGTGCCAGGGACTCTGGTCTTTTGTGTCGGAACCGGGTTCCGTTGTACCAGAACTGGGTTCCGGGCTTTCATCCGAACTGGACTCTAAGATTTTGTACCGGAACTAGGTTCCGTTGTGCCGAAACTGGGTTCCGGGCTTTCTTCGCCAGACTTGGAGTCGGACGGATGAGCTCCTGTAATGATGAAGAGCAAAGTTGCACCAAAGAGTAACTTTAATTATTGGGGAGGGATTCTTACATCCTTCATGAGATGGAAGAGCCATTCGTTCGGCATGCTAGGAGGCGAGCCACGAATGGTTGGAGCTCCAGAGCTTTCCATGGACATCTTTACATGAGAGTCAGGTTGTAGATACGGGCTTAGTGAAGAGCTTGACTTCAGCTCGACTGAATCAAGGGACATGACTTCAGCTTAGCTTTATTTGGCCTCAGCTCGACTGAACTGAGGAGCTTGGCTTCACTTGATTTCAGTTCGGCTGAGCTGAGGAGCCTGACTTTAGCTCTCAACTTTGCCGGACTCCTTCATGAGATGGTAGAGCTGCTGGTTTGCCATGTTAGGAGGCGAGCCGTAAATGATTGGACCTCTGGAGCCTCTCATGGACATCTCTGGACTCAGCTCAGCTTCTCCTGACCTCAGCTCGGCTTTATTTGACTTCAGCTCGGCTGAACTGAGGAGCTTGACTTCAGCTCGGCTTCATTTGAGTTCAACTCGGCTGAACTGAGGAGCTTGGCCTCAGCTCTTAACTTTGCCGGACTTGGAGTCAGATGGATGAGTTCCTGTGTTGGTAAAGGACAAAGTTGCACCAGAGAGAAACTTTAATGATTGAGAAGGGATTCCTATCTCCTTCATGAGATGGTAGAGCTGCTGGTTCGCCATTCTAGGAGGCGAGTCATGAACGGTTGGAGCTCCAGACCTTCCCATGGACATCTCCGGACTTTGAGTACAGCAAATACCAAACTGTGAGTTTTTTGGTAGATGGCGGGACTTCTTGGAGTCTCCGCGGACATCTCCGGACTGTGAGTAAGGCAAGAGCTGAACTGAGAGTCATGCGGTAGATGTGGGGCTCAGTGGGGAGCTGCAGCTTGGCTTCATTGAGTTCAGCTCGGCTGAACTGAGGAGCTTGATTTCAGTTCTTAACCTCGCCGAACTTGGAGTCGGACGGATAAGTTATTGTGTGGGTGAAGGACAAAGTTGCACCAGAGAGGAACTTTAATTATTGAGGAGGGATTCTTACCTCCTTCTTGGGATGGCAGAGCCGCCGGTTTGCCATGTTATGAGGCTAGCCATAAACGATTGGACCTCCGGAGCCTCCCATGGACATCTCCGGACTGTGAGTACAGCAAATGCCAAACTGTGAGTTTTCTCAGTAGATGGCGGGATTTCTTGGGGTCTTCGCGGACATCTCCGGACTGTGAGTAAGGCAAGAGCTAAACTGAGAGTCAAGCGGTAGATGTGGGGCTCAGTTCTGTGGTGTCGAGATGTCCGGTCTTTGGCACCGGGGCGTCCAGTCTTAGGTTCCGGGGTGTCCGGTCTTAAGTGCCGGGATGTTCGGTCTTAGGTGCCGGGGTGCGTGGGATCCGGGCTTTGGTGCCGGAGAGCGTGGGATCCGGGCTTTGGTCAAGAATTCTTGCACCGGGCTGTGACTGGCTCTGGCAAGTCGTAGTGCTTGCCCTTGATAGTGGTACAGGAGCCTTTCCTGTAAAACTGAAACACAGTTTTTTTTTATTTTATAAATGTAGTAAAGAAGGAGTTACCTGTTGAGCTCCAGTCATATGAATAGATAAAAACATGTTTCTTCCTTGAGTGGGCTGTAATCAAATTTGCTGGCCGCCCTCTCAGGAGAGAATGGGACTCCTTTGCACGGAAGAATAAAACTCGGTTGCATGAGGGAGCAAGGCTCCGTTGCATGGAAAGACGGACCTCCGCTGCATAGGAGCATGAGACTCCGTTGCATGGAGGGAAAGCTTCGTTGCATGGGAGCATAAGGCTCCTGTTGCATGTTGTACAGGAGGAGTGGAGGCTCCTGCTGCATGAGGGGGATGACTCCATTGCACGGGAGGAAGCTCCGTTGCATGGAGGAGATGGAACTCCGTCGCTCGGGAGAGATGAGATCCTGCTGCGTGGGAGAAAATGAGACTCCTATAGCATGAGGGAGTAAGCTCCGTTGCATGGAAGAAAAAGAGACTCCTTGTAGCATGAGGGAGTAAGCTCCGTTGCATGGGAAGAAAAGAGATTCCTGTAGCATCACTAGCATGAGGGAGTAAGCTCCGTTGCATGGGAGGAAACCCCGTTGCATGTGAGCAAACTCCGTTACATGGGAGGAGATGACTTCGTTGGAAGTATGGGAGGAATGGAGCTCCCGTTGCATGAGGGAGTAAGCTCTGGTGCATGGGAGGAAAAGAGACTCCTGTAGCATGGAGTAAGCTCCATTGCATGGGAGGAAAAGAGACTCCTGTAGCATGAGGGAGTAAGCTCCGTTGCATGAGAGGAAACCCCGTTGCATGGGAACAAACTCCGTTGCATGAGAGTAAGCTCCGTTGCATGGGAGCATACTCTGTCAGATCGGGGGAAGCTCCGCTGGATGGGAGCAAGCCCCGTCGCATGAGAGTAAGCTCCGTTGCATGGGGGCATACTCCGTTGGATGGAAGAAATGAGGCTCCCATCGCCGCATGGGAGAGTTGGAACTCCGTCGCAAGGGAGGAAAGAGGCTCCCGTTGCATGTGAGGAGAGGAGAATTCTGCTGCATGGGAGCAAGCTCCGTTGCATGGGAGCATACTCTGTCAGATGGGGGGAAGCTCCGTTGGATCGGAGCAAGCCCCGTCGCATGGGAGTAAGCTCCGTTGCATAGGAGCATACTCCGTTGGATAGAAGAAATGAGGCTCCCGTCGCTGCATGGGAGAGTTGGAACTCCGTCGCGAGGGAGGAAAAAGGCTTCCGCTGCACGAGGGAGACGACTCCATTGCATGGGGAATAGGAGTCCTGTTGTTTGGGAGGAAGCTCCACGTGATCGGTGCAAGATAACCATCGCCTGGCACCCTGAAAATCTTCACAATTCTTTTGCTGTGATCGTTGAAACCCAGCACGATGATACCTTTCATGCGGTTCCGGCCATTTCAACCTTCAAATCAAGCACCTTCTCCCTCAAATACAATTGGTAGTTCCGAAATCCCGCTTATTCTTGCTCTGTTCCACCCATGTGTTTGGTTCCAACACCCATTGCTACATCCCAACCGAGTTTCGACCGTCTCCTTGTCGAGTCCCAGTGTTATCTGGCTTGTTGACCATGTGAAATTCGTGGACCAATGGTTAATGGCTGATGGACCACTCCATTGCTTCGGTAGACCACTTCACTTCTCCACCGCGATGCACTTTCTATCTTCCTCTGATGGCTTCCAACCAGCAACTCCCAGACCTCTTGGTTCAGAGTTTTAGCCCATGTCTCAGCCCAACGTGTCCCAACCACATGATCCGCATCCATTTGTTCAGGTCAGTTTGCAGCAAATCCGAATTGCTCAGAAGTCCCTGTTCCAGCCTCGTTCCATTGTTTTAACAACCAGAACCTTATTTCTAACAACCTTCGTGTCAAATTCCATCGATAGAGAAGTCATCCACATTGGTTCCATACTTCCTTGATGAGACAACATTCAGCTCCTTGTGCTCTATCCTAGCAGTCCCCAATAGTTAGATCATGCCACAACCTCCTGCAGCAATGTTGATTGCCCAAGCCTTGTCAAAATCTAGCAAAAACCCATGCCATTCCGTCATTATTTGACTTGTGGTCCCTGTGAATTCCATGGACCGCATGAAAATGGTTTCCAGTGATCGGATGTCTATTATGTAGACCGGGCAACCATTTCATCCTGGCAACTTCCTTGGTGTTACCTGGAAAAGAAACTTCACGTGGAAAAAAAACTTCACATGAGAAAGGAGTAAAAGCTTGGTGGAAAGGAATATTTAATTGTCAACCTCCATGCCATGCTCTCATCCATTTATGTGCTTAAATTTTACTTGCTAATTAAAGCCATTACCATATGCCAAAATTCACATGGTCATCACTGATTTTCCGGTTAAATAGATCCCATTCTACTGCTAAGCTCCGTTTGCTAAGCTTGGTCTTAATTCATATTTTCTTGCAACATGATTTCCCATGCAAACAAAATACATCAGGTGGCGTGGCTTCGAATTAATTTTGCTCGCTTGGCCCATTCCAAAATTTTGAATGATTTCTCAAAATAAATTTATTGACTTTTAAATATCTTGAACCCGTACTTCACTATATACTTTAAATTCCATGCTATTCATGCAAATTACCTAACAATCCATTTCTTCTAGTTAGTGCATTTTCCATGTGCATTCTCTTTTTACTCGGACTTGGGCTTGAGCTCAGTGTTCTTGAAAGAAAAGTATTAAATAAAAATTAAATGTTGATAATTTTAAATATTTTCTTATATAATATTTATGCATTGATCAACGGGCAATCTCCAAACATTCCATATAATGTCCCAAGAGTGGGGGTAGATTAGTCAAAACTTCTCAAGCCAAAAAAGGCTATGGTACGAGATATCTGAATTAGTGGACAACAAAATTAGATTGTGGTTAGAAGCGATCCTTCAGAGATGATTCACCTGATGGTTAGGAAATCGCTAGATCCAATTAATTATGGCGAAGGCCCTATCGATATGCTCTCATACTCTAGCTCTACCCTCATGATTGTTGCGCCAGGAAATCTAGGACTTGAGAAGCCAAGATCAAAAGTCCATTTGTCATGATGAATTCTATGAACTCCTTAGTTCCAATGTCCTTCGAGACAGGCCATCCCCCTTCTTATCCTAGGGCCCGATGATATAATTAAAATCACCAACAACAAGGAAAGGAAAGCCCTAAGACATTATAGCATGAGACATTGCCTGCACTCCATGCTCATGTGAAAACCACACAAAGGTAGAGGAATACACCTTGTAGCATGGGACGTTGTCTGCCAACCTACTAGTGAAGAGGGGCTTGGAGTTTAGTCCATGATGATTTGGCATGATGTCCAGATTGCTCAACATGCGATGTGATTTTTTCTATTGCCTTATGCCCATGGAGCATGATGATGCATGCCAGGTACGGACCCTAGATCTCTAATGGGGAGATTCACGCTAGTCGGAGTTCATTTATATAGAAGGAGATTTGCTTGCATGGTCCAAATGCTATGGACCAAATCACTTGGCTACTTGGTGATGGTCAGTTTATCAATATCACCCAGGACCAATGGGTGGTTGATCTTCCCTTATGCCAGTGGCTGACTTCTGTCAGCACTAAGATTGGAGACTCATTGCAAGTGAGGGACCATTTCCAACCAAAGGGATGATCCAATTAAGGAGAAGGTCAATTTTTTTTCAACATGCTCTACTTGAATATTTCAAAAGTATAAAAAATGATGAAAGAATTGTAAAAGTATGGCTTACATTTTTCTTTCTTTTATTGATTAATTCTTCATCCCATAAACTGAGATACATAGCCCCTATTTATAATAATGAGATTCGTTCTTTCACAATTCAGATCAAATTTCTCTTTTTATCGTCTAAAAAGATATCTATCCTTAAACAAATTGGATTGTTCTTCTCTTCCTAGCTTAAATAGGACTAGGACTCTAAAATATGATAGATACAAAAAGTCCTCAAAAAATGAAAATTTTACAAGATCTCGACTTCTACATCAATTTTATCTTCTATTACTCTATCCAATACTTCATAAATTAGAAGATAATCTTCAATAAAAGACGTTTTCAAAAAGAAAATTTTTTTATTGGCTAGTCTATTACAAAATCAAAATGATAAGATTTTGGTTTGATTTAGTCCCTTTAGTGAAAGAAGTGCATGTCTAAGTATGCTGAATTTTAGGATTTCTAAAATCTTGACAAAAGCAATCTACAAAACTTTTTCATAAAATGCATGAAAATTTATTTAAAATTAACACTTTAGGATCTAACTAACATATTGATTAGTACCTTATCATATAAATTCAGATCTAAAAAATAAAATTTAGAGGAAGAAGATTTGGCTTACCTTAAATCGCTTTCCTTCAACCTCGACCGAATCAGATCCATGGATGTTCGAGGTTGCTGTCGGAGCCGTGCAAGCACCGGGCCTCTACTGATATCTATACGAGACGACACTGATCAACTCTCCAAGTCACCCAGATTGCTAGCTCCTTGGAGGCCTCTCCTTTGGCTTGGATTTGGACCTCCTTCTGAGATAATCTCGAAGAACCAAGGCTACAATCCTTGCAGCCTTCGTGCGAGTCCTTCGCACAATCTCTTGAGACAACTTCTAATACACCGGGGGGGAGAAAACACTTTCTTCTCCCCTTCTCCTCTCTCTTAACTCTCTTCTCTAAGAGGGTTTGGCATGGAAGTCAGAAAAAAAGTGGAGAGATGGCGGTAAACAATTATGTTTGCAATATGGTATGATATCATGAAAAAAAATAGCATGCACCATCAACTCCCTTTCTTGTAATTATTGTACAACTATCTAAACTTCTCCCCAACTACTTCATGCCAATTTAGATAAGGGTTCATGCCTCATCAGATAAACCCTATTCCCAATTTGAACCCCATTCAAATTGTAAGGAAAATTCGATGTTGGGAAGGATTTGCGACTATGAAGAAATTAGCGCATGCCATATTATATTTACACCTTATTGCTGCACAAAGTCACCACAAAATCCATGATATCCTTCTGATTTAAGGCTCTATCAAATAAGATCAATCATTATCTGGAAGGAGTTCAAATTGAAACAAAGTGGTGCAAAGGATAGATAAGGATGTGCATAAAAATGTTATTGCAATGAGAGGAGAAACAAATTATGCAGCGGAAAAAAAAACATCACAAAAATCTATCACCCACCCCAAAATCCCATGCCACAAGAGAAAGAATGAATCCAATCCAATTAGGTTCATGGGTCTAGTTTTATTTAGATCCAATTTGGTTCAAATCGAATTGAATTCGAGTCCAATTTGAATTGAATTTGGTAAGGCTATCAACTCTATTCGAAATAGGATTGAAATCCAAATCTAACTTGGATTCTTAAACCTAGTTAAGTCAAGCCCAATTAAATTAAATCTTATTTAAATTAATTAAGATTTAATCTAAAATTTAATTATATTATAACTCTTGCAATTAAGTCCCTGGTACTAAAATTAGTATGTGCTAAAATTAGCATGTGCCAATATCAGCAGGTGCCAAAAATTAGCATGTACTAAATTTGGTCAAGCCTTGATCAAGTCAAGCCCCTATTGTGTATGACCCCTCAAATTTCATTATGTCTGGTCATAAGATATACTATCATAGTATCATCAAAACTCTTTCAACGGATCGAAACAATTCTAGTCAATCCTAACACGAATCGTTGATCCGAAAATGATCCAAGTGAGTTCTTACAATCTACCAGTGACACCTAGCAGTATATAGTAAGAATCCAGCAAAATAGAAGGATAAATTTCTATGTATTGTTACCATGTGATCAAGTTTTTTTATCGAAAGTCTTGGCAGGATGTAGGTCATGGATCTTCGTCAAACTCTAAGCATCTATCATAATTAGGCTTAATCAGCTTGAGTTCAATTAAGATTTTCATAGAAACTCATTTCCATTTCATGCTACTATGGCCACAGACTCACGGACTCAGTTTCTTAGGTCACATAAAATTATAGGATTATTTTTTAGCTACTAAGGTCGATAGATCTCCTATAGATGCACTCCCAACTCCTACAGCGAATCTACTATGGCCAACAACACCGCAAGCTCCATATGATTAGGGACCATGTTTATGTGCTTATTAAATTACAAGCAATCCCACTATGAATAATTGAGACACCGCAGGTCAAGAAATTACTCATATAACTATAACTCGAGAAGTCACTAACGAGTAACTAAATATCCATATGACTTCTTGTTCTTTGGTTACACTAACAACCACTTGCACTCTCACTCCAATATTTCCATACTATAGACTCAAGGCTCATCTATATAAAAGGAAAGCGATTTGTACACCGATCTTGATGGATCGATCACCATCTCCATGATGATCTAATAATCGGGAGTATTTAGGAGTTAACCTATAATGACACATACTCAAATTCTTAACTTTTGAGAATATGTGTCATTGTCCATTAACTCTATGGACGATTCACAAACATAAAAATATGAAAGAAAAAATATCCAATTTTATTGATAAAAATTTGATTAAGTATAATTGATGTCCTAGAATAAATATAGTGTATCAATCAAATTGGTTTCTAGGACATACACATCCAACATTTAGGGACTGGCATAAAGTTGCAGATCTCAAAAATATATTCAATTTGATCATCTCGATTAGGTATTATATAACCAAGTTATAATTTCCTAAAATCTGACTCCTGAACTTCTTGATATGGTAGATCTTGCTTATAGACCCTATCCAACCCTATCTGTAGTGGCTTGAGTGGTCTACATTGAGTTCAGTAATCCTCTTGGATTAGGGCTTTCCCTGTTTGGGAGATTTAGCTTTCACTAAATTAGAACTGAAGGTGGAAAAATGACTACTCCCTCACTCAAATGAACCATCTGGTTCTGCTTGAAGAAGGTTTCTGACCTTGCTTGTTCTTGCTCTTAGATTTTGGCAAACCAGTTGGTTTGCTCCTACATCTAGACTTCATGGTAGAGATGCTTCTTGCCATCTTTCCTCATTATCATTGATGACCATGGCAACTCCTCGATCTCTATCTTAATCTCGGTTGATCAGTCTATGGAATCAAAGGATGAGAGCTTGGCCTCTCATGAGTAGTATCGGCTTCTTGTACCATCATTATGAACCTACTACAAGCATTAACAAATCATTTTGCTTGGGCAACAATTCAAGGCTATGCTTTTTGCATCTTAGAAGTATTGATTATAAACTTCTTCCCATCCTTTACAAGATGATACTTTCTCTACCATTTGCAGAAGACTACCTCTCAATCCCAAAGATTTGAGCTCCCTAGGATAACCTAGCAACCATCCAAAGGAACTACTTTACAAGTTATCTCATCAATATATCTCTAGTAATGGAAAACTTGAAGGTGCATTATTTGGTTATCTTGAACTCGAGATCTTTTTAAATATAGTTGAGAGCATAACTTCTGAAGCAAATTTTCAAAGATGATATTCTTCTAGCTTTTAGGATCTACGATAGATTTAATGATGCTTTGCTTCACCTGGATCTTCAAATGAAAGAGTTCTTCATATGTCTTTAGATTTATCTCAGCTACTGTCTCAAGTTTACTTTCCATTAGGCTCAATTTGGAGTCTACTTGCTCAAGTTTAGGTAGCTCCTCAACCTTTACAACATTGATAACTGCCTTCTCTTTTTTCTTAGAGCTGTCATTCTTTAGCTTTAACCACTTTGGCTTCCCCCTCTTAGGATACAACATGAGATAAAATTTCCAACATGGTTCCTTCATATATCCACGAAGGTTATAACGATTGCATTATTTTTTTTTGAGTCATGTTGACATGCTTCTTACCCTTTCTTGTCTTTCCCAAGCCGATTATTTTTCTTAATCCCCATGGCCTTCATGCTAGCTTTGCTAATGTCTTTAACTTTGAAGAACTTCAACTCCTTTTGAATGCTTTTATGGAGACCTCCAATGTACTTCATGAAAACTGCATGATCATCGATGGGATTCAGAGGGAGATTGCTTGCTTATGGAACTCGGTAATGTAGTTGTAGATAGATTGATCATACTTCTAGCACAAGTAGTGCAACTTGATCCACCAATCCTCCTCATGGTCAATTAGATAAAATGATTTCTTAATTAGGCCCTTGAATTTGCTCCACATCATATTAAAAATATTGTTGTTTCTCATGTACGAATTCCATCACTTGAGAACATGTTAGAAAGCTTAAGATGGGTAAAAGCTATCTTTTAGATACTAGGATATCCATAGATAGTAAAATAGGTCTCTAAATGGCCTAGCTAGTTATCCAGGCTTTTAGCATCAATAATCTCATCATATATGGGGATCTTGATTTGAGATTCAACTTTAAATGATTGAAGAGAGAGATGTCTTGTACCTCTAAGTTATTCATCCTTCTTGTTGGATGGAGGATCATCTTCTTTAAATATTGGAGATAGCTTTGCAATAGAAGTTGTTGGTACTTGTACTTGCATTAAAGGTATCATCAATCTAGAGACGATCTTGGTGAGTTGGTTAATTTTCTCCTATAGTTGTATGAAACATGCCTTCATCTTATCATCTGCTAAGTAAAAACTAGCAATTATACTCATCTTTATCCTTCGATATACTTAAAGCATGGATAGCCCTTGTCTTGATTGCTTGTATTGCTCATGTATCTGAATTATGCACAAAGACTCCTCCAAAAATAATAGAAAATTGATTCTCTAATACCAACCTGATCCAATCGAGAAGAAGGAAAGATTTCCTTCAATCCACTTGATGTGGCAACATCCGCTGACATGAAGCCTACACAGTCGCCAGCCAGCAGCTGCATAGGTGGGGACTGCTACCTAGATGCAGCCCTCGGGAGGAAGGCCGAGGTCAGCTCCCAGCCAGGGTCGAGCTCAAAAAGTTAGCCCTCCTGCCTAGATCAGCTCCCAGCCGAGGTCGAGCTCATGGACGAGCCCTCCATCTGAGGTCATCTCTTGACCGGGGTCATGCCCATGCTGCCGAGGCGAGCCCTCCTGCTGAAGTCAGCTCTCAGCCGGGGTCGTGCTCACGAGCCGAGCCCTCCATCTGAGGCCAACTCCCGACTGGGATCATGCTCATGCTATCGAGACGAGCCCTCCTGCCAAGGTCAACTCCCAATCGGGGTCGTGCTCACGAGGTGAGCCCTTCATCTGAGGTCAGCTCCCAGCCGGGATCGTGCTCATGCTGTCGAAGGTGAACTTCCCGAAGGGAGGTCCTTCTCTGCCATACGAAGGCCTGAATTCCTGCCAGCGGTGAAGGAGGGAAAGATCAACAGGAATTCAAACCACGGCACAAAGGTCCCTGTCCACCTGCAACCACCGGAAGGTAGCACATGTCCTGCCACCAATGCCAGCTCTGCAACACACCGTCCGCATGCTCTACACGAGGTAAGCCCCGTCAGACCCAGGGCCTCGTAACATGCCGCCACATCGACTACCATATGGCTAGAGGATGGTGACCCACACGGTGCAAGACCCATAGTTCCCCAAGAAGGAGAATCCTGTCAAAGCCAAAGACCCTGCAATGCTCGAGCGGTCCCTCTGGGAATGAAAACTTTCTGCCATGTCACGGGGCTCAGTGGCATAGTGCCTGCCTCTCAAAAAGCAAAAGATGACACCCCCAAGAAAAAGGGGGACCAGTTGGAAGAGGGGGAGGGATCTGAGAGAAAGACAGCTCTGGGAGGCCGAGGGATCGCCTTTTCCTCCGGAAGGATCAGCCCGAGAAGGGAGAAGGACCAGTCCAAGAGGGGGGAAGAAGGAGAAGCCACGAGCAGTAACAAGCCCCTCCAGGGAAGACACTATAAGAGGGCACATCAAGAAGGACACCGGGACGAAGTCCCAGATCCGATAGGGGCCATCGCATGAGGCGTAAGGTAAGAAAGGTAAGCGGCAAATGCAGGAGCAACTGGGAGAGGTAAGCAAACAAGCCACCGAAAGCTCAACGACCAAGGGATCGGCCGGAGAACCTCTCCACTCCTCGCTCTCCATTCCTTCTTTCTACTGCTAGGACATTACTATCTTGTTCTTTATATTATTTAAACATCTTTATCATGTCACCCCCTAAGGCGAGGGAGTCCCCCAAGCTCTCCGTCTCAGAGATTCTGTTCCCCTCGATCGTCCCACTGACTTGATCATCGAAGTGTCCTCGCCGAAATTTCTGGCCCGGGTCTACTCTGTTTTGCAGGTTGATCAGACCGAAGAGTCGACCCCCAAGGAGGAGGGAGCGCTCCCAGCTAGAGCTGCAGGCCATGACGATCCAGGTGACAACAAATTGGTGCACCAGATAGGGGGAAGGAAGATAAACAATCCAGGAACTAAGAGGATCTCGACCGAGGCTAAGGACCAGGCTCTCCAACCGACGGAATGGCAGTGACCACCTCCATGGGGGGCAGGCGGGGGATACGAGAGCTCCCCCCTGGGGGCCTGCCCAAAGAACGAGAAGAGAAGGGTCTAGTGATAGCGGAGAGAGGGGCTTGTGTTCATGGGTTTTTCGAACACCAGCCACCTTTCGCGGTACTCTCCGGTTAAACCCAGAATCCAGGCATTTCCCTATGCACGGGGCTTCCGTCATCTTGTGCAAGCCTAATGAGTAACTCCCTTCCCCACTACCTTTGCAATATAAGAACTGGGCTACAGTTCTACAGGAGAAGCCTCTGCATCACCATCGATGGCGAGCACCATGGCCTCGCTCATGGTCTGGAGATGGCAGCGGAATGCCACCCACCGCACGACTCGCAGCGGGGCAAACTAATAAGGGGCGGGGCATGATCCCGGGGGGCAGCTTGCCGATAAAAGATGGCATGCTATAGCAACCCCCGTAAAGGACTCCAACAAAGGGGTCGAAGCCCAGCCGAGAGTAGCCTATTACCTCGCCGGTCCAGGCACCTCACGATGCTCGCGAACCTGAAACACGAGCAACTTAAGAGAGCGCTACCAGTGATGTAAAACCTCTTCTCAATTATCTAAGTCCATTTTTCATGCAACTTTGTCTTTCACCTGCGCAGGGACATCTCCGTCCAACTCGAAGTCTGGTGGACACAAGGTGGGCCCCTCCATCAGTCTTGCCCTCATCAGTCATGCTCACAGCCCGGAGGCGGCACCAAGATACCATCTACCACGTGACTCACAGCATGGCAACCCCTCATCAGCGAGCTGGGCCCACTCCATCAGGCCCATGCTCACCAACCGAGCTCACAGCCCGGAAAAGGTGGCAGGACAACCCGCCATCTACCGCGTGACTCACAGTTCAGCATCCTCACCAACGAGGCGAGACCCTACATCAAGCACGCCCTCATCAGCCATGCTCATAGCCCGGAGGTGGCACCAAGATGCCATCTACCACTTGACTCACAACATGGCAACCCCTCATTAGCGAGCTAGGCCCACTCCATCAGGCCCGCGCTCACCAACCAAGCTCACAGCCCAGAGGTGATGACAGGGCAACCCGCCATCTACCATGTGACTCATAGTCGGCATCCTCACTGACGAGGCAGGTCCCTTCATCAAGCCCGCCCTCATCAACTATGCTCACAGCCTGGAGGTGGAACCACGATACCGTCTACCACATGACTCGCAGCATGGCAACGCCTCATCAGCAAGCCGAGCCCACTCAATCAAGCCCGCACTCACCAGCTGAGTTCACAGCCTGAAGGTGGCAGCAGGGCAACCCGCCATCTATCGCATGATTCATAATTCAGCACCCTTACCAATGAGGCAGGCCCCTCCATCAGGCCCTCCCTCATCAACCAAGCTCATAGCCTGGAGGTGGCGATAGGGCAACCCGCCATCTACCGTGTGACTCACAGTTCAGCATCCTCATCAGTGAGCTAGGCCCACTCCATCAAGCCCGCGCTCACCAGCCGAGCTCACAGCCCAGAGGTAGTGGCAGGGCAACCCACCATCTACCGTGTGACTCACAATTCAGCATCCTCACCAACGAGGCGGGCCCCTCCATCAGGCCCACCCTCACCAGCCAAGCTCACAACTCGGAGATGGCGGCAGGGCAACCCGCCATCTACCATGTGACTCAGTTCGACATCCTTACCAACGAGGCAGGCCTCTTCATCAGGCCCGCCCTCATTAGCCATGCTCACAACCCAGAGGTGGCACCAAGATGCCGTCTACCATGAGACTCACAGCATGGCAATCCTTCATCAGTGAGCCAAGCCCACTCCATCAGGCCTGCACTTGCCAGCGAGCTCACAGCTCGGGGGTGGCGGCAGGACAACCCGCCATCTACCGTGTGACTCACAGTTCGACATCCTCACCAACGAGACGGGCCCCTCCATCAGACCCATCCTCATCAACCATGCTCACAGCCCAGAGGCTGCACCAAGATGCCATCTACCGCGAGACTCACAGCATAGCAATTCCTCATCAATAAGTCGGGCCCACTCCATTAGGCCCGCGCTCACCAGCCGAGCTCATAACCCAAGGATGGCGGCAGGGCAACCCATCATCTACTATGTGACTCACTCATAGTTCAGCATCCTCACCAATGAGGCGGGCCCCTCCATCAGGCCCGCCCTCATTAGTCGTGCTCACAGCCCGGAGGTGGTACCAAGATGTCGTCTACCGCGTACTCAAGCATGGCAACCCCTCATTAGCAAGCCGAGCCAACTTCATCAGGCCCGCACTTACCGACCGAGCTCACAATCCTGAGACAGCGACAGGGCAACCAGCCATCTACCACGAGGCCCACAGCTAGGCAACCTTCGAGCCAGATCTTTCTGACAGACCCATACTCAATCGCCCCACTCACAATCTTAAGGTACAATTGGAGATTCTTGGAACCCTACCATCTACCACGAGACTTACAGTTTGGCACCTATAAGCCGAGAAACTCATGAAGCCCTGCACCCACTGCCTTACTCACAGTCTGGAGATGTCCACCGGAAAACTCCAGAAGTCCCACCATCTGCCCCTTGACTCACAGCGTGGCAAACCGAGTCAGGATATTCCGGAAGCCCTATGTCCGGTTGCCTTGCTCATGGCCCGGGGATGTCGGTGGGAAATCCCTGAACTCTCACCGTCAGCCGCTTGACTCACGGCTTGGCAAACTAAGGAGACCCCCCAGAAGCAATCTAAGCCGAAGAAAAGAAAAACAACAAGCAAAGTGAAGGGAATATAAAGCATTTCGATTGAAGGGAATAGAAAAACTACCCTCATTGGAACGTCCCTCACATCGAAGAGAGGCCCCCAGCGGCCAGGGAGGCCATGCAGCGGATTCAAGCCCAAAAAGGGGGGGGGGGGGGGGGGGGGGGGGGGCGACAGTAGAGGTAATGGAAGAGGCGCCTTCATTGACCAAAAGTCTTTTACATCCTATGAAGGCTCCCGACAAGCTAAGAGACCTCCTGAAATCCTAAGGTACAACATGACAGAAAGACGAGCTGAGGCCCCATCTCCGCTCCTTGCCTGATCGGTGAGCAGGTCCACTCAGCGCTAGCACAATGCCCGCTAGAGGGCTCTGACCTTAACCTCCATGATCGACATAGGAGGCACTGGTAGGGCAGGTCAGCCCTGCACGCTACCCTCGAGGAGTGACTGGGGACATGCCTATCCCTCCTACCCGAACAGACAGGTGCCCTTCCTCAGGAGTTCATCGGATCTCTAGAGTCCGGCATCGGCTCCGCCACCCCATCCTTGGAGTTCATCGATCCCATGATTCCAAGAGCAACTGCAGCAGCTCCACATCAGAATACTCCTGTTAGCACCACAACGGTTGTGGCCCCTTACACAACGCCACAACCCAGGCCACCACCTCCTCCTGTAAGATCTCCAATCTTATGAACCGAGAGGTGGCTCCAGATGCCTCCACTTTTGAGGCAGCCTCTTTCTTTGCCCCAGTTGTGTGACCGGAGGCTCTCCCCCTTCGCATCCATGGGGGAAGCTTCGAGCTTGACAAGTTTCTTCTCCGAACCAAATGCCCTCGCCTTGATGCTGGCTGGTCACTCCTGAAAAACCTTCATTTGGCCCTCCGGGTCTCGATCTGAAATTCTGAAATCTACTAAAAGCCCTTCCTCAGCACAGGCCAAAGGAGAGGGATCGAAGAAGGAGAATATGGAGGCCAACACAAGAACGAGGAGGGGGCTGAAGAAGAAGGAAGGAAGCTTTGCGGAACCCTGGCTGCCTGCACCTGAAGGCCTTTTAAAAGCTTTGTAGTCAACCGGGAGCCACCACGTGTCGGCACCAGGAACCCCCCGATGCTTTGATTTTCGGGATGGACTCCTTGACCCAGCCAAGGTATTGATGATCCCTTCATTGAAAAACTGAACGCAGCACCCCATTAATGTAAAGGCACGGTCTTCAGGGCATGGCCAGTCGAAGCATTGATAGCGCAGAAAACACATCCTTCCATGTCAGCATGGTCGTTACTCCCATCACCCCGAGTGATGCTTCGTTCACCAGGCTCGAGAGTGGGGGGCATCTAATGTGGCAACATCCACTGACATGAAGCCTACACAGCCTCCAGCCAGCAGCCGCATGGGTGGGGATTGCCACCTGGACGTGGCCCCCAGGTGGAAGGCCGAGGTCAGCTCCCGATCGAGGTCGAGCTCATAAAGATATCCCTCCTGCCGAGGTCAGCTCCCAACCGGGGTCGAGCTCATGGGACGAGCCCTCCATCTGAGGTCAGCTCCTGACTAGGGTCATGCCCACACTACCAAGGTAAGCCCTCCTGCCGAGGTCAGCTCCTAGCCAAGGTTGTGCTCATGAGGCGAGCCCTCCATCTGAGGCTAGCTCCCGGTTGAGGTCATGCTCACGCTGCCGAGGCGAGCCCTCCTACTGAGGTCAGCTCCTAGCCGGGGTTATGCTCACGAGGCGAGCCCTCCATCTAAGGTCAACTCCCGATCAGGGTCATGCTCATGCCATCGAAGGTGAACCTCCCGAAGGGAGGTCCTTCCTTGCTATACGAAGGGCAGAATTCCCGCCAGCGGTAAAGGAAGAAAAGATCAATGGGAATTCAAACCACGGCATGGAGGTTCCTATCCACCTGCAACCACCGGAAGGTGGCGCATGTCCTGCCACCAATACCAGCTCTATAACACGTCACCCGCATGATTTGCATGAGGTAAGCCCTATCAAACCCAAGGCCCTGTAATGTGCCACCATGTCGACTACCGTACGACCAGAGTATACCGACCCACGTGGCGCGAGACCTAGAGTTTCTCCAGAAGGAGAATCCTGTCGAAGTCATAGTCCTTGCAATGCTCGGGCGGTCCCTCCGGGAGTGAAAACTTCTCGCCATGGCACGGGGCTCAGTGGCATAGCGCCTGCCCCTCAAAAAGCAAAAGACGACACCCCCAAGAAAAAGTGGGACAAGTTGGAAGAGGGGGAGGGATCCGAGAGAAAGAAGGCTCCGGGAGGCCGAGGGATCGCCTTCTCCTCTGGAAGGATCAACCCAAGAAGGGAAAAGGACCAGTTCGAGAGGGGGGGAAGAAGGAGAAGTCGCGAGTAGCGACAAGCCCCTCCGGGGAAGACACTATGGAGGGCACACCAAGAAGGACACCGGGACGAAGCCCCAGATCTGGTCGGGGCCATCGCACGAGGTGTAAGGTAAGAAAGGTAAGCAGTAGATACAGGAGGAGCGAGGAGAGGTAAGCAAGCACCGAAAGCTCAGCAGCTAAGGGACCAGCTAGAGAACCTCCCCGCTCCCTGCTCTCCATTCCTTCTTTCTACTGCTTGGACATTACTATCTTGTTCTTTATTTTATTTGAACATCTTTATCATGTCACCCCCTAAGGCGAGGGAGTCCCCCAAGCTCTTCATCTCAAAGATTCTGTTTCCCTCGATCGTTCCACTAATTTGATCGTCGAAGTGTTCTCGCCAAAATTTCTGGCCCGGGTCTCCTCTATTTTGCAGGCCAATCGGACCGAAGAGCCGACCCCCAAGGAGGAGGGAGCACTCCCAGCGAAAGGAGGCACCCGACGCAGTGGTGACACACAAGAGCTACAGGCTACAATGATCCAGACGGCAACACCACTCTATTTAAATATCTCAAAAGATTAAAAAGGTGACGGAAGAATTACAAAAGTATGATTTAAATTCTATTTTCTTTCATTGATTAATTCTCCATTCCATAAACTAAGATACATAGCCCCTATTTATAATAGTGAGGTTTATCCTATACAATTTGGATTGAATTTCTCTTTTTATCTCTTAAAAGAATATCTATCTTTGAACAAGTTGGATTGGACTCCTCTTTCTAGCTTAAATAGAACTAGGACTTTAAAATATAATAAATATTTAAAAAATCATGAAAAAATATAAAAATCTTATAGGAGATAAATTTTGACTTCTACATCAACTTTGCCTTCTATCATTCTACTTAGTTTTATAAAGATTGAAAGATAATCTTTGACCAAAGATTTTCTCGAAAAGAAAAATTTTAGTTTGACAAGTTTATTTCAAGATCAAAACGATGAAATTTTAGCCTAATTGACCCCTTTAGAGGTTGGCAAAAAATTGTTGATCTTAAAAAGATATATTTAAAAAAAAAAAAAAGATTGTCTTAATTGGGCATTGTATGATCAAATTATAGCTTCCTAAAGTTTGACTCACGAATCAGTTTTCTAATGTGGCTAATCTTATTCTTGGATCCTGTCCAGCCCTACCTGTACAGGTCTAAGTAGTCCACATCAGGCTTGGTGATCTTCCTGGATCAAGAGGAGGAATTAGAATGTGCAAATGGTTACACACCTATTTGGAGCTCAATTGATAGAGAGGGTTTTGTCATAGCCAATCCCTTTTCTTGAGGGCCCTGATGTCAGATTATGGTGGTAATCTTGTACCTCGAAGGTGATGGGAAAGGATTTGTATGATCTCCATGAGGAGAAGCCATTGAGGAGATTGGATGGTAGGTAGATTTGGAGGTTTCAAGTTCATCCGAGGATTAGCTTATTTTTCTGGAAGGTTATTTGGGATCTGCTTCCCACTAGAGCATTACTGAGAGCCTAGTAAATGAACATTCCACCAATTTGCCCTTATCATGAAGTAGAGGATGAGGCATTAGAGAATGCTCTCTTCCATTATCGGATAGCTAAGCATGTATGATAGCTGGCTTCTCCCCTATTTGTGATCATCCAGGTGGATTAGCCAGCTTAGGCATTCTCGCAAGCCTTATGGTGGACTATGGAGACTAAGGCCACCAAGGTTGTTGGTATAAGTGCTACTTATATTGCATATTATATCTAGTAACCTTGAAACACCGATGTTTTTTAGGATAGGTGGTAGTTGACGAGAATGGTATATGAGAGGGCCATGACTCAAGCTACTAAGGTTGTCGACTTGACCAAGAAGACTCTGGAAATTTGGAACTCCCCTTCCTCTTTTATTGCATGGCATAGGGTTTACTTTTCTTGGGAGCTCCCACCCTTGATCTTCCTTAAGGTCAATTTTAATGACGATGTAGTTGATAGCAATGGAAGAGATAGGTTCATGATCCAAGGTCCTAACTTGAGGTTGGTTGTGACTGGCAGGATTCATCTTCTTGAGCTGACTGTTCTAAGGGCAGAACTTCATGCGGCCTAGAAGGGTATCTTATATGCGAAGCTAACTCTTAAGATAGATTGATTGGTTGTGGATGAGGTTTTTGCATTGGTGATGAGTTGGATTCAGAAACATGATGGTGCTGCTATCCACCAATTCGTTCATGATATTTAAGAGATGTTGACAAGACACATTTTCATAGATATCACCTACGTTTATCATGAGACCAATATAGCTACAAATTGGATTGCTAATTTTGTTACCAAGCACTCGAAAAATGGTGTGCGATATGATATTAACTTTTGACCAGGTTCCTTTCGAAACTTTTTTTTTAAAAAAAAAATTTGAATTATATTCATACTAAACTTGTATGATTTATCTATCTTACAAAAAAAATATAAAAAGAAATACAAAAAAAAATTGTAAATACATTGACAATCCCTAAGTATAAAGTAAAACAAGAAAACCTGGAGTAGTAAGCACGTCAAAGCTGAGTGCTGGCCAACATAATATCCATTAAAAAAGTCTTCCAGATGAAGTGCAGTGGTCATTGCACATTAAAGATCCCTAGTAGTCACCACTAAAGCGGTAGCCTAGTTGGTAGAGACATTGCCTCACCACCAACCGGTCCCGGGTTCGAGACGTGATCCCGCGGGTGACTCAATTAAATCTAGAAATTTCTTGGAGCCCAGGACGATGGGTGTGGATGAGAGATTAGGGTAGTCTTGTTCCGTCTTTGGTGTGGGGACGGCCCGTTCTATCATCGATGTCTTAATGGTGTCAGGCTAACGTACTCACGGTTGGTTGGGAAAGACTCCAAAATGATCTTGAATCAGATATTGCATGGGTCTTAGTGGTGTCAGGCTAACGTACTCACGATTGGTTGGGAAAGACTAAAATGATCTTGAATCAGATATTGCATGGCGAGGCAGGGGCCTGAGGGGGTAGCTATACTGGGATTTATCCCCCCCATCCCTTTCTTTTTACCAAAAAAAAAAAAAAAATCCCTAATATTCCGATATCTTACTATTGAAATAAACAAGTATCCTTAACTGTAGCACTGACAGAAAGTAGTGAACCAACCCTTATAAGGTAAAGCCACTGAAGATACAAAGGAGCAACGATAGGGCCTCATAAGTTGCAGCATAGAATACAAATATGTAGAACTAGAATTCCGATAGAAGTAAATAGACAGTAAAGTGATGGAGAAAAACTATAAGTGGACATAACAGTGAAATCAATAAATCAAAGATATAATGTCTTGGACAGATTATACATTTATTTTTTTTATTTTATCTAGATATATGAAGATTGAATATATTATTTTATTTTTATTATTCTTTCATCTAGCTCATGCATAGATCTCAGAATATAAATGCAGAATTAGTTTGAAATCTATTTTAAATTAATTTGATTATTCTAAATTAGTTTGAAGTCTATTTTAGATTAGCTTAGTTATTTCATATTAGTCTGGAATCCTACCGTTCTGATTAAGTTGATATTCAACCAGTCCTTGTATTTAAAATTATTGAATAAAAAAAATTATTGAATAAAAAAATTTGAATTTTATCCCGACTCCATCCTTTCCCTTTCCTCCTCCTCCTCCTCTCTCCTTCTTCCTCACTCTTCTTCTTCCTTTATTTCTACTTCCCCTTCTCTACTTCTTCTCCCTCCCTCCTCTTCTCTCTTCCTCTCACTCCTAGTCCTTTTCCCTAGACTCTCCTCCTTCTTCCTCCTCTATTCTTCCTATTATTCTTCCCCTGATTCTCTACTTCTTCATCTTCCCCTCTTCCCTGTCCTGCCTCCTGAGATTCCAACTCCCCAACACCAAAAACTATCCCTCCCCACATACCTCCTTCACTTGATCTCTCTGGCAACAACCCCGGAATTCCATTGCAGTCCAGCGTTTCGAGCACCCCAATGCTAGCAAGCCTTTTCCAACGCCCCACCACCAAAAATAAGAACCACCGTCACAGTTCCCAGGAAGGCTTTGTCCCTCCTTCGTACAGCTACCCCAGCTTCCTCCTTACAGTCAACCACCAACTTCCGAAACAAAGAAAGCCTAGCCATCACCATCAACCCCAATGCCAACAACCCCCTCTTCGCCGTCACCGATGCACTACCGATGCACTGCCCGAAGCCCAGCTCGCCACCCCGACTCCACCTCCTCTCTCTCGTCTAGAGCCCCATAGCCGTTCCCTCCTTCATCTCACTCATCTCCGACCGCCATCTGAATCCACAACTACCTACCTGAACCACCCATTCAACCTTGCCGACATCAATAATCAACCTTCCGACTACAACCCCACCCCACCGGCAAACAGAACCGGCCCACCCTCTTCACGACCACCATTAAATTCCCGAGCCACTGCCTTCACTCCGATGCCATCACCAACGAAACTCCTGCCATATTTCCCTCTCCTGTTCCACTCTGTGCCAGGTCATAGGAAAGAAACTGCATGCACGAACGTAAAAGCCTAGCCAGCTTTCTTTGCAGACTTCCAAGTATAAGAAAATAAAAAAAACAAAAAGATGTATAAAAAAATAAAAAGGACCTGAATTTATTCGATTAATTGGTCGTTTCTTAATGTCCAATAATCTAACCTTCTAAAATAATTAATTTACGTACCAAACAGGTCATCCTGCATCATTTTTGTTCTCGTTATTTCAGCTTCTCAATCCGAAACAGGAAGTTCATTCACTGTACAAGTGTGAACACCAACAGGACAGCCCAAAATTGAATACCCAGCATGATACCGTCCCTTTTTTTAACGGAAACCACATTGTACATCAAAACTTCGCCCGAACATATGGCATAATCTGCTTGAGCTGCACTCATGATTCCAAATTTGATGATGTTCTCAACTTTTGAACCTAATACTTCTGCTGACACTCGTGTTGATTCCAGTTGACTCACCACCATATGGACCAGCAGGCTTCCTAATGTCCCGTACTTGCCCTTTCCGTCTGATGACTGCTTTTTGGTGCTTAACCTGAACAAGCAAACAGTCAATGTTGAGAGAAAAGGCAAAAAAAGTGGAAACTGTATTGTGATGCCATAAAATATTTTAAACCTCCCAGAAATTACCTTGTATTTCTTTCTTGGAATTTTAGTAAGCTTCTTCCGAGGACGAGTAAGTCCTCTATTCTTCTCCATCTGTTGCATGGATTAATTACAAGGTTTCAGAGTTCCAGATTATCTCATAGCTATTATAAAGTTCGACCAAGACTGAATGAGGTAGGCACCAACCTGGTACGTGATCTGCCTCTTAGCATCTGCTTCTGGTTCATCTGACAACGGAATGGCTGGAGTTCTGTGACAAATGATACAGTATGACATGAGAACTGCCTTCATGATACAGCTTACCATACAACAAACAGTGAGCTGCCGTACAATTTTAAATTTTCTAGAGGAAACATACCTTGAATATAGCTCTGCTTTGGCCTTGAGTTTTCAGCCCTCCGTTTTTTGACCTCTCTGTAGAATTCATCCTCGGAGCCTGTGGCATCACCATCTTCTGAGGCATCAATATCCATGGGATTTTTTTCAATACTACCATCTTCGTCTGCCATATCATCATCATCCATAGGATTTGCTCCAACCCTTGCAAGTACACGGAGCTCATGTTTTCTCCGCCTTTCCCCAATATCATCTCTCTTAGGCAAGTCATCATCACCGGAAATAACCTTGAAACAAAGTGGTTTTACAGAAGATGTGAATATTATGACCGTCATAAAGTAATGACAAGAATGTATCAACAAAACTGATCTCCATACAGTATATAATGTTAGTGCCCAGAGTGCCTGAACATCTGATTATGAGGCATAAGCAAATGGATGAGAAAACAAGTCCCATTCCCTGCCAAACAAGCTCTTATACATGAAGACGCACCCATCAATTTTCACTCAAGTACATGACAAAGATAAGTTCACAAAATCTAGTATCCATAGTAAACCGACTCAACAAATTCATGATTTATGGAATCACCACCATCCATCCAATGCTCCCCCTCACAGAACATGTGCATCTTACATGTGGCCAACACTAGTGCATTATACTCCATGTAAAGAACAATGCCTGGCACAGATGTGCACTTGGGCATGAGCCTGTCGCATTTCCCTTTCTACAAATATACTCTTCCGATTAACTGGATCCTCCTTATATTCACTCTCTAAAGCAGAGAAATTACAGCAAATCCTCCACTAAACAATCATAATTGATGGGGTTGTTCCTTCCTCTTGAATGTGTCAGGCATGCCCACACTCACTATTTTATGAGTTCTTGAATTAGTTTTTTAGGCAAAATGGACAAGCCAATATGAGGAAGTCATTGAATGGAATCAACTTCCTTAACGCAAATGAAAATTTTACAGGCATCTTGGAACTTAGACAAACTTCCCAAAACACAAGTTAAGCTCTTAGAAAATACAAGTTAAGCTCTAAGAAACTCGAAGAAATTCTCAAAATATAAGTTAAGCTCTTAGTTAACCACATAAGGTTTGGGTGCAGAGATGGCTGGCATAAAGGAGATTCCAAGAAGAACTTATGCCATTTGGAACAGAACGTGGAAGTCCAAAGCAGAACCAATACCAGAGGTAAAACCCTAGAAGATTATCTGACATGAAATGCCAATGGTTGGGCTCGTTCCAATATGTTACATGTACAAGCACTGACCAGCAAATTTAGACTACTTCATAGAAGAATGACCAAACATTGTAATCTATTCTTATTAGCTAATGGTCTTTAAATGTAATTGGTTTTAAAGTACAATTATGCATTGGTAAATAAAATAAAGCTGAATGCAACACTTATTAGGAAGATACAAAAACAAAAAGAGTGAAGAAATAGGTGCATCCCTTGGAACAAACACATCTGTCCTTTACACTGTTTGCACACAAGTTGTCTGATCTCTCTCTACTAGGGTTTACCAGCTTAACTACCTCATGCCATTCCCTATCATCTTGTGCTCCTTTTTTCTCCATCAGATGAAGTTTCTTAAAACCAATCAATCAAAAAAAAAAAAAAAGACACGAAAACCACATCCAAATGAAGTGATTTCAAATGATCTTGTTTGCCAGATAGCATGATATTGAAAGATAAAAATACAAAATACATGCTATTCACGCAGATTATACCAATGCTAATATACCCAAGTTAACTGCTAAAAGGCATATTATGTGTACTGAACTTTTTTTATAAAAAAAAAAAAGAAAAAGAAGCTAAGAAAGAAAAGAAAAACAAGTAATAAAAGTTTCCCAATAGCAACAGCAACCAGCAGGGCAAAGTAAAAGATTGACAATTACAGGTAAAATGACTATAAATTGCATATTACATCTCCATGATTCAAATGGCCTTGGTTTTTTGTGTTGCAGAATCATTTGATCATAATATCTAAACAAAATGTTGATCAAATGACAGGCGAACAGAGCATACAATATCCTGTAGTTGTGGTTTTGTAGTGTGGCTTGGCATACCTTAGACTTGTTTGCTTTAGTAGCAACCAGTTGAGATAGTTTGCTTGTCTTCAACAAACTCCCATGACCATTATTCATGCGATGGCCTACTGCATTCTGCTGCACCTCATCATCAAAATCATTCACAGTTCCTAGAGATCTGTTCAAATAATAAAATATTATGATAATAGAAAACAAAAAGATTTAACCAGGAAATGTTCTATTCAGACAGAAAAAACATGCATGCTGAGTGCTTCAATACCCAGAGATAACTACCGGTTAACTTGCTTCAGAGTATGATTTTGCATTTTCATGGATTTTGAACTGGTGAAATTGTATATGCCTTTCTGCTTCAACTTTTCTTCAAGATTTGCTCTTACTTTAAGCATTTGCAAACTTTGTAATCCAACTTGAGCATCCTGTCTTGTAAAAATTTGAATCTGTTAGATTTTATTATCCAATAGCTGAGAATAGACTTAAGATTGTCACAGTAACATGAACAACCTCCTGCTTCTGATTGGCACTTCCATCATGATTATCCTTTGAGGAGTCGTCCTTTGCTAATTCAGTTATTTCATTCACCTGCAGTATCACCAATTACGAGTTTGAGGGATAGCATATGTAATATTTGCAAATGGTTACACATTAAAGACATACCAATGCTGCTTCATGCGGTTTAGCAGATTGGCCTGCTGTTTGTGGTTCAGGTTCTAATGGAACACTTTCCCCTACCAGTCTATTACTGGAGCCATTTACAGAATTATGATTGACAATGTCCTCGACTTGGGATGGAAGAATTGTGCCAATCTGCTTCACCTGTTCAGAAAGACATATTAAAAAGGAGGCAACTAAATGATGGCAGAACCTGCCACAACTTATTAGATACTTCTAGATGTATGAAACCAAAATTCATAACAAGCTAAACCATGTGCTAGCTTCTGAACAAGGCATGTTTCAAATAAAGAAAATATAGAAAAGGAAGAAGAAAAAAGAGAGGAAAAATATACAGTAATAAAATGAAAAAAAGTTGACTATGACAAGACAAAATATTTCTATAGAAATAAAATGAACCTTCTCGACCAAGTCCTTGATCTCCACCAGCCGAGCTATTACAGGATGATCTCGGACGGGATGCCCCTCTGACTTGAGAAGAAGATAAAAACTAATTGCTTGGCAATAAGTCAACAGCAAAATCTGTTTCACCTCCAAATAGTGCATACCCCCATCAGCTGTATCTTTTCTCTCTCTCGCCTTCAAAAGACATATGCATCAGAGACAATAAAACGTCAACATGAACTATAATATTACCAAAGTAGGGATTAGCTGTTCTGCCAGCCGCAGATCTCTTTTAACAATCAACTCAAAAAGATCTTATGGCACTCAAACAGAGCCAAATGTAACAAACAATACTTCAAACAAAGAACACAAAGTTAGTCTGAAACAATAGTAAAACATCCCTCAACATCATGCCAAGTTAATTCTCAGCCCCAAAAAATAATGAATATTCATCAGAAAATAAAAAATAATAGCAGTTATCTCAGATAGATTAAATCAAACTTGGTCTAATCTGGTGTATTTTCAGCTGTCCAAGCCTTTGTTGAGGGTCTGAATTCCTTGTCATTGACATAAGAAAGACCAGGAGAAAAAAATTTTGAGAAGATAGGTCACTAGGGGAAGGAAGAAGATGAAGAGACAGCATTAGATTGAAGTAAAAGAAATGTAGCGTATGTGGTTACAAATGGATGGAGACCAAAAAAAAAAAGGACACTGGTAGACGTCAAAGGTAGGAGATGCCACATCACTCAGACTCATGGCCCAAAAAAGTTCATAGAAATCATTTTTGTTTTATCCCATCTCAACCTTTAAAGAAATCGGCCTATTGTTGCATTTCCTTAAATTTGTAAAGTGCATCTGCCTTAATATAAGCAATGTACACCATGCAAAATCACTGTAAGTGTTTGTGTGATAAAAGACTACAAATTCATAATGTGAAACATCCCAGCCATAGGTAAAATAACCACATACCATAAAATATAAGATAAAATGGCAGCCCCAAAATGCTTTTGAAAGCTAATGTTATCCCAGAATAAAATAGAAAGTAGTCTAATTCCCAAAATCGGAAGTGGACCCACAAAATGAAAAGGTAACGAGGACTAAAAGGTAAACTAAGGTATGAAACTGTCCCTCTTAGATTTTTAAGAATTGTCAATTCTATACATTTTCTAACTTTTCAAGAACTTTCAAGAGTCTTCTGCAATAACATATTGCCTCTTGAACTCATCATAATTTTGTACACAGGCATCACTAAAATCTATCTAGAAAAGTCATGAATATTGTCTGAACCAGATGATCATAGCACTTCATACGTTTCATATAAGATTTATCACATTCACAAGTATCAGAATGTTCAAATAGCACCCAACGCATTCATCTTAATTAAACCTCTAAATAGGTTTTTATTCAACTACAAAAAATGCCATACCTAGTTTCTAAAAATAAGCGAATTACATCATGCAAACTCTTGAAATTAATTTAATTAGATGACAAGATAGCATACAATATAATCTTCTAGACATAACTGGATAAAATTGATTATATGCACAAATTGTCAAGATATTGACCTAAACTAGAAATTGATACGCATCAATGGATTTGCATTAGGATAGCAACAAGAAAACAATTTTCACAATTTTCATACTAATTGAGCATGCTCCCCTTTTAAGAGGTTCTGGATATAGCAGCCATTGAATGAGTAAATCAACTAATCATCATTCAAATTTCAGTCAATATGGACATAAAACTATCAATGCAAGTAGGGAAAAAGAAAGAAAGAAAGCATGCGCATCCAGCAAGCATAAAGATCATATGGAAACAAACTAACGAATCTTCAAAAAGGAAAATATTTTTTTATGCCTGACCAAATTTCACTTAATCCATTGTCCAGTACTAGAATATTTGAGGGAGGAAAGCACAAGAAAGAACCACATACATGAGAACCGAGGAGTCAGTGGTAACATTTATTAATTATAATAACAGAGAAATCATATAGTGAGAATGAAACAACTTGCAATTACCTTGACAAGAACTGGTTTCACTTTTTGAAGTTGGTCGAGTGCCTCATTCAATTCCGAAAGCAAGCCAACTAGTTCAGGAGCAGAACTGCCAGAAAAGAAGAATATGATGAACAGATCAAGAGTACATACAATGTATTTACGTACACATGCATGAATGCATTTATATACTTTTGGATGGTCTCTAATGATAAAGAAAACAATTCAATATTCATTTTAAATATATAAAGTATTTATAAAGAAAAAATATTTCCTAGTTTAACAGGCAAAGTGCATCTTTTATTGTTTTTTGGTGTGGCTTCAAGCATTATGTTCGGTCATCCCTTCCTCATTTTAGAATCCAGATTCAGAAAACAGCAAAAATAAACTTTTCCCACCCCCCTCCCATCCCTCCCACGCCCCCAATGCAGCGGTACAGGGATGAGTCTTGCAAATGTGGCAGACAAGTTTTCAGACAGTCAAGCCCACCTTTACGCCACTTGATGCTTAAAAAAAGTACATCCCACTTTTTCCTTTTAGAGAAAAAAAGGTGCATAAAATATTCCTTCCACTTGAATTAGTCATGTGCATCTCACATGCCATGCAAAAATTCTTCTAATGGGATCATGCTTATTTATTTAACATTTTCACCAATTGATGATATCATAGTAGTCTAACTCCATCTTACCGGGTCTGTCATGTGCACAGAACCTACAAATGACATTTATTATAAATAGAATCCCGTTCAATCATAGTCGTCCATTCTTTTAAATTAGGCATTTGCTGACTGGTCATTAAAACGGTTAATTATTTATCAACATCGGTCATGTTCCCAATGATCCAGAGACTTGGGAGGGGCAATGACAAACCTAACCTTTGGTATTTTATTGCACAAAATGGCTTCCCCAGGACTTGAACCCATACCATTGCACTTGTTAGCCCAAGCCTTTACCATTGCACCAAGCAATGGCCCCATCTTTATCAACATGGATAAGGTGTCATATTCTATAATGTGACTTTTTTTACTCTTCAAGAACTCAACTTGGGAAAGTTTTTTAACATTAAAATTCGCTAGTGTCCATGTAAGACCACCTCAATGACCCCTCCTTTCAGTCCTTTGGGTATAAAATGCCAGTTCAGACCACTAGCTGCCTACCTCCAAGTTCAACAGATCCAAAACATCTAAAGCTAATGTAAGATCTGGCAAACATAAATTTACACATACACATTCTCAAGCATTGAAATTTGTTTTCCAAAAATATATCATAGCATGCATTACTGAGTGCTGAAAGTTGACCCTAAACAGTTGGTGCAAGAACTAATGGATACCATGATGAAACTAATGATGATCAATAAGATGAGACATGATCAACTGGCATGCTAACAGATAAAATCCACATTGCTGCACTGAGAGGGATTCTGGCATATATTCGGTATAAGTTACTTCACCTTCTCGTCTACCAGGACTTTCAAAGATGATGAGAGCCAAGGCTAGAGGGAGCAATTTCATCAATTTATGACTTCCAGCTCATAGGTAATGTGAAGACGTCATAAAGAGATGCACTAGATACCATTTCAGTGACCCACAACAACCCCAATGTACACCTTTTGGACCCACTTATGTTTTCAGTGCCTTGCACTCAGACTACCCACTACCATACAAGGTGAGGGAATCAAGGATTTCAAAAAATGCCAGAAGATAAATATTTAAGTTTTTATCCTCAATCACATGCCAGCACATGCACGTGCAGAATCCCTATTCAAGATAAAGGTCATTGCCATCCACCTGCTAATGCCAAATATTAGGATGAAAAACACGCAAAATTTTTCTTTTTTTTTGTCAAGAACCAAGATGCTTTTAAGGATATGATTACCCACAAGACCTATACATACAAGAATCTAAGATGAGGGAAATTTAATATGTCATGCAAATTAATCTGGCTAGGACACATTTGTTTCCTATTAATTTACTTATCTAGTACAATCTTCCTAATATGTAGCTACTCAAATGCCACAATCACAAAAGAAAAAATACATATTTTTGCATTATGATAGGCTGTTAAAAAGATTAATGAAATAAAGATAATTGAGGTATTAATCAGCAAAGAAGCTTATAAAAAGGCTGCTACTAGATGATTGGAGAAGCACAAAAATTATTGAATGAACCTTGCAGTTGCACCTTGCCTTAATCTCATCATGGAGGGATACCATGCCAGGACCAAGACAAAGAGATCAAGGTAAGCTTGACCAACCTTGCAACTAGACTTGACCAAGAATTTTGCACCACTGTTAATAGTTTGGCATCAAGTCAACAAATTATCATGAAAATATTATCCTGTACATAAAAATAAGACTGCAAAGGTAGAAGACTAGTGGGTATGAGAAATTACAGAATGTTTTTAGTCATCTCGAAACACTCTTAAATTTGTTAACTAGGTCAAATGTGAACATCTTCATTTGTGCTTTATTCTTATCATGTCAAGTACAAATGCTCATAATAAGATATTTTAAGTCAAACGCAGAACCATATATTAAGTGTTGCAGCAAAATTAGTGATGCGGGAAAAATTTAATGCACAAGACTATATGTTCTTCAAAAGTTTTATTAACTCTCAAGAATAGAATTTGTAACAAAATTGCCTGACGGGAAAAATTTAATGCACGAAATTATGTTTGTTAACTCAGAATATTGATAGGAAAAGATGAGTTGACTGTAAACATATGAAGTTTGATATGCTTGGACAGTAAACGTGGAACAAAAGCATACCTGTACACAACATCCATTTGCTCCTCTTTTGACAGTGCACTAAGATCTTTCTTAATCTTCTCATAGTTCTCAAAGGGACTGTCTTCCAATGCACCATCCACATCAAGTTTACTCATGACTTTCTGTCCATCCAAAGCTTCCTGCTTTAAAATAATGTCTCATTTATCAGACACAGCTCTAAAAGTGATAAAATATAAGCACCCACCAAAACCCAGTTTAATATTTTTAAATTCATTTAATATTTTTAAATTCAGTTTTAAAATTTAAAATGCTCTACATATTACAAGTTTTACATCATGCAAATAGATTAGGTTACATTATGCTTCATTCTCCAGCTAATCTTTGTTAATCTATCATTTCAATTTCAAACTGTAAATCTAAATTAAGTTCACACGGTTGTATCAGCAACAGGAATCCAAGTGTCTCGCAAATACATTATGCACAAAGAATAATCAACAGCATTTCTTTTTTTTAATAAAATGAATAATTAATGGTCATCACCTGAATGGTTTTATCCCGTTCATCAGAATCACTTTCATCTTGGTCAGCCTCTTCAATGCCGAAGTCTTCCATTGAAAGAGACTTTGCCTTCTCTCTCTGGATCTTCAGAACCTCAGCCTCCTCTTCCATGGGGAGGTCTTCATCACTCGATTGAAGCTTTAATTTAAAAGAAAAGAATAATAACAAAACTTGAAGGCCTGAGTCAAAAATTCTTAAAACATGCTTATTTGCAAAGGATGAACAAGTTATGCGAAGAAGTGAAAGACATCTCATACCTCATAGTCAACATTATCAGCATTATAATACATGTTCTTTCTCCTACCCCATACAGCTTTCCTTTCTTCTTCTTCCTCCTCTTCCTGTTCATCCATTTCATCTTCTCCACCTCCAAACTTCTGCTGTAAATATTTTGCCTGTCTTGCAACTAAATACCATTCAATCAGATGGTAGATGTATAATTAGTCCTCAAAATCAATATGAGAGAATACAAAGAGCATATTAGACTCAGAAATCATACTGTCTAGTACATGACTTGATAAGAACTAAGTTTTATATATCATGTTCATTAGTCATCAGACATTACAGTCAGCTGCTACTGCAATAGAGTTATCATGTCAACCATGATAACATTTTGTATGCATTGACATAGAAAGGGACGAAATCTACAGAATAATTCTGCATCTACATGCTAATGCCCCTATCCATTCTTAAAAATATATACATACATACATATATACATACATACATGCATATACATATATATTTACATACATACATGCATATACATATATATATATACATACATACATGCATACATGCATATATATATATATATATATATATATATATATATATATATATATATATATATATATATATATATAACAGTTTTTGACTGTTTTATACTAGTGCACAAATATAGTTCTAGCAGAAAATATAAAATTTTTAACTTAAAGCTAGAATCATAAGCTATCCTACATATATACATAATTACTATCGTTAATCAAGCACAGTGCATAATTTCAAGTAATTTGTCACACAAACCAGAAACAAAATAAAAGTTCATGATAGTATGAGTCATCGACTTCTTTTGGTCCAAAATGAAGTAATGGTTTGGTAGCATTACCATGTTGAGTCCATAAACAGGGCCTTCAAAATTTCTATTGCTCCAAAGCGGCAGACAGATTCGGAAGGAGAAGGGGGGAGGGGGGGGGGAGGGAGAGGGAGAGACAGAGAGAATATCCAAGATTCCATATCATTTCAAATGAAAAGAAAGGTCATTCAAGATAGTCACAGACAGATTTAAATTGTGAAAGCAAGGTATAACCCATACAACAATTCATTAATTTGCACGCTTCTATACACAGCAATATAGATTCATAAACTGATGCAAAGCAAGGCAGACCAACATGGACACCTCGATGTCATACTCCACTTTATCGTCTAAAGCATGAAAGACTACCATGGGAACCCAATATAAGAATAACCCCTGGAATTGATTATCCAATGCAACATAGCAGCTTCAGTCTTGAGCTTAACCACCAACTATACTCGAAAAATACCCATTGTATATGAAGAAAGAGATGAAAGGTTCAATCAGAAGCATCTAGCATCATTAATAAAATGTGTGACTCATACAACTGAGATCTTCAAGGAGACATCTTGATGATCTCTACTAATATTTTAGGCCTTAAAAACTTGCAATTAAAGGACAAGTTGAGACACCATAATCAACCATGTTGGCTCATGAATAGAAAGGTTAAATCCATCTGCCTGTAAAATCACATCTCATTCTTTCTAGGTGTGGCCATCATAATATCCTGAAATTTCTTACTGATACAGGAATTTTACCCACTTTCCTCTTAATTAATAGGAGTGATATGGCAGCTACTGAGCATGGAGATCAAATTTTAAGCTCAAACTGGGTATGATTTTGCTTAGTAACTTAATCATCTCATGGTAGATTGCAAGTATGCTCTAGATTAGGGTTTGTAGCAATGTCAGTGGTACCATCTTGAATTGCCTAGCCCGGAACGTACCCAGCCATACCAAAGGCCAACCAGGATGGTTTCGGCATTCAGATCAAGAAACCAACAAAAGAGGCAGATAGACAAGGAAAAAGAGGAAGAGAGAGAGAGAGAGAGGAGGGAGGGAAAGGAAGAGGGCAGCAAAAAGTGAGACAGGTGGAGGGAGGGGAGAGAGAGGGCTTCGGGCTTTCGAAGCCCTCTCTCCCCCACATTGCCAAAACAGAGGCTTCAACCTCTTTTCTTTTGTATTTTTTTTAAGGGGAGTCGGAAAGCCCTCTCTCCCCCACATTGCCAAAACAGGGGCTTCAACCTCTTTTCTTTTCTACTTTTTTTAAGGGGAGTCGGCAGCTACTACCAACTTCACTTATTATTTTCTACGGTTTAGCCCAAGAAAATTTAAAATACAAAGCCTAAGCCACACAAAAAAAAAAAAAACTTGAGTGTGCTCTAAGAAAATTATTCTCCATATAATTCCATTGTTTCTCATGAATTAATGAATAAAATAAAAATAATAAAACAATCAGGTAAAGCTATTGATGACTAGTAAGATGTTAAGCAAAATAGCAACAAAGTATCCGAAAGCCATTTATTTTTCTTACTTTTTGCAGCAAAGCCCTTAGGCCGAACATCATCATCATCCTCATCAGTATCACCACCCCCATCATCATCATCACTTTTGATATCATCACTATCATCATCAACACCACCCTATAAACAGGTCAAACAATATGAGAAAATGATAGCACAAGTTAAAAACATATGTCAAGACTTGGAATGATAACTAGAATAGACATAGTTCCTAATAAAGGCAAGGGTTGCATATAACACCCAACAAAAAAAATAAATAAAGCTAATTCTTGTTGTCACTTTATAAAACACATATTTCAGGACATACTAGGTTTTGAGTTACCCTGATAGTAAGCAGATAACTAATTCTTCGATTTTTTTAAAAATTTTAGAAAGAGTTAAAACACAAAACTGTAACATAAACCTACTAACACAGATCACTTGGAAAGGCAACTAGAATGGAACACTATATGTGTTGAGTGCATGACTTTTGCAACCTGCAAAGCTTCATATGAGCATGCATGATGCATTCAGAAATTAGGTGTTTCAATAGCTGCATGCCATATCTACACTACTTGGAGCTGCATATAGCATGCACCAACTTGCACAAATATTAAAATTGTTATGGTGATAGCCACATGGTTACACATTTTATGTTTTCTTTTCACATCAAGCCTGGACCATGGTTGAAATATTATAACAACTTGTTTCCAAAGTTCCACGAAACTAGAAAAGGAAGAATAAACACAGAGACATAATGCTTTTAAGAGCATGATATTTTAGATGATGGTCCAATACGAAGATGCATGAAATACAGTCACAACAAACTGACGCATTTTTTTCCCTGGTCAGAAAAACAAAGACACAAGAAACAACAAAACAGAGATTATTAAACTCTCATCATCCCTTACCAGAATACAGCTAACAACACATCCCACTCATGCCTCTATTAGACTCATAAACCAAACACATTCACTGATTATACCAGAATTTCATAGAAGAGGAGAATAAGTTGTCACAAGTTTAATGGTATGAGGTTTTGTAGCCTTCCAAGTTCCCATACAATTAAGTAGGTAAAGGAATAAAAAGAAGTTAAAATTCACCAAAGTTGACTTCTCTTTAGACTCAACATTTTTCTACGATGCAAAACAACAGCACCAGCAGCAAGAATTATGATCTTAACACATAATTTATTTGCTCACCTCAAAATCAAAAACGGGCTCCTCTAAATCTTCATCCTCTCGATCAACTGTCACCATCACAAAACAAAATGGAAAATACGAAATTTAATCATCACATGACATTTCGTTAACCCATTTGAAAGCAAAACCCTAATAATTCTTTGCAATATCACCCCCTTCATCATTGACGTCGAGAGGAATCACATCCCGCTGCTTATGAACTGCAAATTAATTAAACAAAGAGAGTAAATTTAAAGAAATAAAACAGGAGAAGGAAAAAGGACAAGAAAAAAAAGAAAAATTGCTCCTTTTTCCCTTACAGGCATCTATCTCGTCGTCTATGTCGTCCTCCCTAAAGGCGTCATCTTTGGTGACGCTTTTGACAGACCTTCTCGCGGCTTTTCTCTGCCTCTTCGATCCTTTTCCCATCGCTCTCAACGAAGGGAAGAAGAGATAACTGATGGTATCGTTCGCACTAAGACCGCGGCAGCGGTGGAGGGAGGCAAAGATAGACCTGACAGGAAGGACGCACGGCGGGCGCTGAGAGAGAGAGAGGGAGAGCCGCAGCGTCGGTAGAGGCGTTTGAAGGGCCGTGCCGCTCGACGATGGCGGGTGTGGCGATGGCTGTAGCGAAGAGCAGACCACTAGCCCCAATTCGCTCGCCTTCCTCCGCAGTCCGCACCCAAAGCCCTACTTTTCTTTCTTTTTTCTTTTTTTCTTTTTTCTTTTTTATTTGTTCAGCCAAACCCTACTTGTGTAGTCCCGCAATTCCGCAAAATAAATCATAAAATCACGGTGAAGATGGCATCTTGCCCAAAACTCTTTTTCTCTTTTTTTTCTTTTCACCAAAACCCTGAATGTGGGTGGGGATGGCGAGAGGGGATGGCAAGCAAAAAATACGGAGTAGAGAAAAAAAAATTTTTTTTTTTTGTTCATCAAAAAAAACTCTACATGTATAGTCTCCGGGGTACAAAAAATTTTGTTGAAATCATCTAAACAATCAATCATGAATTTGAGAAATGATCTCACGAGTGACTTAATTAAATTTCAGATTAATTCTGGAATATACTCTGATGAAAAGGACATGCGAAAAAATTATGGTCAGTGTCAAACAAAAATCTAACAAGTTAGGACTCCAATGAGGAGCTACACTGGGGTCTTCCCCCCTTCCCTCATCTATTCTGTTCATCAAAAAAAAAAAAAAAAATCATCTAAACCATTCATCTAACCTCGGATTGAACAATTACGATGATTTGATAATTTAATTAATTTAATTTGATTAAATAAATAAAAAACTAATATTTCAATCATCAATTTATTAATTTATAAATTATGGGAACCGAACCAATAAAAACGAAATTAAGAAAATTAAAATATTAAATATTAATTTGAACCTATTTAAATTTAACTTAAATAAAATTTAATTTTATTATAGATAAAATAAAAAATAAATATCAAACTGACAAATCCACTTAAATTTAAAAATTATATAAATATTTGAAAAAACTATATGAACAAATTAAACCAAAAAATTTAATTAATTTAGTTAAATATTTAATTTTATAAATCTCTTAAATTAAAATATTAATTTAGTTTAAAAAATTACTTAAAATCAAACTAACTAAACTATTTTCAGTCCTGACATAGACTCCAAGTTCTTGAATCAAGATTCCTTGCCTTTATATAGAGTCGACAATCTACTAGGTTTATTTTTATGTTAGATTTGTTAAGGATAATTTATTCATAAATTCTTCATTTAGTCTAACAATATTCGTTGATTCCAGAATTACAAGCTATATTTTTAAGTCCAATAAGAAATATTAGTTACAAGTCCATAACAACTGTTTTTAAGTGACAATAGCCAAACAAGCCAGCAACGATTACCTACTTCACTCTAGGTTTGGATCTCTTCCATCTTAAACCAGCTTAAAATGAAATTGGACTTTCACATCACCAAAACTATTTGTTTGATTAATATATGATGTAGCAAGGGTGCTGATGTAAGACACCCATCGGATATTATGTCCATGTATGCTGTCACGGTGGATGCTCCCTTTCGAGCTCCCTTGCCGAGCTGAGCTCTCTCAGAACGCCGGATCCACCCATCGAGGTCGAGCACCATCCTCCATCAAGTTGCCCCCCCTCCAAGGCTGGGGCGTTTAGGTCGGAGCTGAGCGACCTTCCAGATCGGACCCCCTGAAGCCGGGTATCGCAGTTTGGAGTCGAGTTCAGTCCTCCACCACGTGGAGCCCCTTCGAGGTCGGGCCATTCAATCTGGGGTCGCGCGCCGCCCTCCTTCGCCGGGCCGAGCCCCCGAGGTTGAGCCCCGCGGTCCGGAGTCGAGCTCGGCCCTCCTCCATCCCGTGGGGTCACTTCGTGGTCGGGCCCAATGGAGCTCAGCCTTTCTCTCCAACTCGGCCACCACCTCGGCCAGGGTGCCAATCACCTAGGGAGCAGCGCCTTCCCTTCCAAGATGTCGGCGAGCCTCCCGAGGGCCACGAAGCAATCCCCACCATGCCATAATAACTGCTCGCTATTGCCACTTACACCAGAAGAGAAGAGAGAGAAGTCCCCGGACCTGGACGCCATGCCGCCCATACTACCGGAAAGGGAGGCCGGTCGAAGGGCATGAATCCCGGGGGCGGCGACCCCCCGATCGAGGTCCTTCCAGGAATGGTATAGCCAGAGAGAATGTCAAAACACATAGAAGCTTCTCCTATCGTATGTCAGGAAACACGTCCCATCCATGGCACAGACGTCACCGCACAAACGATAGCCTCAACCACAAAGAACAATCGACGCCCCCGAAGGGGAGGTAACATGAAAAATAATACAACACTGGTGCGAGCTCAGCAGAAGGGGCGAGACACCACCACCATCAAAAGAGAGGGAAAACTACAGGCAAAGGGGAGGCGGTTGAGCAGAGAATCCCTCTAGCTCCGCCGTCATCCTCCTCCTGACTCACTTTCACCTCACTCTCACATCATTCACTCCTCCTCGAGTAGAGTCCATCAAGAGGGGCTCGACCAGGAGGATTTGTTCCCCTGAATCGTCGCTGACTTGACTGTCGGAGTGCCCCCGCCGGAATCCCCGGCCTGGGCCTCTAACGTTCCTTTCCTTGCAAGTGCCGAGGATCTCCGGGAAGACCGGCCGGTAGTCCGATGCCACTGATAGCTACTGGCCACGATGATCTTGGCAGCAACAGATTGGCGCGCCAGGAAGGGGGGCCGAAAGGCTGACTATCGGAAGGACCTTTCTCAGCCCAAAAGATCGGTCCTTCTATGAGTAATTCGACGGAAGGATGGTGATGACGAGGACGAGAGACGCCTCCACCAGTCGTGTGGGAGACTCCCTCTCCCGGAAAAATCCCCACAACCTGGAGGCCGGTCTACCCGCTCCCGTTCAACCACCTCCGCCGGAGTCTCAGCTGGCTGCACTCACCCAGCAGGTGCAGATCCTTGCTTCAGCGGTGCGCCAACTCCAGCATCAGCACCGGTCCCTGGCAACTCACCAGTAGCCGAAAATCCCTGTGGCCCATGCCACGGCTCCTCGCGACAGCTTGCACTCCTTCCATAGGAGGCCTTCGCAGCGCAGGCCACCACTAATAACCGAGGTAGCCATCAAACCCCGGTGAAAAGACAGCAAGCCGGGTCTGCCAACGGGGAGAGCCGCTCGCCGAACTTTGAACGGGGAGCACCCAGACCCCGCCAAGGCAGGAAGGGCAAGAATCACCACCACGGGAGCCATGCCCCCATGTCACCTTCTCCGTCTCTGTCGGCAAAGGGGTCTACTGATGATGCCGCCAGGTGCAGGGTGAAGAAGCACCTGGAGGAGTATGACCACAAGCTGGCAGAGTTATCCCGTCGGTTTGCCAATCTACCAGGCTCCGCTAGCGAGCCAATGGGCTACGATGCCCGCCCCCCATTCTTCCAAGAGATCCAAAGGGAGCTGATCCCGCGTCGGTTCCGCATGTCGCAGGTGGATCCTTATGACGGGACCACCGATCCCCTGGACCACCTGAAAAGCTACCGAGCCCTCATGAGGGTCCAGGGGGCTACCGACGCGTTCCTTTGCATCGCCTTTCCTACCACTCTCCGGAAGGCAGTCCGGGTGTGGTTCACCCGCCTGGAACTAGAAAGTGTCAACTCCTTTGCCCAACTGGGGCAGAAGTTCGTGGCCCATTTCAACACTTGCCGGAAGATGCCACGTGAGGCGGACAGCCTCTTCTCCATCAGGCAGCAAGACTGCGAGCCACTACGAGACTATGTGGCCGCTTTAAGGCTGCCGCGTTGGAAATCTACAATCTTGAAGAGCCGGTTGCCATGCTGGCCCTGAAGCGAGGGCTTAGGACTTCTCGCCTGACCTACTCGCTTGACAAGAAGCCCCCGAAGACCTACTCCGAGCTCCTTCTCCGGGCCCAGAAGTACATCCGCACCGAGAAGGCGGATCGTACTAGGCAGGAGATCGACGGAAGGCTGCTGAAGAAGCCAACCACCGCCGAAGCATCCGAAGCACGGAAGCCAGGACCGTATGCTCCGAACCTCCGGCAAGAACCGCGGTCGAGAGGCGTTCCCGTTCCTGAGGAGAGTTACACCCCTCTTCTTTCCCCAAGGACAAAAATCCTCACGGAGATTGAGGGCAAGAAATATTTGAGGCACCCGCCTCCAATGAAGCCGTCCTCTAGCCAGGACAGGATGAAGTACTGCTCCTTCCATCGAGACCACAGCCACGACACCGAGGAATGCCGCAACCTCAAGTGGGAAATCGAAGAGCTCATCAAGAGGGACTACCTCGAAAGGTTCGTGGGGGGCAGACCTCAGATGGAACCCCAAGCACTCGTCGCTCTCCTACCAGTTTCAGCGGTCGACAACCACCCTACCAAGAAGCCGGTAGGGATGATATGCTGGGGAGCCGAGCACACATCCAAGAGGGTCCGAGGGGCAGGGCACTTTGAAAATGTACTCCTCTTTATGAGGGAACGGGTAGATGAGGGAAAACCTGTAAATAATGATGCCATGGTCATTGAGATGACAATCGCGAAGCATCCTGTAAAGCGCATCATGGTTGATACTGGAAGCTCGACGGATGTGATTTTCTATGATGCCTTCTCCAGGATGAACCTTTCTCCCGACCAACTCAAACCTGTGCGCACACCCCTTGTTGGGTTCACGGATGATTCTGTAAGGGTGGAAGGGGAGATTACTCTCCCGGTCACTGCCAGGACCCTACCTCGGCAAAGCACAGTTATGATGACTTTTACGGTTGTCAGGCTTCCTTCAGCTTACAACATGATCCTGGGCCGACCTGGACTCAATCTGCTCGACACTGTCGTTTCCACTAGGAGGCTGCTTGTACAGTTCCCGACCCCTTATGGCATCGAGGAGATGAGGGGGGCACCCAGCCAGTGCAGCATTGCTTCCGAACCCTCCCTGGGGCCGATACCCCCGTGGTCGGCCACGGAGCGGATGATCTCGACCAAAGGGTGCAAGACCCCAAGGGAGGCCCGATCGAATGCCTATTTCTTACCCGCTCGGAGTCGACCAGATGAGGGCGGTGCAGATCGGAGCCCAGTTGCCCGATGATGAGAGGGCCCACCTACTAGAGTTCCTACGGATGAATGCGGATGTGTTCGCCTGGATGGTGGCGGACATGCCGGGTATCCCATCCGACATCATCACTCACAAGCTAAGTATTGATCCAAGGTATAAGCTGGTCTGGTAGAAAAGGAGGAGCTTCACCCCGGAGTGGCAGGCGGCCATCAACGACGAAGTAGGCAAGCTCCTTGCTGCTGGTTTCATCCGGGAAGTACAGTGTTTGAGCTAGCTGGCGAATGCGGTGATGGTGAAGAAGAGTAATGGTAAATGGAGGATCTGTGTGGACTACACCGACCTCAACAGGACGTGCCTAAAGGATAGCTTTTCCCTGCCAAAGATCGACCAGCTAGTAGACGCCACCTCGGGGCACCGCCTGCTATCATTTATGGACGCATTCTCCAGGTACAACCAGATACGGATGCACCCAGAGGATGAGGAACATACGGCCTTCATTACCTACCGAGATACCTACTGCTACAGAATGATGCCCTTTGGTCTGAAAAATGCTGGGGCCACGTACCAGCATTTGGTCAACAAGGTCTTCCGAGACCAGATCGGCCGGAACATGCAGGTCTATGCTGATGACATGCTTGTCATGAGCAAGCTGAGCTCAGACCACGTTGTCGACCTCGTTGAAGCCTTCCAAAATCTCTGCAAGCACCGGATGAAACTGAACCCGGCAAAGTGCGCCTTCGGGATCAAGGTGGGGAAATTTCTTGGCTTCATGGTCACTCAAAGGGGGATCGAAGCCAATCCGGAGAAGGTCCGAGCGATCATCGACATGGAGCACCTCATGTCCAAGAAGCAAGTCCAGCGCCTGACAGGGCGGATCGTGGCCCTAAGTCGATTTATCTCAAGGTCGGCTGATCGTTGTCTCCTCTTCTTCAAAGAGCTACACAAGCTGCACGACTTTGCTTGGACGGAAGAATGCAGGACAGCCTTCGAGGAACTGAAGAAATTCTCAGCCTCTCCCCCGCTGCTATCCATACCACAAGAGGGGGAGGAGCTCCTGCTTTACTTGGCGGTCACACCCGAAGCCGTCAGCTCAGTTCTCGTTCGTACATACGAGGACGGGTTCCAAAAGCCGGTGTATTACACCAGCAAAATCCTCCGTAACGTGGAGATCAGGTATACTCGCTTTGAGAAACTCATTTTTGCACTAATAATGTCTGCTAAGCATCTCATGCCCTATTTTCAAGCGTACCCTATCGTGGTCATGATGGATCAGCCGCTGCGGACCATACTTTGCCATCTCGAGACCTCCGGGAGGCTAGTCAAGTGGTCCCTGCTGCTCAGCGAGTTCGACATAGCATATCGACCGAGGTCTTCGCAGAGGGTCCAAGTCCTAGCCAACTTTGTGGTCGAATACACCGGGCTCGCCAAAGAGCCTGAGCAGACAATGAAGGAGCACCAAGTGGAGCTCGGACCAAGGGAGGAGCCCTGGATCCTCCATATAGATGGCGCATCCAACTCTGGTAGGAGCGGAGCAAGCCTCATCCTCGCCAATAGTGACGGGGTGGTCGCAGAATGTGCCCTCCACTTTGGGTTTGCCTCTACGAACAACCAAGCAGAGTATGAGGTGCTTCTCGCAGGTTTGAAAGTTTCCTGCGAGCTGGGCGTCCAAAACTTAAAAGTTTTCACCGACTCCCAGTTGGTTGCCGGACAAGTCTCCGGGGAGTATGAGGCCAGAGATCCCCAGATAATGAAATACCTGGATCAAGTCCATGCCAGCACGACAGGCTTCCGACGCTTCAGCAACTCCCACATCCCACGGGGGGAAAACACACGCGCGGACGCACTGTCAAGGCTTGCGACCATGATGGATTCATCATTGGGGCGCGCCTACATTACGTACCTCAATAGTCCAAGCCACGAGGGCCCTAAGGAGGTGCACCAAGTCACCCCCGAGCCAAGCTGGATGGATAGGTACGTCAGATACATCGCCGATGGCACCCTACCGGAGGACCGCATAGAAGTCGGCCTCATCAAGAAAAAGGCTTCCCGGTTTATCCTCATGGAAGGCCAGCTCTACCACCGGTCTCACTCCTACCCGCTCCTAAAATGCCTTAGGCCTACGGAGGCAGCCTTTATGCTCCAGGAAATTCATGAAGGCCTCTGTGGGAACCATATACGGGCTAGAACATTGGCTTATAAAGCTCTTCACCAGGGGTTTTTCTGGGAGACCATGAGGGAGGACGCCGCCGACCTCGTCAAAAGGTGCGATAAGTGCTAGCGCCACTCCAACATCCAACGTTAGCCAGTGGCGTCGATCTCCCAGCTTTCCTCCCCTTGGCCCTTCGTCCAGTGGGGAATGGACATCCTAAGGCCATTCCCCCCGGCACTTGGACAGCGAAGGTTCCTGCTAGTGGCGATCGACTACTTCACCAAGTGGGTCGAAGCAGAGCCGCTGGCCAGGATTACCGAAGCCAATGCCCGCCAGTTCTTCTGGAAGTCAATTATCTACCATTTCAAACTACCCCACTACATCATCACTGACAACGGGTGACAATTTGACAGCCGGGAGTTCGAAGGATTCTGTGCCGAGCACGGCATCCAACACTGCTTCACCTAGGTAGCCCATCCACAAACAAACGGGGAGACCGAGGTGACAAACCGGATGATCCTCCAGGGACTCAGGACCTGGCTGGATCAAGCCAAGGGCAGATGGGTGGAGGAGCTCCCGAGCATCCTGTGGGCTTACCACCGACGCCCAGAATGGCAATCGGAGAGACATCCTTCAATCTTGTCTTCGGCACCGAGCCAGTCATCCCGGTTGAGCTTGGCATACCCATGCTACGGGTGCAACAGTACGATGAGGCGAGGAATTCAGCACACCTTTTGCTCAACCTGGACCTCCTTGAGGAGACAAGGGACAAAGCATGGCTTCGAATGGCGGCCTACCGACAATGGGTGGCCCGGTACTACAATGCACATGTAAAGCCTAAGGTCTTCAGACCTGGTGACTTAGTGCTACACCGAGCTAAAGCGTCCCAGCCTCGGGAGTGTGGCAAACTCTCCCCAAACTGGGAAAGCCCCTATAAAGAGGCTGAGGCCCTCTCACACGAGGCCTATTACCTCGAGGATCTTGACGGTGCCAAGTTCCCGCGAATGTGGAATGCCAGCAACTTGAGAAAATACTATCAATAATGTAAAATTCTCTTTTAATAATAATAGAAGTTTTCTTTTGCACGAGTAGCTGTCTGCTTTGCAGGAAAACCCCAACTCTGGAGCCCGGCTCTCCGGCCAATAAAGTCTTCGAGCCCAGCTCCAAGACCACAACTCCGGAGCCCAGCTCTCCGGCCAATCAAGTCTTCGAGCCCGGCTCCAAGACCACAACTTCGGAGCCCAGCACTCTGACCAAACAAGTCTTCGAGCCCGGCTCCAAGACCACAACTCCGGAGCCCAGCTCTCCGGCCAAACATGTCTTCGAGCCCAGCTCCAAAACCCCAACTCCAGAGCCCAGCTCTCCGGCTAATCAACTCTTCGAGCCCAGCTCCAAGACCCCAACTCCGGAGCCCAGCTCTCCGGCCAAACAAGTCTTCGAGCCCAGCTCCAAGACCCCAACTCCGGAGCCCAGCTCTTCGGCCAAACAAGTCTTCGAGCCCAGCTCCTAGACCCCAACTCCAGAGCCCAGCTCTCCGGCCAAACAAGTCTTCGAGCCCAGCTCCAAGACCCCAACTCCGGAGCCCAGCTCTCCGGCCAAACAAGTCTTCGAGCCCAGCTCCAAGACCCCAACTCCAGAGCCCAGCTCTCCGGCCAAACAAGTCTTCGAGCCTAGCTCCAAGACCCCAACTCCGAAGCCCAGCTCTCCGGCCAAACAAGTCTTCGAGCCTAGCTCCAAGACCCCAACTCCGGAGCCTAGCTCTCTGGCCATTCAAGTCTTCGAGCCCAGCTCCAAGACTACAAGTCTGGAGCCCAGCTCTCCGGCCATTCAAGTCTTCGAGCCCAGCTCCAAGACCATAACTCCGGAGCCTAGCTCTCCGGCCAAACAAGTCTTCGAGCCCAGTTCCAAGACCCTAACTCCGGAGCCCAGCTCTCCGACCATTCAAGTCTTCGAGCCCAGCTCCAAGACCACAACTCCGAAGCCCAGCTCTCCGGCAAAACAAGTCCTCGAGCCCAGCTCCAAGACCCCAACTCTAGAGCCCAGCTCTCCGGCCATTCAAGTCTTCAAACCCAGCTCCAAGACCCCAACTCTGGAGCTCAGCTCTCTGGCCAATCAAGCCTCGAGCCTAGCTCCAAGGCATCCAAGACCTGAGTCCAGCTCTCAGGCACCCAAGCCTGGGGCCCAGCTCTCCGGCACCAAAGCCTCGAGCCTAGCTCCAAGGCATCCAAGACCTGAGCCCAGCTCTCAGGCACTTAAGCCCGGAGCCCAGCCCTCCGGCACCCGATTCTTCAAGCCTAACTTCTAAGGTACCCGATTCTCAAGCCTCGCTCTTAAAAAAAAAAAAAGAAAAAAGAAAAAGATGAAAGATGAAAAAGAAGAAAAAGAGAGATGGGGGGAAGGAACGAGGTAAAAGAAAGGGGTTAGACTAAAATGCTCTTTATTATTTCATAAGAAAGGTTACATTATAATCCGGGCCCTGATAGGCCAGGTCGCTCGGATCAACAAAAAAAAAATTAATTATTACATTCAGAGGATCAGGTGTCCTAGTCTACTCGACCGGCGCCTTTCCCGGACGACGTTCGACTCGGACCTCCCCTTCCTCGGTCCCCGCTGCTGGAGCATTTTCTTCAACGACTGTCGAAGAAGGGGCCACTTCAGTTGCTCCCGCCCTCGGGATCGGTTCAGCAGCTGTTACTTGCAGGATCGGCTCGAAATGCGCCGGTGCAGCAGAATCCACCTGCGGGAGAGACCCAGCCATCACCTCGCCCTCCTCCACTACGGCCGGTGCCGGGGATGAGGCAGCCATGCCCGGAAGCAACAGCGCGGCCATCCTCTTCGTTAAAATGATGCTGCACAGTTGAGACCGGCAGTAGGCAAACCCCTTGAAGAAGGAGTCCATCGCTACCTCCTTGAAGTCCGCCAGGTATTCCGGGGGGGCCTTGAAGTTGGCCACCGCCTCAACGACCTCTTTCCTCGCACCCTCCACCTGGCGAAATGCCTCAGACGACTTCTCCTCCGCCCGTTCAGCACGGTGGGTCGCCTCAGCCATCCCCCTCTCCGCCGCCTCGGCCAAGCTGGCGGCGGTGGAAGCTCTCCCTTCTGCCTCCGCAGCCCTCTGCTCAGCGGCCACGGCCTTCTTCTCAACGGAGGCGGACCGCTCCCTTGCTGCCTCCAACTCGACTCGAAGCTCCTTCAACCGAGTCCTCTTTGCATCGAGCTCATCCTGGAGCTCTTTCCTTGCCCGCTCGGTGTTGGCGACCACGCCCGTGAGGCTCTTAACCTTCATATTGGCCTTCCAAGACTCGTTGTTCTTCCGCCTCAGCTCAGCCGTTTGGGACTCGTGCTCCGCTTCCCACTCTCTGTCCCTCCTGGCCCAGTTGTGAAAGAAGTCTCGGATAAGGATGAGCTCCCTACCTTGCTGCAACAGAAATCATGTTAGCCATACCGGATGGACATGTGGAAAGGAAGAGTGAGGTAAGGTAAAAGAAAACTTATGGCATAGAGGTTGGAGAAGGACGTGTTGATGACATCGTCAATGTGTCTTCCGCTCTGGTGCAGGGCGGATGTCAAACGCCTGCAGCGACCAAAACCCCGGCTCTGCGAGAACGGGTTCTGAGAATTCATGGATGCTATGATTGAGCAAGATGGGGAAGATCCTTTGAAACCTACAACGATCAAGCGCTGGAAGGGTAGCGTGATTCCTCACGTTGCCAGCCCTCTACCGGATTTCAATCCGGGTCTTCACGAATGGAAGGAACGAATGGTGGGTTTCTCACCGTGAGTCCCTGTTTTTTTTTTTTTTCCAAAACAAGAACTAGGAACGGAAGGAAGAGATTCCTCACGGAATCGTCTTCTCCCAACCAGGCTTTTGACCTGGTACGCGCGAGGGGGGAAGAAGAGCCGGCGGCCTTCCACGGTAACACCCAAAAAAACACCGTCCAATGGAAAAAGTTCCTAAAACAAAACGCTCTCCTTTATTCCTTGGGTTCCGGTTTTTTTTTTAAAGCATCAATACATGATGTAAAGTCCTCCACGTGACTAATAGGGAGGAAAAACAACAAATGTAACACAACTCCACGCTGACTCTTGCGTGAAACACTTCAAACGGTTTTTTTTGAAAAAAAAAATAAAATCAAGAGATCACGCCACTAATAAAATTATAATAATAATAATAAGACTAAAGACTCCGGTGTTTTTCCCGGATCCGAAACTATACGGGCGCTAATAGTGTATTGGGCCTTCGGTCCAATTTCCAATTAATTATTTTCATCACATAAACGGGTCAGATTTGAAACTTGCTTTCCTTGAAAGCGTCTGGACCTGCGCACGTTTCCTGCTGGCGAGGCTGGCTGCCCCAAATCGTCATGGGCCGGAAGCTGAACCGAAACGTCTGGGTTGGGCTTTGCCGAACTATCACCGGGCTGTCCTGATATATGAGTCAGCTGATCAAGTTCAATATTCATCTCGATGTCTGCATCACTCTCCCCTTCCTCTGAAAAGCTTGTCCTCAAGCTTGAATTATCACCTGCATAAGGGGTTAGATGTCGAATATTGAATACATCAGAAATAAGGACATCGTCTGGTAATTCAACTCAGTAGGCATTGTCACTAAATTTCTCCAACACTTGACAAGGACCAATTTTCTTTGGTTTGAGTTTGGTGTAGGCCCCCTGTGGATATCGTTCTCTTGGCAAGAAGACCCATACCAAATCACCAACCTCAAAAGTCTGCTGTGGACGTGTCTGATCAGCCTTAGCCTTATACTTGGTATAATTTTGCTCTAGATTAGCTTTAACAGTTGCATGCACCTCACGTAGATCAGCCACTCGATCTTCTATTTTCTTACTTGATTTGTTTGGCACATCAACAGGTAAAATGTCAAGTAGTCCTCTTGGCAGAAATCCATACAATACCTGAAAGGGTGCAAAACCAGTAGAACGGTTCACCGAAGAATTGAACTCAAACTCAATCTTTGGCAAACATACATCCCAATTTTTAAATTCTTGCACATTGGCTCTCAACAAGTTACTAAGACTTCGGTTGACAGTCTCGATTTGCCCATCGGTCTGAGGATGATAGGGACTACTGAATTTTAATTTTGTACCCAATTTTTTCCATAATTTATGCCAGAAATGCCCCATAAACTTGCTATCTCGGTCCGAAACTATCGACGATGGTAACCCATAATGTTGAACAACTGCAGAAAAATAAAGATCAGCTACTTTCGATGCATCAAATATTGTTTTGCATGGCAAAAAACAAGCCATCTTGCTGAACCGATCTATGACTACCATAATTGAGTCTAGACCTCTCACTGTCCACGGTAAACCTACAACAAAATCCATAGATACCTTTCACCACGGCTCATCTGGAATCGGTAAAGGGGTATATAAACCTTGATTTGTATCTGATCCTTTGGATTCCTGACACAAACGGCATCTCTTCATAAAGGTTTTGACATCTCGGTCAAGTCCAGGCCAATAAAACCGTTAACGAATTAACCATGCAGTTTTGTCTCTTCCAAAATGTCCTTAATTATGCAGCTCCTGAATAATCAATACATGCAGTGAAGTGTTAGGAATACAGAGGCAATTACCACGGAACAAATATCCATCATGTAGGATGAAGTCAGATCGACCTCCAGCTTTCAATTCAGTCACAGTGCTCCAAAAATGCTCATCTGCACGGATATCATCCTTCATGCTTTCAAACCCAAGGGTATATACTTGCATAGCATCAATCAATAAACTCCGTCTACTTAAAGCATCTGCCACTTTATTCAAAGTGCCTGACTTATGCTTGATGCTGAAAGTATACTCCTGTAGAGTACTTACCCATTTTGCATGTCTGGAGCTCAACTTATGCTATCCCTGTAGAAATTTTAATGCTTGATGATCTGAGTACAGCACAAATTCTCGCTGGATCAAGTAATGTCGCCAATGTTACAATGACCTCACAATGGCGTATAGCTCTAAATCATAAACCGAATACAACAGTTTTGCACCTCCAAGCTTCTCACTGTAGAAAGTAACGGGTCTCCCATCTTGGCTGAGTACTACGCCAATCCCAGTCTTCAAAGCATCACAATCCACTTCGAATACCTTGTCAAAATCTGGAAGAACCAATAGTGGTGCTTGGGTCAACTTGACTTTCATCTCATCAAATGCTGCCTGAGCAGTGTCATTCCATCCAAACTGATTTAATTTCAACAAGTCTGTTAAGGGTGCAGCAATCTCACTATACCTCTTCACAAACCTTCTGTAAAAACCCGCAAGACCCAAAAAGGATCTCAATTCAGTCAAAGTAGTAGGTGCTGGCCAGTCCACTATCGCTCGCACCTTACTTTCATCTGGAAGAATTCCATCACCAGTAACAACATATCCCAGAAAAATTAATTTGTCTACCAACCAAATACACTTCTCTGGGTTAGCAAAAAGCTGGTTTTCACGTAATACTGTTAGAACTTGTGAAACATGCTCAACATGCTCTTGTGCTGTCTTACTGTATATCAATATATCATCAAAGTATGCAACAACAAAAGAACTAAGGAATGGACGCAAAACCTGGTTCATTACTCGCATAAATGTACTAGGCATATTAGATAGCCCGAATGGCATCACCAACCATTCATACAGGCCTTCCTTTGTCTTGAAGGATGTCTTCCATTCATCACCTGGCTTCATTCTGATCTGATGATACCCACTTTTCAAATCAATCTTAGTAAAGAACACGGCACCACTCAACTGATCTAGCATATCATCCAGCCTCGGTATTGAAAATCTATACTTCACAGTAATTCTGTTTATTGCCCGGCTGTCAACACACATACGCCATGAACCATCCTTTTTTGGCACCAAAAGTGCTGGTACCGCGCACGGGCTAATGCTTTCCCGTACAAAGCCTTTGTCTAAAAGATCTTGAACCTGCCTCTTCAGTTCCTCATGCTGCTGTGGGGTCATTCGATAATGAGCCTTATTCAGCAACACAGAACCCGGAATCAGATCAATCTCATGCTGAATATCTCGAAGTGGTGGCAAACCTGCAGGAAGCTCACTCTGTACAACATTCCGAAATTCCTCCAAAACTGACACCAACTCCTGAGGAAGATCATGTAGCTCCTGCTCCCCATTCTGGCCAAACTCTTCTGGCTTACTAACCAGGGCAAAACAGAAATCTTCTCCCTCTAAACTCGCCTCAAACTCCCTGCTTGGCAAACAAATTACTACCTTCTGTTCAGCCATGTCTTGTAGCGGTTTCAAGATCACTTTTCTCCCATCTGGTCGCAGCATATAAGTATGAGTGTAACCATTATACGCTGCTTTATTATCAAACTGCCAAGGTCGTCCCAAAATGATGTGTGTCGCATCCATCGGTACAACATCAGCTACTATTGACGTCTCAAGCTGAGGACCAAAAGACAAGGCCAACCTACAATGTCGACTGACCTGAATATCTGCATCCCGATTCACCCAGCCGAGCTTGTATGGTTGAGGATGGGGCTCTGTCATCAACCCCAATTTCTTCACAACTTCCTCAGCAATCACATTCTTCCAACTTCCAGAATCAATAATTACCTTGCAAGTTTTACCAGCTACAGTGCACTTTGTTGAGAAAATATCGTGCCGACGCCAATCTCCACCAACTCTTGGTGCAAGACACAACCTCCTAATAATCAGACTCTCTCCCTGGATGTGGTATGGGTCAATCACATACATCTCATCCTCAAACTCTTCATCCTCGGAAAATTCAACTTCCTGCTCCTCCTCCATAAGTAACTGGGTACGCGCCTTGGGGCACTCATTGGCATAATGTCCTAAGTCATGACATCGATGGCAGCGAACATTGGCTCGATTGCTACCCACCCTCTGCTGGGGACCTGAAGCCCCACTCGGCACTGCAGGTCTCGGAGGAACTGCCGAAGTTTGTTGCCTCACCACAGGAGGTGCACTCCTACTACCAGAACTCTGCCCCGAAAACTGACCAGATAATTTTCCTCTACTCTAGAACCCTCTATTCCGCATCAGGCTCCGCTCCACTACTTGCGCCCGCATGTACGCATCACCAACACTGTCAATCCGATGCAGAGCCAACGCATCCTGGATCGGGAATCGCAGTCCAAGCAAATACATGGCTACCAACCTCGGTTCTGACTCCATCAATTGGTTTCGAGCCACCAGTCGATAAAACTCTGTAGTATAATCTTCGACGCTTCGATTTCCTTGTGTTAAACCATGCAATTTAGAATAAAGGACCTGTTCATGATTCTGAGGAAGGAACTCCCGATTCATCTCCTGCTTCAAGGCTGCCCATGATGCAATTGGTGGCCTCCCATCCATATACCTCCGGTAATGCTGTGCATGCCACCAAGCCACTGCTCGATCTCGGAATCGGATTGTGATAAGCGGCACTTGCTTATCCAAAGGCACTTCTTTCAGCCGGAAAATATCATCAACCTGCAAGGTCCAATCCACATACTCATCAGGATTCAAACCACCTCTGAACTCCAGTATTTCAATCCGAAACCCGAACTCCCAACGAGTCTGATTGTCATGCACAGGCGGTGGTCCGAAATCCCTGGGAAGCACTACATCACACCGCGGTTGCTGCCCTCTTTGCAATGGTGGAGGATCTTCAATATTCTGGAAAGGGTCGGCATCACCTTCTCGATGTTCATCAGGTACATTGCGATCTTGATGAGGTATAGTACGATCTTGCGCCTCCAACTGTGCCATCATTACTTGCAAAACAGCCATCATCTGCTGCTGGGTCACCACAACGTCACGAAGAGAAGGCTCCTCATTGTTCCGCTCCAGGTTGTTGGCAGAAATTTTTTTTTTTTTTATCAAGAATAGATCAAGGACAGATCAAGAACGGATCAAGGACAGATCAAGAACGGATCAAGGCCCTGATCAAGAACGGATCAAGGCTCTGATCAAGAACGGATCAAGGCTCTGATCAAGAATGGATCAAGGCTCTGATACCAAGCTGGTGTAGGGCAGATGTCAAACGCCTACAGCGACCAAAACCCCGGCTCTGCGAGAACGGGTTCTGAGAATTCTTGGATGCTAGGATTGAGCAAGATGGGGAAGATCCTTTGAAACCTGCTACGATCAAGCGCTGGAAGGGCAGTGTGATTCCTCACGTTGCCAGCCCTCTACCGGATTTCAGTCCAGGTCTTCACGAACGGAAGGAACGAACGGTGGGTTTCTCACCGTGAGTCCCTGTTTCTTTTTTTTTTTTTCCAAAATAAGAACTAGGAACGGAAGGAAGAGATTCCTCATGGAATCGTCTTCTCCCAACCAGGCTTTTGACCTGGTACGCGCGAGGGGGGAAGAAGAGCCGGCGGCCTTCCACAGTAACACCCAAAAAAACACCGTCCAATGGAAAAAGTTCCCAAACCAAAACGCTCTCCTTTATTCCTTGGGTTCCGTTTTTTTTTTTAAAGCATCAATACATGATGTAAAGTCTTCCACGTGACTAATAGGGAGGAAAAACAACAAATGTAACACAACTCCACGCTGACTCTTGCGTGAAACACTTCAAACGGTTTTTTTTTTTAAAAAAAAAAAAATCAAGAGATCACGCCATTAATAAAATAATAATAATAATAATAAGACTAAAGACTCCGGTGTTTTTCTCGGATCCGAAACTATACGGGCGCTAATAGTGTATTGGGCCTTCGGCCCAATTCCCAATTAATTGTTTTCATCATATAAATGGGTCAGATTTGAAACTTGCTTCCCTTGAAGGCGTCTGGACCTGCGCACGTTTCCTGCTGGCGAGGCTGGCTGCCCCAAATCATCATGGGCCGGAAGCTGAACCGAAACGTCTGGGTTGGGCTTTGCCGAACTATCACCGGGTTGTCCTGATATATGAGTCAGCTGATCAAGTTCAATATTCATCTCGATGTCTGCATGATGCTCCCCTCTCGTCGGTCGTAGGACTGAACGGAGAAGTCCATCATCCGCTCAGCAAGGGCTGGATCCTTCATGAGGGAAACATTGGGCCCCAACCTAAAAGGGACCCGACGGTAGTCCCTGTCCCTTTGCCCCACCGTCGGTGAAGACTCTTCCATGGCGAGAGATGCTTCCGGAGCGGGTTGTGGGCTTGGCACAGGCTCGGACTGTGCCGCTGGCACCGACCTCGCGTCTTCTGGCTCCCCCTCCATGTTGACGATCTCCGGGGGGGTCATCATGGCAGTGGCAGCAGCGGCCGACCTGGCCCGGGCCACCACCTCGGGGTCGGGCACCGAGGTCAGACCGCGTTGCCTCGGAGGCTCCGAGACAGGCTCAGCTGCCCTCTTCCACCTTCGCTCGGGTTCAGGCGCAGCAAGCCCTGCCTGCGCTGGCCTCGCACCGTTGTCCACGCGGCCTTCTTCGAAGTGGGCTCGCCTGCCCCCATCGCCTGATTCCTCTCCTCAATGAAGGAGAGCAGCTCGTCCATCAAAAACTTCATGTCTACACCAAGGAAGACATTGTCAACTTCAAAAAAAAAAAATAGAGAGAGAAGAAGAAAGAGCAACATATGTCGAGCCGAACTCATCCGACTCCCGCGTCGAGTCGACCCCAGCCTCATGAAGGTTCTGCTCTGACAGCAGGACCTCGAGTGAAGGGATCGTGGCAGAGTGGAGCTGCTCATACACCTCCAGGTCGGTGGCCTCGACTGTAGAGTTCTGGTTGGGGGACCGATCTGGGTCACTCCAAGCCCAATCGACCCCCTCGACCGAGGCAAAAAAGAATCTACTCTTCCACCCCTTGATGGAAGAGGGAAGGTCAAACCTAATGCCCCTAGGACGGGAAAAAAGAGACCACCACCCTTCCTCGGACGGGTGGCACTTCAGGGTAAAAAACTTCCTGAACAAGGAAAAACGGGCAACTATCCCATGGAAGTAACACAAAATAATGAAACAAAAGATCGTTCTAACAGCGTTGGGGATAAGTTGAGCGGGAACAAGATGATAGTTGGTCAAAATGGAAAGAAAGAATGGATGAAGCGGGAATCGAAGGCCCCCGGCAAAAGTCTCCTCGTAGAAGGCTATCCGTTGAGGGCCGTTGGAAGTGACCCATTCCCCTGGACGGGGGACCGAAAGTCGAATGGAGTTTGGGATGCCATAATCATTCCGGATGGTCGCGAGCTCCGTGGTGGTGATCACAGAAGCAATCCCCCCAAGACCTGACAATCGAGGATGTTCAGAGATGGGGGCAGAAGGAAGAAGGGGGCGAGGTGGAGGAGAAGAACTAGGCTCACTAATCGATATCCCCCGGGTGCGGGCCTCCTGCTAAACACAAAGCGAGCCGCATCCCCTTCCTCGTATGAAGAAGAAGGAGATTTCGGTCTAGAAGACCCGGCCTCGGCCTGGCAAGAGGGACGGAAATTTGGACCGAAACGAGACATGGAGAAAGGACCAAGTGGAAGAAAACCTAAGGAAACCCCTATTCGACTGAAAAGAGGGGAGAAAGGGCTAACCTGCAGAAAGCTTGAGGAGATCACTCAAACAGCTAAAGGGGATGGAAGGAAAACTCCGGTACGACTACGGGCATGAAAAATTTGAAAGAAGGTGAGCTATGGGAAGCAACCTTTCTTTTCGAAGTGATTGACGCCCGGCCGTACCATTATGGCCCTCCGCTAAAAGATGCCCACCATGTGTCACCGATGAACGGGGCATGCACCTCTTTCCGACTGTGGCCGCTCTGAATTCCGTGCCCGCCATAATTACTCCTCGAATGTGGCCACGTGGCACCACCGCACTGGCTCGGTGACCCGCCTCGCGAAGCACCATCGATCACGGTCATTATTATGCCAGATCTTCACCTTTCCACGTCAGCATCGTAATTACTCCCTTCGCCCCGAGCATCGCGTGCCAACTGGCCTCAGGAGTGGGGGGCAAATGATGTAGCAAGGGTGCTAACATAGGACACCCGTCGGATACCGTGTCCATGTATGCAGCCACGGTGGATGCTCCCTTCCGAGCTCCCTTGCCGAGCTGAGCTCCCTCAGAACATCAGATTTGCCCACCGAGGTCGAGCACCGTCCTCCATCAGGTTAGCCCCCCTCTGAGGTCGAGGTGACTAGGTCGAAGTCGAGCAACCTTCCAGATCGGACCCCCCGAAGCCGGGTACCGCGGTTCAGAGTCGAGCTCAATCCTCCTCCGCCACGTGGAGCCCCTTCGAGGTCGGGCACTTACGTCTGGGGTCGCGCGCCGCCCTCCTTCGCCGGGCCAGGCCCCCGAGGTCGAGCCCCACGGTCCAGAGTCGAGCTCGGTCCTCCTCCGTCCCATGGGGTCACTTCGAGGTCAGGCCCAGCGAAGCTCAACCTTGCTCTCCAAATCGGCCACCACCTCAGCCAGGGCACCAATCACCTAGGGAGCGGCGCCTTCCCTTCCAAGACGTCGGCGAGCCTCCTGAGGGCCACGAAGCAATGCCTACCATGCCACAATAACTGCCCGCTACTGCCACTTACACCAGAAGAGAAGGGAGAGAAGTCCCCGGACCTGGACGCCATGCCGCCCGTACTACCGGAAAGGAAGGCCGGTCGAAGGGCACGAATCCCGGGGGCGGCGGCTCCCCGATCAAGGCCCTGCCAGGAATGGTGCAGCTAGAGAGAATGTCAAAATGCATAGAAGCTTCCCCTATCGTATATCAGGAGACACATCCCATCCACGGCACGGACGTCACCGCACGAACGATCGCCTCAACTACAAAGAACGATCGATGCCTCCGAAGGGGAGGTAACATGAAAAATAATACAACATCGGTGCGAGCTCAGCAGGAGGGGCGAGACACCACCACCATCAAAAGAGAGGGAATACTACAATCAAAGGGGATGCGGTTGAGCAAAGAATCCCTCTAGCTCCGCCGTCATCCTCCTCCTGACTCACTTTCACCTCACTCTCACATCATTCACTCCTCCTCGAGTGGAGTCCATCAAGAGGGGCTCGACCAGGAGGATCTGTTCCCCTGGATCATCGCTGACTTGACCGTCAGAGTGCCCCCGCCGGAATCCCCGGCCCAGGCCTCTAACGTTCCTTTCCTTGTAGGTGCCGAGGACCTCCAGGAAGACTGGCCGGCAGTCCGATGCCACTGATAGATACGGGCCACGGCGATCTTGGCGGCAACAATACATACACTCATTAGTCACATAATTAATTAAAACAATGGCTTATTGGCCCAAATATGCATTCAAAATATGGTGCAAATAGTCATAAAAAAATATTAATACATCAATCTTAATCTTCTTTATATTTCATGCACATATTGTAGGGTTAATGCATAATTTGTTTCTTTTGAAAAGGGGGAGTAAATAAGATGTCAGGGAAATGATCAAGAACTTTTCCTCTTCTTTGTAGTAAAAATCTAGAGATCTTTTAATGAGAAAAAAATGCTTTATAAACCAATGCTTGAGATTCATGGAAAGAGGTAAGATATGCAAAAACATTAAGAAAAAACTTAGGAAGAGGTTTTGCTATTCGGAGCAAGTTATGAATGGCTAGTTTTTAACCCTTTTCCATTATAAATAATATGAAGAGAAAATAAAATCAAAAGCCCTAAGGTAATTATAAAATTATAACTATTAATAGATGATGGTAATGTGATGATAAGAAGGATCTACATCTATTTGGATAGTCATCTTGATGATGTCTGATCTTCATGTGTATCACCAAGAAGTTTTCTCTCCATATAAAAGTAGCACTTAGAGTTTTATTTTTGACCTTTTGTGCTTCAACAAATAAATGTTGTCAATTTTTCTCTAAAAAGGTAGATATAGTTAAGTTTTTGTGCGTTTTATTCTATATTTTCTTTGCCAAGGGATTAATAAAAACTTCTTAATATGATATATTATACTTTGCTAACTACTATCTTATTGGGAGCAAAGTTTCGTCAAAATTTGTTTGGCAAGACTCTTTATATTGCTTTAAAATATTAAAAGTTTGTATCATTACAAGCTTTATTTTAAGAATTTTATAATGAATAAGTTTATAACAATTATTTATATTAGACATAGAAAATTGATTGTGAATATCTAGATCTCATGTTTTGTTCCTAATTAATTCCTAAACTTTCAAACTATAAATTCATATCCTAATGAAGATAGGTAAGTCTCTACAAGCAATTAGTGCACAACAAATTTGATTAAAAGAAATAGAAAAGAAAAAATTCAATGATGTAAGACTAGCCTATAAAATTGTGTTTTAACTCAAACTCTTTTTAGAACAAATCCAAATTAACCTAACTTGTTAGGCAAATGAATTTGTCTAAGTATAATTTGTAGATTGAAAACTAATTTTAATTTGGACAAAGTCAAGCTAGACTCCAACAAAGGAATTGAAAATTTATATATTTTAGCATCAACTAAAACTATTTTTTGTAAATTATTTTTTCATGATGCATGTGTTTGTGAGCATGAGAACAACCAAATGACAAGGACAATTCTTTGGTTTTTATTATCTTTTTGTGGCTTATGATTTAAAACAAATTTTATTATCATATATAGGTTATGGTAAATCTTCACTAATCTATTTACTTAACTAAGAAAGAAAGAGAAAGAGGTGATGAGAGGAGAAGATAAAAATTCACTTCTCTTTTCAAAAAAAGTAAAAAGAAGACAATTCCATATCATTCTCCTATAGTCAGCTCACTCTCTTTCTCTAATTTCATTTGCAAAAAATTTCTCTTTAGTTTCTATTTTTACTTAACACCTATCTCCAACGGAAGACTATCCACTAATAAAAAATTAGGCATACTTTTGTGAGGCATAAATATAGAAATTAAAGAATTTTACTTTTTTTTGTGTTGACTCAAAAATCAAGAGTTTATGGATTTTAGAATTAGAATTTTATATGGAGTCTGGTCTTTTATTTTTAACAGACCTTTTATTTGAAGTTTGGGTTGTCTGCATGAATTTATTCTATTAATTAAGAATATAATTTATCCTATTAAGCTTATAAAATATTGAAATATTTTTTTCTCTCCCTCTACCCCTACTCTCTCCCTTTCTCCTCTTCTCTCCCTTGCTCTTCCTCTTCATTTTATCTCTTTCTCCCAGTTGGCGTGAAGTCCCTTTTCGACCGGACGGAGCTTCTGGTCCACAGGGGTCGCTCCCGGGTTCACTTGCAAAACAAGTCTTTGGCCGAAGTGACTCCGACGGGGGACACTCCGATGTCTAAGTCAGAGACGGGCTCCAGCCACAGAATGGGGAAGAGAATTCAATGGAGAGGAGAATGACTCTCTGGTTTTCAAGAGTATCTTGTGCCTTACATTGAGCCTTCCCTCTTACCGTTATTTAAAAAGGGCTGTCCGACCGGCGGTTCTGCCCTCCCCCCAGAGTTACGATGGGGAGTCAAATCTCTTCCATAATTCGCAATCGTGGGTTATCGTTGAATGGTTCTGGCCAGTCTGGAGGCGTTGCAGTTGGAGTTGCGCATCATGATTGTATCCCGAAGATAGTAGATGGTAACTGTTGGTAACCATTGCTCATCGTGCTTGTAGAGATTTGAGACAGATTGTGGATCTGTCTTCAGACTTCCCTTTTTAGAGAGTTTCCCGTAATCAGATCAGGAATATCTTCACCCTCGGATCTACCCGAGACAGGATCGGAGATCCTATCTTCGGCATAGATCGAGGACTTGATCTTTGTTATGGGCCAGAGATCGTGCCGTGTCTTCGGGAGTTTGTGGGAGTCATTCCTCATATTTGGCTGAGGGTCAGTCTTCGGGGGCCGATGGGCTTGGTCTTCGACGAAGGTCGAAGACGTAGTCCAAAGGCCTGACCTTCGGATGCTGTAGGTCCGTGAGAAGCTTCGACTCGCCCGTAGGTTGTTTGGTTTATCCCGAACACTTGGGTCCGAAGTTGGTGGTTCAGAAGAATTGTCTTCGGCCAATCCAAACCGATGACCGGCTCGTGCTTGGGCCAACATATCCTAACACTCCCTTTATCCCGTGTTAATTAGTATCAGAGCAAATCTCAATTTATTATCGCCACCATATCATATTTGTTGCACTATCGTCATAGTCATCACAAATCCAATGCACCACCACCATTACTATTCATGCCCTACCACAATAATATAAAAAAGAAAAAAAATTGCCTGAATCCCTTTTTTTCCCTAGTAGATCTACATCTCCTCTCCTCTACAACTAGCCAACCTCATCCACCCTCACTAATCTCTTGCTTCCTCTTCTACCTTCTCTTTTTCTACTGCACCATATCCATGACACCATTTAGGTGAAGGTTTTTGCCCTCCTCATCAACTCAATGTAAAGCTCTATCACCTTCACACCACAATCAACTCTATCAAAGCTATTTTACTGATCTTGTATTTCAATTGCCATTGATCGTTAACTAGATTAACAAGAAGATTGTGATTTGAAGACCTATCCTCTATCGTGCCATTATCCTTTCCTCCTCCATTGAGCTCTTGCACAAGTTAACCTTTTCAAAATGCCAAGAGCTCCATCCATCCCTTTGACACTATCTCATTCTTTATTGATCTCTTGATCTTTGCCTCCTTCTTTGCTAATTATTTTCTATCTCCATTGATCTCCCACTCCCCCAATCGAACTCTATAATAAAAAGTCCTCCATCGCCTTCTCCATAAGTAACTAAGACTATTAATGTATCAAAAAGATTATGGATCGAGTTCAAACCTAGATCCAACCCTTTTAGCCATAATATGATTTATTATATGATTTAACGTTTGATCTTGAATTTAGTTTATTTCATTTTAATTACACATAATTAACATTATTTATCTTGTTAGTATCCAACTAGCAGTACCACATCTATATCCATTTAGGGCCATATCAGCATATCATGCTAGGTCATCAATATTATAGCACCCATCAATATCAGCACCATGTCAGTTGTCCTTATTATATTAGTCACACATCAGCAATCACATTAGCACTAAATATCGAAAAACTAGGGCAGGATTTCAAGAATAGTTTTTTTAAACAAAACTAGCAGAAACAAATAAGATTTTAATCTCTAAATCATGCATTAGAATAATTATAAAATCTCATCCTATAGAACCATGATAGGATATGAATAGATTATAGATGCTAAAAATAAAATTAGCATGCATCGACCTAATCGATGCATGTTATAGATATAATCCGCAATCATAAATAAGTTCTAGTCCCATATCTCATAAGAGGTCAATAAACATTGATGCTGATAGAGTATGGTAGAAGGTTTGGATGTCATCACAACTGCATAGAATATCCGGTTTCTATGAAAAATTCACATGAAGTCTCGAGAAATTATCTTTTTTAGAGTGCTAGCTCTATGTAAAGGCTATAACAGATGGCTGATCTAAAAAAATTTTAAATTTTTTTGATTCCTCCAAGAAGATAAGAAGATGGAGAATGAGAAGGATCAAGTTGAGAAAGAAAAAGAAACTCAAAACCAATTTTTTCTATTTTATTTTCCTTCATTTCTTTCTCTCTTCTTCCTAGTACCAAGAAGGAACTCCCACGCTCAACTAGTTTTCATGCCCCACTTCCAATTTTTTTACAATGTTTTTGATCTAAAAACCCATGAAAATCCTTTTTTTGTTCTTATCCAAACCAAGAAAATCCAATAAAAATAGTGGCATGAGGATTAGGATAAGATATTATGATAAATTTAGAAATTCTATTTAGACTAAGAGTTTGACTCATTCAAAACCAATCCAATTTAAATTTAAATAAGTTCAAATAAATTTTAAAATTTATCTAAAACTATCCTAATCCAAAAGAGATTGAGAGAAGGTATCAAAATAAATCTTGCATAGAGAAAAATGCACTAAAAAAAATCATGGAGAACAAGGGGGCACATTATCCTGTTTTGATCCGATCAAACCAGATACAAAATAATATTAAAACTCCTTTTAAAAATTATTTTGACTTAATCTCAGTTATAATGGATAATCATGAGGGTGATAATTATATTTTGGCACTGAGATTCTTTATACAAAAATTTGTTTTTGCATGGAAAATAAAGTAGCGCAAGGAAAAAAACTAGGTTCTTATGTCTGACTTGGTCAAACTTAATTCTAATTTCAATTTAATTTGGTTTGACCAATTCAAATAGCTTGAAGAATTAAGGTCCAATTAAACATAATTAATCAAAGAATTAGTCGAGTCTAAATCTAAATTAAATTAAGATTAAAATTTTTTAGCGATTTGGTTATCGAATGACCTAATCGAGTGAAATCTAATTAACCCAAATTCAATTAGATTTGACCAAATCTTTTCACTCAATTAACGATCCCAATTAGTAATCCAATTATCAATTAATTTTTCTAATATTAATAAATAAATAATTAATTACTTATTTATAACTGTTATATAAGGTAAATTATTGATTATATTTATAATTTTACCGTTGGATGATTCTTAGTCGTCATCAACCATCATGAACAATTGGAAACTTCTATTATATATGACATTATAGGTTTGAGCTCTAAGCCGGTAGCTCAGGAATGATTTCTTGAACTAATCGATGCGATCATCTAACAATAGTGCCTGACTTCTAGATAGGTCAAATGATGGTAAAGCAATATTCAAGAACCTAGGCTATAGTTATCATATAATTCATTTCTTTGACCTAATGCTCAAGATGAATTCAGAGTCTACTACCAACTCTGAATAAGTACATCCAAATGTATCTCAACCTGCAAAATCCTGTGACTCCTCACTAGGATTATCCAAGTCTAGGTTTTGCTAAATTAAAATACTATCAAGCATTTATTCCAAAACTTAGAGTGGTTAATCCCTTCTTTGCTCAACATCGACTTAATAAGTACTTGACTATACCCAGAAACCTTCCATTCCTAGATTAGAAATCCAGGTAGACCAATATCAAAGTATAGTAATTTGCTTGCCAAGTCACCGTGATAGTCTCAGGTCGGAGGGACACTTATATCCATACCCTTTATACGAGATATTCTTGACAGTAAAGTATACAGAGTTGGTCATTGTTCAGTGAGATGTACTCTTATACTCACCTGCATATCACACTAATGTCTTCACTCCGTAGTTAAGAGGACAACCAACCTATATGGTACACAGTGGCCTATTTTTGATAAACATTGTCGTCCTAGGTAATAACGTATCATTTAGTCATGAATCAATTTAAGAACAACTTGATAATCCTCCTTTATCAAATCAATGTAGTTCTAAGGACTTCAACACATTGACAAGAAGATGACAAATAGTATTAAGCTATCAAAATTAATATTTTATTAATAATTCATGTGCATTTAAAAGATAACTCAATTATTTATAATCTAGATGATTGGCCTTAGGATACTTTTTCTAACAACTCCTACTTGGACTAGAGCCTATCATAATAGTATCGTATATCTATCTTCTACTTATGACCATCGAACTCTTTAATTCCGAGGGCTTTAGTAAAAGGATCGGCCAGGTTCTCCTTTTTGTCGATCTTTTGCAAGTCGACATCATCTCGTTCTATAATATCTTGGACAAAGTGGTAGTGATGCAAAAAATGCTTGGTCTGCTAATGTACCTTCGATTTCTTTGCTTGAGTAATGGCTCTAGTGCTATCATAATGCAGAACAATTAGACCATGAATGGAGGGTGCCACTCCAAGTTTATTGATGAACTTTCACAACCATACAGCTTCCTTTATAGCATCCAATACCGTAATGTACTCCACCTCGCATACAAAATCAGTCATAGTATGCTGCTTGAAACTTTTCTAGCAAACAGCTCCTCTGTTAAGGGTAAAGATATAATATGATATACTTTTGCTATCATCCCAATCTAGCTGAAAACTTAAGTCAGTATAACCAACTAGTTTCAAGTCAGAATCTCTATAAAACCAACCATTGGTCCTTAGTATTTCTAAAATACTTAAGAATAGTTTTTACAATCTTTCAATGGTTTTCACTTGGATCAGATTGATATCTACTCACTACTAGTGAGTATGCAATATCTGGTCACATACATATCATAGCATACATAATGGATCCCACTGCTGAGACATATGGAATCCTACTCATATGCTCTCTCTTTTAAAGAGTTGTTGAACAACCATTCTTAGAAAGAGTAATTCTATGACCTATCGAAAGATAGTTTTTTTGGAATTTACAATGTGATATAAATTTTAAGTTTAGACTGCAAGCGCACGGTGTGCAGGGTAGCACATCCGGCGAGTATGGGTCGATCCCATGAGAAATTAAGTGTGTGAACTATGTTCAAATCCTTGCTCAGACGAGCTTTAACAAAGATGGAAAGAGAATTTTTCTTTACTTTCTACTTGAAACAAATTAATTAATTAAAGAGATAAATAATCTAAAGCTCTAGGACTTTTAAATCTATTAGACCAATGACTTAGAAAGCCTTCCTAAGATTTCTCTCATATCATCTTTTCAACTTCTTTCTTTGTATTAACCAAGTATGGATTATGAAGAGATTTTAATCCAATAATAATCCATCAAGATTTCTACAAGGAAGAAGAAAAAAATATTTAAAAATTTATGAGCCTTATATCTATTACCCTTCTTACATCGAATCAAGTATGAACTCTGAAGGGATTGAAACACAACAATAATTCATCAAGTCTCTTGGCAAGAAGTTTAAAAAGAAAGAAAGATTTTTAAAAATTAAAAGTCCAAAAAGAGATCCTAAAAAAAAGCTTTTGATCATGGTTTAGCTTCATCGCCAACCCTAAAGGATTTGCTTAGCCAAACATGATCTAAATTAAAACTTTAAAAATTATTCAAAAATATAAAAAAAATTCTACACTACTTGCTAAAAATTAAATTGCAAAAATTAAAAATGTGTAGAAGTTAAACTAACCTAAGTGCAAAAGTTTAAATTGCATAAATTAAATTGCAAGAAATTAAATTATCATAATACGAAAATTAAAAATTATAAGAATAATTGAAATAAGAAAAATAAAATTTTATTACTGAAAACTAATCTAATCACAAACCATTTAACTCCTAAGCCATTAACAGGGCTTGGAGTTAAGTAAACTTAGAAATTGACAGAGCTTTTTTCCCTCGGCTCACTCTCCCTGATAGAACTTTTTTTTCTCAACTCACTCTCCTTCTCGTATGTTGGAAGGATGGAAGAAAGTGAGAAGGAGCAGAAGAATATGGGCTGAAAGTAGAATACAGAATGGTGATGAAAGGTGGATAGAAAGTGGAATGGATCGAGAGATGCCCCAGGTAGCGAAGAGATGATGCTCTTGTATAGGCAAAAAGAAGCACATCAGGCCTGCATGGGAACTGTGTTGGTTTTCCATCGCTATCTGCCCTAACAGCTTCTGTTCCTTATTCTTATCTGCTGGATCATCGTACTCGCCTAACCATCACACGATTTTCATGGCTCCATTCCAACCATCTCACCGGCATATCTACGATCAAACTTTTCTCGTTTTTGGACATTCCTGGTCCAACTTCCAACAGCATTTGGATTTACAACAGGGGCAACGACGGGCAACTCTTAGCCAAAAGATGGCATGGGACGACTCGGGTAAAGGCATGGGCTTTGATAGATCAGGAAGGTGGTGGTAGAAGGAAGCCGGTGGCAGCATCAAGGAGAATAACCGGCGACTAGATCTCGGGATGGAGGCAATGATGGCTAAGGACATTGAAGCAGCAACAATGGCCGATGGCATCAATGGCAGCTTGGAATGAAGGCATCTCGTTCGTGCTCTTCTTCGGCTACCGATGGCATGTGAGGTGGTGACGACATCAGGACAGCAACATGGTGGTTTGAGACGGAGGAGATGGTGGCTGATCAAAGAAGAAGGAAGGCTACCGGTGCTTTGGAAGCTTCTCTAGTGACTTTTCTAGCAGTGGACAATGATCGACGGTAGCTGGACAACTTCGAGGGCGACGAATGGCGATGAAAAACTATGCACAGTGATTGGGAATGGATCAAAAAATAGGAAGATCGTGGCCGGCTTCAATGGTGACTTCCAATGATTTTTCCAGTGAAGGGTGGCTCCCAGCGGCTTCCCCGGCAAGAACGGTGCTCGGGAAGGTCTGTGGTCCATGCAATGGTTCCGTGGACTGGCGATCATGGCAACCATGGACCATTACGGCTCCTATGAACCTAGCAGTCGATCCATGGTGCACCGACTACTTTAATATTCATGCATTGTTTTAATAGACTTCAAATTTTGATTCTGGGGTTGTTTGAACTCCGATTTGAGTATCGTTTGTACTATTGGATCCCAAAAATTGGACTCTTCACTTTGACAAGGTTCTTTGCTTAATATATTGTATAAAAGTATCAAATTTAAAAAATAAAGATAATTTGATCTAAAAATTAATGCTTCTATGACTAATATTTATGTACTTATCACCATGCTAAACCGTTTCAACATAGTATCAATATACATCGATTGGGATAACCTAGCAACCTTTTAGATTTATCTCTATAGAACTTTATCCCAAGGATATAGGTTGCTTCTCCCAGGTCCTTCATGGAGAATTGGAATAACAGCCAAATCTTTATTCCCTGCATTGTAGGAATGCCATTTTTGATTAAGAGAATATTATCTACATACAATACAAAAAGTACAATTGCTGAACCATTGGCCCGTTTGTATATGCAGGGCTCTTCTTCGTTTTTAACCAAGCCATCCATTTTGATCACCTTATCAAAACGTATGTTCCAACTTTGAGATGCTTGCTTCAATCTATAAATAGATCTTTGAAGCTCGCATACCTTTGATTCATCTATAGATATAAATATTGGAAATTGTGTCCCAAAGTCAATTGTCTAGGCCGTAGACGGTTGTGCTATTTGTATATTGGATATAAATTTTGATATAAATAAAAGTTATCTTTTGGCAGTTCATCACAAGTGCATTTTCCTTAATATAAACTCTTGTGTGATGAAGTCCTTAGAACTTCCTTGTACTCAATATAGAAAGGATATATCGAGTAGTTCTTAAATTATTCATGATCGAATGATGTATTGTTATAGGACGACTATGAATCAAGTATAGATCATTGTATGTCATATAGGTTGGATATCCTCTTAACCAAGGAATGTGTAGACATTGGTATGATATGCAAGTGGAGTGTATGACATTTCACTGAATGTGACCCACCTAACAAAACTTCCTTTTCTATCAAAGGGTTGTTCACTAAGGGATATGGATATATGTATCCCTCAGACCTAAGATCACCATTGTAACTTATAAGCAACTCACTGTACTTTGGCACCGGACTTTTCGAATTTCTAATTCGGTCTTGAAAGGATGCTGGGTGCAGTCAAGTACTTATGGAGCAATGGTAGGATCAAGATGGGATTGAACTCTCCAAATTAATTAGAGTGAATGACTCACTGATGTCTCGATATAGCAAAACCTTGGCTAGGGTAGTTCTGGTGAAGAGTCACTGAACTTGCAAAATTGAGACATATGTTTAGATGAGCTGATTTAGGGTTGGCAGTCTAACCCTAAGTCATCCAGAGCATTAAGTGGTCAAAGGGATGAATTTTATAGTAATCGTATGCCAAAGATTTTTGATGATTGCTCTGCAACTTTGACCTATCCGGATGTCGGGTGTCATTGCTAGATAGCGACTTCGATTGGTACTGGAATTGTTCCAGTGCTACCGGCTTAGTATTCGAACCTATGAGGTCACATGCCATAGGGATAAATACTTAACCTAATAGCCGATTGATGATTGGAAATCATCTAGGGGTCAAAATTTTATAAGATAAAATTTTACTTATGTGTCGACATTTCAATGTGTTGACCCATGGACTTATCTCATGAGTCGACACTTAGCTTCACAAAAGTTATGAAATTATTCTTATCAATTGTTAATGATGTCTTGGAGGTCTAATGTGCAATATGATTGCTTCTAAACTCAATTTGATTGAGTTGCAAATTTACTAGCTCGAATCAAATCGGATTTGATTCGGACTAGGTTTGGGTCAACTCGGGTTGAACCAAAATTAGTGCACCTTATGCATTTGAGTTTGAAATTTGATTTTAAACTCAAACATCATTTAATTTCAAATTATTAGTTTAATTTTCAAATTTAACCTGATATTTGAAATTAATGGTTGGATAATTGTTGTCCTTAACTCCCTCCCCACTAATTCTTCCCATAACTCTCACCCACCTTCCTCACTCTCTCCTATAAGATAGGGGCTGTTTAGGACGTGGAAGAAGAGAGGAAATGAAAGGTTTTTGACAGAAAAGCTTTGCAAAAAATTGATAGAAAAAGGAGAGAAAGCTAGAGTGGTCTTCTACCAAAAGTTGGGAGGAGAGATCTAAGGGTATTGGGTGTGCGATTGCCTAGTGCTCTAGGCTGGGAAAGAGAGTCTAGGAAGGATTGTTTCTAGAGTGTTTCCCACCTCCATTGTGTTCTTCGGCGGTGTGAGGAGTCTTGACATTCAAGGAAAAAGAATTGGCTACCAAGGAGTTTCCGGAGCTAGCACTTCGAAAAGCACCGGTCAAGCAAGTCCTCGGTGTAAACCACCCATGAAGGCCAGATGATTGTGTGGCTGGTAGAGCTTCGTCCACCTCTTCAGTTGGTGATTTGAGAGCATCATCCATTCCATCTTCCACTACTGCAAGGAGTTGCTTTGCATCTTCAAAATGTGTGCATCAAAAGGTTTGATACGGTAGGTTCATGTTTTATATTATACATTGCTGTTCATGTCATATTACATTGGTAGGCTATGTAAAAGTAGTTTCTATATCATGTTTAGATTAAAATAGTTTAATCTTTATTCTTCTGCTGCAATGCATGTTAAAAAGGTTTTAAAATGCATATCTTTTGCTTGCTTATGGTTCCTCTTAATAAATTCTTCAGGTTGTATCATATACACCTCTTCTTCTAACTTTCCATTTATAAAAGCAATTTTGACATTCATTTGCCATATCTCAAAATCAAGATACACTGCTATTACAAGTATAATCTGAATGGATTTGAGCATTGATACAAGAAAAAATGTCTCGTCATAATCAATATCATAATGCTGACATTATCTCTTGGCAGCCAGATGGGCTTTACAGGTCTCTACCATCCTGTCTATGCCCTTTTCTTTTTGAAAATTTACTTGCATCCAATAAATTTTACCCATTCAGGTGGTTCAACCAGCGTCCATACATTGTTGATTTTCATGGACTCCATTTTGAATTTCATGGCTTCAAGCTATTACTTAGAGTCGAAACTTTGCATTGCATCCATGTAGGTGATCGGATCCTCGTTGTTTTTATCAAGTTCAACAAGATCACCATCCCGAATCAAGAAACTATAATATCTATCTGATTAATGCGATACCCTACTAGATCTCCTTAAGGTTGCCTCTATAATAGGCTTTAAATATGATTGTGTTGGTTTAGTTAATTATGTCGGTTCTTCTACCTATTAAACTTTTTCAAGTTCAACCTTAAAAGCATCAGTTCCTTTCCCAAAAAAAATTCTTTCAAAAAAGATTGCCTTATTACTAACAAATACTTTATGTTCATCAGTATGGTAGAAGAAATAACCCTTAGTTTCCTTTGAGTACCCTATAAATTTATACCTATCAGACCTAGGCCCAAGTTTGTTTGTTTTTAAACATTTGACATTAGCTGGACATCCTTAGTCCCTAAGGTATGACAGTACTGACTTATGTCCTGTCCATATTTCATATAGAGTTTTGTCTATAGACTTGCTAGAAACTATATTTAGAATGTAACAAGCTGACTCTAATGCACATCCCCAAAAGGAGATAGGCAGATTTACAAATCCCATAATAAATTGAATCATATCTAACAGGATTCAATTTCTCCTTTCAGACATTCCATTATGCTGAGGTGTCCCGAGAGGAGTCCATTATGAGAGAATCTCATTCTCTTCTAAATATATCATAAATTTATTGGTAAGATATTCACCTCCTTGATCAAATCGAAGGATTTTAATATACCTGTCAATTTATTTCTCTACTTCATTACAAAATCATTTGAATATCTCAAATGACTCTGACTTATATCTCATCAAGTAGACATACCCATATCTTGTAGGTCATCAGTAAACATGATGTAGTGATATCCACCTATAGCTAAAGTGTTCATGGGTTGACATACATCAATATGTATTAAACTCAGAACTTCAGTGGCTCTTTCATCCTTTTTAGTAAAAGATGACTTTGTCATCTTTTCAAGAAGACATGATTCATAGGTCAGTAATGATTCAAAATCATTGACCTCAAAAACTCCCTCTTTAAATAATAAGTTCATCATATTCTTATTACTATGACATAGCTTACAATGCCAAAGATAGATATCAAATACATTTTCAATCCTAGGATATCTATTAGATATGTACATTATATTCACAAGCTATAATAAAACATAAATGTCATCCTTCAATTGTCCATACATTATAGTAACACCATTCAAAATAATATCACAATAACTATCTTTTATTGATAAATGAAAACCATTTTTGACCAAAAGGCCTATAGAGATCACATTCATCAAAAAATAGGATAACAGTACCAATCACCTAAAACAATGATATTAGGATAAAAAATAAGCTTAATATTTCTAAAGCTACAACTGGAACAGATCTTCCATCTCCACTGTTCAGGAATTTTTTTCCATCTTCAAATCTTTTACTAATATGATGTTCGAATTATAAATATTAATAAGGCTTCTGGTATATAATACCCAGGTAGTAGTATCACAAATAGAAAAATTATAAGGTGTTACATACAAGTACTTTGTCTAACAACATCTTACTGGTTCTTCTTCTTTCTTGGCCTGTTCAAGTCCAGCGAGGCAATATAAAAAGGACAATTCCTCTTCCAATATCCTTGCTTCTTATAGTAGAAGCATTCAGCTTGAGTATGGTTAGCTTTTAACTTATTGATCTAACCTGGCTTAGTCACTAGAGTACTTTGTATCTTTTTCTTATTTTTTTTTCCTTTCTTAAAAGGATGATGTCCTGTCGATCCTCTCACTATATTCATCAATCCCTTATAGAGCTGATGATGCTTCTCATAGGTTTGTAGTAATCGCAACAGACCATAGTAATTTATTATAAGCCTTGTCATTTTATAATGATCAAGGAAGTCAATGTAGGACTTCGACAAAGAATTAAGGATCGCATCCTTTCCCAGCTATTCATGCAGAAAAAATTTAAGTTTGTCCAAGCACTCAATCAGTTCAATCATGTACAATACATGATCAGTGACCAAAGCCCCTTCCATCATCCTTGTGTTGAAAATGGTACAAGATATTTTGTACCTTTCAACATCATCGAGAGTGCCAAAGGATTCTTTCAAACTTGAAGTATGCTCTTTGGCCGAGCATCCTTAAACTTGAGATTCAATTCATCATTCGTGGATGCCCACATAGTGCAATGGACCGTGGTTCAGTTACTAAGCCACTTATGATAAGTATCTTGGGCCACACCACGAGTATTCTGAGCACCGCACCACGAGTATTCTGAGCAGGCTCCTCAGGTGTCGGATCTATCAGTACATACAGAATCCGTTCATGCTCCAGGACTATTTTTAAGTTTCGATACCAGCTATCAAAATTGGATTTCATTAATTTTTCATTGTCTGACAATGAATAGAGCAATAAAGTGGTGGCCATATTAATCTAAAAAGTGAACAAGACCTAATTAGTATATGAATCATTTAATTATAAAGACTTGGATAGTCTAAAGGTTCTCCCACTATTTTTGATCAAATTGATAGCCTCTACCTTCAATTCGAGGAATTACACCAATTTCTTAGTAGGTACTAGAATCCAATAGACTGCACATGAGCCCGACTTTGGCCAGCTCATCCATGTGCGTCTAAAGGTAAGTTCTTAACTAATTATTTCTCTAAAAAATTTTTGATAATAATTTTATCCTAGGATCTAATCAGTAAGCCTTTGGGCTACCACTGAAAGTCCTGTTTAAGTCCAACTATTAAGATGATAGGACTAAGTGCTTCTAGCCAATAATGCTCAAGCTTGACTTTGGCTAGCCAAACTAACCATCATTTAGAAAGAATGACTAAGCCATAACAATATGAATAATAGTTCCAATTACCAGATCATCACCAGGTCTTTGGACCTCCAATGATCATCTTAACTGATATGGCAGATCATTGATGCGAAGGCATCTAACATGGCAAACCATTGATGAGGAGTCTACGTCATGAACAAATTGGCATTTGAAGTGGCATGTCAAGCTTTCGTCCGAGGTGAGCTCCCGGTCGAGATCGAGCTCCCATCTGAGGCAAGCTCCCAGCTGAGATCGAGCTCTCATCCTAGGTGAACTCCCATTCAAGGTGAGCTCCTGTCTGAGATGAGCTCCTAGTCGAAGTCGAGCTCCCGACTGAGGTCGAGCTTCCATCTGAGGTCGAGCTCCCATCCAAGGTGAGCTCCCGTCCGAGGTAAGCTCCCATCCAAGGTGAGCTCCCAGCTGAGGTCGAGATTCCATCTGAGGTGAGCTCCCACCCAAGGTGAGCTCCTGTATAAGGTAAGCTCTTGTTTGAGGTTAGCTCCCAACCGAGGTCGAGCTTCCGTCTGAGGTGAGCTCCCATTCGAGATGAGCTCTTCACCAGGCCACATGTTGGAGGTGATTAGGACCTCCATGGTCAGCACAACAGGGTGGACAGGAAAAGAGGGGGGCATGCTCCCCCGGGGAGTGACCGCTAGAGAGAGCTCCGATGGTGACCCCAGCATGCATCATCGCCATCCCCGTCGAACCCTCTACAGCTCTCGAGGAGTCGCATCCCCTTCGATAGAGGTGCTTCACTGGGGCTCCAGGCCTTGTAGCATACCGTCTGCACCCATTGTAAGGGTGTGCTCCACCGGGGCTCCAGATTTTATAGCACACCGTCTACACCCGCTACAAGGGCATGCTCCATCAGGGCTCCAAGCCCTGTAGCACGTCGTCTGCACCCACTACAAGGGTGTGCTCCATCAGGGCTCTAGCCCTGTAGTGTGCCGTCTGTACCCCCGCCAGGACAGTGCTCCTCTAAGCACTTGGGCTTGGCAGCAAGATGCCTGCACCTTCCAAAATGAGCTTTCAATCGGGGTGCCAGACGCCATGGCGTGCCACTCACACTTATCATAATGGGTTACCCTACTAAGGGTACTGATCTTGCGGTATACCACCTGCACCTGTGGCATAGTCTCCCTCCGAGAACCCCAAACCTTATCCCATGTGGATTTAGGAACGAGGCAATCCTAGAAGAAGGAAACCCTCGAGGAAAGGGGAGAAGAGGCCCAAGGCTTGAGGGGATAGAACTAACTGATATAAGATGGAGCAGGAACCTTAGACGAAGGTAAGCAAGTAACGGTAAGGGCTGGACGAGCACCAGAAGACTCCCTTAGACACCCACATCTCTAACCCTCACATTTTTTAAACCCTCTGGACGCGGAGGCGTTCAGGATCCTTGCTAAGGAGGATCTATTCTCCTAGATCGTTCTACTAACTTGATCATCAGAGTGTTCCCGCCAAGATCCTTGGTTCATGCCTCCTCTTTTTTGTAGGGCTAATTGACCAACCGGTAATAGCGACGATGTGACAGGAACCACAGCCCTCTTGTGAGAGTTCTACTTTGACCGAACCCCTTCTGAGTTTCAAGCCACGGCGATCTAGGTGGCAATAGATTGGCATGCCAAGAAGGAGGGTGAGTTGAGACTGCATAGTGATCGACCGACGATACTGACCACCCCGCCTTGAAGGCATCTATGAAGCTCGGTGGCCCCATAGTGATGACCCGAGCATGAGAAGCCTCGATCAACCACATCAGAGAGCCATCCCTTCACAACGATCGACATAGTTTGGAGGTGGAGCTCCCCAATCCACCACCACTACCTCCAGCAAACCCACGGATCACCGCACTAGCCCAACAGGTTCAGACCTTGGCAGCGGTAGTGCACTAGCTGCACCACCAACATCGGTCCTTGGTGACCCAATAGTAACCCAAAACTCTAGTGGCCCAGGTCGCCAGATCTTATGTCAACCTACTGTCCTTCTAGGCAGGGCCGTCGCACCCATGGGCTGCATCTTGCCCGTGAGGGAGCCTGAGGATGGCCAAGAGATGGTGCTGGGATAAATCAACTAACTAGGAAAGCCATTCCCTAATCATGGACCGCGATGTCACTTCCCCTCGATGCACCAGCAAGGCAAAAAGCCGAGGAATGAGCTCTTCCTATTTTCACCTCTCTCCCCTCCGATGGTCTCGGTGGAGGGATCGACTGGACCGTCGGAGGGATTGACTGATGAGGCCATCCAACAGTGGGCCAAGAAGTGCCTGGAGGAGTAGGAGCACAAGCTAGCTGAGCTTGCCCATCGATTCGATGATATATAGGGCACCCCAGGTGAGCCCACGGGCTACGATGCCCGTCGTCCTTTCTCCCACAGGATCCAAGAGAAATCGATTCCCAACCAATTATGTATGCCACAGGTGGACCCCTATGATGGGACCACTGATCCCTTAGACCATATTGAAAGCTACAAGGCTCTCATGCAAGTCCAAGGGGCCATCGATGCTGTCCTTTGCATCGCTTTCCTGGCTATGCTCTGAAAGGTCACTCGAGTTTGGTATTCTCATCTCAAGCCAAATAGCATCGACTCCTTTGAGCACCTGGAGAAGAAGTTCATGGCCCACTTTGACACATGTCAAAAGGTGCCCTGCAAGACAGATAGCCTCTTTTCAATCCAATAACAGGATCACGAGACCCTTCAAAATTATGTGTCCTACTTCAAAGTCGCTACCCTAAAAATCTATAACCTGGATGAGCCTGTTGCCATATTGGCACTAAAGAGAAGGCTCAAGATCTCTCGTTTCACCTGCTCCCTCGACAAGAAGCCCTTGAAGACTTATTCCGAGCTCCACCTCCATGTGCACAAGTATATTCGAGCAGAGGAGGTTGACTGCACCAGGAGGGAGTTTCACAAGAGGTCCCTCAAAAAGCAACCCCAAGGGGAGCTGATAGGGACCCATAGACCCAAGGCCACTTCGAGTTTGAATCTAAGCCCAAAGCCAGGGAATGCCCTTATTAGGGATGAGAAGTACACTCCTCTCCTCGCTCCATGATCCAAGATCCTCATGGAGATTGAGGACAAGCGGTATCTGCACCGCCCTCCCTCTTTGAAACCCTCTGCTAGCAGAGATAAGTCCCGGTACTGCCAATTCCACCGGGACCATGGTCACGACACCGAGAAGTGCTGCCAACTAAAGAGAAAAATTGAAGACTTGATCAGGAGATGCTACCTTGGAAAGTTTGTAAGCAGGAGGCCTCCATGCGGGCCCCAGGGCATAGAGGCCCTTCCTCCTCCCATCAATAACTAGCCCATAGAGAAGCCGGTGGGTATGATCTCCTGGAAGGCAGGGCGAGAGCCAAAAAGAGCCAGGGCGAGGGAGGGACTCGATGTTGTACTTTCCTTTGTGAGAGAGGGGGAGCTGGGACAGAAAATCTGAATAATGATGCTGTTATCATAGAAATGATGATAGCTAAGTATCCTATAAAGAAAATTATGGTTGATAGTGGAAGCTCAGTCGATATCCTTTTTTACAATGCTTTTGCTAGGATGAATCTATCCCCTAGATTGTTGAAGTCGATATTTATCCCCTGGTAGGCTTCACTAGAGACTTTGTACGGGTCGAAGGAGAAGTCACCCTCCTGTCATGGCCGGGACACCACCCCAATAAAGTACTATCATGATGACCTTTATAGTGGTCAGGCTCCCTTCGGCCTACAACATGATTCTGGGCTGCCTAGGGCTTAACCAGCTTGATATGGTCATCTCTACCAAGTGGCTCCTTGTTCAGTTCCTAACCCTGCATGGGGTGGAGGAGATGAGGGGGTCCCGCCAACTGGTCCAGCATTGCCTGCAAGCGATCCCTGGTGCCAAGAGTGCTGAAGGAGACACCGTAGTTGAACAGCTAGACCAAAGGGAGCAGAAAGTTAAAGGCGGATCGATGGAACATTTGCTATCGTTCCCCCTCGGGGATGATTCCTTGAAGACAATACAGGTAACAACCCTCCTGTAAGAAGAAGAGAGACTACCTCCTCAGTTTCTTACAATCAAATGTTGATGTTTTCGCTTGGACGGTGGCGGACATGCCCGAAATACCCCCAATGTTATCACACATAGGTTGAACGTCGACTCCAAATGTTGTCTGGTCCGACAGAAGAAGAAGAGCTTCACCCCAGAAAGGCAAAGAGTGATAGACGAAGAAATTAGGAAGCTCCTTATAGTAGGCTTCATTCGAGAGGTACAGTATCCCAGCTGGCTGGCTAACGTGGTTATGGTCAAGAAGGCCAATGAAAAATGGAGGATTTGTGTGGACTACACCGATCTTAATAAGATGTGCCTAAAGAACAATTTCTTGCTATCCAAGATTGATCAATTAGTGGACACCACCTCGAGGCACCGCATGCCCAGCTTCATGGATACGTTCTCTGGGTACAACCAAATTCGCATGCATTCGAAAGACAAGGAGCACACAGCCTTCATGATGGATCGAGGGACTTTCTGTTATAAGGTGATGCCATTCGGCCTTAAGAACACTGAGGTGACGTACCAACACTTGGTCAACAAAGTCTTTGAGGACTAGATTGGTTGAAATATGTAGGTTTATATGGATGACATGCTCGTCATGAGTGCCCAAGATTTGGACCACATCATCGATTTGGTAGAGGCTTTCAATAACCTTCGCCTTCACAAGATGAGGCTAAACCTAGCGAGTGCACATTCGATGTGGCAGTGAAAAAGTTCTTGGGATTCATGGTCACCCAGCACGGGATCAAGGCCAACCTAGAGAAGATTCATGCGATCACGGACATGAAGCACCCCACTTTGAAGAAAGAGGTCCAACATCTGACCGGCCACATCGCTGCCTTAAGTTGCTTCATCTCGCACTCCATGGAGCGTTGCTTGCCATTCTTCAAGGTGATATGTAAGATGCATGACTTCGCATAGACCGAAGAGTATTGCGAAGTATTCGAGGAACTGAAGAAGTTCCTCGCCTCCCCCCATTACTGTCCAAACTGGAGAGCAGAGAGGAGCTCCTCCTCTACATGACGAGCTCCTCTAGGGTAGTAAGTTCGGTGTTGGCCCAAACCAATGGAGACGGTGTCCAGAGGCTAGTGTATTACACCAACAAGCTACTTCGTGATGCGAAAACAAGGTACACCCACTTTGAAAAAATTATTTTTTCATTTATAGTGTCTGGTCAACATCTCAGGCCTTACTTCCAAGCCCATCCAATCGCGATTCTCATCGACCAACCCTTGAGAGCCATTTTGAGTCATCCAAACACTTTCGGATGCCTAGCCAAGTGGGCGGTGAAGCTTAGTGAATTCGACATCTCTTATCACCCGCAACCATCCTAGAGGGTCTAGGTTCTGACTAACTTACTGGTGGATGGATGGATGCGGAACCGGAAAATGCCCCTCCCAAACCTGCACGGCACCCACCGGTGGAAGAGAAGGCCTGGATCCTCCACATGGATGGTGAAGGTGAAAAGCACCTACACCAAGCATACAATATGCAGGAAAAACAGGACAGAAGGAATGCATTTTAAAATAATTTTAAAGCATGCACAGTGGAAGGCTCGGTAGATAGATCTAAATGATCTACCGATCTGCCCACAACAGGATCTAGCATAATGACCTAGCATGCAACATAATATCAAAGCAAGAGAGGAACACAAATATAAAAGTACCATACCTTTATACTGAGAGAAGCTATGGAAGGAGGAGGGTGCTCGAGACATACACTTGTCTGGCCTCTATAGGTAATCTACACCTGGACTCGACTCTGATCAACTCCCTCGGAGTGCTAGCTCTTCGGGATCCTTGGATAGATCTTCTTCTTCCGAGAAGACTAGGAGGAGAGTTGGAACCCCTTTCCAAGAGAACTCTCTTTCCAAGACCTAGCTAGAATGAGAGGATTCTCATACCCAATCCCAAAACCTTTCACAACCCTTCTCTATCTTTCTCTCTCAAAGTTTTTCTCAAAAATCTGTTGCAACCACAGAAATGACGTTCATTTGTAGGGGCAGCAGGGAGAGAGAGAAAGAGGAAGGGGGAGAGATGAGGGGAGAGAATGTGGAGAGGATCAAGGTCATACAAAATGGGTCCAACCCAAGAAGGTAAGTATGACTATCATACCAAATAACCTTGGAGCCAAAACTAGTTTGAATTCGAAATTCAAACTAGGTCAAAACTTGCCCCAAAATCTTCCCAAAAAATCTTTCCAGAATTCTACCCGTCACAGGAAATGTCGACTCACGAAAATTGCCAAGTGTCGACACTTCACCAAGTATCGATACCTGCAAAATTCCAAGTGTCGACACTTGGAACAAAGTCAATTATATTGACTTCCGATGACGGAAAACGATTCTTAATCGTTGATTAGCCTTAAGATCATATAGAAATCCTCTATGGTGTGTGACCCTATAGGTTCGGACATTAAGCCGGTAGCACAGAAACATTTCCAGTACCAGTCAAAGTCCTCATCTAGCAATGATACCCAACGTCTGGATAGATCGAAGATGTAGAGCACTTCAGAAGAACCTCTGGCATATGGTTACCGCATAATTCATCCCTTTGACCACATAATGCTCAAGATGACCTAGGGTTCGACTGGCAACCCTAATTTGGTTTATCCAGATTATGTCTCAATCTCACAAGTTCTGTGGCTCTTTACAAGAACTACCCTGGCCAAGATTTTGCTAAATTGAGACATAGTGAGTCATTCACTCCAAACTATTTGGATGGGTCAATTCCATCTTGATCCATCACTGCTCCACAAGTACTTGACTGTACCTAGAAACCTTTCATCACTAGATTAGAAATCCAGGTAGTCCAGCACCAAAGTACAGTAAGTTGCTTGCAAGCTGCCATGGTGACCTCAGGTCTGAGGGACACATATACCCATATCCCTTCGCGAGCAACCCTTTGGCAGAAAGGAGTCCGTAGATGGTCACATTCAGTGAAATGTCATACATTTCACTTGCATGTCACACCAGTGTCTCCACACTCCTGGGTTAAGAGGATAACCAACAAATGTGACATGCAACAACCTACACTTGATACATTGCCGTCCTATAACAATGTATCCTTTGGTTGTGAACCACTTTAAGAACTACATGATATATCCTCTCTATATCAAAATAATGTAGTTCTAAGGACTCCATCATACAAGAGTTCATCTCAGAAAAATATAAAAATGATGAACAGTCAAAATAAATAACTTTTATTTATTAAAAGAATTCATATACAAATACAAGTTAGCATAACTGTCTACAGCCTAGACGATTGACTTTAGGATACAATTTCCAACAACTCCCACTTGGACTAAAGCCAATCGATACAGAATCTCATTCCTATTTTTCATTTACAATAGTCGAACTCTTGAACTTCGACGGCTTTAGTGAAAGGGTCAATCAGGTTTTCCTTTCCATCGATCTTCAGAAGGTCAATGTCACCTCGTTCTACGATCTCTCGTACAAGGTGATAGCACTGCAGAATATACTTTGTGTGGTGATGAGACTTCAACTTTTTGACTTGAGCAATGACTCCAGTGCTATCATAGTACACCGAAACAGGACCATCCAGGGAAGGTGCCACTCCCAGCTCGCCAAGGAACTTCCACAACCACACAGTTTCCTTTGCCACATCTGATGCTACAATATACTCTGCTTTGCATACTGAGTCCACCACAGTAGGTTGCTTGAAACTTTTTCAACAAACAACTCCTCCATTTAGGGTAAAGATAAATCCTGACACACTCTTGCTATCATTTTTATTTGACTGGAAAATGGAGTTAGCATACCCCACAAGTTTCAAATCAAATTCTCCATAAATTAGCCATCGGTCCTTAGTATTTTGTAAATACTTAAGGATGGTCTTTACCACTTTCCAATGAGCTTCACCTGGGTCAGATTGGTATCTGCTCACTATGCCTAGTGAGTATGCCATATCTAGTCTAGTACATGTCATGGCGTACATGATAGAACCCACTACCGAAGCATATGGGATTCTACTCATATGCTCTCTCTTTAGAAGTTGTTGCATAATTCCTTTTGGAGAGATCAATTCCAGTGCCTATCGGGAGATAGCCCTTAGAATTTTTCATGCTGAACCGTTTTAGCATGGTGTCGATGTATGTAGATTGGGACAGTCCCAAAAGCCTCTTAGATCTATCTCTATAGATCTTCATACCCAGTATGTAAGAGGCTTCATCCAAGTCCTTTATAGAGAACTGAGATGATAACCAGACCTTTATTCCTTGCAGCGCTGGGATGTCAATCTCGATTAAGAGAATGTCATTCACATTCAATACAAGGAATATAATCACAGAACATTAGCCCATTTATAAATGCAAGGTTCAATCACAGAACCATTAGCCCATTTATAAATGCAAGGTTCTTCTCTGTTCCTAACGAAGCCATACGACTTGATACACTTATCAAATCGCATATTCCAACTCCTTGATGCTTGCTTCAATCCATAGATGGACTTTTGAAGCCTACACACCTTTAACTCATCTGTAGATGTGAGCCATTCAGGTTGTATCATATACACCTCCTCTTCTAGCTCACCATTCAAGAAAGCTGTTCAGACATCCATTTGCCATATTTCATAGTCAAAGTGTGATGCTAAAGCAAGCATAATCCGAATGGATTTGAGCATTGTCACAGGAGAGACCATCTCGTCATAGTCAATACCATAATATTGATGATACCCCTTGGCAACAAACAGGCTTTATAGATCTCTACCTGCCCGTCTGCCCCCCTTTTCCTTTTGAAAATCTATTTGCACCCAATGGATTTTATCCCTTCAGGTGCATCAACCAACGTCCATACATTGTTGATCACCATGGACTCAATTTCGGATTTCATGACTCCTAGCCATTTCTTAGAGTCCGACCTCTATATCGCATCCATATAGGTGATCGGATCCTCATTGTTCTCATCGAGTTCAACGGGATCACCGTCCTGGACCAAGAAACCATAGTATCTATCCGGTCAGCTCGGTACTCTACCAGATATCCTTAATGGTTCCTGAGTGAGCTCTGGGTGTGATCTAATCACAACCGGTTCTATGTTATCCCTTAAGTGTGTTGGTTCTTCTACTTGTTGAACTTCACTAAGTTTAATCTTAGCAGTTACAGTCCCTTCACCAAGGAACTCCTTTTCCAAAAAGATAGCCCTAAGACCGATGAACAACTTTTGTTCCTCAGCTAAGTAGAAGTAATACCCCTTAGACTCTTTTGGATACCCAATAAATAGGCACCGATCAGACCTAGGTCCAAGTTTATCCGTTTCCAAACATTTTACATAAGCCAGACAACCCCAAACCTGAAGGTGTGATAGTGTCGGCTTACGTCTAGTCCATATCTCATATAGTGTTTTATTAACGGACTTACTTGGAGCCCTATTCAGAAGGTAATAAGCTGATTCTAGAGCATATCCCCAAAAGGATACCGGCAGAGAAGCAAAATCCATCATGGACCGAACCATGTCTAACAGGGTTCGATTCCTCCTCTCAGATACTCCATTTAATTGAGGTGTCCATGGAGGTGTCCACTGAGAGAGAATCCCATTCTCCTCGAGATATGTAAGAAACTCACCCGAAAGGTATTCACCGCCTCGATCGGATCGAAGGGTTTTGATACACTTTCTAGTTTGTTTTTCTACTTCACTACGATACCGTTTGAACATTTCAAATGATTCAGATTAATGTCTCGTTAAGAAGACATAACCATACCTCGAAAAGTCATCTGTAAATATAATGAAATAGCTATACCCCCCTGGTACTAACATTCATGGATCCGCATACATCAGTATGTACCAAACTCAAAATTTTATTGGCTCGTTCACCTTTTCCAGTAAAATGTGACTTAATCATTTTTTCAAGAAGACAGGACTCACAGGTTGGAAGTGAACTATCTTCACTAAAATCAAGGAGACCCTCGCTTTTCAACATGTTTATCATGTTCTTGTTAACATGACTTAGCCTACAATGCCATAGGTATGCTTCGCTGACACTATCTATCCTAGGATGTTTGCTAGATGTGTACATTATACTAACTGGTCACAATAGTACATAAATACCATCACGCATTTGTCCATTCAAAACCATAGAATCATTCCAAATGATTTTGCAAACGTCATTCTTTATTGATAGTTCATAACTATACATGGCCAATCGGCCTACATAAATGACATTCAAAATAAAAGATGGACAAAAATGACACTCGTTCAAAACGACAGTACAGGACTCGAAAATAAGTTTAAGGACTCCTAATGCCTGGACTGGAACTCAGCTTCCATTTCCCATGTTCAAGAACCTCTAGCCGTCCTCGAATCTTCTACTAACTTGAAGTCCCTGCAAAGAATTGCAAATATGAATTGGACTTCCTGTATCCAATATCCAGTTAGTAGTATCGCAAACAGAGAAACTACAATGTGTTATCATATAAATACCTTGTCCAGGACCATCCTGCAGCTTTCTCTTCTTGGACCTGTTCGGGTCAAGGGATGCAATATAAAGAGGATAGTTCTTCTTCCAGTGATCCTGCTTCTTGCAGAAAAAGCACTTTGCAAGACTCTGATCAGCCTTCACTTTCTTGGCCTAACTAGGCCTAGAAGCACTTAGCACCTTTTTCTCTTTATTTTTCTTCTTCCCTTTCTTAAATGGGCGATGCCCTCCCGAAGATCCTCCCACTAGATTCACCATCCCTTTATTCAATTGATGGTCTTTCTCATAAGTCTGTAGCAACCCTAACAGACCGTGGTAGTTAACTGTAGGCTTATTCATTCTGTAATGATCGAAAAAATCTAGATAAGAAGAGGAGAGGGAATTCAGTATCGCATCTTTTCCAAGCTATTCATAAAAGAGACAGCCGAGCTTGCCCAAGCACTTAATCATCTCGATCATGTACAATACATGATCAGTGACCGAGGCCCCACCATGCATGCACGCGTTGTAGATAGCACAGGAGACCCTGTACCTCTCAACATCATCTGGTGTTCGAAAGACTCCTTCAACCTTTGAATGATTTCTTCCAGCTGGGCTTCCCTGAACTTGCGACTGAGCTCATCGTTCATCGCAGCCAACATTATATACCGAATAGTGGTCATGTTAGAGAGCCACTTCTGATTAGTGTCTTTGACTGAACCCCGAGCATTGGTAGCAAGAATCTTAGGTGCCAGATTCGATATCATATACATGATCCGTTCATGCTCTAAGACAATCCTGAGCCTTCGATACCAGCTATCGAAGTTGGGTCCATTGAGCTTCTCGTTGTCGAGAAGAGACCGGAGTGACGGGTTGGAAGACATCTAAAAGGAAAATCAAAGCTAATTAGTGTATATGAATTATTAACCTAAAGACATGGACTTTAGTCTAAAGGTCCCTCCCACTATTTTGCTCAAACCGGTAGCCTCTACCTTTAATCCGAGGAATTACTTTAATTCCCTAGTGGGTACCAGAGTCCAATAGACAACACATAAGCAGACTTTGGCCGGCCTACCCATGCGTGTCTAAAGGTAGGTTCTTTAATCGATTAGTTCTCTAAGTAACCTCTAGCATTTGAGTTTTGCCCCAAGAGGTACTTCAATCGGCCTTTGGGCCTCCTATTGAAGGTCCTGGTTAAGTCCAACCATTAACATGATAAAATTTAATGCTTCTAACTAACGAATAGTCAAGCCTGACTTTGGCTGGCCCACCTGACCACCGTTAAGAGAGTCACACTGAGCCATCATATTAGGAGAAATAATTCCAATAGCCTGATGAACATCCGATCTTTGGATCTGCCGATGAACACCCAACTATTGGACCCATTACCATCCCACTTAATGAGAGGCTAGGACTAGGTTATCCCTATAATTTTATCCTTTTAAGGACCTAATAATTTAGAGAGTTTTTAAATAATGTGACAGATGAAGAGATGAGAAGATAAGGATCAACCTCCCACTGACCAAATCAATAAATAAGGAGGGTTACACATAACTAATGATCCATGGGCACCTAAAATCAGTCAAGATTGATTAACCTTGGGTGACAAGGGTTAACACGAGTCAATGAGCTATCCAATCAATCCTGATCGACCATATTGGCCAGGTAAGTGAGATCATGGGTTGGGTTCCGCCATTAACTGTCTTGCCATAGACACCAACAGAGTTGGCCAGGTAAGAGGTAGCCCTAAAGAACCTTGATCACAATGCCAAACTTACCTCGACACCAATCGATTCATCAGACTCGATTAGACTAGCCTAAAGACTCGGGCTTTCTACTGAGCCACAAATTAGGTCCATTTAGATTATGAACTAATCAATCTAACTATTAGAGAGATCTAGAGAAGAAACCCTAACTCAACATTCGATTAGAATAGTCTTCTAATTTGTCCAATGCATCTAAACTTAGGTCTAACCCAATCAAGGACCTAATAGAAGCTAACCCATGACCCTTAAAGCTTATTGAAATGACTTAAAATCTTTGAATCATATTTTTAGAGTTCTTAGTCATTCTTAATTCTTAATTAAGTTCAATAGCCTTAATTAAATTAAAATAATTTTAATTTACAGATGTAAAATACTTTTACAAAAATTCAAAATTTGAATTCACTATTTTTCTGCATTTCATCCCAAGTGTCAACTCATCAAGAGCAAGTGTCGATACTTGGGTCGACTCAAGGCTTGAGATAGGGAGAAAACAGAACTTTAGATTTTTTGGCACCTGCTCATGAGTTGACACTTACAAGGCCAAGTGTCGACTCACGAGCCCAAGTGTCGACACTTCCTGGTCAAGTGTTGACACTTCAACCTATCACAGAGAAAAAATAGAACCTAGTTCTCAAGCAAAAATACTCATGAGTTGACACTTACAAAGCCAAGTGTCAACTCACAACCTAAGATAGTGAAAGAATAGTGACTTCAAATCCAATGTTTCTCCAAACATTCAATCAAAACCAATCAATAAAAACTCTTAGATTTTATCTAAAGTTATTTTATGATCATTTCATTAGATTAAAATATTTTTAATCTACATTTTCTTGCTTCTTATTTTTCTTTTCAAGAGTCAATCACATCGAAACCCCTACACGCCATAGGAGATCCCATTGAATGGGAAGAGAGGGTCTTGCAACCCTACTTCTCTCCTATGACCGGACAGCCATGATGAAGCACTTAATCCAAGTACTTAAGAAGTGATGTTGTTAGCATGCTAGAATCATTATACTACAAAAAAAAACCTATTGCTCTGATATTATTGAAGGTGAAAAGCACCTACATCAAGCATATAATATGCAAGAAAAATAGGGCAGAAGGAATGCATTTTAAAATAATTTTAAAGCATGCACAGTGGAAGGCTCGGTAGATAGATCTAAATGATCTACCGATCTGCTCGTAACAGGATCTAGCATAATGACCTAGCATGCAATATAACATCAAAGCAAGAGAGGAACATAAATATAAAAGTACCATACTTTTATACTGAGAGAAGCTATGGAAGGATGAGGACGCTCGAGCCACACACGTGTCTGGCCTCTGCAGGTAATCCACACCTGGACTCGACTTTGATCAACTCCCTCAAAGTACTAGCTCTTTGGGATCCTTGGGCCGATCTTCTTCTTTCGGGAAGACTAGGAGGAGAGCAGAACCCCTTCCCAAAAGAACTCTCTTTCCAAGACCTAGCTAGAATGCTAGAATTCTCACACCCAATTCCAAAACCTCTCACAACCCTTCTCTATCTTCCTCTCTCAAAGTTTTTCTCAAAAATCTATTGCAGCCACAGAAATGACGTTCATTTGTAGGGGCAGCAGGGAGAGGGAGAAAGAGGAAGGAGGAGAGATGAGGGGAGAGAATGGGGGAGAGGATCAAGGTCATACCAAATGGGTCCAACCCAAGATGGTAAGTATGACTATCATACCAAATAACCTTGGAGCCAAAACTGGTTTGAATTCGAAATTCAAACCATGTCAAAACTTGCCATAAAATCCTCTCAAAAAATCTTTCCAGAATTTTGCTCGTCATAGGAAGTGTTGACTCACGAAAATTACCAAGTGTCGACACTTCATCAAGTGTCAACACCTGCAAAATTCCAAGTGTCGACACTTGGAACAAAGTCAATCATACTGACTTCCGGTGATGGCAAATGATTCTCAATCATCGATTAGCCTTAAGATCATATAGAAATCCTCTATGGTGTGTGACCCCATAGGTTCGAACACTAAGCCGGTAGCACTGAAACATTTTCAGTACCAGTCAAAGTCCTCATCTAGCAATGATACCTAACGTCCGGATATGTCAAAGATATAGAGCACCTCACAAGAACCTCTGGCATATGGTTGCCACATAATTCATCCATTTGACCTCATAATACTCAAGATGACCTAGGGTTCGACTGCCAACCCTAATTTGGTTTATCTAGATCATGTCTCAACTTCACAAGTTTTGTGACTCCTTACAAGAACTACCCTGGCCAAGGTTTTGCTAAATTAAGACATAGTGAGTCATTCACTCCAAACTATTTGGAGGGATCAATTCTATCTTGATCCACCACCGCTCTATAAGTACTTGACTACACCCAGAAACCTTTCATCACTGGATTAGAAATCTAGGTAGTCTGGCACCAAAGTATAGTGAGTTGCTTGCAAGCTGCCATGGTGACCTCAGGTTTGAGGGACACATATACCCATATCCCTTCGCGAGCAACCCTTTGGCAGAAGGGATCTCCGCAGATGGTCACCTTCAGTGAAATGTCATACATTTTACTTGCATGTCATACCTGTATCTCCATACTTTTTGGTTAAGAGAACAACCAACAAATGTGACATACAACAACCTATACTTGATACAGCGTCATCTTATAATAATGTATCCTTTGGTCGTGAACCACTTTAAGAACTAAATGATATATCCTCTCTATATCAAGACAATATAGTTCTAAGGACTCCATCATACAAGAGTTCATCTCAAAAAAATATAAATATGATGAACAGCCAAAATAAATAACTTTTATTTATTAAAAAATTCATATACAAATACAAGATAGCATAACTGTCTACAGCCTAGATGATTGGCTTTAGGACACAATTCCCAACAAATGGGGCATCCAATGCTGGAGGGAGTGGGGCTAGTCTAATCCTTGCCAACTCAGATGGAGTGGTGACTGAGTGTGTGCTATGCTTTCTCTTCAATACAACAAATAACCAGGCTGAGTATGAGACACTCCTGATAGGCCTCAGGGTATCCTACGAGCTGGGGGTAACAAACCTGAAGGTCTTCACGGATCCACAGTTGCTGGTGGGGCAAGTCTCTAGGGACTTCGAGGCTCGGGATCCCATGATGGTGAAATACCTGTATCGGGTGCGTTTGCATGTGTTAGGCCTCCAATGCTTCAAGATTTTCCACATCCCTTACGGGGAGAATGCTCGCACCGATGCCCTCTCCAGGTTAGCAACCCTCCTGGACTCATTACTGGGGCATGCTCACATTGAGTATTTGGAAACCCCCTGCCATGAAGCCATAGGAGAGATCCAGCAGGTAACCCCCGAGGCCAGCTGGATGGATCCTTACATCAAATATATCATGAATGGCACCTTGCTGAAGAATCACATGAAAGCTAGCCTCCTCAAGTGGAAGGCCACCTGTTTCGTGTTGATGGATAGGCAGCTCTACTGGAGGTCCTACACTTACCCCCTGCTGAAGTGCTTGAGGCCAGTGGAGGCCATCTATGTACCCCAGGAGATACATGCGGGCATTTGTGGGAGTCACGTGGGGGGCAAGACATTTACCTACAAGGCCCTCCAACAAGGTTACTACTGGGAGACCATGCGCAAGGATGTGGCCAACTTCATAAGGAAGTGTGATTGTTGCCAAAGACACGCTCACATCCAATGTCAGCTGGCCTCTCCCATATCCCAGCTTTCCTCTCCATGGCCCTTCAACCAATGGGGGATGGACATCTTAGGGCCATTCCTCCCGGCATCCAGTCAATGGAGGTATCTAATCGTGGCTATCGACTACTTCACCAAGTGGGTCGAGGCGAGGCCCTAACGTGGATCATCGAAAGCAAGGCAAGATCCTTCCTTTAGAAGTCAATCATCTATCGTTTTGGCCTGCCGCATACGATCATCACTGACAATAAGCAGTAGTTTAATAACAAGGCATTCGAAGAGTTCTATGCTAATTTGAACATTCACCATCTCTTTACATCAGTAGCTCACCCATAAACCAATGGGGAGGTCAAGGTAACAAATTGAACCATCCTCCAGGGTCTCCACACCAGGTTGGACGAGGCAAAAGGCTGCTAGGTAGAAGAGCTCCCCAGTGTGCTATGGGCCTATCATACCACGTCCCGGACAGCGACGAGCGAGATGTCCTTCAAACCTAGTCTTCGATTTTGATGCTATGATTCCCGTGGAGGTGGGTCTCCCCTCGCTACGAGTCGAGCAGTATAATGAGGTTAAGAACCCAGTATGCCTCCTCTTCAACCTAGACCTACTCGAAGAAATGAGGGATATAGCTTAGCTTCGCATGGCGGCATACCAGTTGTGGGTGGCCTGGTACTACAATTGTCACATTAAGCTAAAAGCTTTTCACCCAGGCGACCTTATCCTACGGAGGGCCGAAGTGTCCCAGCCTAGAGAACATGGCAAGTTATCCCGAACTAGGAGGGCCCTTACAAAGTGGTTGAGGCCCTGCCATAGGGAGCCTACCGGCTCGCCGGACTAGATGGCGCCCAACTCCTAAGAATATGGAATGCCAGGAATTTAAGGATGTACTACCAGTAATATACAATTCTTGACCAGAAATGAAGGGAGACTCTTTTCAGGAATGACTCCATCTCTGCCCTCCTTCTCCATTGAAAGGCACTTATCCATTTGACCCAAGGTCGAGCGAAGAAAGCCGAAAAACTTCTGAAGTCCTACACTCATCCGTCTGACCCCAGGTCAGGTGAAGAAAGTCATGAAACTTTCAAAGCCCCGCACTCATCCGTCAGACCCCAGGTTGGGCAAAGAAAGTCGGAAAACTTTTGAAGCCTCGTACTCATCCATCTGATCGCATGTCAGACAAAGAAAGCCAGGAAACTTCTGAAACCCCACACTCATCCGTCTGACCCCAGGTCGAGCAAAGAAAGATGGAAAACTTCTGAAGCCCTACACTCATCCATCTGATCCCAGGTTGGGCGAAGAAAGCTGGGAAACTTCTAAAGCCCCGTACTCATCTATCTGACCCCAGGATGGGCGAAGAAAGTCGGAAAGCTTTCGAAGCCTCGCACTCATCCGTTTGACCCCAGGTCGAGCGAAGAAAGTCAGAAAACTTCTGAAGCCTGCACTCATCCGTCTAACCTCAGGTCGGGCAAAGAAAGCCAAGAAACTTCCAAAGCCTCGCACTCATCTGTTTGATCCCAGGTCGGGCAAAGAAAGTTAAAAAACTTCTGAAGCCCCGCACTCATCCATCTGACTTCAGATCGGGCGAACAAAGCCAAGAATCTTTCGAAGCCCTGCATGGTCCTGCAAGATCTGAAGCCCTCAAAGGGCTAGTATTCATCTACTGCAGTCAACTCATGCTCCCATAAGGCCAAAAACAAAATTATGAAGTAGAGAGAGGGAAAGAAAAACATAATAAAATGGAGTAAATCTTGACTTCATTGATAAAAGAAATTTTTATAGGAATGGGACCCCCAACAGGCCGGAGGGTCCAGTAAAAGATCCTAGAGAAAGAAGAAAGGAAGAAATAGAGAAGGCGACCTAAGGGCTTGGGGCCAAAGTTGGGGCCTTCCTAGGCCTTTGGGTCCCCACAATGGCTTCTTGTGGCTCCAGCAAAGGTAATGGATTGGTCCCCGATGAAGTGTTAGCAATAGCATCGGCTTCTACGGGAGGAGCCTCCCCACCTCTGGCTCCCTCGAGATCATCGAGGATGATGTCATCCAGATCTAGTAAGTGGAAGAGTTGGGACATCTTCTTCTTATATTCCTCGAGTCCCTTAAGGAACACATCCAAAATAGCCTCTCACACCTCCTCCATGAAGGCTTCAGAGGCCTTGAAGTGTGGGACAGCTTCGACCACCTCCTTTCGTGCAGCCTCCATCACCACCGTGGCTACAGCAGCCTTCTCCTCGGCAGTCGTAGTCCATGCCTCCACTACTTCTAGGCGCATCTCCAGGCCTTGCAGCCGCTCTTAGAGGCAGATCACCTCGGAGACAGAGCGAGCGGCCTTCTCTTCCAGGCGGGTGAGCTCTTCCTCCTTCTTGGCTAGGTCCTCTTCAAGGCCCATCACCCACAACTCCAGGTCCCCGACCATGTCCTTGGAGCTGGCTAACTCAGTCTCCAACCCCTTCCCCTAGCCCTTTAGGTCTACTGCCCGTTCTGCCTGGACCTTAGCCCTTTCATTGGTGGACTCTGGCCTACCACAAAAATCGGCATCCCACCGAAGTAACGCCATGCAGGCATCACGGACCAGGAAGGTATCCTGGACCATCTGCAGTTGAAAGATAGGAGAAGGAAGTTAGTAAAAAAGAGAGAGAAGAGAAGAAAGAGGGAAAAGAAGAAGACTCACTGTGAGGAATTGGGGGAAGAGCCCAAAAATGATGGCCCCCACTGGCCAACCAGCCCTCTCCCGACGGTCTCGAGGCTAGAGAATGAACTCCAGCATCCTATCGGCCAGCATTGGATCGAGGGTGGTCGCAGCCTCCAGTGACACCACGGTGGACACCCGGGCAACCCTAGGTCCGAGCACCGTAGAAGTGGAAGGCCCCGGCCTAGCTAATGAAGAGGGGCCTGCTACAGTAGACATAGGGGGCCCAGGTAATGCCGATCAGGCAATGCCGACCAGGCCTCTACCACCTCGGTGGCTGCCAATGGGGTTGACTCTTCCCCCACCACCATGGAGACCACCGTCTCCTCTGCCTCTGAGGACGGTGGGATTTCGATGGTCTAGGGGGCTGTTGAAGTGCCAGGAAGCATCTCATCCCTAACCACAGCACTCCTGCTAGGCCTGTGGGCCATGGCCTTGCCCGCTTTCATGGCTGGCACTGGGGTAGTGTGGGCACTTCTTTCCTGGGGCCCGAAAGAGGACTCCCCATGGGGCCACCGCTCCGCTTCCCCCCAAGGCCTTTTCGGCGTCTCCTCCCTGGGCCTCAAAGATGCAGGCCGGTTGTGGGACATCTGTCTAATTTGTTCCATGGAGAACCTCATAACTGCAATACAAACAAAGTTCAGTCAGATGCTGTATACCACCAAGGGACCCAGGTCTGGGGCCTTACCTAGAGTATGGGTAGGGCTGATCCTGACATTAAACAGGTTATGTTTGGATAGGAGGTCCCGCCCTCGGGGAACCTCTGAGGTGATGAGCTGGTCGTACATCTTCTAATCGGTGGGCTTCACTGAGGTGTTTTGGTTTGGGGTTTAGTCAGAGCCGCTCCAAGCCCAGTTCACTCCCTCGACTGAGGTAAAGAAAAATCTACTCTTTCATCCCTTGATAGAAGTAGGTAGGTCAAATCTAAGAGCCCCCGGACAGGGGGCCACGAACCACCATGTACTATCGGTGGGATGGCGCTGCAGGGTGAAGAGGGCCCTAAAAAAGGAGAAGCGAGCAACGATGTCGTGAAAGTGACATAGCACAATGAAGGAAGAGATGACCTTGACAGCATTTGGGGTGAGTTGAGCAGGACCAATCTATAATTATCAAGGAAGGAAAGGAAGAAAGGATGAAGAGGCAGACGGAGCTTGGCGAGAAAAAAGTCCTCATATAAGGCAATCTGGCCCGAGCTGCTAGACGTGACCCATTCCCCTAGCTCCGGAGCCATGAACCGAATGGAGTCCGAGATCCTATAGACACTCCGAAGATGAAGAGCATCATATCGAGTCATCATCGAGGCGATCCCAGATGGGCCTGCCTGCTCCTAGCTAGTGGAAGAAGGAAAGGTGGGGGCGGAGAGGGTGTACTGGGGTCTACCATCTGATGACGACCCCATGGGACTCTAAACAGGGCATCCTCTCCTCGCTATTCGAGGGAGAAGGCCCCAGCCGGGAGGGCTCCACCATGCCTGGGTAGCCAGAATGGTGGTGCCTCCTCCCAAGAGAACCCATGGAAACAGAAAAGAAGGGACAGAGAAAAGAAAGGAAGATGCGAGCCCTAAGGGAACCCCCTCAGCACCTAGTAGAGGGAGAGAAGGTGGAGGAAGAAGACTGACCTGCATAGATCCTAGGCCAAAGTTATCAAAATAGGCGCAGGCTTTCGCTCCCCCTTTTTTGTGTTTTTGCTCCCTCGAAGGTTTATGAAAGGCTGAATGGAGGGGAATGGCCTCTCTGAAAAAGATGGCAAGGCCCTATCACATTGCACTGAATGAGGTTTGCATCCTCTCCCCTCCCACAGCCAATGGGTTTTGACCATGTGTCGACCCCTACCGCACGAGGTGCTTTGATTCGAATGAAACCGCATTGAGCACGGTGAAAACATGATGATGGGCTACCAGGTTCACTGATGTGGCACCTCATAATTGGTGCAAGGCATGATCAGCGAACTATTGATGATCGAGGCATTAAATGGCCGAAGCACGATCTCCTCCATGTCAGTGGCATCATTAATCTCCTCATCTCAGGCTTGTAGTGATCTAGACACCTTATGTCTCGAACTCGAGAGTGGGGGGCATCTGATATGCTAGACCATTGACATGGGGCATCCGACATGGTAAATCGCTGATGTGGAGTCCACATCGGGCATGGATTGGTATTTGAGGTGGCACGTCAAGTTCCCATTCGAGGTGAGCTCCCGGTTGAGGTCGAGCTCCTGATCGAGGTTAAGCTCCCATCCAAGGTGAGCTCCCAGTCAAGGTGAGCTCCTGTCCGAGGTGAGCTCCCATCCGAAGGGAGCTCCCAATCGAGGTCGAGCTCCCATCTAAGATGACCTCCCATATGAGGTCGAGCTCCCATCCGAGGTAAGATCCCACCCGAGATGAGCTCCTATCTGAGATGAGCTCTCATTCAAGGTTAGCTCCTAGCTGAGGTCGAGCTCCCGTTTGAGGTGAGCTCCTATCCGAGGTGAGCTCCCCACTAGGCCATGTGTTGGAGGTGATAAGGACCCCCATGGTCAGCGCGATAGGGAGATAGGAAAAGAGGGGGGCATGCTCCCCTGGGGAGTAGCCACTAGAGAGAGCTCCGATGGCAACCCCAGCATGTAGCGTCACCATCCCCGTCGAACCCTCTATAGCTTTTGAGGAGTCGCACCCCCTTCGACGGAGGTGCTTCACCGAGGCTCCAGGTCCTGTAGTACACCGTCTGCACCCACTGCAAGGGTGTGCTCCATCGAGCTACAGGCCCTATAGCACACCATCTGCTCCCACTGCAAGGGTGTGCTCCACCGAGACTCCAGGTCATATAGCATGCCATCTACACCCACTGTAAGGGTGTGCTCCACCAGGGCTCCAGGTCCTGTAGCATGCCATCTGCACCCCCCGCCAGGGCAGTGCTCCTCCAAGCACCTGGACTTGGCAGCACGATGCCTGCACCTTCCACAGAGAGTGCCCAATAGGGGTGCCAGATCTCGTGGCGTACCACTTGCACTTGTCACAGTGGGTCACCCCACAAGGGTACATACCCTGTAGTATGCTACCTGTGCCTATGGCACAGCCTGCCTCCGAGAATCCCGGACCTTGTCTCCTGGGAGAAGGAAGCCCTTGGGGAAAGGGGGAGAAGAGGCCTGGGGCCTGAGGGGATAGAACTTATTGATATAAGACGGAGCAGGAACCTCCGATGAAGGTAAGAAAGCAAGGATAAGGGTTGGACGAGCGCTAGAAGACTCCCTCATGCACCCACATCTCTAACCCTCCTATTTTTTAAATTCTTTAGACACGAAGGCCTCCGAGAGCCCTACTAAGGAGGATATATTTCCCTAGATCGCTCTACTAACTTTATCATCGGAGTGTCCCCGCTGAGATCCTCGGCTCGGGTCTCCTCTTTTTTACAAGGCTAACTGACCAACTGAGAATAGTGACGACATGGCAGTTACCACAGCCCTCCTGCGAGTGTTCTACTCTGACTGAACCCCTTCTGAGCTTCAAGCCATGGCGATCCAGGCAGCAACATTAACTATTAGACTCATTATCACCCTGTTAATGGGAGGCCATGACTCAATTATCTCCATAATTTTGTCACTTAAGGGATCTAATAATTTTAGATAATTTAATTAGAGAAAAGAGAAGAAGACATGGAGTAATCAATAATCCTTCCAATAACTTCATCAAGTGATGAAGGTCTAATCATAGTAGTCTAAGGGCACCTAGATCAGTTAAACTGATCTTCCTTACTGGCATGGGTTTGCTTGAATCGATAAGTTATCTATTCAAAACTTGATTGACCAAATTGGCTAGGTAAGTGAGATCAATAGAAGGGTTCCGCCATTAACCTCTTTCCTTCGACACCAACAAAATTGACCAGGTAAGAGGTAGCCCCAATTAATAACCACGATCAAATGTCAAACTTATCTTAGACACTAAATGGTTCATCGATTTCTATTAGACTAGCCTAAGAACTCGGATCTAACCACTGATCCAGAATTAGATCCATTTAATCATATAGACTGATCAACCTATCACTATAAAATTGATCTAGAGACCTTTTGACCTAATCCTAATCAACTTTTGGTTAGTTTAAGTCAATTTCTATAAGGTCCATAATAATTAAATACTAACCCTTGGTCTAACCAGGTAATTTAACCTGATTCAAGCTAATCCAAAATCCAAGTTTTATGAATTGATTTTTAATCATTAACTCATAATTCTAGGTCTAATGAACTCTTATTTATAGTAATTAATCATGATTTATTTTACTAAACTTAGATCTAAACATTTTTATATACATCATATGTCAATAAAATAATTTTAGATCTAGACTTCACGGTTTAGTGCAATTACTGAAATTAACTTTGTAATTTATGTTCTAAATATAAAACCTAATATAAATAACTTAATTTTAGATTAATAATAGCAAAATAATCAAGACTAAACTACTAGAAATTATATCTAAATTATCAAAATAATTTTAATAAAATTATCCTTTCATCTCATTTGTTCATTGGATATAAGAGAATCCATTGAATAGAAAGAGAGGGCCTTTAAATCCTACTTTTCTTTTATGATCAGATAGCCATGGTGATCAAATCAATCCAAAGTAGTTACTTAGATTAATATTCAATCTATATCTAATCAAATCAAGTCAAGAACCTGAGACTCTGATACTACTATCGAAAAACTAGGACAGGATTTCATACATGGATTTTTTTTAAAAAACCAGTAAAAGTAAATAAGATGAAAAATAATTTTAATCTCTAAATTATATGTTGGCTTTGGCTCCTTAATTTTGATGAATAATAAAACACTGAGTATATGTTTGGACTAACGTTTCAATTGGAGTATGAATTCAGGCCTTAGGTACATCAATTTCTCCAACAAAAAGGTATCAAGTTTACTAATTTGAGAGCAAGAAGTTTTTCATGTTTGATTGAGCTTTTCACCTTGGAACTTTGTCAAAACAACCTCTCTGGCCTTTATGAAGAACCATCAAATGGATTAATGAACAAATCATTAAGGAATTCAAGTTTGGCATGCTTTTTTGGATGGCACAAGATCAAGTGTCAACTCAAGAGGTCGACTTGCCAGCCAAGTATCGACTTACAAGGTTGACTCATAAAGAAAATTCAAAAGTTTCAGAAGACTGGCACATAAAGTTTCAATGGCATGCACTAAGTGTCGACTCATGAGATCGACTCACACTTCAAATATCGACTCATGAAGTCGACTCATCGCCTAAGAAAAATTCTGGGACAGAACTTTAAGTTTTCTGGATTCTGCATTAAATGTCGACTCATGAGGTCAACTCATGTATCAAGTGTCGACTCATGAGATCGACTCAAGGTCTAACAGCTAGTTTTTTTTTATTTCAGATTTGTTTCCAAACGGTTCCAAATGGCTACTTTTTGAATTCTAACGGTCTTTTTAGTGGATTTGAGGTATTTAACACTCACCAAACCTCATAAAGTCAACAAGGAAGAGTGAAATCACATGAGACAAACTTCAATCATTTGAAAAGATAAAAAGAGTGTGTTTAAAGAGATTCCCTTGTAAAAAGCCTCGTATATTTGAGTTGTTAAGGTTTCAAGTGCTTGGCCATAATTATGCATTCAAGAGATTCCAAGAAAAAGTCAACTCAAGCAATCAAGTGAGCTTCAACGACCTTCATTTTAACTCTTTCTAGGAGCTTTGTATTATGCTCTTTTATTACATTCTTGTTCTTACTTTGTTGACCTAGTTTTCAAAAGTTTTTGAAACTAGGTTATAAAGGTTGTTGGTGAACCAAAGGGATAAAACCAACTAGTGTTTGACTTGTGAGCCCGAAGATAAAACAAGTTGTAAAGGTTGTTGGTGAGCCTAGGTGATAAAACCAACTTAGGTTTTGACTTGTGAGCCTTGGAAAATAAGTCGGCTATAATCTTGGAGAGATTATAGTGAAATACCCAAGGAAAAGCATGGAGAGTGGATGTAGGTACTTAGAGTAAACCGAACCACTATAAATCCTTGTGTTTGTATATGATTACTTTCTTTATTACTTGCTCTTCCATACTTGTATTTAACTTGCTGTTATCCGCTGCATATCTTTTAAGCTAAATCACTTTGTTTCACAAATACTTCAAGACCCGCACATAATTATTTTAAATTTTTAAAAGATCCAATTCACCCCCCCTCTTGGATTCCATTTCTAGGCAACATCATACATTAGAATAATTCTAAAATCTTATCCTATATGACCATGACAGTATATGAATAGATTATAGATACTAAAAAATAAAATCAGCATGTATCGACCTAACTAATGCATGATGTAGATCTAATCTACAACCATAAATAGGATTGAATCCCATACCTCGTAGTAGGTCTAGGTAGGTCAATGAACACCATTACTGATAAAGCATAGTAAAAGGTCTGGATGTCATCTCGTAGCCATACAGGAGTCCAGCCTCTATGGATGGCTGATCTAAAAAATCTTCAAATTTTTTTGATTCCTCCAAGAAGATGAGAAGATGAAAGATGAGGAGGATCAAGTCAAGGAAAAAAAGAAATCCAAAAATATTTTTTTCTATTTTATTTCCCTTCCTTTCTTTCTCTCATCCCCCTAATGCCAAGAAGGAACTCTCATGCTCAACTAGTTTTCATGCCCCACTCCCATTTTTTTTTTTTTATGGTGTTTCTAATCTAAAAACCCATGAAAATCCTTCTCTTATTCTCATGCAAACCAAGAAAAATTCAATAAAAATAGTTGCATGGGAATTAGGATAACATATTAGGATAAGTTTAGAAGTTCTATTTGGACTTGGAGTTTGACTTATTCAAAACCTATCCAATTTTAATTCAAATAAATTTCAAAATTCTTCTAATCCTATCCTAACCAAAAAAGGGACTAAGAAAATGCATCAAATAAATTTTGAATAGAAAAAAATGTATGAAAAAAATTTAAAAATTCATGGAGAATAAGGGGTGCATTATCTAGTTTTGACTTGATCAAACTAGATACAAAATAATATTAAAACTTCCTTTAAAAATTATTTTAACTTAATCCTAATTAGAATGATAATAGGAAGGGTGAAAATCATATTTTAGCATTGAGATTCTTTAACAAAAATTTTCTTTTGCATGAAGAACAAAGTGGCACAAGAAAAAAAACTAAGTTCCTAGGTTTGACTTGGTCAAACTTAATGCTAATTTTAATTTAATTTGATTTGACCAATTCAAATAACTTTAGACCTAATCTAATTAGGCTTCAATTAGACTTACTTAATTAGAGAATATATTAAGTCTAAATCTAAATTAAATTAAGATTAAAATTTCTTAGCGAGTGGATTATTGAATGACCTAATTGAGTGAAATTTAATCGAACCAAATTCAATTAGATTTGACCAAATTTTTTTACTCAATTAATTATCCCAATTAGCAATCCAATTACTAATTAATCATTCTAATATTAATTAATATTTATTTATTTATTTATAACTTCTATATAGAATAAATTGTTGATCATATTTATAATTTTGTCACTAGATGATTTTTAGTCATCATCAGTCATCATGATCAATCAGAAACTTCTATTGTATATGATCTCGTAGGTTCAAACTTTAAGTCAGTAGCTCAGAAATAATTTCTTGAACTAATAGATGCGACTATCTAGCAATGATGCCCAATGTCCGGATAAGTCGAATGATGATAAAGCAACATTCAAGAACCATATTATGGTTACTATATAATTCATCCATTTGACCTAATTCTCAGGATGGATTCAAAGCTACCACCAACTCTGAATAAGTACATTCAAATATATCTCAATATGCTAAATCCAATGACTCCTCACTAAGATTATCCAGGCCTAGGTTTTGCTAAATTGAAATACTATCGAGCATTTATTCTAGTAACTTGGAGTGGTTAATCACTTCTTGACTCAACACCAACTTAACAAGTATTTGACTGTACTCAAAAACTTTCCATTACTAGAATTGAAATCCAGGTAGTCCAGTACTAAAGTATAGTGAGTTGCTTGCCAAGTCATTGTGATAATCTTAGATCGAAGGGACACTTATACCCATACAATTTCTGTGAGATACTCTTGACAGTAGAGTATTCCGTAGGATTGGTTACTGTTTAGTGAGATGTACTCCTATACTTACCTGCATACTATACCAATATCTTCATACTCCTTGGTTAAGAGGACAATCAACCTATATGGTACACAACGATCTATTCTTGATAAACATTATCATCCTAGGTAAAATATATTATTTAGTTATGAACCAATTTAAGAATCACTCGATAAATCCTCCTTTATTGAATCAATATAGTTATAAGAACTTCAATACATTAGAGTTCACAGGAAGATAACAAATAGTGTTGAGCTACTAAAAATAACATTCATTTTATTAATAATTCATATATATTTACAAGATAGCTAACCATCTACAACCCAGATAATTGGCTTTGAGACAATTTTTTCAACACTAGAAGCTCATCCCTATCTACTTCCCTCAAGACTTTTCTTGCCACCTAGGGATGGATATGCCAAAATGCTTGTTAGACAAGTTTTGGTGGCCAGGGGAGTAGATGCATGCACATGCCTACCACTAGCATCAATTATATATATATAAAGTAGTAAAATCTAGTCCAAAGGCTATCATTTGTCACTTTCTCACATTCTTTTGTTTCCACCAAAAAATAGGTTTGGTTTATTTATATTTGACCTTTTTTGAAAATATTGTAAACCACATTTATTGATGGGTAAAGTGAATAGTTGTAAGATTCATGTATCTCTATATCACTAAACCAATTTTCAAGTCTAAACCTCAAATGCTGTAAACTCATATTTATTAATGTATATAGTTAATAGATGTAAATACCTATTCGCTATATTAATAAACCTATTCTCAAAACTAAACCTCAAATTCATTGAAACTCTAACAAAAACATGTTAATAGAGGCAAACATATACCATCTTCACAATATATATATATATATATATATTAGTAAAGTTTGGCCTAAAGGCTGCCATTTGTCACTCTCACATTCTTTTTTCCTTCAAAATAAAGGTTATATTTGATCAATTTGAAAATATTATAAATCAGATTTATTGATGAGTAAAGTGAATAGCTATAAAATTTATGTATCTTTAATATCAACAAACCTATTCCCAAGACTAAATCTTAAATGCTACAAACTCCCATTTATTGATAAGTAAGTTGATAGCTATAAATCACTATTCTCCATATTAATAAACCTATTCTCAAGACCAAAGCTGCTATGTTGCAAATTCATTGAAAATTCTAATAAAACATGTTAATAGAGGCAAATATATACTATTTCCAAAATTTTCCCTAGAAACCTAAGAATGCTTCAAGTATCCTCATCTATATAATATCTCATTTGCATGCACTAAATGCCTCCAAGCCATTTTCCTCCTCCAGGCCATCTCCTTCCTCCCTTCCTTCCTTCCTTCTATACAATTCATTTCCAAGTAATTAAAAGACTAACACATTTGCTCTTTCTATTTAATCCTTTGGTCTCACACACAAACTAATAATATTTTCTTATTAGTTTTATTATTATTTTTTCAAAAAACCACCTTTGGATGTTTCATGCCTTTATCAAGTTGGCCTTATTATGAAATACTAGGAAATGCATAAAAAAGCTTGACTTTTGTCTGACAGATATACTTTAAAAAAAAAGACTTTTGTCTAATAAATATAGTTATAGTTGGAAAATCATATATATCATGTGTTAAATATTGGGAATAACTATTATTATTAAAATCCTGATTTATTGATTTATTGAAGAGCTTGGTTGTAAACTTTGCCCTTACAATGACAAACATCTTCATCATCTTCAACAGATTCTTTGATTTTGTTGTAGTGGTTAATAGTAATAATCCGGTCTAATATAAAAGTTCATCAGCATCATGGATCATTATCTCATATGTGGTTTTTGTTTTTGTTGCAGGTGTTAATAGTAATGATAAAGCCTGTAATACATTTTTATTATGCCTTGCCATCCACTACAACTCTTATACTTATGTTAAAAATATAGATTGTGATCTTTGTTTTATTCTGATGCCATGTTAACTATAATAATGGCTTCAAGATTTGATTTCATTGATTACATCAATGCTGATCAAAAAATAGATTGGAGGTTAAAGGGTTTGGATAATATGAATGTGGAAAGATACATGCCACAATCAAGAGGCAGCTATTGAGCAAGTTTAGATCAGTCTTGAAAGAGGGGGTTGCCTATATGATATCAAATTTCGTTGTTGGATACAATAACGATAAATATAGAACAACTAAGCTCTGTAACTATTTTCAGTAATGTTAATATTTCAAAAGAAGGTTTGTGTTTGTGTCCTTTACTGAGATAATTTCAACAAAAGATAAAAACCCACTTAGTTGGTGAGTTCTTATGATTAAATTCTTATAATATGTTTTTGGGACATTACTAATTTAAACAATGTTTTACTATTGCAAATATAATTGGTGAAGTTGCTGGAAAAGACAGTATCATAGAGAGTAGAATTAAGAGGAAGATGAATGTAAATTATGCTTGAGGACCTAGAGTCTGTTGTGATATTCAGACTTGCTTTGATCATTGGATCTTGAAAACTTTTATCAACTCTCTCAAGTATTATAAAATGTTATATTGAAATTAATGTTATTTTAGGAAGAATAAATTGTCCTGTACTTTGTAGGATGGGTTCACTAATAAAATGCATTTTTATTTAGGAGATAAAATAGCAGGGCTGATAATAGTGATCCTACGTTTATATTATGTGAAGATATTTAAAGATAAGCTTTTTTTTTCTTATTTGATAGTTGTAAAATCTTTATTTACTAATACACTTTAAACATCTATATATTGAATAAAAACATGATTTTTTTGCATGATTTCATAATTCCAGAAGAGATAAAGACATCAAATGCTTACTTCAGGACAAAATTATTAATCAATCAAAATGTTACATATGCTGCTCAGCTGAGAAACAAGTACCTAATGCATCTTAATTATTTTCCTTTTGTTTTTGTTCAGTCATTATATTGATAGATGAACAAATATATTTAAAATAGTTTACCATACTCTATTCCCTTCCTAGGCTTTTCAATGGGGAAGAATCCTATTCTCAGAGAATTAGCCAAATATCAAGTCAATCAACTTATTCGATCTCCGATGATTTTCTAAGCTTGACTAAGAGGAAGATGCTTGATGAAATACTTGAGTCTGTTGAGGTAATCATGTAATAAAGGTATTACAATAATAGTTGATTCTATGAATAATTGTCTTTTTCTAGTATTAGTGTCAATACATTAATAGTTAGAAGGGGAGATTTCAAATAATACAATCAATATTTTCTACCAAAAAAAATAATAATAATACAATCGATATAATATACAAAGAATTCTTCCAAAATTTAAGTTAAGCAAGTATCTTCTGACAACTCTACAGGTTTATTTTTAGGATTAGATAAATTATGTAATTATTTATAAATAACTCTTTATTTATTATTTATGTTAGATTAGTATTTATGCATCTATATAGGAATTAGCATTATTATTGTTCGGAATAAAAGAATTCTTGGCTATCAACCATACTATAAAATATACTTTTGAATCTTAGCTATAATTTGGTAAAAATGGGTGTTGATTAATATATCTTGGATGTTTGATTGCTAAAAATATTTTTTTTGCTCTCATTAATTTTATATCAGAGTTCTAAGTTTTATCATTCTCTATTATTGATGTAATTGTCCAGTGTTTGTCGTTGATATTGTTGGCCTTAAATACTGGTTCTGATGTGGCAAGTCACTGATGTGGTGCCCACGTCCGACGCAGCTGGCTGATGAAGTGGTAGAGAGCGCCACCTGGCCCATCCGAGGCGAGCTCCCGGTTGAGGTCAAGCTCCCGTCCGAGGCGAGCTCCCGGCCGAGGTCGAGCTCCCATACGAGGCAAGCTCCCGGTCAAGGTCGAGCTCCTGTCCGAGGTGAGCTCCCATCCGAGGTTAAGCTCTCATTCGAGGTGAGCTCCCGGTCGAGGTCGAGCTCCCATCCAAGGTGAGCTCCTAGCCAAAGTTGAGCTCCCAGCTAAGTTCAAGCTCCTATCCGAGATGAGCTCCCAACCAAGGTCAAGCTCCCGTCCGAGATAAGCTCCTAGCCGAGGTCGAGCTCCTAGTCAATGAAAGCATCAGACCAATCAAGCTCCGGGCCAGACCAAGTCCTCGAGGGTGAGAAGGCATTCCCCCGACCATGGCGGGAGCAACAATAGAAGACGAGATACGACTCTCGAAAGACAGACACCAGAGAGGCCCGAATGGTGACATAAGGGTATGATGTTGTCGTCTCCACTGGACTGGTATCAATTCTTGCAGAGGAATGCGCTCCACTGGGACTCCAAGCTCTGTAGCACACCGCCTGTATCTTCTGCAAGAGGGGTATTTACTGAGACTTCAGGCCCTATAGTAGGCCGCCTGCATCTCCTGCAAAAGGGGTACTCCACTGGGGCTCCAGGCCCTGTAGCACACCACCTACATCTTCTGCAAAAGGGGGCTCCACTAGGGCTCTAGGCCCTGTAACATGCCGCCTGCATCTCCTACAAGTAAGGTGCTTCACCAGGGCTCCAGGTCCTGTAGCACGCCACCTGCATCTCCTACAGGAGAGTGCTCTGTCGGTGCTCCAGGCCCTGTAGCATGTTGTCTACACTTCCTGCAAGAAGAATGCTCTACCAGGGGTCCAAACCTTGTAGCACACCATCTCCCCCATGTAGGTTTGAAGTACTCAATCGTGGCTCTAGATCTTGTGGCATGCCACCTGAACCTTCTGCAAGGGATCATTTCACCAGGGGTAGGCTCTGCAGCACATTGACTACATCCCCTGCAAGAAGACATTCTCCCAGGAACCTCGAACCTTGTCCAACGGAGCTCTGAAGAGCTTGTACCCCTTTCACAGGGGACGCTCTAGGAAAGATACCCAACCAAGGCTCCATACCAGGTCTAGCTGAATCAATTTCTATATAACAGCAAGAGGGACCTCCAGGATGGGGGGCGACCAAGAGAGAGATGGTAAGAGAGCAAAGGCAAAGGGCTGAAACAACGAACAACCCCCTAGCTTCCCAGAAACTCTAGGTTTTCCAATTCTCTTCTATCTCTCTATATGCAGTGGCATCCCAAGCCTCCACAAAGGGTATGTTCTCCTTTGTTGCCTTACTAACTTGACTGTCGAAGTATCCCCGCCGGGATCCTTGATCTAGGTCTCCCTTTTTACAAAATCGATCGATTGTGAAGGCACGAGGATGAAGAGCCCGACGCTTCCGGAGAGGCCAGCTCAGCTGGCCCGATCAGAGATATAGGCCACGGTGATCTTGGTGTGGACACCAAGGCCAGAAAATATCGACAGGTTGAACCCACATCCCTATGGATCACCCGTGAATGAAGCCCTGGACCCAAACCCTTTTATCATGTAAATATTTTATTTTAATTTCTGTTATTTTGGGTTAGTTAGGATTAGCCCCTTTTACCAACTATAATTAGGGTTTTATTATTTAGCCTTTTGGGCTAAACCCTTTTTACCACATTGATCAAAATCCTATTTATCGTTTGTGTCAAACCCTCTTGGGCCAAACCCTATTTACCAATCTATTCTTTTTGTTACATGAGGTTAAGCCTTTTGATCAATTGATCAATTGGGCTTTAGTTATTTAGTTTTGAGTCTTATAAAAATTAGTTATTGAGTCCTGTAGTATAAGGGAGACCAAATTGAAGACCCATGTGACTTCATGTGCATCCAATTGAAGACCCATGTGCTAGCCCAAGACAAGCCATGTGCTGGTCCAAGACAACCCATGTGTTAGCCCAAGACAAGCCATGTGCTAGGCCAAGTCAATTTATTTTTGGCACCATCTTTGCTAGATTTTTGGACATCACTGCCACATCACCAGGGGACATCAGCACATATCATGTTTGGACATGTCATGCAACTTCATTTTAGAACAACTTCACACTCCATGTCACACATCATTGGTCGGTCCATGTGAGAATAATTAGTGCCTACATCAGAAATATTTGGCACCCTCCTTTTTAAGATAAGTAAGTGTGAAGGACTCCTCTTAATTGGTGCCCTCCACTTAAGTCATTCCACGCCAAAATGAAAGAGTTCGGCCAAGTAATTCTTCCTCTTCCTTGACGCCATTTGCCAAAGAATTTAAAGCCAAATTAATTCATCTAAAGTGTTGGAGGTCTAAGGGTTTCTACTACCGGTATTTCAATCAAACAGGTTGCCAACTACTTAAATTCCCAGAACTCAAGAGTTTCATCAAAATTCTTGAGTCTTCTTCCATCCAAACTGAAGAGTACACTTACCACAGAAGCCTACAACATCAAGACTCCAGAGTCCAATAACAATGACCAAGTGATGGAGCATCTTGACCTTACATCAAGCCACCTCACTAATCCTCATAAATGGCAGCCAAGATGGATGATCACTTCATGATTGCTACCCACTTTGGATAAGAGTCCAGATCAGCCCAACAAGCATGAGTCCAGGCCACATTGACCATAATTCCAGGAGTTGTAGTCCAAGGGAGGAGTTTACTGTTTGAATCCCTTACACTACTGATTATGGGTCCAGAAATATCCATCAATCCCTTGTAATTTTAATTAATTCATTCATCAATAAAGAAAGCTATTATGTTGAAATTTTTTCTTTGCTGTGAGCATCTTGACCTTACATCAAGCCACCTCACTAATCCTCATAAATGGCACCCAAGATGGATGATCACTTCATGATTGCTGCCCACTTTGGATAAGAGTCCAGATCAGCCCAACAAGCATGAGTCCAGGCCATATTGACCATAATTTCAGGAGTTGTAGTCCAAGGGAGAAGGAGTTTACTGTTTGAATCCCTTGCACTACTGATTATGGGTCCATAAATACCCATTAATCCCTTGTAATTTTAATTAATTCATTCATCAATAAAGAAAGCTATTCTGTTGAAATTTTTTCTTTGCTATGAGTATCTTGACCTTACATCAAGCACCTCACTAATCCTCCTAAATGGTGCCCAAGATGGATGATCACTTCATGATTGCTGCCCACTTTGGATAAGAGTCCAGATTAGCCCAACAAGCATGAGTCCATGCCACATTGACCATAATTCCAGGAGTTGTAGTCCAAGGGAGAAGGAGTTTACTGTTTGAATCCCTTACACTACTGATTATGGGTCTATAAATACCCATCAATCCCTTGTAATTTTACTTAATTCATTCATCAATAAAGAAAGCTATTCTGCCAAAATTTTTTCTTTGCTGTGTATATCGCGGGGTGTGAGGCCCTTCCTTTGTTCTATGGAATATCGAGGGGTGTGAGGCCCTACCTATCCAGCTGACAAGAAAATCCAACCATCGCTTCTAACCCTTCCCTTTCCTTCTTTTCCTTTCTTTGTTGATTCCTAACTTGAATTTCCTTTGTTGAGTATTTGCAGGTGATCAAGAATCGAAGTCAGGTATTCTTGCCTCAGAACCGGCATCGTGTAGAAGATCGAAGCCCGGGAACAAGCTCTTGAAATCCTGCAGCGATAATCTTGAGAGTCCTGTTAGATCTGAAGAATCAATCTTCGTTGGTAACTTTAAACATCTTCCTTCCTCTTTAGTTTGTGATTAGTTGAAAGTTAATCCTAGTTTCGATGGTTTCTTAGCCACCAGATCCTGCTTTCCTAGTTATTTTGTTAGGTTTACTTGTGCGGGTAGTTAACTAAACTAGTTTCCTTCGCTGTCTCCTTCAAGTCTTCTTTTAAAATCTAAAAAAAATATAAAAATTATTATCTACTTTTCTTAGATAATTAGATCTTACTCATAGTAATTTAGTTTAATTTATTTGTCCCGCATCAGTTTTGGTATCAGAGCAGGTTAAACTAGGGTTTAATCTCTCTTGTGCTGATTTAGTTTCTCTTTAAGTACTCGAATTGGGTGCTTCACCATGGCTGTCCGGTCATAGAAAAAAGTAGGGCTGTAAAACCCTCACCACCTATTTAAATGGGATTTCCTATGGCATGTAGGGGTTCCACTGTGAATTGACCCTTGAAGAAGAAAACAAAGAGATAGGCATCTTTAGGGTTTATTTTTTGCATCACGTCTATCATAGTACATAGTCTATTATTTTAATTGTTTCTATATGTAGGTAACTCATAATCACTTGATTCTTATTTTGATGGATCCATCATAATTGATAGTATTTTTTAAAATTTCTTTATGAATTATTTCGATCTAAAGATTTTCTACTCATCAGAATACTGCCTAAGAACATATTTGCCCTGAATTTCAGCAATTCTAGTTTAGGGTTCTTTTTGCATAAATTTTACATATTTTAAATTCCTACATCTTATGGTTTTTTTCTATAAAATATATCTTTGCTAAAAAACAAATGAACAAAAAAATAATTAAAAAATAATTAATTTTATTTTTTTGTTATTTTAATTATTTTAGTTTGATTACATCTAGGGTTTCATCTTGTGTGTGCATCATCAAGTAACCTAATTTTAAGGGCACTTGAGCATCTCAGATCAGGGCAGGAGCTCATCACCTATCCTGGGCCCACAACAACCTTCTTTGCATCCAAACCTAGCCCTAATTAAAACTCAATTAGACTTAATTGCTCTAGTGAGCTAGGGACACCAACAGGTCGGGTTCCAAGTATTATGTATAAGCTAGTGACCCAATCCTGTGATTATCACTTGAATCTGGTGTCTAAGGCTAGAGGTCTATAGGCAAACGCCCTAAGCAGTTTCATGGTTTTTAATTAGGACCCTGCGAGAGCAGGGGGAGCCTTCCATGACCCCACCTCTTACCTGGCAAGTAGACAGGATAATTATTGAATTGGCTGTAATTTAAGCTGACCCATTCTACTTGAGCTCTAAGTCTAGGAAATCCTAGTCTCAGTCGAGTTCTGTGTGATTGCATTGCATGGCAACTAGGTCAAGCACACCATACAGCCTACCCAAAATCAACCCAATCCACCCATGAACCCTAATATGAAAAATTTTATGAGGATTATAACTGATCAACTTAGACGGCTCACTACCAGGTTTGATCAGGTGGAAGAGAGACTAGGTAACCTTGAAGAATCCCATGTGACTAGATCAGATCCTGAAACACCTGGACCCACTCCCCTCGGTCAAAGCTTTGAGATGCCTAGACCCCTTCCCCCAATTCCACGAGCCCAACTCACTCCCCCATATCTGAGAGGTCAATATAAAGAACCTGCTAGAGCCCAACATAGGGAAATTACTCCTGACCCAATTCTTAAGCACCACACCCCTGATGTGAATTACCAGGAAGAAAGGATTCTTAAGAACATACGATTAGACGCACCCACATTTGAGGGTTGTTTAGATCCTAAGGTCTATACCGATTGGGAGAGTGATATGGACCACTACTTTGAATGGTATGAAATGTCAGAGGAGAGAAAGTTCAAATTTGCTAATCTTAGGCTAGTCTGACAAGCTAGGTTGTACTAGGAAAATGTGGAGCAACTGAACCGATAGAGAGGTGACTTACCTATAGACACATGGCGAGCAATGAAGATGAAGCTTACGGAGAAATACCTACCATTCTCATATGAACAAAAATTGTTAAATCAATGGCAAAAATTGACTTAAGGAAATAAATCTGCGGCTGACTATATTGCCAAATTTGATAAGTTCATTATGAGGTGTAGTGTAGTTGAATCAGAAGCTGTCACCTTGCCAAGGTTTCGAGCTGGTTTACATGAAGATATTTAGAGGGAGATATTTTTGAGAGAGGTTAGTAATTTAGATCAGGCCTACCAGATTACTAGGGATTGTGAACAATTTCAAAGGAGACCTGTTACCAATCGACCTGAGCCGAATAGGTTCAATACCTCTAGGAGTAGACCTAACCTTAGCCGATTTTCACCTAGCCAATCCAATCCTACCTCCCAACCCGCTCGTAGGGATGATAAAGGAAAGGCACCTATAGTTCAAAGAGATAGAAACCAGAACACAATATATTTTAGGTATCGTTAAACAGGTCATTTTGCTGCTGACTACCTAGTAAGGACTTTACATATAGGTGACTGTGAAGAAGAGAATCTGGAAAATATTGAGAAATTTGAAGAGGAAATTTATGAAGCTGAAGAAGAATTGGCAGAAGAGTATGAAGGTGATGAAGAGCCAATAGAATCATCTGACCTACTAGATGTAGTTAGGTGTATTCCAGCTCAAACCAAGAAGAATGAGGACAGCATAGGACAAACATTTAACAAACCTTTATTAAGCTAGGAGATAAAGTGTGCAAGATTATTATAGATAGTGGAAGTTGTGTGAATGTCATATCTACCAATGCTGTTAAGAGCTTAGGCTTACTCACCGTGCCACTTCTTAGCCCATATAAGGTATCCTGGATTGATGCGACATCCATTCCTATTAGATTACAATGCCAGGTCCTAGTCCAAATTCCATCTTACCAAGAGAAAGTATGGTGTGATGTGATTCCAATGGGGGTTAGTAGTATCATACTAGGTAGATCGTGGTTATATGATCATGATGCAACCCTCTTTGGCCGATCTAACTCGTATGCATTCAAACACCATGAAAAGAGAATTATGATTAACTCAACCCCACCCAAAGACAATACCAAGTGAGGGTCTAGTCATTTGAAAGAGAAAGAACCCAGATTGAACCTAATTATTGCTAATGAATTAGAGCATGAAATCACTGAAGGTTCAACAGTCTGGATGCTGACTGCTAAAGAAGTTCATGATGAATCACAAAAAGAACACCCTAAGGAGATCTTAAAGTTTCTTGAGGAATTTAAGGATGTGTTCCCAGAAGACCTCCCTGATTGTTTACCTCCATTAAGGGACATTGAACACGCTATAGACTTAGTTCCAGGAGCTACCTTGTCGAATTTATCCCATCATAGGATGAATTCTACTGAACATAAGGAATTATAGAGGCAAGTTGAGAATCTTCTTAGGAAGGGGTTTATAAAGAAAAGTTTAAGCCCATGTACCGTTCCAGCTCTCTTGATGCGAAGGATGGCACCTGCAGAATGTGTGTCGACAATAGAGCCATCAATAAGATTACAGTGAAGTATAGGTTTCCCATACCTCGACTCGATGACATGCTAGATATGATGGCCAGTGCTACCATATTTTCAAAGATAGACCTTAAGAGTGTCTATCATCATATTAGAATTAGGCCCAAGAATGTATGGAAGACTGCATTTAAAACCAAAGATGGCTTGTACGAATGGTTGGTGATGCCTTTTGGTTTATCGAACACACCAAGTACTTTTATGAGGATAATGACTCAAGGGTTAAAATCATTTATTGGAAAATTTGTAGTGGTATACTTTGATGACATCCTCATATATAGTAAGAATAAGAAGGATCACCTAGACCATCTTTAGCAGGTTTGTCAGGTTCTTAGAGGAGATAATCTTTATGCAAATTTGAAAAAATATAGTTTTATGACTTCGAGGATTATTTTCCTAGATTTTGTAGTAACTGCTGAAAGAGTATCGACAAACCCCGAGAAAATCAAATTCATAGTTGAGTGGCCTATTGTTAAGAATGTTCATGATGTTCGAAGTTTCCATGGATTAACTACTTTTTATAGGAGATTTATTCGACGGTTTAGTACGATTGTTGCGCCCATTACTGACTGTATGAAGAATGGAGCTTTTGAACGGTCAAAAGATGCTGATAGAGCCTTTAATGACATTAAGAATAAGATGACTCAAGCCCCGATTTTGAGGCTACCCGATTTTTTGAAAGTCTTTGAGATTGCTTGTGACACCTCAGGGGTAGGAATTGGAGGAGTCTTGAGTCAAGAGAATCACCCAGTTACATTCTTTAGCGAGAAATTGAACGATGCTAAATTGAAATATTCTACTTATGATAAGGAATTGTATACGATGGTTTAAGCACTTAGGTATTGGCGACACTATTTGCTACCACAAGAGTTCGTGTTATATTCTGATCATGAAGCTCTTAAGTTCCTTAACTTGCAAAAAAAGTTGAATGCTAGGCATGGAAAATGGGTTGAATACATATAGGCCTATACTTTTATTTTGAGACATCAATCGGGTACTGATAATAAAGTTGCTGATGCATTGAGTAGAAAATTTATGCTCTTGAATTGTGTTAGTACTAGAGTAGTCGGATTTGAGAAATTGAAGGATGAGTATGATAACTGTGATGATTTTGGTGAGATCTATAAGGTAGTTAAGCAAGGATCGACTAGCTTATATAGTGAGTACATAATTCAAGATGGTTACTTATTTAGGAAGAGTAAGCTATGTATTCCAAATACTTCACTTAGAGACTTCTTGATTTGGGAAACACATGCTGGAGGCTTCGCTAGACATTTTGGTCGAAATAAGACAATCTTAGCACTAGAAGACCAATTTTATTGGCCAAATCTTAAGAGGAATGTTGCTCAAATTATAGATATATGTCGAACTTGTGTTGTTGCAAAACAGCAAAAGTATAACACTAGCTTGTATACCCTACTTCCTGTACTGGATTATCCATGACAAGATCTTAGCATGGACTTTGTTCTTGGATTACCTAAAACCATTAGGATAAACGATTCAATCTTTGTAGTGGTTGATAGGTTTTCGAAGATGGCATATTTCCTACCTTGTTTTCAAACTTATGATGCATCTAAGGTAGCCATGCTATTTCTGAATGAAGTACTTAGACTACGTAGTTTACCTAGGACAATAGTTCCCGACAGAGATGTCCGATTCACTAGTTATTTTTGGAAAACACTCTGGCACTTATTAGGGACGAAACTTAAATTTTCTATAGCTTATCACCCTCAAACTGATGGCTAGACTGAGGTTGTGAATCGTAGTCTAGGAAACTTGTTGAGAAGTTTAATTTGAGAGCATACTGCCAATTGGGACCTATTGCTGCCTAGAGTTGAATTCGCATATAATAGTTCAGTGAATAGGTCTACAGGAAAAAGTTCTTTTGAAATTGTTCATGGGTACAAACCTAGAAAACCTCTAGATCTCATTCCTTTACCCATGCATGAACGTATTTCAGAGTCTGTTGAGTCATATGCTGAACATGTTAGAGAGTTGCATAAAAAGATAAGTAAAAAAATTATTGAAAGCAACGAATCTTATAAACATATGGCTGATACTAAAAGAAGACTCAAGAAATACAATGAAGTAGACTTTGTTATGGTTAAACTGTGACCTGAACGGTTCCCACCTAGAACCATGAAGAAGTTACATGTTCGTAGTAGTGGACCATACAAAGTGATTAAGAAAATTAGGTCTAATGCCTATGTGCTCGAGATACCACCTGACCTAGGCATTAGCTCTACTTTCAACGTTTCAGATCTTACTGAGTATAGCGAGCCAACATTGATTCCTAATGAGCCGTTTGGGCCTAATCCTGTCCTTGAGAGTGAACCAATCCAAGTGTATCCACCTGTCATACCACCAGCCCGGAGAGACAAGATTGAACGGATCTTGGATGACAAGACATTGCTACCCGGAGCAAAGATTACTGGCGGTATCTGGTTCGATGGCAAGGATGACCTGAGATTGATGATTCATGGATCATTAGAGAGGACTTGCTGAGAGTTGACCCGGACTTGCTAGAGTGCTATCATAGCGGCATTGACCCATACTCGACAAGGTCGAGTTCCTCCCACTCGGGGAGAATTGGTGTGTACACCAGAGCCATAAAATATCAACAGGTTGAACCCACATCCCTGTGGATCATCTGTGAATAAAGCCCTGGATCCAAATCCTTTTACAATGTAAATATTTTATTTTAATTTCTATTATTTTGGATTAGTTAGGGTTAGCCCTTTTTACCAACTGTAATTTGGGTTTTGTTATTTAGTCTTTTGGGCTAAACCCTTTTTACCATATTGATCAAAACTTCATTTATCGGTTGTGTCAAACCCTATTAGGCCAAACCCTATTTACCAATCTATTCTTTTTGTTACATGAGGTTAAGCCTTTTGATCAATTGATCAATTGGGCTTTAGTTATTTAGTTTTGAGTCTTGTAAAAATTAGTTATTAAATCCTGTATTATAAGGGGGACCCAATTGAAGACCCATGTGACTTCATGTGCATCCAATTGAAGACTCATGTGCTAGCCCAAGACAAGCCATGTGCTAGCCCAAGACAAGCTATGTGCTAGGCCAAGTCAATTTGTTTTTGGCACCATCTTTGCTAGATTTTTGGACACACTGCCACATCACCAGGGGACATCAGCACATGTTATGTTTGGACATGTCATGCCACTTCATTTTAGGACAACTTCACACTCCATGTCATACTTCAATGGCCGGCCCATGTGAGAATAATTAGCGCCTACATCAAAAATATTTGGCACCCTCCTTTTTATGATAAGTAAGTGTGAAGGACTTCTCTTAATTGGCACCCTCCACTCAAGTCATTCCATGCCAAAATGAAAGAGTTTGACCAAGCAATTCTTCCTCTTCCTTAACGCCATTTGCCAAAGAATTTTAAGCCAAATTAATTCATCTAAAGTGTTGGAGGTCCAAGGATTTCTACTACCAGTATTTCAACCAAACAGGTTGCCAACTACTTAAATTCCCAGAATTCAAGAGTTTCATCAAAATTCTTGAGTCTTCTTCCATCCAAATTGAAGAGTCCACTTACCATAGAAGCCTACAACATCAAGACTCCAGAGTCCGACAACAATGACCAAGTGGTGGAGCATCTTGACCTTACATCAAGCCACCTCACTAATCCTCATAAATGGCGCCCAAGATGGATGATCACTTCATGATTGCTGCCCACTTTGGATAAGAGTCCAGATCAGCCCAACAAGCATGAGTCCATGCCACATTGACCATAATTCTAGGAGTTGTAGTCCAAGGGAGAAGGAGTTTACTGTTTGAATCCCTTACATTATTGATTATGGGTCTATAAATACCCATCAATCCTTTGTAAATTTAATTAATTAAATCATCAATAAAGAAAGCTATTCTATCAAATTTTTTCTTTGCTGTGTACATCATGGGGTGTGAGGCCCTTCCTTTGTTCTATGGAACATTGAGGGGTGTGAGGCCCTACCTATCCAACTGACAAGAAAATCCAACCATCGCTTCTAACCCTTCCCTTTCCTTTTTTTCCTTTCTTTGCTGATTCCTAACTTGAATTTCCTTTGTTGAGTGTTTGCAGGTGATCAGTAATCGAAGTCAGGTATTCTTGTCTCAGAACTAGCATCGCGTGGAAGATTGAAGCCCAGGAATGAGTTCTTGAAACCTAGCCGTGATAATCTTGAGAGTCCTGTTAGATCTGAAGAATCAATCTTCATTGGTAACTTTAATCCTCTTCCTTCCTCTTTAGTTTTTGATTAATTGAAAGTTAATCCTAGTTTCGGTAGTTTCTTAGCCACCGATCCTGCTTTTCTAGTTATTTTGTTAAGTTTACTTGTGTGGGTAGTTAACTAAACTAGTTTCCTTCGCCGTCTCTTTCAAGTCTTTTTTTAAAATCTAAAAAAAATATATAAAAATTATTCTCTACTTTTCTTAGATAATTAGATCTTACACATAGTAATTTAGTTTAATTTATTTATCCCGCATTAGATCTGGATGGCAAGAGATTATCATGCCAGGAAGGGGGGAGAGTTGATGCTATCTGCTTTAGCCAAGAATCATCAACCAACTTCCAACGATCTCATAGTGTTGACCCGCATGCAGGAAGTCTTTGCTAGTCGCATGGGAGATCCATCGCACCGTAATGACTGATGCAGCCGAGAGGCAGAGCTCCCTCTTCCTCCACCTCCACCTCTAGTTGGTGAATCCATGCAGATCGCCACACTCGTACAGCATGTCTAGACCTTGACTACGGTGGTGCATCAATTGCATCACCAGCACCGGTCCCTGGCAACATAGTAGCAACCAGGGATACTTGCGATCATGTTGCCGACCCCCATGATAGTCTAAGGTCCTTTCAAGAAGGGCCGTCATATGCATGGGCAGCCTCATATCTGTGGGGGAGCCTGCGAGTGGCCGGAAAGAGGCACTAGGATGGTTCGACCGGTCAGGAGAGCCACTCCCCAATCTCAAACCATAACACTATGTCATGTCAGCGACTCCGACATGGTAGGGAACTAAAGCATGAGTTCCTCTAATCGGTGCCCTCTTCTCTCTCGATGGCCTTCATAGAGGGGTCAACAGATGTGGCCATCTGCCAACGGGTAGAGAAATGCCTCGAAGAGCAAGATCACAGACTGGATGATCTAGCTCGCTAGTTTATCGAGATCTAGGGCTCCCTATGCGAGCCCATGGGCTACGATGCTCGCCCACCTCTCTCTCATAGAATACAAGAGGAACCGATCCCCAGCTAATTCCGTATGCCCCACATGGATCTCTACGATGGGACCACAAATCCTCTTAACCACCTCGAGAGTTATAAGGCTCTCATAAGGATTCAAGGGGCCACTAACACCCTTCTCTACATTGCTGTCCCAACTATGCTCTACAAGGCAGCCCAAGTCTGGTACTCTCATCACGAGCCAAAGAGCATCGACTCTTTTGAGCAGCTAGAGAAGAAGTTTATGGCACACTTTGATGCTTGCCAAAAGGTGCCATGCAAGACTGATAGCCTCTTCTCCATACGACATCAAGACCATGAGTCCTTTTAGGATTACGTGTCCCGATTCAAGGTGGCTACCTTAAAGATCTACAACCTTGACAAGCTATCGCCATGCTGGCACTGAAGAGAGGGCTCAGGACCTCCCGCTTCACCTACTCCCTTGACAAGAAGCTCCCAAAGTCCTACTTTGAGCTCCTCCTCCATGCCCACAGTATATTTATGCGGAGGAGGCCAATCGTATCCCCAGAGAGTTGGATGGGAGGCCCCTGAAGAGGCAGGCCCAGGGGGAGCCGGGTAGGCCACTAGTGTCCAAGGCTATCTCAACTCCATGAACGGGCCCCAAGCCAAGGGATAGTCATGCCATGGATGAGAACTATATACCTCTCATCGCCCCGAGATCCAAGATCCTAATGGAGATCGAGGGCGAGTGCTATCTCTGTCGTCCTCCTCCATTGAAGCAATCTGATGGATGCAACAAGTCCCGGTACTGTCAGTTCCACCATGACCACGGCCACGACACCGAGGAATGACATCACCTGAAGAAGGAGATCGAGGAGCTGATCAGGTGAGACTATCTTGGAAAGTTCGTGGGAGGAAGAGCTCTGCCCATGACCCAAGACATCAAAACCCGCCATGCTGCCATTGACAACCAACCCACGAAGAAGTTGGTGGGAATAATTTCCTAGGAGGCAGGGCGAGGGCCAAAGAGGGCCAAGGGGAGGGAGAGGGCTGATGTTACACTCCTTTACATGGAAGAGGACCTAGCTGGGGTAGGGAACCCAAATAATGATACTGTTGCCATAGAAATGATAATAGCAAAATACCTTATAAAGAGAATTATGGTTGATAATAGAAGCTCAACCGATATCCTATTTATGATGCCTTCGCAAGAATGAATTTATCTCCTGACCTGCTGAAGCCGGTGTTCACACCCCTCGTTAGCTTCACCGGAGATTCAATTAGAGTTGAGGGAGAGATTGCCCTCTCGATTACTACCGGGATGCTGCCCCGATGGAGCACAATAATGGCAACCTTCACTGTCATGAGGCTCCCTTCGACCTACAACGTGATCCTGGAGCATCTTAGGCTCAACTGGCTCGACGCAACCATCACAACCAAGCAGCTTCTCATCTAGTTCCCAACTCCATATGAAATCAGGGAGATAAGGGGATCCTGATAGCCGGTCATGCACTACTTGCAAGCTATTTTGGGAGTCTGGAAGAACGAGGAGGGGCCTACAGTCGATTAGTTGAGCCATAGGGAGCAGGAGGTGAAGGGTGGGTCGGTTGAGCACTTGCTGTAATTTCCCCTCGGTGAAGATCCCTTGAAGATGGTGCAAGTAAGAGCCCTTTTAGCTGAAGAAGAGAGGGCTCACCTGTTGAGCTTTCTACAGGCAAACACCAATGTCTTCACCCAGACCATGATAGACATGCCTAGAATTCCCTCCGAAATGATCATCCACAAGCTAAATATTGACCCTAATTGCTATCCAGTCCAGCAAAAGAAAGAAAGCTTCACCTCGCAAAGCCAAAGGATGATAAATGAGGAGGTCAAAAAGCTCCTTACTATGGGCTTCACCCGAGAAGTACAGTATCCTAGCTGGTTAGCAAATGTGATCATGATCAAGAAAGCTAGTGAAAAGTGGAGGATCTGTGTGGACTACACTGACCTCAACCAGGCATGGCCAAAGGATAGCTTCCCACTACCCAAGATTGACCAACCTGTGGATGCAACTTCAGGGCACAAGCTGTTCAACTTCATGGATGCATTCTCCGGGTGCAATTAGATCTGCATGCACCTAGAGGATGAAGAGCACGGGCATTTATGACTGACAGAGGTACATTTTGCTATAAAGTAATGATGTTTGGTCTCAAGAATGCTGAGGCAACGTATCAATGCTTGGTCAGCAAGGTCTTCAAGGACCAGATAGACTGCAATATACAGGTCTATGTGGATGATGTGCTCATTATGATTGGCTAAGAATTGGACCATATTGCTAACTTGGCAAAGGCCTTTGACAACCTCTATCTCCATCGGATGAAGCTGAACCCGACAAAGTGAATATTTGGCATCACGACAGGGAAGTTCCTGGGATTCATAGTCACCCAGCATGGGATCAAGGCCAACCCGGAGAAGATTCAAGCATTCATGGACATAAAGCATCCCATATCCAAGAAGGAGATCCAACACTTGACCGGTCTCATTGCCATCCTCAGCCGGTTCATTTCGTGCTCCACTGAGCACTGTCAACCATTATTCATCTTCAAGGTACTATGCAAGATACATGACTTCACTTGGGCAGAAGAATGTTAGGAGGTATTCGAGGGGCTGAAGAAGCTCCTTGCCTCCCCCCCATTGCTTTCCAGACTGAAGGTTGGAGAGGAGTTCCTCCTCTACTTGGCAGTCTCTTCAGGAGTAGTCAGCTTGGTAGTGGTCCATACCAACGGGAACGATCTTTAGAGGCCAATTTACTATACCAGCAAGCTACTCCGTGATATAGAAACCTGGTATACTTGATCTGAAAAGATTATTTTTATACTTATTATATCTACTTAGTGTCTCAGGACCTATTTCCAAGATCATCCAATTATGGTCCTCATCGACCAATTTTTGAGAGCCATCTTGAGCCACCCGGATACTTCGAGGTGCCTAGCTAAGTGGACAGTGAAGCTCAGTGAGTTTGACATCTCCTATCGCTCGAGGCCATCCTAGAAAGCACAGGTCCTAACCAACTTTCTGGTGGAATACACTTGGATGGACGAGGACCCGAAGGAAATCCCTATCGAGCCTAGACAAGACCTAGCCACAAGGGAGATGATGTGGATCCTCCACGTCGACGATGCATCCAACTCTGGAGGGAGTGGATCTAGACTCATCCTTGCTAACTCTAATAGAGTGGTCATCGAGTACGTGCTATGTTTTCTCTTGATGGCTACAAATAATCAAGTCGAGTATGAAGTACTTCTCGTGGGCCTAAAGGTGTCCTACAAGCTAGGCGTGATGAGCTTGAAGGTCTTTACGGATTCACAGCTCATGGCATGCTAAGTCTTCTATGAGTATGAGGCCTGGGACCCTATGGTGGCCAGGTACCTAGACTGAGTATGCTTGTACACATCGGGCTTCCAGTACTTTGGTATCTTCTAAATTCCCCGTAGAGAGAATGCCCACGTTGATGCCCTTTTCATGCTCGCAACCTTGCTGACTCAATACTAGGGCACACCTACATTGAATACCTAGAGGCTCCTAGCTATGAGATCACAAGCAAGGTCCAGCAGGTCACCCTTGAGGTGAGCTAGATGGACCCCTATATCAGGTACATCACCGACGATACCTTGCTTGAGAATCGCATGGAGGCCAGCATTCTAAAGCGAAGGGCCACCCGTTTCATACTAATTGATGGATAGCTTTATCGAAGGTCTTACTCCTACCCCCTATTGAAGTGCTTGAGACCCTCGGAGGTTGCTTACATCCTCTAGGAGATACACGAAGGCATCTACAGAAATCATGTGTGGGGTAAGACACTGGCCTATAAGGTCCTCTGGCAGGGTTACCATTGGGGACCATGCGGGAGGACGCGGTCGAGTTTGTGCGGAAGTGCGATTACTACCAATGGCATGCCCACATCCAGCATTAATTGGCTTCCCCGCTCTCCCAGCTCTCCTACCCTTGGTCGTTCACCTAGTGGGGGATTGATATCTTGGGGCCATTTCTCCTAGCATCTGGTCAGCAGAAGTACCTAATTGTTGCCATCGATTAATTCATAAAGTGGTGGAGGTCGAGCCCTTGGCATGGATCATCGAGAGCGAGGCAAGATCTTTCTTTTGGAAGTTGGTCATTTGCCACTCGGACTCCTTCATACCATTATCATGGACAACGGGCAGCAGTTTGACAACCAGGCCTTCGAGGAGTTCTGCGCTGACCTGAACATCCATCATCGCTTCATGTTAATGGCTCACCTGCAGACCAATAGAAAGGCTGAGGTAATGAACCAGACCATCCTCCAAGGGCTCCATTCCAGGATGGATGAGGCAAAGGGTTGTTGGTTAAAGAGCTCCCCAGCATGTTATATAGGCCTATCACACGATACCTCAGACGACGACGAGCGAGATGCCATTCAGCCTGATCTTCGGCATATAAGCCATGATCCTAGTTGAGGCGGGCCTATCCATGCTATGGGTGCAGCAGTATGATGAAGCAGGCAATTCAGAGTGCCTCCTCCTCAACCTTGACCTACTGGATGAGATGAGAGACAAGGCACGGCTTTGCATGGCAGTGTATCGACAGTGGGTGGCCCACTACTATCCCTTGCATATCATCATGCATCATATTAGAATCCCGTCCGTCATCAATTTTTGATATCAAAGCAGGATTAGGGCATACGAATTTTGTTTTGCATGAAATTTGGTAGGAACATGAAAAAAATCAGATTAAAGCAAGCAAATATTTTTGGGTTTTTTTTTATGGTTTGGATTCCCGAAACTAGCCTAGATTAGGTTAGAGTTATCCTATATCAATTATCATCCTACCCACATGCTAGATCAATTAAAAAGAAAAGAAAATCATGATCCTAGGTCTAAGAAGGCCTTTTAGGAGCATGTTCACCTTCAAGAAATCAGACAAAAAGAGATGGAAATTAGGTTTAACATACCAGACAATGATTTCTAGTTGCTATAGAAGAGATCGCTCTGCTCAGATCGGTGCCTGGATGATCCGGTCACTTTCCTGCAGATCCGTCGGCTTTTTATCAACTTCATTCGGAGGCAAAGAAAACTTCATCTGGAGGGTGTGACACCGGAGGAATCCTGCAAACGTCAAAGGTTAGAGGTAAATAAGAAGGAAAAAATAAGAAACAGGAGATTGGGTTGAAGGATGATTGGAAGATAGAGTTGCAGGGGTTGGTGGCCTTGGATAAAGCTTGGGCGTCTGGATCTAGAGAGGAGTAAGCCTGGCTGGTATGGATGGTTAGGGCTCTTGAATTTGGGCGTGTTAGGACCTGGAGGATGGAAGCTTGGGCGACTAGGGTTTGATGGGATTAGGGCATTCAAGTCTCACACACACACACTTCCAAAGAAGAACACAAATTATCACAAGAAAAATTCACCGGAGTTTATTTCATGAATAAGAGATTATTACAAGAGGGGGAGGGGGTGGGTATTTATAGGCTCACCCAGGTCCCTAGTCTCCCAATCGAATTTAGATTACAAAGTTACTTAGGACTAGGAGTACATAGTTTGAATAAAATTAAAACTTGATTCCTAGTAGGATGTGGACTTCTCTCTCCTTCTTGGACTTGGTCAAAGAACCTCTCATGGGCTAGGACGCCTCCTTGGATTGGGCTTGGACTTTGAGGTGCCTTCTTGTTCTGGGCTTGAACATGGGCTTGAGAGGGCGCTAACTCCTGATGGGCTTCTGGGCTGGGGTGCTTGAAAGAAAGAATATTCTCTGGGGCACCATGGCTTGTACTCTGCTCTGACCTGGGAGGGCCTGGTGAATGCTTTGCTTAGTGATCCTCCTCTTATACAAGATTGGACTAACACAAACTTACAGGACTCGACTGGACTCATGAGGTTGAGACAAGACTTATTACATGACTCAATATGATACTTATTACAAAACTTGTCTCACTTCGATACAAGTGACACAGTACTAATGAACTACAAGACTCATAAAATTTGGACTTCATTACAGGGCTTAGCAAAATTGACCAGCATATGACTTAGAGAACAAATTGAAGCTTGAAGTCTATGTCTGATCTGATGTCCTCATCAATTCTCTCGGGATGGAAGGAACTCGACCTTGTCAAGTAAGAAGGTCAATCTGGCTCAAGCACTGCTCTGACAGGTTTGGGTTAAGGCATTGCCGATCCTCTCGAGTGATCCACGAATTCTCAAATCTCGGTCGACCTTGCCAATGAACCAAGTGACATGGAAGCCTTTGATCCGATACTAGTAGCTTGGTCATCCAGGATATGCTCAATCATTTCCTCTCACATGCTAATTTGATGTAGACACTCTGGGTTGGGTTCTCTCTCAAATAAAAGGGTTAGGCTTAATAGGCTCACTGGGTATCATTACTGGCTCCCTATACTCAACTAAGTCTGAGATATTGAAGGTTGAGCTTAATGCCTAATGAGATAATTCAGGCACTAGGTCCAACTTTCTTTATCACTTTGATGGATCCAGCTCTATGGGTATGTAGCCTAATCATCACAAGAATTTTCTAGCAAACTCTTAGACTCTTTTCATTAATTAACCATATTTTTATAAATATTATTGCTTACATTAATCTTATGATTAATTCCTCATGCAAATCTCTAATCATGTAGTGCAAAAACTCATAACACCTAATGACATGCAGACAAAACAGCTAATGCCACACCTAATGCAGACAAAAAAATGACTAAATCCCAAACTACAACTGTGGGTTTAACCCTTTGTCAAGAGGGTGACATGCAGATAAGAATGGTGCATGGACTCATACTAAATACCATAAAGTATACCAGAAATAGGATGCAAATATGATATGCTTAATGAATGTATACAACATGCTTACCTTTACAAAATGCAATCGAATGGTCCTAGAAATGCTGGAAGTTTCTAGAAAGGGCAAAAAATAAGAGGTGGATTCAGGGTTAGTCTAGTAGGGTAGAAAGTAAGAAGATGGTTTAGGATTATTTGAAAAGAATAGGATATAAGAAGGGGTTTCAGGAAAAAGTCCTAAACTAATGAGGTTGACCTTATGGGATTGATGTATACCTATAGGGTATGCATTATGAAAGAATTGGTCACTAATCTCGGGGAAGAGATCAATTGGAGTCAAAGGAGTGACTTCATCCTGAGGGTACTGGTTTAAAGAGATCAAGTCTTTAATAAACTCTTCTAGCTCATGAAATTCAGGACTAGGCTCTACAATTGGGTTCTCTTCTAAAGTCTCCTCATATAGAGTTGCAGTTGCAGGATCATGGGTTTCTTCCTCTAATGATTCATCCACTACATCTTTAGTTTGGGTGTGGTCAGGGTTAGCTAATTCTAGGTTACCTTTTACTTGGGTACGGTCAGGATCAACTAACTTTGGGCTGGCTTTTATTTGGATATCTATTGGGTCAACTAATTCTAGGTCTTCTATAGGTATCTCTTCTTCTTCCTTCTCATACTCATCCGCTAAGCTCACATCAGCTTCATATATCTCATCTTTAATGTCAGCCTTGTGAACCAATGGGGTGGTAAGAGGAGGTTGGCTAAGAAAAAATTGACTAGTGTCTGGGATAGCAGGGGTGGGTCGACTAAGGGGAATTGGACTGGCACTAGGCTAGTACTATGGGTACTAATCCTATGGGGTTCATGTCTTCTAGGGGTTATGGGTCCCTTGGGCTCATAAGATAAGGGCTCAGATCTACGGGTTATGGATCTCTTGGGCTCATAGGATATGGGTTCAGATCTATGGGTTACGGATCTCTTGGGCTCGTGGGATATAAACTCATAGGAATGGGGTTCATAGGATCTAGATTCATAGGTTCTGGGTTCACAGGACCTGGATAGGTACTTTTCTCTAAGTTTGCTTTTCATGGCTTTCCAGGTAGTTATGGGTATTTTTCCTTTTTGTTTAGCCATTCTCTCAAACATATCCCAGTCTGCCTTAGCCTGGCGAACTAACTTAGCTTTAGCAAACTTGAACTGATCATTTTTAAAATAGAAGTTTATTTGGCTTTCAAAATACAGGTCCATATATCTTTTCCAACTAAGATAATTCTCAAACTCAAGATCACCACCAAATATAGATACTATTCCCTAAACGTTTCTAATGGGTCTCTCATCCTGGTCCAAGAATTCTTGATTGGGCTCTTGGTATGGGTCAGAGTATTGGTCTCTCCTAGGGTTGGGCTCCAAGTATGGGTCATGGTATAGGGTTCTCCTAAGGTTGGGCTCTGAGTATGGGTCAAGGTATTGGGCTCTCCTAGGGTTGGGAGGTATGGGCAAAGGTGACTCAAGTTTGGGTATAGTATGGGTCCTACAGTTTTTCTCTAGGATTCCTAATCGGTCTCCCACTCGATCAAACCTATTAGCTAAGTGGTCAAGCCTATTGTGGGTTTGGGTATTGGATTGGGTCAATTGGTTGTGATTATGGTTCATCTGGTTAATTTGGATGGTTAATTGGGCTAACTGATCAGTAATGACCCTAAGTTGGGCACTAAAATCATTGTCCATGGTTAAGCAAGGTTGGGGTTTAGACTGGTTATACTGGACTCCTGACCTGGTGGTCATGCAATCAATCAATCAAGGGATTATGATGCACTCAAGCACACAAAGATTAACACATACTAGGGTTTGCTAGACCTAGAGCCAAAACCTAATGAGTTAACTCAACTTACACTCAACATAGTACCTAATCCTTTCACTGGCCAGGTAAGAGATGGGGTGGTGAGAGGCTCCCCCTGCCTGTGACAGGGTCCTAATTAAAAACCACCAGTCCATATAGGACGTTTGCCACTGGACCTCTAGCCTTAGACACTAGCTTTTAGTAATAGATGATGGGTTAGTGCACTAGTTCCCCCACTAGACTCGAACTTGACTTGTTGGTGTCCCTAAATCTATTAGGTCGCTAGTTAATTTTAATTAAGGCTTGGGTTCTGATGCTGGGTTGTTGTTTTGGGCCCAGGATAGATGATGAAATCCTGCCCTGATCTGACAGAGTAAAATTGCCCTTAAGATTAATTTAATGATATGATGCACAATTGATGAACCCTAATACAATCTAATAACAAAATAGAAAATTAAAAAAAAATTGCTTTTTTTTTTTTATGAGATGGCAACTTAATTATAAGTGGGTTAGGTGAGCAAACAAAATTAGCTTGGGTTTGGGGGGGGGGGGGGTTGGATGTAAGTTAGGTTTGGTTCGGTCAGATATGCAGAATTCATAGAAACTGAAGTTATGTGTCTATTTTGATACAGAATTTGGTATTGTTTTCAAAGCAAAAAAGTTCTAAAAAATTTGAAAATAGAGGATTAACAATAAAGATGATTCCTACCAAATTTCATGCAAAACAAAATTTGTATGATAATGCAACACCTAGGATTTCTGACTAGGTGTAGAAAACTCAGGATTTTGGTTAAGATTTCTAAGATATAGATTTTTTTTTTATTTTTTTTGTTTCTATAAAATTAATTATCAGGACTGATCAAAGAGTATTCTGTAAAAATTCTAGAGAAAAATAAAACACCTAAGATGATGAAACAGATCAAAACTTAGACCTCTAGTGCAGATGACAGGATGCAGATTTTTGTTAGGGTTTTGTTTTTGCCATTTTTTTTTGTTTATTTTAGGATGTGAAAAAATCCACAAAAATAAAAGGAAAATAGAGGACTAAACATAGGTTAATGGGTACGAAAATTAGAGGAAAATAACAATGTTTCATTAGAAAAATAGTCCTATGTTCTGACTAGTTGCATAGAAAATAGCATGCAGAAATTCTACCTATGATGCAAGAACATGCCCTAATCCTGCTCTGATACCAAAAATTAATGAGGGACGGGATTCTAATATGATGTAGGATGATATGAAGGGATGAAGATGAAGAAAATCATATTAAAGCAAGCAAATATTTTTGGATTTTTTTTTTATGGTTTGGATTCTCGAAACTAGCCTAGATTAGGTTAGGGTTATCCTATATCAATTAACATCCTACCCACATACTAGATCAATCAAAAATAAAAGAAAATCAGGATCCTGAGTCTAAGAAGGCCTATTAGGAGCATGTTTACCTTCAAGAAATCAGACAAAAAGAGATGGAAATTAGGTTTAACATACCAGACAATGATTTCTAGTTACTGTAGAAAAGATCGCTCTGCTCAGATCGGCGCCTAGATGATCCGGTCACTTTCCTGTGGATCTACCAGTTTTTTATCAGCTTCGTTTGGAGGCAAAGAGAACTTCATCCGAAGGGTGTGACACCGAAGGAATCCTGCAAACGTCAAAGGTTAGAGGCAAACAAGAAGGGGAAAATAAGAAACAGGAGATCGGGTTGAAGGATGATTGGAAGATAGAGTTGCAGGGGTTGGCGGCCTTAGATGAAGCTTGGGCATCTGGATCTGGAGAGGGGTACACCTAGCTGGTATGGACGGCTAGGGCTCTTGAACTTGGGCGTGTTAGGACTTGGAGGATGGAAGCTTGGGCAGCTAGGGTTTGATGGGATTAGGGCACTCAAGTCTCACACACACACACTTCCAAAGAAGAACACAAATTGTTATAAGAAAAACTCACCAGAGTTTATTTCATGAATAAGAGATTATTATAAGAGGGGAAGGGGGTGGATATTTATAGGCTCACCTAGGTCCCTGGTCTCCCAATCAAATTTAGATTACAAAGTTACTTAGGACTAGGAGTATATAGTTTAAATAGAATTAAAACTTGATTCCTAGTAGGATGTGGACTTCTTTCTCCTTCTTGGACTTTGTCAAAGAACCTCTTATGGGCTAAGACGCCTCCTTGGATTGGGCTTGGACTTTGAGGTGCCTTTTTGTTCTGGGCTTGGACATGGGCTTGAGAGGGCACCAACTCCTGATGGGCTTCTGGGTTGGGATTCCTGGAAGAAAGAATATTCTCTAGGGCACCATGGCTTGGATTCTGCTCTGACCTGGGAGAGCCTGGTGAATGCTTTGGTTGGTGATCCTCCTCTTATACAAGACTGGACTAACACAAACTTACAGGACTCGACTGGACTCATGAGATTGAGACAACTAAACTTATTACAGGACTCAATAGGATACTTATTACAAAACTTGGCTCACTTCGATACAAGTGACACAATAATAATGAACTACAGGACTCAGAAACTTTGGACTTCATTACAAGGCTTAGCAAAATTGACCAACACATGACTTAGAGAATAAATTGAAGCTTGAAGTCTATATCTGATCTGATGTCCTCATCAATCTAATCTCAATCTCATAGTCGAGTCGGCCCTTTCTGTCCAGGTCGACTAAATAGGCAAAGTAGCCCAGCCCGTACGTCCCGGTCATTGCATTGCTAGTTTAAGAGAGTTAAACCTGCCTCTTATAATAGGGAGCTTCTTTTTGTAAGGTTGCTTAGGGGTGACGATCTAACAGGGATCAATTGGGCAGGGACTAATCTATAATGGTCCAATAAAGAAGAAATGAAGGGATGAAGAGGTAGCCAGAACTTGGTAAGGAAGAAGTCTTCATAAAGGGTGACTCTGCCTGGCCCGCTGGAGGTGACCTGATCCTTCGGGTTCAAGGTTGAGATCCGAATGGACTCAAGGATCCCATAAACCCCTCGGAGGTGTAAGGCATCCTCCCTAGTCATCGTTGAGGCTATGCTCAATAGACCTGCCAGGTCTTGGCTGGCAGAAGATGGTGGAGGAGGCAAAGCAAGGACATTGGGGTCCATCACCCACCGGGGACCCCGTCGAACTTTAAAGGGGACATCCTCTTCCTCGCTATCCGAGGGAGGAGGTCGAGGTAAGGATGGTCTAGTGACCTTAGAAGGATGCTCAGAAGGATGGTGATGGCTATTGAGAGAAGCCATTGGAGCACTAAGTACAAGAAGAAAGGAGAAATGACCTAAAGGCTTGAACTGGAGACATCGAAAGGGAGGAAGAAGGCAAGGAAGAAGGACCAACCTGGATGAGATTCCTGATCAGGGTCTTCTCCAGGTATGAAGGGGGATCTCCCTCTATTCTCTCCTTCCCTCTCTAGCAATTTTGAAAGGATGCAGAATGGCAACAATCCTTCCGAAAGGGACACCGAAATTCCTTTTCAAGCCCATCACTAATGGTCAGACACCTCTTCCTCTTCCCCTCGGGCTAATGAGATCACGACATGCATCGACACCCATCGTGCAGGGTACTTCGGGTCGTGAACCATCACTTTGGGAGGAATGAAGGTGTTATTGCGGGACATCATTTCTATCCATATGGTAGCTTCATAGTGGCATAAGAGGGGGTCCGCAAATCATCACAGTCTTGAATCGTGAAGTGGCGCACCGGAAGAGATGAAGGCATCATTGTTCATCATCGCCCTTCATCCACGTGGTGGCTTCCCAGAGGCGGACCGGCGATCCACGAATCGCCAAGCGACCGTAGCAATTAATGAGGGGCCTGGGAACCTTCCACGTCAGTGGTGCGATTTACTCTCTTCGCCCCGAGTCTAAGAGTGCCCTGGGCTTGGAAGTGGGGGGCATCTAATATGGCAAGCTGTTGATGTGGCACCCACGTTCGACACAGCTGGCTGATGAGGTAGTAGAGAGCACCACCTGGCCCATCCGAGGTGAGCTCCCATCCATGGTCGAGCTTCCGTTTGAGATGAGCTCCTAGTCAAGGTCTCAACTGGGAGATCCTATCCGAGGTAAGCTCCCATCCGAGGTCGAGCTCCTATCCGAGATGAGCTTGTAGTTAAGATCGAGCTCCCGTCCGAGGTGACCTCTTGGTTGAGGTTGAGCTCCCGATCGATGTGAGCTCCCGATCGAGATCGAGCTCCCAGCCAAGATCGAGCTCTTGTCCGAGGTGAGCTCCCAGCCAAGGTCAAGCTCCCATCCAAAATGAGCTCCTAGCCGAGGTCGAGCTCCTGGTCATAGAGAGCTTCGGACTAGTCAAGCTCCCAACTAGACCAAGTCCCCAAGGACGAGAAGACATTTCCCTGACCATAGCGGATGAAATAATGGAAGACAAGATGACTCCCGGAGGACAGACACTAGAGAGGCCCGAATGGTGATATAAGGGCGTGACATCGCCATCTCTGTCGGACCGGTAGCAATTCTTGTGGAGGCATGTGCTCCATCGAGGCTCCAGGCCCTGTAGCACGCCACCTGCATTCCTATAAGATGAGGGCTCCATCGGGGCTCCAGGTCCTGCAGCATGCCACCTGCATCTCCTGCAAGAAGGGTGCTCCACAAGGGCTTTAGGCCCTGTATTACGCTGCCTGTATCTTCTGCAAGATGGGTGCTCTACCGGGGCTTCAGGCCTTATAGCACGTGGCCTGCATCTCCAGCAAGAGGGGTGCTCTACCAGGGCTCTAGGCCCTGTAACATGCCACCTGCATCTCCTGTAAAGGGAGTGCTTTGCCGAGGCTTCAGGCCTTGTAGCACGTTGTCTGCACTTCCCACAAGAGAAATGAGGGTCTAGGCCTTGCAGCACACCTCTGCCCCTGTAAGTGGAAGCACTCAGTCGTGGCTCCTGATCCTGTGGCATGCCACCTAAACCTTCCACAAGAATCGCTCCACCAGGGGGCAGGCTCTGCAGCATGACAGCTGCATCCCCTACAAGAAGACATTCTCCTGGAAATCTCGGACCTTGTTCAACGGGACTTTAAAGAGCTTATACCCCTTCTGTAGGGGATGCTTTGGAAAAGGTACCCAACCAAGGCTCCAACCCGGTTTGGCTGAATTAATTCCTATATAATGGTAAGATGGACCTTTAGGACTGGGGGCGAACCAAGAGAGAGATGATAAGAGAGCAAAGGCAAAGGGCTAAAACAGCGAACAACCTCCCAGCTTCCCAGAAACTCTAGTTTTTCCTATTCTCTTTATCTCCCTCTACGCAGTGGCATCCTAAGCCTCCACCATAAAGGGTTTGTTTCCTTTGATCGCATTACTGACTTAACTATCGGAGTATCCCCGTCGGGATCCCAGACCTGGGTCTCCCTTTTTTTTACAAGACTGACTAGCGGTGAAGGCACGAGAATGAAGAGTTCGATGCTTCTGGAGAGGCTAGCTCAACCAGGTCCTATCAGAGCTATAGGCCACGGTGATCTGGGCGGCAACAGGTTCCTTTCAGATTTTGAACTAGAATTCGAGCTAGTGCTACTCCAGCTATTTATGATAACAAGTGAGTTTCTCCCTCAATTTTTATTTTTTATTGATATAGTGATTGATTGTAGTTTTATATTTGGATAACTAAATGATGTGGCCAGATACTGACATGGAACCCCTGTTAGACCCAGTCAAATGCTACATGGGTAGAAGTTGCCACGCCAGACCACTCTCTCCGAGCTCCTTCGTTAGGTAGCTCTCTCGAGGTCGAGCCCATCTCAGCTGAAGTGAAGCTCCTGCTTTCTCTGAGCTCCTTCACCAGGTGGCTCCCTCGAGGTCAAGCCCACCTCGGCCGAAGTCGAGCTCCTGCTCTCCTTGAGCTCCTTCGCCAGGCGACTCCCTCGAGGTCGAGCGCACCTCGGTCGAAGTCGAGCTCCTGCTCTTCTCAAGCTCCTTCACTAGGCGGCTTCCTTGAGGTCGAGCCCACCTCGACCAAAGTCGAGCTTACCTCAACCAAAGTCGAGCTCCTGCTCTCTTCGAGCTCCCTCGCTAGGCGGCTCCCTCGAGGTCTAGCCCATCTCGGCCGAGGTTGAGCTCTCGCTCTCTTTAGGCAAGAGGTTCGACAGCTGGAAGTCAAAGCCCTATGGTGCCACCTCTCTTGGACAGCGGACCGCCGCCCAAGGACCATGAAAAAGCACCCTCTAGGATGCCATTATCACCCTCACTACTACTTACACCAGATAGGAAAGAGCGCCCTGACCGAGGCACTGCACTCCCGACCGACCTTCTATACCACCCGAGAGAGGAAATCATCCCGAAAGATCCAAATCCAGGGGGCGGCTACCCCCCGATCGAGGCTCTGCCAAGTTTTCCAAAGTGGAGCGACCAGGAGGGAGGTCAAAGCCGGTAACATAACTCCTTATCATGAATAAGGAAGGTACTTGAGCGCAAGGTATAAATCACTGCTAGAAGTTGACCTTTCGACGCCTGCAAAGGGGGAAGACCCAAGGTAAGCTGCTGGGAGGAAGCCTAGTCTAAAAGGACCCTCCTAAGGTTCTCAACACAAGGTAAGCAAGCCTAACCCAAGCGAGCAAGGGAGAGGGCATCGTACGGGAGAGGAACCGAGAAACCGAGCACCTTGGGCTACCGGAGACTCACCGGAAGGGTCTTGACGGACACAGCCATAAGGCTCGAGCTCTCTTCAGTTGTTCGTACCCTAGCTCCACTCTCTTTCTTTCAAACCAAATTTCCTCCTCCAAGTGAAGGGTCTGATCAAAGGGGCCCATAGGGAAGGATTTGTTTTCCTATATCGTTACTGACTTGATCGTCGGAGTGCCCCCGCCAGGACCCTTGGCCCGGGTCTTCCTTGTTTTGCAAGTCCGGGCACACGAGCAGGCTCCTGTGCGATGAGGTCAGTATCCGAGGTCGGTTTCCAGCTACAGGCCACGATGGTGTAGGCAGCAACACTAAATGTTATAAAAATTGCTTGATAGACAATAATTTAAAAAACCTTTTCTTATTATATAATTATTATTTTTGTGATAAAAGTAGAGCTTGATCAAGGCTTTCTTAATTATAGTTCTTAGAAAAAAAGGTTATGTATGCTCTAAAATAGTGATATGTAAGTCTTAAGTTTAATTTACTCTGCATCAGGTTGAGTAAGTGTTTTTTACAGGAAAGAGTGAAGCAATGAGTAAGTTTGTTAAGCCTGCAATGGCTTCTTAGAGTGCTGAGATATTTATATAATATTGGACCTGTCTATTTTAGGAGATAACTGTTTTTAATCCCATTTTAGTTTGAAAATATCTTAATTTTGGTAATGCCATATTTTTACATTTTGCAAAATATATGTACAAGGTAAAGCATGTTGGGTGATCAAGTTGATTTTTATGTTAAAGCTGCTAAACTCGAAAATTTTTGTTTGAGATTGGATAATGACCATTTATTTTTTATATTTTTTCTTGATTCTTCATAAAATGGGCACGCAATTTGTGCATCGCACAAGTGCAAATCTTGTTTGACTTACCAAAAAAAGGATAATTGAAGGGACGATACTCAATTATAGCTTGAGTCCCAGTGTCTTAATTTTTAAGAATTTTTGCTCTTGTTGCACAACTATTAGATGGAAGATAGCCAAAATTAGATTAGGTATGGCCGGGACTATGATGAAAGAAATCTATGTTAAAGGTACTCGTATCATAGTCTTACTACTGATCTAAATGCTTGATAAAGTAAATATAAAGCAAAGATAATTAAGATAAAACTAGATTGATTGATGTATTGAAGTTTTTTTTTGTTATAAGTATTACAATATGATACATGCAATTAGCCCTTATTATTTACCTTGATACTAATTATTGTCATACCGCATTTCATAGACTACTGGTGCTGCTAAGAATGGTAGATAATGCTACCACTCTACTCATATTTGATAATAATAAAATGAGTACTATTAATTAATTTCATTACTTGTCCTTGTTAATGTAATAACTTTTTTAATTAAATTTTGACATGTAGTTTCTCAACCATTATCATTTATTTTTTAGTTTTACAAATACTTATATGGAAGTCACACACACTTATAATAGTTCTTGTTGCTGCCAAGATAATTGTGGCATGTAGCTCTGATGTGGTGTGGACTCGTCGGGCTCTCATTGAGCGCTCGGTTCTCTTCCGGCATGGCCTACAAAAAAGTGGAGACCCGAGTTGGAAATTCCAGCGAGGACACTTCGACGATCAAGTCAGTTTGAGACGATCATGGGAAACAGAATCTCTGTGGCGAAGAGCTTGGGGACTCTCCACATAGAGGATGAAAGATAGAATTTGAAATGGAAAGACAGGATCAAGTAGAGATTAGAGAGCTGGGAGGTTCTTTTGGCTGGTTTCCTGTCCGTTTGCTAGTTGAGTCTTACCAGTTACCTCTCTCCTCCCCTCTCGAGGGTCCTTTCTTTTGTCTTTATATGGGTAGGAGTGGCCTACACCGAGCCTGGGGCTTCATTGAGATGTCCCTTTCCTTGTATCCCTTTCTGGAGGGATTCTCCTTTATCTGCAACCTCCCCTCTGTCAGGCCAGTCCTCTAGAGGAGATCCTTCTATTTGGAGGTAATGTCGGCGTAGTACAGATCTTGTCCTTCTAGTGGTGCAATTTTTCATGGAAGGGGTGGGTACTGTGCCGCTGAGCCCCGAGCCATGGTGTAGTGTTTCTATTCCAGGAGGGACCGTTGAAGTATCGCAAGGCTTGTGGTCTTAATGAAATACTCCTCTTAGAGAAGGTTCAGGTTCCGTGTCACAAGGATCGATTCCCTCGGTTACACGGTTGTTGATGTGGTAGCGCACTACAGGGTGTGGGGCCTATCAAAGCATGCATTGCGCAGAACATGCGGGTGGCATGTTGCAGAGTTTAAATTTTTTGGCACGGCGTGCGCCACTTCTGGGAGGTTGCAGATAACTGGAAGCTTCCATGTTGCAGTCTGTACTTCTGCTGGTCCTCCCTCTTTCTGCCGCTAGCGAGAACTTTGAACTCGGTAGGAGGAGAGGGGAGAGCTTGATTCGGAGAGCCTGACTCCGAAAGCATGAGCACGACCTCGGCCGGAAGCTGACCTCAGACGAAGGGCTCACCCTATGAGCACGATCCTGGCTGAGAGCTGACATCGGATGGAGGGCTCGCCTTGGCATGCATGAGCACGACCCCGACCGGGAGCTGACATCAGACGGAGGGCTCGCCTTATGAACACAACCCCTGTTGGGAGCTGACATCGAATGGAGGGCTCGCCTTGGCACACATTAGCACAACCCGGCCGGGAGCTGACCTCAGACGGAGGGCTCGCCCTATGAGCACGACTCCGGCTGGAAGCTGACTTCGGACGAAGGGCTCACCTTGGCATGCATGAGCACGATCCCAACTAGGAGCTGGCCTTAAATGGAGGGCTCGTCCTATGAGCACGACCCCGACTGGGAGCTGACATCGGATGGAGGGCTCGCCTTGGCATGCATGAGAACGACCCCGGCGGGGAGCTGGCCTCAGACGGAGGGCTCGCCCTATGAGCACGACCCCAACTGGAAGCTGACTTTGGATAGAGGGCTCGTCTTGGCATGCATGAGCACGATCCCGGCTGAGAGCTAACCTCAGATAGAGGGCTTATCCTATAAATACGATTCTGGCTGGGAGCTGATCTCGGATGAAGGGCTTGCTCTTGTGCCTTCATTTGAGATCGCATCCAGGTGGTACTTTTCACCCATGCGGCTGCAAGCTATTGTCGATATAGGTTCCATGTTAATGGTTATGCCGTATCAAATTTAATATATATAGTTATATTTTTCTTGCAAACATTTATAGTATTTATATATGTATGTATATTCATAATTATGTACACTTCGGAACATAACCATGTATAGTCGCTCTAAAAATTAAATAAGTTGCACCTACTGGCCGACATTTTCTACTCGTGCGCCAAAACTTAATTTTGACTCACATGCAACTATTTTTATCCGCCTTCGATCGCCCCGGGCCAATGTTCTGCCATCATACCATCTCCCCTCCTTCACCGCTCGTTTCCACTAGGTCGCTTAGACCCGGGAGGCCAGCGCCAACTCCACCCGCATCCAATATTCCCAAATATTCTTCAAAAAGATGGTACACCGAAAAATTGTATAACAAACATCCCTACGTAGAACCCTTTTCGGAGTGATGGCCGATGTAATCAGTGGCCACACCGACAAATGTGCTTGCAGTTAGTATCCAAAAAGAGAATATTTTTGAGATTTTACGTCAACAATTTTTTTAATCTATATTTATACACCGACCAACGCAAATGGGGACTCCACCTCCGCCGGCCCCAACGTAAAAAGAGCGCCCGTCACCCGTTCTCTTTCCCTCTCTCTCTCTCTTTCTCGTTCGTCCGCTTTGTTCTCCGTTCATCGCTCGCGATGCCGGAGCTCCTCTTCTTTGGCGATGACGGTGACGACGGATTCGGCGACTTCAAATTCGCCGCCTCCTCCTCCTCCGCCGTCCACTCCCCGGCGCCGCCCTTTCCCTTCCCCGAACCCGCACCCCCCCCGCCTCCGGTGGACGACGACTGGGGCGACTTCGTCGTCAGCTCGACCGGATCCCGTGCCCCTTCGCAGAACCCGCCGCTCCCCTTCGATCCCTTCCCCGATGCCGCCCGGATCGCCGCGCCTCGGGACGCGGCCGACTCTGGCAAGGCGTGGGAGAAGGTCAGGGGAGCGATACCGCTCTCTATATTCGGAGAAGAGGAGGTGGAGGAGCCCGAGCCCTTCGATCCGCCGGTCCTCGTTGGGAGCGGGTTCTCGTCTTCTTCTTTGAAGAGTCCAGCAAAGAATGGGATTGCATCGGGTGCGGATGGGGGATTAAAGGACCTGATTGCGAATCTTTACGGCCAGGCTGGAACGGCTGGTGGTGTCGGCTATGAGGAGACGAAGGTTGGATCTGAGCCGGTTGATGGGGATGATGACTTCGATGAGAGTAGCTGGGAATTCAAGGATGCCTCTTCGCCGGACTCGGGGGTTGAGGTGATGCCAGGTGTTCGATGGTGGTGGGCAGAAGGATTTTTTACAGTTTGTGCTAAAGTTTTTTTTTTTTTTTCTCTTTTGAAACAGAAAGAAGAAAAGGGTTCTGAGATCTCTGGGCTTGATAGAAAAGCATCGGCAAATGGGCTTGATAGAAAAGCATCGGCAAATGGGCTTGATAAGAAAGCATCGGCAAATGGTAACGGAATCGAGGTGGGAATCAGATTTCTTTTTTATCCCTTCTTTCATAGATCACATGCAATGCCCATGAATCTGCCTTTTAGGTAGAGTTTGTTTTGCTTTGGTCCATGAATTTACTTTGTCGTTTATGCTTGCAATGCATACAAATGAAGCTAATTGCATGCGCATGCTATGGTAAAAAAATTGATAATTTTGGTTTGAAGGTTGTGGATAATAGGTCGGGAGATCTTTGGAGAACCACTGGTCTGCTTAATGTCAGCAACGGCGAGCAACATCTGAGTCACGTATTTTCCCAGCATGATGGGTTTACAAACGGGTGGAACTTTGATTCTGGTGCTGTTCCTTATAAGGATTCGAGCTCAGACACGTACCAGCAAACCAAAGATGTCGAGAATGGAAATGGGTCGCTTCACAATCTGGAGAATAATGAAGACGATAGCTGGGAATTTCAGGATGTGTTTTCCAAAAGTAAAGTTGAAACAGCTGTTTCGGAACAACAGGTGATGTTCTTCTTGTCTTTCAGGCTATTTATTGGTATTCCACACAAACTGCAGTCTGATAAATATATTTCTATTTGGCCGCCATAAAGAACAGAAGACTTCAGATGCTGACGCGGAATTGCTTGTAACCAAAAACGGGACTCAGGTTGGTAACATCATTTCCATCAGAGTTTTGCTTCATTAATCCCGACTTGCCTGCCCTTCGAATGGATGCTGATCTTGCCTCTTCTACAATATGCACGTCTTCTTAGCTGCAAAATTAGAGGATACTGTACTGATACATTAATTGTAGTAGAAGCACTTTTAGTGCATTTCCATTGTTTGTATTGTTTTTAGTCTCCATTCCAACAACCACACCACCCCTGTTTCATTTCTTCTTTTTTTTTTTTACTACTTTTATTATGTAATTCTTTATCACTAATAGGCATTATTGTGGCATTGCTTATATGCTAGTTGCTGATCATGAAACAAAAGAAGTATTTTGGTTATCCTAGTGATCATTCTTCTAGTTTATATGAAAATAGTTTATATGAAAATAGTGATTGAAAAATGTGCATATAATTTTTTTTTTTTGATCTTCCACTGTTGCTGCTGATGAGTATCTAGATGAGTAAAAGTTCTTCAGCATTTGGATTCATGGGAAGAAGAACAAGAAAGAAAGCTTTAGTGAAGGATCAGGACTAAATCATGGCCAGCAGAATGGCTTATGTTGAAGTTCATGTAAAGATTTGATTTAGAAGTTTGGATCTCTTCTATTTGAATTGAAGGGGGCCCAACGTTGAGGTTTTTTTTTAAAAAAATAATAATTAATTTAATTAAGTAAATAATTTACAAGAAAATTGGTTCTATTTTGCCCATGTTAAAAAAAGCCAACTTTGTAATGAATATAGTCAAATGAATAAAGTAAAGGTAGTCAAATTCTAACTTCTTTAGTAGTTATATAAGTGAAGGATGTGTAAGTGTTGAAGTTAGTGGATGGCATTTATCAAGGTTTCTAATAGAGGAATCAAATAGAAAGGAGGTTTTGAGATGTGGTATGTTGTTAGCAGATGGTACATACACATTGTCCTCCTGGTCCAGTTGTATAAGGTGAAGACTTAGAAGGGGCCAGCTTATTAAACTAGTTAAAATCACCTGATGGTTGTATCAGAATCTGGGTTTCAAATCCCACCTTCATTAGCATTTGTGGGGTTAGGAATATTTTGTGAGAGGATCCCCCCCTATTTTGTAGTATATTTCCTGCAGGCCTCTTCTATTTCCCCTTCTCCCCCAAAACAAGGAGAAAAAAAGGGAGATGAAGGCTCATTGAGACCTTGGGATGCTTTTAGATCTATCAGTGATGATTCTCTGCCAAGCTTATCTCATTTGTTGTCTTACTTCTATTTTTGTTACGTTCCTTTTTAATATATTCTTAGAATCTCTAATTCATCTAACCCTTCCATCCTCTCCTTTAAATTCTTTTAGCATGGGCACTTATTTTTAACAATTTCTTTTGATATAGTTCCATGTGCTAATTTCATCCATAGATCGTCATTACATTTGTTCTCTTATACCAAGTCTCATGGTTTGAACCTTCAATGGGTATAACATGTTCTTCAGTTTGGATGATAATCCATAAAGCATAAGATTAGGAAACATGGTATTTAAAAAAGATAGAGAATAGAGATCCTTGTGACTTGTTAATCATGTTAAAAAAGAGTGTTGTGGTGGGGACTCATCAAGATGATGATCTTAGAGCAATTTAACTCACCTTTGTACTGATGCATTAATGGTCTTTTGCATCATCAGTCCAACAAGTAGCACATGCAACATCAGATAACAATTAATCAGAAACTTTCAGTGACAATGTCTAGTCATTAAAAGGTGTTTCTTTGTCAGGTCTAGACGTCACCTAATGCAGACCCTATCTGTGGTCTGCTTTTGAGTCTATGCCTACCTATCCAATAAGTGGGTGGACCAGGCCAGGTTCTGGGTTGTGTTGGACCAAGGCCAGGTCTTAAACAAGTACCGTTATTCGGAAAGCTCAATTTTTTCATGATATTCAAACTGTTCACTAATTTGTGATGACATAAGTTCAGATTATAATTCATAAGCTTTATAAGAGATGCAAGGGATATAATTGTAAAATTTATCATATATACCAGGTAAGCTATCGAGTATGGCCATAGGGTTTTGGTCTAGGTTGGGTGGGTCCATGAAAATCAAACTCATACACTTGCAAATATATGATCTGGTCTGATTGGGTTCAAGTCAGGTAAATTTTTAGTACATCTGGACCTGGACTGGAAAATTATGTGTCTATCTTTGGAGCAAAACTCGACCTAGGTGTATGGGCCTGAATCTAGTCTTGATCAGGTATGGGTCTGCTGGTCTTAGTGATGTCCCTATGTGTAATATGTCTTTGAGCATGATAGTTACTCAGTCCATGATGCATTAGGTAATAAATATTATGACTTATGAGGAGGTTTTGAACAAAGTTGTTAATTTCATCTTGGAGTTGGATCCATAGGATGGATCGGAAGCCCTGAAGATTACTCTTAAAGGCACCACATGATGGTCCAACAGTGGTTGTATTTTGCAAGATAAAACTAAAGGAGAATAGCCCATGATTTTTGAAAATCGAAGCACTTAAAATTGTGGTGCATGTGGTCGCATATGTTGATGCCATTTATTGGGGGCAATGGGTCCAGTCAGGTTGGTGTGGGTTGATTGGAGACGCAGGTAATATATAATAATTGCCAACTTAAACTTGCCTTGTTTATTAAACATGTCAGAAATTGAATCTGAACTGACCCATTGAAAAAATGGATAACCCAACTTGACCTACAAAACCTTTTTAGCAAACAAGTCAGGTCAAATCTGCTCTGTAGTGATATCTTAGCCAAATTGGACACAAGTAATAAGTTATGAACAGGTCATGAATGGGTTGTAAACATGTTCATTTGACCTTACCCTGTTATCAAATGGGTTAAATGGGTCAAAACTTTAAACCTGGACTGGAACCATCCATGATATGATACTTTTCAGACACACTGATGCGACAAATCTTGAAAAAAGTAGGGCATGGTGCGGCTAAGATATGTCAATATTTATATATATGCACATGCACATGTATATGCATGTATTTGATTTTTTATATATATACACGCATTTAGAGACATGCATGCATGTATATACAAAAAGCATCATAAAGAGTTGTAAGCTTTCAAATAATATATTCTCTACTTGATAAGGCAGCGTTAATTTTTATAAGCTCATCATTCGTCATCATTCCATAAATCATAATCCATACTTCAGTAAACTACAAAATTGACCCTCTCTCTCATTTTTGGAGGTATTGGGGAAGCATCTAAAGTATATCTGGGAAGTATCCAGGGTGTTTTTCAAATTTTGAAAAATGAGTACTTAATATAAGTATTGGACATGTATTCAAGAAGTATCCATTGAGTATTGGTATCTAATATGGACATGGCATATTATTTGAAGTATCCTTTCTTCCTGGGGAACTATTTAATATATGGGTTGAGTTACGTTGACCTGTTGACAACTTTAACCCATTTTTGTCAAACTCAAACTTGTGTATTGCATGTCGGATTTACATTGCATTGGCACATCAGGCCATGAATTGCTATGACTAATGCAGTCCCCTAAACCTGTATATTACCTATGTATATTTATTGTACCTGATTAGACTGCAAATAAACCTGAAAAAGGGCAGTGCAGTTATTATTGTGTGGCCACATATGTGGCCTGCTTGATATTGTGTGGCTGCATAGGCAACATTCTTAGTATTGTGGCCCATATATGCAGCCCACTCTTACAAGGGCTTTTTCAAATAGCATTTGTTTAAGATTATTGGTTAGGTTTAATGCAGGTTTTGCATGGTGAATACAGATTATGTTATATTAATTACTCGACTGTTAGGTGTTATTGTTATTGATTTTGCTACTCTTTATCAAAAAATGTTGCTGCCATTATTTTTTATTTTATTTAATGTCTTTAATTTATTTTTAGCAATTAAGAAATGTTAACTTCATACGCACCCTTTTATACAACCTGCATGCTTGGTATGTACTATAAGGTCTCTTGACTGCCCACATATTGCCGCTACATTTTGAAACACTGAGTGGAAGATCAGGTAACACAATTGAGGATCTCTGAGATAGAAATTCAACTGAAAAAGAAACATATGCCATCTTCTTATCTAGTCATTATGAGCTAATTCCCAATCATCTGGTTTTTATTTGGCAAAGCATCCTGATAGTTTATGTATATGTGCAACGGTTGAATGAGTTTAACTTTTGATGGTTGATTGATGAAGATGAGAACATGGTCCTCTCATGCCTAAATGTTGCCTATGCACTATATCTACAATTCAAATCGATATGGCTATGTTTAGCATCATTCAATCAATGGAGATTTAGGATGATGCAAAAGATACAGCATTGGCTGAAAAAATCTATTCAAACATTTGGCTTTCAAAATAGATAATTTGCTTAAGGGGAGGTGGTGGTTTATTCTACAATGCTGAAGTGATTTGGCCATCAGATATGAAAACTGCACCTGAAGTTGAACTAAGAGCTAAAACAGTTGTACATTTCTCAGTTGCTAGATGGTGAAGTTATTGATTGTAACAATTGTAAAGAGAGGGCGCTTACGCAGTCATGTCTTACAAAGAGAATTTTATCTGAAAGGGGAAAGATGCGGAGCTAGAAGATTAACTGTATTATAAACAAGTACCAAGGGTGACCTTGGCAAGTGGAAGTTTGAGTTTGGTACTGTTGCTGGAATTTACTTTTCTTTTGTCATTCTCTTCTTGGTCAGAAGTCATAGAAAGGGCGGTTACTTAATGAACTATCATCCAACTTTATCAACATCAAAGTTTTGGCTCGTTTCCCAAACATGACCAACTTGATGGCAATGAATGTATGGCAGCATGGATTCGAGTAGGAACCTCTTAATTGTTGGTACCACAAATATTTCCTGATGTGACATCTGAAGTAGAAACAAAAGTTCTATTGTTGCATAAATTATGGAATCATGAGTGTCTTTTCTCCTATTGTTGTAAAACTAACAGATAATGGACTAGGGTGTGGAATGCATACCACAGATCTGATCCTGAATATACTTAGAATCAACTCATAAAATAATTCAGTTTTTGCCTGTTCTCAATTTTGCTTTTACAATTTTCAAAGTTCTTTGTACAATGAAATGAATTAGTTTAAAGGGATAAAATGAGTTCTTTCCCCATGAAATGTAAGGTGAAGTAATAATTATAGATACTATGGTAAAGTAATAGTTATATAAACTATGGTGGCTTCATAAGATTGTCCAACTCATAAGATAGCTGATAGATCCAAGGGAAGATTTTCTTATACAAACACATTCCTTCAAAAGCTACAGTGTTTTGGGTGTATAATTTATGCAGTGACAATGTCTGCATTCTGTCATCTGATTATGATACTTTTGGTAGCAAAGTCAAATTTTCTCTGCACCAATTTAAAATAGCCTGTATTGTTTGATACTATAATTTTCATGATGGTGATATATGCTTTTCATTAATTCATTTCTTGTTAGTGTTCACCTCTACAAAAAGGTGATCCCTTGTATTAATCTTATTGTTTCCTTCCATCGGATTCTGTCAATTAGTAAGTTTGTCATGTTTCTTAAGTAATGCTGAACTGCGTTTGTACTTTGATGTTGACATTTTGTCTGAATACTGAATGATTCCTTAAAAAACTAGTACATAAATAAATCTATAGGAGACAATCCTGATATTTTGTGTTTACAGGGCACTATCTTGTGGGAGAATAATCTTGGCGACTGGCCTGCATCTACTTGCACAAATGGACGACACAAAGATCCTGGAACCTTTAAGGATGTTAATGGGTTTCTTTGTGACCCTGGCTACATGGGAAATGAAATCATGGACTTGAGTTATGATTCAGGTGTTGGTTTTAATGATAGCATCCCAAATCTGTATAAAAAGGCTGATCTAGAAAATGTTCAGCTCACACAAAATCCGACAGAAAATGTACAAAGCTCAGCTGAATGCTCACATTCTGTCAGCACTAATGGTAATGATGACTTTGATGAAATTGATTGGGAATTCCAGAAGGCTACAGAAACAATAGTCGGTGATCAGAATTCTTCAGCCCAAACAGATCAATGCAATTCTACTGAGTTGACGCACAATATTTTTCTAGATCTCTACTGTAGATTGAAAGAAGAAGCATTATTCTTAACAGTTCATGTTCTTGATGATCTCAAGGTTGGTGCATGTTAACTGATAATTTTTTTCAATATAATTTCACTTTGCTTAGCATGTGAAATATTTTTGATGTTAGAAAGCTCAAAAGGTTGCTTCTCTCTCTGGTGAGCAAGCTAAAGCAATGAAAATCAATGGGGAAATCCAGGTGAGTTCTATTATTTTATACTTTTATTTAAGCAAAATTTGCTTTTTTCCCCCTCTTTTGAGGAATATGCTGTCTTAATGCTCAAGTTATATATAATATCTGTAAACATGCATTCATTACTAGAAATATAACACGAACAGCAGCAGAAATAGTCTATGGACCATAACCCGATGTAAATGCCTTCCTTTATTCCCATGTGATATTTTTGAAAGGTAATAAGCATACTCTTCTTTCTTAACAGGCAACAAAATGCTTCATCATTTGCCCATGTGATTGACATTTTTATATGCAAATAATGCCTGGATAAATTACAACACTACTTTATTTCTTATGAAAGAAAATGAGAATAAAGGATATTTAGGTCATCTGTCATTGTGTGTACACTTCTCTTTCCTCCATGTGGGTTTAATAATTCTGTAGTATTTAGATACATTTATGCATATCTATCTATGTGTCCATGAATTAATGTACATATTTATTTATATGTTCTCCTTTGTGGCTATCTTCATAACCTACTTGACCATGTAATAATACTTTTATGTTCTAGTTTTGTCTTCAATTCAATTGCTTTCCTTCGACTAGTAGGTTGAAGCTTGTAATGGTCGTTGTGAAAAAGTAACCTCTAAGCCCAATACCAATGAGGTGATAATGATTAAATGTTACAAGCTGAGCAATTGTTGTTAATGCAATGATTCATCATCTGATTAGATGGTATGACCAGTCTGTGCAGCAGTAGAAGAAAATGAAGGCAGAAAGAAAGGAAAAAGAAGAGAAAGATGAAGCATAGGGGAGGAATAAGAAAGAGGGTGGAGATGTACGGTTTGGATGATGTAGCAAGGATAGAGATGCTACATGCGTTAATTTGCTTCATGCATAATGAGGTCTGTTGACCAAAGCAAACTGATTAAATAACATTTTGCTATGTTCCATGGCAATGATGCTAGCAATCCCCTAGTGACAAGACACAACTAACAAACAACCTTCAGAATTGCAGAAAAGGAACTCTAGAACTTTAGAGAGGCATTCTGATTTTTTGTTGGACTTCATCAATTTCCTCCTCAAAGATTGAACTTGGATGGTTTCTGCTCACAAGAAACAAGCAATTAACCGATCCTTAATTTGTTGTTTATCTTCGTGTTTTTGTTTTTCCTTTTCCTTCTTTTTCCTCTCTCTTTCTCTCCCCTGGAATTTTCTCTCTTTTTCTTAATGAAAGCGGGTTGACCTTCCTCAACCTTTATTCACAAAAGAGACAACTACTGGCATCCGCAAGAATACATCTCAAATAATGGTTTCCACCACAATTGAGGCAAAAGTGGTAACCTGATCCACCTTTTATTTGCTTCTTGGTAGATGAGTGATGCAGCGGGAATAAAACCCTATAAGAAGGTTTTTGATGGACAAGAGACCGAAGCACCAGCCAAAGGAAAAGCTCCCACAATAAGATGCAACTCTTATTCATGAGTAACAAATGTGGCACACACCATGGATCGGTTTTTAAGAGATTCTTCATAATTCAATTTAAGGCACCCTGTTGTAGGGGCTGGGGGAAGGGCAAAATGTAAAAGGTAAAGAAAACGTAGAATAGGGTGTGGCCTCCTAGTGGTTGTAATTGCTTGAAGTCAGAATGGATTAAAGGTGGCTTTATACTCCTTCGCTTGGTGGAAGTCAATGTGTAGTAGAACCTGTTGGTTTGCATTCCTTCTGAAGAACCCCTGACCTGTGCACTTTTAGAAAAGCCAAAGTTTGTAGCACTTCTTAGTTGCTAGTGCTTCTCGATTGCCAAAATTGTGTTGAAGAAACAATAGTATGTCATGACAAGACTACAAGATGCCACTGCGATAGCTTCTGGATTCCATATTTTAAGTGCTGCACATTTGAGATGGGCTTATATGCTGAAGCAAAGCATGTTCATTACTCTCCACTATGTTGCCGCATTTGTGATGCTTGGCCAACTCAACCATTGCTGTTGGAAGAGCAATGCTATGGTAACTCAGAAAATATCACTCAAGAAAGTCACTTAACCATATTCCACTTTTCACATAGCAATGATAATACACTAGCTGGTGATTTTTTGAGTTGCATTTTGAGTTACTACAACATTTCTGGGCTTGGAAAAGAAAATTTTAGGGGAGCCTGGTTATGGAAAACTATACTTTAATATATAGGAAAATAGAGGTAATTTTACTTGATGGATGCCAAGCTTCATCTCTCGGATGTGCCCCCAATGCTGGTTGACCAACTTCAACTGGTGCACTTCGTATGTGGGGCGAAAGGAGATGTTGAGGAAGATCTGGTTGGAGCTTCAAAGGTGGGGATCTCCACAGTTAGGTCCTAGGTGGTGCTACATCACCACTGTTGTCATCACCTGCAACAGAGAGAGGAGGCATAGCCATATTGGAGACCTTCTAAACTACCAAACGAAGGATTATCCCAAAAATAAAGGCCGGTAATGCCTTCCATACAGAGGGAGAGAGGGGTCTATTGGTTTAGCCAGTTCTCTCCACCTATTGTATAGATGAGAACGAGGGAGCAGGTTCTCTAGGATTCTGTTTTAGAATAAGGTTCTTGAGGAAGTTTTTACTTTTTTTAAAAAATATACTATTGCTTATTTTTCAACAACCAATCCTAAAAAGCTAAAACTTTGTTCAGAAAAATAAAAATTACATGCCATTGCTAGAAGGACATTTCTGTAATCCCCAAAGGATAGGGAGTTATTATTAAAATAAAATTCATTTCTAGATGAGGAGAATATTGGCCCACTTAGGAGAGTGAAGATGATGTTTTAAATTGAGTAAAGGCCTCTATGAAAAATAACCACTTGATTTGGATCTAAAATACCTATTATTATGTTGATTGATATTTAGCCTTGGAAACCTATAGTTTGCATTGATGGTACCTATGCAACGTAAGCTATTAAACTATTATTATTATTTAAGCTGATTGAAGAAAAAATATTTTTTATTCTAGATTTTTTAGTAATTTTAAAATGAATATTTAATGTTTGATTTAAATAATGCTGATAAATTAATATTCTCCATGTTTGAGGTTGAAGTGCATGTTGAAGCAGATCATGTTCAATACTCTCCACTATGTTGCCACATTTGCGACACTTGGCCAGCCCAATCCATTGTTGTTGTAGCAAGGTTCACAAAGGTGTGTGGGCCCAAGCTACATTTTACACAATATTGGTTGACTCAGGCATTCTGAACTTGTTTCTTTTAACTTGAATCTATGCCACCTTCACTCTAGAACCACCACACCATCTTTGAACCCTGGGAGGAACATATGTGTATTTGAACTTGAGGCAAGCTTCGCAGGAACCTATGGGCTGGTTGGTGGCCCGGTAGCATCTAAATTAAATAACACAACATTTATTCTACTGCATGATGCCAACTCCTTTAATGTGTTTCGGCATCAGGAATGACCAATTGTTCATATCTCTTCCCACCCCTCCTTCCCTATCTTGCATTCCACCCACGTATTCCATTGTCTTTCTCCCATCCAGCAAGACTAGGTGTACCTAAGTTGGATTATTAACCATAAGCCAAAGGTTCAAGTCCTTTTGACATATTTACTGTTTATTTAAAAATAAACGTTATTTTTATTAAAAAAAAATGTTCAGTTGTCTCATGCTGCACTCTAGTAAGCTTAGAAGCTAACACAAGTGAACCAATGTTATTGGTCCACAAACAGAGCTCAAATTTGTCTGTTTTTATCAATTAGCCATATTATGCCACATTTAGTTTGTTAGCCAAGGAATGATGCCAATGTTTTTGTTGTAGCTTAATAAAATTGGTTGATGATGATAATTGTAAATGATTTAAGTGCTGATGATGCCCGGTTTATTGTTACTTTGGTCTGGTTTGGCTAGTGGGTGTGCAGGCCCATATCAATCCATGCTGGCATGCATTGACTTGCAACAATATGGCTTGGTAGTGTTCCACACCAAGCCAAGATTTTTCACTTTGTTTGGATTCTTCAAGATAAGGCATGGCATGTCCTAAACACTGCCTGATGTGCCTTGTGCTAGCATTATGTAAATCCTTGAGATTGATCTAAATAGTTGGGATAACGGTTGATTGTTTTTTTGCTTATTGATTTATTGTAGACTAGTATCTGACATGTATAATGCATGTGGCCATGAAGGGGGAAAAGGTATTATGAAGATGTTAACTGTTATAAGGAATTGCAGAAAGTAGAGAGGCAATTTGATAATTATTGTGAAAGTGGAGTTAAATAGGATGTGGAGTCCTACCTTCAAGTGTTTACATTATAATAGTATATAAGATTAATTATAACCTTTTTGTTTCTTTTGATGAAATCAATTTCTTGACACCAATGTTAAAATGCATTTAATACTACTTAAAAGAATGGGTTACTTCAAACAAAATTGATACATTTATACTAGTTTGTATCCATGGTTGTACTATGATTGTGGAGGTATGTGTTACTTATTAGTGTCTCAACAGGATAAACTTTTTAGCATGTCAAATATCAAAATGTTTCAAAACAGATTGGGGCTGGACATTGAAATAGAATGATTTAATCATTTAATAACTTGTTGAGAAAAAAAACCAATTTTCTTCATGTTCATTGTACTAGTTGATGCATAAAAGCAATTGATGCATACAATATAGGTACAATTACAACATAGCAAGTATGAAATTGTTTGCTTCTTAATGCATGACTAACTACTACATCTAGTTCTCATTAAAAAATTAGTTGGCTATTCCTTACCCAGTCATGCAGTTACCCATACCTTTCTATTATGGGCTACATTCTCCATTGGCACTAAATTCTTTTTCCAACTCCAGTACATGTTTTTTAGAGAGCAACTTCTGTACACATTAACTTCCATATTCTCTTCTTTTCAGACTTTTCATCCATGATCTTATTGCTTTACCATACATTTATCATATCTTTGTTGACCATTTTGTGTACACATCATGTCTTGGTGAAAATTTCCACAACAACATCTTCAATCAATTCAAATTCTGCAATTCCATTACCATACTTCTTTGTGGTCAAATTTGTACTAGTCGTTCAGCAGATCCACCTCAACATATCCATCTTTGCTTCTCTTGTTCTGCAAAAAGCCCACTTTGTCTGTGTAAAGCATCACAACCATTATAATTCTCAAAGGTTTGCATACAACATAGAGGGATGTGTTCCTATCATATGCCTTATGTTGATGCAAGAACAGTGTCCTGTTTTTCTTTTTATTTGTATTATATGTTGGGCCTAAATAGATCACAGTAACTCATCTCATAGCTGTTGATCTTTTACTGGGGCCTACAATCTCATTTTTATCACCCCAGTAAGTTGAGTTTTCATACTCCTTGAAGTTTACTGATTTAGGTGGCCAATTAATATGCAGACAAATGGAGAAGCTTCTGTATAAAGGAACTAAAAACTTTCAAGGGCCTCTGGAATACCTTAGCAAGGATTGAAATTTAGATATAATAAGCTTTGAACCTTTTAGCAGTTTTGGTGATGCAGAAGGTTTATATCTATAGTCTGTATGGAAAATAATTTTCCACGTTCCTTTGTTTTCCCGGGTAACAAACAACTATTTTATCACTTTTTCTGGAAAAGTCTCTTTTCCAAATCTTTCTCTAGTGAACTGAATAAACAGTCATCTTATAAATCCATTGTAGTCCAATATAAAATTCAATCATATTAACATTGCCATAACTTAAATAGAATATTTACAGATCATATATAAAGTGAACTGTATGCAGAAGGTAGGTACAATTGTAGGTCCACAGTGGAGAATTGCCATTCTTGGCATAGCTATATGGCGCCCTTGTACGAACCCTCTGTGCATGCCCCGCATGCCATCACCAAGCCCAACACATCCCATCAGTACATCTTAGAATTTCACGTATCAGATATTATGGTGCTTATCATTTACTTCCAACGTCCCAGTCAGCCTAAACAAGAAAATAACTTCCATGGTTGTCAAACTCAAACCTTTTGGATAAGGTTGAATCACTCCATCCCTATTATTTGTTGCCATATTGGTTCACATCTAGCTACTTCCCTTTTGCTTAATTTCAATTTCATATTCCTGGCCATATCTTCAAATTCATGATAGTTCGCAAAAATTTGCTTAACACCTGTATTTCTAATGACTGACAGAAGAATAGTTTTCCAATTATTTCGGGCTTTCTTGCTATCATGGAACAAGCTAGTTAACAGAATCAACCAAATTCTTCATCAGTTTTTGCACCTTCGTAGGTACTTCATTGCATACCAATAATGTATATCACAAATCACCTGATATGAACCTACATGAATATTGTCATCTTAATATGAGTTGATGGTGTTCAATTTCTTCAGTGAGCAATATACATGCATGATGATGAATTTATTCACATGATGACCGTATTTTTGTATGAACAGTGTATCTGTAGTTGTCTCTGTTTAGATTAGGCATCCATGTTTTGGTTACAAAATGTCCCGAAGCTAAATTTCAAGGTTTGGCAACCCGAAGCTATTGGACATTATCTATCTGGAAAATGGTTTAAATAACAAGTACCATCATCTCAAAGCAATGGTCCCATCTGAAATCATTCCTGTCATGGAATGCCTGATGTTAACTCAGTTAAACTTGGGTCACACATGTTGGAGTAAAAGATTGGCTGCTATAGTTGCCATTATGAAAATAATGGCAAATAATGGGAAAATATTAAGTTATTTTCTTAAACCACTATTTGTCATGCAAAAAAAATTATTTTTTTTTTCAGCTGACCTAGATATTTGAACTTAAAATAATTGTTCGCATGGCCATTTGTTGCGTGACATAATGTTCATTTTAACAAAAGAACAACCAGATAGTGGCCATTATATGAATTCCTATTTGTAATGTTACAAAAGGCCTCTGTAAATGTTGTGATGATTGTTTAAAATCTTGATTTAGAAACGTGAATTATTTACAGAACCACATGTATGGACTGTATTCTATGTATATCCTCTGTATCATTTCTTGCTTTCTTGATCTGACTCTTGCTCACATACATTAGTTATTATTTTTATTTTAAAAATATGCCTTTTGTTATTTGTCTAATTCCTAACCAATACCTTTTTAATTTCTCAATGAACAAAACTGTTATCGGTCTTCATGTGAATTATCTGTTCTTGACAGTGTTTATTAATTTCATGTTATACTTTTTGAGACATAAATACAACTCTTATTTCTTTTATTTCCATCTTCAGGAAGCTTATAAGAAGTTAGGAGAAGCTATAGTTGCCGAAGATGCCTACATTAAGAAACACCCATCAAAAGATGTGTGTGTTAGTCAACTGCTTAAAGTCATAGGAGAACCACAGTTCAAAGTTCTTGAGCAAGAATATCACTTGTCAGAAAAAATATTATTGGTATGTACCCTTCTATTTCTGGTATGTTACTTTCAATATTATTGTACACTTCTAATTGCATGATGAATGGACTTGATGATCGTGGCTATGAGAATTCATGGAGTGGAATATATATAGACGGGACAGGCTTGATGGTTGTGGCTATGTTTATCTGAATGAACTTTAATTACTTAGCATTCCATGGTTTCTTCTCCACTAAAATCACCTTGCTTTGATCCTGATTAATTGCGATGTTGAACAAAGATTACTGAACACCTGTGAACTAACAAAGTGGAACTCTGATGCTTATAACTTCTTTCTGTGAGTCTTTGGGATGCCATTTATTATATGGAAAGAAACAATGGAAGGATTTTGTAATAGCATCAACTGTATGGTATGTTTGTCTTTTGTGGAGGGCTCCCTGATCAAAGATTTTATTACTTCTATTCCTGAAACGGTCATCAAGATCTTCTAAAAAATTGATTGATACAGTTCAACTATTTAGTTTCGCTAATCACGTGTTTTGGATAATCATGCACATTTTTTTGTGGAGATGATAGGGAAGTACCCATTATTACGTATGCTTATTTGCATTGTGCTATGAGATTTATATTGTAGAATTAATCAGAAAAATTCTTCCATAACTGTAAATTTATCCAGAGAGACAAGGGAAATTGAGGGAATCAATATAATTATATATAAAATAAGTAGTTTTATAATGAATGTATATCACATCTCCTAGGTTATATTAGTCATGCCTGTGCTAACTTGCTTAGTTTAATGCAGGCAAAGAAAGATTTAGGTTCGGCAGTTAAACTTTTTGAGCATTCCACATCAATACTACATATCTTGGAATTAGCATCCAAAGAGGAACAGCATGCTTATATTAGTGTTTGGTCTAGTATGGCTCTGGCTTGTGCTCAAGAGTTGCAGCATGGAGCCATGATTTGGGCAGAATCGCTTGGTGCAAATGTCTGCAAACAAATATTATCTCAAGGTACAGATTCATGTCATCTGTTTTACTTGTTTAGAAATTCTTTTTCTTTTTAATTGAATCCAAACATATTTTTGTAACTTCATTTTTTTTTTTTGGGATGCTACATTCTCAATCCTGAAAATACTGCATGTCTTGCAGGAGATCAATATTTTCTTGCCCTTGGGGAGATTTATAGAGCTGCCAAAATTTTAAGAGCCTCTATGAAATTTTACAAGCCTTGGTTTTTAACAAATCAAGGGGTCTCATGCAAAGTACAAGCTTGCTTGGAGAAGTGTGCTGAAGCATGGATAACCTGCGGTTTGGAGAAAGCTCTTGAAAGCATCTCTAGTGCCGGTGAACATGCAGGAGTAGCAAAAGCATTGCTTGAATCCATTAAATTTTTTCATGACTTAGATGAGTTCCCTCTTCAAGACAATATACTTCACCATGACAGAATAATTTGTAAGATATCATTATTGCCCATGGCACTATTACAAGGTATACTGAAAGTATTTTTGATTTAGAATTATTATATCTTGCTATTCTATATTTCTGAGCTTCTTTCCCAGACTGATCATTTTGCTAATGATTACAGACATGAAAACAGTGATCTGGAATGGGGAACATTATTGTGTGAAGCTTGCAAATTTTTGGGCTAATAGGATATCTCCTGATCCTCCTCAGCTGCCACATATTCATGTCAGCTAGCTTGGAGACCCAAACTAAAATTGGAAGCAGGTTCTTGTATAAATGGTGGAGGTGCCCTGCTATCATGTGAAGATCAATTCTTATTTGGATGAAGCTGTGACTCCTGTGGATAATGCTGATAGAAAAACATCAAGAGTCCACCTTCAATGCTGAAAGAATGTTCCAGTCAACGTAAAATTGGAGCCATTAGCTATATGGTGGAACATATCCATCCAAGTGCACCTTCATGAGGTCTGTGAAATGCAACAACACTGAGGATTTATTCATGTTTCCCAGTTCTTTTTTTTGATTTTTTGTTTCCTTTTCGAAATCTGCTTGTAAATCCCTGCTTGGTTATTATTCTTTTTGTATCATTAAAATGTCAGTGATACATGCTACATGACCAAGGTTGGCGTTTGATAATTCCGAGGTTCGAAAAATTATGGGTTGCAAAACCCTTTCCAAGATGATGAATATACTTGGTAATCAAGAGGCCTTCAATAACTCGGAGTCTTTAGTCCGGTTTCGTTTTCATTTTTTTTCTAGGTTGGTTTTTGGGGCTGCAGAGAAGCCAATGCTGCAGTACACAGAATATGATCGGCATTTGTAAGATTTCAAATAAACTCATAAATGCAATTACATTTACAATTACAATGTCATATCAAACTCCATGTATTTGTAATCCAGTTGTATCCATTGGTTTTGAAAGGAAAGTTTGGCCTTTGTATTCTTCCATATTCTTATAAAATTATGTGGCCTTGGCTATAACGTTGCATCTCAGTTAGCTAGAATGAGGCCTGCTGAGCTTGATCGGTCATCAATGTTTCAGCCATTTGTTTCTTGCAGGATTAACTGAAGAAACAGAGGACAGAGTGTCAAAGTAATATCAAATCACCTGTCTTCCTATGCTCGGGAATGATTAAGTTACCATAATTGATCCGACTGATCTGGCTAAATAATTAAAACCAATGGGAGACAAAAAGCATTTCTCAGGTCAGAAATGACGCTATTGTAACATATCTTTTACAGCATGGCCCTGGAGCAAATCCTCCTCCCATATTCTACATTCCAGTTAGCATATACCACTTGGTTCAAGTCCTTAAAGGTATAGCATTGCTGGTGCTCGCATAAACCTCATCCCAAATGTTATAAGACAAAAGTCGTGGCTTTTTTCAGGCTTTTCTAGTTGTCAACATCTCTGTTCCAGCTCATGGGTTTCCTCGCAGGTTATAATATTTGTTATTAGCTGGTTCGCTCTTTCTGATAAGATAGATGGTTCGCAGGCCTTTTCTTGTAGTGCATGATATCAAGAAGGTTGTGAGGAGCCTTTTGGTAAAAAGGGCAGATTAAACAAGAGGATTACCATTTAATGGATTGGCATATTTTGAATGTCACGTGAACCAGGGAGGATCCAGGAATAAAATATAATTTTGGATGAAATTTGCAGGTTTAATGCCATTGGATCCAGAGCAAGTTGGTCTGAAGCACCCATGCAGCACCTTGGCATGCCATATACCAAGGCTAGCCTTCCATAGTCAATGTCATTCTCTTGAACATACATATAAACACATAATAATTTAGCCACAAAACCAAGAATGCACCTTTATATCCCTACCTAGCAATGCTGTTGAATTAAACACATGCGACACTCTCAAATGCTTGCAAGCAATTTAATCCCTCAAATTAACTATAATGCTCATGCACACTTTCATGCTATAACATTAGATTTTTTCGAAGAGTATTCTGCAGCTCGGTAGCTCTGTGTCAAACTCCATAACTTTGCCCTTCAAGTCAAGTACTACTCATGCAGACTATCTCAACTCCTAGAGTACTTCCATGCTATGACATAACCATTTTGCCACTACTTTGCAAGCCATCATGTTGCCCTTCAAGAAAATATAGACCAACCATACATGACACGGCCATACAACATTATTGCAATGCATGAAGTTCAGGCAACCCATCTCCAAATAGGAGCTGGACGGACTATGTTACCGATGAGGTACATAGGAAAAAAATTCCGGCAGGTGAAACGGTATCATAATAACACGGTTCATAGGAAACGTTTGAAGCACAAGTGTTTTAAAAGAAAATATGCTGCCAGCTTATGGTTTGACCTGTAAAGAGACCTGAACTCAAAAGGAGAAAAGTCGGAGACTCATTATGGACAATGGAATACTTTCTTTCAGAAACTAGCATTGCTGAACTAACAGGCATATAGCTGTGTCCCGTAAATATCAAGGTCGGAGAGGAAGCTAAAACCTCAGTGTAATCAGAATATTTAATGCTGAACCAGCCTACAGCAATCAAGGAGGACAACAACGTACTGGATTCACATATGCAGTTCATCAATATGACCCAGAATCAGGCATATTTCATGCAAATGCAAAAAGAGCAACCCTTTACTATAAAACTATTACACATTCATCTTAGATAACTGCAACAAAAGGTGAGGTAGAAGTCGTAAAGCAATAGTTGCATCTTATAGACTGCTTCTGTATGAAAGAAAAATAAATTGAAGCAAAAACCTACAACTAGCCAAGGTTTAGGTGGGTGGCAAGTAGAATGCAGTGTATGGCTTCGCACAGATAATCTGTAATCTCTTCAACAATGCTTACCATTGGTGAGCTTCAGAAAAAAAAGCTTAGTCAACTTCGAGTTTCATGGTAGCACCGGAACGACATGGTGATCAGCATTTGGCATGCCAGGTAGAACGAATTCAGCAAGAATGCTAATATGGCTAGTGGAGTGCAGTTTAAAGCTATCATGGCCCGATGGTAACAAAAATACATTCGCTTCCTTGGTGAGGGCAGTCACAATGCCATTTCCAAAACAAAATTGTAGAAGCTCAACCTTCTCAAGAAATTAGCGCTGAAACGCCACCAATACAAAATTTGCTTGTCAACCTCAGGAGATGGCGAGTCTCTTCATCCATCTGAACATTATCCTTCTTCATGCGCTCAGCAACTATCAGTGGCATCTTACCGGCTTTTGTGTAAGTCCGAAGCAATGAATTATATATTTCCGTTGTCACATACCCAACATCCCGAAGCATAACCAAGAACTGCTCTGCCCCCTCAACATCACCCATCTTTTCAAGCTTGGTAAACACGGCTCTTACAATTCCAACATTGGGCTCCCATTTCTCCAAGCTTGAGAAGGCTTTCTTCAGGCAATCTAAAACCTTGTCTATTCTCTTCTTACTCAAATAACCCCAAGCAAGTAGTTCCCATGTAGTGTAGCTAGGCTTGACTCCTGTTTGTACCGTATGCTCATAAAAATTCTCAGCCTTGTCCATCATATCATTCTTGATGTAATATCCAAGGAGCATGTTTGGAACCCTTGAATCTCGTGTGCCTGAGACTAACTCCCATTCACTGTAGATGCTCTCTGCTCCTTCAATATCACCCAACTTTGTAAGAGATGAAAGGATGCACTTGTACTCAACATCACTCATTTTTCTGAATGTTGATTTCATTTTATTCCATATCCTGTATACATTTTCATTATCTGATAGACTAGCATGCAGACTAATAAGGGAGCAATATGCAGCTCGTTCTTTTCTGGAAGCCCTTTTCTCCATTTCCGCCAATGCTTCCTTAGCTTTCTCACTACAGGCAGCTTTAATGTAGATGCTGGCTAACATGCTGTATGTTATCCAATCAGTAGTTATCTTCTCCTTTTTCATCTCAAGGAGGACCTCTTCTGCACCTATCACATCATCTTTCTTGGCACAAGCAGTTAGCCATAGATTGTAGGTGACCACATCTGGTTTTGTGTTTCTTTTCGACTCCTTTATCAATTTTGGTACCTTATCCAGCTCACCCTTTGATATGTAGAGAGTCAACATATGATTATAAGGAAGAGGACATCTAAGGAGACCATGAGTTGACATATCCTCCATCAGAGACTCTGCCTTGCTAGACAACTCATTCTGCACATAAGTGTGGAGAAGAGCTGTGCAGGTAGATTGCCCCTTCATCCTCTCAGGAAGATCTTCAAAGAACTTCTCTGCACTGGCCAAGCCACGAATCTTTGCAACCAAGTCTAAATGAACAGCATAATCTCCTGGTAGCAGTTTGATGTCTGGTTGAGTTGTCATCCATTCACATATCTGCATGAATCAACAGATATTTTGAAAAACTCAATGCATGAGGCAATAATCTAACCAAGATTTATAGCTGTTGAACAAAAATTGCTGACTTGACCTAAACAATCAGGCGGAAAGATCTTTATACAGGCAACATAATTAAAATAGCTTTTTGTGTTATCCTTGTCATAACATAATAACAAAATAATTACTCAAGGATAAGATAGATAAAGTGAGAAATAACATAAATAACTAAATCACAATACTCACCCTCAAGCTGGAGTATATAGATTTTGTAAACCTAGCTTGAAGTACAAATTCTAAAATGAATATTTGGATAGAGCTTTTGTGAAAATACCCACAGCCTAATCAGCTGAAGAAATAAAAGGAGTGGTCATAATTTTCTTGAGAACTGCATCGCGAACAAAATGACAGTCAACTTCAATGTATTTTGTTCATTCATGAAAAACTAAATTTGCTGCAATGTAGATAGCTAATTGGTTGTCACTAAACATTTCTATAAGATAGAAAAACCAAGTTCAAGTAAGAGTGTTTTTAGCAACATAAGTTCAGTAACCACATGGGTCATTGTACGATATTCCACTTTTGAACTGGAGAGGGCAACTGTACTATGTTTCTTATTTTTCCAAGTCACCATATTTTTGTCTAAAAATGCACAATAACCTATAGCGGAGTGTCTGTCGTCACAAGAACCAGCCCAGTTAGCATCAGTAAAGACTATGAGCTGATAGTGACCACTTTTCTTGTAAGTAATTCCTTTACCAAGAGAACTCTTCAAATACCGTAACCCTTTTAAGCAACTTCCCAATGATGTTGTCTGGGTGTATCCATAAACTGTCTTAGAACACTAACCAGGAAAGAGATATCAGGCCTAGTCACTGTGAGATAGATCAACTTCTTAATCAACTGCCTATATCGGGTAAAATCTCCAAACAATTCATCTTCACCAAATTTCATTTTAAGAATAGGGTCCATTATAGTACCAGTAGATTTAGCACCGAAGATGCCAGTCTCTTGTAATAAGTCAAGAGTGTACTTGTATTAAGAAAGACAACCAATTTTTTATACGAACTTCAATACCAAAAAAGTAATGCAAGGAGCCAAGATCTTTTATTTGAAATGCATCCTTGAGCCATTTCTTGGTTTGAGTAATTAGCTATAAATTATTTCCTATCATAATGATGTCATCAACATATACCATAAGTATAACCACATTGCTACCTGAATGACAGACAAACTGAATGATTTGAAATCTGAATAGCATTGGGTAAAGCCAAATTAGCCAATAGTCTTGCTAAATTTATCAAACCAGGCCCTTGAGGATTGCTTAAGACCATAAATAGCTTGATGACAAACCTTCCTTTCTTCCCCCTTAATCACATAACTTGAAGGTTGGTCCACATATACTTCTTCCAATTCTCCATGAAGAAAAGCATTTTTAACATTTAACTGATGAAGAGTCCAATCCAAGTTGATAGCAAGTGAAAGTATAACCTGCACAAAGTTCAACCCAGTCATAGAAAAAATATTTCAAAGTAATCTATCCCATACGTTTGTGTGAAACCTTTTGCTATCAGTCATACTTTTAATTTCTCAACAGATCCATCAGGAAGACACTTAACAATGTACACTCGTCAGCATTTTACGGTCTTCTTTTCTGGGGGTAGATCAACGAGAGTCCAGGTATTTGTAGATATCAAGGCCTTCATCTCATCATCCATAGCATCTTTCTACCTTGGTACAGCGATGGCCTCCATAATGGTCTTGGGAATAGTAATAGAGATAGAGAAGAAACAAAGGAACTAATGCTCTAAGGTAAATAAAGAGTAAAGGTATAGTTTGATATAGGATAAGTTGTAGATCTTTTACCTTTTCTCAAGGCCATGGGAACATCAAGTTTAGACTGAGATGGATCTATAGGACTAGGAGAAGGATCAGTAGAGATATAAGTAGGTACCTTAGCTTTAGGAGATCTACCATAGTCAGTTTTCTTGTGCCTAGAATAACCTGTAGAGGTTTTTTAATCTGACTTGATGAATCTGCAACCTTCAAATTAGGTTCTCCATGGCAATAACAGGTAATAAGAATTGGACTAGAAACGATAATTGGCTTAATGATTCCCCCTTAGATGAGTCATAAAGTATGGTTTAAAAAATGTGACATCAGAACTAACAAGTGTTCTCCTACTTACAAGATCATAACATCTATACCCTTTTTGGATTTGGGAATATCTGATGAAGATGAATTTAATAGCCCTAGGAGGCAACTTGTTTAGGACATTATGTAGATGAACAAAACAACAATAGTAAAAAAACTCTAGGTACAATTAAAAAGATATTCTCTTTGGAAAAGATAATTTAGAATGAAGATTTTTCATTTTGAACATGCAAGGAAGCATGATTAATCAGGAAACTGTAGTAAGAAGTGCATCACCCTAGAACATCTTAGGAACAAATATATGAAATAAGATTGCTCAAACTACTTCTAAAAGATAATGATTTTTATGTTTTGTTATCCCATGTTGCTGAAAAGTATAAATATAAGAGGTTTGGTGGATAATATCATGATTTTGATAGAAGGTTGCCAATTCAGTTTGAACATACTTCAAAGCATTATCAATTCTAAGAATCTTGATGAAGACACCAAATTGAATTTTTATTTTATGATAAAAGGAGATGAATGCATCAAGCATCTCAGATAAGCTTTTCTAAAAATAAAACCATTTCATTCGAGAATAATCATTTATAAATGACACAAAATAACGATGATCATGGATAGAGAGAATCCATAATGGACCCCATATATTAGAATGGACGACATCAAATAGTGCATAACTCCTAGACTTGGTACTACTGGGATACGACTGACGTGCGTGTTTGCTAAGTTGACAAGCTTCATACTCAACAATAAACTCACTGGATACGAAAGAAATTATCTAACGAAGAATACAAATAGATGGATGCCCTAAACATGCATGCCATTGAAGGACAGATACATCATGAGTAGAAAAAGTGGTAGCAACACACTGAGAAATATGTCCCGAAGTTATCAAAATAATAGTCCTCCCTTCTCATGGCCTCCACTAATTGTCCTCTTCATCTTGAGATCCTGAATAATACAAGAGTCAGGAAAAAAGTCACACTACATCCTAGGAATTTAGTAAGTTGACTAATAGATAATAAGCTGATAGAAAATTTAGGAACAAATAGAATAGAGGGCAAGCAAAGAGAAGATGACAAGATGTCACCATATCCAGTTACAACGGAAGTGGATCCATCAACCAAATGCACGATGATGGTAAGACTTGAATTAATAAAGGAAAGCTGATCCTTTTTACCTGTCATATGTGTAATGGTTCTAGAATCAATGATCCAATAAGATGAAGATGAGATGGCACACAGACTTGCTGTACTTGAATAGACAATTCGTATTGTAAACTTCTGAGATGTACATATGAGTCTAAAAATCTTAAATAATTTTGTTCACTTTTTCCTTGGTGATATAATCAAGAATGGATTTCATTAAATTATTACCTGGAATAGGATAGCCACCAATAAGGTTGGAAAGATCTCCCTCAGTTGCCTTTGACTTTGCCATCTCGGCCACGTGAAGAAGTCGATCCAACAAGAGCAGAATTATCCCATAGAGGAACAAAGAAAAGTTTTCCCTAATCCTTAGCTCGCATAAAGATTTCATTCATAGAAGGAATAGAGGATTCAGCCAATATCTGATCTCTGATTAGATGTAATTTTAGATTCAGCCCGTGTAGGAAGATGAAGACATATAATTCAGACATTTGTTGTTTTAATTCTTCCAGATTGCTAGTCAGAGATTGATACAGATTGAGTTCATCTACAATGCTTTTGATATCGCTAAAATACTCTGTTAAAGATATGTATCCCTAAAAGTTGCTGAATCTCTTATAAAGATCAAAAATTTTACTTTGATTCTTTTCTTGAGCAAAGATAATTATCAGGTCTTGCCATAAAGTTTTTCAATATCATGATCATAAAAGAAGCAGCAATATTTTGTTCCATGCTATTCCAAACTAGATGATTACCTGATTATTCTTTTCTCCACCACTTCCACGCTAGGTAAGTAGTGTCTAGAGGATCATCATAGATATAATCAAGCATATCTTTAGCACTCAAGAATTTTTCTTTCATCTTTAACCATAGCAAGAAGTTGGACATCCCAGCAAGTTTAATGGTAGTGATTTGAGATAGCTCATGTTGCTGGACAAATAGTTGAATAAAGAATGAGGTAGGCTTGTCATCAGCCATAGCTTCATAGTAGAGAATAATAATAATCGAACAGCAAGTACTCCGAAGGTCCAAGAATTTTGCTCAGCATGAGAAGATCATTTAGAAATTTAGAGCCAACATAGAAAAAAATTAGAGGATATAAACTTTATTTAAACAAGCAATAATATAAGGCTCTCAATTAGATATGTGGGAGTAGGAGAAATAGATAACACAAGGGGTCATTAGCAAAGACCATTGGCAACAGAAAAACAATACCAAGGGTCAAGCGGTAGCCAAAAAAATCCAGTAAGGAAAGCAACAGCAGAAAAAAGTTCAATACACATTTTTTTTTGAGATGATAGTAAAGATTTTTTTGGAGAGGAAGAGGAGAGGTAGCAAGTTTTTTGGTGATGAAGGCTATAGGATTTGGGGATGGTGGCTAGGATTATTTAGAAGCTAGGATTTTGGAGGTGGCGGCACAGCAAAACAGCAGCACAAAGATGGCAGCTAGGATTTCTTTCTCTTGTTTTTTTTTGAGTTGATGGGACGGTTAGAGTAAAGAAAGAGGATGAGACAACAACAGGTTTTTTTTTGGACGACAAGGGTTTCTTTCTCCCACCCTCCCCATTTTTTTGTGTTGATAGGATGGCTAGAGAAGAGAAAGAGGAAGGGAAGGCAGCAGCGGCAGCAACAGCAATAGTAGGCAATATTTTTGGAGCAGTCAGCAATAGGTTTTTCTTTTTTAGAAAGGATGGTGGCTAGGGTTTTGAAGGAGGGAAGGAAATAGTAGCAAAGAAGAAGAGGGAAGAGAAAAGAAGGGGCGGCCAGAGAGAGGAGGGGAGAGGAGAGAGGTGGCAAGGAACCTTCTCTTATACCATGTTGAAGAGAAATTACTGACCTGACCTAAACAATCAGGCAGAAAGGTCTTCATATAGGCAACATAAATAAAATAGCTTCCTAAGTTATCCTTATCATAATATAATAATATAATAATTGCTCAAGGATAAGATAGGTTAAGTGAAAAATAACATAAATAACTAAATCTCAACAATAACTAAAAAATCGCTCAAGATATAATGCATCCATGGTAATGAAAAATGATATTTATAAGCATAATGTTGCGCACCATATATACAATATGTTCAAATTTATGTCGACATTTGAATATTTGTTATCACCACTAAAGATATATAAAACAAGTAGATTCAATGTACATAAAATCCAAAAACATTTTAAGACAATTTTAATAAGACAATCTTTAATTTTGTAGCTCATCAGTCCATAAACGATAATTGTATTGCTGGTTGAATTTCTAAATCCACAACTATGAGTTCAATCTGGCCATTTTATTCTCATCAGAAACAGCTTCTCACTTAGGTCTTCCATATGATCAGGTCATGATATGCAAAGAGATATGCGGCAGCAATAGATAAATGGTAACAGGCTACAAATATTTCTTTTATAATATTTGAGAATCTCAAGCAAGTTTCACTATCTACGGACCCCGTACCGGTACCATTTTGTTACTATGTTGGTACACTCCGTATGAGGGCCAGTTTGGCATATTGACACTCGGTACGCCTCTAATACTGCATAGCAGTTCAATACCGGTATGGTATGGTACGATTGGCATGCACTAGTATTGACCTGTGTAGTAAACCATGATCCCAAGTTACAAGTCAATATGATTAAGATTTCATCCTGGCAGCCAAAACCTAGGCAGGTAAATACGAAATTGCTGTCCAAGTGCTGGCATCTGGACAGCCGAGCCAAATCAAGCAGCCTGGGCATGGGTGGAATAAAGCAAGTTCAGACAGAATCAGGTCAAGTGCCAAAACAAGTGAAAGTAGTAATAAGGTAAAATAAAACCTTTCAGTCATGCCCTAAAGGACGGAAAGAAAAGAAAAGAGAGGAAGAGGGTCAGAAAGAATGATGATGGAGAGTTGGCAGTGGTGGAAACATTCTGTTGATTTTCATATTAGACTTTGGGATTTTTCTAACAAAAAGGAAAAAGAAAAAAAAAAGACTACATTTATCCTTATTATGGTTTAAATTGAATAAGAGTTACCTTAGGCATTTAGATTTATCATTGTCCTGCTTTTCTTGACTTTTATTACTACTTTGTTAACGGCACGTAAGAGTCTCATCTGAGAAAGATAAGTACCCAGGAATCCTAGTTTAGATATAGATTGTATTAACAAATTGAGGCCACTAGCATTACATTTGGAAAGTTTTAGGTGTCCCTATATATAAGATTCAAATTTTGTATTGTCTTTTGTTTTTATATCTCTTTTCCTTTGGTAAAGCCTTTAACGGAGCAAACATGGTCTTCATAAAAGAAACCCACTACTAATTTCTTCAGGGTGAGTTTCCTTTCTTCTACTGTTTTGTTCTAGTGCAACAAGAAACCCAACAAATGGGATACCATCTATTTGCCCTTCTCTGCATTTCTCTTCTTGCAATTATCTTAAATTCTTTGCTTACAGCACCGATCAACCAGTAGAAAATCTCTCTCATCCTTTTACCATTACTATAACTTCATTGTTAGCTATGGCATATTCCATTTCTTTCTTTCCTTCTGTCAATATTTCCCAACCTGGAATGAGCTAACCCACCATAAAACCCACTCATACCTTTGGTTAGGTCCAACATACCTTTGGCATCTCTTTCCTTCCTAGCCAACTTTAAAATCACATACCTTTGGTTAGGTCCAACATCTCTTAATTTCTCCTCAAGACTTGAACCCTTGTGATTCAATTTAGACCAAACTAGAATCCTAACAGTGTATTTTCGCAAACCACAGGTCTTAGAATCACATCATTCTAACTATCCTACTTCCATACATTTCTGATAGCAATCTAGGTGGAAGACTTTCATCCCTTTGGTTGTCCTATATCAGGTGCACTTTTCAACCATGTTACATGATAGTGGCTGATCCAGTACATGACAATGTTCAGTGCTCAAGGTTGCACATTGTTAACAGAGAACTTCAGTGATGCATGATTGACATGCTTTTGCAAATTGGATCAACACATTGAAATATTTTCAGGGGGACAGCAGTACAACATGTCTAGTGTGAGACAAGTTTTCTGAAGGCCATACCCTTCTAAAAGATCTGATGTTCTTCAAATTCTTGTAGGAATGTTCAGAAAACATGGATATATTGTGGATGCCCATTTTCATTGGGCTGACATGATTTATATTCCAAATGACATGATTTATATTTTCATTGAATAAAAAACACTAAGTTTAGACTTTTCTTTTTTCATTATTCCAATAGTGCATATAGAACTGTCAAAATGGGCTGTAGCCCATGGGCCAGCCCATTTGGCACTATAAATGGGCCAGTCTAGGCAGAGAAATTATGGCCCATTTATGTAATTGGGCTTTTTGGCCCAGCCACTATAGCCCATGGGCTAAATCGAGTTCGGGCCGAGCCGAGCCAACCCAGCAAGAGCACATAGTGAGAATAGGAAATGACAATTTCGAAATTTTGATAAAATATGGGTGTTCATTTAGAAATCAAAACAGATCTCCCATTCGTTTCGAGTGCTCGTCACCCCCCCATCATTTCCCGAGAGAGAGCGAGGAGAAAAGGAGAAGCAACACCCCCCCTCTTCTCTCTCTCCCCCCCATGAGGGACCTCCCATCTCCTTCGTTCTTCTTCTCCTCTCCTCGGCACCATAGATCTAGGGTTAGGGTTAGTATTTTAGGAGGGGGGAGATGGGGCAGCAGTTGCTAATCTATAGCTTCGTGGCCCGGGGGGCGGTGATCCTGGCAGAATACACGGAATTCACAGAAAACTTCACCAACATCGCCTCCCAATATTTACAGAAGCTTCCGGCAAGTAACAACAAGTTCACCTACAACTGCGACGGCCTAATTTCCCGGCCCCTTCACCTCCGCCTCCATCTCCACCTCCTAACCCTAACTCTCCCTTCGACCTCCTCTTGCGGCTCCAACCTCCTTCGCGACTCCAGCCTCCTCCCTAACTCCGGCCTCCTCTAGCAACTCCGGCCTCCTCCGCGACTCTGGCCTCCTCCCTAACTCTGGTCTCCGCCTCCTCCATGCCCTCTGGCCGTGGCAATGTTGAGTGCCTCTTCTTCTTCTTCTTCTTCTTTGAAATTTAACGGTCTAGCCCGGCCCTACCCCACGGCCCACATAAGGTTGGGCCAAGCTAGGGTTTTTAACCCATTTGTTAAATGGGGCCGAACACAGCCTAGCCCATATATTGTTAGCCCACGTGGGCTAGGGGCGGGTTGAGCTGGCCCATTTTGACACCTCTAAGTGCATATGCATTAAAGGACCTTGTACATTTTGTTCCCGGGATGTTCCACAGGAACATGCGAGGCTAATTGATTAAATCTAAATCATCTTATAAAATTCAGTGAGTTTACACTTTACAGTAGCTACTTGTCATGCCTAAGACTTGAGTATAGACACAAATCAACTTAGAAAGAATATAGAAGTAAAGGATAAAGGCTTTCAGGTGATAGGAGAGGCAACCTGTTTGTGCAATTGTGTTGAGGCATCTTTTTCAAGAGCATAAAGTCCCCTGCTGAGGTGCAGCAAGGAGATCCAAGCACTCAGTAATCTAATATATTAGAATTGCTTGTTATTATTGGAAGAACTACCTGATGTACATAAAGGAACTGGAAGTGATCACTGATGTTGATTATCACTAACTCAACAAGATCTAAGAGGCTTTTTGCCATACTTATCCTTTTGTTGTGCCTTTTGTGTACCATATGAATGAGTGTTTCATTTTCTATGCAACCACTTTTCTTGTAATGCAAGAACTGTAAACCCATATGCATTTCATGTTGATTTATTTGTATTTTTGTTTTATATGATACATCTCGTGCAGCTAATATGTTTATCATTTCAAGCATGCTTATGTAACTAATGGTAATAGTCCATACCTTTTTCCAAGAGTCAAATTTGTGGTTTATATGTGAAACAGTTCTTTGCATCAGTACAGAAGCAACCGAATACAACCAAAGAACTCGGTAGAGCTTTCTAGCATATTTTGCTTATTTGTGAATAGTGTCAACAATCTTTGGAAACATCAACATGATCAGATGCAATTTACCGAAACATCCTGGAATTCAGATATGGCCACAGAAAGGATATTTAAGGATTACCTGCAACTATGATCATGCAACATCACTTATAAGAGGTATTATCATTATTGCATAGGCCTGTGAAAATAATCAGCATCATCTCGGGTCTCAATTTTTATTGTACCACATACAATTCAAGATTTTATGATTTACTCCAAGAAGACTACAGCTGCCCAACTTCTAACCAATTACACAGCGGCTGTAAAACCCATCTTGAGCCATAACTTGTATAAGATATTACTTGTTCTAACCAAATCCACCAGTTGTTACATATTTGCTGCGCATTTTCTAAAGGGACACAATTGTGAGGTAGAAACAAGATAGAAGCACCAAACAATTAGTTACAGAAGCTAGCTTTATCTTTGGATAAAAACAATTTAACTATGCCCCATGGAGCTGGTTTACTAAAGGCACAAACCATCTTTGGATGTGCTCAAAACTCTAGTTGCCTTGCAATTTCAACACTACACTTAACTACAGAAACCAAATCAACCTCCACCCTCTTCTCTATATGTTCAAGCCAAGGTCTCAATTCTGTTTATACTTCTAAAACAACAGATGACTTATAATTAGAAGCAATTGTACGCAGCAGACTTCCCAGCATATTCTTGAAAGTTCAATCAAATGTGAGATAAATAACTTGAGTGGGGCAATTATTCTTTTTCCTTCAAATTGGAAGTTAATTACTAAAGTTCAATATTTGGATCTTATATTTTACACAATGGAAGCTAGACAATATCTTAGATGTATTGTTCTTTCAGAATTTAAAAGATGATCAATTGCCAGAACATTAACTTAATTTCAATAAAAGGGACTGACACCCCCCATTCACCAATATCAACCTACAATATCAAATTCAAATATCAAACCAATGCAGGACATCGATTAAAAAATTTGCCTTTAAGGCATGTTTCACTCAAATGGATCTTCCCACCCATGATTATTTAACCCAAGCAGCTAGCAATATTAACAACATCAAGATGAATGTAATAACCTATCAAGACATGATCGATATCATTTCTATGTTTTCTTCCCAAAATTTCTAACAAGTTGCCTCATTCTAAAATGAAATCCTGATATGAAGCTACTCACAGTATCTTATTCTTTCCAAAAACTAAATTTGAAGCCATGGAAAGCAACAGATTAGAGGGAAAGATGGGGAAGTACGCACTTCGAGGGCATGCTTGAAGCGCTTGTACTTGCGGAGCTCGCGGACGACGCGGTTGAGCTGGTACTTCTGGACGCTTTTCCCCTCCTCCGCCCACTTACGCAGCACCACCACTGCACTCCGCTTCGGGTATATCAGGCTCAGTAGCCTCCGCCCCAGCGTGTCCCTCCCTCCTCCGCCATGGACCCTTGTTGAGATGGTGGTCGACAGGGTCAGGCGGTGGTCGGTCGGCAGCGACGAGGAGGCTCCGATCTTCGAGAACGCATTCAACGATGCGGGGAACAAGTGGCGCAACCTGCGCGCCGGCAGCATTTCTACAATTTAGGGAGTCGTCGTCCCGAAACACGTCAGTGGGTCCGAACCCTAGACATCATCCCTGAGAAGAGCCCAGAATTTTTTTATTTTTTTAGTTTTTAAATCTGGATCTACCAAGCGCTTCACGAGTTGAATCCAATCAGTTTTTTTTTTTTTTTTTTAAAGGTGATCGTGAAGTTCGAGGAAAGGGTGATTATAGAAGGGAGAATTCTCCATTGATTGGAGCTCGTCCATACAGATTTAAAAAGGTTTCTCAAATTGGGTTTGTCTTCCGTTTGAATATGCGAACCGGACTTTCCACCGTCGGATCACTTTGAAATTGCCAAGATCATGTTTTCGAGATTGCCAATTGCAATCTCAAACTGATCTGATGGTGGAGGGCATGCGAACGTACTTTTCGTTGAGGAACCCCTCGTATTCTTAGAGCGATGATTTCTTTTGAGGCTTCTGGAAAGCATTTTAAATTTAGTATAAAGAATGGAATTGAAAGAAGGGTGAAATGGAAAGGGAAGGATGGTTATTGAGAGGATGGATAGATTTTTTTTTTTTTTTTTTTTAAAGGATGGATTTGAATTATTTATTTATTTATTTGATATAAAAAATGAAAAAAAAAAGATTGATGATATCTGTATGACTTTTTTATTAAACTATTTTTTGATAAAAAAAATTATTATTATTATTATTATTTATTTGTATTAATAAGCAGAATAATATATAAATTAGAAAAAAAAGTATATTTCTATGCTATGAAGTTTGAGATACCGGTAATCAATCAAGTGATTAAAATTTAAATTTTATCAATATAGATAATAATCTAGCTAAATAATCAAAATCAGGCAAACAAAACTCAATGTCATTTGCCCATGGTAGACATGTGACTGCATGTGCCCAAACCGCATGTGCCCACACCGCATGTGTTCACTAAAATTTGACATAGCAAATAAAATAAAATTAAATTAAATAAAAATTAAATTAAATTAAATGAGAATAAAATAAAATTAATAAAAGAGTAATAAAATAAAATAAAAGGATCATCAAATAAAATAAATCAAAAGAAAAATCAAAATAAAATAAAAAAAAGAATAAAATAAAAAATGGTAGAAGGATATCTGGAGCATGGCCCTAGTGACATTGTCGAGACCTTTCCTTGCCTCTATGCCCTCGCACCATTTGCATCGTTGCCATCATCCGCCTTTTAGAGCTCTCCACCGCTTGGACCAAATCTTCAGTGTTTTTGTGCATCTTCTCATCATCATACCGGATTAGTGAAATATGATAGTCCATAAGCATGGATTGCGTGGTGGTGAGGAGGTGTACGGAGATACTGAAGATTTGGTCCGAGTGGTGGAGAGCTTTGAAAGGTGGATGATAGTTGAAGTATGGGCAACTACAAGGATAGGGAGATAAACGAGGGCCTCGATGATACAGCCAGGTCTCGCTCCATGTCTTTTTCTACCATTATTTTATTTTATTTTATCTTACTCATCTTTTATTCTATTTTTTATTTATATTTTATTTTTCTTTTCTTTTCTTTTCTTTTATTTTGTTTTTCATGTCAGATTTTAATGGGCATGTGTGGTCACGTGCCTACTATGGGCAAATGATGTTGAGCTCCATCTACCCGATTTCCTGATTTTGATTGTTTTAGCCATGTTATTGATCAAATTAACAAAATATAAACTTTGATCACTTGATTGCTAGTATTCCTAAACTTCATGGTATAAAAATATTTTTTCTATAAATTATAATCATTATAACATATAATTATATAAAAATTATATAATTATAATTTTATTTAATAAATAAATTTATATAAATAAATTTATTCATATATTAATTATTTAAATAACTAATTAATTTATAATTTAATTTAAATTGTTAATTAAATTTATATAAATAGTTAATTAAAAGATAGTGAATATAAATAAAAAATAGAAGGTAGTTCTAATTATTTACTTATAATTATGAAAATTATGTGTTAAAATTAAAATAATTAGTAATAAAATTTAATAGCATAAAATAATTAATATATGTAAAATAAAAAATATTTGCAAACAAATTGAATGAAAAGAAAAAATATTAGGATTTTGCCAAAATGTTAACAAGAGATGATTTTATCAACATAGAAACCCATCCTTTACTTGCATGATCCATCCTTTTTTGCATTATTCCAATTTTGGAGGATACAAATTGATGGGCCCCTGTGGTTGGGCAATTCCTGATTTTTATCTATCCTTGTCGAGAATTTTTGATCCAAACTATGGATGAGGACTATGCATCCTTTCAATCCTATCCATCTTTTCTCTCATAACTCCAACTAAACATAGGAATGGTAGAAGGGGTAGAGAAATATTTATAAAGGAAAAAATTCAAATGAAAGGTTTAGATGTGCACTTCTAGAGAGTTTTCTAGATCATAGAGTCCATAATAGTACAATTGTCATCTTATAACAAGTTAAAAGACTTAGCATAGGTCATGACCCTTAGGGGATATTTGATATGGGATGATTATTCCAAGATTAAAGATAATATAGATGGAGGTGATAAAATTACTACATTTAATTATATAATGGTAATCCTATATGTTAGTGATCCCAAATCACCTCCACTCCTTAAATTATTTTCTAACTCAATGAATCGATATCCTCCAAGATCACCCCTAAGCATTGATCTTAGGATGAAATTTGAGGACAAAAATGTCCCTCCATTCAGTGAGAAAAGAATTAGTATAATATTATATTAATATCACATATATTATAGTTATGATATATGTTATATCACAATATATTATTAATCATATTATTATTTAATTATTATTTTAAATTATAATAAAAATATATTATTATACACTATATTTGTATTATGAAATTATTGTTAATTCTATAATAACAATTAATATATTTTTTAATAATTAATAAATATATTTTTTGGACTATATTAATAAATATATTAATATTTTTATTATAATATATTTCATATTATTAATAAATATATTTTATAGATTATATCATGGATAATTTTGGTATCGTATAGCCTGTGCTTTTGGATTTTTATAGAGTACTAAACAGATTATTCATAAATATTTGCAAATCTAACATCATCGGAAGATAACATACTAAATATAGTGATCTTAATTGTCAGGGATTAAATTATATTGAGATAAAGATTACCAGTGATCTTAGATCATCTTGGAAATCCTATTTAAATCACCAAACATCACATTAGTGGCTAGAATTGAAAGACAAAAAACACAAATGGATCTAATGGCATAGGTTTAAGTAAAGTGGAGGAGGAAGACTAGTGAAGTATAAAAGCGGATCACAACGGTTGGAGAGTCAAATGACCAAACTAAATCTTTAAGCTTAACTAACTAACTCGAATGGTCCATTTAACCAGTAGGGGGCAAAAAAAATCCAAACTTGATGAAATTTTTTGGAAGGTGGCAGAGGTTATCAAGGAAGGTGGAGACTTATTGTGATCCCTATTTGACCATGTTGTATAAGAAGTCAAAGCTGGCTAATAAAGTCGAAGATTAGGCCAAGAAAATAGACAAAAGTGGGATGAACATTGAAATTAAAGAGAAAAATATGTCGTGGCACTAAATTAGATGATGGGAGATGCTAGCTAGCCCTCCATTGCATAGCCTTTTGATTGGGTTGATGGGAGTTTTGTGAGCCAAGGGGTCGACTAGCATTGCCAATTAGGATCTTAGACAGGCATTACCTATGCCAAACAGGAGTCACATGTGGAGAGGATTTTCATCAAAAATAATTTTGCCACCATCATCTACAAGTTTCAAGATGGGATGATGTAGTTTGAGGCCCACCTGCTTCTTTGTGATATTTAGAGTTTCCTTCGTACTATTGCCGTGGTGTTTGCTCATAAGATATTCTGGGAGGCAAACAGTGTGGTTGATTGGGTTGTATTTTTTGTTGCCGAGCACTTTAAAGGCTGGGCCTAGTATCAGGATGAGGTTCACTTATAGGTTACGTAGAATTTTTCATTTCTTGATCTTTTGGACTGTACTCATACCAGAGTTGTGGGATAGACCATATGTACAAAAAAAGAAATATGACAAAAAAAGAATATCGAGTGAATAATAATATTAATGGGAAGAAGAAAAACTCAAAATTCAATCCCTATTGTTCTAAAATATTTTATAGATTTCTTAAAGAAATTCTAGGCACTTCTAAAAGTTTACGAGTCCTTATGAAATTTTGATAAAAGAAAACCAAAACAATAATCATTAACATGAACAAAGAAAAATCTTGAAAAAGATTTGCATCTCAAATAAACTAAACTACTTGGAAGACAAACAAATGCCTATTATTCGTTATTCCAATAGATTCAAGAAAGGAAACACCATAGAGAAGAACTCACCTTGGACTCTCCATCGATGAAGACTATGTTGGCTTTAAGGGGAAAACTCAAAATTACCCTTCCCTCTCTAGTTTGATTACATCTTGAGAGGAGGGCTAAGATTTTACTATTTTATCATTTTTATAATTTTATTTTATCCAACATGTTATTAAGTATGTTTGATCGACGACTCTATCAATTCATTCATGTAGTAGTCGAATAAAAGTCACGTCTCTCGGTCTCCCTAAATGGTATTTTTTTTCGTCTATATAAGATGTTTGAAGGCCAATTGGAAATATAAGGTTTCTGGGATAAGCTTTCAATGAAATCTTTTCTATTGCTGCTTTTCCACTTCTTTTCTTTTCTTATTTTAGTTCCTAAAAGATTAAAAGAGTGCTACTAGTCTTCGCTGAGTTCATGGACTTAGGAAAAGGAACACCAGTTGTATCTTGGGATGGCTTTCTTGATGATTCCTGCATGTAGGACGGGAATACCCCTTAGGATAGTGTTTATGCACCTCCAGTATATTTTCGATTCCAATTTATATGTATATAATGCTTTCTTTCTAACTCATTCTTGCAACTAAAGGAAGAACGATCTTTGGTAAGTCTTTAATTTATTTATTCTTTGATCACAAACCTATTTAGATTATTATATAATTATTATATAATTTTTAACATTCTAAGATAATTCCCTTATTTGTGATCAGGTAATAAAATTATTAGTTTTAGAATTAATTTCTATTTGATTTTAAATTATTGTGATCTGTTAATTTTTTTTAGCTTCTATTCTAATTATTGTCTGGAATTATTATTATAAAATAATATTAATATCTATTGGAAATCCTTGTTCCATTTAAGTTTTATCATCTACTTTTTGATAATCATTTGATATTTATAATCTAAAATCAAATTACTGAAATCTTGATTATATCGAGTCTGAAATTTGCTAAAATTTTTGAATATTAATTATTAAAAATTTTCTAAAAAACTTGTTGTTCTACTACTTAATCTTAAATCTGAATTTGAATAAAAAATTAAACATGAATATTCTCAAGAATTTCATTCACTGTGTTGTGCAACTCTATTATCTGATCTTGCACTCTCAATTTTTTGTATTTTTAGAGTGTTTTCCCTTATCCCTTTATTCACTTTAATGGAGGAATATATAAGTCTCAAACCCGGGAAAATCTTTGATAGTGGTTTTACCAGATGGCAGGAGCAGCTAGAAGCATGGCTTGTCATGTTTGGCATTGCTTCACCCGTTAGTATTATAACTCCTTTTTCTAATTCTTTCCAATCTCAGACACAAGCCAAAAATCCAAACTTGATAAGTCCCCTGAGGAGATTGAATATTTGTGTAGGCTAAGGATTCTTAGCTATATGTTAGATGATCTTTATAAAACTTTTAGAAAATTTAAAACATCCAAGGAGATTTGTGATGCCTTCAAAGATACCTATCTTAAAGATGATGATGAAGCCCTTAGATTCACTGCTTCAGACTTCAATAATATTAAATTGGTAGATAACATTTCTATTAATGATCAAATCCATAGGTTCCAAAGCCTGATTCAGAAAATTCATAGGGGTGGCTCAAAGTTCATTGAGAGATACTTAGTTGCATATCTTATAGACAAGTTGGCTCCATCATGGTCTATGTTTGGCCAAGAGCTTAGGAAAACCAAAGGTTCCCTTGAACTTAAGGATGTCCTTCAATCTATTAGAATAGAAGACCAGTGCCACCATAGGCTTGCCCAAGAAAATCAAATGAGGTCTAATGTTAATTTGACTAAATCTAGAAATCATGGTCAAACCCAAAAGTTCAAACCTAAAAAGAAGAACTTTAAGTATGAGGGCCAAAATAAAAATATTAGAAACCAACCTAGTTTTAATGGCCAACCTAATGGAAATAAGGGTGACAAGTTCTATTTTGTCTGTAATCGCAACAACCATTTGGCTCGTAATTATTTTCAAAAAGAAGCAAAAGGTTGTCTCTAATAATAAAGACCGGCACAAGTCACAACCTCAGGTTAATGTGGTTGAGTGTGGACCATCAGACACTTTCTTTAGGTTAGCGATGCGGGACAATATGCATAAATTAAATTATTAATTATTTAACTAATTATCTGATATTAACAGTAATTAATTTTTTTTTAATTTTCAGATTAAAAGACTCGAAGAGATCAATAAAGCAAAACTAGTCATTTAGTTATCAACCCGCAAAGTAGATCTAACAAAATAAACTAGAAAAATCAGGAATTGGTGATTAAGGAACTACCTTAAACTAGGGTTCTACTTATCAAGGAATCAGAAATTAAAGAGTTAGAAAAAAAATTTTAATTTTACCAATGATGATTATATCCCTCTGATGTGGATCTGATTGGACTCTCAAGGATCTTACGGCAGGGCTTCAAGATGGTCGATCTCGAGCTCTGATCTTCAGCTTAACTGGTTCCAAGGCAAAGATGCCTTTACTTCAGATCCTGATCACCTGCAACACTCAAAAAAAATATTCAAGTTAGGGCATGAAAGGAAGAATAAAATTAGAAAGGAAAGAGTCAGAAGGGGAAGAAGATGGAAGTGATGGCTAGGATTTCTGATGGTTGGATAACTAGGGCCTCACACCCCACGATGCTTTGAAGAACAAAGGAATAGGCCTCACACCCCACGATGTTTGACACAACAAAAAAAACTTGACAGAATGTCGGCTTTATTTCATATATGTGGAATGAATAAAATAAGAGGGGTTGATGGGGTATTTATAGACCATCAACTAGAAGTATAAGGGTTACACAGTCTTGCATTGGTTTCCCTTGGGTAACAACTCCTTGAATCCTTGCTTCTGGTATCTTGGACTCAAGTGTTTGAGCTCTCCTTGGGCTTCTTCCAGCTTGGGCAACAACTTGGGATTGCTTTATCCAAGTGGACGATGAGAAGAGATGTGGTGCTCCTTTGAAATATTGGCGACAAATTTAAGATGGAATGAGGTTCGATGAGGTGCTTCTCTTTTCTTGACCGACTCCTCAAAATTAGCATCAATCCATCTCCTATTCTTGGCATTAATTCTTCTTAGACTTCATCTTGATCCTTTCTTGTATTTAAATTTGAATGGTAGATGAAGAGGTTTTCCATGTAAACTCACTTGCTTTTGAATCTTGGATTATTTGGATATGGGCGACCAAGAGAGGATGAGGCACTCTTCATGTGGGCAACAAGTGAGATGGGAATTGTAGAGTCCTTCTACTTTACTCATCTTAAAATTGGCATTCTCTCCCCTTGGCCGATTTCTTCTTGGATTTTGGCGAAAGAAATGAGAAGGATGGGCGACCAAAACTCCTTCTTGGCGCTAGCTATGGCTTGGACTCCTTCTCATCTACTCCTCTTAAAATGTGACAACTTATCTTTTATGTGGCCGACCAAGTGGAATGGATGAAGTGGCGTTGACATGGTGAAGTGGCTTAGGCATCCTTGACTTGATGATGTGGCACATGAAGAATTGACATGTGTTGTTGTCCAGGATGATGTGGCAAGTGATGTCCAAAATATAAGTGTCATGTGACATAGACTGATGATGTGGCTTGATATGGCAGCAATTTGACATATGGCAAGTGACTTGGTTATCCAAGATGGAGTGGCACATGGCTTGACTTGGATTGTACATGGAGTCACATTGGTCTTGACTTGGGTACATATTGTGTCACATGGGATCCTTAATTGGGTCCCCCCTTGTATTACAGGATTCAACTAATAATTACAAGACTCAACCAACTAATTAATTAAAAGCACAACTTGATCAAATTGATCAAAAGGCATAACCAACTAAATAAAAGGGCTTAAGCTAGTAAATAGGGTTTGGCCCAAAAGGGCTTAAATAGGGTTTGACACAACTTGATAAATAGGATTTATATACAAAATCCTAATTGGTAAAAAAGGCTAACTAATACTGGACCATTATAACAAAATTTATGATCCAATTAAAATTGAAATTTTTTTACAGACTCAATTTTGGATCCAGGGATTTTTATAGACGACTCAATTTTGGGGTTTAGAGCTAAACCCAACTAAGCTAAAATAATAGAATTGAAGATAACTATTTACAAGTGATCTGGGGTTTGGACTTAGGGCTTCATTCATAGGTGATCCACAAGGATGTGGATTCGACCTGTCATTTTTTTTGACCCTGGTGTCTGCACAAATTCTCCACGGGTGGGAGAAACTCGATCCTGTCGAGTATGAGTCAACTTTGCTATGATAGTGCTCTAGTAAGTCAGGATCAATTCTTTGCAAGTCCTCTCTGGTGATCCAAGAATCATCAGTCTCGGATCATCCTTGCCAACGAACCAGATATCGCTGATAGTCTTTGCTTCGAGTAACGATAATCTTGTCGTCCAAGATCCGCTCGATCTTGTCTCTCCGAGCTGGTACTATGGCAAGTGGACACACATGGGTTGGCTCACTCTCAAGGATTGGATTAGGCTCAAAAGGCTCACTAGAAATCAACGTTGGCTCCCCATACTCTATAAGGTCTGAAATGTTGAAAGTAGAACTAATACCTAGCTCAAGTGGTAAATCAAGCACGTAGGCATTAGATCCAATTTTTCTAATTACTTTGTATGGTCCACTACTATGGGTATGTAACTTTTTTATGGTTCCAGGTGGGAACCGTTCAGGTCATAGCCTTACCATAACAAATCTCCTTCATTGACTTCTTTGAGTCTTTTTCTTGAAAAGATTCATTGCTTTCATTAAATTTTTTTTTTATCTAATGACATGCATGTAAATGACTAATAACAATACCTAATGAACTGCATACTCGACTAAATCCTAAACTACAGCTGAGTTTGATCCTTGGTTGGTAGGTGACATGCATATGAGAATGGTGCATGGACTCCTACTAAATGCTACAGAGTCTGCCAGAAATAGGTTGTAAGCCTAACATGCTTTTGGGCTTATGCAACATGCTAACCTCTACAAAATGCAATCTAATGGTCCTAGAAATATTGAAAACCTCAGGAAAGGGTAGAAAATAAGAAGTGGATTTAGGGGTTACTTAGTAGGGTAGGAAGGGCTCATGGATTAGTCCTAGACTAACGAGGTTAACCTTAAGGTTTGGATATTGGGTTACATGAACAGGTAAATAAATGTTAGCCTTATGGAAGGATGAGTCAGTGATTTCAAGAAAAAGATCTTCAATTGGGACTAGTGGGGTGCATTCAACTTGGGGGTATTGGATTAGAAAAACCAAGTCCTCACTAATTACTTTAGGACTAATTTCTATGGCTTGAGTCTCTTCTAGTGTTTCCTCAGGTAAGATCCTACCAATAGGGTTAGACTCCTCATGGGTCTCTTTTTCTAAGGGTCCTACCAGTATAGTTTCAATCAAGGTACGGTCATAGTCAACTAATTCTGGGTCTACCTCCTATATCTCCTCATCTGCATACTCATCTACTAAGCTCATATTAGCTTCATAAACTTCTTCTTCAATAGAATCTTGGTGAACCAATAGTGTATAGAGGTGGGTCGACTAAGGGGAAATTGACTAATTTCGGGGTTCTGACTAAGTGTACTGATCCTAGTGGATTCGGGTTGATGGATTATGGGTCTCTTAGGCTCATAGGATATGGGTTCAACTCTATGGGTTATGGGTCTACTGGTTTTCTTTAGGTTTTCGAATCACTTATCCAATCAGTCACACTTATTATTTATCAGGGCAAACTAATCATTCATGAACCTCAAAAAGGTTTCAAGGCTAGACTCCATGGTCAGACTGGGTTGGGTTGACTGGATGGTAAGGGCTCCTAATCTAGACGTCATGCAATGTAGACACACAAAATCAAACTTGGGTCTCTTAGACCTAGAGCTCAAGTAGAATGGGTCAGCTCAATTTACAACCAATTCAGTAATTACCCTGTCTACTGGCCAGGTAAGAGGTGGGGTCATGGGAGGCTCCCCCTGCTCTTGCAGGATCTTAATTAAAAACCACGAGTCCACTTAGGGCGTTTGTCTCTGGACCTCTAACCATAGATACTAGATTCAAGAGATAATCAAAGGATTAGGTGCACTAGCTTTCACACAATACTTGAAACCCGACCTGTTAGTGTCCCTAAACTGCTTTAGATTTCTAGTTAATTTTAATTAGGGTTAGGTTGTTAGGAAATGTGTCCCAAAGCCAATTGTCTACTGTAGATAGTTGTACATTTGATGTAATTGTATATGAATTATATTATTGAATAAAATATTTATTCTGGCAGTTCATCACTATTTCATCTTTCTGTAATGAGTTCTTGAGTGATGAGTCCTTAGGACTACTTGTATGTGATATAGAGAGGATATATCATATAGTCCTAAAATTGTTCGCGATCAAATGATACACTTATTTCAGGACAATAGTATATCAAGTATAGGTCGTTGTGTGCCATAGTCGTTGGTTGTCCTCTTAACCAAGGAGTGTGGAGACACTGGTATGGCATGCAGATGTTGTGTTTGACATTTCATCGAACGTGACCCGTCTATACTTTTTCTGCCTAGAGTTTTTGATATGGACGTAGTTATCCCTCAGACATGAGATCATCACGGTAGCTTACGAGCAACTCACTATACTTTGATGCTAGACTATTTGGAATTCTAATCCAGGGACGGAAGGTTTCTAGGTGCAGTTAAGTACTCGTGTAGCAGTGGTCGGATCAAGATGGGATTGACCCCTCCAAAGTATTTGGAGCAGATATCTTACTGTGTTTCAATTTAGCAAAACCTTGGCCAGGGTAGTCTCTGTAAAGTGTTACAGGACTTGTGAGGTTGAAGCACATTATTCATGAACTTCATGGGTTGGGCAGTTTAACCCTAAGTCTTCCTGAGCATTGAGGTCAAAGGGATTAATTACAGGGTTTTCGTATCTCCTGGTTCTTGATTGTTACTATGCAACTTCGACCTATCCGGACGTCGGGTGTCATTGCTAGATGGTGACTTTGACTGGTACTGAAAATGTTCTAGTGCTATCGGCTTAGTGTTCGAACCTATGGGGTCACACACCATAGGAATTTCTACTTGATCTAGTGATCGAAGAATGATTGGGAATAGTTCGTGGACTCACAAAGGAAAAGTATTTTTTCCTTACCCTAGTGTCAACACTTGATATTCTTGAAAGTGTCGACACTTGTGTAGGTGTCGACACTTGTTGATTTCGCAAATGTAGACACTTGATGTCACAAAAGTTATGAAATAAAATTTTTTGATTAAAAGTTGGTGATGCATGGAGGTGAATTAAGTAATGAGATTACTTGATAGCCCAATTTGATTGAGCTATAAAAATCTGGAATGAATTAAATGGGATTTGGTTCAAAATCGGTTTGGGTCCAATTGCGTTGAACCCATGTATGCACACTTGACCCAATTGATTTCAGTTATGAATTGAAATTAATTGAGACATCAATCTAAATTTAAATAGGTTTAAATTCAGTTTTGGGGAGTTATGTAACCTCCCATGACCATAACTTCCCATAACCACCCATAACCCCTCCATAACTACCCATAACTCCCCACTCTCTCTCTTCCTCTCCACCTATATAATGGGCTAAAATGGGAGGACGAAAATAACTGATAATTCAGTAAAGAAATACTGAAAAAATTAAAAGGGAGGAAAGGGAAGAAACTAAGAAAGGTTCTAGGTTTTGTATGGGTATGAGGATTTTGGAAAAGAGTGTGCATATTTGTACCTAGTGTTCTAGGTCTAGGGATTGAGTATTTGGGAAGGGTTTCAACATCTCATCCTCCACCTCTTGAGTTTCTTCATTCATTCGAGGAGTCCGGCATCGAAAGAAGAAAAGGAGTCCCGATTAAATCGTTCCACAACAAGCTAGCACTTAGAGTGAAAGTGGATCTTGAAAGAGCCTCGGTGTGAACCACCTGTAGAGGCCGAACACGTGTACAGCTAAGCAGAGTTCTTCTACCTCTTCCTGGATCTTCTGCAGTGGAGAGTGTCTCCACTTCATACGAGGTATGGTTTTACATATAGAGATATGTTGCTTTGAAATATTCATAGCATGAGTTCATGATTTCATAGTTTATATTATTCATTCATGCAAGATCTTGGGCTAAATAACATAAAAAAGTTCTAAAAGCATGCTTAGATTAAATGTTAATCTTCTTTATTATGCTTCCGCTGTATATTATTTTGAAAAAGTTTTAAAATAGAAAGCATGCTCGCTACGTTTTTCCTTTCAATTGGTATCAGAGCAACAAGGTTGCTCTAGCATGAATTTTTAGTATAAATATTATGAAATCGGTTTAATATCTTGCTAGTATTCGAATTGAGTGCCTCACTAGGCCGTTCGGTCATAGGAGAGAAGTAGGGCTGCAAGACCCTCACTTCCCATTCAAAGGGATCTCCTATGGCGTGTCGGGGTGCCATTGTGAAGGACTCATCAAGAATAAAAAGAAAAGAAAAAGTAAAGATTAAAATATTTTGATCTTTATTATGTTCTAAATCTGAAGTCATAAAATATTTTAGAAATGTTCTAAAGTTAGTTTATGATTGTTATGTTAAATAGTTTAACATAAAATTCAAGTTTAGAAAAGACAAAGTTGGGTTTTCTTGTAAAAATGTTTTACAAAGTTTATTGAAAATGTTTCAATCTGATGTATGATTAACTTAATCTAAGTGACTAAATGACCTAGGGATATGATTCTAAGATCTAAGTCATATTCATAACTTTAGATTAAATGGGTTAGCTTGAATTAGGTCCTAATTGGATTAGACCTAAGTTTAGATGAATTGGACTTAATAGAGAATTAACTTAATCAAATGTTGAGTTAAGGTTCTTCTCTAGTATCTATCTAATAGTTAGATTGATTGGTCCATACATCTAAATGGACTAAATCTTGGCTTTGTGGTAGGACCCGATTCCTTTGGCTAGCCCAATCAAAATTGGTGAACCAATTGGTGTTTAAGATAAGTATGGCAATTGATCTATGGTTTTTGGGGCTACCTCTTTCCTGGCCAATGATAATGGTGTCTAAGGAAAGATGGTTAATGGCTTAACCCATAACCTTGATCTCACTTACCTTGCTAATGTGGTCAACCAGATTTGGTTAGTTAGCTTATTGATTCGAGTTAGCCCATGCCAACAAGGTTAACCAGCTTGACTGATTTAGGTGTCCATGGATTTTGTGGTTCATGTAACCCTTTCATTAACATATGAAGTTAGTGGAAGATAATCCATGACTTATCCTTTCTCTTCTGTCACAACATGTATAAAATCTCTAAATTATTAGGTCCTTAAAAAGATGGAAATTATATAATAATTTTTTATCTTAACCTCCTATTAAGGTATTTGGTAATGAGTCCAGTAGTGGGGTGATCATCGGCAGATCCACAGAATGGGTGGTCATCATGCTATTGGAATTGCCATTCATTATATGATGGCTTAGTGCAACTTTCTTAACAGGTGGTCAGGTTAGCCAGCCAAAGTCGGGCTTAATCATTTGTTAGCTAGAAGCATTAAGATCAGTCATGTTAATGGTTGGACCTAACCGGGACCTTCTTTAGCAGGTAGCCCAAAGGTCGATTGAAGTGTTCCTGGGGCAAAATAAATTACTAGGAGTTGTTTGGAGAAACAACTGGTTATGAACCTACCTTTAGATGAGCATGGGTTGGTCGACCAAAGTCGGGCTCATGCATTGTCTATTGGATTCTGGTACCCACTAAGGGATAAGTGTTATTCTTCGGATTAGAGATAGAGGCTACCAGTTTGAATAAAATAGTGGGAGGAGCTTTTAGACAAAAGTCCATGTCTTTAAGTTTTAAATAATTCATATACTAAATAGTCTTGATTTTCTCCTTTTCAGATAATGTCTACTAATCTGTCGCTCCGGTCATTATTAGATAATGACAAGCTCATGGGACCCAACTTCGATAGCTGGTATCGAAGACTGAGAATCGTTCTCAAGCACGAGCGGATCCTTTATGTATTAACGGATCCGGCACCTGAGGGGCCAGCCCCCACCGCACATACTGCAGTCAGGGATGCTTATCAAAAGTGGGTCTTTGACCATACTACGGTGCGGTGCATTATGTTGGTGGCTATGAACGAAGAGTTCAGTCGTAGATTCGAGGAGGCCCAGCCGGAGGAAATCCTTTAAAAGTTGAAGGAATCTTTTGGTGCCCCAGACGACGTTGAAAGGTACAGGGTTTCCTCTGCCATCTTTAATGCTCGAATGACTGTGAGGTCCTCGGTCACTGATCATGTATTGTACATGATCGAGATGATTGAGCGCCTGGCCAAACTCGGATATCCTTTCAATAAGTAGCTTGGGAAGGATGCGATTTTTAATTCTTTTCCTCCCTCCTACTTACCTTTTCTAGATCATTATAGATTGACAAGGCCTGTAGTCAATTACCATGGGTTGATGGGATTACTGCAGACTTATGAAAAGGATCGCTAGCTCCAAAAGAGCTTTGTGAATTTAGTGGGAGGCAGTGCGGCAAGGCATCATCCCTTTAAGAAAGGGAAGAAGAATAAGAATAAAAGTAAAATGGTGCAAAGTGCTGGGCCCAGTCAGGCTAAGAAGAGGGCTGACCAGAGTCAGGCAGAATACTTTTACTGCAAGAAGCCAGGTCATTGGAAGAGGAATTGTTCTACTTACCTAGCTACACTTGACCCGAACATGCCAAAGAAGAAGTAGCAAAAAATTGCTGGACAAGGTATTTATATGATAAATCCTTGTTGTTTTTCTATTTGTGATACGACTAACTGGGTATTGGATACTGGTAGTCCTTACCACATTTGTAATACATTGCAGGGACTACAAGTTAGTAGAAGATTCGAGAATGACGAGAGATTTCTGAACGTGGGGAATGGAAGTCAAGCTCCAGTTTTGGTATTGAGAATTGTCAATCTATTTTTCGAGTCTTGTAAAGTTGTTCTTAGTGATTGTCACTATTGTCCATCATTCCTTGTAAATATCTTCTCTGTAGGTCAATTGGCCAGTAATGGTTATGAACTGTTAATCAAGAGTGATTTTTGCAAAGTCATTGTGAATGATATTATGGTTATGACTGGATATATTAAGAATGACATTTACGTTTTATCACAGCCTATTGATGTAATGTACATTTCATGCAAACGCCCTAGATTAGATAATGTCAGTGATGCTTATCTTTGGCACTGTAGGCTAGGTCATATAAACAAGAATAGAATCAACAGGTTAGTAGGAGAAGGTCTCCTAAATGTTAGTGATTATGAATCACTGTCGACCTGTGAATCTTGTTTACTTGGTAAAATGACCAAGTCATCTTTTACTGGAAAAGGTGTACTAGCCGATGACATTTTGTGTCTAGTACATACTGATGTATGTGGACCAATGAATGTCGATGCCAAGGGTGGGTATAAATATTTCATTACGTTTACAAACGATCTCTCAAGGTACGGTTATGTCTTTTTGATGAGACATAAGTCTGAATCGTTTGAAATGTTCAAACGGTATCGTAATGAAGTTGAAAAACAAACCGGGAAGCTTATTAAAACCCTTTGATCAGATCGAGGTGGTGAATATCTTTCTGGGGAGTTTCTGACTTATCTTGAAGAGAATGGGATTCTCTCTTAATGGACACCTCCTGGGATGCCCCAGTTAAATGGTGTGTCAGAAAGGAGAAATCGGACTCTGTTGGACATGGTCCGTTCCATGATGGGGTTTACAACTCTATCAACTTCCTTTTGGGGGTATGCTTTGGAGTCAGCATGCTATCTTTTAAATAGAGTTCCGAGTAAGTATGTTAACAAAACTCCATATGAGATATGGAATGGATGTAAGCCGACTCTTTCACACCTTCGAGTTTGGGGGTGTCCGGTTTATGTCAAGCATTTAGAGACATATAAACTTGGACCTAGGTCTGATAGGTGCCTCTTTGTTGGATATCCTAAAGAGTCTAAGGGTTATTTCTTCTATATGCCTGAGGAACAAAAGTTGTTCATCATTCTTAGAGCTACCTTTTTGGAAAGGGAGTACCTTACTGAAGGTGCTCAAGCTGCCAAGGTTGAGCTTACTGAAGTTCAACAGATAGAAGAACCAAATCACTCAAGGATTGCTACAGAACCCGTTATGATAAGATCAAACCCTGAGCCTATTGACTGGTCATTAAGGAGATCCGATAGAGTACTGCGTCAACCGGACAGATACTACGGTTTTCTGATCCGGGATGGTGATCCCGTTGAGCTCGATGAGAACAACGAGGATCCGATCACCTATATGGATGCGATGCAGAGATCTGATTCTGAGTTGTGGTTGAGAGCCATGAAATCCGAAATGGAGTTCATGGAAATCAACAAAGTATGGACTTTGGTTGATCCACCTGAAGGGGTAAAACCTATTGGATGCAAATGGGTCTTCAAAAGGAAACGAGGCGCAGATGGGCAGGTAGAGACCTGTAAAGCCCGTCTAGTTACGAAGGGATATCGTCAACATTATGGTATTGACTATGACGAGACGTTTTCCCCTGTGACAATGCTCAAGTCCATTCGGATTATGCTTGCCTTAGCTGCATATCTGGACTATGAAACCTGGCAAATGGATGTCCGAACAGCTTTCTTAAATGGTGAGCTAGATGAGGAGGTGTATATGATGCAATCTAAAGAGTTCACATCCACAGATGAGTCCAAGGTATGTAAGCTTAGTAGGTCTATCTATGGACTAAAGTAGGCATCTCGGAGTTGGAACATGCGTTTTGATAAGTGTATCAAGACGTATAGTTTTGTTAGGAACAAAGAAGAACCCTGCATATATAAGTGGGCAAATGGTTCTGTAGTTGTATTTCTTGTACTGTATGTGGATGACATTCTCTTAATCGGGAATGACATCCCTGCATTACAGGGAATAAAGGTCTAGTTGTCATCCCAGTTTTCTATGAAAGACTTGGGTGAGGCTTCTTTCATACTAGGTATGAAGATCTATAGGGATAGATCAAGGAAGCTTCTGGGTTTGTCCCAATCTACCTCATTGATACCGTGCGGAAAAGGTTTAGCATGGAGAATTTCAAGAAAGGCTATCTTCCGATAGGCCATGAAATTTCTCTTTCCAAGAAGGATTGTTCGACAACTCCTGAGGAAAGAGAGCGTATGAGTAGGATTCCTTATGTTTCGGCAGTAGGGTCCATCATGTACGCCATGACATGTACTAGACTAGACATGGCATACTCATTAGGAGTAGTGAGTCGATACCAGTTTGACCCAGGTGAAGCACATTGGAAGGTTGCAAAGACCATCTTGAAGTATTTACGAAATACCAAGGACCAGTGGCTTCTTTTTGGAGGACCTGACTTGAAACTTGTAGGGTACACTGACTCCAATTTCCAGTAAGATAGGGATGATAGCAAGAGTGTCTGGCTTTGTTTTTACCCTGAATGGTGGAGCTATCTGCTGGAAGAGTTCCAAGCAACACACTGTAGCAGACTCTGTATGCGAAGCGGAATATATTGCAGCATCTGATGCAGCAAAGGAAGCTGTTTGGTTGTGGAAATTTCTTGGCGAGCTGGGAGTGGCACCTTTCTTGGATGGTCCTATTCCAGCGTACTGTGATAGCACTGGAGCCATTGCTCAAGCCAAAGAGCCGAAGTCCCATCAGCGTACCAAGCATATTCTGCGCCGGTTTCACCTTGTGCGAGAAATCGTGGAGCGAGGTGACGTCGACCGTCTGAAGATCGACGGAAAGGAGAACCTGGCTGACCCCTTCACTAAAGCCGTTGGAATTCAAGAACTCAATGATTGTAAATGGAAGATGGGTATACGATACTATTCTGATTGGCTTTAGTCCAAGTGGGAGTTATTGGAAAATGTGTCCCAAAGCCAATTATCTACTGTAGACAGTTGTACATTTGATGTAATTGTATATGAATTATATTATTGAATAAAATGTTTATTCTGGCAGTTCATCACTATTTCATCTTTCTGTAATGAGTTCTTCAGTGATGAAGTCCTTAGGACTATTTGTATGTGATATAGAGAGGATATATCATATAGTCCTAAAATTATTCGCGATCAAATGATACACTTATTTCAGGATGATAGTATATCAAGTATAGGTCGTTGTGTGTCATAGTCGTTGGTTGTCCTCTTAACCAAGGAGTGTGGAGACACTGGTATGGCATGCAGATGTTGTGTTTGACATTTCATCGAACGTGACCCGTCTATACTTTTTCTGCTTAGAGTTTTTGATATGGACGTAGTTATCCCTCAGACATGAGATCGTCATGGTAGCTTGCGAGCAACTCACTGTACTTTGGTGCTGGACTATCTGGATTTCTAATCTAGGGATGGACGGTTTCTAGGTGCAGTTAAGTACTCGTGTAGTAGTGGTCGGATCAAGATGGGATTGACCCCTCCAAAGTGTTTGGAGCAGATATCTTATTGTATTTCAATTTAGAAAACCTTGGCCAGGGTAGTCTCTGTAAAGTGTTACAGGACTTGTGAGGTTGAGGCACATTATTCATGGACTTTATGGGTTGGGTAGTTTAACCCTAAGTCTTCCTGAGCATCGAGGTCAAAGGGATTAATTACAGGATTTCCGTATCTCCTGATTCTTGGTTGTTGCTCTGCAACTTCGACCTATCCGGACGTCGGGTGTTATTGCTAGATGGCGACTTTGACTGGTACTGGAAATGTTCCAGTATTACCGGCTTAGTGTTCGAACCTATGGGGTCACATACCATAGGGGTTTTTACTTGATCTAGTGATCGGAGAACGATTGGAAATAGTTCGTGGACTCACAAAGGAAAAGTATTTTTTCCTTACCCTAGTGTCGACACTTGATATTCTTGAAAGTGTCGACACTTGTGTAGGTGTCGACACTTGTTGATTTCGCAAGTGTAGACACTTGATGTCACAAAAGTTGTGACATAAAATTTTTTCACTAAAAGTTGGTGATGCATGGAGGTGAATTAAGTAATGAGATTACTTGATAGCCCAATTTAATTGAGCTATAAAAATCTGGAATGAATCAAATGGGATTTGGTTCAAAATCGGTTTGGGTCCAATTGCGTTGAACCCAATGTATGCACACTTGACCCAATTGATTTCAGTTATGAACTGAAATTAATTGAGACATTAATCTAAATTTAAATAGGTTTAAATTCAATTTTGGGAAGTTATGTAACCTCCCATGATCATAACTTCCCATAACCACCCATAACCCCTCCATAACCACCCATAACTCCCCACTCTCTCTCTCTCTCCACCTATATAATGGGCTGAAATGGGACGACGAAAATAACTGATAATTCAGCAAAGAAATGCTGGAAAAATCAAAAGGGAGGAAAGGGAAGAAACTAAGAAAGGTTCTAGGTTTTGTATGGGTGTGAGGACTTTAGAAAAGAGTGTGCATATTTGTACCTAGTGATCTAGGTCTAGGGATTGAGTGTTTGGGAAGGGTTTCAACATCTCATCCTCCACCTCTTGAGTTTCTTCATTCATTCAGAGAGTTCGGCATCGAAAGAAGAAAAGGTGTCCCGATCAAATTGTTCCACAACAAGCTAGCACTTGGAGTGGAAGTGGATCTTGAAAAAGCCTCGGTGTGAACCACCTGTAGAGGCCGGACACGTATGCGGCTAAGCAGAGTTCTTCTACCTCCTCCTGGATCTTTCACAGCGGAGAGCGTCTCCACTTCATACGAGGTATGGTTTTACATATAGAGATATGTTGCTTTGAAATATTCGTAGCATGAGTTCATGATTTTATAGTTTATATTACTCATTCATGCAAGATCTTAGGCTAAGTAGCATAGAAAAGTTCTAAAAGCATGCTTAGATTAAATGTTAATCTTTTTTATTACGCTTCCGCTGTATATTATTTTGAAAAAGTTTTAAAATAGAAAGCATGCTTGCTACATTTTTCCTTTCAGGATTAGGTTTGATGCAAAAGGAGGTTGTTGTGGGCCCAGGACAGGTGATGAGATCCTGTCCTGATCTGAGATAGCCAAGTGCCCTTAAGATTAGGTTACAAGATGATGCAATCACACGATATGAAACCTTAATATGCAATGAACCTAAAATAATTAAAAATAGTAGAAAATAAATTAATTTTTTTTCAATTAAATTTCAGATCTGATTAATTTTAGATTTTCGATCTCGGGATATCATGTCCGACCATAGCTTATTACTCCTATGGATCGTGATAGTATACTTGCATATCCCGCTTAGGAGGCATGATTTCCTTCCATCAGAAAAAATTGTAAATAATTTTTTTTTTTGATTTTTTTTCTAATATTAGTAATAGATTAACAGAGGATTAATAAAAAAATTATTAATATTTTTTTGTATTTTTTTAGAATGGTTTTTATGCAGTTTAATTTTATCCTAACTAGGTATGCAGAAATTTTAGCACAAGAGCGATTCAACCCTAGTTTAACCTTCGCTCTGATACCAAAGATAATGCGGGATAATATGTATAAATTAAATTAGTGATTATTTAACTAATTATCTAATATTAATAGCAATTAATTTTTTTTTGGATTTTCAGATTAAAAGACTCGAAGAGATCAATAAAGCAAAACTAGTCACTTAGTTATCAACCCGCAAAGTAGGTCTAACAAAATAAACTAAAAAAATCAGGAATTGGTGATTAGGGAACCACCTTAAACTAGGGTTCTACTTATCAAGACTTCAGAAATTAAAGAGTTAGAGAAGGGTTTTTAATTTTACCAACGATGATTATATCCCTCTGATGTGGATCTGACTAGACTCTCAAGAATCTTGCGGCAGGGCTTCAAGATGATCAATCTCGAGCTCCAATCTTCAGCTCAACTGGTTCCAAGGCAAAGATGCCTTTATTTCAAATCCCAATCGCCTACAACACTCAAAAAAAATACTCAAGTTAGGGCATGGAAGGAAGAATAAAAGTAGAAAGGAAAAAGTCGGAAGGAGAAGAAGATGAAAGTGGTGGCTAGGGTTTCTGATGGTTGGATACCTATGGCCTCACACCATGTGATGCTCCGAAGAATAAAAGAATAGGGCCTCACACTCTGCGATGCTTGACACAGCAAAGGAAATTTAATAGAATGTCAGCTTTATTTCATATATGTGGAATGAATAATACAAGGGGGGTTGATGGGGTATTTATTGACCATCAACTAGAAGTGTAAGGGTTACAAAGTCTTGCATCGATTTTCCTTGAGCAACAACTCCTTGAATCCTTGCTTCTAGTATCTTGGACTCTAGTCTTTAAGCTCTCCTTGGGCTTCTTCTAGCTTGGGCAACAACTTAGGATTGCTTTATCCAAGTGGGCGATGAGAAGAGATGTGACGCTCCTTTGAAATATTGGCGATAAATTTAAGATAGAAAGAGGTGCGGTGAGGTGATTCTCTTTTCTTGACCGACTCCTCAAAATTGGCATCAATCCATCTCCTATTCTTGGCGTTAATCCTTCTTAGACTTCATCTTGATCCTTTCTTGCATTTAAATTTGAATAGTAGATGAAGAGGTTTTCCATGTAAACTTACTTGCTTTTGAATCTTGGATTATTTGGATATGGGCAACTAAGAGAGGATGAGGCACTCTTCATGTGGGCGACAAGTGAGATGGGAATTGTAGAGTCCTTCTGCTTTACTCATCTTAAAATTGGCATTCTCTCCCTTGGCCGATTTCTTCTTGGATTTTGGCAAAAGAAATGAGAAGGATGGGCGACCAAAACTCTTTCTTGGCACTAGCTATGGCTTGGACTCCTCATCTACTCCTCTTAAAATGTGACAACTTATCTTTTATGTAGCCGACCAAGTGGAATGGATGAAGTGGTGTGTGACATAGTGAAGTGGCTTGGGCATCCTTGACTTGATGATGTGGCACATAAAGAATTGACATGTGTTGTTGTCCAAGATGATATGGCAAGTGATGTCCAAAACATAAGTATCATGTGACATAGACTGATGATGTGGCTTGACATGGCAGCAATTTGACATGTGGCAAGTGACTTGGGCATCCAAGATGGAGTGGCACATAGCTTGACTTGGGTTGTACATGGAGTCACATGGGTCTTGACTTGGATACACATAGTGTCACATGGAGTCTTTAATTGGATCCCCCCTTGTATTACAGGACTCAACTAACAATTACAAGACTCAATCAACTAATTAATTAAAAGTCCAACTTGATCAAATTGATCAAAAGGCATAACCAACTAAATAAAAGGACTTAAGCTGGTAAATAGGGTTTGGCCCAAAAGGGCTTAAATAGGGTTTGACACAACCTGATAAATAGGGTTCATATACAAAACCCTAATTGGTAAAAAGGACTAACACTGGACCATTATAACATAATTTATGATCCAATTGAAATTGGGGTTTTTTTACATACTCAATTTTGGGTTCAGGGGTTTTTACAGACGACTCAATTTTGGGGTTTAGAGATAAACCCAACTAAGCTAAAATAACAGAATTGAAGATAACTATTTACAAGTGATATGGGATTTGGGCTTAGGGCTTCATTTACAGGTGATCCACAAGGATGTGGGTTCGACCTATCATTTTCTTCTGGCCCTGGTGTCTGCACTAGTCAGTATCTTTTGTTCTATCTATTAATCTAACCTACCATGATTCTGAATGGTGGTTAGATTCAGGTGCAAATATTTATGTGTGTACTGATTAGTCATTATTCTTTTTTTATCAGGTCTCAAGTGGAGAAAGTGTGATGATGGAGAATAGGACTGCTTTTCGTGTGCTAGGAAGTGAAAGCGTCATATTGAAGTTCACTTCTAGAAAGATGCTAACCTTTTATAATGTGCAACATCTACTGGATGTTAGAAGGAACCTTCTTAGTAGATCTCTATTAGTATAGCTATGGTATAAAGTTGTTCTTGAGTCTAATAAATTTGTAAAATCTAAGTGTGGTATATTTGTTGGAAAGAGTTTTGTATCTAAGGGTTATTTTAAACTTAATATCATTCCTCATTTTATTAATAAAATTTCATCTTCTTCTCTAACATGTGTTAAATTTTGAATTTTGTGATGTATGGCATGGCAGATTAGGTCATATGAATCTTAAATCTATCCAAACAATATCAAATCTTGATCTAATTTTTAAATTATCAATAGATCATAATTTTAAGCATGAAATTTGTATTCAATCTAGATAGCATTGTAAATCTTTCAAACTAGTTTTCTTTAGAAATACTTAGTTGCTTGAATTGATTCATAGTAATGTCAGTGATTCCAATAGAGATCCTACTCATGGGAGAAGTCGATATTTTGTGATCTTTATTGATGACTTATCTAGGTTCTATTATATTTTTTTCTTGAAGACCAAGGATGAGGTCCTCTAAAAGTTTAAGGTTTATATGGCAGAGGCTAAAATCAAAACTGAAAAGAGGATAAAATTTTAAGATTTGATAGAGAAGGCAACTATACCTCAATTGAATTAAACTTGTTATGCAACGAACATGAAATTATTCATAAGGTCACTGCTCTCTATTTACCTTAATCGAATGGTGTAGCAGAATGTGAGAATAGGATCCTGATGGATATGGTAAATGCTATGATTATTAATCAGGTGTTCTTTAGACTTGTAAGGGAAGCTTTACTATTTGCTTGCTTTATCCTTAACAGGATTCTATTCAAGAAGAAAAAGCAAATCCCTTATAAGTTTTGGAAGGAACATCCTCCTAACTCAATTATTTTCAAGTGTGGCAGTGCTTAGCTAAGGTAGGAATCCCTGAACCAAAGAAAAAGAAAATTGGTCCTAAAACTATAGATGCAGTCTTTGTAGGTTACTATCTGAATAGTAATATCTATCGATTTCTTATTGTCAATTCTAAGATTTATGAGATTTCTAATGATACTATTATTGAATCCTGAGATGTCACTTTCTTTGAGAATATCTTTTTTTTCAATCTAGAATTTCAAAATCTTTTTATAGTCTCTCAGCTCTTTTTACTGATTTTGATTCTCTGCCTCCTATTTTGCATAATTCAGATCAACCATCTTTATTTACTTTTGATCATCCTTCTTCTGACCCTTTTATTCCTCTTGAACCTAGGAGCAAGAGAGCTAAAATTGAGAAGAGCTTTGGTGATGATTTTATTATCTTTTTGATTGAACATACACCAAAATCTTATCAGGATGCTATGAGATCTTCTGATGCTCCATTTTGGAAGGAGGCTATCAATAGTAAAATTGAATCTATCATCAATAATAGTACTTGGATCTTTGTTAATTTACCTCCTAGTTGAAAACCTTTAGATTGTAAGCAGATCTTTAAGAAAAAGTTGAGAACTGACGGATCGGTAGAGAAGTTTAAGGCATAGTTTGTTGTCCAAGGTTTTGGACAAAAAACTAGTGTTGATTATTTTGATACATATGCACCCATTACTAGGATTACTACTATCTGCATCCTTCTTATCCTTGCTTCCATCCATAGGTTAATTGTTTATCAAGTGGATGTGAAGACAACTTTTCTTCATTGTGATTTAGATAAAGAAATCTACATGGTTCAACTTGAGAGATTTTCTAATCTTGGCCAAGGATAGAAAGTGTATAAATTAGTTCGATATCTTTATGGGCTAAAGCAAGTTCCTGAGCAATGGCACGAGAAATTTGATCATATAGTTCTTTCCTTTAGATTTTTAATCAATGATTTTGATAACTGTCTCTCAGAAATCTAATTAGCATCACTATATCCTTCAAGAATAGTAAAATATCCAACAAAATAAAGGCCAAAAGAGATGGTACATTTAAGATACTGAAAGACTCTTTCCAAGGCATTCAAGTGAACCATACAAGGATTACTAGTATACCTACTGAGTCAAGAAATGATATAGGCAATATGAGGTCGAGATCTATTTGATAGGTATAAAAGAGATCCTATTTGTTACGGCCGTAACGGTGACGTGGCGTGTCTCAGATTTCGTTGGGCATGATTCGAGCCACGTGGAGTTTTTTTCGGCCAAGTCAGTTACGGCTCCGCCCCGGCCGAAGTCGAGCTCGGCCCGGGCCCTCCTGCCGCTCCGCCGGGTGTCCACCCAGGAGGGGTCCACCTCGGCTGAAGTAAGTGGCTCCCCCGCTCCCTCGCCAGGTGGCGCCCGGAGATGGGACCTCCTCGGCTGAGGTCGAGCCGGGCCCCTTCGCTCCTTCGCCAGGTGGCGCCCGGAGACGGGACCACCTCGGCCGAAGCCGATTGTCTTTCTGCCGCCCCGCCAGGTGTCCACCCAGGAGGGTTCCACCTCGGCCAAGGTCGACCGCTCCCCCGCTCCCTCGACAGGTGGCGCCCGGAGACGATCCCGCCTCGACCGAGGTCGAGCCGGGCCCCTTCGCTCCTTCGCCAGGTGGCGCCCGGAGACGGGACCACCTTGGTCGAAACCAAGCGCCCTTCTGCCACTCCGCCAGGTGTCCACCCATGAGGGGTCCACCTCGACCGAGTTCGGCGGCTCCCCCGCTCCCTCGCCAGGTGGCGCTCGGAGACGGTCCCGCCTCGGCCGAGGTCGAGCCGGGCCCCTTCGCTCCTTCGCCAGGTGGCGCCCGGAGACGGGACCACCTCGGTCGAAGCCGAGCACCCTTCTGCCACTCCGCCAGGTGTCCACCCAGGAGGGGTCCACCTCGGTCAAGGTCGGCAGCTCCCCCGCTCCCTCGCCAGGTGGCTCCCAGAGATGGGACCACCCCGGCCGAGGTCGAGCCGGGCCCCTCCGCTCCTTCGCCAGGTGGCGCCCGGAGATGGGACCACCTCGATCGAAGCCGAGCGTCCTTCTGCCACCTCGCCAGGTGTCCACCCAGGAGGGGTCCACCTCGGCCGAGGTCGGCCAGTTCGTAAAGAGAAGGTCCCGAAGAACGGAGGCACGGGCTCCGAGGCTGCCCCTCGAGCCATGCGCACCGCACCTCGAGAAAGGCACCCCGTACGAATGGCGGCGGCACGCGAAACATCACTTACGTCGGCCCGACAGGTTCCACAGTCGAGAGATGAGGCTCTGACAAAACAGGACCCGATAACGGACAGCGTCGACGCCTGGGAGGGAGAACGCTCACGCCCGGCCCGAGGTCTGGTCGGCGGTCTGGCCAGCGCCCCCTCCCTTACTCTTTCCCTGCTGGGCTCGGCAAACGAGGCCGGAAAGCCGCCCGGCCCATTGAACCAAAAGGAGAAAGAGAAAGGGGTGGGGGGAAGGAGATGAGAGCGACAAGGGAGCCTCCCGGGAGCGAAAAATGAGCAGGCAACGGGAGGAGATAAAAGGAAGGAGAGAAGAGACGACCAGGTAAGGGGAGACAAGTAAGAAACAGAGGCTGGAAGCTCCGCTTCAAGAGCAAGATCCAAGGTCCCGAGAGGGGATCGCTTGGCGTGAGCTCGGCAAAGGAATCCAACAGGGTTTCTGGTCTCTCTGGCATCTTTCTTGCTAGCACGTTCTCTGAGTCTGGGACTCCTTCGAGGGTCCGTCCCAGAGATTCTGTTCCCTCTCGCCGTCTACTGACTTGATCATCGGAGCTCCCTCGCTGGAATCCCTGGCCAGGGTTTTCTGACCTTGCCTTGCAGGTTCGGTCCAGCTAGGAGGCCCCAAGGGCAGGACGGTCTAGTCGGATCGGCGATTCCGAGGCCACAAGCACGGCGGCGAGATCGGCAACACTATTATTTGAGCATATCTTTCTTGATTTATAGGATTACCTTACTAAAGATGTGTCTAGAGAGAACATTCTAGAGTCATCGAGAAAAATGAGGCTTTGTTTGTAAAGGGCCTTTCAGTAGTGATAACTCAACTTCTATGATAAGAGATCCCTTGAAAGAATCTCAATGCGGTAACAACAAGCTAATTGGTTGGCCAGGGAGAACAGGCTCCCACTAGGCGCGGCGGCGAGATCGGCAACAGATTGGCGCACCAGGTAGGGGGGCAGGACAACACCCCTAGTGGGAGCTAGCTTTCTGCAGGCAAAGCGCGCTCAGACAATAGTGGTCACTTGTGGACGCGAGGCGTCCACCAGCCGTGTAGGGGAGGTCCCCTCCCCCCAAGGGGCCCATAGCCCGGAGAGGGAGCTCCCAGCTCCCCCTCCTCTTCCACCACAGCCAACCTCGGCGGACGGACCTCTTGCGGCTGTCATCCAATAGCTGCAGACCTTGACCTCGGTGGTTCGGCAACTACAACACCAGCAGCGCTCCCTGGCCATGCAGCCGCAGCCAGGGACCCCCGCGGCTCAGGCCGTGGGGCCGCGTGGGAGCCTGCGCTCCATTCAAGGCAGGCCATCCCAACCGCGGGCAGTCTCCAATCCCCGCGGGAGCCACCAAACTCCCGCGAAAAGAAACTACTCCGGTTCGGCGGATCACGATAGTCGATCCCCGGCCGATGAAGCCAAGATGGTGCATCGCAGCAAGCGACACCGAGGCATGACCTTGCACCGAGACCGATCGGCGCCCCCTTCACCAGCGGCCTCGGTGGAAGATTCCACCGACGAGGCCATCAGGCGCTAGGCCGAGAGGTGCCTGGAGGAGCAGAGCGCAAGTTGGCAGAGTTCGCCCGTCGATTCGCTGACCTGCAGAACTCGTCGGCGGACCCGGCAGGCTACGACTCCCGTCCCCCCTTCTCTGAAGAAATCCAAGCGGAGCCGATTTCGAGCCGATTCCGCATGCCACAGGTGGATCCCTACGACGGGACCACCGACCCTCTGAACCATCTGGAGAGCTACAAGGCTCTCATGAGGGTCTAGGGGGCCAATGATGCCCTTTTGTGCATCGCCTTCCCCGCTACCCTCCGGAAGGCCGCTCGAGTCTGGTTCACCCGCCTCGAGCCCGGATCTATTTGCTCCTTCCATTAGTTGGAAGGAAAGTTTGTGGCGCACTTCGATACTTGTCGAAAGGTGCCGAGAGAGGTGGACAGCCTCTTCTCTATCCACCAGCAGGATCAGGAGCTGCTCCGGGACTACATCACCCGGTTCAAGACCGCAGCCCTGGAAATCTACAGTCTGGACGAGCCCGTCGCCATGTTGGCTTTGAAGCGCGGGCTCAAGATGTCCCGCTTGACCTACTCCTTGGACAAAAAGCCCCCCAGGATGTACTCCGAGCTCCTCCTCCGCGCCCACAAGTACATCCGAGCGGAGGAGGCCGACCACACCTGCCGAGAGCTAGACGGGAAGATTTTGAAGAAGCCGCCCCTAAGGGACGTTCCAGGAGCTCGAAGGCCCAGGCCATCTGCCGACCCTCACCCAAATCCAAGGTTAAAGGGTGAGGACACTCCGGAGCGAAGGTTCACCCCTCTCCTCGCTTCCCGAACAAAGATCCTCATGGAAATTGAGGGCGAGCACTACCTCCGCCGGCCTCCTCCTCAGAACCCAAGAGGTACTCGGGACAAATCAAAGTACTGCCAGTTCCACCGCGAGCACAGCCATGACATAGAGGAGTGTCGCAACCTGAAGCGGGAGATCGAGGAGCTGATCAAGAGGGGCTACCTCAGGAAGTTCGTCAGGAATGAGGTCCCGGCGGAGGGACAGCCGCTCACAGCCTTACCCCCGGTTCCTGCAATCGACAACCGTCCGACGGAGAAGCCGGTGGGCATGATCTCACTTGGGGTCGGACGGGCGGCAAAGAGAGCCCGGGAGGTCGGAAACCCGGAGAATGTACCCCCTTCTGAGAAGGGAAATAAAAATGAGAATGTAAACAATGATGCCGTGGTGGTTGAGATGACCATCATGAAGCATCCTGTACACCGAATTATGGTAGATAGTGGAAGCTCGGCTGACGTGCTTTTTTATGATGCTTTCTCCCGAATGAATTTGTCCCATGATCAGCTGATGCCGGTGCACACCCCCCTGGTAGGCTTTACTGGGGACTCGGTGGGGGTCGAGGGGGAGATCACTCTCCCGGTCACCGCTGGATCCCCACCTCGGCAGACGACTGTCCTGATGACGTTTACCGTCGTCAAGCTCCCTTCACCTTACAACGCGATTCTCGGGCATCCTGGGCTCAACCAACTGGATGCCATGATCTTCACGAAGAGGTTGTTGGTGCAATTCCCCATGGCTTCCGGGCTCGGGGTGATGAGAGGGACGACCCAGCCAGTCCCGCATTGCCTCCAGACGGTCCCGGGTGCCCAGAGCGCTGAGCTCGGCCCCGATGTCGACGACCTCAACCTAAGAGAGAAGGAACCCAGGGGAGGACCCGTAGAGTGCCTGTTGACTTATCCCCTCGGTTCGGACCCGCTGAAGACGGTGCAGGTTGGAGCGCAGCTCCCAGAAGAAGAACGGACCCGCCTGTTGGAATTCCTCCGCACGAACGTGGACGCGTTTGCCTGGTCAGCGACCGACATGCCGGGCATTCCCCCCGAGGTCATTATGCACAGGCTGAACGTGGACCCGAGCTGCCATCCGGTTCGCCAGAAGAAGAGGAGCTTCGCTGTGGAGAGATAGAGGGCCATCAACGAGGAGGTGGAGAAACTCCTCGCCACCGGCTTCGTGCGGGAAGTCCAATATCCTAGCTGGCTGGCGAATGTGGTCATGGTAAGGAAGAGCAGTGGTAAGTGGAGGATCTGTGTAGACTACACCGACCTCAACCGAGCTTGCCCGAAGGACAGCTTCCCCCTTCCAAAGATTGACCAGCTGGTCGATACCAGCTCGGGGCATCGCCTCCTATCTTTCATGGACACCTTCTCCGGCTACAACCAGATCCGAATAAACCCGGAGGATGAAGAGCACATCGCCTTCATCATCGACTGCGGAACTTTCTGTTACAGGATGATACCGTTTGGCCTCAAGAACGCCGGGGCCATGTACCAGCGTCTGGTCAACAGAGTCTTCAAAGATCAGATCGACCGCAACATGCAGGTGTACGTGGACGATATGCTGGTGATGAGCAAGCCCCATTCGGATCACATGGCTGACCTGGTGGAGACCTTCAGCAACCTCCGACATCATCAGATGAAGTTGAACCCGGCGAAGTGCGCTTTCGGCATCTCCGCTGGAAAATTCCTGGGGTTCATGGTAACCCAGAGAGGGATTGAAGCCAATCCGGAGAAGGTCCAGGCCATCCTGGACATGGAGCAGCCCGCCTCCAAGAAGCAAGTGCAGCAGCTCACCGGTCGAGTAGTAGCCCTGAGCCGGTTCATCTCCAGGTTGGCCGACCGCTGCCGACCCTTCTTCAAGGTGTTGAGGAAGATGAACGACTTCGCCTGGACCGAGGAGTGCCAGGAGGCCTTTGAAGAGCTAAAGAAGACGCTCGCATCGCCCCCACTGCTTTCCCGGCCCGAGGAGGGAGAGGAGCTCATCCTCTACCTGGCGGTCACCCCGGAGGAAGTCAGTTCGGTCCTGGTTCGGACCGACGACCAAGGAGTCCAGTGGCCGGTGTACTATACCAGCAAACTTCTCCACGATGCGGAGCTCAGGTATTCTCGGCCCGAGAAGCTCATTTTTGCGTTAATAGTGTCTGCTCAGCGTCTCAGGCCCTATTTCCAAGAGCATCCCATCGCCATCCTGACGGATCAGCCGCTGAAAGCGGTGCTCAACCGACCCGACACATCGGGGCAATTGGTGAAGTGGGCACTAAAGCTCAGTGAGTTTGACATCGCGTACAGGCCGAGGTCGGGCATGAAAGCGCAAGTGCTGGCCGACTTCTTGGTCGAGTGCACGGGCTTAGGCAAGGAGCCCGAGGAGGACCCCTCGCACCAGCAGCTGAAAACGGGCCCCGAGGAGCCCGGAGAGGATGCGTAGATCCTCCACGTAGATGGATCCTCGAACTCTGGCAGGAGCGGAGCCGGACTCATTCTCGCCAACAGCGGTGGGGTCGTCGCTGAATGCGCGCTCTGTTTCCAGTTCGCCGTGATAAACAATCAGGCGGAGAACGAGGCACTCCTCGCCGGGCTGAGGGTCTCTCGCGAGCTGGGCGTGGCTAACCTCGAAGCCTTCACTGACTCCCAGCTCGTAGCAGGACAGGTCTCCGGAGAATATGCCGCGCACGACCCTCAGATGGCGAAGTATTTGGAGCTTGTTAAAGCGGGCACGGCCGGGTTTCGACGCTTCAACATCTTCCACATCCCCCACGGGGAAAATGCCCATGCGGACATTCTTTCTCGGCTGGCGATCCTGCCGGACTCAATGCTGGGCCACGCTCATGTGGAGCGCCTCAAGGCTCCAAGCTACGAGATCCCAGTGGAGGTCCATCAAGTCAGCCGTGAGCCCAGCTGGATGGACAAGTACGCCGAATACATAACCAGCGGTACCCTGCCAGAGGACCGTGCAGCGGCCCGCCTCATTAGAAAGAAGGCCGCGCGGTTCGTCCTGATGGATGGGCAACTATATCGATGATCCTACTCCTACCCCCTCCGTAAATGCCTGGGACCTGCGGAGGCCAGACTCGTGCTCCAGGAGATTCATGAGGGCATCTGTGGGAACCACGTGGGGGGCAGAACATTAGCCTACAAGGCCCTCCGTCAAGGCTATTTTTGGAAGACGATGAAGGAAGACGCCGCCGATTTCGTGAAGAGGTGTGATCGGTGCCAGCGGCACGCCGTGGTGCAACGGCGGCCCTCCACCCCAATCTCCCAGCTTTCAGCTCCATGGCCATTCGCCCAATGGGGAATGGACCTTCTAGGACCATTCCCACCGGCGTCTGGACAACGGAAATTCTTGATTGTGGCCATCGACTACTTCACGAAGTGGGTCGAGGCCGAACCCTAGGCGCGGATCACCGAAGCAAACGTCGCCAAGTTCTTCTGGAAGTCGATCATCTGCTGCTTCGGCCTCCCCCACACCGTGATCACTGATAACGGGCGCCAGTTCGACTGCCGGGAGTTTGAAGAGTTCTGCAGCGACCTCGGCATCCAGCATCGCTTCACCTCGGTGGCGCGCCCTCAGACCAATGGAGAAGCCGAGGCACGAACAGGACTATTTTGCTGGGCCTCCGCACGCGGCTAGACCAGGCCAAGGGCAGGTGGGCGGAGGAGCTCCCCAGTATCCTTTGGGCGTACCACACCACCCCGAGGACGGCGACCGACGAGACCCAATTCAACCTCGTCTTCGGAGCCGAGGCGGTTATCCCGATTGAGCTCAGCCTACCCACACTGCATGTGGAACAATACGACGAGACGGAGAACCCCGCTAGAATGATGCTCAACCTTGACCTTCTTGAAGAGACGAGGGACAAGGCCCGGGTTCGGATGGCGGCATACAGGCAGCGAGTGGCCAGGTATTACAACTCCCGGGTGCGGCCGAAGTCCTTTCGTCCCGGAGATCTGGTGCTCCGGCGTGCTGAAGCTTCCCAGCCACGAGAGTACGGGAAGCTCTCACCGAACTGGGAAGGCCCGTATAGGGTAGCAGAAGACCTCCCTCACGGGGCCTACTACTTGGAGGAATTGGGAGGGTCCAGGTTCCCTCGGACGTGGAACGCCTCGAACCTAAGGATGTATTATCAATAATGAAAGGTTCCCCCAAACCCTGCAATAAAGTTTCTTTGCTTCAAACGCTCTTTCTCACCTCGTAGGGAAACTGGCACATGGCTCTGAGTTCGGCATACACGACTGTGGCCGAAGGCCAGAGAAAGCGAGAAGTCCCAGACCTCGGTCTGGAAGGCGGGGCAGAATCCAGCTCGCCCACGCGAGCACAGAGAACAGCCCTGCAAGCCGCGCAAGGCTTGAACAAAGCCTACGGCCCCGGGGTTCAGTCTGGAGGTCCCGGACCTCGGTCTGGAAGGCGGGGCAGAGCCCAGCTCGCCCACGCGAGCACGGAGAACAGCTCGGCAAGCCGCGCAAGGCTTGAACAAAGCCTGCGGCCTCGGGGTTCAGTCCGGAAGTCCTGGACCTCGGTCTGGAAGGCGGGGCAGAGCCCAGCTCGCCCACGCGAGCACGGAGAACAGCTCGGCTGGTGCGGGCACCAGACTCAGAAGAAGACTTCAGGGCTCCATCTGGATCTCTGATTGACCTTGCCCAAAGAATTAGGGTTTTCTGGTTTTGTAATTAGGGTTGACTTGGTCAACTCAATTTTAGTGTTGAGTCTGTATTTCCCTATAATTTAAATTTTGTTGAGTCATGTTGACTCAGTACAAGTCCTAGTAGTGGTCTAGGTATTCTCCAGGTTGGTGCCATTTTTTTTAAATCAAGTCAAGGTCCAGGGTGCCCAATTTTTTCTCCCAGGCCCAAGCATGTGGGCACCACACTCCCAGCCACACGCCAGAGTCCAGGAGATGCCATATCTCCATCTAGTGTGCCTTGGTCCCCACACCACAAGAAAGCAGGTCCCTTCTTTCATGCGCCACTTGGGAGAGAAATCCATCAAGATACCTCAATCCAAGGAGGAGCCAACTTCTTTCCAGATAAACCCAAGCCAGGATGGCAAGAATTTTTCTTGAAGAGAGGATCAAGGAGGTGCCCCACAATGTTCCATAAAAATCCAAGTTATAAAAGGGAAGAGAGCATGTCTTGGAGAGAAAATCAAGGAGGCACCCAAAAGTTTCCTAAAGTGCAAAAAGCCATGAAAGGAAGAAGCCTAAACTTGTGGAGCAAGACTAGGAGGTGTCCAAAAGAGCCAAACCATGAAAGAAAAATCCTTGATTCATGGAGAGATACTAGGAGACACCCCCATAACCTGCCATTTGGAGCTGATTTTTAAGTTTTCTTGGAGTTTTTGGGCTGCCCACTCATGGAAGGAGTCTTGGGAAGAGAATTTGATGCCTAAAGTGTGGGTTAGTCCTATTAGTCCCACATGGGAAGTGTATGAAATTTTATTTCTTTGTTATGTCTATATATTCAACTCTATATAACTCTTGAAAAAAAATGATGAATGAAATTTTTTCTGTGTGAGCAACTTTGTGTTTCTCTCTTCCGCACTTGTATTCAGGTGTTGAGCTCCGTGAGGGAGTAAATCCGGGTTCCCTAGGAACCTTGAGGAGGTGTGAGATCTCCAACCCCAAAACCCTACCAAAACCCTAGGTTAGCCACTTCAATTCCAAACCCTAGCCGCCCATCATCTCTTCATTCCACCAATCATCCAAACCCTAATCTACCTCATCATCTCATGGCCCCTCTCTTCCAAGTAGAGGCCGACCACCAGCATTCAGGTCCAGATTAGCTACTTCGAATACAGAGCAAATCCCAGAGGAAGTCAGATCAGCATCCTGGAGAATCAGGATTTCAGCAAAATCAATTTTCAAGTTCTTATCTGGTAAATCCTTTCTTTGAGTATCTGGTTCCTTAACTTGTTCTTCTTCTTTCCCAGATCCTGAGTTCAGGAGAAGCCAACTCTGCCAAAGGACCAGTATTGGAGGATCCATTGCGAAGATATCCAAATCCGAGGATCCAATAATCTGCTCGAGAGAGTCCTTCCACCAAACTCTGTGAAGATCACTGCCTGGTACATAACCCTTCCCTTCTCTTTAGTTCTGTCCTGTTGAAAGTTCAGAGAAAAACCCTAGGTCTGGGAGTTTCTCAACCCCCAGCGATCCTTTACTTCTAAACTACTCTGATAATCTAGTTTCTTTTAATTGTGCTTTCTGTCATTTCTTAGTTTCTTTCAATATTAGTTTATCTTTCCTTTGAGTCAAAGCCGACTTCTAAAAATATATATATAAAAACAAAAATTTTAATTTTAATTTGCTTCCGCATCCCACATATCCGTTCTGCATCATTTTTGGTATCAGAGCCCTGTCTAGGGTTTCTGTTTTGCTTGCTTGTTTTAAGTCTCTCTCCTTTTACTTTGTCTACTCGAAGTAGACTCCCTAGGATGTCCAGTCCTAGGAACGAAGCGAGGTGCAAACCTCCTCTTCCCATTCCACAGGGTGTTCCTAGGGTGTGTAGGGGATCCGTTGGGTTACAACTTCGTAGCAGGAATTGTAAACGGGGAAAGCACCCTGTTTTCAGTCTATAACTACTCTATTGCAGGAATTGTTTCTCATTGCAAGTAACTCCAAATTGCATGATTTTTATTTTTCTAGAACCAGTATAATTGAATCTATTTTATATAATTTTTCTGTGATTTATTGGTTTCCGTGAAATTTCTGAGAGTTAAATTACTGCAACTCTGTTTCTGTGTTTCTGCAATTCAATTATTTTGAGTGATCCTCTCCTAATTCATCTTAAGGACATTTGAGCATCTAAGATAAGGGGAGGAGTTGATAACCTCTCCTTAGCCCAAAACCACCACCCACTCATTCGATCCTAAGCCTAATTTTAAAATTTATTAGACATAATTTGCCCTAGTGGGCTAGGGACATCAACAAGTCGGGTCAAGGCTAGTGTTGAGTCAGTTTGTCTAGTTACTCTGTGTGTGCTTTGTACTCAGTGTCTAGAACAGTGGTTCAGGGATTCTATCCCGAAGGGCTTGTGTGCTGGTCCGCCTACCTGGCCAATCTCTGATTGGTGTCTAGGATTGGCATTTAGGGACCTAACACTCCCCTTATACCTGCCTGGCTGAGTCCCGAGTTACTACAGGATAGCTTGCCACTCTGATTGGGCATCTAGTTTGGGCTCTAGGTCTAGTGAGCCAGTAGTCGCTTTAGTCTAGTCACATTCTGTGTGTTTGCTTGCATCATCATGTATACCCGGAATGGAGTACCCTACCAACCTGGTCAAACACAACCTGATTTAGAGGCCATGGTTAGAGCTCTTACTGAAAGTATGAACAAATTGAGCCAGGATTTGACTGCTACTGTTACCCAGTGTAAAGAACAAGTCCATGAGAATTTTACCCAGCTTAGGGATCAAGTCCAAGTACTTGAGAAACGTAGACATCAAAATTGGATCCCTGATCCAAAATTTAATAGGCCCCAACCTCATCCATGCCAGGAGCCTAGGAGGACCTTATACCGTGATCCCGAGCATAACCTTAGGAAGCTTAACCATGATATCTATAGTGTGGATCGTGTCTATAAGAGGTCCTTACAATATTCTAGACCAGTCACTCAACAACCCAAGTCTTCTAGATCAAACCATTTAGATCCACACCCATGCCCAAGTAAGGTCTCTACTAGCTTGAAATCCAGTGTGACCCAGGTTCCTATATCGCAAGAATGTTTGTTTTGTGGAGAAAGAGGCCATAATCTAGTCAGTGCCCATGCATACGATTGGCTTGTGCACAGCTAAGTGGTAAGAATCCTAATGATGACATTAATGAGGGAGAACCCAAGCCTACCAATGAGGAAGAAGGGTTAGGTATGACAAGCCCATAATCAGTTGACCCGATTACCACTGACCCGAAATCCATTGAAGATGGCATCGAGGAAGTATATGATGCTGGCTTAAGTCTAGTTGATGAATATGAGGGGGAAGAACTTGAAGAATGTGACATCGATACTATTGGTTCCTTACCTGAGGAGACCTTGGAGAGCAACCAAGTGGTAGGACCTAGTTCAGAAATTCAAGAGATTTGTGAGAATCAGGTTCCTTTAGTCAAATACCCCCAGGAAGAACTCATAGTGTTAGCCCGAGCTATCAGTTCGTACCCTCTAATGACAGTCATTCCCCAAGTACCAATTGAAGATCTTTGCACTGAACTGTTTAAGTTTGCCCACCCTATGGTAGATCCTCTCCTTAGGATGACTGAATCAAGCCTCATACAATTGGACCTTGTCCCATGCCCAGCCACTAAGGTCTCTCCCGTAATCTCAGTTGAACATCCTTGTCTTGAGCGGATTGATTCACCCAGTCCTGTAGAAGTCCTCCTTATGACCCCAGATCCCTTCCTTCGCATGACTGACCTACCCTTCTATAGAGTATACCTTTCCGCACCCATATGTCAAATTTCAAGTCTTGAGGTCATCATCCATAGGCCCTTCCATGAATCATTCTTCAATCCAGTTCTTGAGAAAATGGATCATTATTTGCTTAGAAAACAAACTTTAACTGTTGCAATCACATGTCCTTGGCTACTTCCCGAACCATCTCTTGATCCATTCCTGGGAGTAGCAAACTTTTTCTTTCGTAAGGATGACCAGTTGATACTCATAGATCACCATTCAAACCTTCAGGTCACCACCTTTAGTCAACAGGTAATTCGAGACCCCACCTTATATCTCCTCCCTTTCTCTAGGACTTCCAATGCTTCTTACACGATCCAAGTATACTTTGTCGAAGTCTTTAAAGTGAACCACGTGTCAGAACCTATTAGGTTTGCCACCTACTTCTGGAAGACCTTATGGCACCTTCTAGGCACCCATGACAAGTTTTCATGCTCTGCATGCCATCCTCCGACCCAAGGTCAAACCTAGAGAGCCGTAGTTTGTTAGGTTTAGACCTAGGGTTCCTTTGGAATAAAGTCCATTCTTTAGGAATGCGTCGTCAGTCTAGTTTAGTTTTTCTTGACCCTTTACTAGGCTTTGGCTCAGATTTTGGTTTGATTGAGAGCACCAGGAATTGGGATTGTATTTTGTCCAGGGCTGAAATTGCATACAATGACTCGGTCAATAGGTCTACAGGTAAGAGTCCATTTGAAATTGTGCATGGATACAAGCCTCACACACCACCTGATCTGATTTCACTATTAGCCCACACACACAAGTCTCTTGATGCACTTGCATAGCATGTAAAGGACTTGCATAAAGAAATTCATGCCAAAATAACTTTAAGTAATGAAACTTATAAGAAGTTGACTAATTCTCAAAGACGAGTCAAACTTTTGTTGAGAGAGACTATGTAATGATTAGGTTAAGGCCTGAGCAATTTTTTCCTGGAACCGTTAGAAAGTTACATGCTAAAGGAGCTGGACCATTTAGAGTAGTGAAGAGAGTAGGATCCAATGCCTATGTGCTCGAGTTGCCTCCATAACTAGGCAATAGCTCTACTTTCAACATTACAGACTTAGTAGAGTATAGGGAGCTAGCTGTGATTCCTAGTAAGCCTTTGAAACCTAATCCTGTTATTGAGAGTGATCCCGACCATGTGTGTCCACCAACAAACCGGCCTGTGAGGAAAGAGCAGATTGAAAAGATCCTGGATGATCAGGTAATCTCTACTCGTAATCGAGGATACCAAAGATACCTGGTCTACTGGCAAGGAAGGCCAGACTCTGATGACTCTTGGATCTCCCGAGAAGAACTACAAGATTTGGATCCAGACCTCTTGGAGAGATACCAGAGCCAACTTGAGCCTTACTCGACAAGGTCGAGTTCCTCCCACCCCGGGAGAATTGGTGCGGGCACCAGACTCGGAAGAAGACTTCAGGGCTCTATCTGGATCTCTGATTGACCTTGCCCGAAGAATTAGGGTTTTCTGATTTTGTAATTAGGGTTGACTTGGTCAACTCAATTTTAGTCTTGAGTCTGTATTTCCCTACAATTTAAATTTTGTTGAGTCATGTTGACTCAGTACAAGTCCTAGTAGTGGTCTAGGTCTTCTCCAGGTTGGTGCCATTTTTTTTAAATCAAGTCAAGGTCCAGGGTGCCCAATTTTTTCTCCCATGCCCAAGCATGTGGGCACCACACTCCCAGCCACACGCCAGAGTCCAGGAGGTGCCACATCTCCATCTAGTGTGCCTTGGTCCCCACACCACAAGAAAGCAGGTCCCTTCTTTCATGCGCCACTTGGGAGAGAAATCCATCAAGATACCTCAATCCAAGGAGGAGCCAACTTCTTTCCAGATAAACCCAAGCCAGGATGGCAAGAATTTTTCTTGAAGAGAGGATCAAGGAGGTGCCCCACAATGTTCCATAAAAATCCAAGTTATAAAAGGGAAGAGAGCATGTCTTGGGGAGGAAATCAAGGAGGCACCCAAAAGTTTCCTAAAGTGCAAAAAGCCATGAAAGGAAGAAGCCTAAACTTGTGGAGCAAGACTAGGAGGTGTCCAAAAGAGCCAAACCATGAAGGGAAAATCCTTGATTCATGGAGAGATACTAGGAGGCACCCCCATAACCTGCCATTTGGAGCTGATTTTCAAGTTTTCTTGGAGTTTTTAGGCTGCCCACTCATGGAAGGAGTCTTGGGAAGAGAATTTGATGCCTAAAGTGTGGGTTAGTCCTATTAGTCCCACATGGGAAGTGTATGAAATTTTATTTCTTTGTTATGTCTATATATTCAACTCTATGTAACTCTTGAAAAAAAATGATGAATGAAATCAATTTCTGTGTGAGCAACTTTGTGTTTCTCTCTTCCGCACTTGTATTCAGGTGTTGAGCTCCATGAGGGAGTAAATCCGGGTTCCCTAGGAACCTTGAGGAGGTGTGAGATCTCCATCCCCAAAACCCTACCAAAACCCTAGGTTAGCCACTTCAATTCCAAACCCTAGCCGCCCATCATCTCTTCATTCCACCAATCATCCAAACCCTAATCTACCTCATCATCTCACGGCCCCTCTCTTCCAAGTAGAGGCCGACCACCAGCATTCAGGTCCAGATCAGCTACTTCGAATACAGAGCAAATCCCAGAGGAAGTCAGATCAGCATCCTGGAGAATCAGGATTTCAGCAACATCAATTTTCAAGTTCTTCTTATCTGGTAAATCCTTTCTTTGAGTATCTGGTTCCTTAACTTGTTCTTCTTCTTTCCCAGATCCTGAGTTCAGGAGAAGCCAACTCTGCCAAAGGACCAGTATTGGAGGATCCATTGCGAAGATATCCAAATCCGAGGATCCAATAATCTGCTCGAGAGAGTCCTTCCACCAAACTCTGTGAAGATCACTGCCTGGTACATAATCCTTCCCTTCTCTTTAGTTCTGTCCTGTTAAAAGTTCAGAGCTAAATCCTAGGTCTGGGAGTTTCTCAACCCCCAGCGATCCTTTACTTCTAAACTACTCTGATAATCTAGTTTCTTTTAATTGTGCTTTCTATCATTTCTTAGTTTCTTTCAACATTAGTTTATCTTTCCTTTGAGTCAAAGCCGACTTCTGAAAATATATATATAAAAATAAAATTATTAATTTTAATTTGCTTCCGCATCCCACATATCCGTTCTGCATCATTGGCAAGCCGCGCAAGGCTTGAACAAAGCCTGCGGCCCCGGGGTTCAGTCCAGAAGTCCCGGACCTCGGTCTGGAAGGCGGGGCAGAGCCCAGCTCGCCCATGCGAGCACGGAGAATAGCCCGGCAAGCCGTGCAAGGCTTGAACAAAGCCTGTGGCCCTGGGGTTCAGTCCGGAAGTCCCAGACCTCGGTCTGGAAGGCGGGGCAGAGCCCAGCTCGCCCACGCGAGCACGGAGAACAGCCCGGCAAGCCGCGCAAGGCTTGAACAAAGCCTGCGGCCCCGGTGTTCAGTCCGGAAGTCCCGGACTTCGGTCTGGAAGGTGGGGCAGAACCTAGTTCGTCCACGCGATCACGAAGGCAAGCCCAAAGAAGGGCCTGCGCATGGCCTACTCCACTGCCACCTAGTCCGGAATGCTCCGAACTTTGACCTGAACGCTGGATGGGACCAGGTCCACCCGTGGACTCAGCCCAGTGCAGGTCCACCCTCGTCTCGGCACTCCACACCAACACCTCAAAAAAAAAAAAAAAAAGAAAGAAGAGAAGAAAAGGTGAAAGAGGAAGGCAAGGTCGAGACTTGGCAAAACTAGATCTTCATTAATTCAAGAAAAGGATTACACCAAGGGAGTCCCGACAGGCCGGGAGTCTCCAAAAAATAAAAAGGAAAAAGAGATACATAGCTCAGTTCGGCGCGGTGGCGGGGTCCTCAGCCTGGGTCGCGCGCTCCACGTCCTCGCCGTCGGTGGCTGTTGGCTCGGGGGGCCACTCCGGAGCTACGACCGTGTCGCTCGTCGGGGCTGCAGCTGTGTCGCCCGCCACGCCGGGAGCCCCGTTGGCGGGTCCTTGCCTTCTACCTCCGAGAGCCACCCCACTGAGGTCGATCTCGGGGTAGAAGGACCCCACCTTCTCTCGGCACACTTGGAACCCCTTCAGGAAGGAGTCCACAGCGGCCTCTCGGACCTCCGAGACGTACTCGTCGGAGGCCCAGAACCTCGGGACGGCTTCCTGCGCCTCCCGCTTCGCGGCTTCCAGGAGCCCATTGACGTAGGCGCTCCGCTCCTTTACCGCACTCGCCTCCCGCCTGGCCTCCTCCAGCTGACGCTCCAGCCACTGAGAATGGGCCTGGAGGCGAGCCCTCTCAGCCGCATCCTCCTCCGCGCGACGCTGGTGAGAGATCCTCTCCTCGGACAGAGAGGACTCCAGGTCCTTAACGCGCTCCTCGGCACGTGCCAGGTCCACCTGGAGGGCCTGGTTGCTCCCTCGCAGATCGATCCCCTTCTCCATGAGGTCTTTGATGTCGGCCGTGAGCTTGCTGAGCTTCTCTTCCTTCTCGGCATCCTTCTTTGCATACCCTGCGAGGAAGTTCCTCAGCAGGAGCACGTCGTTCCCAATCTGCACAGCAAGAAGAACAGGTTAGTAGAAAGGCTAACCGAAGCAGCAAAGAACAGAAAATTCTGAGTTCGGACTCACCGTGAAAAGCTGCGGGAGGATCACGAGCAAGGCGTTGGCGTAGTCCCGGCCGCTCCGAGATCGGTGGTCCCGGGAGGTGGAGGCGTACTCCATTACCTTCTCCGCGAGCCCCTTGTCGCGGATCACAGAGCACCGGTTGGTGATCACCAGCGGCGGGGCCGTCAGGTCGGCTGCGACGGTGACTGACCCCCCAGGAGGAACCACCATCGTCGGGGTGGCTGAAGTCGCGGGCTGCGCCGTCGGCTCTGCGGTAATGATGGGGCCGGCGCGGGACGGAACTGCTGACGGTGGGCCTCCCTCGTTGGTAGCACCGCCAGGTCTGATGGCTGGAGCATCAATGGCCCCGGCCCGAGGTGACCTGGGCGGGGGAGCAGCAGCCACCGGGCTAGGCACGGGCACCGGCGCGACCTCCTGGCTCACCTCGATGCGAGCCCTCTTCGCCGCAAGCTCATCCACCCCGATGACGTCCCTCTGGGCCGCGCCCTCCAGGAGGTTCTCCAATGAAAATTTCATGCCTGCAACACAAAAAGAGTCAGTCAGCTCGGCTAAAAGAAGAATAATGCAAATATAAGAGGAGGACTGAGTCTCACCCGGCTCGTGGATGGGACTGATCCCAGCCTCAAACAAGTTCTACTCCGAGAGCAGAACCTCGAGCGCTGGGACCTCGTCGCTCAAAAGCTGGGAGTAGCCTCTTGGTCCGCCGACTCGACTTGGGAGTTCCGGTTCAGGGACCGATCCGGTTCACTCCAGGCCCAGTCGACATCCTCGACCGAAGCAAAAAAGAACCGGTTCTTCCAACCCTTGATGGAAGAAGGGAGGTCGAACCGGAAACACCTATGCCGGGGCGAGATGTACCACCAGCCGTCATCAGTGGAGTACCTCTTCAGGGTAAACAGAGCCTTGAAGAGGGAGAAACGGGTAACAAACCCATGGAAGTGACAAAAGACAATGAAAGAAAAGATGACCCGGATGGCATTGGGAGCCAACTGGGCCGGGACTAGACGGAAGTGGCTGAGGAAGGAAAGGAAGAAGGGATGCAGAGGGAACCGAAGACCCCCGAGAAGGAAGTCCTCGTAGAAGGCTATGCGGCTGGGGCCACTCATGGTGACGCGATCCCCGGGCCACGGAACAAAGAGACGGATTGACCCCGGGATGCCATAGACCTCCCGGAGTAAGGAAAGGTCACCTTCGGTCATCGTAGAAGTATGACCGGAGGGACCGACAGAAGGAAGGGTCGGAGGAGGAAGAGAAGAAATGGGAAGAGCAGACACGACGGGGGGAGACCTGACATCCCTGGGGATGCCAATGGTGATACCCCCAGGTTGCAGTCGCCTGCAGGTCTCCTCCGGGATCACTTCCCCCTCCGAGGAGGAAGAAGATGGAGTCCTCGGCCGGGACGGACCGGCCTCGTCCGGGTTAGAAGAAACATGGCGACGGCGTGCCATGACAGAGAAGAGGGTGAAAAAATCTCACTAGGGAGAAGGAGAAGAGCGAAGAAGAGAATGGGGGCACTCACCGAAATGCACTGTGCAACGCGGGGCAGAGGGAGTTAGGCTGCAGCAAATCGCCGACGGAGCAAGGGAAAAGGCCTCATTCTGGAAAGTCCCCTCCTTTTCAAACTCAATCGACAGCCGCCGTACCTGTCATTCCGCTCCGGGCCATCGAATGATCGCCGCGTGGATGCACGCCCGACACCGATGCCTCGTTAGCAGGAAAACGACATCTGTTTCGAAGCGACGCATTAATTGCGGGCGAACAGGCGATGCGTGGCGGCCTCCTATAGGGCTTTGGGCACACCGAGAAACGGCGACGAGGATCGTAGCAATTATGATGCAAGATCTTCGCCTCCCCATGTCATCTCCGCATTAAATCCCAACATTTCGTTCCACGATGCCCCAACGGAACGTTGGGTTGGAGGGCAACTGTTACGGCCATAACGGTGACATGGCGTGTCTAAGATTTTGTTGGGCGTGATTCGAGCCACATGGAGTTTTTTTTGGCCAAGTCAGTTGCGGCTCCACCCCGGCCGAAGTCGAGCTCGGCCCGGGCCCTCCTGCCCTCTGCCGGGTGTCCACCCAGGAGGGGTCCACCTCGGCTGAAGTAAGTGGCTCCCCCGCTCCCTCGCCAGGTGGCGCTCGGAGATGGGACCACCTCGGCCGAGGTCGAGCCGGGCCCCTTCGCTCCTTCGCCAGGTGGCACCCGGAGACGGGACCACCTCGGCCAAAGCTGATTGTCCTTCTGCCGCCCCGCCAGGTGTCCACCCAGGAGGGGTCCACCTCGGCCAAGGTCGGCCGCTCCCCCGCTCCCCCGCTCCCTCGCCAGGTGGTGCCCGGAGACGGTCCCGCCTCGGCCGAGGTCGAGCCGAGCTCCTTCGTCAGGTGGCGCCCGGAGACGGGACCACCTCAGCCGAAACTGAGCGCCCTTCTGCCACTCCGCCAGGTGTCCACCCAGGAGAGGTCCACCTCGGTCGAGTTCGGTGGCTCCCCCGCTCCCTCGCCAGGTGGCTCCCGGAGACGGTCCCGCCTCGGTCGAGGTCGAGCCGGGCCCCTTCGCTCCTTCGCCAGGTGGCACCCAGAGACGGGACCACCTCGACCGAAGCCGAGCGCCCTTCTGCCACTCCGCTAGGTGTCCACCTAGGAGGGGTCCATCTCGGCCAAGGTCGGCAACTCCCCCGCTCCCTCGCCAGGTGGCGCCCGGAGACGGGACCACCCCGGCCGAGGTTGAGCCGGGCCCCTCCGCTCCTTCGCCAGGTGGCGCCCGGAGATGAGACCACCTCGGTCGAAGCCGAGCATCCTTCTGCCACCTCGCCAGGTGTCCACCCAGGAGGGGTCCACCTCGGCCGAGGTCGGCCAGCTCGTACAGAGAAGGTACCGAAGAACGGAGGCGCGGGCTCCGAGGTTGCCCCTCGAGCCATGCGCGCTGCACCTCGAGAAAGGTGCCCCGTACGAACGGTGGCGGCACGCGAAACATCACTTACGTCGGCCCGACAAGTTCCGCAGTCGAGAGACGAGGCTCTGACAAAACAGGACCCGGTAACGGACAGCACCGACGCCTGGGAGGGAGAACGCTCACGCCCGGCCCGAGGTCTGGTCGGCAGTCTGGCCAGCACCCCCCTCCCTTACTCTTTCCCCGCTGGGCTCGGTAAACGAGGCCAGAAAGCCACCCGGCCCACTGAACCAAAAGGGGAAAGAGAAAGGGGTGGGGGGAAGGAGATGAGAGCGACAAGGGAGCCTCCCGGGAGTGAAAAACGAGCAGGCAACGAGAGGAGATAAAAGGAAGGAGAGAAGAGACGACCAGGTAAGGGGAGACAAGTAAGAAACATAGGCTGGAAGCTTCGCTTCAAGAGCAAGATCCAAGGTCCCGAGAGGGGATCGCTTGGCGTGAGCTCGGCAAAGGAATCCAGCCGGGTTTCTGGTCTCTCTGGCATCTTTCTTGCTAGCACGTTCTCTGAGTCTGGGACTCCTTCGGAGGCCCGTCCCAGAGATTCTGTTCCCTCTCGCCGTCTACTAACTTGATTGTCGGAGCTCCCTCGCCGGAATCCCCGGCCAGGGTTTTCTGACCTTGCCTTGCAAGTTCGGTCCAGCTAGGAGGCCCCAGGGGCAGGACGGTCTAGTCGGATCGGCGGTTCCGAGGCCACAGGCGCGGCGGCGAGATCGGAAACACTATTATTTGAGCATATCTTTTTTTATTTATAGGATTACCTTACTAAAGATGTGTCTAGAGAGAACATTCTAGAGTCATCGAGGAAAATGAGGCTTTGTTTGTAAAGGGCCTTTCAGTAGTGATAACTCAACTTCTATGATAAGAGATCCCTTGAAAGAATTTCAATGCGGTAACAACAAGCTAATTGGTTGGCCAGGGAGAATATTTGATTATTTATTTATTTTTAGAGTTCTACTCTAACCCCATTCCTAAGATGTATTATTTTATGCTCTTGTATAATAGTATAGGAAGAGCTTTATTTAGCTCTAAATGAGTATCGAGACCTATTTCTGCGGGATGTAACTCTACACATATTCTTGGAGGGATTCATCTATATAAGAGTATCCATATATGACCATGACTAGAGATTTGGACAATCTCTAGAAGCTCTCATAAAAAATCAAGATACTCACTCATAGCCAGTAATGCATAATTCTACGATAGTATTCTATATTATATATGTAATAGCAGAAGTCTGGATCAAAGGAACGTAGTTCAAGACCTAGTTCACTCTTATTTCTTCGGATAGAAGTTATCTATATTAAGTAGGGTTAGTCTTTTAAAGACTACTTTCCTACTGCATAGTATAAATGTCTAGCAACTTATTTTATCATTTATTGATATTCTAGAGACTATTTAAAATAAAAGTTTAAGTTTTGTGGGAGATTGTTGGCTTTAGGGGAAAACTCAGAATTATCCTTCCCTCTCTTGCTTGATTACATCTTAAGAGGAGGGCTAAGATTTTACCATTTTATCAATTTTTATTTTATTTTATCCGATGCATTATAGAGCACATTTGATCAATAGCTTTATTTCTTCATTCGCATAGTAGCCTAAACAAAGGGCACATCTCTCGATCTCCCTAAACAACATTTTTTTTTTCTTTTTTGTTTATATAAGATGTTTGAAGGCCGGTAGGAAATATAAGGTTTTTGGGATAAGCTTTCAATGAAATATTTTCTTTTGTTGCTTTTCCACTTTTTTTTTCTTTCCTTATTTTAATTGCTGGATGATTGAAAGAGTGCTATCAGCCTTCATCGAGTTTGTGCTCTTGGGGGAAGGAACACCGATTGTATCTTGGGATGGCTTTCCCAACAATTCCCCTACATGGGATGGGAATATCCTTTAGGACAACATTTACACACCTCCAGTATTTTTTCGAATCCAATTTATATGTATATAATACTTTCTTTCTAACTCATTCTTGCATGTAAAAGGAGAACGATCTTTGGTAAGTCTTTAATTTATTTATTCTTTGACTACAAACTTGTTTAAATTATTGTGCAATTTCTAACAGATTAAGGCTACATTCATGTAACGGTGGAGAGAGATGTCCCGTCTCTAGGGAAGCAAGTCAGGATAACCCCCTGTGAGGGAGCTCAAAAGCAAAGAGAGATCAGAGCTACACTTTGCGATGATTGGTTAGATTTGCTAGGAGGGCCCGACCTTCATCAAGGTTGGAAGTGAACAAAGAGGCGGAAAGAGGAGAGAGAGCCAATGGGTTGAAGGGAAGAGTTTTATAATATATTATCTCAAAAATAACTTGTTCTTTTTATAGTTATGTAAAACTGCTGCCCCATTTTTATCCCTTCCTTCCATGTCTATTTTTGCTTCAGTGCTTCTAATATTAGATAGAGGCCACCATCCATCGCCGGTTCGGGGAGGACCCCATGGCCATGAAGGCAAGCTTGTTCTCGAACTCGTACTTTGCTTGGAGGGAGCCAGAGCCCATGAGCATAATGGAGATCTCCAACATGATGGAGAGGAGGGTGCCACGATGGATGGGGCTGAACAGGCACTAGCCAAGCATGCGGTGGCTCGTCGAAGCTGGGAGTAGGAAAAGTGATGAATTGGTTTTAGATGGATGGGGGCTAGGAGTAGGTAACACCACCACGGGAAGGTGGTGATACATTAACAATGATGGGGGTGAGGGCTGTTGGGAAATGTGTCCCAAAGCCAATTTCTACTGTAAATAGTTGTACATTTGATGTAATTATATATGAATTAAATTATTGAATAAAATATTTATTCTGGCAGTTCATCACTATTTCATCTTTCTGTAATGAGTTCTTCAGTGATGAAGTCCTTAGGACTATTTGTATATGATATAGAGAGGATATATCATATAGTCCTAAAATTATTCGTGACCAAATGATACACTTATTTCAGGATGATAGTATATCAAGTATAGGTCGTTGTGTGCCATAGTCGTTGGTTGTCCTCTTAACCAAGGAGTGTAGAGACACTGGTATGGCATGCAGATGTTGTGTTTGACATTTCATCGAACGTGACCCGTCTGTACTTTTTCTGCCTAGAGTTTTGATATGGACGTAGTTATCCCTCAGACATGAGATCGTCATGGTAGCTTGCGAGCAACTCATTGTACTTTGGTACTGGACTATCTGGATTTCTAATCCAGGGATGGAAGGTTTCTGGGTACAGTTAAGTACTCGTGTAGCGGTGATCGGATCAAGATGGGATTGACCCCTCCAAAGTGTTTGGAGCAGATATCTTACTGTGTTTCAATTTAGCAAAACCTTGGCCAGGGTAGTCACTGTAAAGTGTTACAGGACTTGTGAGATTGAGACACATTGTTGATGGACTTTATGGGTTGGGCAGTTAAACCCTAAGTCTTCCTGAGCATTGAGGTCAAAGGAATTAATTACAAGGTTTCCATATCTCCTGGTTCTTGATTGTTGCTCTGCAACTTCGACCTATCCGGACGTCGGGTGTCATTGCTAGATGGCGACTTTGACTGGTATTGGAAATGTTCCAGTGCTACCGGCTTAGTGTTCGAACCTATGGGGTCACACACCATAGGGGTTTCTACTTGATCTAGTGATCGGAGAACGATTGGGAATCATTCATGGACTCACAGAGAAAAAGGGTTTTTCTTTATCCAAGTGTCAACACTTGATATTCTTGAAAGTGTCGACACTTGTGTAAGTGTCGACACTTGTTGATTTCGCAAGTGTAGACACTTGATGTCACAAAAAGTTGTGACATGAAATTTTCACTAATAGTTGGTGATGCATGGAGGTGAATTAAGTAATGTGATTACTTGATAGCCCAATTTGATTGAGCTATAAAAATCTGGAACGAATCAAATAGGATTTGGTTCAAAATGGGTTTGGGTCCAATCGGGTTGAACCCAATGTATGCTCACTTGACCCAATTGATTTTAGTTATGAATTAAAATCAATTAATACATTTAATCTGAATTTAAATAAGTTTAAATTCATTTTTGGGAAGTTATGTAACTTCCCATGACCATAACTCCCCATAACTACCCATTACCACACCTATAACTCCCCACTCTCCCTCTCCCTCTCCATCTACTTAAGGGGCTGAAATGGGAGGACGAAAATAAGAAAAAATTCAGCAAATAAATGCTGGAAAAATCAAAGGGAAGAAAGGAAAGAAACTAGGAAAAAGTTCTAGTTTTATAGGTGTGAGATTTTTAGAGAAAAGTGTGCATTTTTGTTACCTAGAGATCTAGGTCTTAGGATTGAGTGTTTGGGAAGGGTTCCAACCACTCATTCTCCACCTCTTGAGCTTCTTCATTCATTCGGAGAGTCCGGCATCGAAAGAAGAAAAGGAGTCCCGATCAAATCGTTCCACAACAAGCTAGCACTTGGAGTGGAAGTAGATTTTGAAAGAGCCCTGGTGTGAACCACCTGTAGAGGCCGGACACGTGTGCGGCTAAGCAGAGTTCTTCCTCCTGCTCCTGGATCTTTCGCAGCGGAGAGCGTCTCCATTTCATACAAGGTATGGTTTTACATATATAGATATGTTGCTCTGAAATGTTCATAGCATGAATTCATGATTTCACTGTTTATATTAATCATTCATGCAAGATCTTGGGACAAGTAGCATAGAAAAGTTTTAAAGCATGCTTAGATTAAATGTTAATTATTTTATCATGCTTCCGCTGCATGTTATTTTGAAAAAGTTTTAAAATACAAAGCATGCTCGCTACTAGTTTTCCTTTCAATTGGTATCAGAGCAACAAGGTTGCTCTAGCATGAATGTTTAGTATAAACATTATAAAATCAGTTTAATTTCTTGCAAGTACTCGGATTGAGTGCCTCACCAGGCCATCCGGTCATAGGAGAGAAGTAGGGCTGCAAGACCCTCACTTCCCATTCAAAGGGATCTCCTATGGCGTGTAGGGGTGCCATTGTGAAGGACTCATGAAAAAGAAAAAGAAAAGAAAAAAGTAAAGATTAAAATGTTTTGATCTTTATTATGTTCTAAATTTGAAGTCATAAAATGTTTTAGAAATGTTCTAAAGTTAGTTTATGATTGCTATGTTAAATAGTTTAACATAAAATTCAAGTTTAGAAAAGACAAAGTTTGGATTTCTGCATTTCTGTGCTTGGATTTGATCAAGTGTCGACACTTGGTTTACCTAGTGTCGACACTTGGATGTCTATGTGTCGACACTTGGCCTTCTAGGTGTCGACTCATGAACAAAAACACAGAAATCGGTTCTCTATGTGTCGACCTGTCTCAGAGTAGTGTCGACACTTGCTACTGAAGTGTCGACACTTCACAGTGAACAGAAATTTAAAAATTGGATTTTCTTGTAAAAAATGTTTTATAAAGTTTTTTGAAAATGTTTCAATCTGTTGTATGATTAACTTAATTATGAATTAAGTAAATCTAAGTGACTAAATGATCTAAGGATATGATTTTAAGATCTAAGTCATATTCATAACTTTGGTTTAAATGGGTTAGCTTGAATTAGGTCCTAATTGGGTTAGACCTAAGTTTAGATGAATTGGACTTAATAGAGAATTAACTAAATCAAATGTTGAGTTAAAGTTCTTCTCTAGTATCTATCTAATAGTTAGATTGATTGGTCCATACATCTAAATGGACTTAATCTTAGCTTCGTGGTAGGACCCGATTTCTTAGGCTAGTCTAATCGAAATTGATGAATCAATTAGTGTCTAAGGTAAGTATAGCTTTTGATCTATGATTTTTGGGACTACCTCTTTCCTGGCCAATGATATTGGTGTCTAAGGAAAGATGGTTAATGGCTTAACCCATAACCTTGATCTCACTTACCTGGCCAATATGGTCAACCAGTTTTGATTAGTTAGCTCATTGATTCGAGTTAGCCCATGCCAATAAGGTTAATCAGCTTGACTGATTTAGGTGCCCATGGATTTTGTGGTTCATGTAACCCTTTCATTAACATATGAAGTTAGTGAAGGATAATCCATGACTTATCCTTTCTCTTCTGTCACAACATGTATAAAATCTCTAAATTATTAGGTCCTTAAAAAGATGGAAATTATATGATAATTTTTTGTCTTAGCCTCCCATTAAGATGTTTGGTAATGAGTCCAGTAGTGGGGTGATCATCGGCAGATCCATAGATCGGGTGGTCATCATACTATTGGAATTGTCATTCATTATATGATGACATAATGCAACTTTCTTAAACAGGTGGTCAGGTTAGCCGGCCAAAGTCGGGCTTGATCATTTGTTAGCTAGAAGCATTAAGATCAGTCATGTTAATGGTTGGACCTAACTGGGACCTTCTTTAGCAGGTAGCCCAAAGGCCGATTGAAGTGTTCCTAGGACAAAATAAATTACTAGGAGTTGTTTGGAGAAACAACTGGTTATGAACCTACCTTTAGATGAACATGGGTTGGCCGACCATAGTCGGGCTCATGTATTGTCTATTGGATTCTGGTACCCACTAAGGGATAAGTGTTATTCTTCGGATTGGAGGTAGAGGCTACCAGTCTGAATAAAATAGTGGGAGGAGCTTTTAGACAAAAGTCCATGTCTTTAAGTTTTAAATAATTCATATACTAAATAGTCTCGGTTTTCTTTTTCAGATAATGTCTACTAATCTATCACTCCGGTCATTATTAGATAATGACAAGCTCATGGGACCCAACTTCGTTAGCTGGTATCGAAGACTGAGAATTGTTCTCGAGCACGAACGGATCCTTTATGTATTAACGGATCCGGCACCTGAGGGGCCAGCCCCCACCGCACATACTGCAGTCAGAGATGCTTATCAAAAGTGGGTCTCTAACCGTACTACGATGCGGTGCATTATGTTGGTGGCTATGAACGACGAGTTCAGTCGCAGATTCGAGGAGGCCCAACCGGAGGAAATCCTTCAAAAGTTGAAGGAATCTTTTGGTGCTCCAGACGACGTTGAAAGGTACAGGGTTTCCTCTACCATCTTCAACGCTCGAATGACTGAAGGGTCCTCGATCACTGATCATGTATTGTACATGATCGAGATGATCGAGCGCTTGGCCAAACTCGGATATCCTTTCCACGAGCAGCTTGGGAAAGATGCAATTTTGAATTCTTTGCCTCCCTCCTACTTACCTTTTCTAGATCACTATAGATTAACAAGGCCTGTAGTCAACTACCATGGGTTGATGGGGTTACTACAGACTTATGAAAAGGATCACCAGCTCCAAAAGAGCTTGGTGAATTTAGTGGGAGGCAGTGCGGCAAGGCGTCGCCCCTTTAAGAAAGGGAAAAAGAAAAAGAATAAAAATAGAATGGTGCAAAATGCTGGGCCCAGTCAGATTAAGAAGAAGGCTGACCAGAGTCAGGCAGAATGCTTCTACTGCAAGAAGCCGGGTCATTGGAAGAGGAATTGTTCCGCTTACCTAGCTACACTTGACCCGAACAGGCCGAAGAAGAAGAAGCAGCAAAAGGTTGCTGGACAAGGTATTTATATGATAAATCCTTGTTGTTTTTCTATTTGTAATACTACTAACTGGATATTAGATACTGGTAGTCCTTATCATATTTGCAATACGTTGCAGGGACTACAAGTTAGTAGAAGATTCGAGAATGGCGAGAGATTTCTGAATGTGGGGAACGGAAGTCAAGCTCCAGTCCTGGCATTGGGAATTGTCAATCTATTTTTCGAGTCTTGTAAAGTTGTTCTTAGTGATTGTCACTATTGTCCATCATTCCTTGTAAATATTATCTCTGTAGGCCAGTTGGCCAGTAATGGTTATGAACTATTAATCAAGAGTGATTTTTGCAAAGTCATTATGAATGATATTATGGTTATGACTGGACATATTAAGAATGGCATTTATATTTTATCACAGCCTATTGGTGTAATGTACATTTCTTGCAAACGCCCTAGATTGGATAATGTCAATGATGCTTATCTCTGGCATTGTAGGCTAGGTCATATAAACAAGAATAGAATCAACAGGTTAGTGGGAGAAGGTCTCCTAAACGTTAGTGATTGTGAATCACTGCCAACTTGTGAATCTTGTTTACTTGGTAAGATGACCAAGTCACCTTTTACTGGAAAAGGTGTACGAGCCGATGACATTTTGTGTCTAGTACATACTGATATATGTGGACCAATGAATGTCGATGCCAAGGGTGGGTATAAATATTTCATTACATTTACGGACGACCTCTCAAGGTACGGTTATGTCTTTTTGATGAGACATAAATCTGAATCGTTTGAGATGTTCAAACGGTATCGTAATGAAGTTGAAAAACAAACCGAGAAGCTTATTAAAATCCTTCGATCAGATCGAGGTGGAGAATATCTTTCTGGGGAGTTTCTGACTTATCTTGAAGAGAATGGGATTCTCTCTCAATGGACACCTCCTGGGACGCCTCAGTTAAATGGTGTGTCTGAAAGGAGGAATCGGACTCTGTTAGACATGGTCGGATCCATGATGGGATTTGCAACTCTGTCAACTTCCTTTTGGGGGTATGCTTTGGAGTCAGCATGCTATCTTCTAAATAGAGTTTCGAGTAAGTCTGTTAACAAAACTCCATATGAAATATGGAATAGGTGTAAGCCGAGTCTATCACACCTTCGGGTTTGGGGATGTCCGGCTTATGTCAAGCGTTTGGAAACAGATAAACTTGGACCTAGATCTGACAGGTGCCTCTTTGTTGGGTATCCTAAAGAGTCTAAGGATTATTTCTTCTATATACCTGGGGAACAAAAATTGTTCGTCAGTCTTAGAGCTACCTTTTTGGAAAGGGAGTACCTTACTGAAGGTGCTCAAGCTGCCAATGTTGAGCTTACTGAAGTTCAACAGATAGAAGAACCAAATCACTCAAGGACTGCTACATAACCCGTTATGATAAGATCAAACCTTGAGCCTATTGACCAGTCATTAAGGAGATCTGGTAGAGTACCGTGTCAACCGGACAGATACTATGGTTTTCTGGTCCGAGACGGTGATCCCGTTGAGCTCGATGAGAACAACGAGGATCCAATCACCTATATGGATGCGATGCAGAGGTCTGATTCTGAGTTGTGGCTGGGAGCCATGAAATCTGAAATGGAGTCCATGGAAATCAACAAAGTATGGACTTTGGTTGATCCACCTGAAGGGGTAAAACCCATTGGGTGCAAATGGGTCTTCAAAAGGAAACGGGGCGCAGATGGGCAGGTAGAGACCTATAAAGCCCGTTTGGTTGCCAAGGGTTATCGTCAACGTTATGGTATTGACTATGACGAGACGTTTTCCCCTGTGACAATGCTCAAGTCTATTCGGATTATGCTTGCCTTAGCTGCATATCTGGATTATGAAATCTGGCAAATGGATGTCCGAACAGCTTTCCTGAATGGTGAGCTAGATGAGGAGGTGTATATGATGCAACTTGAAGGGTTCACATCCATAGATGAATCTAAAGTATGTAAGCTTAGTAGGTCCATCTATGGACTAAAGCAGGCGCCTCGGAGTTGGAACATGCGTTTTAATAAGTGTATCAAGACGTATGGTTTTGTTAGGAACAAAGAAGAACCCTGCATATATAAGTGGGCAAATGGTTCTGTAGTTGTATTTCTTGTACTGTATGTGGATGACATTCTCTTAATCGGGAATGACATCCCTGCATTACAAGGAATAAAGGTCTGGTTGTCATCCCAGTTTTCTATGAAAGACCTGAGTGAAGCTTCTTTCATACTAGGTATGAAGATCTATAGGGATAGATCAAGGAAGCTTCTGGGTTTGTCCCAGTCTACGTACATTGATACTGTGCTGAAAAGGTTTAGCATGGAGAAATCCAAGAAAGGCTATCTTCCGATAGGCCATGGAATTTCTCTTTCCAAGAAGGATTGTCCGACAACTCCTGAGGAAAGAGAGCGTATGAGTAGGATTCCTTATGCTTCGGTAGTAGGGTCCATCATGTACGCCATGACATGTACTAGACCAGACGTGGCATACTCATTAGGAATAGTGAGTTGATACCAGTCTGACCCAGGTGAAGCACACTGGAAGGTTGCAAAGACCATCCTGAAGTATTTGCGAAATACTAAGGACCAGTGGCTTCTTTTTGGAGGACCTGACTTGAAACTTGTGGGGTATACTGACTCCAGTTTCCAATCAGATAGGGATGATAGCAAGAGTGTATCTGGTTTTATTTTTACCCTGAATGGTGGAGCTATCTGCTGGAAGAGTTCCAAGCAGCACACTGTAGCAGACTCTGTATGCGAAGCGGAATATATTGCAGCATCTGATGCAGCAAAGGAAGCTGTTTGGTAGCAAAAATTTCTTGGCGAGCTGGGAGTGGCACCTTCCCTGGATGGTCCTGTTCCAGTGTACTGTGACAGCACTGGAGCCATTGCTCAAGCCAAAGAGCCAAAGTCCCATCAGCGTACCAAGCATATTCTGTGCCGATTTCATCTTGTGCGAGAAATCATGGAACGAGGTGATATCGACCTTCTGAAGATTGACGGAAAGGAGAACCTGGCTGACCCCTTTACTAAAGCCGTTGGAATTCAAGAACTCAATAATTGTAAATGGAAGATGGGTATACGATACTGTTCTGATTGGCTTTAGTCCAAGTGGGAGTTGTTGGGAAATGTGTCCCAAAGCCAATTTCTACTGTAAACAGTTGTACATTTGATGTAATTATATATGAATTAAATTATTGAATAAAATATTTATTCTGGCAGTTCATCACTATTTCATCTTTCTGTAATGAGTTCTTCAGTGATGAAGTCCTTAGGACTATTTATATGTGATATAGAGAGGATATATCATATAGTCCTAAAATTGTTCGCGACCAAATGATACACTTATTTCAGGATGATAGTATATCAAGTATAGGTCGTTGTGTGCCATAGTCGTTGGTTGTCCTCTTAACCAAGGAGTGTAGAGACACTGGTATGGCATGCAGATGTTGTGTTTGACATTTCATCGAACGTGACCCGTCTGTACTTTTTTTGCCTAGAGTTTTGATATGGACGTAGTTATCCCTCAGACATGAGATCGTCATGGTAGCTTGCGAGCAACTAATTGTACTTTGGTACTGGACTATCTAGATTTCTAATCCAGGGACGGAAGGTTTCTGGGTACAGTTAAGTACTCGTGTAGCGGTGATCGGATCAAGATGGGATTGACCCCTCCAAAGTGTTTGGAGCAGATATCTTACTGTGTTTCAATTTAGCAAAACCTTGGCTAGGGTAGTCACTGTAAAGTGTTACAGGACTTGTGAGATTGAGACACATTGTTGATGGACTTTATGGGTTGGGCAGTTAAACCCTAAGTCTTCCTGAGCATTGAAGTCAAAGGGATTAATTACAAGGTTTCCATATCTCCTGGTTCTTGATTGTTGCTCTGCAACTTCGACCTATCCGGATGTCGGGTATCATTGCTAGATGGCGACTTTGACTGGTATTGAAAATGTTCCAGTGCTACCGGCTTAGTGTTCGAACCTATGGGGTCACACACCATAGGGGTTTCTACTTGATCTAGTGATCGGAGAACGATTGGGAATCATTCATGGACTCACAGAGAAAAAGGGTTTTTCTTTATCCAAGTGTCAACACTTGATATTCTTGAAAGTGTCGACACTTGTGTAAGTGTTGACACTTGTTGATTTCGCAAGTGTAGACACTTGATGTCACAAAAAGTTGTGACATGAAATTTTCACTAATAGTTGGTGATGCATGGAGGTGAATTAAGTAATGTGATTACTTGATAGCCCAATTTGATTGAGCTATAAAAATCTGGAACGAATCAAATAGGATTTGGTTCAAAATGGGTTTGGGTCCAATCGGGTTGAACCCAATGTATGCTCACTTGACCCAATTGATTTTAGTTATGAATTAAAATCAATTAATACATTTAATCTGAATTTAAATAAGTTTAAATTCATTTTTCGGGAGTTATGTAACTTTCCATGACCATAACTCCCCATAACTACCCATTACCACACCTATAACTCCCCACTCTCCCTCTCCCTCTCCATCTACTTAAGGGGCTGAAATGGGAGGACGAAAATAAGAAAAAATTCAGCAAATAAATGCTGGAAAAATCAAAGGGAAGAAAGGAAAGAAACTAGGAAAAAGTTCTAGTTTTATAGGTGTGAGATTTTTAGAGAAAAGTGTGCATTTTTGTTACCTAGAGATCTAGGTCTTAGGATTGAGTGTTTGGGAAGGGTTCCAACCACTCATTCTCCACCTCTTGAGCTTCTTCATTCATTCGGAGAGTCCGGCATCGAAAGAAGAAAAGGAGTCCCGATCAAATCGTTCCACAACAAGCTAGCACTTGGAGTGGAAGTAGATTTTGAAAGAGCTCTGGTGTGAACCACCTGTAGAGGCCGGACACGTGTGCGGCTAAGCAGAGTTCTTCCTCCTGCTCCTGGATCTTTCGCAGCGGAGAGCGTCTCCATTTCATACAAGGTATGGTTTTACATATATAGATATGTTGCTCTGAAATGTTCATAGCATGAATTCATGATTTCACTGTTTATATTAATCATTCATGCAAGATCTTGGGACAAGTAGCATAGAAAAGTTTTAAAGCATGCTTAGATTAAATGTTAATTATTTTATCATGCTTCCGCTGCATGTTATTTTGAAAAAGTTTTAAAATACAAAGCATGCTCGCTACTAGTTTTCCTTTCAAGGGCAGGAGTGTGGCTAGCCCAACCACCACGGGGAGCAATATGGGGTGGCAGCCATGGTGGAGAGCGTTTATGCTAGCATGAAGCCTTTTTCACAATGAGTAATTCATCCTAATTCATAGCTCCTATCTTCTATTTTCTCAGTAATTCAGTGAACCATGTGAGAAGTACCACCAAGATAGTAGTTCATGGAACGGGATTTTGGTTCTGCTTCCACACATCCCAGGTTCAAGGAATGACTAAAAAAAGGAACCATACCATCGATTACATTACTGATGGATGAGAAGACAACTACCGACTACCAAACCATTCGGCAACTGACTAACTGGAGTATGACTTTTTCCAATCACTATAACTTTTTCGGCCGCTATACTGACTATCTTCAACATTTTTACCGCGTACTTACTCAAGTTCTACTAATCCCTAAAGTAAACTTAGTCGGACGCGCTAGGGTATGATGTCAAGGCCCTTTCTTTCTTGATAAAGCCCTCCTTTTCGGTAACTGACAAGTTGCTCAAGCACTTAGAGCCCATTCTACCCGAGCAAATGGCGAAGACCAACCGACCATAGCTGTTCCAACTAAGACCACAGCCATCTTAGTAGAGATTGTGACGAACATGATCATGGCAGATAGGGTCATGGGAGACAAGATCCTAACAGAATTAGCTATCTTAATAGAAAGATGCTAATTAAAAAGATTCTGTTAGTTCAAGATCCCATATTCTACTAGAATTCTATTACACATATTAGAGAATGCCACATTCCTAACGGCATCCGTAACTCCATAAAATGGTAAGAGAGGAATTCGGCGCAGGTAAGGATATTCTTACCCTCTCTCATACTCATTCAGTCATTCATTGTTGCTCTCAGCTTTAGCTGCTATAACCCATCTCATCCTCCACTAATTTGAGCATCGGAGATTTCTCGCTAGCTACCAGATCAAGGGACTGTTTTTATAGATCTCCATCTAAGAGTAATCATAAGCGGTGCCTCTTTTTACTAGAGAAGGCCGGAAGACCCTTGGATGCCGCCAGCGGGCCGTGGAGGGTAATTAGTTCATAAAAATCGAAGGGAATAATAAATACGAGATATGTAGAAAAATCAAAGAAAAAATTATTAATCTTTGTAAAAACATGCCAAAATAGGCTTTCAATCCAATCTTTAGCCAAAAACTCAAATAAAAACTTCATCAAGGTTGACATACCCCGACTAGTAATTTGAGATGAAGGCCATGAATAACGGTCACTGAAATTGACAAGCCGCACTCCATTAAAAATGAGAAATGACCGATACTGCCATCGAAACAGTAAAATAGCATACAACGGTCAAAATAGAGAAAATACAATATATGCTGTAGTTGTTGGCTCAAACCAATGCGGATCATCTTACGAGTTTCGGTGGTATGAAAATATATTGCTCCTCTGCTTGTCATCTTTGCCCCCCCCTCCCCCTTCTATTGCGACAGTTGCTCATCCATATAACAAGGGCTTGCGCGTAACAATGCACTGTTTAGGCCATTGTAAAGCCTTCCATAACGTGCATAAAAATTGACACGTTGTAACGACATCACCGAGAAACATACGAACTACATGACTTGCAATTGCAAATTCATAAAATGAGATGGTTGTTGGGAACTGCTTCGTTTTGACCGCCCATGAGAGACCCAGGTGCACGGCGCCGGCCACACGCGGGCGAAACACAACGCGGTCCATGCGGTGATCGTGCGACTCACGTGTGATTCACACGGTCCACACATACGGAATACAGTTCACAGTTTTTTTTTTGTTTACATAATTTTTATACTTGAAAGACTTTTTCGCAGTCTTTACTCGGCAAACATTCTTTAAAAATTCTTTTCTTGTACCTTGAATTCTAAAAAAAAATAATAATAATAAATAGATGGTCTAAAAATAGGTGCAGTAGCAAGTAAGAGCCGGATAACGATAAAGAGATATTCCAACAAAGATACATGGGTTGGAAATCAGAATGTAGCGCTATATCGAGATAAATTCTTTCTATCATTTTCTTTAAAAAAAAAAAAAGATTTGAAAAAAAAAAAAATTTTTTAATAAAAGATCTGAAATTTTTTATTAAAAAATATTATACAAAATTAAAAATACGAATTCTTTTATAAATATTTTTTCATAATAAATTTTTGTATGTCTATTTAAATTAAATTTATATATTTTTTTCATGGTATCGGTAATATTAACGGAATTGTAATATTAAATTAAAAATTCATATTTTATATCATAAAAAATTTTTCAGTAAATAATATACATATATAGTCCTTAGTGGGAACCATATAATATCGAAGTGCATCCGAAAGTACTAAGTAGTCATATCAGTCCATAACCAACAAATCCAACACCAATGCGGTTGAAAAATGAAGTACATGAGTCATCACATGAAGCGGCTAATGACAACCACAACCAACATAAGTGGGCCTTAGAAATACAAATGGCATCTAATCTGAACAGAAGGGGCTGCTGATAGGCTTTGCAGGGACAACGAAATCCTTCTCTTCTATTCTAGTTGATCGATGCGACCCTTCATTTTATTGGCCAACAGGATTCGGACGCATGTCAATCTTCACTGTCCGGGATGCTTCGACTCATGAACCATCGTACAGGGAGACAAGAGGACATCACTTCAGATCGTCGCTCCTGTTGACGCGGTGCCTCCCGATTGGCACGGGCATGATCTGGGAATCGTCGAAGGTTGAGGCACTTAATGATGCAGGCATGGTGGCCCTCCACGTTAGCAGCATCATTACTCCCTTCGTCCCGAACTCAAGGAATCATAGTGCACTCTGGGCTCGGGAGTGGAGGGCATCTAATGTGGCTAGTCGTTGACATGGCACCCATGTTTGGCAATCCGGGTGGCTGACGTGGCACACGCATCTGACGTGGCACCCCAAACTCGACATGGTTGACTGCTGATGTGGCACCCGCGATCCACGCCTCAATCTAGTAGAGCTCTTGGTAGAGCAAAGCTCTTGGTCGAGTAGGCTCTTGGTAGAGCAGGCTCCTGGTAGAGTAGAGCTCCTAGTAAAGTAGAGCTCCTGGCCGAGTAGAGCTCCTGGTAGAGTAGAGTTCCTGGCCGAGTAGAGCTCCTGGCCAGCCTAAACCCCAACTATGGAAGGAAGTGGCTCCCGTGAGCTTGGGGTGAAAAAGAAGACTGAAGGATGTAGCAACCCCCGACAAGCACGTGCCCTCCGTTTGGCCCCTACGAAGCCAGACAGTGACTGGAGAGAGCAGGGTCATTATCTCCGCTGAACCTATTGTGAAGGAGGAGCAGTGTCTCGCCTGCCCTGTGCCCTCCACAAAGGTGTGCTCTGTCAAAATAGAGAGCCGTGAGGCATGCCGTCCCTCTCCCATACAAGAGATCCTGCCAGGGCTTCCATCCCTGCAGAATCTGTACCTTTCTTAAGAAAACAAGTCCTGCAGCACGCCGCCTGCATCCATTGCAGAGGAGGACCTACCGGGATTCTAGTTTCTGTTTCATGAAGTACTGTTGAGCCTGCATCCTCCTCTAGAGGAATGCGCTACAGCACACCGCCTGCACCCATCGCAGAGGGAGCCCTGTCAAGACTCCAGTCCCTATCCACGAGGTCTTGCCAAGCCCGCACCCCTCTTAAGGAGGGTGCATTGCCAGGATACCTAATCTAGCTCACTTGCATCGATTACCATATATATATCGATAAAAGGGATCTCCGACGAAGGTAAGAGAGAAAAAAGAAAAACAAGCAAAGGAGTAAGAAAGAGGCGACAAGCCACCTTCCTCACTCAAGAAATCCATCTTTTACTCTGTAGAACCCTCTTCATAGATGCTCAACTGGGCCTCCATGACTGAGGATCTTTTGTCCTTGAACGCGTTACTAACTTGACTATCGGAGTGTCCCCGCCGGGATTCCCGATCCAGGTCTTCTCTTTTTTACAGGACCGCCTGGATGCTAGGAGCATTCTACGATGAGGCATCCGATGATGCACAAAGTAGCTTACGTGGCCCTAGGATCCATTGAGCTTACAGGCAAAAGGCGATCTTAATGGCAACAATAACAATATACAAGTTATCTTAACAAACCAAACATTGTGAGATGTCTTTGATACAAGCTACTATCGTTCGAGCTGCCATGCTGCCTGTTGAGTCCCCATATGTGATATGCCTTTACTTAGCTGGAGGCCCTAACCATGCTAAGAAATCGATGGGGACCAACAAAAGTGGATGGATGCCTAAAAGGTGTGAACCCTTGCCACTTAGCAAGATCTCTTACCATGCGAAACAAATGCTTAATGGTGTCCGCTTCTATCTTCACATCTCCATAAACCAAGCGTATCAAAAAATACAATGCTATGGTACATCAAAAACATCACTCAGACAAGTCACTCAACTATCTTCCAGTATTCATGTTGCTACATCATCTGCATGGTCCACAATGCAAATACGTACAAAGGGAGCAATAATATTACAGCACAATAGCTGAATATTTTTTAGTTGAAACTTTTGATTTGCTAATGATCCCTTGGATGACTCGATCAAATTCTAAACTTTTCTGGATGTACGTGACTGGAGGCGAAGCAGCTATTACTCCGGCACCGTAATGGGGTTAGGTTGATGTACTCACCGATTGATGAAGAAGTACACGAAAAAATACGGCTTGAATCGAACAATCGCCTAACGGGCTAGGAGCCAGAATGGGGAGCTACACCAAGATTTATCCCCTACCCTTTTGTTTAAAAAAAAAAAAAAATCGTTATCAAATTAATGCATAGATCAACATCATCTCTTTTGGATTGTTCCCTTTTCTTTAACATTAACATTAAGTGGAACCATCATTAACAGAAATTTAGGGAATGCTCAGTAAAGTATTGAACAGTGAGGTGAGTTACTTGATAAAACGTGCTTGGATGTACCTACCAACTATTGGAAATTCCAATTTAATTTTCAAATGCAATGATACATAAGTCCAATTTTGACATATTTAGGTACAGTTTTAGATCTAGCTTCTAGTGCCATCATAGTAAACCTGTCATACATTTGATGTCTACATCCCACTTAGAGTAGCCAGGAGTAAAGTGACAGAATGGATCAGCACATGATAGGCGGCTGATATTAACCTGATGCCCTCTGTCTTGGATCAAGCACTTGGATACCCAAATAATAATAAATATTTGAAATTAGACTCGAAGAGAAGGCTGCAAAAATATTCTACGGTTAACTTCATCCTTGGCCTTTAACGGACATAGGCACTGGGCTATGCCTGGCATGATCCATTATTATCCGTGCCTGGTATAACTCACTTAACTTGAACTCCTAACCCGGTATAGTGCTAGACTCGGGGGTGGCGGGCTATGCTTGGCATGGTCCATTGGCCCACGATTTTTTTTTATTTTTTTAAAAAACATGCCAGGTCGGCTTGGCTCGTTTGGAGCTGTTACGGTTCGTGTCTGGCACGACCCATTTGGATATGTTACTGGCTGTGCTAGGTATGGCATATTTTGGTTCGTTACGGGCCGTGCCTAGCAAGGCCCATTTTGGTCTATTATGGGCTGGGAGGCATGGCCCATTTTGGTCTATTATGGGCTGGGCTTGGCATGGCCTATTTGACTCATAACGGCCAAAATTGGTTAGTTTTGTAGTTTTTACTATTTAACCCACCCAATAGCTATAAAATGGCTATTTTGAGGGATATTTTGAAAAAATAAATTTTTGGAGTCTATAAATAGCCCCTCCCCCATTGTCACTGTATCAAACCAACTCCTCTCATTCTCTATTACTCTTTTCTCCTTCTCTACTACTATATTTCTCTTTTCTAGTAATTTAATTTTTGGTTTGCATTTAACAAGTATTCAAGTGCTAAAGAGAAGGTCCTTATTATAGAGTACAACAGAAAGAGGTCCTTGTTGAGGAGTACAAAGGAAGCTCACAAATCATGGCTCTACCTCTACTCAATTTCACTTTGTGGTTAGTTTTTATTTTTTGCATTCATCAATTTAGAATCTTAGATATGACAACTTTTGATAAAAGTTATTTTGGCATTCCTCCTGTTTTTGATGGAGAAGAAACTAATCCCCATGTTCCTAATCCCTCTAGAACAAGTAAAGGTCAAACCTCTTCTTGTATGAGGCCTAGTGCTGTATGGGATGATTTTGATAAAGTTATGGTTGATGGAGTTTTGAAAGTAAAATATAAAAAATATGTCAAACTTTATAGTTATAGTGTAATAGAAGAACTGGCCATTTGAGAATGCATCAAAAGAGTCATAGGGTGCATGATTCTCTTATTCAAAGTACTCCTAATATACAAGGGGGATGAGGAATTTTGTATATAATCATGAAAATCAAAGAAAAATATTTGTAAAATAAATAGTTAAAGATGAAATTCCTTTTAGTTTATATGAATCTTTTTATTTTGAAGAATATGCTCAATTAACCCAACAACCTACTAACAAAAGAACTGGCAGGCGTATATTTAGAAGAGTAGTTTGACTAATTTTTTAGCAATAAAAAAATTTAATTAAAACTCTCTTTGTCTTAAATACAAAAATTTCATTAAATTCTGATATTTGGTCAGCATTTGTTAATAGTAATTATTTTATTAATATTACTGCTCATTATATTGATAATAATTGATAATTAAATAAACATGATGATGCTGAAATCTGCTCGATGTCAAAGTGAGTTGGAGGTGGGACAAAGATAGCTGTATTTGGAAAAGAAACCCCGGTTGAAGAATATTCCAGCGAAGGTCTTCCAACGATCAAGTCAGTATTCCAAACCACCCCTAGTGAAATAAGGATCTAAGTACATAAGAGTATATGTAGAGTGGGTGAGGAAGTGCATACCTCGGGGGGGTTCGCTGAGGACCCCTTTTTATACTCGAACCTAAGGGATAGTTTAGAGATAACCTGGCATGGTGGCTGACATATAGAAAATGATTAGATTTTGGAATTGATATCCAGGTTTTTGGATGAAAATCATCCTTCTCTATTCGGAATATCCTCTCTCCATTAATAAGGAATTTTGTCTTATATGTCTTCCTACCGTTTGCTCTAATGGCTTTGGAAGTTACGGCTTAAAGAAAGACCACGCCTTCTTAATAACTAAGAATTGCTTTAAATAATGAGATTTGATAATTTGTCTGCTGTGAGGGTATTTTAGAGTGAATATCAGTAGAGTCATCCTTTAGCCATTTTATGGATGCTCTTATAGAAGTGGCTAACCGGGTCAGGGCCTTATACCTGAGTTTGGTAAGTTTGAGGATCTTTTATGATCGAAGCTCTGTAGGACTCAGGGTTTGGGGAAACCAAGTCTCCAATGTGCTGAGGTTAGATAGGTGCATACATTTTGACCAGGAGATTAGTTGGATAGTAACTGGTTGGCTGAATGATCATTAGGATAGTTTACCCAAGCCTATTAAGAGCTAGGAGGGCCAGAGATAGGTACTGGAGTAAAGTTATAATGATCTCTGGTTCGGGAAGGAACCAAGAGATTGAAGATTGGGTGTGTTGTATATTAAAGTTACCGTCGGTAGGACAAAGAGCCGAAATATCTTTTCCGGTCCTCTCCTCCTAGGGAAATAGAATCGGACAACTGGTGAGGTGTTTAGGGATAGGGTTTGTCCCTCTGATATTATCTCGGTTGGGTGGATCTGGTTTATCTGGATGTTCTCTCTATTTTGTTTGTGTTCAAAATATCATAGGCCCAGATACCGGATTCGAAATAGCCGAATGTAGCTTCTCTCTATCTTAAATCAAGTTTGATCGGATTGTCTTCAATCCTAAAACCTTTAGGATCCTAGGTACGCGATTTCTTTCCATATCATTAGCCCCCCACTTCTTAGTCCGAATATAGAGTATTAAGGCTAAGGAGTAGTTCTAGCACCATGCCTTGGGGATCCCAATGGCTTCATTGAATTTTGGGTTCTCAAAATGTGAGCTTGTCAGAAAGCTTTTGTGCATTGCATTTTTGATGTCCTTCTTAGGAAATGTAAGGAGCTATCATGGCTGGTCCATTTATAAAGGAGCTTTTTAAAAGTGATTCATAATCGCAGATGCTTAACCAGGGCGATCCTATGTTGCCGTGCGGCAATTTCCGGCATAAGAAGGCAATTTTCTATGATTTTTTGGCCTTTTTGAATATTACATGGATCCGCATGATATTTGAGACTTACTGGTGCGGGCACCAGGATTAGGCAGAGGCTCCTCAACCCTCTATGATTATCTGACTAGTTTTTTCTTATGAATTGAGTCATGTAATAAGGGCTTAGCCCATTTTAGTCCTGTTTTGGCCCTCGAGTCATGTTGTTGGGCCTTGTTACATGTTTTCAAGTTTGACTCATGCCATTAGGGTTTGAGCTAGTCTTGGCTCACATGAGCCATGAGTTTGTATTAAGTCTAGTCCAATCCAGCAAGAGGAAGATTCAAGCCACTGATGAACCCCAACTAGTGTGGCACCTTGATAATTACATGGAGTCCCAGTCACACCTTGGATCGCACCACACTAAGGTTACATGGAGGATTACATGAGGTCGGCCCAATATTTGGTATCCACATGACAACACATCACTTTCACACTCAAGCACACCAACTCCACACGCTAGCATGACAAGAAGGAAAGTTAAAGCAGATAAACATGAATCCCATGATTCATGCCAGCTTGCTTAGGAAAGAAGTGGTCCACCCCAAGCTAAGAGAAGAAAGAAGTTGGCACCCCTTGGTCCCCACCTTGGACTGCTCACTACATACCATATAGGGAGGATAGTGTTTAGTTTTCTACCATGTATTCAAGCTACCAAGAGAGAAAGTTTGGGGCGCCACCTTTCATGAACTTCATGCCTTGTATTCCTTTACTTAAGCCCCAAGTCTTGTATGCCTATATAAAGGTCCCATGTAAGAACTTTTGAAAAATAATGAATGAATGAATGATATATGAGTTTTCCTACTCTTCTCCTTTGCCTTGTGCATCGATCTCCATGAGGGAGAGCAATCCTTTGCTTGCAAGCATCGAGGGGTGTGAGGCCCTACCTATCCAGTCCCTGTGCCAACCCTGAAGTCCTAGCCGCCAGCCCTTCATCCAAACCCTGGCCAACCACCAAGATGACTTCTTTTGGCCGCCAACCCCTCTTCCCTCTCTTCCTTTCATCCTTTCCCATTTCTCATAATTTTCCCTCACTCTTGCATAGGTGCTTTGCAGGTCCCTCCAGTTTCGCGAGGATCAGACTCTATTTGCCTTGCCTTTGAAGGAGCAGATGAAAAGCCGGTGAGCCTGTAGTTGATAGCTTCATCCTCCAGGCCGCATCTGAGAGCGGAGGAAACTCTTCATCGGGCGCTTCCACCATTGCCAGGTACACACTTCCATACTCCTAAGTATATTTGTTGAAGGAGAGCTAGCCCTACCAGGGTTTCCAAACCCTGGGGTCCTAGTTTCTTCACTATTTAGGATCTTCTTTGCATGCTAGTCCTTCTAAGTCCTTACTTAGTCCCTTTAATATCTTCTTTGGCTTGATTTCGGGATAACCTAAAGCCACTTAATTTTCTACAAGTAGCTTTGCATGCATTGTAGTCCCACATCATATGGTATCAGAGCCTAGTTTAGGGCATAGTTTTCATACTTGCTTTGTTTTTCTTTCTAAATTCAATCCTGATCTAAGGTTCACGTCTCCTGAGTGGGTGTACTCAAGTACACTGTCATGGCCCATGGGGATAATGAGCTACGACCGGACGTGAACCCTTAGGTTGAAGTTTTGGTACTTGTTTCCTCTTGCATGTTTAATTTCTGCTTGCTGATTTCTGCATTAGGGTTTCATATGCTTGCCATCATTTGCATAAATCACTCTAAGGGCACTCTCAATATGTCAAATGGGGGGAGGATTTGATCACCTCTCCTTAGTCCAAAACAATAATCCTCGCATTCGGCCCAACCTAATTTAAAATCAACTAGAAACCTAAAGTGATTCTAGGGACACCAACAGGTCGGATTCAACCTTTGTGGGAAGACTAGTGCACCCAACACTTCATCTATTACTGGAAGCTGGTGTCTAGGCTACAGGTCCAGAGGTAAACACCCTAAGTGGACTGGTTGTTCCTTAATTGGGTCCTTGCGAAAGTAGGGGGCCTCCCACCATCCCATCTCTTACCTGGCCAATGGAAGGACTAGGGGTTGCATTGTGTGTAAGTTGAGTTGACCCATTCTGAGTGGGCTCTCGATTTAAGGAACCATAGTCGATTTGTCCCTTGAGTCTTGCATGTGCACTAGGTCAGGAGTTGCATATCATCCACCCCACCCACAGTCGGCTGAACCCATGGATAACTCTAATTTTGAAGCCCAAATAAGAGCTCTCACTGAGCAGATGGCCCAATCATTTATCCAGATGAACCAGAGGTTCGATCAGATGGAGACTAGGCTAGGAGCCTTAGAGGAGGCACATGGGCCTCACACTAAGCAAGACCTTGAGTCACCCCCCCATCCTAGGAGAGCCCCATGCCAAGATCCATACATAGAAGCCAACCCTAGGAGAGTCACATACCATGACCCAGCTTTAGGGGTTGACCCTAAGAGAGCCCCAGCCCATAACCCATTCGTAGAGGCCAACCCTAGGAGACCCCCATGCCATGATCCCTACTTCGAGGATGAACCTAGGAGAGCCCCACGTCGTGATCCAGTCCTAGTGGTTCACCCAAGGAGACCCAATCAGGATTTCATGAACCAGGAAGAGAGAACCATCAGGAACATTAGACTTGAAGCACCCACTTTCGATGGCTGTCTTGACCCAAATGTTTATATAGATTGGGAGGGGAAAATTGACCGGTATTTCGAGTGATACAATATGTCTGAAGAGTGCAGTTTAAGTTCGCCAAGCTTAAGTTAGTCCACCAGGCCAGGTTATATTGGGCTAATATTGAGAGAGTAATTAGACAAGGAGGTCAAGAACCCATAGTCACCAGGAGGGCCATGAAAGCTAAGCTTAGAATGAAGTACCTCCTAGTGTCATATCACCAGAGGTTGTTGGACCAGTGGCAAAGATTGAGTAAGGGTAGCAAGAGTGTGGCTGAGTACATTACAAAATTTGATGAGTATGCCATGCGGTGCGACATAGATGAATTTGAGTCAGTCACCCTGTCTAGGTTTAGAGCTAGCTTTAGGGATGATATATAGAGGGAGCTTTTCTTATGAGGGGTTAGTGACTTAGAACAGGTCTACCAAATTGCTAGGGATTATGAACGTTTCCAGAGAGAGCCCATCTATCATAAACCTGAGTGATATAAAAGTGCCCTAAGAGCCAATCATTATGAGGGCCTTTTTGTAAACTTCCAACTCATGTATGACATATTTTCATATTAATAAAGGCATGTGATTCATCATATACTATTGTATCATGTTTCTGATGATTATGATGAACCCCATAGAATAGGGAAATGGAATTAGGGTTATGATAAAATAACAGTGAGACCTAATTCCTATAAATCTTAATCTAGAATGTTCCTAATCGTTGGACCGTCGATTTGGGGATCGATGAATCCGGAAAGACTAGCTTATCCTATGTATGCTCGTTGATGAGGGTGGTTGATCTCACAACCACTTGTGTAGAGACACTAATATAAGGATAAGGGTGCTCATCAGAGTATGAGTACACTAGAACTGATCCACACCGGGACTATCTTATGGAAGTTTTACTACTTGTCAAAAGATAGATCCCAGAGTAGAAGTTGTGCATGTGATCTTTAGACCTAAGTCACCATGGTTCTTTGTGCACACTAAGCCATATTTTGGTTCATACTCATTCATGGCATTGCGACATGTACGAGATGTTCTGGGTATGGTGGAAGGTGTACGAAGGATATGAGTGGACCAATAAGGAATCGATCATTCCTAGTAAGAGGAATTGTTATCCCATGCAATATCTTTGATGAGAGACTCAAGGAGCCTTTGATCAAAGCAGGATAAGATTAGTGAAATTTAATCAGTCATCAGCTAAGTCCTCATGATCAAGCTGAGATTCGATATGATTAAGTGTTAGGGTTTGACATCTATCCATACCTATTACTTAATCGGGATAATGGGAGATCGAAAGATTGATTTGCACGGTAACTTACTACTGAAGGATCTTTTGGTATTTTCTACCAAATTCCTCATCTTCCGGGTAGGCATGACACGTTGCTAGACGTCAATCTTGTCTTGTAGGTTTTCATGAACCAATTGGTTTGGTTTCATGAGTCAATTCGATGTGCGATTCGAATTGGACAATTAGGTGAGCCAATTTGACCTAATTAGGTCAATCGGGTTTGATCGGATCGAATCAGCTCAAACCTAAACCTACTGCTGGCTAGATGTGGAACCCAATGGATCACACACAATAAAGACTTGGCCAAGGAAGTCATTCATGATTTAATCAAGGTCATAGGATCCTAATTGGTTAGCCAGATTACATACTAGCATATGTAGGCTAACCTAATTCCTAACCCAATTGGATTGGATTCGGTTGCTTGCTAATTGGGCTAACCTAATTATGGGAGACCTAAATTAGGTTGAGTCCTAAGTGGGGCTAGCCAATTCAGAGCTTGATCTGATTTTAATTTGGGCTTAAGGGCATTTTAGGTGCCATATATGAAGAGTCCCAATGGCATGGGACTCTTGGTACCTAAATGATACCTTAACTTCAAATAGGCATAGAATGAGCTATAGACCTCTGATTTGAAAATGAATTATATGGTCAGAAAGCTTATTTAATGCTTTTTCCAATGACACCAATATTGCATATATTTCACTGATCAATATATGCTGCTTTGGGTGGAGAGAGAAGTGGGAAAGGAAAGTGGTGCCCTTTTGGCGCACTCGGGAGAAGTATGGCGCGCGCAGAAGGACTAAGAGTCCTTCTGTAGATGAAACTCTGGGAGCTTCATCAAAGTGGCGCCTCTTCACTTTATCCCCACACCTCTTGGAGAGGATTGACCAGTCAAAGAATTGGAAGGGGTGGCGTGAAAGCAGAAAGAAATATGGGCGCGCAGATGAAGGGTCGCTTCTCTTCATCTGCGCGCGCACTATTCTGAGGCAGAGTCCTTCTGCCCTTAAGACTCAACCTATTCCACACTCTTCAAGATTGAAAGGATGCCTCCTTCCATTCTTCATAACCGGTATATGCCACATGGCATATGGGGAATTGCTCTGGAAAGGGAAAGAACATCAAATAAGACTCTTGAAGCATGAAGAGCCTTATCAGACATGAAGAATCATATCTGATAAGGAGTCTCGGAATGCTTTTCATGCCCCATCTGAATCTATATAAAGGGGGTACAGTGAAATGAGACTAGAGATTTTCGGTCATCAGAAATAGAAGTCCATTTTCCCGAGAGTTATCTGAGTGCCTCTTTCTGTTATCTCTCTCCCTCCTTTTAAGACAAGACTTGTCTTGTTAAGACAAGGTCTTATCTTTTAGGACAAGGCTTTGTCTTAGGACATAAGCCTAAGGGGTCCTAGGGGAGGGTTGTCCTAAAGCCAAGAGTGCCTTAGGAGAGTGTCCAGAGAGCCCTACAGTAGGACAGGGTGTCCTACAGTGGTCAAAGATCCAAAAGCTATCCTAAGAGTCCTATTGAAGCAAGCAACCCCGGTAGGGATTCTTCCTTAGTTCAAGTCTCGTGTGGATCACCGTTGGAGGGCTTGCACTTGTGAGCCTCGTGGAAAGGATTGGATTTAGCGATCCAGGTATGTTAATTGACTTTATTTTATGATTCGTTAGTTGTAATTGCCCAAGGGGTTCCTGGGAATTAGGGTTTTCTATATATGTTATACATGTTAGGGTATCATGCTATGAAATTTTATTTTGAAAGTCAATTCCGCGTGCTGCATGATCCCCGTGACCCTGGGAGAATTCCCATCAGTGGTTTCAGAGCCCACCTTGTGGCATACCAATTATGAATCTATTTGAAGTTTGATGAAATTTCATTACCGGGTCGACCTGAACCCTGTCGAGTTGACTCGGCCAAATTCATATGCATGATTTCTTGTTTCTTTATGAAATGACATAATAATGCAATTATATGAAATTTTACATATTAGGGTAATATGTTTAATTTCAGTTTTTATGAAATGCATGATATTATGTCAAGTATGAAATTATGCATGTTGTTTTTACCCTAGTAACTGCTTTGGATTGGGTTAGTCACCATGGCTGTCCGGTCATAGGAGCCAAGTAGGGTTTAAAGGCCCTCTCCTCCCATTCAATGGATCTCCTATGACTTGTAGGGGTGATGCTGTGGCCATATCCCATGAACAAGTGAGGTGAACGGGATATTGAAATATCAAGCCATGTTTTACATATTAGGATAATATGCTTGTTGACATGAAATTTTATGCATATGCTAGAGTGATATGCATTGTGTTTGTTATAAACTTGGTTATCATGTTCAATGTTTATACTTGTAGTAATAAACATTATTATCGTGATAGTATTTAGAATGTGTTTCGAGACCATCAAAGTCCTCATCAAAAATAATATTTAGTCATAGTATAAAACTTAGTCAAGATGCAAAACCAGTTAGAGTTTGATAAGCTAATTGGTGTCTAGGCAAGTGGTTCTGGGAAGGTAAAGGGAATGAGGTTTATAATTGGTTCCGTTGTCTAACCTGGCCAATCTAATTTGTGTCTAAGGAAAGCAACGGGGGGACCCCCTCACCCCTCCCACTTACCTAGCCAATTTGGTCATATCTAAATCTTAATTTGGTAATGCTAATTGGTTAAGTATACTATAAAGTTGCCTTCCTTCATGCTAAGCCAAATTTATGTCAAAGCTATAGTAGATTTGTTGTGTACACACAAGGCCTACTCTATGGCTTGATATAAGATTTGTCTTAGTGCACTTAGTGCTTTATAGCATGGTTGGATATGTTGCTTTATTGTGTACACACAAGACAACATAATTTAATCATGGATATATGGAAATGAAGGGTCCGACTAAACTAAGACTTTATGGTTTGTTGTGTACACACAAGGCCCTAAGTGTCTTAGAGGAAAAGATAATTGTTGAGAATTGCACGGGTTGCAATTAGAAAGGTTGTCCTACCTTTGAACTCATGTATGTTTGTTGTGTACACACAAGGCACTCATGAGGAATAAGGATCTCAACCCTACTAAGGAAACCAGGAAGGTTTCTCGCTTATCATAGTTGAGGGTTATGGTATTTGAAGAAAATAGTGGGAGACATAATTAGATATAAAGTCCTTATATAATTATGAATGTCATAATTGAGTGGTCTGCTACTATTGTTCTTTAATTAAATGTAGGACATTTATTTTAATGGCTTCAAACTTATCACTGAAAGGCATCTTTGATGCCAACAAGTTAACCGGTCCAAACTATATGGATTGGTTGAGGAAGAAGGCTGATGGAGCCTGTTCCATTGCAGCATGTTTGGGCATTGGAAGAAGGATTGCAAGACTTGTCTTGCAAATGTGAAGCTAGATGCAAGTGGTGCATCTAGGGGTTTGTACATGATACAAACCAATTTATCATTGAGTAATACCATTTCTAATTCATGGGTATTGGATACCGTATGTGTATCTCACATATGCAATTCATTGCATGGACTCCACAGAATTAGAAATATAAAGAAAGGTGACTTCAAATTATATGGGGCAAGTTGAGAACCCATATATGCTGAAGCTATAGGCACCTATATTCTGTTATTACCTTCGGGTAATATTATAAAGTTGGAAGAATGCTACTATGTGCCAAATATTGTAAGAAACATTATTTCTATACTCTTGTTATTATAATAGGGATATGAAATAAATGTAAAGAGCACTGGCTGCTCTATTCTTCAAAATAATACAATATTTGGGCATGGTAGTTTTGTTAATGGTCTTCTAACTTTGGAACTCAATGATAAGATTTTCTTATTGATGATAAGAAGAGAAAAAGAGATAATGACAATGTCACATATCTCTGGCACTATCGATTGGGTCATATCAGTGAGTCAAGGATAAACAAGTTAGTCAAAGATAATTACTTTGACTCGGATGATTTCCAATCATTAGGAACTTGTGAATCTTGTCTCAAAGAAAAAATGACCAAGTCTCCATTCATTGGACATGGAGATAGGGCAACTGAATTGTTAGGTCTAGTACATACTGATGTATATGGACCTATGTCGACTCAGGCCAGAGGAGGATATTCTTATTTCATCACTTTTATTGATGATTTATCAAGGTACGGTTATGTGTATCTAATACAAGTCCGAAGCCTTTGATAAGTTTAAAGAATATCAAAGTATGGTTGAAAAACAAACTGGACTTAGTATTAAAGCTCTTCGATCTGATCGAGGAGGGGAATACTTGTTTAGTGAGTTTCTAAACCATCTAAAGGACAAAGGCATTATTTTTGATTGGACCCCTCCTTATACATCCCAGTTAAATGGAGTGGCAGAAAGGAAAAATCGCATCTTGTTGGACATGGTGAGGTCCATGATGAGCTTTACAGATCTTCCCATTTCCTTCTGGGGACATGCCCTAGATACTGCTACATACATATTAAACAGGGTTCCATCTAAATTAGTGAATAGCACTCCATATGAATTATGGAATGGCAAAAGACCAAATCTTAAGTATTTGAAGATTTGGGGTTGCCATGCTTATGTCAAGAATACCTTTGGACATAAGCTAAGTGCAAGGGCTGATAAATGTAGGTTTGTTGGTTATTCAAAAGAGGGTGTCGGATACCTCTTTTATAATGCTGCTGAGCAAAAGATAATTGTCAATAGGCATGCTACATTCTTGGAATAAGAATTTATCCAAGAAGAATGTAGTGATTCTTCACTAGAGTTATGTGAAGAACATAACCAACAAATCAATGAGCGTTCAAGTGAAATTCCTCAACCAGAGGTTCTTGTGGATCAAGAGTAACCACAATACACACCTCCTCTCCGAAGGTCAGAAAGGGTGCGGGAAGCACCTCTCATATATGGCTTTGTCATCGGGGATGACAATGAAGCCAATATCATACAGGATGATGATCCTGTGACCTATTTGGAAGCTGTCGAGAGTAGAGACTCCGACAAGTGGCTTGGTGCCATGAAATCTGAAATGGACTCCATGTATTCCAATCAGGTTTGGACTTTGGTAGATCCACCTGAAGGAATTAACCCAATAGGGTGTAAATGGGTCTACAAGAAGAAGATTGGAGCATATGGTCAAGTTGAGACCTACAAGGTTAGACTGGTAGCAAAAGGTTTCAAACAAAGACATGGTGTAGACTATGATGAAACCTTTTCTCTAGTAACTATGCTCAAGTCCATTCGGATACTGCTTGCCATAGCATCATACCATGACTATGAGATGTAGCAGATGGTTGTAAAGACTGCTTTCCTCAATGGAAACCTTGAGGAAGAAGTCTATATGTCACAGCCAGAGGGTTTTGTCTCAAGTGGGAGACCAAATCAGGTATGCAAATTAAAGAAGTCCATTTATGGACTTAAGCAAGCATCGAGGAATTGGAACATCCATTTTGATGAAACAATCAAAGCATTTGGTTTTGTCAAAAATGTGGATGAACCATGTGTGTATAAGAAGACAAGTGGGAGTGCACTTGTTTTCTTGGTTTTGTATGTGGAGATATACTGATCATTGGGAATGATATCCCCATGTTGCAGTCGGTTAAAACTTGGCTATCATCAATGTTTTCCATGAAGGATTTGGAAGAAGCATCCTATATACTGGGTATAAAGATTTATAGAGATAGATCCAAGAGGATACTGGGCTTATCCCAATCCAGGTACATTGACTTGGTGTTGAAGAGATTCAACATGGATGGAAGTAAGAAAGGTTACTTGCCAATGAGTCAAGGCATACAACTCTCTAAGAAAATGTCTCCTAAGACATCAGAAGAAAGAGAGAGGATGGCTATGATTTCCTATGCTTCGGCTATAGGATCGATAATGTATGCCATGTTATGTACCAGGCATGATGTCACTTATGCCTTAAGCATAGTGAGCAGTTTTCAGGCAAATCCAGGAGAGGATCATTGGAGAGCTGTGAAAAGTATTCTTAAGTACCTGAGAATGACTAAAGATATTTTTCTAGTATATGGAGGATCTGAATTGAAACTAGAAGGTTATACAGATTCTAGTTTTCAATCAGATCCAGATGATAGCAAATCCACATCAGGATATGTCTTCACCCTGAATGGTGGTGCAGTGAGTTGGAAAACTATAAAGCAGCCAATAGTAGCTGACTTAGTCACTGAGACAGAGTACATAGCTACAAGTGAAGCCATTAGGGAAGCTGTGTGAATGAAGAAATTCATCACGGAGTTGGGCATGGTTCCTACTATAGAACAACTAGTGTCACTTCATTGTGAAAATACTAGAGTTGTTGTGCAAGTTAAGGAACCAAGGTCTCATAATAGGCCCAAGCACATTCTAAGATGCTTCCACCTTGTTCAAGGACAAGATGTTGTCATGGAATAAGTTGACACAAAGAATAATATAGCAGACCCATTCATTAAAGCATTAGCCAAGCAGCAGTTAGATCGTCACTTAGATTGTATGGGCATAAAATACAAGGGCAATTGCTTTAGTGCAAGTAGGAGTTTGATAGAAAAGTGTCATAAGAGCCAATCATTATGAGAGCCTTTTTGTAAACTTCCAACTCAAGTATGATATATTTTCATATTAATAAAGGCAGTGATTCATCATATACTGTTGTATCATGTTTCTGATGATTATGATGAACCCCATAGAATAGGGCAATGGAATTAGGGTTATGATAAAATAACAGTGAGACCTAATTCTTATAAACCTTAATGTAGAATGTTCCTAGTCATTGGACCATCGATTCGGGGATCGATGAATCCAGAAAGACTAGATTATCCTATGTATGCTCAGTTGATGAGGGTGGTTGATCTCAGAACCACTTGTGTAGAGATACTAATACAAGGATAAGGGTGCTCATCAGAGTATGAGTACACTGAAACTGATCCGCACCGGGATTATCTTATGGAAGTCTTACTACTTGTCAAAAGATAGATCCCAGAGTAGAAGTTGTGCATGTGATCTTTAGACCTGAGATCACCATGGTTCCTTGTGCACACTAAGCCATACTTTGGTTCATACTCATTCATGGCATTGCGATATGTACGAGGTGTTCTGGGTATGGTGGAAGGTGTACGAAGGATGTGAGTGGACCAATAAGGAATCAATCATTCCTAGTAAGAGGAATTGTTATCCCATGCAATCTCTTCGATGAGAGACTCAAGGAGCCTTTGATCAAAGCAGGATAAGATTAGTGGAATATAATCAGTCATCAGCTGAGTCCTCATTATCGAGCTGAGATTCGATATGATTAAGTGTTAGGGTTTGACATCTATCCATACCTATCACTTAATCGGGATAATGGGAGATCGAAAGATTGAATTGCATGGTAACTTACTACTGAAGGATATTTTGATATTTTCTACCAAATTCTTCATCTTCCAGGTAGGCATGACACGTTGCTAGATGTCAATCTTATCTTGTAGGTTTTTATGAACCAATTGATTTGGTTTCATGAGTCAATTCGATGTGTGATTCGAATTGGACAATTAGGTGAGCCAATTTGACCTAATTAGGTCAATCGGGTTCGATCGGATCGAATCGGCTCAAACCTAAACCTACTGCTGGCTAGATGTGGAACCCAATGGGTCACACACAATAGAGACTTGGCCAAGGAAGTCATTCATGATTTAATTAGGGTCATAGGATCCTAATTGGTTAGCCGGATTACATACTAGCATATGTAGGCTAACCTAATTCCTAACCCAATTGGATTGGATTCGGTTGCTTGCTAATTGGGCTAACCTAATTATGGGAGACCTAAATTAGGTTAAGTCCTAAGTGGGGCTAGCCAATTCAGAGCTTGATCTGATTTTAATTTGGGCTTAAGGGTATTTTAGGCGCCATATATGAAGAGTCCCAATGGCATGGGACTCTTGGTACCTAAATGATACCTTAACTTCAAAAAGGCACAGAATGAGCTATAGACCTCTGATTTGAAACTAAATTATATGGTCAGAAAGATTATTTAATGCTCTTTCCAATGACACCCATATTGCATTTATTTCACTGATCAATATTTGTTGCTTTGGGTGGAGAGAGAAGTGGGAAAGAAAAGTGGCGCCCTTTTGGCGCACTCGGGAGAAGTATGGCGCGTGCAGAAGGACTAAGAGTCCTTCTGCAGATAAAACTCTGGGAGCTTCATCAAAGTGGTGCCTCTTCACTTTGTCCCCACACCTCTTGGAGAGGATTGACCGGTCATAGAAGTGGAAGGGGCGGCGTGAAAGCAGAAAGAAAAATGGGCGTGCAGATGAAGAGTCGCTTCTCTTCATGTGCGCGCGCACTATTCTGAGGCAGAGTCCTTCTGCCCTTAGGACTCTGCCTATTCCATGCCCTTCAAGATTGAAAGGATGCCTCCTTCCATTCTTCATAATCGGTATATGCCACATGGCATATGGGGAACTGCTCTGGAAAGGGAAAGAACATCAAATAAGACTCTTGAAGCATGAAGAGCTTTATCAGACATGAATAATCATATCTGATAAGGAGTCTCGGGATACTTTTCACGCCCCATCTAAATCTATATAAAGGGGGTACGATGAAATGAGACTAGAGATTTTCGATCATCAGAAACAGAAGTCCATTTTCCCGAGAGTTATCTGAGTGTCTCTTTCTGTTATCTCCCTCCCTCCTTCTTTTAAGACAAGACTTGTCTTGTTAAGACAAGGTCTTATCTTTTAGGACAAGGCTTTGTCTTAGAACATAAGCCTAAGGGGTCCTAGGGGAGGGTTGTCCTAAAGCCAAGAGTGCCTTAGGAGAGTGTCCAGAGAGCCCTACAGTAGGACAGGGTATCCTACAGTGGTCAAAGGTCCAAAGGCTGTCCTGAGAGTCCTATTGAAGCAAGCAACCCTGGTAGGGATTCTTCCTTGGTTCAAGTCTCGTGTGGATCACCGTTGGAGGGCTTGCACTTGTGAGCCTCATGGAAAGGATTGGATTTAGCGATCCAGGTATGTTAATTGACTTTATTTTATGATTCATTAGTTGTAATTGTCCAAGGGGTTCCTGGAAATCAGGGTTTTTTATACATGTTATACATGTTAGGGTATCATGCTATGAAATTTTATTTTGAAAGTCAATTCTGCATGCTGCATGATCCCCGTGACCCTGGGAGAATTTCCATCACTGAGCCCATTAGAAGCCCTAGTCAGTACCCAGGATCTAGCTAAGCCTATCCAAGTTGACCCAACCTGAATCGCCCCAGTCCGAGCCATCCCGACCCGGGTCGACCCCAGCCCAGTACCCCTATAGCCCGCAGAGAGGATATAGGTAGGTCTATAGAGGTTCATAGGAGTCCCAATCCCTACAACGTGTGTTTAGGTGCCACAAAATGGGACATTATGCTAGCTAGTGCCCAGTCAAAGCCCTACATATAGGTGAGCTAGATGAGGATGAGTCTGAACCCATAGTCAAGCTTGAAAGTGAGGTCTACGAAGTTGAGACCCAATTACTAGATGAGTATGATGGAGAGGAGGAAGTGCTTGAGTCTGAGGATCTGTTAGGAGTGGTCAGGTGCATCTTGATCCAAATCCAAACTAAGGAGCAAGAAGATTAGCATAGGACTAACATCCTACTAACCTTTGTCATGTTAGGGAAAAAGGTGTGCAAGATCATAATAGATAGTAGAAGTTGTGTCAATGCCATCTCTGCTAATGCAGTTAAATATTTAGGATTGACCGCAGTTCCCCATCCTAGCCCCTATAAGGTCTCATGGATAGATTCCACCTCGATCCCAATCAAGTCTAGGTACCAAATCTTGATTAAACTGTAATCATATGAAGAGAAGATTTGGTGCGACGTCCTTCCCATGGGAGTCAGTGGTATCTCTTAGGTTGACCATGGCTTTACGATCATGATGCAACCCTATTTGGTCGAACCAACATCTGTGCCTTTAGTCACCATGGGAATAAGTTTGTGATCCATTCGACTCTTTCTAGAGATCCAGTTAAGAGAGGGTCTAGCAGCCTTAAGGAAAAGAAAACAGGAGTTAATCTGATTAAGGCTAAGGAACTAGAGAAGAAGATTACTAAGGGTAACCCTATTTGGATCTTGACCACCAAAGAAATTCATGAGCTAACCCAAAGGGAACACGCTCCAGAAGTAGTTGAGGCTCTAAAGGAGTTTGAGGATGTCTTTCCTGATGAATTACCTAATCAATTACCATCCCTTAGAGACATTCAGCATGCCATAGACTTGGTCGCAGGAGCCACTTTACCAAACCTTCCATACTATAGGATGAACCCCACTGAGCATCAAGAGTTACAAAAATAAGTGGGAGAATTACTTAGGAAGGGTTTCATTAGAGAGAGCTTAAGTCCATGTACAGTCCCTGCACTACTGACTCCTAAGAAAGATGGTTCCTGAAGGATGTGCATAGATAGTAGAGCCATCAACAAGATTATGGTGAAATATAGATTTCCCATCTCCTGATTAGACGATATGCTAGATATGATGACCAGTGCTATAGTTTTCTCAAAGATAGATCTTAAGAGTGGCTATCATCAGGTTAAAATTAGGCCTGGGGATGAGTGGAAAACCACGTTCAAAACTAAGGATTGTCTACTTGAGTGGGTTGTGATGCCTTTTGGGCTATCGAATGCACCAAGTACATTCTTGAGGATCATGACCCAAGTCCTGAAGGAGTACACCAAAAAATTTGTAGTGGTCTATTTCGATGATATATTGATCTATAGTAGGACTAAAGAGGACCACCTTACTCATCTTAGGTTAGTGTGTCACACCCTTAGAGAGAATAGCCTCTATGCCAATCTCAAGAAGTGTGATTTCATGACACATAGGGTTATCTTCCTAGGTTTCATTGTCACCCCAAAGGAGTTTCAGCAGACCCTGAAAAGGTTAGGTCTATTGTCGAGTTGCCTGCACCCACTAATGTCCACGATGTTCGAAGCTTCCATGGCCTAGTAACCTTTTACAGGAGATTCATTAGAGATTTTAGTACCATAGTCGCACCCATTACAAACTGCATTAGGAAAGACACTTTTGAATGGACCAAAGCAGCTGACAAGGCCTTCCTAGAAATTAAGGATAAGATGACCCATGCACCTATCCTTAGGTTACCAGACTTCTCGAAGGTGTTTGAGGTCGTGTGCGATGCCTCGAGAGTAGGAATAGGTAGGGTACTGAGTCAAGAAAGTCATCCAGTAGCCTTCATTAGTGAGAAGCTGAATGAGGCTAAACTTATGTACTCTACCTATGACAAGGAATTCTATGCGGTAGTCCAGGCCCTTAGATATTGGAGACACTATTTACTACCGTAGGAGTTTGTCTTATATTTTGACCATGAGGCACTCCGGTTCCTAAACTTCCAAAAGAAGCTTAACCCTAGGCATGATAAATGGATCGAGTACATCCAAGAACACCTTTGTCCTAAAACACCATGTTGGAATAGAAAACAAGGTAGCAGGCACCCTTAGCCGTAGGTCTATGCTTTTGAGTTTGGTTAGCACTGAAGTCATAGGGCTCAATCAATTAAAAGATGAGTATAAGGCCTGTCTTGATTTCGATGACATTTATTCGACCATTAGGCTAGGACCATTCAGTATCCATAGCGAGTATACCATTCAAGATGGCTACCTGTTCAAGGACAATAGGCTCCGTATCCCTAGGACATCACTTAGAGAATTCTTGATTTGGGAGACCTATGTCAGGGGATTAGCTAGTCACTTTGATAGGAATAAGACCATCTTAGCGATAGAGGACTAGTTTTATTAGCCAGGACTGAAAAGGCATTGTTGCCCAGAAATGGAGCCCAAGAGGGGGGGTGAATTGGGACTTTCAAAATATTTAAATAATTATGTGCTGGTCTTGAAGTGTTTGTGAAACAAAGTGATTTAGCTCTAAAAGATATGCAGTTGATAACAGCAAATTAAAAGCAAGGAATAAAGAGCAAGCAATATAGTGAGCAATCACAAACAAATATAAAGTTTTATAGTGGTTCGATGCAACCTAAGTAAAGGTGAAGCAATTCATGCAAGCAGGGTAGAAAAGATGCATTTTAAAAAAAGCACAGCGGAAGGCTCGCTAGATAGATCAAAATGATCTACCGATCTGCCTGCAATAGGATTTAGTATAATGATCTAGCATGCAAGCAAAACATCAACAGAGAGAAACATACAAACATACAAAGTACCATACCTTAATATCTCTGAAAGTACTGAGAAGAAGGATGAGGGCGCTCGAGCCACACAAGTGTCTGGCCTTTATAGGTGATCACACCAGGGCTCGACTCTGATCAACTCCCTCGAAGTGCTGGCTCTTCGGGATCTATCAGGCCGATCTTTTTCTTCCAGGAAGACAAGGAGGAGTGGTGGAACCCTTCCCAAGAAATACTCTTCCCAAGACCTAGCTTGAATGCTAGGTTTCTCACACCCAATCCCTAGTCCTCACTAAGCCCTTCTTCTTCTTCTCTTTTCTTTTCTCTCTTGCTGTTGTTGTAACCTGTTGCAGCCTCTACAATGACCTTCATTTATAGGGATAGCCATGAGAGGGAGAAAGAGGAAGGAGGAGTGATTGGGGGAGAGAGTCAAGGGCCATTCCAAATGGATCCAAGCCAAAGAAAGTAAGTATGACTATCATACCAAGAAAGCTTGGAGCTAAAAATGCCCAAAAACATGGATTTTGAATTCAAAATTCGAAGTTAAATATTCCAAAAATTCTTCCCAGAAATCTACTCATCGCAGCAAGTGTCGACACTTGCAAAATGCCAAGTATCGACACTTCCCTAAGTGTCGACACTTATAAAAATTCTAGTGTCGACACTCGGAACATGGTCAATCATATTGACCTCCGGTGATGGCAAACGATTCTCAATCATCGATCAGCCTTAAGATCATATAGAAACTCCTATGGTGTGTGACCCCATAGGTTTGAACACTAAGCCAGTAGCACTGGAACATTTTCAGTACCAATCAAAGTCCTCATCTAGCAATGAGACCCGACATTCGGATAGGTCGAAGATGCAGAGCACCTCACAAGAACCTCTGGCATATGGTTACCACATAATTCATCCCTTTGACCTCATAATGCTCAGGATAACCTAGAGTTTGACTGCCAACCCTAATTTGGTTTATCTAGATCATGTCTCAACTTTACAAGTTCTGTGGCTCCTCACAAGAACTACCCTGGCCAAGGATTTGCTAAATTGAGACACAGTGAATCATTCACTCCAAATTATTTGGAGGGGTCAATTCCATCTTGATCCACCACCACTCTACAAGTACTTGACTACACCCAGAAACCTTTCATCACTAGATTAGAAATCTAGGTTGTCCGGCATCAAAGTATAGTGAGTTACTTGCAAGCTACCAAGGTGATCTCAGGTCTAAGGGATACATATATCCATATCCCTTCGCGAGCAACCCTTTGGTAGAAGGAAGCTCCGCAGATGATCACGTTTAGTGAGATATCATACATATCACTTGCATGTCACACCAGTGTCTCCACGCTCCTTGGTTAAGAGGACAACCAATAAATGTGACATACAATAATTTACACTTGATACATTGTTGTCCTATAACAATGTATTATTTGGTTGTGAACTAGTTTAAGAACTACTTGATATATCCTCTTTATATCAAACAATGTAGTTTTAAGGACTCCATCATACAAGAGTTCATGCCAAAAAAATGTAAATATGATGAATAGCCAAAAAGAATAACTTTTATTAAAAATCATATACAGTTACAATGTAGCACAACCGTCTACAGCCTAGCCAATTAGTATAAAATCTCATTCCCATTTTTTGTTTATAATAGTCAAACTCTTGAGTTTCGACGACCTTAGTGAAGGGGTTAGCCAGGTTCTCCTTTCCATCGATCTATTGAAGGTTAATGTCACCTCGTTCCACGATCTCTCGTACAAGGTGATAGCACCGTAGAATATGCTTTATGCGATGATGAGACTTCGGCTCTTTGGCTTGAGCAATGGCTCCAGTTTTGTCGCAATACAGTAGAACAAGACCATCTAGGGAAGGTGCCACTCCCAGTTCACCATGGAACTTTCGCAACCACACAGCTCCTTTGCTGCATCTGATGCTGCAATGTACTCTGCTTCATATACTGAGTCCGCCACAATAGGTTGCTTGGGACTTTTCCAGCAGATAGCTCCTCCATTCAGGGTAAAGATAAATCCTGACACACTCTTGCATTATCCTTATCTGACTAGAAACTGGAGTCAGTATATCCCATAAGTTTCAAGTCAGATTCTTCAAAAATTAGCCATTGATCCTTAGTATTTCGTAAATACTTAAGGATGGTCTTTACCACTTTCCAATGAGCTTCACCTGGGTCAGACTGGTATCTGCTCACTATGCCTAGTGAGTATGCCACGTCTGGTCTAGTACATGTCATGGTATACATGATAGAATTCACTGTCGAAGTATATGGGATTCTACTCATATGCTCTCTCTCTTTAGGAGTTGTCGCATAATTCTTTTTGGAGAGATCAATTCCAGTGCCTATCGGGAGATAGCCCTACTTAGGATTTTTCATGCTGAATCGTTTCAGCACGGTGTCGATGTACGTAGACTGGGATAGTCCCAGAAGCCTCTTAGATCTATCTCTATAGATCTTCATACCCAGTATGTAAGAGGCTTCACCCAAGTCCTTCATAGAGAACTGAGATGACAACTAGACCTTTATTCCTTGTAGTGTTGGGATATCATTCCCGATTAAGAGAATGTCATCCACATACAACACAAGGAATACAAGCACAGAACCATTAGCTCATTTGTAAATGCAAGGTTCTTCTCCGTTCCTAACAAAGCCATATGACTTGATACACTTATCAAATCGCATGTTCCAACTCCTTGATGCTTGCTTCAATCCATAGATGGACTTTTGAAGCCTCACACCTTTGACTCGTCTGTGGATGGAACCCTTCAGGTTATATCATATACATCTCCTCTTCCAGCTCACTATTCAGGAAAGCTGTTCAAACATCCATTTGCCAGATTTCATAGTTAAAGTGTGCCGCTAAAGCAAACATGATCCGAATGGCCTTGAGCATTTCCACAAGAGAGAATGTCTCATCATAGTCAATACCACAACATTGACGATATCCTTTGGCAACCAAACGAGCTTTATAGGTCTCCACTTGCCCGTCTGCGCCTCTTTTTCTTTTAAAAATCCATTTGCACCCAATGGGTTTATCCCTTTAGGTGGATCAACCAATGTCCATACATTGTTGATCTCCATGGACTCCATTTTGGATTTCATGGCTCCTAGTTATTTCTCAGAGTTGGACCTCTGCATCGCATCCATATAGGTGATCGGATTCTCATTGTTCTCATCGAGTTCAATGGGATCACCGTCCCAGACCAAGAAATCGTAGTATCTGTTCGATCGACTCGATACCCTACCAGATCTCCTTAATGGTTCTTGTACGGGCTCTGGGTGTGATATAATCATAGCCAATTCTAAGTTGTCCCTTAAGTATGTTGATTCTTCTACTTGTTGAACTTCACAAAGTTCAATCTTAGCGGCTATAGTCCCTTCACCAAGGAACTTCTTTTTCATAAAGATAGCCCTAAGACTGACGAACAACTTTTATTCCTTAGCTAAGTAGAAGAACTACCCCTTAGATTCTTTTGGATACCCAACAAATAGGCATCAGTCAGACCTAGGTCCAAGTTTGTCATTTCAAAATGTTTTATATAAGCCGGGCACCCCCAGACCTGAAGGTATGATAGTGTCGGCTTACGTCCAGTCCATATCTCATTTGGTGTTTTACTAATGGACTTACCTGGAGCCCTATTCAGAAGGTAACAGGCTAATTCTAAAGCATATCCCCAAAAGGATAGCGATAGAGAAGCAAAGCCCATCATGGATATAAGCCTAATCGCCCCATCGATCTGATCCCCTTACCCATCCATGCACGAGTTTCAGAGTCTGTAGAGTCATTCGCATAGCATATTAGAGACTTGCATAAGGACATTAGCCAAAAGATTAATCTAAGTAATGAAACATATAAGAAACTGACTAATTCCCAAAAGAGAGCCAAAGAGTTTGATGTAGGAGATTCTGTAATGATTAGGCTTAGGCTTGAGCGGTTCCCACCAGGGACCGTTAAGAAGTTACATGCTCACGGAGCTGGATCCTTTAGAGTGATTAAGAAAGTAGGACCTAATGCCTATATGCTGGATTTGTCCTCGGATTTTGGTATTAGCTCGACTTTCAATATCTCAGACTTAGTCGAGTATAGGGAGCCGGCAACGATACCCAACGAGCCATTTGGGCCTGACTATCCTTTGAGAGTGAACCAGATCCTGAGTGTCCACCTCTAATTTTACTTGAGAGAGGAGAACAGATCGAGCGTATCCTGGACGACCAAGCTATCACGACCTGGGACAAAGGCTATCAGCACTACCTTGTCTATTAGCAAGGTTGACCAGAGTCTGGGGATTTGTGGATTACCCGAGAGGACCTGCAATGCCTCGACCCAGACCTCCTTTAGAGATACCAGAGCCAGACAAACCCTTATTCGATAGGATCGAGTTCCTCCCACCCTGGGAGAATTGATACGGGCACCAGGTAGAGGCTCCTCAACCCTTTGTGGTTATCTGACTAATTTTTTTCTTTTGAATTGTGTCCTGTAATAAGGGCTTAGCCCATTTAAGTCTTATTTTGGCCCTTGAGTCATGTTGTTGGGCCTTGTTACATGTATTAATGTTTGACTCATGCCATTAGGGTTTGAGCTAGTCTTGGCTCACTTGAGCCATGAGTTTGTATTAAGTCCAGTCCAATCCAGCAAGAGGAAGATTCAAGCCATTGATGAACCCCAACTAGTGTGGCACCTTGATAATTACATGGAGTCCCGGTCACACCTTGGATCGCACCACACTAAGGTTACATGGAGGATTACATGAGGTCAGCCCAATATTTGGTATCCACATGACAACACATCACTTCTATACTCAAGCACACCAACTCCACATGCCAGCATGACAAGAAGGAAAGTTAAAGCAGATAAACATGAATCCCATGATTCATGCCAGCTTGCTTAGGAAAGAAGTGGTCCATCCCAAGCCAAGAGAAGAAAGAAGTTGGCGCCCTTGGTCCTCCCCTTGGGCTGCTCACTACATACCATATAGGGAGGATAGTGTTTAGTTTTCTACCATGTATTCAAGCCACCAAGAGAGAAAGTTTGGGGCACCACCTTTCATGAACTTCATACCTTGTACTCCTTTACTTAAGCCCCAAGTCTTGTATGCCTATATAAAGGTCCCATGTAAGAACTTTTGAAAAATAATGAATGAATGAATGATATATGAGTTTTCCTACTCTTCTCCTTTGGCTTGTGCATCGATCTCCATTTGGGAGAGCAATTCTTTGCTTGCGAGCATCGAGGGGTGGAGGCCCTACCTATCCAGTCCCTGCGCCAACCCTGAAGTCCTAGCCGCCAGCCCTTCATCCAAACCCTGGCCGACCACCAAGATGACTTCTCTTGGCCACCAACCCCTCTTCCCTCTCTTCCTTTCATCCTTTCCTATTTCTCATAATTTTTCCTTACTCTTGTATAGGTGCTTTGCAGGTCCCTCTGGTTTCACGAGGATCGGACTTTGTTTGCCTTGCCTTCGAAGGAGCGAATGAAAAGCTGGCAAGCCTGCGGTTGATAGCTTTGTCCTACAGGCCGCATCCGAGAGCAGAGGGAACTCTTCATCGGGCACTTCCACCATTACCAGGTACACACTTTCATACTTCTAAGTAGAATTATTGAAGGAGAGCTAGCCCTACCGGGGTTTCCAAACCCTGGGGTCCTAGTTTCTTCGCTATTTACGGTCTTCTTTGCATGCTAGTGCTTCTAAGTCCTTACTTAGTCCCTTTAATCTCTTCTTTGGCTTGATTTTGGGATAACCTAAAGCCACTTAATTCTCTACAAGTAGCTTTGCATGCATTGTAGTCCCACATCACTTACGGAGAACTATCTTGAAGCACTACAGTGATAGTGCCTTGGATAGTAAATATTCATGCTTTCCCACTGATATTTCTAGGTTTGAGGCCTCGAGGAGCAATCTCGGTGCCCCTAACACTTCTGGGAGTCCTTCCTTCGGGTGGCAGGTAACTATCAAGCTTGCAAGGCCAAAACTGAAGAGCACGGGTGCGTAGCCTTCGAGGTGATTGTTCAGGTATATGGGAGGTGTATTACCTGAATCACCGTTGTTTGATTGATTGATTTTCTTTTCATATCATCCTTAATAATATGGTGTTATCCAAATCTAATATAGCTATCTTGTCATTTATACTTCTGTTGCCCAGTAAGCAACCCAAGAGAGGGGGTGAATTGGGTCTCTAAAAAATTAATTTAAGCTAACTTAATATGACTTGATACAAAGCAAAGCAATCCAATTCAATAAATATATATAAGCAAGGTACTATGATTCAAATGCAATGCTCCAAAATATAAGTGCAGCAAAAATTAAGTGCAATAAATAAAGAGCAAGGAGAGAGAGATCAAGTAATCACAAACACCAAAAGCTATAATGGTTCGGTGCCAACCAATGCACCTACATCCACTCCCCAAGATCTTCTTGGAAATTCACTATAATCACACGATTATAGCCGATTAGTTTTCCAGGCTCACTAATCAAAACCTGACTTATTTTTACAAGGCTCACAAGTTATAACCTCACTTGGTTTTATAAGCTAACCAAGAACCTAATTAATTTTCACAAGGCTAACCAACAACCTCCCTTGATTTTCCGGGCTAACCAAGAACCTTAGTGGTTTTGCGGGCTTACCACTAACCTAATTGGTTTTCCAAGGCTTACCAATAACCTCACTTGGTTTTACAATAGGCTAACCAAGAACCCTTATAAGAAATAAAGTTTAGAAATAAAGAACCAATATAAGCTTTTAATAACAAAGCGAATATGTCGATGTAGAGTTGCTTTGCTCTTGTTGAAGCCTTTTGAATGTCCAAGATTGAATGATCTTCAATGCTCTTGATGGCTTTTGAATGCTTGGAGGCTTTCTTTAGGTTGAAGGTAGTTGAAACTTGAATGAATAGGAGTTAAGGATCTTCTTTCTTCTTTTCTCTCAAAACTCTTTAATGGTATTCAATCTCCTTTTTTTTTATTTGATTTGGAGCAAATAAATACCCTCCCAAGGCCTCAAAATCGAAATCTAGCCATTACACTTGAAAAACTAGCCGTTTGAGACATTTTGGATGAGTTATGCGTTTGAAAAAACTAGCTGTTACTGTTGCCAGAACTCCATGTATCGACACTTCCTTAGTTGAGTGACACATAGTTCAAAAAGCTCCATTCAGATTCTCTGGAAATCTTAGATGTGTCGACACCTTCTCATTTGAGTCAACACCTTAAATCGACACCTTGCTTCCATGTGTTGACACTTCAGCTGCTCGTTCAACTTTTGCAAGTTCTGTGGCTTGAAAGTCTCAGGCAATTTGTTGATCTATATATCGACGCCTTGAGTCGACACTTCAGGTCTATATGTCAACACTTCATCTGTGCCATTTGAAACTTTGCTGCATATCGACCTAAGTCGACACTTCATTCTCATGTGTCGACACTTCATGTCATGTGTTGACACTTTGAGTCGACACTTTACTGAAAAACACACAAAAACTGTTGAATTTGAGATGGAACAAGTTTCCACTTAGCTTGGCCATCCATTCAACCATCTCTTAAGTGTCCAAGTCCTTTTTGAGCAAACTTTTCCTTCAAACTTGGCTTCTTCAAGACAATTTAGCTTCTTCAAATTTTATGAGCACCTTTTTAATAAAAACACACTCAAAGCAAATCATTAGTTCTCAACTTATACTTAACTATTTTGCTTATCATCAAAATCAATTAGTGGAGTCAACAATCTCCCCCTTTTTGATGATGACAAAATTCTTAAGTATAAATTGCTTTAAAAATAAAACTTTAAGAGAATTGATCAAGGTGCATAACATTGAAAGCATTAAGTATATCAACATTACTTGCATTAAAGATATGCCAATTCAGAATACAAGTAATAGAGTTAGAGCTTGTTACAAAGATAGAGTATAAGAACTTTGATATTTATTTAAATGCAAAGAAGGCATGTATCATGATACTTTGCAAGAAATTTCAGCCAACAACAAAGCTCCCCCTGAATCAATGATTCATAACAAAATTTGTAAAAATCTTTTCAAACATTGAAAGAGGGGTTTTAAGGGTTAAATTTGCTTTGAAAGGATTTTCAAATGAACAAAAAGTAAAGCTCCCCCTTTCTTAAGGAATTTTGTAAATGATTTTCAATTCAGGTTTTTCAAAAATTTGTCTATCCTTTATATCAAAATTATTCCACTTTTATTTTGTGAAATATTCATTTATACTTAAATCTCATTAAATTACTCTCCTTTTTTGTTATCATTAAAAATGTAGGGAAACATATAAATCGAATAGTCAAGAAATAGCATTGATATAATAAATTCATTTTCTAAACTGTATCCCTTTTTGTCTTTAAGAAATTTATTCAATTAAAAGTGAAGACATTGAGGTATAAAAGCAATTCAAGATATAACATTCATTTTCATCATAAGTATAGAGATGAGGAACAACAAGGTTTTCATATAAACTTAGAGTTTGTACAGCAAACTGAAACATAACAAAGATAAAAGTACATATAAGCACAAAAACAAACAATCTAAAAGTACATAAAATCCTAATCCTCATCCAAAGACTCATCAGAAGATGAACTGATCTCAATCGGTCCGGTATTAGTAGAAGATCGAGCTCGCGGCCATCTTGATCGAAGATCTCTAAGTCTGGTCCTGGTCGGCTGTGGAAGGGTACGACGACCACATCCTCTGCGACGAGTATATGTCCGACCTCTGGTTGGAACAGTAGAGGTAGGAACTATGTCCTCCGCAGGAACGGAAGTGATCGGGTCAATCAACTCAGCAACCTCAGGAAGAGGTGTGCGATCAAAAAAAGGTCCAAAGTCAAGATGCTGAAAGCCGGGTGTATAAAACCCAAGCTCTCGAATGAGTGATGCAGTATGAAGGATGGGAGTATCAGTAATCTATGAGTCAAAAGTGGGGGTCTCAGCTGATGTAATAACAGGCATATCAAGGACAGTAGTATCAGCTGTAGAATGTATCAATGTATCAACAGTGGGGGTCTCAATGATAGGTGTATGAACAAATGATGTATCAATATCAAGGGAATCAATATCAGGTAAATCAATAACAGGTGTATCGATAACTGGAGTAAGGATAGGAATGGGAACAGGTGTGCGATCATCCGATCTAAAAGGAGAAGATGGAATAGGAATCTGGACAGGTGAACAAGATGGGTTAACAGGGCTCGTAGGCAAGTCATCCATCACCTCCTCAATTGGCTCTGAAGTAAGATCAGCAATATCAAATCGGTCTGAGTCAGTCTTTTCATTTCCATCATCATCTCCAATGACTGTATCACCAATAGTCTCATCAACTCTAATAGCAGTATCAGCACCAGTATCACTGTCAACAATATCATCAGCTGGTGCAGGAGCAGTTACATGAGCAGGAACAGGAGCAGCATCAATAGTCGGAGCACTCATTGAAGATCTGGACAGTGCATAAAGAATAGCCGAGATGCCATCACTAAGTCCAATATGGCTCTCTCTCGTCTCAGCTATGAATACGTCAAGAGCTGCCTCATGATGAATACATCAATCTCTATGCGTCTGACTCTGTCCTCTAGACTATCTGAAGTCTCTGGTGTCTCCGTTTATGCTGGCTGAGGCTGTGCAGATGTAGAAGGACCAGACTGAGGAGCAACTGCTGGCTGCGCTACTGTCCCAGGCTATCTCGTTGGGTCCAGCCTCGCCTGAAAGAATCCGCTCCTCCTCTACTGTGTCATCATCATCAGCTCGATCCTCGGCCTGACCTGATATCCTACGTGTCCACTGATCTCGGACCAAATGATAGCCCATCCGATGCAATGACCTAATGTCATATACATTAATATGAATGAGTGTACGATAGGGCTCATCCTCAAAGCTGATTCCATACTCCCGAAATAACAATGTCAGTCCCATGCCATACTGTAAGCAGAGCCTCTGGCTAGTCGACGCCTCTGTAATCTGATGTATCTTCAGAACTAGAATGTATAATGGCATGCACTGAACCAGTGAGACCATCACGAGCAACTCCTACTCGGTGCTATAGTCGAAACGTCCGGCCTTCGATAGAACAATCCGGGCAACGATATGGTGCAGTAGTCTCATCTCCGCAGACAACCTGGATGCTGGACAGTGGCTCCCTCTGGTAGTATGTCAGACTCGAAAATGTACTGAAGACCACTGACTCGATCCATCATACTATCAACAACTAATCCGGTCATAGGTATATCCCATACTCTGATTAGAATCTCTGAAGAAATGGGGATATCCCTCCTCTGACCTGTGCAATCCAACCATCTGCTCCGCGGGCGAGTGATCCGTAGAACTCTCTCATTAGCCCGGGATAATATCTCTCACTAAGAGAACAAAATGTGGTTAGACCAGCCTATCGAATCCACTCTCCAATCCAGAAATGCTGCTGGTCAACAAAAGAGAAATCCACTCGGCATCCTTCAACCACTGTCTTCGAGCTCATCCAGCTAGACGGAACAAAAAGTGAACATACGGGTGGATCTGCAGCTTTAGACTCATGTCAGGCCTTCGTCCTTCGCTCTTCCTCTTGGTTTGACTGACAAGGTCGACGAACAACTTGCTTGCGAGGACCCATTGCTTAGATTCAAAGATTGGGCAAGATTTTTGGTAGAAATTTGGGTTTCTAGGGTTTAGAAATCAAAAACCTAGGAAGGAATCCAACAAAAATGGCTACCAAACATCTAAATCCAAGAAAACGATGGGCAAAAGCAACAAAATGGAAAGATGAACAGTAAGGGTACCTTGCAACCTAGTGTCAGCTCGGAGGAGAAAAAAAAAATTGGAAAAAAAATGGTTCGGAAACCCTTAAATCTCAGTCCACTGTCGTTCATGTGTCGGCTCACGCATGTGTCAACACATTTTGGTGTCGACACATAAATGTGTCGTTTCAACGAGTTAAAAACCAAAAAATCAGGGATTTCACAGGCAGATCAAAATCAATTGAGATAGGATATATCTAGAGTCAAATCAACAATGATCAAACATGATTTATCATGAATAAGGTCAAATTGATCTAGTTTGAGTCAAATTATGGGAAAGATTTAATCAAACATATCGATGATCCGGAGCTCTCTTCTAATCATACAGAATCGATCTTCTAGAAGAGGTTTAGTCAAAATATTAGCCAATTACAATTCAGTACAAATAAATTCAAGCAAAACATCATTGTTTTCTACATGATCCCTAATAGAATGATGTCTAATTTCAATGTGCTTACTCCTAGAGTGTTGAACAGAATTTTTAGTCAAACAAATAGCACTGGTATTATCACATTTAATAAAAGTTCTAGCTAACTTGATTCCAAAGTCTTCAAGTTGTTGCTTAACCACAAGATTTGAGCACAACAACTTCCTGCTACAATATACTTAGCCTTAGCTGTGGATAGTGCAACCGAAGCTTGTTTCTTGCTAAACTATGAGATTAAGTTCACTCCAAGAAATTGACAAGTTCCACTAGTACTCTTTCTATCTAATCTATAACCAGCAAAATCTACATCATAATATCCAATTAATTCAGCAGATGAATTTCTAGCATATCCTAAACCAATACTAATAGTACCAGACAGATATCTAATAATGCGCTTAACAGCCATAATATGTGGTTCTTTAGGTTCAGACTGATATCTACCACACATGCAAACGCTAAACATTATATCTGGTCTACTAGCAGTTAGATACAATAAGAAGCCTATCATATCTCTGTATAACTTTTGATCTACTAATTTATCATGTTCATCTTTATCAATTCTACAAGAGGGGCTCATAGGTGTACCTATTGGTTTAGTAGTCTCCATTCCAAAATTCTTAATAATTTCTCTTGTATACTTAGCTTGGTTAATGAAGATACCATCTGTAGTTTGCTTGATCTAGAGTCCGAGGAAGAAATTGAGTTCTTCCATCATGCTCATCTCGAACTCACCCTGCATTAACTTAGCAAACTTTTGACAAAAGATTTTATTAGTAGCACCAAAAATAATATCATCAACATATATTTCTACTACTAATAAATCATTATCTTTCTTTTTCAAAAATAGAGTCTTATCAACATTTTCTCTAGAAAATTCATTTTCAATCAGAAATTTGCTTAGTCTTTCATACCATGCTCTAGGTACTTGCTTTAATCCATAAAGTGCTTTATGTAATTTAAAAACATGATCAGGATGTGCATGATTTTCAAATCCAGGTGGTTGTTCAATAAAAATTTTTTTAGTTATAAAACCATTTAAGAAAGCACTCTTAACATCCATTTGAAATAATTTGAAATTCATAAAACAAGCAAATGCTAGTAATAGCCTAATTGCTTCAAGTCTAGCAACAGGAGCGAAAGTTTCATCAAAGTCAATCACTTCCTCCTGATTGTAGTCTTTAGCAACTAGCCTAGCTTTATTTCTAATAACAATACCATTTTCATCTAATTTATTCCTAAATATCCATTTAGTGCCAATAATTGAAACATTAGATGGTCTTTCTATAAGTGTCCAAACATTATTTCTATCAAATTGAATTAATTCCTCTTGCATAGCATTGATCCAATTAGAGTCTTTTTCAGCTTCTTCAAAATATTTAGGTTCTATTTGAGACACAAATGCTATATAATCACATTCATTTCTAATAGAAGCTCGAGTCTTATCCCTTTAGATGGATCACCTAAGATTAATTCCTTAGGATGTCCATGAGCATACCTCCTTTAGATGGATCACCTAAGATTAATTTCTTAGGATGTCCATGAGCATACCTCCACTCCGTAGGTAGATCTTGATACTTTGGAGTGTCATCTTCTTTCTCATCCTTGTCTTGATTTTTTTCATTTGGTTGAGCTTGATCATTCAATGTCAACTTCTGAAGCTTGTCAGCACCTGCACAATCATCAGATGTATCCTCTTTTCTCGAGGACTTGTTAGTAGATTCTTCAAATATAACATGTACTGACTCTTCTATAACCAAAGTTCATTTATTAAATATTCCGTATGCCCTGCTTGACATAGAGTATCGAAGATACCTTCATCAGACTTAGCATCAAACTTTCCAAGATGATCCTTTCCATTGTTCAAAATAAAACATTTACAACCAAACTAAAAAATATTTCAAGGTTGGTTTTCTTTGGTTCCAAAGTTCATAGGGAGTTTTCTTTAAAATAGGTCGGATTAAAACTCGATTTAAAACATAACATGCTGTATTAATAGCTTTAGCCCAAAAATACCTTGGCAAATCCTTTTCACAAAGCAAAGTGTATGCCATGTCTTCCAAAGTATGGTTTTTCCTTTTAACTACCCAATTTTGCTAATGTGTCATAGGTGCAAAAAAATTGTGTTCTATTTCTTTTTCATTGCAAGAGTTTTTAAAATCTTGATTTTCAAATTCAGTTTCATGATCATTACGAATACAAATGACTAAAACACCTTTTTCGTTTGAAACTTTTCTATAAAATTTTATAAATACAGAAAATGATTCATCTTTTTGTGCTAAAAAAAAATCCATGTAAATCTTGAAAAATCGTCCACAATGACTAATCCATATCTCTTGCCTCCTAGACTTGATGTTCTAGTTGGTCCAAAGAGATCCATATGAAGTAGTTCAAGTGGCCTACTAGTAGTTACAAATCCTTTTGGTTTGAAAGAAGTTTTGACTTGTTTACCAAATTGACATGCTTTGCAAATTCTATCTTTTTCAAAACAAATTTCAGGTAAATCTCTAACTAAATTCTTTTTGCAAAGTTTTGAAATAAGGTACATACTAGCATGCCCTAATCTTTTATGCCATAGCCAACTAGTCTCTTATTTAGTAGAATTCGTAGCCAACTAGTCTCTTCTTTAGTAGAATTCATTACAACAAGGCATTCTCCATTAGGCAAAGATAGATCATCTAGGTCTACCAAATAAATATTTCCATGCATTTTTATAATGAATTGTACTCCATTTATATCCGGACTAGCAATTATGCAATATGATGATTTGAAAACTATTTGAAAACCTTTATCACAAAACTGACTGATGCTTAAAAGATTATGTTTCAAACCATCTACCAAAAGTACATTACTAATACTACTAGAAGGAGTTATGTGAACCTTACTAATACCAATGATTTTTCCTTTACCATTATCACTGAAGGTTACACTCCCTCCATTCAAAGCTTCAAGAGAAGTGAATTGCTTTACATCTCCAGTCATGTGTCTTGAGCAACCACTATCAAGATACCAAACTCTTTTATTCTCCTTGGTTGCAAGACATACCTGCAATAAAATCAAACTTTGTTTTTAGGTACCCAAGCCAACTTGGGTCCTTTAGGGTTAGCATTCAAAATGGTTCCTTTTGGAACCCACACTTTACCAAAAGAAATGATTTTTCTAAAATTACATTGATATGATTTATAACCTAGCTTTTTGTAAGTAAAATAAGTAATGCTAGATGATGCAGGTATAAAAAAATTTTTAAAATACTTTTGTTACTTTTATGGTTTATATCCTAAACCTACCTTATTAAAAATTGCTCTTTGATTGTTTAAGAGTAAATTTAACTTTTCTGAACTATAAGTAAATTTGTCAACAAAAGGTTTTATCTTTTCAAGTTCATTTTTGAATTTATCATTTTCAAGTTCTAAATCCTTGTTTTTCTTTAAAAGATCATTGTTAGAAATAACATTTTTAGGCCTTTTTAAGACTTCATTTTTCATAGACAAAGCATTGTTTTTCTTCTCTAAAACATCTAATTTAGATTTCAAAGAACTAACATCATTAAGTAAAGAGTTGTTTTCAAAAGAAAAATTATTTGCATGTTTTTTCAATTTCTTGTTTTCAGATAAAACTAATTTATATTCATGCATAAGCTCTTCAAAAGCATTTCTAAGTTCATCAAAAGTGAAATCAATTTCAGTGTCAGAACTTACCTCATCATTGTCCTGATGTGCTATAAAGCAGAGATTTGCAACTTCAATCTGCTCTTCTTTTGAACTAGAGTCTTTGCTGTCACTCCAAGTGGCGATCATTGCTTTCTTCCTTAATTTTTTTCTTGATTTCTTGAGACGAGGACAGTCAAACTTGTAGTGTCCCAGCTTCTTGCACTCGAAGCATATAGGAACTTCCTTCTCCTTTTCCTTTTTTTTTTCCTTCTCTTTCTCTTTTCCTTTTTCCTTGGATTGATACTTCTTTTTGTAAGAAAATTTTCTTCTCATCATGAATCTTCTAAACTTTCGTGCAAGGAGGGCTTCTTCACCTTCTTCTTCCTCTTCATCTTCAAACTCATCAATTGAGGATTTTTCTTGTATATTTGACTTGAAAGCAATCCCCTTCTTCTTCTTGTCCATGTCCATAGATTTTTGTTTGAGATTGAGCTCATAAGTTATGAGTGATCCCACTAGCTGCTCAAGAGGTAGCTTGTCCACATCCTTTGCTTCTTGAATTACGGTCACCTTCGAATTCCATGATGTTGGAAGTGACCTAAGAATTTTATTCACAAGATCAGTATTAGACATGACTTTATCAAGACTTCTCATACCATTAACTATATTAGTGAATCGTGTATACATATCAGTGATAGATTCATTTGGTTCCATCCGGAACATCTCATATATGTGCACTAGCATATTAACCTTAGTGTTCTTCACTTAATCGATACCCTCATGGGTAACTTCAAGTGTGTCCCATATTTCTTTGGCAGACGTGCATGTAGGTATCCTATTAAATTTACTAGGATCTAATGCACAATAGAAGAGATTCATTGCCTTTGCATTAATCTCGGATTGTTTAATATCATTTTCATCCCAATCATCTTCAAGTTTTGGGATGGAAACACCATTAACCACCACCGAAGGAATATGACGACCTTTATCAACTACTTTCCATAAATTGTAATCAATAGAATGCATATAAATTCTCATCCTAGTTTTTCAATAAGTATAATTTGTTTCATTGAAAAATGAAGGTCTATTTGAGGCTTGTCCCTTAACTACACTAGTACCAATTGGGGCTGCCATAGATCTTTACTCAAGATGGTAAAGCCTATATACTGAGAACAGGGCTCTCATACCACTTGTTGCCCAGTAAGCAACCCAAGAGGGAGGGTGAATTGGATCTCTAAAAAATTAATTTAAGCTAACTTAATATGACTTGATACAAAGCAAAACAATCTAATTCAACAAATATATATAAGCAAGGTACTATGATTCAAATGCAATGCTCCAAAATATAAGTGTAGCGAAAATTAAGAGCAATAAATAAAGAGCAAGGAGAGAGAGAGAGAGATCAAGCAATCACAAATAACAAAAGCTATAGTGGTTCGGTGCCAACCAATGCACCTACATCCACTCCCCAAGATCTCCTTGGAAATTCAATATAATCACACGATTACAGCCGATTAGTTTTTCGGACTCACTAATCAAAACTTGACTTATTTTTACAAGGCTCACAAGTCACAACCTCACTTGGTTTTACGGGCTAACCAAGAACCTAATTGGTTTTCACAAGGCTAACTAACAACCTCCCTTTGTTTTTCGGGCTAACCAAGAACCTTAGTGATTTTGCGGGCAAACCACCAACCTAATTGGTTTTCCAAGGTTTACCAATAACCTTACTTAGTTTTACAATAGGCTAACCAAGAACCCTTACAAGAAATAAGGTTTAGAAATAAAGAACCAATGTAAGCTTTCAATAACAATGCGAATATGTCAATGTAGCTCGATGTAGAGTTGCTTTATTCTTGTTGAAGCCTTTTGAATGCCCAAGATTGAATGATCTTCAATGCTCTTGATGGCTTTTGAATGCTTGGAGGCTTCCTTTAGCTTGAAGGTGGTTGAAACTTGAATGAATAGGAGTTAAGGCTCTTCTTTCTTCTTTTCTCTCAAAACTCTTTAATGGTATTCAATCTCCTTTTTTTTGATTTGATTTGAAGCAAATAAATACCCTCCCAAGGTCTCAAAATCAAAATCTAGCCGTTATACTTGAAAAACTAGCTGTTGGGAGTATTTTGGATGAGTTTTGTGTTTGAAAAAACTAGCCGTTACTGTTGCCAGAACTCCATGTGTCGACACTTCCTCAGTTGAGTCGACACATAGTTCAAAAAGCTCCATTCAGATTCTCTGAAAATCTCAGATGTGTCGACACCTTCTCAGTTGAGTTGATACCTTGAATCGATACCTTGCTTCCATGTGTCAACACTTCAGCTGCTCGTTCAACTTCTGCAAGTTCTGTGGCTTGAAAGTCTCAGGCGATGTGTTGATCCATGTATCGACACCTTGAATCGACACTTCAGGTCCATATGTCGACACTTCATCTGTGCCATTTGAAACTTTACTGCGTACCAGCCTGAGTCGACACTTCATCCTCATGTGACGATACTTCATGTCATGTGTCGACACTTTGAGTCGATACTTTATTGAAAAATACACAGAAACTGCTGAATTTAAGCTGGAACAAGTTCCACTTAGCTTGGCCATCCATTCAACCATCTCTTAAGTGTCCAAGTCCTCTTTGAGCAAACTTTTTCTTCCAACTTGGCTTCTTCAAATTTTGTGAGCACATTTTCAATAAAAACACACTCAAAGCAAATCATTAGTCCTCAACTTATACTTAACTATTTTGCTTATCATCAAAATCAATTAGTGGAGTCAACAACTTCTTTATGACATTGGTCGGAACTGTCGAAGCAAGGGCTACCGTGATGGAAGGAAAGGTCGTTGATGCCAAGAGAGAGAGCTTGGTGAGATTGAGACCCATACTGCTAAAGTAGAGAGACAATTTAGAGAATAAAAGAAACACATGGATAATCTTTCAAAAAATATTGTCCATGCATCAATAAAGTTGGGAAAGCAGGCAATCATCTTGCCTCAATGCATTAGAGATTGGAGGCTGCATGCATGGGTAAAGCCTAGATGATTTAGAATGTCGAGGCAAAGATCACTAAATCGGAGAAGAATTATGAAGCGATGGTTAAAGATCTAAAAGCCGAAGCGAATAGCTAAATCTAATGATTTTGGAAGGAGCTCAATTTGGCTCAGAGCCAAAATGAATGGTTATGGAAGGAACTTTGCTTTGCTTGGGATCAAGTGCAGGATAGTGGTTCTTCAAAATAGGATGATAAGATTCATCAAGCCGAGCGAGCAAGGGATAAATCCACAGTTGAGGTCCAATTCCTTTGACAAGAGTTGGAAGAGGTGAAGAATAAGAATGCGGTTGCCTTTCAACAGGTCCAAAATTATCAAACCATGGACATGAAGGAGAACTTGTCCTTGCAAAACTAGTTAAAGATGGCTAGGATCACCATTGATGGCTTGAGGAATAAGGTGGCGAATTGCGACAATAAGATCTTGATGCTGGAGGTTAGAATAACTCTGGCCAAAATGCATATGGGGGCTGCTGAAACTTGGCTTCGGCATGCTAAAAGCAAATTGTATAGAGCCAGTTTTGAGGTTTGCAAGACCTTGGCAACCCAAATTCTTTTCGATCCAGGAGCGCATCTACTTCAGACTCCTATCATAGTGGACGCCGCACAGTCTCACCATGCTAATCAAACTAATCAGGAGCAAAAATATGGGGGCTAACATTGTAACTTTTATTTTTTTATTTTTAACTTGTAAGATACCTTTGAAATAAATGAAACATAAAATTTTTCAAAGTATCATGGTTCGTTACTTTTTGAAAGTATCTCATTTTTTTTCGAGTATTTCCAATCCTGGCAATTTTCATTTGGTAATTTCTTTTAGAGTAGATAGTAGAATATCGAAGTTCACTCTTGGTCAAATCATGTTTGTTTCCAGATTTCCTTTGATATGGCAATGATGTTTGAGAAGACATTTCGTTGCGGGTTACTCAGGGAATGGAGAACATTTATGGTTTCTTAATAATTCAAGGTATCACGATGCTCGAGAGGGATCATAATTTTCTTGCATGGAAGGTGATGAGATGAAGGAGATAGGTTCAAGATGCTTTGATTCCAATGATCCATGTGGATATGTTCCAGCCTATCGCTGGACACCATCTATTCTCCATGTAGCAGATCAATAATGCATTAGCTTAATCTGGACCGTTGGCCAAATTTATAAATGGGGGAGCCTTTGCCTCCTAGTTCATTCTTGATCTTTTGTAACTCTTTCTTCCCCCTCTTGCTTTGTTTCTTTTTCTCTTCAAGTTCTTTTTCCTCCCCATCCATTTTTGGTAAGTCTTGTCGGTGCTCGTTGCCATTCGTTTCCCTCTATTCTTTTTCTAGGTTCTTCGGATTTTCATGTAGATTTGTTAGGGGACTCTTCTATTTATTTTGAGATAGTTTCTATATTAGTTTTAGGGGTCCCTTGTTGTCTGCTCCTGGTTCTAGGTTCTTAGAGTTCTTCTCGTCTACTTTTTGGAAGAACTTTTTTCTATTTTTAAGTATCATAGTTTGATCTTAGGATATCAGATTTTGAGTGGACCTCTGAGATGGGGTTTCATGGTCTTTAGATCATTAATACATCGATTTTGGAATTTCCATCGAAGGGGCAGAGGTTGCTTCAGTCGATAAAGTACCAGCTATTGTGACTTTATTGTAGGGACCTGTGGATCCTGAAGGAAGATCCTCTGCAATCCCTACAAAAGAGCTTCCAGGGGAACCTGAAGAAGAGGTTCTAGGGGATCCTAAGGGAAGCTTTCTTCCTGAACTTATCCAGTCTACAATCCAGGAGTCGGGTTTGGAGAGGCTTCGTAAGAAGTTCCAAACCCCCTCAGCCTTTGAGCTAGAAATCCTGCTTGATACTAATCGAGCGTGCAACCCTCTCCCAGGCCAGTTAGCCCTATGTAGGGGGTTTTTTTTGGTTGGACAAAGGTTACCTCTAATCTCCTTTTTTTATTAAATTCTTTAGGGTCGTAGGTCTTCTCCTTGTGTAGTCACACCGAATACTCTTCAGTTTTTTGGCTTTTCAACAATTTTGTGCTTTAGCCAGGATTTGTCCTTCAATTCACTTTTTAGAGTTTTTTTTCTTCGAAAAACATCGCCAGTATCATGGATGGTGATTTGCCTATCCCCGGCAGTGCGCTTTGATTTGAGGCACTCCTTCTCCCTTACACCACTGGAAGGAGCAATTTTTTTTGTAAGGCACCCGAACATCGATCACTGGAATTTGTCGTAGTAGGGTCCAGTCTCGGCAATTGATATGTCCTGCTCTTTTGTCCAAAGAGGAGGAGGGATGGATCAGTATTCTTTGGTGCTTTCAAGTCCCCTGTTTGAATGTCTTGCTATCCGAGGCAACCCTTTTTAAGACGTGGTTCAGTCAAGTTCAATCGAAAGGTAAGAAGAATCCTAATCCATTCCTTTTGCACTTTGGTTTTAGTCATTGCATTTTTTCCTTTCTAAATATTCTCTTTTTTCTTTAATTTTAGATATGCATCCTTCGGTTGCCTATGAGCTAAAAAAGGTGACCTTGAAGAAAAGAAAAGTCAAAGCAGCTCTTGCCATTGGAGAGCCTTCAGGGACTCAGGCCATGGTCTCCCACAACTTATCCGATGCTCTGGAGGTCCCTCCTTCAGCTACAGCCAAGCGCTCTCGATTGACTAGGGGCAGGGGCTCTTCCTCCACCCCTTAATCGGTTACTTCCAAAGGAACCCTTGGTGATCAAGCTCCAGAGTCCAAAGCTTGTGCCTTCGATAACTGGGAGGTTGCCAAAGGTCTATTCAAAGGATTTATTCATTCCATTGACTCGGACCATGTCATAAGAGAAGAAAACATCAATACCACAAAGATGCAATTTAAACCTCCCTGGAAGTTAGTTTTCCTTCCTTCTTTTGGATCTGGCTTTAATCATTTGGCGATTTGTTACTGAAGTTGTCGCTCTGTAGATATGCCATTTCATCAGGGATTACTATGACTTGAGAGGCCACTGGTCGGTCGAAGAAAAGAAGAGAAAGGATCTAGCGACACACCTAAAGGAAGCGGAGGCCAGCTAGAAGATGACTGAAGCTAGTCTTAAACATCTTAAGACTAAGAAAGGCTAGTTGAAAGAGGAGCTTTCTCGGGTAAAGGAAGCTCTTGAGGCTGTGCAACAAGAACTCTTTGATCTTAGAGCACAAAAGGAGGAGACGATGTGAAAGGCGGTGGAAGCTTACAAGGCTTCCTGGTACGAACATGAGGGCTATCGCCAGAGCTAACACCAGTGACACCAGGGCCAGAAGAAATCGACAGGTCAATTCCACATCCCTATGGATCACCTGTGAATAAAAGCCCCAAACCCCAATCACTTGTAAATATTTATTTTAAGTTCTATTATCTTAGTCCAGTTGGTTCCAGCCCTAAACCCAAAATTGAGTCTGCGAAAAAAAACCCCTAGACCCAAAATTGAGTCTATGAAAAAACTCCTGAACCCAAATGAAACATATATATATATAAACCCTATTTACCCAATTGAGTTGATATTTAATTTTTGCTTTGTGAGATTATGCCTTTTGATCAATTTGATCAAGTTGGGTTTTAAATTAGTTTCAATTGAGTCCTTTAGTTATTTAGTTGATTGAGTCATGTAATTAGTTATTTTAATTGAGTAATGTAATACAAGAGGGGACCCAAATCAAGATCCCATGTGACACCATGTGCCAACTCAAGTCCAAGTCTCATCTCCCAAGAAAATTAGGACATCCAGACATCCAACATCCGGATATCAAGACATCCGGACATTCAGACACCATTTAAATTTCAAGTTTATCCAAGGAGGGCGCCCATGATTTTTTTGATGCCCATTTAAATTCCAAGATGTCACTGATTTTTTTTAAAAGTAAGAAGGAAGGATGCCTCGTCTCACCCTCTCTTTGTCACCCAAAATGAAGGAGCTTGAATTCAAATTGGTGCCTATCATGAAAGAGTTCAAATCCAAAGGAATTCCATTCAAAATTCAAGATAGGATGAAGGACATCTTGATTTATCTTCTAATTTGAAAACAAGGAAGGAGAATGAAGTGTTTCCCAACCTCTTTTGATGCCCATCGTCTTCTTATTTTGTCACTCATTCCAAGAAGAGTCGGCCAAGGAAAAGTGGGGCGCATACTTGGAGGAATTCAACTATAAGTGGGCTCTTATCTATCCTAACAAGATTGAGTTCGAATTCAAGAAAAGAATAGAGACCATTTAAATTCAAAGAAGTCTATCCAAATCTACAACAAGGAGTCCCATTCCAAGACAAGATAGAGGTTAATGCAAGAAGATGCCAAGAAGAAGGAAATTAGCACCCATCCACTTCTCATTTGAGAATTATTTTGTCACACATTTAAGATGAGCGCCTCATTCATTCTTATCACCCATCATCTCATCCTCCTTGACGCCAACATGGAAGAAGTCCAAGAAGATTCAAGTACCAAGAATCCAAGACGGCCAAGAGAAGGATTCCAAAATCTTTGATGCCCAAGGGAAGCCAGTTCATGGAGTTTCTTGCTCTTTCAACAAGAACTCTATAATTTGTATCCCACACTCATCTTGTAATTGGTCTTTAAATACCACACCTAAACCCCCCTTGTATGACATCTATTTTATGAATAAAGAGAGAAGTTTTTCTTCAATTCCTTTGCTGTGATGGCATCGCGGGGTGTGAGGCCCTAAATTCCTTTGTTCTTCAAAGCATCGCGGGGTGTGAGGCCCTAGATATCCAACTATCCATCTTCCATCCATCCAACAAACCCTAAAACCACCACTTTCTTTCTCTTCTTCCTTCCTTCCAAACTTTCCTTCCTTTCTTGCTTTCTGACTTGTTTTCTTGTGAGTGTTTCAGGTGATCAAGATCAGAAGTTAGGATTTTTTTGCTTTTGAACCAGTCTCGTTGCATATCTGAGCCCAAGAACGATAATCCTGAAGTCTTGCCACGAAATCCTAGAGTGCTGATCCTGATCCACGTCAAAGAGTGACAAATCTTTGTTGGTAAATCAAAACTCTTCCTTTATCTTAAGATTTGATTCCTTGAAAGTTTAAATCCTAGTTTATGGTGGTTTCTTAATCACCAAGGTCCTTTCCTACTTAGATTTGTTAGATCTACATTGCGGGCTTGAAACTAGTTGACTAGTTTTCTTGAATTAATTGTTTTGACTCTTATTTCTGATAAATTCTAGAAAAATTAATTGATGTTTAATCTCTGATAAATAGATCTAAAATCGAAGTAATTTAGTTTGCATATTTTGTCCTGCATTACTTCCAAAGAATGCCGCTAGGAGAAGCTGCTCTTCACCCTGCCAGCTTTCGTCGAAGGCATGGACGACACATGGAGGAGGGTTCTCAAACACCACTTGAACCTCAACCTAAACTTCTTGGATGAGGACAAGCAGGATGATAATTTCCTGATCGAAGGTGTGCTGGCTTTGGGAATAGGAGCGGCTGAGATTGAATGAAATGTCAACATACCATCCCCATGAACTTCTATTGTTGTTTTTTATTATTTATATATATGTATATTTTAGTGTAATTATCACCGGTCAGTCCTATAGTGGTAGCCATTTTGTAGAACCTTCGGGGTTCCTCTTCAATGTTATTAATGAAATAGTTTTGATTTTCTTTCTTTTGACTATGTTGTAATTCAACATAATTATTTGTGAATGTTTTCTAACACCATATTTAATATCATAAAAAAGAACTCACCGACTATCGGTTAAAACCCGAAACTATTATCATCGTGCAACTAAATATATCATTGCCTCTATCCTTAGGCGGTGACTTGGATTATGGCATAAGTGGCTATTATTGGAATACCTCACCCAATGCCAAATGTTTACCAGATCAGACCTTTCGCACTGTAAAGTTCAGAATGATTGAAACTATAATTATCCAGGGAGTCAAAAATACCCGGTACTATTCTCGTTCGATTTTTGATCTAGTGGTATTAATATATCTCTTGAGCAAGGGAAGCTTTATAACATTGAACATCTAGTTGCAAGCTTTTCAAGACCCCATATGGGGTTCAACCAACGGCTTCCAAGCATTTGCCAACACTGGCCGGGTCGAAGGCCTTTGGGCATTAAATCTTTTTATTCTGGCCAATGGTTTTTGGGAGTTGAGCATTAGGCCTAAGGCTTTTCGATACTGGCCTAGCCAAAAACTTTTGGATGTTGAATTTTTTTTATCCATGCTAAGGGCTATCTTGAGTTGAATGTTAGACTGAAGGCTTTTCGATGCTAGCCCAGCCAATACTTTTGGACATTGAATCTTTTTCTCCGGGCTATAAGCTTTCGAGAGTTAAGCGTCAGGCCTAAAGCTTCCAACACTGGCCCTGTTAAAGACTTTCAGGCATTAAAATTTTTTTATCTCAGTCAAGGGCTTTCGAGAGTTGAGTGTTAACTCTAAGGCTTTCTAACATTAGCCCAATCAAAGGCTTTCAAGTATTAAATCCTTTTTATCTTGGCCAAGGACTTTTGGAAGTTGAATCTTTTTTATCTTGACCAAGAACTTTCGGGACATCCCACCATGGGTACTCTAACCTTCTTGGATGAGACCTGCACTTTCAAGGACAAGAGGTGCTACTTTCAAGTAATATCAAATTCCAGGGACCTCAATTTTTGCTCAAGTCAAGAGCATGTGTATGGCACCGCTCGGCCAAGAGTCCCGCCAAATTTGGTACCCATTTTAAGGTAAGAAGAGCGGGGTTTCATCCTGAAAATATGCCATGCTATCTTTCTTTCCTAAGAATTTTAAATGGCAAGAAAAGATCCTTATCAATTATCAGCCAGTCATTTAGCCGGCCGGCTTCTATCCGATCTCCCTATAAATTGGGAGTCTAAGATGTTATCCTTCCATCACCACCACTGGCTTTTCCTAATCCTGATAGAAGGGTTTTGTTGATTTTTCCTAGTAGCACCCTTGGCTGCTAGTGTAAGTATTGAAAATGCATAATTTTCTTTCAGATGTAGCCAAGGAAAAGTGCTCAAATGAGATTGGTGTCATGGTGAGAGATATTCACCTTGGTATGGGACATATAAGAAGTGGCCAATGGCTTGACTGCGGTGTTGCTACCCTTGCTAGCGAAAGTATGAGACTGGAGGAGTGTCTCTCATGGTAAGTCTCCTTCCTCGGTTTCCTTTAACACCCAATATCAACGGGTACTAGGAATGAAGGAAAGGTCAAGAACACTTTTCGAGAACCTAGGTCATCAGTGATGAGCGATTGAGGTCCTTTAGGATATTCTTCTCCCTTTCCTTCTTGAATAGGTGGAGCTTTTGGCCTGTGAGGGTTCCTTCTTCCATGTTCATTAACTAGCTAGAGGGGGTCTTTGCATTGCCTTAACACCATGTGGCAGGGGTCCGGGTGTGACATCCATTAGCTCCACTCATCTGCACGGTGTACCTCTCTACCACAACACAACCATCTTGATAGTTTTCTATGTCCCACCTATGTTTCAAAGCAAACCTTCAAAATAGTGTAATTTAATCAAAAAGTGGAGATGTATGCATCTTAGGACTTTTTGATGAAAAGGAAAACTATTCTTCATGTATCTCATGCATAATGCCATATGTTCATTGCCAGTTGAATTCCGAGCTGGTGATTATTTTCCTCTTTTTTCTGAAGGTTCATAATTTCTCCTTCAAGGTTTTCATTTTAGTGGCTAGTTTAGTCCCTAGATATCCTGCTGAAAGAAAAACACAATCTCCATAACACTCTCAGGAGTAAATATTCAAAACTATTGATAGTACACCATAAGTTTTATGGATTCCATACTCTAGGCAGGGGTGTGCCATCTAATTGCATTAGATGGTAAGTACCGGGATGGATAATTTTTTTTTCTTGATATAGCCCCTTCTAGTTGGAAGAAAGCTTTTGTTGGTGAGTCAGTTGGGATACTTCAGTCCACCTCAAAACCAAATCCTCTACCTTGAAGAACTTTCCTCAGACTTGAGCATCATGGTAGCGGGCGACCCTCCTTTGATATATGGCTATCCTTATGGCCGCGTGCTCATATATCTCTTCTATTAGGTCCAGGTTTTTTTGAAGTCGTTCGGGGTTGCCACTTTCTTCAAAATTCTCTATTCTTGGGGACAAGAGTTCGATCTCTAAAGAGATGACAGCTTTAGTACCGAAGGTAAAATTAAAGGGTGTCTCACCCTTCGAGATCCTTTGCATGGTTTGAGAAGCCCAAAGGACATGATATAATTATTTGCCCACCATCCTTTTACCAGATCTAAATGCATCTTTAATCCCTGCAGGAGAATGCGGTTTGCAACTTTGACCTCCCTATTTGCTTGGGAGTGGCTGATTGAAATGAAACATCAGGACACATCTAAATCCTGGCAAAATTTAGTGACTTTAAAGCCACTAAATTGGCAACCATTATCGGTAATAATGGCCCGAGTAGTCCGAAGCAATAGATAATGGACTTTCAAATAAAGTCTTTTACTCTGGCTTTGGTAATTTTAGCAAGTGATTCAGCTTCTATCCAATTAGTAAAATAATCGATTGCCACGAGTAAAAACTTTTATCTTCCGGTGGCTAAAATGAAAGAAAGGTCCCAATATGTCCATACCCCATTGAGCAAAAGGCCATGGCACAATTATAGGGGTAAGTGGAATAGCTGGTAGCCGCAGTATATTAGAGTGGCACTGATATTGGTCGTATTTCTGAACCATATATTTCGTATCTTGCTCCATGATGGGCTAATAATATCCCTATCTTAAAATCTTGGGAGATAGAGCCCTACCCCCCAAGTAACTGCTATATATCCCTTCATGAACATCTCGGAGGGCATACTTTGCTTTGGAGGGGTGCACACATCTTAATAGAGGCTGGGAGAACCCCCTTTTATAAAGCTTTTCTTCATGGAGGATTAATTTGGAGGCTCGATTTCATGTCTTTCGAGCTTTCCCTATTTACGAGGAGGCTTCCATCATGCAGGTACCGGATGAGTGAATCCATCCAACAAGGTTTAGCATCTAATTGGAATATCAATATTAGCTTGCTAATGCTGGGCTCTTCTAAAACTTCAAAGAAGACCTGTACACATAGATCATTGGGCACAGACGTGGCAAGTTTGGATAGTGTCGGCCCAAGTATTCTCTTTCTTGGGGATCTTCTAAATGTTAAAGCTACAGAAGGTTGGAATTAGGCTCTTGATTGTTTAAAGGTATTGTTTCATATTTTGCTCTCGGGCTTCATACTCATTCAAGACATACCTTATTACAAGCTAATAGATACTGTGAGCTTTGAGATGCTGAATCCCCATTTCTTTGGTGATAGTGAGGCCAGCAATCAAGGCCTTGTACTGCACTTTGTTGTTAATGGAGAAAAATCCAAAATGAAGGCCATATTGGACATCCCACCCTTCTGGACTAATGAGCACGAGCCCTACTCCGGAATCATTGGTGTTCGAAGCTCCATCTACATACAGCATCCATTAATACTTGGAGTCTTTAGGCATTGGATTTTCTTTTTCTGGTTCTTTTTCAAAAATGGTACATTTGATGAGAAAGTCTATCAGTACCTGTGCCTTGATAGAAGGTCTTGGTCAAAATGTCAAATCAAACTTGAAAAGTTCAAGAGCCCATTCAGCCATCCTGCTTGAGGTATTAGGTTGGTGTGAAATTATCCAGAGGGGGTTGGTCAGTGAGGACCACAATTATGTGGACTTGAAAATATGGCCAAAGTTTTTTGGCTGATGTTACAAGGAAAAGATGAGCTTTTCTAGTTGAGTGTATCTAGTTTTGGTATTTTATAAGACCTGGCTAACATAATAAACCAGCTTGCATCCGATCTTCTTTTCGAACAACTATGGAGCCGATAGTAGAATGGGGATCACCAAATATAAATACAGCTTCTCACCCTCCTTCGGCTTACTAAGCAGTGACAGGGTACCGAGATAAACTTTAAGTTCTTCGAATGCCTTCTGGCATCCCTTGGTCCATTCAAAATCTTTTGACTTTTTCAAAATTCGAAAGAAAGGCGAGCATCATTCAACTGATTTAGAAACAAACTAAGGATGGCAATCCATCTCATAAGCCTTTGGACTTTTTTTATGGTCTTTGGTGTGGTCATTTACGTCAAGACTGAGATTTTCTCCGAGTTGATCTTGATCCCTTGGTCATACACCATAAATCTGAGAAACTTTCCAGAGGTTACTCCAAATGCACACTTGGTCAGGTTTAATTTTATCTAGTATTGACGTAAGATGGTGAAAGTTTCTTTAAGATCTTCTATATGAGTCTGCGAGATTCAGCTTCTGACTAGCATATCATCAACATAGACTTCTATGTTTTGGCTGATATGGTCTTAAAGATCTTATTCATCAGCTACTGGTACATCATCTATGTGTTTTTTAAATCGAATGGTATTATTCTGTGATAAAACAAATCTTGGTCAGTAATAAAAGAAGTTTTTTCTCATCTTCAAGTATCAGTCGGATCTGATTGTATCCCAAAAATGCATCCATAAAAGTTAGGAGTTCATGGCCAGCCATCATATCCACTAATTGGTCAATGCAAGGAAAGGGGTAGCTATTATTCAGACATGCCTTATTAAGATCTATGAAGTTCACAGACATTTGTTATTTTTCATTGGCCTTTTTTACCAATACTATATTTGCCAGCCATTCGGGATAGTTAAATTCCCTGATGAACCCTACCTTGATAAGCTTCTATACCTCCTCTGCTATAGCTTTCTAGTGATCTGGTGTGAAGCTTCTTTTCTTTTATTTTACAGGATATTCGAGTCTACTATCAGGTGGTGAGTCATCACTTTCGGTCAATCCTAGGCATATCTGTAGGTGTCCAGGCAAAGATATCGGCATTCTTTTGCAGGAAGGTTATCCGTTTCTATTTTACACCTTCATCCAGCATTGAGTCAATTTGAACAACATGCTGGGAGTCCCCATCATGTAGGGAGACCACTACAAGGTCCTTCGCAGGCCTCCCCCTTTCTTCGGTCAGTTCATTTCTGGTATCTAGCCCCTCCACCGAGAGACTATATGATATCTTAGCATATTTTATCTGTTGGACCACCAGGTAATATTATCTTGCCATGACCTAGTTTTCTTGTACCTCTCCTAATCCTCGTAACATAGGAAACCTCATTAACAAACAATAGGTAGACACTATCGCTTGTAGAGCGTTCAAATTCGGTCAACTGAATATGACATTATAGGCCAAGGGCATCTTCATGACCATAAAAGTAAGATGCACTTAGAAACATCAGAGGGCCTTCTCTGCTACTACTAGTAGAGTGATAGAACCCTCAACAGGGATCGACTCTCCTGAGAACTCTAATATTGGTGCATCTACCTTTTTAAGTCATTTAAAAGCAATATTCATCTTTAAGAATGCATCATAAAACAAGACATCTATCGAACTTTCATAATCAACAAGCACACGATGGCCATTACAGTCATCGATGTTCAGCGTTATAACTATAAGATCATGATGGGGATACTAGACATCCCTAGTATAAGTCTAAGTGAAGGTTATGGCTTTGTCAAGACTCTCTTCATAGCCGTTACCTCTGGCCTCTTCCCCTGGTTCACCGGTGATAGTGTTCATGTCATCTCTAGTAGGCCGGTCAGTGGGTTCCTCCACCCTTGGTGCAGGCTCTAGCAGGCATGAGACTAGAGCATCACATCTCTCCCCTCGATCTCGAAGAAACCTGTTTAACCTACCATGGTAGAGTGCTTCTCAATCTGATCCTGAAGTTATCTGTATTCTTCAGTATCATGGCCATGATTCTGGTGGTATAAATAGTATTTATTTTGGTCCCTTCTTTCAAGCTTTGCTTGCATCCTTTAGGCTTTGGGCAACTATTCCTAAACCTACATTAAGACATGAGCACGAGGAACGTTGAGGGGAGTATACTGACCTAACTGTTGCAGTGGTATGACACCCGATATGTCAAGACTTTAAAGATGTCGAATATGGGGGGATGACATTCAATGTCGGAGAGGTGATCGACTTCTTGGCCTTTTCCTTTAATTCTTCTTTCTCGGAAAAGATCTGAAGGCCAATAGTTACTCCTTTTGTATTTGGGCAAGTGGCAAGATAGGAGATGGAGCAAGGACCAAGGGGGATGAGATAATAGGAGAAACATGAGCGCCATATGCTTCGTCCATATGTGTATACTTTTCTACTTTGGTAAGCATCTCAAAAAATTCAATTGATGGCTTTTTCTCCGATAAAAAAAGAAAAGGACATAGCTGAAGGTTGCACTTCATAGCAGTCATGGCAACCAAATGGTCAAGATTACATATCTCTAAAGTTGCTTCATTGAATCGATTTACATAGGCTCCCAGGGACTTTCCCTCCTTTTGCTTAATATGGATTAAGGAGTCAGAACTTCGCCATGGCTTCTGGCTACTAGCAAAATGAGAAATGAAGAACTGGTTCAACTGGTCAAAGGAATGAATAGAACCTGGTTTTAGACTAGAATACCAATATCATGCTGATTTTTTGAGAGTAAAAGAAAAAGTGTGATACAACACTACATCAGTGGCTTCATGTGAGAGCATTATTGTTTTGAAATCCTGGAGGTGGTCTACTAGATCAGCAGACCCATCATACATCTCCAGCAATGGTATTTTAAAGTATTTTGGTAGCAGTTCTTACAGAATGCGGGCTTCGAAAGGCAGCTCAGTAGTAAAATCAAGGTCATCATTTCTAAACAGTGCTAAGTCCCACAGGGCTTTAAGACATTGGTCTATCTCTAGAAACTTACAATCGACATCAACATTTCTAGCTAGGTGTGCCGCAAAGGGTTAAGGAGGCAAATGAGCTGGGGTGGACCCTTCATCTGATTGGGACGAGGGGGAATGCCTTCTTGTCTGCCTAGGATCTTTTTGAGCTACGAGAGGAATAGGTTCCCCCCGCTCAATGTTCAGGGGAAATGGGAGTCATTGTGGCTCCAGGCATGCCACTCCTAAAGGTACAAGGGTTTGTGGTAGCAGGACTGGTTCTGCTCCTAGTTACGGTGCAGCCATCAGCCTTACGGGCACCGCTGGATGTTGCATTGCTCGAATGATGACTGCTAACTCATGCACTGCTGGGTAAGCTTTTCTAGGGTGTTGGGTTAATTTTCCTATAGGAGGGGGTTGACCCGAACCCCTGGGACCAAATTTTTGGCTTGTTGGGTGTCCTGTTGGAAAGGAGTGGTGCTGGAGCATTGGGTGGACACATCCTTTAGAGGCATGTGATACATAGCACAAGTCACTTTTCAAATAATGGATAAAAAAAGACCCTTCCTCTATTTGATGGTGCTAAAATCCGCTTGGACACTGGAGCAAGCTAGAGGGGAGATAAAGACAGCTGTACCTATAAAAGAATCCCCGTCCAGAGAAGATTATGGTGAAGGCCCTCTGATAATTAAGTCACTTGTCCAGACCATCCTTGGTGAAACAAGGGTGCAAGTGCATGAGAATATATATAGAGAGGGTGAGAAAGTGAATACCTCTAGGGGGTTCGCTAAGGACCCCCTTTTATACTTGAACCTAAGGGATAATTTGGAGATAACCTAACATGGTAGCTGATAGATAGAAAATGACTGGATTTTGGGATTGATATCTAGATTTCTAGTTGAAAATCATCCTTCTTTGCCTGGAATATCTTTTTTCCATTGATGAAAAGTTTTGTCTTATATGTCTACTCGCCATTTACCCTAATGGCTTCGAAAATTATGGCTTAAAGAAAAGCCACGCTTTCTTAATGACTGAGTTTTGTTCAAGATAACGAGACTTGACAGTTTATCTGTTGCGAGGGTATTTTAGAGTGAGTATTAGTAGTTCCTCCTTCAGCCATTTGATAGATGCTCTCATGGGAGTGGCTGACCGAATCGGGGCCTTGTTCTGAGTTTGGTAGGTTTGAGGACCTTTTGTGACTAAAGCTCTGTGGGACTCAGAGTTCGGGAGAACTGAGTCCCTAATGTGTTGAGGGTAGATAGGTGCATGCATCATGACTAGGGGGTTAGTTAGATAGTAATCCGATTAGTCAAATATTTATTAGGATAGTTCGACCTAAGCTTGTTAAGAGCTGAAAGGGCCAGAAATAAGTGCTGGAGTAAAATCGTAAAGATTTCTGGTTCGGGAAGGAACCAAAAGGTTGAAGATTGAGTGTGCCATATATTAAAGTTACCATCGGTAGGACTGGAAGCCGAAATGTCTTTCCTGGTCCTCTTCTCTTAGGGGAATATAACCAGACGATCGATGAGGTGTTTAGGGATAGGGTTTGTCCCTCTGGTACTATCTCGATTGGGTGGATCCGGTTTATCCGGATGTTCTCTCCATTTTATTTGTGCTTGAAATATCATGGACCCAGATACCGGGATTCGAAATAGCCGGATATGGCTTCTCTCTACCTTGAATGGGTCCGATCATATTGTCTTCGGTTCTAAAACCTTCAGAATCCTATGTATGGAATTTTTGCCCACATCAAAACATATTCTTGCTTTTTGTGCTTATGATTTTTCACATTCTAAATGACAAATTTCAAATATCATTTATTAAACTGCATGTTCATATGGTATTAATGATAGAATTATGTCTATTATTTTTTATAATGCATCTAATAATAATTCTACTATTGCATTATTGAAGGACTCATTGCATCCCATTTTAAATAAAAATTTATTGTATATTAGATATGCAGGTCATATATTAAATCTTTCTATTCAAGCTGGTATATGCATGGTTCAAGATATAATTTCAAAAATTAGAAATGCAATTTTTTTTATTTATACTTTAAGAACAAGATTTCAAGAATTTAAGCAACTATGTATAGATCATGATAAATATTTTAAAAAATTTAAACTTGATATAATTACTTATTATAACTCAACATATAACATGATATATGATGTATATCTATATAGAAACTTACTAAGTGCGTATATTAATGACATGGATTAGAAATTATATTGATAAAAAATGATTGGGATAAAGATAAAATTTTGAAAGATTTTTTGGCTAGCTTTTATAATACTACTAAAACTTTTTTCTAGTATTTATTATCCAACTTCATATTTATTTTTATAACAAGTATATATTATTAGTCAAAAATTTATAGAAGGCTTTATTTTTTTTATTAGTAGTTCTCATTTATCATCTTTTTTTATTATTATTATTAGTCAAAAATTTGTAGAAGGCTCTATATGATGAAAAAATTCATGAATCTAGATTACCTGCACAAAGCTTTATTTTTTTTATTAGTAGTTCTCATTTATCATCTATTTTTTTCTTTATTGTACATAGAAAATATACGCATGCTTTAAGTTCATCTGTATCTTCTTCATCTTATAGAATTTTATTTACGAAATGATCTTCAGTCTGCATATTATGAAAATCGAATAGAGATCTAGATATATTAGCTTGGTGAAAGAATGTTAAGAATTAATATACTGTTATGTCTGCCATTGCATACGATATTTTAACTGTGCCAATATTCATAGTAGCATCGAAATCCATTTTTTAGTACAGGTCAACGTATTCTTGATGAAAGAAAAATAAGATGACTAGCGACACAGTTGAGATTCTTATCTACCTCAAAGATTAGTCGGATGCCAAGGCGAGGCTCCAAAATAAAGACAAATATAATGCATCATTATCTGATAATGACGATACAAATACTATTGACGACTAGTAAAGTTTTTATCATTTATTTTTAATTCTTAATTTCTTATAATTATACATTTTTATTTTTAATTATTAAGATGAGTCATCTCTATTTTTTCTTTCTCTCTTTCCTTATATTTTGGAGGTCAGGCTAGGCCCCTCTCTCCTATTTTATTTTGATTTAAATTAATAAAGCAATAGTGGTCCATTTAAAACCCCCTACTATTAAGATGATTTTATATTAATAAGTTCGTAATCTCCGATATATTTTTAATTTATTAAAAAATATTTTTTTATAAATAAAAAAATATGGGTCGTGCCTAAATGGATCGTGCCTGGCTTGTTTTAAGGGGGCTATGCATTTCAAGGGGGGTCGTGCTGGCATGTGGACTGTGATGTGCTTGGTCCACGGTCGTGCCATCCCAGGCCCTTAAGGGCTTTATTAGGTTTGGCCAGCGGGCCAGAAACCCCCAGCCCAATCCAGCCTCCAAATATGGGTTATGCCGGGCATGGCTTGTTACCGTAAAAAGCGGGCCATGCCAGGTATATCCCATTTCATGCCGGGCCGCCCATGGCCCAGCCGCCCTAATCATCTAAGAAAATAGATGGGAGCCAAAAATGTGGGTGGATGCCTAAAAGGTATGAACCCTAGCCACTTGCCTAGCAATATCTCCTACCATGCGAAACAAATGCCTAATGGTGCCCGCTTCTATCTTCGCATCTCCATAAACCAAGCAAATCAAAAGAACAATGCTACGATACATCAGAAACATCACTCAAACGAAGTCATCTGCAGGGATCAACATCATCTCCCACCATTCATGTTTTTACATCAATTATCTTCCACTATTCATGTTTCTACATCATCTGCATAGTTCACAACGCAAATACGTACAGAAGGAGCAATAATATTACAACACGCTAGCTGAATGTATTTTAGTTGAAATTTTTGATTTGCTATAGAATTTTCGTTTTCGAAATTAATGAATAGATCAGCATCATCCCTTTTGGATTGTTCTCTTTTTATTCAACATCTACATGTGGAACCATCATTAACCGGAATTTAGAAAAATGCTCGGTAAAGTATTGAACTGCGAGGTGAGTTACTCGATAAAACGTGCTTGGAAGTACCTATCAACTAATGAAAATTATAATATATAATCTTCAAACGCAATGATGCATAAGTCCAATTTTGACATATTTAGGTACAATTTTAGATCTAGCTTCTGGTGCCATCATTGTAAACCTTTCGTACATTGGAAGTCTACATCCCATCAAGTAACCACGTGTAAAGTGACAGAATGGATCAGCACATAATAAGTGGCTGATATATATATATATATATATATATAGAATAATGAATACTGGCAGCTGGACTTGAAAAGAAGGCTTCAAAAGATTTTATGATTAACTTCATCCTTGGCCTTGACATCTGCATGCATCACAACCCACAAGTCTAATAATATAATTATCGATTGATAAGTACAACCATACAAGGACGAATGATGGCAAAGATAAAAGGTAGGCTCCATTTGACAGTCCGGATCAGCCTCTTAGCTTCAATTATTGGACCCCATGCAAGCACTGGCCTTTTGCATTATTGCTAGATGAAGGGATTGACAAGAGGAAAGAATAAAAGCTAATGAACAAACTCCTAACTCCACAGAAAAAGATGGGGATGGCGAGAGAGAGAGAGAGAGAGAGAGAGAGAGAGAGAGAGGGTGCTCTACCTACCACCACTATTTCCTCCGGTTTCTTAATGGACATAAAACGAAAAAAAAGGAGAAGATGGTGGGTGACCGAGGGTGGGATGGCCTTCCAAACCGTTGTCTCTTCCTCCCCATGCCACACTTTATCTTACCGTGCACCCAGAACAAGGACAAAAAAATATGAAAGTCCGAGCCGAAGGAAGAAAAGTGAAAGCATTATATATATATATATATATCTTTTCTGGATCCGGTCACCTGCTGTTGAAGTGGCCAGCTTTCTTACCCAACGAAGGAAAGGAAGAGAAAAAAAAGTTGGGAGCCCTCGCCACCTATTATTACTGGTGGTGTTTGGTGGGAAGCGACGGGGAAACGGATGAGAATTTTATGGAAAGAATCTTACTGTAGTAAAGATTCATTTCTTTGCTTTCTGCGCTGCGGCTGTTGGAAATTCCTTCAAGATTTTTTTTTTTATGTATTTTATTTTTTAGTTCACAATAAAGTATTTTTATCAGATTAATTTAATAAATTTGGTTATACCCAAAACTAGCACTTGCCGGCTCTCTTGCTGCCCCATGCATCGAGTTGCAAAATGGACCGGGCCCCATTGCCCTTGCTAAACATGTAAATTGTTTTTTATTATTTTTTTTCAAACTCAATTGGTACAACTAAGGTAGTGTTTAATTTTATATATAAGTTTAATTATACTTTATTAACTCTATAACGATATTTTAGGCAAGGTTACAAAACAATGGATATTATCTTGAAATGGTGAACCACTTAATCTAATTAATTACTTGATTTAATATTTTGGACAAAAAGGGACATTTTCTTCGTTTCTCTCTGATGGAAGTGGGATGGAAGACCTCATAAAGTTTATTAAAAAGTCACCATTTGGTAGTGTTGTTATTATATTATAATAAAATATTTATCATTTTAAAAATATAAAAAAGATTCTCATGAACCATCAATATTTAATTTTTTTGTGAAAAATAGATTAAAATTATCAAAAGAAAAATCTTCTGATCAAGAAAGTAGCAAGATAAGCAAAATAATAAAGGAAAACTTAATAAAAAGGGAGAAGATAACAATTGGGAGGTAAGGTTAGCCTAAAAAATGGGTCTTATTTTTGGACTTAAAGAGGAAATTATTATGTTAAAATATAAATTACTATAGAAAGTTCAACTTAAAAATAATATTTTAAGTAAATGATCAAAAGTGAAAAACTTAAATAATGACCCCGAGCATAATCACAAATAGGATAAGCAAAATTGTTAGAATTACTGCAAGGTGCCATTTGGTATATCATCGTGATGTGATCATGGAAGTGATGTGATCATTAGAATGATGTGAGCATTACGATGATATATAAATACTGGAATGATATATGATTATTGATATGGCTACATCGCTGACGTGGAGCGCGTGTCAGGTCCAGCTGGACACGGTCAGTACCACGTGGATTTTTTCTTTCAAAAGATCCCCCGTTCGGGAAGAAGTGCTCCTGCTCCTTCGCCAGCTGGCACTCGAAAACGGGTCCACCTCGGCTGAAGTCGAGCACCTCTCTGCCGCTCCGCCAGGTATCCATCCAGGAGGGGTCCACCTCGACCGAAGCTGGCAGCCCCTCGCTCCCTTGCCAGGTGGCACCCCAAGACGGGTCCACCTCGGTCGAGGTCGAGCCGGGCCCTCCTGCTCCTGCGCCAGGTGGCACCCGAAGACGGGTCCACCTCGGCTGAAGTCGAGCAACTCTTTGCCGCTCCGCCAGGTGGCGCCCCCTGATGGGTATACCTCGGTCGAGGTCAGCCCTACTCTGCAAAGCCTCGAGGAAGCGGAGGCATGGGTTGCAAGGTCGTCACTAGAGCCGGCACGTGTCGCACCCCATAGGGGGTGCCAGTACGACCTACAGTGACACGCGAAACCTCATTTACAACAGCCAGACGGGGCCCCGCAACCGAGGAACGGAATTCTTGCAGACAGGAGCCTGAAATGGCTGGAAGCCCATCGTCAATGCCTCGAAAGGAGAGCTCCCGCACTCGGTCCAAAGCCTCACCAGTCTTTCCCCTTTCGTGACACACGATGGACGAGGCGGTCCAGCCACTTAGCTCCCGGACCCGAAGAAGAAGGGGGAGGAGAAGGTCTGGAGGTCTGAGGGAGCCCCTTGAAAGGAAGGCGAGCTTAAGGCAGTTCGAGCGTATAAAAGGGATGGTAAAAATGGACGGACAGGTAAGTCGAAAGAGGGAGAAAACATCAAGAGAACGATCCTAGGAGGCCTCAAGAAGTCCTCAGACATGAGCTCGGTGAACCCAGCGGAGGAAGCCAGGCTTCAACTCCCCTTTTCCTCACACTTCTTTCATTTACATCTCCTCTAAGCACGGGAATCCTTCGGGAACCCGCCTTAGGGGATCTGTTCCATCTCGCCACTCTCTAACTTGACCGTCGGAGTGCCCCCGCCAGAACCCCCGGCCAAGGTCTCTGACTTTGTTTTGCAGGTCCAGGAGCTTGGAGATCTCGAGGTGAGAGAGTCCGAGACTGGTGCCAGCTCAAGAGCTATAGGCCACCGTGATGAGATCGATAACAGAATGGCGCACCAGGTAGGGGGCAGAATAGTAACCCCTATGCGAGCAAGCTCTCCGTGGGCGAAAGTGCGCTCCGACCATGGTGGTGACGCGTGGACGCGAAGCATCTGCCAGCCGAGCAGGGAAAGTTCCTTCTCCTCAAGGGCCGCGTAGCCTGGAGAGGGAACTTCCTGGTCCACCTCCTCCTCCTCAGACATCCCCGGTGGACGGTCCTTTCGCAGCTGTCATCCAGCAGCTGCAAACTTTGACCATTGTTGTGCGGCAACTACAGCACCAGCAGCGCTCCCTAGCCACTCATCCCCAGCCAGGGACCCCCGCGGCTCGAGCCACGGGCCCTCGCGGAAGCCTGCGCTCCATCCAAGGCAGGCCCTCTCATCCGCGGGTAGTCTCCAACCCCCGCGGGAGCTACCAGACTCCCGCAAAGAGGAACTACTCCGGTTCAACGGATCACGAGAGTCGATCCCTGGACAACGACGCCGAAGCAACGCGGCATAGCAGGCACCATCGGGGCAAGGCCCGTCGCCGAGATCGATCGGCACCCCCTTCTCCAGTGGCCTCGGTGGAAGATTCCACCGACGAGACCATCAGGCGCTAGGTCGAGAGGCGCCTGGAGGAGCACGAGCGCAAGTTGGCGGAGTTCGCCTCCGCTTTGCCGACATGCAGAGCTTCCCAATAGATCCAGCAGGCTATAATGCCCAACCACCTTTCTCCCGAAAAATCCAAGAGGAACCGATCCCGGGTCGGTTCCGCATGCCTCAGGTGGATCCCTATGATGGGACCACCGATCCCTTGGACCATTTAGAGAGCTATAAGGCTCTCATGAGGGTCCAAGGAGTGACGAACGCTCTTCTATGCATTACCTTCCCAGCCACCTTCCGGAAGGCTGCTCGAGTTTGGTTCACCCCCCTCGAGCCGGAATCTATCAGCTCCTTCCATCAACTGGAAGGAAAGTTTGTGGCACACTTCGACGCTTGCCAAAAGGTGCCAAGAGAGGTGGATAGCCTCTTCTCTATCCACCAGCAGGACCAGGAGCTGCTGCGGGACTACATTACTCGCTTCAAGATCGCCGTCCTGGAAATCTATAGTCTGGACAAGCCTGTCGCCATGCTGGCATTGAAGCACGGGCTCAAGACCTCCCGTCTATCGTATTCCCTGAATAAAAAGCCCCCCAAGATGTACTATGAGCTCCTCCTCTATGTCCATAAGTATATCCGAGCAGAAGAGGCCGATCACACCAGGCAATAGCTGGACGGGAAGCCTTCAAAGAAGCCTGCCCCAAGGGACGTCCCCGGGACCCGGAGGCCTGGACCACTTGCAGATTTTCGTCCAGGCCCAAAGCTAAAGAGCGGTGCTGCCCTGGAGAGAACGTTCACCCCTCTCCTCGCTCCAGGACGAAGATCCTCATGGAGATTGAGGGTGAGCACTACCTCCGCCGACCTCCTCCTCAGAACCCAAGGAGCATCCGTGACAAAACAAACTATCGTCAATTTCACTGCGAGCATGGCCACGATACGGAGGAGTACCGCAATCTGAAGTAGGAGATTGAGGAGCTGATCAGGAGGGGCTGCCTTAGGAAATTCATGACGAACGAAGCCCAGGCGGAGGGTCAGTTGCTCGCAGCCCTTCCCCCGTTCCCTGCAATTGACAACCGCCCAACGGAGAAGCCGGTGGGCATGATCTCCTTGGGGATCGGGCGTGCGACGAAGAGAGCCCGAGAGGTGGGAGACCCAAAGAATGTACTCCTCTTTGAAAAGGGGAATGAAAATGAAAATGTAAACAATGATGCAGTGGTGGTCGAGATGACCATCGCGAAACATCCTGTACATCGCATTATGGTGGATAGTGGGAGCTCTACTGACGTGCTTTTTTACGATGCTTTCTCCCGAATGAATCTATTCCATGATCAATTAAAGCCGGTGCACACCCCTCTCGTGGGCTTCACCAGAGATTCGGTGGGGGTCGAAGGAGAGATCACTCTCCCTGTCATTGCCGGATCCCCACCTCGACAGAGTACGGTCATGATGACGTTTACCATCGTCAAGCTCCCATCACCTTATAATGCCATCCTCGGTCGTCCAGGGCTCAACCAGCTGGACGATGTCATTTCCACTAAGAGGTTGCTGGTGCAGTTCCCTACCGCCTCTGGGATGGGAGTAATAAGAGGGATGGCCCAGCCTGTCCAACATTGCCTGCAGACAATCCCGCGTGCCCGGAGCACTGAGCTCGGCTCCGATGTCGACGACCTCGACCTAAGAGAGAAAGACCCCATGGGAGGGCTTGTGGAGCGCCTGTTGATGTACCCTCTCGGTTCAAACCCTCAGAAGATGGTGTAGATAGGAGCCCAGCTCCCGAAAGAAGAGCGAACCTGGTTGCTAGACTTCCTCCGGGCGAACGCTGATTTGTTCACCTGGTCCACTGCGAAAATGCCAGGTATCCCCCCGGAAGTCATCACCCACCGGTTGAATATTGACCCAAGGTGCCGCCCTGTCCACCAGAAGAAGAGGAGTTTTGCTGCAAAGAGGCAGAAGGCCATCAATGAAGAAGTGGAGAAGCTTCTCGTCGCCGGCTTTATATGGGAGGTACAGTATCCCAGTTGGCTGGCGAACATGGTCATGGTGAAGAAGAGCAGCGGCAAGTGGAGGATCTGCGCGGACTACACCAACCTCAATCGAGCTTGTCCGAAGGACAGTTTTCCTCTTCTAAAGATCGACCAGCTCGTGGACACCACTTCAGGGCATCGCCTCCTCTCTTTCATGGATGCTTTCTCCGGGTACAACTAGATCCGAATGCACCCGGAGGACGAGGAGCACACTGCTTTCATCATCGACCGTGGAACCTACTGTTACAAGATGATGCCATTCGGCCTCAAGAATGCTGGGGCCACATACCAATGGTTGGTCAACAAAGTCTTCAAAGACCAGATTAGCCGCAACATGCAAGTGTACATGGACGATATGCTGGTAATGAGCAAGCCCCTTTCGGACCACGTCGGCGACCTGATGGAAACCTTCAGTAACCTCCGGCTTCACCAGATGAAATTGAACCCGATGAAGTGCGCCTTCGGCGTGTCCGCCAGGAAGTTCCTAGGATTCATGGTAACCCAAAGGGGGATAGAAGCCAACCCGGAGAAGGTCTAGGCTATCCTGGACATGGAGCAACCCACCTCCAAGAAGCAAGTGCAGCGACTCATCGATCGGATAGCCGCCCTGAGTCGATTTATCTCAAGGTCTGCTGACCGCTGCCGGCCTTTTTTTAAGGTGCTGAGGAAGATGAATGACTTTACCTGGACGGAGGAGTGCTAGGAGGCGTTCGACGAGCTGAAGAGGACACTGGCATCCCCGCCGCTGCTTTCCAGGCCCGAAGAAGGAGAGGAGCTCCTCCTGTACCTGGTGGTCACCCCAGAGGCTATCAGTTTGGTCCTGGTTTGGACTGACGACAAGGAAATGCAAAGGCCAGTGTATTACAAAGCAAACTCCTCCGCAATGCGGAGCTCAGGTATTCCCGGTCTGAGAAACTGATTTTTGCACTAATCGTGTCCACTCAGCATCTCAGACCTTATTTTCAGCGCACCCCATTGCTGTCCTAATGGATCAGCCGCTGAAAGTGGTGCTCAGCCAACCTGACACATCTGGGTGCCTGGCAAAGTGGGCACTCAAGCTCAGCGAGTTCGACATCACCTACAGGCCGAGGTCGGCCATGAAGGCACAGGTACTCGCTGATTTCTTGGTCGAGTGTGCAGGCCTGGGCAAGGGGGCGGAAGAGAGCCTTTAAAATCGATAGCCGGGGCCAGGACCAGAGGAAGACGTCTGGGTCCTTCATGTAGACGGAACCTCGAACTCCAGTGGGAGTGGAGCTGGACTCATCCTCGCCAACGACGAAGGAGTTGTCGCCGAATGTGTGCTCTGTTTCCTGTTCGCCGCTATTAATAATCAAGCGGAGTATGAAGCGCTCCTCGCGGGGCTGAGAGTGTCCCGCGAGTTGGGCGTGGCCAACCTCAAGGTCTTCACCGACTCGCAGCTGATAGCCGAGTAGATCTCAGGGGAGTACGGGGTGCGGGACCCCGAAATGGCGAAGTACCTGGAGCTCGTGAGAACGAGCGTGGCAGGATTTCGGCGTTTCAGCGTCTCCCATATACCTCGCAGGGAAAATGCTCGCACGGACGCACTCTCCCACCTTGTAACCCTGCTGGACTCGTCATTGGGTCGCGCTTACATCAAGCACCTCAAGGCCCCGAGCTATGAGACACCCATGGAGGTCCAGCAAGTCAACCAAGAGCCTAGCTGGATGGACAAGTACATCGAGTACATCACCGATGGCACCCTGCCGAAGGATCGTGTGGCGGCTGGCCTCATTATGAGGAAGGCCGCACGGTTCATCTTAATGGATGGGTTACTGTATCGGAGGTCCTACTCCTACCCGCTCCTCAAGTGTCTGAGACCCGTAGAGGCCGCACTCACGCTCCAAGAGACCCACGAGGGCATCTGTGGGAACCACATGGGGGGCAGGACACTGGCATACAAGGCCCTCCATCAAGGTTACTTCTGGGAGACAATGAAAGAAGATGCAGCTGACTTCATGAAGAGGTGCGACCGGTGTCAGCGGCACGCCATGGTGCAACGTCAGCCCGCTGCTCCACTCTCCCAGCTCTCTGCCCCATGGCCATTCGCTCAATGGGGCATGGATCTCCTAGGACCTTTTCTCCCGGCGTCCGGGCAATGAAAATTCTTGATCGTGGCCATCGACTACTTCACGAAGTGGGTCGAGGCCGAACCCTTGGCCCAGATCATGGAGGCAAACATCACCAAGTTCCTCTGAAAATCAATTATTTGCCGCTTTGGCCTATCGCACACTATTATCACCAACAACATACGTCAATTCGATTATCGGGAGTTCAAGGAGTTTTGTAGCGACCTCGGCATCCACCATCATTTCACTTCGGTGGTGCATCCACAGACAAACGGAGAAGCCGAGGTAACGAATAGGACCATCTTGTAAGGCCTCTGGACAAGACTAGACCAAGCCAAGGGTAGGTGGGCGGAAGAGCTTCCGAGCGTCCTTTGGGCATACCACACTATCCCAAGGATGGCTACAGATGAGATCCTGTTCAACCTTGTCTTCAGAGCAGAAGTGGTTATCCTAGTTGAGCTCAGCCTACCGACCCTGCACGTGGATCAGTACGATGAGGCGGAGAACCCTGCCAGGATGCTGCTAAACCTGGACCTTCTTGAAGAAACGAGGAATGGGGCTCGAGTTCGGATGGCTGCCTACCGGCAACGAGTGGCTAGATACTACAACTCCAGAGTGCGACCGATGTCCTTCCGCCCAGGAGATTTGGTGCTCCGCCGTACTGAAGCTTCCCAGCCACGGGAGTGCGGGAAGCTCTCCCCAAACTGGGAAGGCCCTTATAAGTTGGCGGAGGCACTTCCTCACGGGGCATACTACTTGGAGGAGCTAGGCGGATCCCGGTTCCCTCGGACCTGGAATGCCTCAAACTTGAGGATGTATTACCAATAGTGTAAGGCTCCTTGAACTTTGGAAATGAAATCTTTTTCATCAAATGCTTGCTCTCGTCTCGTAGGGTGAGGGCCACCCAGCTCTAAGTTCAGCGAGCATGGACACGGCGGAAGACCCATGAAGACATGATGTCCCTCTCACAAAATCCCAGAGAACAGCTCGGCAAGCCGTGCAAGGCTCAGATCTAGCCTACGGCCCCGGGGTTCAGTCCGAAAGTCCTGGACTTCGGTCTGGAAGGTGAGGCAGAACCAAATTCACCCACACGATCCCGGAGAATAGCTCGGCAAGCCGCGCAAGGCTTAGATACAGCCTGTGGCCCCGGGATTCAGTCCAGAAGTCCCGGACTTCGGTATGGAAGGTGGGGCGGAATCAAATTCGCCCACGCGATCCTGGAGAACAGCTTGGTAAGCCACACAAGGCTCAAATATAGCCTATGGCCCCGGGGTTCAATCCGGAAGTCCCGGACTTCGGTCTGGAAGGCGGGGCAGAATCAAATTCGCCCACGCGATCCTGGAGAATAGCTCGGCAAGTCGTGCAAGGCTCAGATACAGCCTGCGGCCTCGGGATTCAGTCCGGAAGTCCCGGACTTCGGTCTGGAAGGCGGGGTAGAATCAAATTCACCCACATGATCCCGGAGAACAGCTCGGCAAGCCGCGCAAGGCTCAGATCCAGCCTGCGGTCCCGGTGTTCAGTCCGGAAGTCCCGGACTTCGGTTTGGAAGGTGGGGCAGAACTAAGTTCGCCCACGTAATTCCGGAGTTCAGCTCGGAATGCACTACGGGACTTAGTCCCAGTAGCTAGCACCGGGGTTCAGTCCAGAAGATGCACCAAAAAAAAAGAAAGAAAGAAAGAAAGAGAGACAGAAGGAACAATGTAATGAAAAGATAATTTCATTACGCTTATAAGTTCCTTACACAAGAGGGGCCCCGACAGGCCGGGAGACCCCAAAGAAAGAAAACACAAAAGTAAAATAAAAATGCCGCGGAGCTACTTCGGAGCAGCCGCATCCTCCTCGGGCTGGGGGGCACTCTCTCCGCAGGCGCCATCGATTGGAGGCTACTCAAGAGTCACCGCCTCGTCACCGGCCACCATCGAAGCTCCTTCAGTGGGCTCCTGCCTCCTGCCGTCGAGTACGACCCACTGAGGTCGAGCTCGGGATAGAAGGAGCTAACCTTCTCCCGGCATACCTGGAACCCCTTCAAGAAGGAGTCCATGGCAGCCTCCCGCACCTCGACGACATACTTCTCGGAGGCCCGGAACCTCGGCTTGGCCTCCTGCGCCTCCCTCTTGGATGCCTCTAGCAGCCCGTTGACGTAGGAGCTCTTCTCTTTGGCTGCGCTCAGCTCCTTGAGGACTTCTTCTAACCGGCGCTCCAGTGACCGGGACTGAGCCCTGAGGTGGGTCTTCTCCACCACATCCTCCTCGTTGCGGGCTGGTTCGAGATCCTCTCCTCTGATAGAGAGGTCTCGAGCTCCTTGACGCACCCCTCGGTGCGGACCAGGTCAGCTCGGAGAGCCTGGTTATTTCCTCGCAGCTCGACCCCTTTCTCCATAAGGTCCTTGACGTCAACTACGAGCTTGCCGAGCTTCTCCTCTTTCTCGGCGTCCTTCTTGGCGTAGCTGGCGAGGAAGTTCCTTAGCAACAGCACGTCTGTCCCGATCTACATCAATGGAGAAATGAAGTTAGAACAATCCAACTGGAACTTTAAGGAGTCGGAGCTCAGAACTTACCGTAAAAAGCTACGGGAGGATCCCGAGCAGTGCCTCATTGTAGTCCCGGTCACCTCTCAGACGGCGATCCCGGGAGGTGCTGGCGAACTCCATGACTTTCTCCACGAGGCCTTGGTCGCGGATCACGGAGCATCGGTTGGTGAGACTCGGGGGCAGAATGGACACGTCGGTAGCAGGCAAGGCGACCGTCCCTTTGCCAGGTGGTGTGGCCGTCGGTGGAGCTACCACCGCCCTAGTGGCCATCATGGAAGCGGCCGGTGCAGCGACTGGAGCAGGCACCGCCCGAGGAGGTTCCGGCCCCCTCTCTTCCCCGGCCCTGTCGAGGTCGACGACAGGGACATCGGGCGCCCGGGCTTGAGGTGGCCTGGAGGCAGGAGCCACTGCTCTAGGGCCAGTGATGGAGGTAGGTGCAGGCACCCGGGTCGCCTCAGTGCGAGCCCTCTTTGCCGGTGGTTCAGTCCCTTTGGCAGCATCCCTCTCTGCGATGCCCTCCATCAGGTTCTCCACGGAGAACTTCATACCTGAGGAAAAAGAGGTCAGTCAAGCCAGTTCAAAAGAAGGGGAATACGGAGCAGAAAATGAAATCAAAGGAGGGAGATCCGAGCCTCACCCAGCTCCCAAATGGGACTGATCCGTGCCTCGAATAAGTTCTGCTATGAGAGCAGAACATCGAGAGCTGGGACCGCATCACTCAGTAGCTATGAAAAGACCTCTTGGTCCACTGGCTCGACCTGAGAGTTCTGGTTCGAAGACCGGTCTGGCTCGCTCCAGGCCCAGTCAACATCTTCGACCGAGGCAAAAAAGAAGCGATTCTTCCAGCCCTTGATGATGAAGGGAGGTCGAACCTGAGGCACCTAGGCCGAGGTGAGATGTACCACCAGCCATCATTGGTGGAGTAGCGCTTCAGGGTGAAGAGAGCCCTGAAGAGGGAGAAACGGGCAATGAACCCGTGGAAGTGGCAGAAGACGATGAAGGCAAAGATGACCCGGATGGCATTAGGAGCCAACTGGGCCGGGACCAGATGGTAATGACTGAGAAAAGAGAGGAAAATGGGGTGAAGGGGAAATCGAAGACCCCCAAGGAGGAAGTCCTCGTAGAAGGCGATTCTCCCGGGGCCACTCGAGGTCACTCGATCTCCAGGCCACGGGAGGGAAAGACGAGTCGAATCCGGAATTCCATAGACATCCCGGAGCAAAGAAAGGTTGTCCTTGGTCATCGTTGAGGCATGACCGGAGGGGCCTGAGGGAGAGGTCACCGGAGGAGGAAGAGAAGAAATGGGACGAGCAGAAACTACAGGGGGAGACCTAGGACCCCTAGGGACACCTATGGTCATAGCCCTAGGCTAGAGCCGCCTACGGACCTCGTACGGGATCTCTTCCCCTTCCGAGGAAGAAGGCGATGGAGTCCTCGGTCGGGAAGGACCGACCTCGTCCGGGTTGGAGGAGACATAGCGGCGACGCGTCATGAAGGAAGAAGAAGAAGCGAAAAAAAAACTGACACAAGGGTTAAGAGATGGAGGAAGAGGAGAAGGAGGTCGCAGATACTCACCGAAATATTTTGTGCCAGAGGAATGGCAATCCCGGGAAGGTGAAGGAAAACCACTACAACCACTGGCAGAGTGCGAGAAAGTGGAGGGACTTCGTTTCCGGAAAGTCCCCCTCCTTTTCAAACTCAATCGACAGCAGCCGTACGCCTCTTTCGTTCCGAGCCACCAGATAGCTGCCGCGTAGATGCACACCCGACATCGACGCTTTGGTCCGATGGAAACTACCTCATTTTTGAAATGGCACATTAATGGCCCGTCGGACACTCGCACGTGGCAGCCTCTCATAGGGTCTCGGGCGCAACAGAAGCGGCGACAGGGATCATGGCAATTATGGCACGAGATTTTCGCCTTCTCTACGTCATCTCCGCATTAAATCCCCATGTCCCGAGCCACGATGCCTCGATGGAACATGGGGATGGGGGACAACTGATATGGCTACATCGCTGACGTGGGGCACGTGTCAGGTCCAGCTGGACACGGTCAGTACCACATGGATTTTTTCTTTCAAAAGATCCCCTGTTCGGGAAGAAATGCTCCTGCTCCTTCGCCAGCTGGCACCTGAAGACGGGTCCACCTCGGTCGAAGTCGAGCACCTCTCTGCCACTCCGCCAGGTGTCCACCCAGGAGGGGTCCACCTCGACCGAAGTTGGCGGCCCCTCGCTCCCTCGCCAGGTAGCACCCCAAGACGGGTCCACCTCGGCTGAGGTCGAGCGGGGCCCTCCTGCTCCTGCGCCAGGTGGCACCCGAAGACGGGTCCACCTCGGTCAAAGTCGAGCACCGCTCTGCCGCTCTGCCAGGTGGCACCCCCTGACTGGTCCACCTCGATCGAGGTCAGCCCTACTCTGCAAAGCCTCGGGGAAGCGGAGGCACGGGTTGCAAGGTCGCCACTAGAGCCAGCATGCACCGCGCCCCGTACGGGGTGCTAGTACGGCCTATAGTGACACGCGAAACCTCGTTTACACCATCCAGACGAGGCCTCGCAATCGAGGAACGGAATCCTTGTGGACAGGATCCTGAAACGGCTGGAAGCCCGTCATCAACGCCTTGAAAGGAGAGCTCCCGCACTCGGCCCAAAGCCTCACCAGTCTTCCTCCTTTCGTGACACACGACGGACGAGGCGGTCTGGCCACTTAGCTCCCGAACCTGAAGAAGAAGGGGGAGGAGAAGGTCTGGAGGTCTGAGGGAGCCCCCTGAAAGGAAGGCGAGCTTAAGGCAGTTCGAGGATATAAAAGGGATGGTAAAAATGAGCGGACAGGTAAGTTGAAAGAGGGAGAAAACACCAAGAGAACGATCCTGGGAGGCCTCAAGAAGTCCTCAGGCGTGAGCTCGGTGAACCCAGCGAAGGAAGCCGGGCTTCAACTCCCCTCTTCCCTACACTTCTTTCATTTACATCTCCTCTAAGCACAGGAATCCTTCGGGAACCCGTCTTAGGGGATCTGTTCCATCTCGCCGCTTTCTAACTAGACCGTCGGAGTGCCCCCGCCGGAATCCCTGGCCAGGATCTCTGACTTTGTTTTGCAGGTCCGGGAGAGACTCGAGGTGAGAGAGTCCGAGATCGGTGCCAGCTCAAGAGCTACAGGCCACCGCGGTGAGATCGGCAACAATTACTATGTTTGGTATATCACTGAAATATCACTAGAAATAAAAATTTACTGTGTTTGATATATCACCAAGTGATGATAATGATAATGGATAAAATATCATAAATAGCTTTACATATCTATTATATATAGCTAAATTTCTACTACCTCAGTTTAATGGCTACCCCGTGTCATCTTTTTCTGTTCAAAATTACACATTCTATATAATAATAAAAGCTATAAAAATAAAGAAATCTGATTTAGTTTTGGAAAGAATTTTTTCCTCCAAAACTTGTACTAAGTTTTTATGGCCTAGTTTTGGAGGAAATTTCCTAAACATCAGAATTTATTTTAAAATTTTGAATAGATTTAAAATAATAGATTTAATATGATATATTTAATAGATAATATATTGTATTAAATAGATTTTGAATTATATCAAACATCAAAATTATTATACTTTGCATATTGCACGGGCTGCCATCTGGTTAGTATGTAATAATTACTCTAAAATTAATTAAACATTTCTCATTCACAACTTCTCAGAAAAACATGTAATAATAATAGTAATAATAATGGTAATAATAATAATAATAGTAATAATAGAAGTAATAGTAATTATTACTATTATTATTATTATGTTTACTACTATTACTACTACTATTATTACTATTATGATTACTATTATAATAATAATGAGAATAATAATAATAGTATTAGTAATAGTAATAATAATAGTAATTACTATTACTACTACTACTATTATTATTATTATAGATATCTATTATGATTAGAAAATTAAAATGAAGATGAGAGTTTTTCTTTTCTTTCTAATTATCAAGAAAAATTTATTTAAACTTTTATTAATTTAAAATATTTTTATTTTTAAATAATTTTAAAATATCATCAATATCCGAATGATGTATTGATAACATCATTACATAATAATAATATTATCGAATTTATTATTAAGTTTTTTATTACTAAATAAAATTTTGTAATACTAAGTAAAATCATATCATCTAACTATGGATTTTTTTAACTAATGCTTTTTCAAAATAAAAATACCAAAATAAGGTCCCTTTAAATAATTTTACTAAAATAATGTGGTTTTGGCCACGTGTTACTGTTTTTAAATTTTTTTTTGCCATGCGGGGATGAATGGGGACGTGGAGAAGACATAGATTTTACCTGTCAAGTTCTTTATCCCATCATCTCCACCAAAAAAAAAACCAAACTTTGGCTTGAAAATGCAAGTTGAACTTGCATTTGTAAGTTAATTAGCCAAAAATTTAAAAAACATAAAATATGAAGATTAAAAAATTAAAAAAATAATTAAAATAAAGAAAAAAATAATAAAAATATTGTAAAAATTGTTTAAATAAATATATTTCAAAAATTAAATATATACTATGAATTAAAAAGATTTGTAATAATATCAAAAATATTAATATTTTTTAAAATTTTTATGATTAAATAATAATATTGGTAGCAGAGCACCACCTGTCCCATTCGAGGTGAGCTCCCGGTCAAGGTTGAGCTCCTGTGCGAGGTGAGCTCCTAACCGAGATCGAGCTCCCGTCCGAGGTGAGCTCTCGATCGAGGTCGAGTTCCCATCCGAGGTGAGCTCCTGGCTGAGGTCGAGCTCCCAGCCAAGATCGAGCTCCCATCTGAGGTGAGCTTCCAACAAAGCACTACCTATCCCGTCTGAGATCGAGCTCCCAGCCAAGGTCAAGCCCCCGTTTGAGATAAGCTTCCAGCCGAGGTCTAGCTTCCCATCGAGATTAAGCTCCCATATGAGGTGAGCTCCTAATTGAGGTTGAGCTCCTAGCCAAGGTAGAGCTCCCAACCGAGGTCGAGCTCCCGTCCGAGATGAGCTCCTAACTAAGATTGAGCTCCCGTCCGAGATGAGCTCTTGGTCGAAGAGAGCTTCGGACCAGATGAGCTCTTGACCGAACCAAGTCCTTGAAGGCAAGAAAACATTCCCCCGATCATGGCAGGAGGAATAGTAGAAGGCGAAACACAAGTCCCAGAGGGTAAACATGAGGGAGGCCCGGATGGTGACATCGGGGCACAACATCGCCATCTCCGTCGATCCGATCATAACTCTTGTAGGGATGTGTGCTCTACCGGGGCTCCAGGCCTACAACATGCTATCTGCACCTTCTACAAGGTGCGTGCTCCACCAGGGCTCTAGGCCCTGTAGCACACCACTTGCATCTTCTACAAGAGAAGTGCTTCACTGGGGTTCCATGCCCTTAGCACGTCGCCTACATCTCCTGCAAGAGGAGTGCTCCATCGGGGTTCTAGGTCCTGTAGCACGTTACCTACATCTCCTATAAGAGGAGTGCTCCATCAGGGCTCCAGGCCCTATAGCACGTTCTTGCATTTCCTGTAAGAGGAGTGCTCCATCAGGGCTCCGGGCCCTATAGCACGCCGCCGCATCTCTTGCAAGAAGAGTGCCCCATTGGGGCTCCGAGCCTCGTATTATGCCGTTTGCACTTCCTCTAAGTGGAATGCTCTACAGGGCTCTAGGCCCTATACTACACCACCTGCACACCCTGTAAGTGGGAGCACTCGGCAGTGGCTCCAAACCCTATCTCGTGTGATGCGGAACACCAGCTCTGATACCAAAACTGATGTGGGATGGATGCAAAGACTAATCTAACAATTAAGATTTTAATTTTGATGAGCAATGGTAGCAAACTCAGATAAGCTATCAAATTAATTTAATGAAGATAGACTAAGTCTCTACTAGCTACCCGCAATATAATCAGCATGCAATCACATAAAGAACCCTAGATCCGATGATTAAGAAACCACCAAAACTAGGACGTCCTGACTTTCAACAACCAGATCTAATAAGATTAGGATGGTTATTTACTAATAACACTTTTTCCTCCTCCGTTTCAACATATCTGAATTCAACTCTCAAGATCTCGTGGTAGGATTGCAAACTTCAGTTCCTTCGAAGCAGATCTTCTTGTTGATGGTTGGATGGTAAGAAAAACTTCCTCTTCTGATCGAGAACACTAGGGATCCTGCAAGAGAACTATGATTAGAGAGGTGGAAAAGAAGTGAAAATTTGAAAAGAAAGAGGGAAAGAATGATGGTCGGCTTTGATCTAGATCTGGACTGGTTGAAAGGTGAAGGCGCCTGGGTTCTTGGAACTTGGACTCGGGAGATAACTAGGACTTCAGCACTCCACACATACTAATGCAATGCTTAACCAGCAGAGCACATTACAATGCTTAACCAGCAATTATAAGATGCATTACAATGCTTAACCAGCAATTGTAAGACGCATTACAATGCTTAACCAGCAATTGTAAAAAAAACAAACTGACTGAATTTCATTAATAATTTAGAAGATGGTTTACAAGATGGAAATGAGGTGGTATTTATAAATCCCTTAAATAGTAGCATGATAAGAACAAACTCATTTAAATACAAGATAGATAAAGATAGAGCCCTTGAGAGGATAATATTGGACTCTTATCTTCTTTTGAAATTGGATGAAATCTCCTTGAATTCAAATTGAGTAGACTCCCTTGCACTTGGACTCTTCCATGGAATGGGCGATGAAATAATGTTGGGCGACAAAATGAGAAGAGATGGCATCCCCTTCCTCTCACAAATAGCGCTAATCCATCTCCCCTCTTGGTGTGAACTCCTTCTTGGCGTTAGGATAAGCTTTTTAATAAGAGAAAAGTCTTTGAATGTTGGATGAACCTTGGAAGGGGTATGACTTGATAAGAGAAAACTCTTTGAGTTTGAATTTTAGATGAACCTTCCATTTGAATTTGAAATAAATGCTTGAGTTGGCCAACCATCCTTGGAGTGGACGATAAATGGGAAATGTAGGAGGAGGAGTCTTTTTACTTTACTTCTCTTAAATGTTTTCAAATGAGCGACAAAAAAAATGAGGCGCCCTCCTTTCCTTTCTTGATTGGCATCTTCTTGCATTTGAAAATGGGATCAAGATAACCTCTATCTTGTCTTGGATTGAGACTCCTTGTTTTGGATTTAAATGAACTTCTTTGAATTTAAATGATCTCCATGGATTACACTCCTTGAAATTTGAAAGTTGTAGGATCACCCTTAGACTCTTCATGATAGGCGCCCATTTGAATTCAAGCCCCTCCATTTTGGGCGGCAAAAAGAGGAAGAGATAAGACATCCTTCCATTTTACTCCTCTTAAAAAAAATGAGCATCAAATGAGCAGAAATCCTGGACACAGTCTTTTGGATAGATGTCTAAATGCCTCGATGTCTCGATGTCTAAATATCCAAATGTCCTGATGTCTGAATGTCTGGATGTCCCGATGTCTGGATGTCCCGATGTCTGGATGTTTGGATGTCCGGATGTCTAGTGAAAATTTTGGACAACCTTCTTTTGACATGGAATTGACCCACCAAGGTGATGTGGCATGGAAAACTACTCCAAGTGGCAGGTGACAAGGCTCCATGACATGGTGACATGGTATGAAGGTGATGACATGGCATGATGACATGGCATGGTGACATGGCTTTAACAACTGGACTTGACCTTGGCTAATAATTGGACTTGAACCCCCTCGACTAATTCAATTACAAGACTCAACTTCAAGTAAACCTATCCTGACTAACTTGCGAATCAAAGCAAACTAATTTATTTACAGGACTCAAGCTAAAATTAAAATATAATAACTACTCATTGGTGATCCATAATGAGCTTGGAGGGTTCTGACATCTCTTTCTAACTCTGGTGTCCTCACCAATTCTCTCAAGGTGGGAGGAACTCGACCCTGTCGAGTATGGGTTGACTCTGCTCTGGTAATGTTCTAGCAAGTCTGGATTAATTCTTTGCAGATCCTCTCAAGTGATCTACGAATCATCAGATTCTGGTCTACCTTGCCATCAAACTAGATAATGCTGATAATCTTTATTCCTAGTAGTGATAGTTTTGTCATCCAAAACCCGCTCAATCTTATCTCTCCATTCTGATAATTTGGCTGGTGGACACTTAGGGGTAGGGTCACTCTCAAAGATGGAATCAGGTCCAAATGGCTCACCAGGTATCGTTATTGGCTCTTTATATACATTGAAGGTTGGACTAATACCTAATTCAGGTGGTAATTCTAACACATAGGCATTATACCTAATTTTCTTTATGATCTTGTATGGTCCTGCACTACGGGCATGTAGTTTTTTCATGGCTCCAGGTGGGAACTGTTCAGGATGAAGCCTGATCATGACAGAGTCTCCCTTATTAAATTCTTTGAAGTGCTTGTGTGAGTTAGCCATATGCTCATAAGTTTCATTGCTTTCATTAATTATTTTATTTATCTATTTATGCAATTCCTTAATATGCTGTGCATATGACTCTTACCAATACCTAGTGGACTCAATTATGCATTCCTATCGAATGAATTTATTAGGTTCACAACTACAGCTTTGGGCTTGATCCCTAGTTGATGGATGATATGCAGATGAAAATTTGACGTGAACTCTTAATAAGTGCCATAAGGTCTTCCAGAAGTAGGTAGCAAATTGAATGGGCTTAAAGGACTGATGAAACATGCTAACCTCAACAAAATGCAACTGGGTAGTTCTAAAAATATTGGAAGCCTCAGGAAAGGGTAAAAAATATGAGGTGGGTTCGACAACTAGGTATGGATTCATGGGGGTGACCTTAAAGTATGGACATGGATCTACAGGTAGCAAAAGGTTCACTTTAACGAAGAACGGGTCCGTAAGTTCAGGGAAGAGATCATTAATTGGAATCAAAGAGGTGACCTCATTATGAGGATACCAAATTAAAGAGATCATGTCTTCGATAAATTCCTCTGGTTCAAGAATTTCAGGACTAAGTTCTCCTATTTGGGTCTCTTCTAGGGTTTTCTCAAGTAAAGCCCTAAAGGTAAGGGTGTTAAATCCCTCATGGTTCTCTTTTTCTAATGGTCCTTCTAACACATTAGGTGACTCATCGACTTCCTCTTCTCCTTTATACTCATCTATCAGGTTTTCTCCAACTTAATATACTTCCACTAGGATTTCAGCCTGAGTAATCTTCTGGTCAATTAACTCTGAGTTTGTAATAAATATTTCCTCTTCAAGGTCATTCTTAGGAACAAATGGGGTCACAGGGGTGGGTCAGCTTGGATTAGGGTTGATTGGCTCGGATTAGGGTTGAGTCGACTCGGGTGAGAATTGGGTCGACTCTATTAAGGAATGGGTTGACTCGGGTGGACTAGGCTAGATCCTGATTTTTGATAAGGGGCACTAATCCTAATGGATTCTGGCCGATGAATTTTGGGTGCAGGGGGAGTTGGTTTAGGTGAACCAGGGTCAGTACGGGCCCTACGGGTTCTCTCTAGGTTGTCGAGTCGCTTATCCAGTCGGTCAAACCTATTATCCATTAGGGCATATTGTTCATTGAAGGTCCTTAGTAAAATTTCTATAGTGGACTCCATGATCAGACTGGGTTGGGGTTAGGCTCCTAATCTAGTGGTCATGCAATGCAATCCTAGCTTTTAGGGTTCCTAGACCTAGAGCTCAAGTGGAATGAGTTAACTCAAATTACACTCACCTCAATAATTAGCCCTTCCATTGGCCAGGTAAGAGGTGGGGTGGTGGGAGGCTCCCCTGCTTGACACAAGGTCCTAATTAAAAACTACCAGTCCGCTTAGGGCGTTAGCCTCTGGACCTCTAGCCTTAGACACCAGCTTCCAATAATAATTAGAAGGTTGAGTGCACTAGTTCACTCACAAGACTTGAACCCGACCTGTTGGTGTCCCTAAGCTATATTAGGTCACTACTCAGTTTTAGATTAAGGCTAGGATAATGTAAGATGAGGTTGGTTATTTTTGGACCAAAGAAAGGTGATGAAATCCTTCCCCTATTTTATGATAGCATGCCCTTAAGATAGCTTCAGATAAGATGAATGCACAACCAATCAACTAGATAACAAGATAAGATAAGATAAGACTTACAACTCAAAATTTAAACTTTAAATTTTTAATTTCAAATTTAGATTTCAGATTTGAATTTTAAATTTTAAATTTTAAATTTTGAATTTTAGATTTTAAATTACAGAAATTAAATTTGAATTTTCTTGGGGATTAGGTTGGATAAATTCAAAATCGAAATGTGCCAGAATCTTACCCTAAGTCATGCTTAGAAGATTAACATGCAATCTTTCAAGCAATTAACAATTCAAATAAGCATATACTAAGTATAACTAATTTTTGATATCAGGTTATCACATCCGGCCGTAGCTCATTACTCCCATGGGTCGTGACAATATACTTGCATATACCCGCTCAGGAGGCATGATTTCCTTCCACCAGAAAGTACTAAGAAAACAATGCATTTTTTTTTTTTGAAAAAGATTTCAAATCTGAAATCTATTAGAGAAGATTACAGGTCTGATTTTAATCTAGGTAAATTACTAAAATTAATACAAAGAAAACTAAGATCTGAAGAGCTATGGAAGAGCCTTCCAGATCCAATGCTAGAATAGTGCAGAAATTATAGCTAGTCACTAAATGTCCTAGTTTAACCTTTGGCTCTGATACCAAAACTGATGCAAAACGCCAGCTCTGATACCAAAATTGATGCAGGATGGATGCAAAGACTAATCTAATAATTAAGAGTTTAATTTTGATGAGCAATGATAGCAAACTCAGATAAGCTATCAAATTAATTTAATGAAGATGGACTAAGTCTCTACTAGCTACCCGTAATATAATCAGCATGCAATCACATAAAGAACCCTGGATCTGATGATTGAGAAACCACCGAAACTAGGACATCCTGACTTTAAACAACCAGATCTAATAAGATTAGGATGGTTACTTACCAATAATGTATTTCCTTCCTCCATTTCAATAGATCTAGATTCAACTCTCAAGATCTCGCAGTAGGATTGCAAACTTCAGTTCCTTTGGAGCAGATCTTCCCGTTGATGGTTGGATGGTAAGAAAAACTTCCTCTTCTGATTGAGAACACTATGGATCCTGCAAGAAAACTATGATTAGAGAGGTGGAAAAGAAGTGGAAATTTGAAAAGAGAGAGGGAAAGAATGATGGTCGACTTGGATCTAGATCTGGACTAGTTATGAAGGCGCCTGGCTTCTTGGAACTTAGACTCAGGAGATAACTAGGGCTTCAGCACTCCACACACACTAATACAATGCTTAACCAGCAGAGTACATTATAATGCTTAACCAGTAATTGTAAGACACATTACAATGCTTAACCAGCAATTGCAAAAAACAAACTGACAGAAATTCATTAATAATTCAGAAGATAGTTTACAAGAAAGGAATGAGGCAGTATTTATAGACCCCTTACATAGTAGCATGATAAGAACAAACTCATTTAAATATAAGATAGATAAAGATAGAGCCCCTTGAGAGGATAATATTGGACTCTTATCTCCTTTTGAAATTGGATGAAATCTCCTTGAATTCAAATTGAGTAGACTCCCTTGCACTTGGACTCTTCCATGGAATGGGCGATGAAATAATGTTGGGCAACAAAATGAGAAGAGATGGCATCCCATTCCTCTCACAAATAACGCTAATCCATCTCCCCTCTTGGCATGAACTCCTTCTTGGCATTAGGATAAGCTTTTTAATAAGAGAAAACTCTTTGAATGTTGGATGAACCTTGGAAGGGATATGACTTGATAAGAGAAAACTCTTTGAGTTTGAATTTTAGATGAACCTTCCATTTGAATTTGAAATAAATGCTTGAGTTGGCCAACCATCCTTGGAGTGGGCGACAAATGGGAAATGTAGGAGGAGGAGTCTTTCTACTTTACTCCTCTTAAATGTTTTCAAATGAGCAACACAAAAAATGAGGTGCCCTCCTTTTCTTTCTTGATTGGCATGTTCTTGTATTTAAAAATGGGATCAAGTTAACCTCTATCTTGTCTTGGATTGAGACTCCTTGTTTTGGATTTAAATGAACTTCTTTGAATTTAAATGATCTTCATGGATTACACTCCTTGAAATTTGAAAGTTGTAGGATCACCCTTGGACTCTTCATGATAGGCACCCATTTGAATTCAAGCTCCTCTATTTTGGATGGCAAAAAGAGGGAGAGATAAGACACCCTTTCATTTTACTCCTCTTAAAAAAATGAGCGTCAAATGAGAAGAAATCCTGGGCGCCCTCTTTTGAATAGATGTCTAAATGCCCCGATGTCTAAATATCCCGATGTCTAAATGTCCGGATGTCCCGATGTCCCGATGTCCGAATGTCCCGATGTTCGGATGTCCGGATGTCTGGTGAAAGTTTTGGACAACCTTCTTTTGACATGGAATTGACCCACCAAGATGATGTGGCGTGGCATACTACTCCAAGTGGCAGGTGATAAGGATCCATAACATGGTGACATGGCATGAAGGTGATGACGTGGCATGATGACATGGCATGGTGACATGGCTTCAACAACTGGGCTTGACCTTGGCTAACAATTGGACTCGAACCCCCTTGACTAATTCAATTACAAGACTCAACTTCAAGTAAACCTATCCTGACTAACTTACGAATCAAAGCAAACTAATTTATTTACAAGACTCAAGCTGAAATTAAAAAAGAATAACTACTCATTGGTGATCCACAATGAACTTGGAGGGTTCTGATGTCTCTTCCTAGCTATGGTGTCCTCACCACCGTGCCACATGTGCCTTTCATAGCGGATTGCTCCACCAGGGGACAGGCTCTGCAACGCGCCGACTGCACCCTCTGCTTGAAGACCTTCTCCCAGGAACCTTGGACCTTATCCGATGGAGGCTCTAACAAGTTTGTGCCCCTCCCATAGGGGATGCCTGGGGAGAAGCATCCAACTGAGGCTCCAAGCTCGGTCTGGCAGGATCTATTCTTATATAACAGTAAGAGGGACCTCCACGATGAGGGAGCGACCAAGAGAGAAGAAAAGAGTAAGTAAGCAAAGGCAATGGGCAGGAGCGGTGAACAACCCCCCAACATCCAAGAAATTCTAATTTTCCTTTCTCTTCTCTTCTTTTCTATCTCCCCCTACTCGGGGATACCACTCATCTCCATAACAAAGGGTCTATTCCTCTTGGTCGCCTTACTGACTTGACCGTCGGTGTGTCTCCATCGAAATCCCCAACCTGGGTTTCCTCTTTGGCCACGAGGGCGTGAGGACGAAGAGCTCAACATCCATGGGGGAGGGCAGTTCCAACTGGACCTCATCGAAGCTATAGGTCATGGCGATCTAGGCAACAACATTAATTACATGAACTTTTTAAATATAATATATCAATTTTTTTATAAAAAATTGATGAAAATATCAATAAAATTTGTAAATTTTAAGGTGAGCATGATAAGTAATAGTATAATATAAAATCACTTAGTTATGTCTACAATAAGAATTATTTAAATAAATACTAACATTTAAAATTTTAAAATTATAATATTATGAAAAAATTATAATAATATATAAAATTATAAAATATCTTTATATACATTACATTAAATAATAATGTAATGTAGTATATGAATATTTAATCATGTGTACCTGAGTGTATGTCCAACATTTAAAAAAACCTAATAATTAAATTTGTGATGATACATGAACTTAGTATTTAACATACATTGATAAATATAATATATAAATATAAAGTTTATTATAATGCTAGAACCCTAAAATAATATGGTCTATACATAAATGTAATACATAAATGAAAGTAAAAAATATATCCTAAGTCCTACAAGGCGACCGTCTCCTCCTACATGGAGGTTGCTACTGACGATATAAAGATTTTGGTTCACTCGGTCCCTGATATCTCGTCGGAAGCTCTACCTTAGTGTGAACTGGCTCTTGTGTAGCATCCTCATGTGTCGATCTCTCATCGATAAATTCTTTTCTATGGGTTGAGTATCCCTGATGCATCATGTACTCTGATACAATAGTATAGTCGAAATACGCTGTAGCATCCTTCACAGATATGAACTATCTAACATCCTTGTATAGATAACTACTTTTAAATAAATAGGGAGTAAACTCAGGCATCAAATACAGAGAGATACTGCATCGGCGAGTACATCGTGAATGCTGAGGTACAGGAACTGCTCGTGATGCTGATGCGTAAGAGAAATGTGTAGGAGTCTCGTCCTCTCTATCATCATCATGAGCAAATCCTCATAACTGGATATGAGCCTGCTTATGGACGGTATGAAGGATGGTATCACATATATCCATGATGGACTAGTATGACATGGATATAGAACCTGGCTATGCAAGTTATCGAATCATGACCATCCCATCGCTCTGAAATATACATGTAATTAGTTATATAAAACATAATATTCAACTATGAAGAATGTTTAATAAAATAATTTAAATGCTTACCAGATAATCATGCATCGCACTTGTACGACTGAAGAATTGCCTAGTGATGCGACGATTCCACTACATGTATGGATCATGATAATCCATGATACCATCAACAGGAGGTCCATCTAAAATATGACCTCGATGGCTCTTCCAAAGCTGTATAAAATGCTAATGAGTAAAGGACCAGTCATGATTAGCTCGTCCTCTGAGATCGATATGGTGTAGTGTAGCATCTATATCACATTGATCTGGTATGGACTGGTGGATCCTAGACTACCATAATACTCAATCAGCGAATTGCCACTCTACGATGTGAAAACAAATAAGTGACACTCGGGTGCACCATATATCATGATTGTGTAGATAATAATTGGGTAGATAAGCAAGAATGTTAAGAATATATGGCTGCCATACATCTATAAATCATAATTTTAAATAATAAGATGTTAAAGATAATAATAATAAAAATATTAAATTTTACTTATTACTTGTTTCGGTCTCAAGTGATCAAGATATAGTCTGTATGAAGAGACAACATGTGTTGGCACCTCTTTAACCAAATATTGATCTCTCCATCTATAGATAATAAAGATTACATGGTTAACATAAAAAATAAATTTAAACAAAAAAATAATAATTAATTTTGATGCTTACCTCATCCCCAAGGGACCCTATGGTAATCCAGCTCCACCATCATCTAAATCAATCATAGGACCTGCAATCGATCGGAATAATCTATATGGTGCTAATCCCGAAAATCTATCCCATGCTTAGAGCTGTAGCAATATCAATAGTCCAACAATATCATGGGCATCTCTCTTGCTAGCCCTGCATATATGTTTGTACAACCATGCTAAGTCTACACCACCCCAACTATAATGTCCAGCCATCTAAAAATCATGTAGTAGGGATAAAAATATGAGATGTATCTCTTTCATTGACATATCCATAAATAAACATCTATCCATAAATTGTAATATATAAGCTCTAGCATGTCGCTGTATCGCTATCTCATCAGCATCATGGGATAATTCATGAAACTACTCCGCTAGCCATACTAGACTCAACCGTGATCCCTGGAGTTGACCGTGCGATGGAATGACTTCTAATAACTGGTGACAAAATTGATGCCAATCGATATGTGCACTGCCTATGATCGATAATCCATCAACAGATAAATTTAACTGGATGGCAATATCCTGTAATGTGATGGTGCACTCTCTATATGGTAGATTGAATGTATGAATCTCTAGATGCCACCACTCTATGAGTGCCATAATCAAATGCCAATCTAATTGTATATAGCCTATACATGCTAGTCTATAAAATCTAACCTGCTACAAGTACAGTACTATATATCTATTTAGTGGTATCGACCTGCATGTAACAAGCTCCCTACATCGACACTGAAGGAAACCTGCCTCCTGACTATCCCATATCAATTCGGAATGATGGCTGTCCTGATCATACGACACATAATGGTTTACTGGCCCGAATCCATATCTATAAAAATTTGCACATATATACAGAGGTTCGATTTAACTATAATTAAGAAAATTTATTTAACAATCATCATCACCTCTGAAAAATAAAATACATAACACTAACATATAATAAACATGTACATGAATACAGAACTGGATTGCACTATATCATCATGTATTCAACTACTAAAATACAAAACTTGGATAACAATAACAATCCAAGTACAACAACCAACAATACAGATAAATATATGAAAAATAAATACATCTTGAATTTGTCAGGAAACCATTAGGATCAATGAAGTATAATGGCCCTCATACAGATTTAATATAATTCGAATAGCATGCAGCAATGGAATCTAAAGTCTATTATCCATGATGCAACAAAATCCAATCTTGGCAAATCAAACGATGTTCAATGTTAAAATCATAACATGAAAATTTTGACACATATCATATACAATAAATTTGTTATGTATAAAAATGGATTTTGATAATCTATATAATTACCTTTCGATGATAGCACTAATATGCATTTCTAGTTATTCGACATAACCTTCTATCATACCCTTCCTCTCGATAGATCGTGCACCTCTGTCTATTACCGCTTTCCCTCAAATCTATATCATTTCTAATTCTGGTAGAGTGTGGCCTACCTTTTTGCCGTAACCATGTTTTATCTGGTATAACGGTAATATCTTGACCAAGCTATGACCAATACACTTGATAAGAAATGGGTTGAAATTGAGGTGCATGAGATTGATGATAATCATTAAACTATAGCATCGATCAATATATCTATAAAAATCAATTGGAATATGTGCACAAGTAGCCATGACATGTGAACAAGGTGAATGGTAGCATTGCCATTTTTTGACATGTACATGTACGATCGATAGTCAAACAATCTGTATTATGAAATTTAATAACTGGTACATTAAAAAATAGATAATACAAAGATATAATAAATTTATTAACTTTAAAGCTGTACCTGAGTGTTGTTGCCTTTATTCATATACAGACCATGCATCGTAGTTTGGATTTGAAATATACCGCTAGCTCTATCAAATCTTGTAACTATGTGAAATGTAGCTTTAGCTTGTTTAACGATTACATAATCCATAACGAATGGAGTAAATCTTTCATTTCTATCAAGTGCATCAACTATCTGGACACGTTGAACATCAAAGTATGATACAAGTCGGAAGAATGTCAACTGTACCAATACAATTATAGGCAGGAATTTAGCATTTTTAAGCACTCCATTAAAACACCCTGACAGATTGGTTGTCATTATTCTATACTTTCGGCCACCATCATATGCACATATCCATTTATCTAATGAAATATTGCTAAACCATTGAATAGCTTCTTGTTTCAATTTCTCAATATTTTTTATATATCTCCCAAATTTTTTAATCTATGTTTCCATTCCAGCCTTTTTTACCATATTCCTTAATTGGAATTCCTAAATGTAGTATAGAGGTTGCTTGCCACATGACGTAAATAGTATACATGATATGCATTCGGTTGCTGCCAACCTAGGTACTCATTTTTTACTACGGCCAGTATACTGAGATATCGATAAAAAATTAAGCAAATTTCCTATCATGGAATAATAAAAGTTTGCAAACAGGTAAGAAACCAACCCCATGTATCAGTAGACTTTTCATCAACAATAACAAAAGATAATGGAAAATTTTGATTATTTCCATCAACAGCAGTTGCAATCAACAATTTATATTTGTATTTTCTATACAAAAATGTCACATCAATACTAATTACCAGTTGACAATATTTGAACCCTTCAATTAACAGAACAAAAGCTTAGAAGACTCGATCAAATTGAGCACATGCTAAATGACCAGTTGGAGTGCTAATGAATTTCACCCAAGAACTGGGATTAAATTTCTCTACCGCATGCAACCACTTGGACAGTAATTTATATGATTTGTCTCAATCATCAAACACCATGGCTATTGCTTTTTACTTTGCTTTTCATAACTTTCTATAAGTGGTAGTGTAATTAAATTTAATCTTTATGACCATATTGAGTCCTGTAATAGCAATTGTAGGTGCTTCTTTTATCAGATCACATATTTTATTGGCAATTAAAGTAGAGTCCAATCCAGAATGATCCTAAAACATCACTACAGATATGCATGTATGGGGACCATAATATCATGATATCTCGAAGTAATCATTTTATTTAATTACTTTGAGTTTCTATTGACATCTTGACTCTTTATTCTTGCATTTCACAATCCATAAATTTGGATTTCACTCAACAACCTTGAATTTATAATGTCTATCAATTGAATACTGCTTTATAACACTTTGTAATTTATTTTGTCTATAAAACAAAGTCCTTTGCATAACTCTTGCCACCTTCCCAGATGAAAGATGGTTCTTGAAGGGAATAGTACATCAATATATTAGCAACTTCCTAATTGAACTGTGTAAATGTTATTGAAGAAGTCTCAAATGCAGTCTAGTTCGGTACATTAGTGTCATGTGGACTTAGTGCAGCATGAGAAGGACCAGCTTCCTGACCTTCATGTTCAACATCATCTTCGTCAGAAACATCTTCATTAAAAAGTTTATTATCTACATGTATTGTACCACTAGTAGTTGTATATACTAAAACATGCTTGATAACACTCTTTAGCACATCATTTTTCATTATACGAATATGATCCTTGGTATATATGGAAGCAGTATTTATTTAAGGACTATCATAAATGTTTGGACTACAAGTAGAAACAACATGTTCATTGATACTAATTGTTACTGTATTTCGAACAAGCTCTTCATATTCATTTGATTCATAAATGGGTCAAGCATCTTCAACAAGTTGTATATCTATATACAACTCCATACTTGATAGATATTGATGTGCACTAATAGTAAAAAATATTATCTCTATATCCTCATCATCAGTAATCAGAACAAGTTCATACTTCACTAATATTGGTTGTACTAGTTATGGATATCTATATGTAATCAATAATTTATATCTTGTCCTATCAGTGTGGAAGACATTATATAACTTATTTTGCGGTTCATCATGTATCATTCCATATTTAATTATAATTATCTTTTCTGGTCCCTGATTGTATTCAATACCAAATTCTCCATTAACGATACAACCATTAATATAACATAATGCTGTGATAACTTTCCCTATTTTTTATGACAAAATAAATAAAGGAATATTTGTTAAAACATGTTATCTTAAATAAATTAAATATAACATTAATGAAATTTATAAAAATAATAAACATACTATATTCAAAATTGAAAATCTATATATCTATAAATTTGCTTTCTATATATAACTATTCATAGCATAACAAGCATACAATGAGAAGCTAAAAGATACATAATATTAAAAACTATTATATCATATTTCTGAATATATATAAAAATATGAAGTTAAAAATGATATACGTAAAACATGCATCCTATTACCAACTAATAGGTAAGGGCCCTATCACATTCAGGAATTGCAATCAATTTTATAGATCAGTTAACAGTAATTAAATAATATGCAATTGAGATCGAAAGAAATTTCGGTAGCCACTTCTTTCGATCGAACTCTAGGGGATGGAGACATTACGACGGATTACCAGCTGGGCTAGTGAGTTTATTTTTCTGGATGAATGCACTGCTCAACGTTGGTGATTGGGATTTGCCAGAGCCACTGTTCGCATTAACCTCTCTTATATATTATGGCTGGGGGTTTTGGTTGGTGGTTCGAAGAGCAGTCAATAGCAGTGATTTGTCTATGAAAACCTATCCTAAATCTACTTCAAATGTAGGATTTCATACCATCGAGGATGTTTGCTTGGTCACTGGTGATGGAGTACCAGCTAAGCTTCAACCAGATAATTTGGTCGATGCTGATGAGCAAAGGGAGGAAGAGACCATGGGCGGACATGGTTTGTGCCCTTGGCTAGTTGTTGTTAGACGATGGCTACCATTTGTGGACAAGGTGGATAGTTCAGGAAAGAAGGACATCAAGGGTGATTTAGACTTAAGCTTGTGGAGGAAAGGAAAGGAACCCATAAGCCTAGGGAAGGAAAAATCTGATGGTGCTCCAGATGTCGAGGGGTGGTCCAAGCTAGCGAAGATTGCCCGTCGGGGTCCCCTTCTCGTCTTTCAACATCCTTGGAGGAAGGGGGTGTGGGTTTGAAGGCTAGGTTATTAGGCTAATTTGGGCCATTGCAAGGCGACTCTGGAAACTTGGGATTGGACAAATTAGAGGAGGAACCCGATAGGGAGACTAGTAGGGATCCGGGCCACTCAAAGCATGCCCAATCGATCTCCTATGAATCATCTGGCCCAAGCAGGGAGGAAGCATAGCTCTACAAAGTTCAAGATATCATGGCCCGACAAGGAATCTAAAAGGAAGGACAAGGATGTCACCATAAATCTGCGCATTCCTAAAGCTAAGGTTCTACTTTTGACTGCAAGGAATGATCAGGGAACCTTTTCTTCTCAGCAAGCAACTCACGGGAGGGGGCTAACATCCCAACCCAGATGACTCTATAGGTGTTGGAGTCCCGGGTTGAATCCAGATCTCTGACACAGGAGCTAGCGATGGTGGTGGAGCTGCAAGGTTTGTCTCATGAGGAGGTTATGGGGAGACTAAGACGGGCCTTCAGGAGGCAAGTGACAGGACCTCCAGGATGGTGGATTCATTTGATGGGGATATACTATAGTAGACTGAGGGGTGTTCTGGAGTGGATCCCCTTCCACATCATGTGTCACTATGAGGCTCCTAATTTGGGATGCCCAGGGTATAAAGACACCTGCATTCTGAACCACTTTTGGAAGATTTTTTCACCAGTACTGCCCTGATATCTGTGTTCTTCTTGAGACATATATGTCTGGGAGGAACCTAAATCGAGTGAGACAGCAGCTTCATCCCATGTGGAGCACCTATTGAAAGAAATACTTGTAGCGAGCATGCTTTCTATTTTAAAACTTTTTCAAAATAACATGCAGCGGAAGCATGATCGAGAGGATTAACATTTAATCTAAGCATGCTTGTAGAATTATTCTATGCTACTTAGCCCAAGATCTTGCATGAATGATTAATATAAACTATGAAATCATGAACTCATGTTATGAACATTTCAAAGCAACATATCTATATATGTAAAACCATACCTCGTATGAAGTGGAGACGCTCTCCGCTGCGAAAAATCCAGGAGGAGGAAGAAGAACTCTGCTTAGCCACACACGTGTCCGGCCTCTACAGGTGGTCCACACCAGGGCTCTTTCAAAATCTACTTCTACTCCAAGTGCTAGCTTGTTGTGGAACAATTTGATCGGAACTCCTTTTCTTCTTTCGATGCTGGACTCTCTGAATGAATAAAGAAACTTAAGAGGTGGAGAATGAGTCGTTGGAACCCTTCCCAAACACTCAATCCTAAGACCTAGATCACTAGGTACAAATATGCACACCCTTTTCAAAAAATCCTCACACCCATAAAACTAGAACCTTTCCTAGTTTCTTCCATTTCTTCCCTTTTGATTTTTCCAGCATTTCTTTGCTAAATTCTCTCTTATTTTCGTCCTCCCATTTCAGCCCATTTTGTAGATGGAGAGGGAGAGGGAGAGTGGGGAGTTATAGATAATAATGGAGTGGTAATGGATAGTTATGGGAAGTTATAGTCATGGGAAGTTACATAACTCCCCAAAACTGAATTTAAACTTATTTAAATTCAGATTAATGTGTTAATTAATTTCAGTTCATAACTGAAATCAATTGGGTCAAGTGTGCATACATTGGGTTCAACCCAATTGTACCCAAAACTATTTTGAACCAAATCCTATTTGATTCGTTCCAGATTTTTATAGCTCAATCAAATTGGGCTATCAAGTAATCACATTACTTAATTTACCTCCATGCATCACCAATTATTAGTGAAAATTTTATGTCACAACCTTTTATGACATCAAGTGTCTATACTTATGAAATCAACAAGTGTCGACACTTTCAAGAATATCAAGTGTCGACACTTGGATAAAGAAAAATCCTTTTCCTTTGTGAGTCCACGAACGATTCCCAATCGTTCTCCGATCACTAGATCAAGTAGAAACCCCTATGGTGTGTGACCCCATAGGTTCGAACACTAAGCCGGTAGCACTGGAACATTTCCAATACCAGTCAAAGTTGCCATCTAGCAATGACACCCGACGTCCGGATAGGTCGAAGTTACAGAGCAACAATCAAGAACCATGAGATATGGAAACCTTGTAATTAATCCCTTTGACCTCAATGTTTAGGAAGACTTAGGGTTAAACTGCACAACCTATAAAGTCCATCAACAATGTGTCTCAACCTCACAAGTCCTGTAACACATTACAGAGACTACCCTGGCCAAGATTTGCTAAATTGAAACATAGTAAGATATCTGCTCCAAACACTTTGGGGGGTCAATCCCATCTTGATCCAATCACTGCTACACGAGTACTTAACTGTACCCAAAAACCTTCCATCCTGGATTAGAAATCCAGATAGTACAGCACCAAAGTACAGTGAGTTGCTCGCAAGCTACCATGACGATCTCATGTCTGAGGGATAACTACGTCCATATCAAAACTCTAGATAGAAAAAGTACAGACGGGTCACATTTGATGAAATATCAAACACAACATTTGCATGCCATACCAGTGTCTCCACACTCCTTGGTTAAGAGGACAACCAATGACTATGGCACACAACGACCTATACTTGATATACTATCATCCTGAAATAAGTGTATCATTTGGTCGCGAACAATTTTAGGACTATATGATATATCCTCTCTATATCACATACAAATAGTCCTAAGGACTTCATCACTCAAGAACTCATTATAGAAAGATGAAATAGTGATGAACTGCTAGAATAAACATTTTATTCAATAATATAATTCATATACAATTACATCAAATGTACAACTGTCTACAGTAGAATTTGGCTTTGGGACATATTTCCCAACACCTATGCCATTGAGTCTACGGGCCTTTCAGGAGGTATCTTGGTGATGTGGAGGCGAGGCTCTATAAGGGTTGATGCTTTTCACAGTTGTGAGCAGCAGGTGGTCATGGTGATCTTGGACCAGATGGGTAGCCCCTGGCTTCTATCCGACGTGTATGTGAGCACTGAGTATAGGGAGTGACGGAGGCTTTGGCATGAGATCTCCAGGTTAGTTATCCAGGGCTTACCTTCTCTTATTGCTGGTGATTTTAATTGCATTACAGGTTCTCATGAGAAGATGGGAGGCAGGCGGTATGTGGACAGCATTGACTCTAGAGAGTTTAGAAAGTTTATTGGTGATACTGGCCTGATTGACCTAGGTTATTCTGGTTCTCGATCACGTTGTGCAATAACTAGTCCGGTAGTACCAGAGTTTGGGAGAGGATCGATCGGGCTCTTGGATCGACTGATTGGATGCAATTCTTTCTTGGATACCATGTTCAGCACCTTCCAAGAGTTGCATTGGATTACTGCCCTCTCCTGATCACTATTGATGGTACATGTCTATCTAGGGCCTCTTTTTTATTTGAGAAGTTCTGGACCTTCTATCCTAGGTCCTAAAGTTGATTAGGGCAGTTTGGAGCTTGCCGATTCATGAGGATGCAAGGTATCGGATGACCCAGAGATTGGAGTTGGCTAGGCGAAGGCTTATCTGGTGGAACAGAACTGAGGTTGGTGATATTTTTAGATGGATTGAGGAGGTGGAGACTGATATTGCTAAGCTTCAAAGGCAAGAGGATCAGGAGAGGGGTTTCCAGGAGGCTAACCTGGGGATGCTTTGTTGCTATCTCTCATCCCATCACTCTCTTCTGAGATAGTAGGAAACTTCATGAAGGTAGACATCTAGAGTGCAATGGATCAAAGAAGAAGATTGAAATATCATATTCTTTTATCAAGCTACTATGATTCGGAGGTCGCCCAATCATATTAGGCAGTTGAGAGAGGAGAATGGCACTATGGTGACTGATAGTGATGTGATCAGTGAGTGGATATTCCAGTATTTCAAATCCATATGGAACCTTCTTCTTAGGGAGGATGTGTCTTGCTAGGGTCCTTATCCATTGGATCATGTCTCTAATAAGGAGAACTTGAATCTCATTCTTCCTATATCTTCTTTTGAGGTGCGGGATGCCCTTTGGTCCCTTGGAAAGGATAAATTGCCTAGTCCATATGGTTTCCCTCTACTCTTCTTCCATCGATATTGGTCCATTATTGGAGGTGAGGTTGTTGAGGCTGTACAGGCAGCTTTTGATTCTGATATCCCTGTTGAGTGGAAGAAAACCCTGATTACTATGATTCCAAAGAGATCTGATGCTTCTACTCCGAGCCACTTCAGGCCGATCAGCCTCTGTACCACTCTTTATAAAACTTATGCAAGGGTTTTGGTCAGGTGGTTGCAGATAATTGTACCTCATCTTATCAGTCCTAAGTAAGGGCCTTCATCAATGGTCGCTGTATTATCGATAATGTCCTCCTTGTCTAGGAATTTATGCATGATCTCAGTTATGCCCCGTCTCGGAGGAGTCTCATGGCAATCAAGCTTGATATGGAGCGTGCCTACGGCTGAATGAGTTGGCATTTCCTTCTGCAGATTCTTCATGACTTTGGCCTCTAGGACAGGTGGATCAGGTGGACCATGGACTGTGTTGAAGACCCTACTTTTGCCATTTTGGTGAATGGTGCTCCGACTGATTACTTCCATTCGATGATCGGTCTCCGACAAGGTTGCTCCCTATCCCCCTACTTATTCATCTTATGTGATGATGCTCTTTCTCAGGCTCTAAGAGGTGTGGTCCAGAGTTCCTTACTAGAGCCTTACTAGCCCGCTCCTGGAGCTCATCCTCTCTCTCATCTCCTTTCTGCAGATGATTATCTTCTCATTGGTCGAGCCTCGCTCCAGAATGCTAGATGCTTTGCTTCTATTGTGGAGTCCTATTGCCATGGGTCGAGATAGCCTGTCAATTTGTAGAAATCCTCTATCATTTTCAGTCCAAGAACAAGGATCTGAACGAAGTTGGATATCCTGGCCAGACTCGAGATTTCAGAGTAGTCCGGGACTCTCACTTATCTTGGCATCCCTATGACTGGGGGGAGGTTGCAGAGGATGAAGTGTAGACCCATGGTGCAGCAGGATCGTGATTATCTTGAAGGTTGGCAGGCTTCTACTCTCTCTATGATGGATAGACTTACTCTTATCAGGTCTATCCTTAACTCTATTCATGTTTACCTCTTAGCAAACATTGTGATTCCTAGCTCCTGCTTAAGGGAGATGGAGCAAATTTCTCGTAACTTCCTATGGAGGCCCAGACATGATAGCCATGGTGTTCATTTACTAGCTTGGGACATAATATACCGGCTAGTCATTAATGGAGGTCTCGGGATCCAATCCCTTCTGGTGAGGAGGGAGATTCTTATAGCCAGACATGCTATTAGATATCTCCTCCAGCCCGACTGTCTATGGAGCAGGGTGATCAGAGCCCGCTATAGTGCTTGGAGTCAGGGATCCCAGATTCAGATGACTCACGATTGTTCCTATATCTGGAGGGAGATTTGTACCCCTACCCCTATTGTGATGGCCCATGTCAAATGTTTGGTTGGTGTTGGGATCATAATTGATGTCAGTCAGGATGCATAGATTTCTACTCTTACTCTATCTAGGTGGCCGACCTTTGTGAGTACGGATGGGATCATAATTGATGTCAGTCATGATGCATAGATTTCTACTCTTACTCTATCTAGGTGGCCGACCTTTGTGAGTACGGAGGTCGGTGCCAATCTCCTGGTCTGTGATCTATGATGGATGATGGTAGGGCTTGGAGAGTTCAGGAGATATCTAGACTTTTTGGGAGCTAGCTAGCCTTTCGGATTCTTGCTGTCTCGATTCTGATTCACCGAGGCCAGGACCTGAGGGGCTAGGACCCATCTTGCTGCCCCAAGGCTCCTTCGAGCACCCTTTATGATTTATGCAGGGGACATTCTGATACAAGATCTGTGGTAGCTTGGATCTGGAGACTTGTCGTTCATCCGAGAGTGCATCTCTTTCTTTGGAAGATGGCTTGGGATCATCTTCTTACGAGAACTCTTCTTAGGTGCAGAGGTATGAAGTTGTCGGTGTCTTGCTAGGTATGTGGTAGTTAGGATGAGTCCACTGAGCATGTGATCCTGAGCTGCCCCAAAGCGAGGTTGATTTGGAGGCTTGCTCAGAACTGGCCTTGGGATGTCGATGATGGTTTACGGTTGTTCTCCTTTCTTGATTTTCTATATCAGAGTTTGGCACACGAGAGACATCTTGCTACTTATATTGCTTATCAAATTTGCCTGTCCAGAAATGCGATGATCTTTGAGGTTGAGCCCATCCCGACTCATCAGGTTCTTCAGAGAGCCAGGTTCACGGCGATGGAGTATCACCAGTTTGACACTGTCACCTCCCTTGCAACCCCAGATTCCTCGGACTCCCATGCTATCTCGATAGCAGTCTGGAGGGCTATTTACATTTCCTGGGAGCCCCCTTGTTTGGAGCTTATTAAGGTAAACTTTAATGGCAATGTTCACGGTATTGATGGTGGTGTAGGGTATGTCATTCGAGATGATGACAAGAGGCTTCTTGCAGCTGAGGGGATCTTTCTTCATGACCCGTTTGTCCTAGAAGCGGAGCTCAGAGCTACATGGGCTGGTATCATTAGAGCTATTCAGCATCTGCATGCTACAGGATTATTATTAAGGGTGACTCTTCTATTATTATTACTTGGATTCAGGATAGGTCAAATCGCTATGATACCCATTCTCTCCTTCATGATATTTGGAACTTCCTGCAGCTTTCTATGACAGCTATGGCTTGCCATGTCTATCGAGAGGCAAATTGTGCTGTGGACTGGTTGCCTCCTATGTTGCTCAGCATTCTACTGATCGGTCCTGATCCCAAAGCAATAGTGTTCCTCTATCCCTTCAGAGATTTCTTTTTCTTGATCTTTTGGGCTATCCTCGCACCAGAGCTGTGTGACTGTTCGACTGTACCAAAAAAAAGAAAAATGATATTCGAAATTTCTTACGATTCCAATTGCATTTCATTTGATTACTATTAACTGATCTACAAAATTGATTACAATTTTTAAACTATCCAAATTGGACAATCAATTGACCAAAGTATATAATTCTAGGTATCTATATAAGATTACATAAATATATAGATACGTAGAATATGCACATCAATCAATTGACGGATCTATAGTTCTATGTAATGCAAATTTTTTAAACATAAATAATTAAATAATTAATCATCTTTATATGTATTTGCATATTACAAGTACACTAATAATAATATATCATAAATATTAAAAAATTATAAACATAAATATTGCATATCTATATTAAAATTACACAAAAATTAAAATCCACCCAAACCACTAACTCCACCCCCGGATCGAAAATTTTTATCATAATCTAAAAATAATTTCAACAGCTTTCCTTATAATTTTTAATATAATGTTTTTATTTAACTAGGGCTTATAATACAATTCATATTATAAAAAGATTTTTTATTTCTAAGTGATAACCTTAAAATTTTTCTATTACTAATAATATTTAAATAATTGCAACTATTATCTTCATAAATATTATCCAATATTTTTTATACATTAACATATATTTTTTAAATTTAATATTTCCCATTGATTTTTAATCTATAATTAATTTTAAATCTATAATTAATTAATCTCTTATTAATGTTTAATTTATAACTAATTTGGTAATCTTTAATTAATTAATATATATTTCTTAAAATTTCTAGTAAATTTTTCAAATATATATATATTATTTATTACTTTAATAGTAATCTTTTTTTAAAGAATATCACCTATTTTTTAAAAAAATTTATTAACCTATATTTTTTCAGCAATATAGCAAAAAATTTTAATTATTACAAAAATACTTTTTTACAGCTTCCCTTATATTTTTTAATATAATTATTTTTAATTTAACTAGGGCTTATAATACAATTCATATTGTAAAAAAAAATTTATTGATTATCTTAAATTTTTTTTATTACTAATATTATTTAAATAATCACAACTATTACTCTACATAAATATTATCCAATATTTTTGTTACAGCCGTGACAGTGACGTGGCCAGGCTCAGGTATCGCCGAATGAGAGCAAGCCACGTGTAAGTTTCCCCGCCGGAGTCAGCGCCACGTCCACAAAGCTAGGATCGGCATACCGCACCACCCGACGACTGTCTGAAGCAAACCGCCCTCGCCGAGGTCGAGCTCGGCCCGGAGTTCCTCTACCACCTCATTGGCGCCCGGGCCCGGAGGGGTCCGCCCGAGTGAGGTCGGCCGAGGTCGGGCGGCACCCTGCCGCCTCGCCAGGTGTCCACCCAGGAGGGGTCCACCGAAGCCGAGGTCGGCTGGTCCTTCGCCTTTCGCCAGGTGGCCACCCGGAGACGGGCCCACCTCGGTCGAAGCCAGGCGACCTCCTGCCACCTCGCTAGGTGTCCACCCAGGAGGGGTCCACCTGAACCGAGGTCGGCAGATCTTTCGCCCTGCGCCAGGTGGCCACCCGGAGATGGGCCCACCTCGCCGAAGCCGGGCGACCTCCTGCCACCTCGCCAGGTGTCCACCCAGGAGGGGTCCACCTAAGCCGAGGTCGGCAGATCCTTCGCCCCTCGCCAGTTGGCCCCCGGAGACGGGTCCAACTCAGCCGAGGTCAGACCGCTCGTACGGAGAGGCCCCCGAGGAAGGAGATAGGTCCCGAGGCCATCCCTCGGGCCGTACCGACCCCAGACGGCATCCCGTACGGAGGGCGGCGGCACGCGGAACGTCACTTGCATCGGCCCGACAGGTCCCGCAGCCGAGAGACCCGATCCTGACGGAACAGGCCCCATAAACGGATGGCGCCCACGCTCGGGGAAGAGAGCGTTCTCACGGAGCCCGAGGCCTGACGACCAGCCACTCTGCCAACGCCGCCCTCCCTCTTTTTCTCTTCTGTCTTTGCCTTTTCCCTGCTGGGCCCGGCGGACGAGGTTGGAAAGCCGCCTGGCACCCTTCACCAAAAAGGGAAAAGAGAAGAGGACGGGGGAGGAGGGTTCCCGAGGCAGAAAAAGACAAACGCGCGACGGAAGGGGATAAAGAAGGAAGAATCTGGGGATGACAAGGTAAGCCAAACTAGCCTGGGGACAAGGAGGAAGCACGGGCACAAGGCCTTGCACCGAGAGAAAAACCAGAGATCCCGAGAGGGGAACACTGGGCGTGAGTTCGACAAGCAGGCCCAGCCGAGATTCTGATCCCCAGAGCATTTCCTTCACCAATTACCTCTCTAAATCTGGGACCCTTTCGAGGGCCCGGGTGGGAGAGTCTGTTCCTTCTCGTCATCTACTGACTTGACCGTCGGAGCCCCCTCGCCGGGATCCCCGGCCAGGGTCTTCTAACCCCTTTGTTGCAGGTTCTCCGCAGGAAGGGAGGCTCCCTCGCCAGGCGGTCAGGAAGGATCGGCTGATCCGTGGCACGGGCGCGGCGACGAGAGCGGCAACAGATTGGCGCGCCAGGTAGGAGGGCAGAACACTAACCCCTAGTGGGAACCAGCTTTCTGCAAGTGTCACGCTCTCCAGAAATGGTGGTCACTCGTGGTCGCGAGGCGTCCACCAGCCGTGTGGGAGAAGCCCACTCCCCTCCAGGGGGCCACACCCCCGAACAGGAGCTTCCGGCTCCCCCTCCTCTTCCACAGCAGCCTGCCCGCGCGGACGGATCCCTTGCGGCCATCGTCCAGCAGCTGCAGACCTTGACCTCAGCGGTCCGACAGCTTCAGCATCAGCAACGGTCCCTAGCCACTCAGCCGCAGCCAGGGACCCCCGCGGCCCGAGCCGCGAGGCAGCGTGGGAGCCTGCGCTCAATCCAGGGCAGGCCATCCCACCCGAGGGCCATCTCCGACCCCCGGGGGAGCCACCAAGCTCCTGCAAAGAGAAACTATTCCGGTTCGGAGGATCACGAGAGTCGATCCCCGGTCGATGGGGCCGAAACGGTGCATCGCAGCAAGCGACGCCGGGGCCAGACCTCGCACCGAGACCGATCGGCGCCCCCTTCACCTGCAGTTTCGGTGGAAGACTCCATCGACGAAGCCGTCAGGTGCCAGGCCGAGAGGCGCCTAGAAGAGCACGAGCGCAAGTTGACGGAGTTTGCCCGACGGTTCGCCGACCTGCAGAACTCGTCAGCTGACCCGGCGGGCTACGACTCCCGCCCCCCTTTCTCTAAAGAAATCCAGGCGGAACCGATCCCGAAACGGTTCCGCATGCCGCAGGTGGACCCCTACGACGGGACCACCGACCCCCTGGACCATTTGGAGAGCTATAAAGCTCTCATGAGGGTCCAGGGCACCACCGACGCCCTCCTGTGCATCGCCTTCCCGGCAACCCTTCGGAAGGCCGCTCGAGTCTGGTTCACCCGCCTCGAGCCCGGATCCATCTGCTCCTTCCATCAGTTGGAAGGAAAGTTCGTGGCGCACTTCGATGCTTGTCGAAAGGTGCCTAGAGAGGTGGACAGCCTCTTTTCCATCCGCCAGCAGGACCAGGAGCTGCTCCGGGACTACATCACCCGGTTCAAGATCGCAGCCCTGAAAATCTACAGCTTGGACGAGCCCGTCGCCATGCTGGCCTTGAAGCGCGGACTCAAGACGTCCCGCCTCACCTATTCCCTGGACAAGAAGCAGCCCAGGACGTATTCCGAGCTCCTCCTCCGCGTCCACAAGTACATCCGAGCGGAAGAGGCCGAATGCACCCGTCGAGAGCTGGACGGGAAGACTCCAAAGAAGCCGCTCCCGAGGGACACCCCGGGAGCTCGGAGGCCCGGGCCATCTGCCGACCTCCGCCCAAATCCAAAGCCGAGGGGCGAAGCCACTCCCGAGCGGAGGTACACCCCTCTCCTCGCACCTCGAACAAAGATCCTCATGGAAATCGAGGGCGAGCGCTACCTCCGCCGACCTCCACCTCAGAACTCGAGAGCCACCCGAGACAAATCAAAGTACTGCCAGTTCCACCGCGAGCACGGACATGACACGGAGGAGTGTCGCCATCTGAAGCGGGAGATTGAGAAGCTGATCGGGAGGGGTTACCTCAGGAAGTTCATCAAGAACGAGGTCCCTTCTGAAGGGCAGCCGCTCGCGGCCTTACCGCCTGTCCCCGCGATCGACAACCGCCCAACGGAGAAGCCCGTGGGCATGATCTCATGCGGGTCCGGCCGAGCAGAGAAAAGAGCCCGGGAAGTCCCGGAGAATGTAATCCCTCCCAAAGGGAGGGAAATTAATGACAATGTAAACAATGATGCCGTGGTGGTCGAGATGACCATCGCGAAGCATCCTGTACATCGAATCATGGTGGATAGTGGAAGCTCGGCCGACGTACTTTTTTATGATGCTTTCTCTCGGATGAACTTGTCTCCCGACCAGCTGAAACCAGTGCACATCCCACTGGTAGGTTTTACAGGGGACTCCGTGGGGGTCGAAGGAGAGATCACTCTCCCGGTCACCGCCGGATCCCCGCCTCGGCAGGCGACCGTCATGATAACATTCACTATCGTCAAGCTCCCTTCGCCTTACAACGCCATTCTCGGGCGTCCCGGGCTCAACCAACTGGACGCCTCCATCTCCACGAGGAGGCTGCTGATGCAGTTCCCCACGCCTTCCGGGCTCGGGGAAATGAAGGGGATGATCCAGCCGGTCCCGCTCTGCCTTCAGACAGTCCCAGGCACCAGGAGCGCAGAGCTCGCCCACGATATCGAGGATCTCGACCTGAGAGAGAAGGAACCCAGGGGAGGGCCCGTAGAGCGCCTGCTAACTTTTCCCCTCGGTTCGGACCCCCTGAAGACGGTGCAAGTCGGGGCCCAGCTCCCCGAGGAAGAGCGAACCCACCTGCTGGAGTTCCTCCATGCCAACGCTGACGTGTTCGCCTGGTCGGCGGCCGACATGCCGGGCATCCCGCCCAAGATCATCATGCACAGCCTGAACGTGGACCCAGGTTGCCGCTCGGTCCGCCAGAAGAAGAGAAGCTTCGCCATGGAGAGACAGAAGGCGATCAACGAGGAGGTAGAAAAGCTCCTCGCCGCCGGTTTTGTCCGAGAAGTCCAATACCCCAGCTGGTTAGCAAACGTGGTCATGGTAAAGAAGAGTAGTGGTAAGTGGAGGATCTGTGTGGACTACACCGACCTCAATCGAGCTTGCCCGAAGGATAGCTTCCCTCTGCCGAAGATCGACCAGCTGGTCGACACCACCTCGGGGCATCGCCTCCTGTCATTCATGGACGCCTTCTCCGGATATAACCAGATCCGGATGAACCCGGAGGACGAAGAGCACACCGCCTTCATTACTGACCACGGGACTTTCTGTTACAGGATGATGCCCTTCGGCCTCAAGAACGCGGGGGCGACGTATCAACGTCTGGTCAGTAAAATCTTCAAAGACCAGATAGGCCGCAACATGCAGGTGTACGTGGACGACATGCTAGTAATGAGCAAACTTGATTCGGACCATGTGGCTGACTTGACGGAAACGTTCGGCAACCTCCGGCGCCATCAGATGAAGCTGAACCCGGCGAAGTGCGCCTTCGGCGTCTCCGCCGGGAAGTTCCTAGGATTTATGGTGACCCAAAGAGGAATCGAGGCCAACCCGGAGAAGGTCCAGGCCATCCTGGACATGGAGCAGCCAGCCTCCAAGAAGCAAGTGCAGCAACTGACCGGCCGGGTTGTGGCCCTTAGCCGTTTTATTTCCAGGTCGGCGGACCGTTGCCATCCCTTCTTCAAGGTGCTGAGGAAGATGAATGGCTTTGCTTGGACCGAGGAGTGCCAGCAGGCCTTCGAGGAGCTGAAGAAGACGCTCGCATCGCCACCTTTACTGTCCAGACCCGAGGAGGGGGAGGAGCTTACCCTCTACTTGGCGGTTACCCCGGAGGCCGTCAGCTCTGTCTTGGTCCGAACCGACGACCAGGGGCTCCAGCGGCCGGTGTACTATACCAGCAAACTTCTCCGGGACGCGGAGCTCAGGTATTCCCGGCCCGAGAAACTCGTTTTTGCGCTAATAATGTCTGCCCAGCATCTCAGGCCCTATTTCCAAGCGCATCCCATCGCCGTCTTGACGGATCAACCGCTGAAAGCGGTGCTCAGCCGACCCGATACCTTGGGATGATTGGCCAAGTGGGCACTGAAACTCAGCGAGTTCGACATTACATACCGACCGAGGTCGGCCATGAAGGCGCAGGTGCTGGCCGATTTCTTGGTCGAGTGCGCAGGCTTGGGCAAGGAGCCCGAGAAGGGCCCCCCGGCCCGGCCAATGGAGGTCGGCACCGACAAGCCCGGAGAGGACGCCTGGATCCTCCATGTAGACGGAGCCTCAAACTCCAGTGGAAGCGGAGCTGGGCTCATCCTTGCCAACGGCAACGGGGTCGTCGCTGAGTGCGCACTCCATTTCCAATTCCCCGCGACAAATAACCAGGCAGAGTACGAGGCGCTTCTCGCCGGACTGAGGGTCTCCCGCGAGCTGGGCGTGACCAACCTCAGAGCTTTCACTGACTCCCAGCTCGTGGCGGGGCAGGTGTCCGGGGAGTACGTCGCACACGACCCCCAGATGGCGAAGTATTTGGAGCTCGTCAAAGCGGGCGCGTCCAAGTTCCGGCGCTTCAACATCTTCCATATCCCCCGCGGGGAGAACGCCCGTGCGGATGCCCTCTCCCGGTTGGCGACCCTGCCGGACGCGATGCTGGGACGCGCTCATGTGGAGCGCCTTGAGGTCCCAAGCCTCGAAGCACCGGTGGAGGTCCATCAGGTCAGCCAGGAGCCCAGCTGGATGGATAAGTACGCTGCGTACATCGTCAGCGGCACCCTGCCGGAGGACCGACAGGCGGCTCGCCTCATCAGGAAAAAAGCCGTGCGATTTGTCCTGATGGACGGGCAATTGTATCGAAGATCCTACTCCTACCCCCTCCTCAAGTGCGTAGGACCCGCAGAAGCCAAGCTTGTGCTCCAGGAGATTCACGAGGGCATCTGCGGGAACCACGTGGGGGGCAGGGCATTGGCGTACAAGGCCCTCCGTCAGGGCTACTTCTGGGAGACAATGAAGGAAGACGCCGCCGACTTCGTGAAGAAGTGCGACCGGTGCCAGCGTCACGCCACGGTGCAGCGGCAACCCTCCAACCCGATCTCTCAGCTCTCAGCCCCCTGGCCGTTCGCCCAGTGGGAAATGGACCTCTTAGGCCCATTCCCGCCGGCGTCCGGCCAGCGGAAGTTTTTGATAGTGGCTATCGACTACTTCACAAAGTGGGTCGAGGCCGAGCCCTTGGCAAGAATCACCGAAGCAAACGTCGCCAAGTTCTTCTGGAAGTCCATCGTCTGCCGCTTCGGCCTCCCCCACACCGTGGTCACCGACAACGGACGCCAGTTCGACTGTCGGGAGTTCGAAGATTTCTGCAGCGACCTCGGCATCAAGCATCGCTTCACCTCGGTGGCGCACCCTCAGACCAATGGGGAAGCCGAAGTCACGAACAGGACCATTCTTCAGGGCCTCCGCACGCGGCTGGACCAAGGCAAGGGCAGGTGGGTCGATGAGCTTCCCAGCATCCTTTGGGCATACCATACCACCCCAAGGACGGCTACCGACGAAACTCCATTCAACCTCGTCTTCGGAGCCGAGGCGGTCATCCCGATCGAGCTCAGCCTACCCACGCTGCGCGTGGAGCAATACGACGAGATAGAAAACCCGGCCAGGATGATGCTCAACCTAGACCTTCTCGAGGAGACGAGGGACAAGGCCCGGATCCGAATGGCGGCATACCGGCAACGAGTAGCCAGATATTACAACTCCCGAGTGCGGCCGAAGGTTTTTCGTCCCGGGGACCTGGTCCTCCGACGCGCAGAAGCCTCCCAGCCACGGGAATGCGGCAAGCTTTCACCCAACTGGGAAGGCCCATATCGGGTAGCAGAAGCCCTCCCTCATGGGGCATATTACTTGGAAGAATTGGGAGGTGCCAGGTTCCCCCGGACATGGAACTCCTCGAACCTGAGAATGTACTACCAGTGATGTAAGGCTCCCAGTTTCTGTAACAAAGCTCCCCCACTTCAAACACTCCCCTCTAACTTCAACAAGAAGGCCTGCGGCATCGAGCTCAGTCCGGAAGATCCTGGGCCTCGGCCTGGAAGGTGGCGCCGAACCCAGTTCGCCCACACAAGCCCGGAGCACAGCTCAGCAGGCCGCGCAAGGCTTGAGAAAGCCTGCGGCATCGAGCTCAGTCCGGAAGATCCTGGGCCTCAGCCTGGAAGGTGGCGCCGAACCCAGTTCGCCCACGCAAGCCCGGAGCACAGCTCAGCAAGCCGCGCAAGGCTTGAGAAAGCCTGCGGCATCGAGCTCAGTCCGGAAGATCCTGGGCCTCGGCCTGGAAGGTGGCACCGAACCCAGTTCGCCCATGCAAGCCCGGAGCACAGCTCAGCAGGCCGCGCAAGGCTTGAGAAAGCCTGCGGCATCGAGCTCAGTCCGGAAGATCCTAGGCCTCGGCCTAGAAGGTGGCGCCGAACCCAGTTCGCCCACGCAAGCCCGGAGCACAGCTCAGCAGGCCGCGCAAGGCTTGAGAAAGCCTGCGGCATCGAGCTCAGTCCGGAAGATCCTGGGCCTCGGCCTGGAAGGTGGCGCCGAACCCAGTTCGCCCATGCAAGCCCGGAGCACAGCTCAGCAAGCCACGCAAGGCTTGAGAAAGCCTGCGGCATCGAGCTCAGTCCGGAAGATCTTGGGCCTCGGCCTGGAAGGTGGCGCCGAACCCAGTTCGCCCATGCAAGCCCGGAGCACAGCTCAGCAAGCCGCGCAAGGCTTGAGAAAGCCTGCGGCACCGAGCTCAGTCCGGAAGATCCTGGGCCTCGGCCTGGAAGGTGGCGCCGAACCCAGTTCGCCCATGCAAGCCCGGAGCACAGCTCAGCAAGCCGCGCAAGGCTTGAGAAAGCCTGCGGCATCGAGCCCAGTCCGGAAGATCCTGGGCCTCGGCCCGGAAGGTGGCACCGTTCCCAGTTCACCCGCGCAAGCCCGGAGTATAGCTCAGCAAGCCGCGCAAGGCTTGAGAAAGCCTGCGGCATCGAGCACAGTCCGGAAGATCCTGGGCCTCAGCCCGGAAGGTGGCACCGTTCCCAGTTCACCCGCGCAAGCCCGGAGTACAGCTCAGCGAGCCGCGCGAGATTTGAGAAAGCCTGCGGCACCAAGCTTAGTCTGGAGATCCCGGGTTTCGGCCTGGAAGACGGTGCGGAAACCGTGTTGTTCGCCCAGGCATGAAGGCAACCCAAAATCGGACCTGCTTAAGGTTTGCCTTGCTGCAACGTGACTCAACGGGCCCCATCCTTCGATTTGAGCAATGGAAGGATCGGGCCTGCAGTTGCTTTAGGTGTTCCAGACCGACATCTCAGAAAGAAAAGAAGAGAAAGGTGAGACGAAGCAACAACCAAGGTTTCGATAAAGATCAGATCTTCATTGATATAAGTGGTCGCTACAAGCTGGGAGCCCCGACAGGCCGGGACTCCCCAAAAAACAAAAACTACAGGGATAAAGCAAAAAGACAGTGCCGGGTCACTGGGGTGCGGGTTCGGAGCCGTCTGCCGGAGGCGCGGGCGCTGCTTCTTCTTCAACTTCTACAGTGGCCGGCTCCTGGGGCTGTTCCGGGGCCGCGACATCGCTGGTCGACGGCGCCACAGGTGTCGCTTTGGCCGCGCCGGGAGCCCTGCTCTCGCCCCCTGGCTTCCTGCCACCGACGACGACCCCGCTCAGGTCCAGCTGGGGGAAGAAGGCCCCCACCTTCTCCCGGCACATCCGGAACCCCTTCAGGAAGGAGTCCACGGCGGCCTCCCGGACCTCCGACGTGAAATCGTCGGAGGCCCGGAACTTGGGGACGGCCTCTTGCTTTTCTCGCTTGGCCGCCTCCAGGAGCCCGTTGACGTAGGCGCTCCGGTCCTTCACCGTGGCCACCTCTCGCCGGGCCTCCTCCAGCTGGCGCTCCAGCCATTGGGAGTGGGCCTACAGGCGGGCCTTCTCCGCCGCCTCCTCCTCGGTTCGACGCTGGTTGGAGGTCCGCTCCTCCGACAAGGAGGCCTCCAACTCCTTGTTCCGCTCCTCGGAACGCGTCAGGTCGGACTGGAGGGCTTGCTTCTCGGCTCGCAGCTCGGCCCCCTTCTCCATCAGATCCTTCACGTCGGCCGCGAGCTTACCGAGCTTCAGCTCCCGATCGGAGTCCCTCTTGGCGTTCCCTACAAGGTAATTCCTCAGTAAGAGGACGTCGTTCCCGATCTGCAGTGGCAAAAACGATGCACGTCAGAGCAGAGGCAGAAAGCCTCGAGGTTGAAACAAGGAAGAAGAGGAAGCTCGCACTTACCGTGAAAAGCTGAGGAAGGATGCCGAGCAGAGCGTCCGCATAGTCTCGGCCGCCCCGAGCTCGGCGGTCCCGGGCGGTGGAGGCGTACTCCATCATCTTCTCCGCCAGTCCCCTGTCGAGGATGACCGAGTCCCGGTGGGAGATCATCGGTGCCGGACCCTTCGGGCCGGCCCCTGCGGCAGCTGCCCCCTCAGCCGGAGCCGCAACCGACGGGCCGGCGGTCGCCACAGACGGCGCTGTCGGGCTGGCGGCGATGACAGGCCCGGAGACAGGCGGAGCGGCGGGCGCTGGAGCTCTCCCTGCGGCGCCGCCAGGTCGCGTGCCGAAGTACCAGGAACCCCGCCCTGAGGTGGCCTGGGCGGGGAAATGACAGCAGCTGGGTCGGGCACGGTCGCCGCCACGACCTCCCGGCTCGTCTCTGTACGAGCCCTCTTCGCTGCGGGCTCATCCACCTCCTCGACGTCCCGCTGGGCCGCCCCCTCCAGGAGGTTCTCCAAAGAAAACTTCATCCCTGCAAAATGAAAAAGACAGAAGGTCAGACAGCTCGATCTTAAAGAAAGAGGGGAAGGCAGAAATCAATGCGGGGCCAAATCTCACCAGTTTCACGGATGGGACTGATGCCGGCCTCAAAAAGATTCTGCTCGGAGAGCAGAACCTCGAGCGCCGGGACCTCGTCACTCAGGAGCTGGGTGTAGGACTCCTGGTCCGCAGACTCCACTCGGGAATTCCGGTTCGGCGACCGGTCCGGTTCGCTCCAGGCCCAATCGACGTCGTCGACCGAGGCGAAGAAAAACCGGCTCTTCCATCCCTTGACCGAGGAAGGGAGGTCGAACCGGAGACACCTAGGCCGGGGCGAGATGTACCACCAGCCGTCATCGGTGGAGCACTTCTTCAGGGTGAATAGGGCCCTGAAGAGAGAAAAACGGGCAACGAACCCGTGAAAGTGGCAGAAGACAATAAAGGAGAAAATGACCCGGATGGCATTAGGAGCCAGCTGGGCCGGGACGAGCCGGAAGTGGCTGAGGAAGGAAAGAAAGAAAGGGTGCAGAGGAAAACGAAGACCCCCGAGGAGGAAGTCTTCGTAGAAAGCAATGCGGCCGGGGCCACTCATGGTGACGCGCTCCCCAGACCGCGGAGCAAAGAGACGGATAGACCCCGGGATGCCATAGGCATCCCGGAGCAGAGAAAGGTCGCCTTCGGTCATGGTAGAAGCATGACCGGAGGGACCGGCGGGAAGAGATGGCGGAGCAGGAAGAGAAGGCAAGGCAGGAAGGGAATGGAGGGGCACGGCAGGTGCAACCGGAGGGGGCCGGATCCCCCTGGGGATGCCGATGGTGATCCCCCCGGGTTGCAAACGCCGGCGGACCTCCTCCGGAATCACCTCCTCACCTGAGGAGGAAGAAGAAGATGGAGTCCTCGACCGGGATGGACCGGCCTCGTCCGGGTTGGAAGAGAAATGGCGACGGCGCGCCATGGAAAAGAAAAGAACAGAAAGATCGGAAAAGAAGTGAGAAAGAAGGAGGAGGGCTAGAGAAGGAGAAGAAGGCACTCACCGAAAATGCGCAGACGAGCGCGAGCAGCAGAAGTTGTTAGCCTGCAGCAAACCGCCCACGAAGCAAGGGAAAAGGCCTCGTTCTGGAAAGTCCCCTCCCTTTCAAACTCAGCCGACAGTAGCCGTACCCATCATTCCGCCTCCGACCACTGGATGGTCGCCACGTGGGCGCACGCCCGACACCGACGCCTCGTTAGCAGAGTAACGGCCTCTGCCCCAAAGCGACACATTGATTACGGGCAAGTGGACGACGCATGGCGGCTCCCCATAGGTCTTCAGCCGCATCGAGCCACGACGAGCGAGGATCGTGGCAATTATGATGCAAGATCTTCGCCTCCCCACGTCATGTCCGCATTTAATCCCGACGTTCCATTCTACGGTGCCCCGACGGAACGGCGGGCTGGGGGGCAACTGTTACAGCCGTGACAGTGACATGGCCAGGCTCAGGTATCGCCGAATGAGAGCAAGCCACGTGTAAGTTTCCCCGCCGGAGTCAGCGCCACGTCCACAAAGCTAGGATCGGCATACCGCACCACCCGACGACTGTCTGAAGCAAACCGCCCTCGCCGAGGTCGAGCTCAGCCCGGAGTTCCTCTACCACCTCATTGGCGCCCGGGCCCGGAGGGGTCCGCCCGAGTGAGGTCGGCCGAGGTCGGGCGGCCCCCTGCCGCCTCGCCAGGTGTCCACCCAGGAGGGGTCCACCGAAGCCGAGGTCGGCTGGTCCTTCACCTTTCGCCAGGTGGCCACCCGGAGACGGGCCCACCTCGGCCGAAGCCAGGCGACCTCCTGCCACCTCACTAGGTGTCCACCCAGGAGGGGTCCACCTGAACCGAGGTCGGCAGATCTTTCGCCCTGCACCAGGTGGCCACCCGGAGACGGGCCCACCTCGGCCGAAGCCGGGCGACCTCCTGCCACCTCGCCAGGTGTCCACCCAGGAGGGGTCCACCTAAGCCGAGGTCGGCAGATCCTTCGCCCCTCGCCAGTTGGCCCCCGGAGACGGGTCCAACTCAGCCGAGGTCAGACCGCTCGTACGGAGAGGCCCCCGGGGAAGGAGATAGGTCCCGAGGCCATCCCTCGGGCCGTACCGACCCCAGACGGCGTCCCGTATGGAGGGCGGCGGCACGCGGAACGTCACTTGCATCGGCCCGACAGGTCCCGCAGCCGAGAGACCCAATCCTGACGGAACAGGCCCCATAAACGGATGGCGCCCACGCTCGGGGAAGAGAGCGTTCTCACGGAGCCCGAGGCCTGACGACCAGCCGCTTTGCCAGCGCCGCCCTCCCTCTTTTTCTCTTCTGTCTTTGCCTTTTCCCTGCTGGGCCCGGCGGACGAGATCGGAAAGCCGCCTGGCACCCTTCACCAAAAAGGGAAAAGAGAAGAAGACGGGGGAGGAGGGTTCCCGAGGCAGAAAAAGACAAACGCGCGACGGAAGGGGATAAAGAAGGAAGAATCTGGGGACGACAAGGTAAGCCAAACTAGCCTGGGGACAAGGAGGAAGCACGGGCACAAGGCCTTGCACCGAGAGAAAAACCAGAGATCCCGAGAGGGGAACACTGGGCGTGAGTTCGACAAGCAGGCCCAGCCGAGATTCCGGTCCCCAGAGCATTTCCTTCACCAATTAACTCTCTAAATCTGGGACCCTTTCGAGGGCCCGGATGGGAGAGTCTGTTCCTTCTCGTCGTCTACTGACTTGACCGTCGGAGCCCCCTCGCCGGGATCCCCGGCCAGGGTCTTCTAACCCCTTTGTTGCAGGTTCTCCGCAGGAAGGGAGGCTCCCTCGCCAGGCGGTCAGGAAGGATCGGCTGATCCGTGGCACGGGCGCGACGACGAGAGCGGCAACAATTTTAAATTATATTATCATATAATTTCTAACTTTAATATTTACTACTCATTTTTAACTACAATTAATTTTAATGTATAATTAATTAATCTATGACTACTATTTAATTTCTAACTAATTTGGTAATCTATTATTAATTAATATATATTCCTTAAAATTAGTAGTATATTTTTGGAAAAAAAATTATACTTTTTATTATTTTAATATTACTAATTTCTTAAAAGAATATCACCTATATTTTTTAAAAAATATTAGCTTATATTTTCCTAACAATCCCGCCTAAATTTTTATTTATTACAAAAATATTTCTATTATTTTTTTATTTAAATAATTACAACTACAATTTTTCATAAACATTATGATATATTTTTTACAAATTACAATATAATTTTTAAATATAATATTTATTTTTGATTTTCAATCTATAATTTATTTATGATTTTATTATAAATTTTCAAATATATGGATCTAATATTTTTTTAATTAATTTTTTTTACATAATGTATTAACATTTTTTATTTAATTTTTATCACAACAACAAATATCTAAAAATATTTTTAAAAATTTAAAATTTATATAAAATAAATCAAATTTATCCCAAATCCATCGAGATCATGATCGAATTTAAAATTTATTAATTTTTCATGAGATCTCACATGTCTAATTTATAAAAATTATCATATAGCATGACTATTATTAAAAAAACTTTCGATAATAAAATTTAAATAGCAATAACAACATACCATCAGAGAAGGGATAATGAGATCACTAACCACGGCTAATATTTTCTAAAATAACAAAACTATATCATTCCAAAAAAAATTAGAAAAAAAAACTAAGCATAATATTTATTATAAAATAATATCTAAAAATAGATGGCAATGATCACACCAGGAAAAAGAAAAATATGGGATCACCGCTAGATCAAAGAGAGAGAACGGGGGGCTGGCTTGTTGGTTCTTTTTTCATCAATAAAGATCTCGATTGGGTATAAGAACTGAGAAGATGCACCTTTAACCTATGTCTTCTTACCGGACACATATTAAACCTGTATTTTTAGCGAGAAGATGCCTGTCTTTTAAGCATGTCCTTCGCATCGTGATGTCCAGTGGCCACGTGGCCAAAAAAATTAAAAAAAAATTGGCATGCAGCCAAAACCACATTAGTTTAGTAAAATTATTCAAATTGATCCTATTTTGTTTTTTTTATTTTTAAAAAATATTATTTAAAAAAAAAAATCCTCTGAAATCATCACCTACCAAACGGAAGTTTTGCACCTTAACGCTAGTCTCTTCCACTATTTTTCTAAAAATATTTTTTAACCCTCCGTCGTCGGCCACTTTCACATCCGTTTCCTGTGCCCGATTCCCAGTTTGGTGGCGGTGGTTGGTGGTGACGGTGACGGGCTCCTTAAACTCAAAGCTTGTAGGAAGGCCCTTATTCCGATAAGAAGCGTTGACATTATCTGAGGTCACTGCGCTGGCGGGGGACGGGATCCAATCGGAATTGATGGCGGTGGCGGCAGGATTGCCGTGGGACGGAGTGGTCGAGTTCACGAAGGCGGCGCAGGAGAAGGGTTGCCACCCGGCGGCGTGGGTGGCCCACATCTCGTCGGCGCTGGCGGCCGCCGGGGCCCCGCTGCCGTCGCCGGAGCTCTCGCATCTCCTCGTCTCCCACCTCTGCTGGGGGAACAACGTTCCCCTCGCTTGGAAGTACGTCGAGAGGGCCCTCGCTGCCAACCTCGCTTCTCCCATGCTTTTCCTCGCCCTTCTTTCCACCAGGTCTCGCTCTCTCTCGCCTCTCCTTCTCTTGTTCTATTGAGAAGGGAGTGATCTCCCTTTTAGCATCCAGGATTTGTTTCCATTTATGCCTTTGCTGGCTGAGGAGGGCTTAAATCAGCCTGCTCTTTATTGGACTTCCACTGGATCAGCCTGCTCTGTATTGGACTTCCACTGGATTGATTAAAAATTAAATCTTTTGAAGCTATTCCGGATTTATTCAATCATCGTGGCATTCTATATATCTCGTCTTATTTCTCCTCGTGTTTTTGGTTGTGTTTGGTTGGTTCATGACTTGAACCCTCTCATAAACAAACTTGATTATAAGTCTTTCAAATGCGTCTTTGTTGGATATTCTAGCGTGTTTATCACCCCAAAACAAATAAAAGATTTGTGTCCATGGCTGTCACTTTCTTTGAAAATCTTTCTTATTTCTTCTGTCAAAGTGGTAGTACTCTTCGGGATCCCTATTCTCCTCAGGGGGAGTATGGAGATCTGGAGGACAGTAGTGTTCTTACTGTCGTCAGTTAGAATATTCCCAGGTCTAAAGTGGAAAATTTTATTTTAGTACTCTTATATGCCCTATTTATACTGTAAAAAAATCTCTATTTTAAGCTTCCTAAGAACGCTTCAGTAAAAAATACCTCTTTTTGAGTATTGACAATGACTTGTGCTTGTGTGACCAAATCTTAAGCACCCTAGAGTGGAAGTCTGCTGCCTATAGTTCATGACATCTATTGGCTTGACCTAAATATAGAATCTGTTCTAGCATGATTGTTAAGATTATAGTTTTGCTGATTGCTAGCTTCTTCTATGTTAATGCCACATAATCATTTCGTCTGCAGGGTAATTCCAAGTCGGCATTCTAGACCAGCTGCTTATAGGCTCTATATGGAACTCTTAAGGAGACATGCATTTTCTTTCGCCTCTCAAATTAATGGATCGAACTTTAACAAGTAAGATAAAGTTTGCTCCCCCACCCTACATGAGAATAACGGAATATATCCAAACCCATGTATTAGTAATCAAGCTTTGTTTTATGTTCTTGGGATTTCATCAAATACTTACATTTACTTCTGCACTTCTAGTTGTTCAGAATACGAGACAAAATATTCCACTAGCCTGAATGACACTATTAGCAACTTTTTTTGTACCAAGCTAGTTTTAAGTTTTTTGTTTCTGCACAAAATGTGAGGCTGTCATTTTATGTTGTGATCATTCATCACTAAGGATACTGTGGATTACTTTTTCGCTTTTTCATCTTCTTCCAGGTTATCTTTTATATACATTATGTAGACCTTTAAGTATTTACTTTAGGGCAATGATGTTTCTTCAGAGATTGGGTTATTTGTGGGGTTTAGTAACTTAAGGATATGTACACAAAAGGCAAGGGCCGGACAGGGGAGAGAGAGAGAGAGTTTTAAAGCTTGACTATGATGCGTTTTTGAGTAAGAAAAATAAGTTTCCAATTCATGATATTTGGAAATTGCTAGATATAAGTAATCGATCTTAGTTTGTGTTTGCTCATATTAGAGCTGATTATTGCAATGGATTGCTCCAGGACATTAACATATCTATTTCTAGCACGTGATAACATCAATAACAAAAAGAAGTAAAATTTCTTAATGTTATTGCTCTCAAGTAGTTTGAAAAACAGGCTCCAAATTTTCTTTGCAACAAATGAAAAAAATAAGCTTCAAACTTATTACTGATATAACCTATGTTCAGTTTTGTAATAGCCTCTGTTTATTTAATAATCTAAAGTTATGTTTGATTTAACTGAAGCATTTCATGTATGTGAAATTAAAAAATAAACACTTCATATTTATGATAGTTCTTTTATAGTATCTTCCTTTTAGTTTTTCCGGTGAATACTGTAATTATCTATCAACCAAATGTAACACTTCTGCTGTTGAATTATGTATAGAAATATGAAGATCTGGTGTTAGTGTGAATGATATATTGGTTTAGGATAGTCAAATTTAGAAACTTATCTAAAAGTATGCAACATGAATTGAGGACCTGGTTGGTATCACTTCTTATTTGGTGCTCCAAATCGGACTGGTGATCTGTGGGCTCTTGGGACAGGTCTGGGATCTTAATCCCCATAGAAGCAGTCAGTCTTGGTTGCTATCACTTGGTTTTTTCTTGCTTGGGTAGTTTATTGAAGGAAAATAGTGAAATATGCTTAGAAATTAATGTTACACTCTTGGGCACTTGTCTTGTTAGTTTATTCTTAAACACTTGACAGATTATTACACCATTATGATCTACTTAATGCATCAAGCATCCATACAATTCAGTTTCAGCCTAAAACCAACCACATTAAAAATATATATATATAATCTTAGGTAACTCAAAGCACAATAAAATGATGTAAACTAAAACTTTACCTTTAATTTTTTCCTTTTTTGGGATTTTTTGACTTATTCTGTCAAACTTTGAAACTTGGAGCAAAATTGCAGAGTTGCTGAAACTAATACTCCAGCATCAAAATTGAGTTATAGCACCTTGCTTCTAATAGTTATCTAATTACCAAGGACTCTCATAATTGGTCGTGTTACAGGTGTAGGAAAAGGAGGAGGGCAAGGAAGGTTAAGAAAGTTGATGGAAGAGTGAAAGAAAAGGAAGAGAAAGAATGAGTAAAAGATGGAAGATAAGGGAATAGCAGAAAAGAAAGACATAAGGAAAAAGAAAGAAACTGATGAAGTAAAAGAAATAAGAGCAGAAAAGTCGGCTGCTTAGCTAGTGGAACCTCCTTGCCCACTTATTTTTCTCTTTCATTTAGCCAATCTTACCCTGTCATCCGCAGCCATTTGGTTTTTGGAGAAGTTTTAATGATTGATGATGTATTGAGAGTTCGGTAGTACCAATAAGAATTGGACAAGGAGATATTTAATCAATGTTGTTAAGTTAGTGAGCTCTACAGCTTTTTCTTCTCCTTCATCTTTCTTTTGGCATTTCTTTTTTTCATTTTCTTTATTTTGGTTGATCTATGTTATTTTGGGGCTTGAAGAGATGCTAAAACTTCCCGCAGACCAGAGACTTGATCACATGTGGATATTTCTGTGCAAAATTTCAAGAATGAATTTAGATTGGAAAACATATTTGAGAACGAAAAAATAATTTCAGATCCAAATATTTTCTTTGGCTTGATTTCCAGGACAATGTTTTTGCCTATATGTGATACACATTGAGAATAAACCTGCATTACATGTTTTGTATAACCTTTGCTGCTTACCAACTGGGTAAAACGGAGCAGTCTACAAATCTTCACTGTATCTCTTTTGTGGCTATATAGGCAATTCTTTAGGTGGCAATTCGTTCTTTATATTATAATAGGAATCCTATTCTATTTTGTTAAAGCTCAAATCAAGGTTTTAAGATTTTTGAATATCGAGTGTACCTATCCTAAATTGCTGATAATTGGGATAAGCAAACTATATGTAAACTTCAGGATGTTGGCATTTTCTTATCCTTGATTTTCAATTATTACAATTTTGAGATCTAGGGTTGTCTGCCTTAAAAGGCTTCTCATCCATATGTAAGTGATGAACTATCACCTCCAGCTGGTTAGTTTGTAGCTGAGACATTCTTTGACTAGCAGACTGAGTTAAAATCCTGCAATGAATTTGATTTTATGCATTTTCAGAGAGAGGATTTAGCATTGTGGGCAATCCGATGTAAACATATAAATCAAAATTTTCATCTCTTATTTATAAAATGCTTACACCAACATCTTTGTGAAACCTTCATCATTCCTTGACAGACTATTAATTATCAACGTTATCCACTCAGTGCCTACATGGTTCATTTGTCAACATTATCAAATGATCCTGTGGATAGGTCACATACAAGTGCTCAAATTGATCACTGCCCAATATATGCAAGATTAATAGATTATCTTGTTGGGCATTGTATATTAATAACATAAATGTAGTCTTTTTACAGTTTAAATTTGGGCTACTTGTTGGATGTTTCATGATGCCTTTACAAAGGCATACCTAGACTTCGTATTTGATCTTCCTACAAAAAACATTCTCATGATTGATTATTCTGAGATTAAAACCATGTCAAAGTTCATGTATGGAGGCAAGGATCAAAGTATCGGCCCTGATCTAATATTGTCATCAAGGTTTTAAATCCCATGGGATAAGTGTGTCCCAATTTCTCCATGGTACGGGATGCCCCGCTGTTCTATTTTATCCTGACAGTAATCTCTATCATGCATTCAGATAAATATCATCCATCTCTCTCCCCTTCTTCTTTCTTTTCTTTCTTTTTTTTTTTCTCTTTTCTTTCTTTCCTTATTTTCTTTGTTTTCTTCTACCTTCCTTTTTTTTTCTTTCTTTTTTCTTTCTTTTTTCTTTCTTTTCCTTCTCCCTACCTTCCTTTTTTCCTTTTTCTTCTTTTTTCCTTTCACTTTTTCCTTTTATTTATTTTTCTTTCCTTTCCTTATTTCCTCTTTCTTCTTCTTTCCATCCATGAATGGGTTTTCGAAGCCCTGTCCCAGTCCCATTTTCTCATAGGAACAGAATGGGATGACCAGGATGGAGGGCATCCCATCGAGATATAAAACCTTGATTGTCACCACATTTAATGTGTTCTGCCACTCTATGCTAGTGCTTGGAATATATTAGCAGAGGAGCATGCCAAGAGCTGACACATTATTGGCACCTTGCTAGTGCACATGCCAAATAGGCATTGGCATGATACATGCTGTTATAGCAATGATAGTAGATTTATTCGGCCCTGACATGATTACAAGGTCTGATTGGCAAAAACAAAGCACATCCAAGGCAGCAAGCATCTGATGTGGCTGGACACTGACATGGCACCCATGTCTGACATGGCTGACGATTGATGTGGCATCCACAATCCGTGCCTCGATCCAAAAGAGTTCCCGATCAAGTAAAGCTCCTGGCCGAGTAGAGCTCCTAGCCAAATAGAGCCCTTGGCTGAGTAGAGCTTCTGGCTGAGTAGAGCTTTGGCTGACTAGAGCTTCCAGGCCGAGCAGAACTTCCAGGCCGAGCAGAGCTCCTAGGCCGAGTAGAGCTTCCAAGTCAAGTAGAGCTTCTAGGCTGAGCAGAGCTTCTAGGCCAAGTAGAGCTCCCAAGCAAATAAAGCCTCACAGGTCTATTAGAATCTCATAGGCCTACTAGAGCAGGTCTAGTAGAGTCTTACAGGCCTAGCAGGGCTTTCTCTGTGGCTCATGACAGACAATATCTCAATAAAAGATACAAAAGACGGGATCTTGATAGCGACCTGGAAGGTGGTGTTACCATCCCCGCCAAACCTGTCACGGTGCTCGGGAAGGAACGTCCCGCGAGAGGAGAGTGGCACTCCGCCGAACCTGTACCCCTCGCAGAGGTGTGCTTTGTCAGGACAGCAAGTCGTGTAGCACGCCGCTTGTATTCGATGCAGGAGGTCTTGCCGGGACTCCAGTTTCTATCTCATCGGGCTCTGTGCGACCTGCACCCTCCTCAGGAGGGCAAGCTCTGTAGCGCACTGCATGCGTTCAACGCAGGAAAGTGCTATGCCAGGACTCCAAGCCCTATCTCATAGAGCTCTACCAAACTTGCACCCCTCGCAGGAGAATGCTCTGCTAGGACTTCAGACCCCGCTCCATGGCATCATCTTCTATATAGGTAAAAGAGACTTCCGACCAAGGTATGCAAGCTACCATACGCTCATCTCTAGCTCTCAGGCCATCTTCTTTCTCAGCTTCGGTTGTTGTCCAAATCACGCCACTAACTTGAGCATCGGAGTATTCCTGTCGGTATCCCCGGTCCAGGTTTCTTTGCAGGTCTCCGTCCAAGAGGAGCGTCTAGAAGAAAGGCCCCTTCTCGTCGAAAGAATCGAGGAGATCTTTGACCCCATCAGAGCTTCAGGCAAGGGTGATTTGGCCGCAACAGATTGGCATGCCAGGTAGGAAAAAAGATTCAGGAGTTGAGAGGATCGTGGCAAAGACTAGAGATCAAAGCTCTTCAACTAGCGGAACAATAGTAGCCGTCTCCGAGCATGGGGATAGACTGGAAGCGCAAGATCTCACTTTCGGGGCTCCAAAGAGTGATCTCGAAGAAAAATCTTAAACTGCGAAGGAGCGTTATCACCTTTGGCATGGCAGCAAGTGGCAAGCCAGAGATGGGATCACCTCCAAGAGATGGCACACCGGAAGCCAGTGGAGAAAGGGAATGTTGGTGGTGTCTTTGTTGAACGGCAAGGAAGATCCAAACCAATGCCAAAGCCATGGGTGGCTAGCCGCACGAAATTCCAAACAAGATTTAATGATGACTGAGAAAGGGGTTCATGTCCGTGGACTTTCCAAATACTTGTCACTTCTCATGGTGCTTTCTGGCTGGATCCAACTCCATGCATTTCCCCATGAATGGAGCTCTTGTCACCTCATGCAGCAGAACCTTATCCTTAATAATCATGATCAATGAATTTAATCTTACTTGATTGCTTTCTCAGGGAAGCAACATATTCTTAATTATCCATGTAATTAGAGCCTATTAGATAACTCTCTTGCTCTATTATCTTTACCATATAAAATTGTATTGCTGTCCCTTAAGGAGAACTTGAGCATCACGATTAACGACAAGAGCAACTTTTCCATCCATCAGAGCTCGTCAAGTCTTGCCGCAGTCTGCCAGAACTAGTGAGGGCTCGCCATCACCCGCTGCTCACGAAGTTTCTTAAAGGAGGCTGCTTGATGTCGGCTCTCCTATGTCCCCTTCAAAAACCAACAAGAAGACAATAAGGTGGAAGGAGGAGATCCTCTTACTCCATGCACACCATGCAATACTCATGTCTTCGCCAGCAGGATCTCGCGACGGCCATTCCTCCACCAGCCAGAGTTCGTGATGGCCTCACCTCTACCTCCCAGAGCTTGCGAGGCCAAACCTCCATCCGCCAGAGCCTTCTTTCTAGGCCTCGCCTCTACCCACACTTGCAATGGCACACCTCTGCTAGCTGGAGTTTGTGATGGCCATGCCTATGCTAGCAACTCATGGTGGAAGAACACTACAGCGAGTGTGAAGAAGACCTTCACCATTAAAATCCCCCAGCAATCTAGCTGGGAGGACCCTAATGAGGACATTGTCCCTGGGGGAAACTTCAATAACATCCATGCCTTCTTCAAGGGCTCTGAGGGGTGCTGAGAGCTTGGCCTTGTCAACCATGCTCCCAGTCGTGTGTGTCCGAGCCGCACACCTCACCAACCCCACCCTTCTCATACTTGGCATAGACGGGAAGCTCCATAGCATCGCCTTCTATCCACAGCACCGCCTTCTATCCGTCCAACAAGAAGTTGACCGAAGTACCGACGAGATCATGGTTTGCGGTACCATCCCGTACCACCCAGTATGGGATATACTATACTGTACCGGCGAAGAGCCTGTAGGTTCATATATAAAAAACGGTCCGACACTCCGGACCATTAAAAAAAATTAAAAAAATTATATTCCATATAGTATGGTATGGCACTATACTGTACCATATCGCCCGGTTTGACTCGGTTCGGCCTGGTTCGGGTTCGGTCCATGCCCGATTCAGGATAAATAATTTTTTGATAGGGAGGGAAGGAATTTTTTTAATATTTTGGTGGGCCCGGTACAGGGCCGGTACGGTATGGTACCGTAATGTACCATACCGATTGGTGACCGGTACGGGGCCCAGGACTGGTTCCAAGTTTCTTGGGCAAGATGCTCCACAGTACCGTCTTCCAAGATGGAAAGCTCCACATCACCACCTTCTATTCGGCCAATGAGGAGTCAACCGAAATACCAGCACCATCACTCTACATCGCCGTCGTTCATCTGGCCAACTAGCTTTCGGTCAAAGTACAGACAAACGAGTCTCAGCACCACTGCCTTCTATCTGATCAGCAAGCAATCAATCATGGCGAAGACTACCGTGACTCTATGTTTTCATCCCCATCGATAGGCTCTTAAAGTTTCATGGCCGACTTCTGACAAGTCAGGCTCCACTTAATGACTGACTCTTTGCAGTCAGTACAAAGTCTGCTATAGCTCGAGGTCGAATAGGTAATGCTACTCCCTTCATCCAAAATAGCAAAAATCAAAATTAGCAGCATTTTGGACTCAGGGAGTGGGGCATCTGTTATAGCAATGATAGTAGATCTATTCGGTCTCGACATGATTACAAGGTCTAATTGGCAAAAACAAAACACATCCAAGGTAGAAAGCATCTGATGTGGTTGGACATTGACGTGGCACCCACGTCCGACGTGGCTGATCACTGATGCGGCACCCACGATCCGCGCCTCGATTCAGAAGAGTTTCCGGTCGAGTAAAGCTCCTACCCGAGTAGAGCTCCTGGCTGACTAAAGCTTTCTGGCTGAGTAGAGCTCCCAGCTGACTAGAGCTCCCTGGTTGAGTAGAGCTCCTGGCTGAGTAAAACTCCTGGCTGACTAGAGCTTCCAAGCCGAGCAGAGCTTTCAAACAAAGCAGAGCTCCCAGGCCAAATAGAACTCCTAAGCCGAGTAGAGCTTCCAGGCTGAGCAGAGCTCCTAGGTCGAGCAGAGCTTCCAAGCCAAGTAAAGCTTCACAGGTCTACTAGAACCTCACAGGCCTATCAGAGCCTCACAGGTCTATTAGAACCTCACAGGCGTATCAGAGCCTCACAGGTCTACTAGGACCTCACAGGCCTATTAGGATCTCACAGGCCTATCAAATCCTTACAAGCCTGCTAGAGCAGGTCTACTAAAGTCTCACAGGCCTAGCAGGACTTTCTCTGCGGCTCATGGTAGACAATATCTCAATAAAAGATATGGGAGATGGGATCCTGACAGCGATCTGGAAGCGTGGTGTTGCCATCCCCGCCGAACCTGTTGCGGTGCTCGGGAAGGAACGTCCCGCGAGGGAGGAGCGGTGCTCTGCCGAACCTGTACCTCTCGCAGAGGCATGCTCTGCCAAGATAGCAAGTCGTGTAGCATGTCGCCTGCATCTAATGCAAAAGGTCCTGTCGGGACTCCAATTTCTGTCCTATTGAGCTCTACAGGACCTGCACCCTCCTTAAGAGGGCAAGCCCTGTAGCGCGCCGCATGCGTTCAACGCAGGGGAGTGCTCTGCCAGGACTCTAGGCCCTATCCCATAGAGCTCTGCTAGACTTTCACCCCTCGCAGGGGAGTGCTTTGCCAGGACTGCAAATCCCGTTCCATGGCATCTATCTTCTATATAGGTAAGAGGGACCTCCGGTCAAGGTATGCAAACTACCATACGCTTATCTTTGGCTCTCAAGCCATCTTTTTTTTCAACTCTGGCTGTTGCCCAAATCATGCCACTAACTTGAATGTCGAAGTGTCCCCATCGGTACCCCCAACCCAGGTTTCTTTGCAGGTCTCCGTCCAAGAGGAGCGTCTAGAAGAGAGGCCCCTTCTCGTCGGAGGAATCAAGGAGATCTCTAACCCCATCAGAGCTTCAGGCAAAGGTGATTTGGCCACAACACATGCTTTTCTGTGTAATGCCAACTAACCTTTTCGTCCACTTATAGAGGTATTCACACTTTTAAACATAATCATCTATGTTGAAAATTGGATTAATATATTTCAAGTAAAATTGATATCATTCATTATGTTACCTCCTTTGAGTGCATTGAGGGGCTGCGCTATTGGTAGGTAAAGTGGTGTACTGAATGAGATGTTTGCTTAGCACCTGGCACTTGCATGTGCATACACTATTGTGTACATGATCATGTTTAAATTTACCAGGGGTTTATATACTTTCATTTTTTCGAATCCTTCTCTTTGTGACTCTACTAAGAGTTATACATATCTCAAAAATAGGATCACATTAATTAGACCCAAAATAAAGTTGGGAGTGAAAACAATTGCCCAATAAGAATATACTTTTTAGGGATCTCCAATTGGAGATGAGTTTCAACAATTGTGCAATTAAGATGAGGGAGAGAAGTGGAAAACCATGTTGAGAATATTTTATGTGGAACTTTAAATTTTTCTCAGGCTGTTTTGACCACAGTAGTCTGAGATCATCCTTTCTGAATGCATACTGCTAGCTTAACTCTTTGTATCTAATGATGCTTGCGTGCAAAATTCTTGTTTGACATTATCGATGTGGAGTTTTTTTATTAAAAAAATTAAAAAGAAAAAAATACAGGATTTTCTTTTTGTTGTCTTTATGTGGTTGAATCTTGTGCATTTGATTCTATTTGTTTTTCTCATCTTTCTTATGAGCAATGAACCAACAATACTTTCTCTCAACCCCCTATAGCATCTTCGTTGCCTCTGCATCTTAAATCATTGTGCTTTTGTTGTTATCTTTTTGCATTTATCAATTGATTTGCTTCATAATTATTGCCCATGACCCCCTATGTTCACTATGTTTAACTTATATTTTTACTTCAAGTTGTTGCGAGTGAAAACTTCCCCTATTACAGAATGAAATAAACCCGTAGAGCTTTTTATTTGCAATGCAGGATCATGGCATCAATAGATGATGTTCTTCATCTTTCCCAAACATTTGGCATCGAAGCATGTGAACCAGGGGTTCTGGTTGTTGAATATGTTTTCTCCATCGTGTGGCAGTTAGTTGATGCAACATTAGATGATGAAGGGTTGCTGGAATTGATCCCAGATAAGAAAGCCACATGGGCAGCTAGGCCACAGGATATGGAGATAGATGAAGGCATTTGTGATGAAAAACAAAATGAGCATAATGAGAAGCTGCAGAAAATAAATAGTATAATGGCTGTCGAACTCATTGCTCATTTCCTGCAGCATAAAGTAATTTCCAGTCTGCTTTCCTTGGCACGTGGAAACATGTATGAACTTTCTATCTTTATTTATATTTAGTGCACTTGATTTGAGTATGCATTTAAAATATTATATCAGGTTTTAAAAGTGTCAACTACAGATACATATACAAAATGCATGCATAAATATGCACACACACATACATGTGTATGTATGCAAGCATGCATGTGATGTTCATCTATTGCTTGCAGTCATCGATTGCTACATGCTGATGCAGCATATTTCAAAGGCCTCTAATATGTAGTTAGTATTGGGATGTGTCTTATGCATGAAAGTCCATATTTGTAGTGATACATGATACTAGAGCAGGAATAAAATGAATGGTTGGAGTCTGTTAGGGAGATTTATTGATCATACATGGGAGAGTAGGGATATGATGACCAACCAAGTGGGTAATTGTTGGGTCAATATCATGTGATGAGGAAAGACTAGCTTGTACAACTTGAAATAGTAGACCGCAATGATAACACATGACATCCATAAATTTTCATATTGGTGACTTTCTTTCTTTGTTATTTGTTGTGATCTATACGTAGAAAAAGTGTATTTGTCAGTTCTTATCATTAGGCAATGTGGTCTGACACAAGGGAGACCCAAAATTAATTGGCACCAACTACTGATGGTGGAGTCGGTGGCGTATATGACAGAGTTGAGGAATGAAAGGTTCATGCAAGACTATCCTTCTCTTTGATCATAGATTAGTGGCTACATCACTGGAAAGTAAAATGGCAAAAACAAGAAGATATTCTTCATATATGCTTAGAGCTATTTTTCTGGATCAGTTTTATTGTGGAAAAAATAAGCTGACAGAGAGTTCTGGTGACATGGAGGGTTTTGAGGAAGGAAGTTCAAAATGCACATGAGAACATGCACAAGAATAAATGTTAAGTCATAACCATTGGAACCAAGCCTTTTTCAGTCTGGTGGGTTAACAATGTTATCATCACTGTCAAAAAAGATATTTCAACTCATAGCTGCCAACATGGTTTCAATGGAAGGAATCAGAATATGAATTGAAATGCACTGGGCATTGTCCTTCAAGTCATCACTGGCAAAACTCATCCAAATTTAAGATGACTATTAATATTTCAGTGAACACTTATTTAGTCAAGAAGCATTGTGTGGTCATGCATTTGAAATCTAGCTTTGAGCCATCATCATTGTGATAAATTGTTAGCAAGTCATGATAGGTGGCAGAAGTTAGCTAAAAGATTAAACTAGTAATTGTCAGGAGTTATTTCAGATCAAGATAGTATTTACTTGTTCTTCTGTTTAGAAATATTTAGATTTTGGAGGTGTTTGATATGATCAATAGTCTAGACCAGGGATCTGAGTATTGCATACTGTAGTTGTGCCTGTAATGAGTTGACATGATATCATATTATGCAGTCTTCTCTTAAGCCATGTGGTACCTTATTCCAATCAACCAGTAATCACTGCTGTGATGTGTTCTTAAAAGTTATATAATTTCAGTTATTTTACTTGAATTAATCTTTTTGGAATAATCTTATTTCAGTTGATTTTTTTTCCAACACTGTAAATTTGTCCTTGTTGGTATTTAATTTGTTGCATCCATACAATGTTTTAGGACCTCTCATTGGAGAGCTTTCGCTCAAAGCTTATCCTTGCTTGCAACAAACTCATCAGCATCGAGGAATTCAACAATAACTGTAGAAGCATTGCAGCGATTGGTACTGGATAATTGCAACAAATTTGGCAGACAATGCAAACTTAGTTTGTGCAAAAAATTCTGCACCCTTACTTCTTCTGGATCCCTAAAACTTCCTGGTGGTTACTGTCATGGGTTTAGCCATTCTGCACTCTGGATTCCTGTAGATCTGTATCTTGAGGACTGCATTGATTTATCAGTTGCAGCAACAAATGCCATTGAAATTCTTAGTGGTAAAAGGATGTCCCTATATGCCATGATTGGATTCTTCTCATGCTTTTACATTCTTTGCTGATTGGTCACTAATTCCTGGAATGTCTTGTCATATCTTTTCACTTAGTATAAATGGTTCTAATGCAGGTTTGGTCAAAGCTCTCCAAGCTGCTAATGGTACGAACTGGCATGATGCTTTTTTAGGCCTTTGGATGGCTTCTCTTCGTCTTGTACAGAGGGTAAGAACCCGTAGCTCGGTCTTTGATGTACAAAGTTCCTGTGCATAGTCTTGATATCAAATTAAAAAACAGAAATAAATATACTATTTCTATCCTTTTCCTTACAAATAGGAAAGAGAACCTCATGAGGGTCCTGTACCTCACCTTGAAACACGATTGTGCATGTTACTGTCTATTACGACACTTTCAATTGCTGATATTATTGAGGAAGAAGAAGTTAGTTTGACTGATGAAGCAGAAAACAACAATCAATGGAGAGAGAAAGCAGTGGGTAGAAGGCGCCATAAAGAGTTGGTTTCCAGTTTACAGGTACTGGGTGATTATGAGAGCTTGCTGGTTCCTCCTCCATCCGTTATCTCTGCAGCTAATCAGGCTGCAGCAAAAGCTATGATGTCTGTTTCAGGCCTTCCAGTTGGGAGTGGGTATCTGGAGAGCATTAACCTGAATGATAAGACAATAAACTGTAGTAAGTTATACTTTCAGCATGGTGTAAATTTGGCATTTTGTTGTTCATATCATTTTTCTCTTGTTTATTTGTCTAGAAGATTGATGTCATATTTGTTTCTTCATTAGCTTGGTAGGCTTCTGTACTTATTAGTATGAGAAAGATTATTGATAAGCATAAGAAAAATTATTGATTTTTTTCTTTTATTCTTCAAATTTTCTTTCAGCTGGAAATATGTGGCATCTGATTGTTGAGGCTTGTATTTCTCGAAATTTATTGGACACATCAGCATATTATTGGCCAGGGTACGTCAATGGACAGATCAGCCAAATACCTCCTACTATGCCTAGCCAAGTGCCTGGATGGTCTGCATTGATGAATGGTGCACCTCTAACCTCATCAATGGTAAATGCTTTGGCAGCAACTCCTGCTTCAAGGTGTGTAGGATCTTCAAATATAAAATATAACCTATCCTATTTCTCTGATTGTATATATGACACACACACACACACACACACAACATTCATGTTACATTTCAGAGAATCATAAAATGTTTTGTCATGGTTGAATTTTTGAGTCCTTTGGTTTTTCATTTAAGTATTAAAAAGAATAAGTATTGAGGAACATGGTCTTCAGATATACCATTTAAGTGTTCTTATGGTGAGTATTCCCCACATCTCCCAGCTGCAGTTATCTTGCATACCTTTTTATGAAAACCTAGTATTTCAAAAAAAGAAAAAAAAATAAAAAAAGGGGCATGCTAGTTAAGCAGTGCATCTGGGTCAATGTTGATACCCTGACATAAAACATTCTTTAGTTAGGAACTTGCACTTGAATTTCATTTCATGTATGCCAAGTAGGTGGGTATTATGGATCAAATCTGAACATGATTTTATTCCTCTCTATCTCTCTGTCTCTCTCTCACCCTTCCCCTCTATCTTCTCTATCCCTCTATCATCCGATCAATCGTGAATTTTAAACTCCTGGTCTTCAGTTAAATCTTATTTTTTCCCAAAGCCAGGATATAAGATGCTCCTTTTGTAAACTTGCCTGGGATAAACTACTGAATTGAGTTCATGAATTTGATGGAAGTTTAGCAGAGCTTGAGAAGATATTTGAAATTGCAATCAGTGGATCAGACAATGACAAGGTATCTGCTGCCACTATTCTATGTGGAGCTTCTCTTATTCGTGGATGGAATATTCAGGTAATTAATGATAACTTTTCTTAACATGAGTCTTTTTCTGTTGCTTTTCTGAATTTCATTTTGCCCTGGTCAGATGCTTTTCTGCACAAATTGGTACTTCCTATATATGTTACCATAACATCTGTCTTCATCTTTTTCTCCTGCCTTACTGCCCTTGGATTTAAATGCTGGTCAGCATGGCATGGCATAGCATGGAACAATTCATACCATAACTGTGCCTTGCTGGCATGTGGCACTGCCTCAGTACCAGCCGCATGCATGTACCTGACATGCTGTGTGCCAATACATGCCATGTTTGCCAAGCACTAGCATCACTTCATATTGCACAGTATTAACTGTGGCAGAGATAGGATGGCATGCTTATAGCAGGCCATTAGCATGTGATACTTCAATCCTGGCTACTTCCTCACATCTGCCGTATTATCAGATACTTTTGTCAACAATTACTTTCCTATATATTGTAGGAACATGCTGTCCGCTTTGTTGTGAAGCTGCTCTCACCTCCTGTTCCTGTTGATTATTCTGGGAGCGAAAGCCATTTAATCAGCCATAGTCCAATGCTTAATGTTGTTCTTACAGGGATATCATGTGTTGATTGTGTTCAAGTCTTCTCATTCCATGGCCTGGTAGGCTTAAATTTTTCTTCAGGACTTCTTGATTATGTGACATTAGAATTTGCCAAATTTTTTATATTGCTTCATGAAATTCTGATTCATATACACATTGACTTCCAGGTCCCTGAACTTGCAGGTGCACTGATGGCAATATGCGAAGTTTTTGGATCTTGTGTTCCTAATCTCTCATGGACCCTTTCAACAGGAGAAGAAATTACTGCCCATTCAGTCTTCTCAAATGCATTTATTCTTCTCTTGAGGTTGTGGAAGTTTAATCATCCACCACTTGAATATTGTATAATGGGAGATGGTGCTCCAGTTGGGTCACAGCTAACTCCTGAATACCTTCTACTTCTGCGTAATGCTAAGATACTATCACCTAGCAATATGACCAAAAACCGAAACAACAGCCAGAGACGACTGCCTGCAAGTATGAGCTCATCATCCATGCATCCCATATTTGTTGATTCATTTCCAAAGTTGAAAATTTGGTACCGACAGCATCAGGCTTGCTTAGCATCAACTCTTTCTGGGCTTGTTCACGGTACTCCAGTTCATCAAAATGTGGATGCTCTTCTCAACATGATGTTTAGGAAGATCAAAAGGGGAACTAATCAGTCCATAGGTTCTGGAACATCTGGAAGCAGTAGTATAAGTAGTTCTTCTGGACCTGGAAGTGATGATAGCAATATTAGGCCTAAGTTGCCCGCCTGGGACATCATGGAAGCTGTTCCTTTTGTGGTTGATGCTGCTCTTACTGCTTGTTCCCATGGAAAATTATCTCCACGTGAATTAGCCACAGGTTTGTTATTTGCTTCAGGAGACTATTGTAACCCTGTTGTATGGTCTGTTAACATATACCTCCATCTGTTCTTTTTATTACAATAAGCAAATTGACTGAGCAACCTTCTGCCAGTTATAAACATAACAAAAAAAATTCAATCAGTTTTAGTATGTCAGTCTTTTTGAATATCTCTTATTTATTCTAGACTCAGTATGCATCACATAAAGGACCACTGTATTAAGGTCTTTCAAGGTCTAAGTTTACTGTATAGAAGACTTACTGGATGAAATCATGACAAGTGATATAACCTAAAATTTGATAAACGTAGTGAGTCTGTAAAATCATGGGCTAGTGTTGGTTACTCATGAGTATGTGGAGGATGAAGATGAAATAAACTCTATTATAAATAAAATGCTTCTTATGTTGGAGTTTGCGTGGTCATATTAGAAATTCCGATTGTATGTCTGATAATCAGACTTAGGAAGATGAGAAGTTCCAGGTTTATCACCATATCTATTGAAGTGTGCTTCTTAAATAGAGGGAATTTATTATCACCGTGAAGTAGCTATTGATAATGGTACTGTATATCAATGGTGTTCTAATGTTTATGCATTGGTATCTTCTAGATTTGTTGTTGGAAGATTGGGTCTTGTTCAACTATCTCATGTGTGCTCCCTTTTCATTCTAGCAGGTGTTTAGCCAGGTTAATCTGTTTAAGGAAATTAATGATTGTATCATTGCTGACGTGCTTCCACCTAGTTCTTAGAGTTGATGCATTAAATTGCGAAGTATAGTGTGATTCAATGCAACTTATACACCTCTATTTGCCTCCTGTGATATAATTTTCATGTCAAGTTGATCTAGGGTAATAGACCTAGCAGTTATCTTTGTTGTTATAGATCTTGCATTTGGACAATCAAACTGCAAAATCTTACGTGCACAATGTCTCACTGTGCGATTTGAGCTTGTTTTCACAAAATTGATTGATAGAAATGACTCAATCAGGGGGTAAAAGTAAAATGCTGATCAATGCTTGAGTATTTAATAAACCACGTCTAAACCAATCATAGCATACACAGGAAATCTCATGATTTTCCTTATTATAACAGTGTATAGCTTGTGCTGATTTGCACAAAATCAAGTGAAGAAATCGACTTATTTTGGTTAAGCTTAAATTCTTGCAACTTCACATGCTGCTTCAATTTCCAGTAACCAACTATTAATTTGTGAAAACTCCGGTCCTGAAAACAAAATGCGCTGATGGCCCGTTTGGGTATCTTGGAGAAACCTCTCACAGTTTCTCATTTGAATAGGAAACTAGGTAGCATCATGCAGGATGCTTTCATGAATCCAATAGTTGATGGAAATTCCTAATTTATAATTTTGGGCAGCATTTGGACAAATGGAAAGATGGTTTTTCTTCCTTGCTTCACTGTTTCGCTCCTTCCTTAAGCAGAGCCTTAACCAAGGAGGGAGTGTAATTGACCATATTGTTGCAAGGAGCACATGTGAGGAGCAGGAGGTTGGGGTGAAGTGGTAGCCATAATAGTGGTGGGCAAGGATCGCTGAACCAATACCGAGGGCCATACCAGTCAACGACCGGTATGGTACCGTACCGTACCGCCCTCTGTACCAGGCTTAAAAAATTGAAAAAAAAAACTCTTCCTTCCCCCTATTAAGCAAGAATCTTGAACCAAACCTGAACCAGACCCGAACCAAGCCAAACTGAGCCCGAACCGGACTGAACCGGGCAGTAAGCACCGGTATGAAAAATATTTTTTTTTACTTTTTTTCAACGGTCCGGATGCTAGACCGTTTTTTGGAGGCGAACCGTATCGGCTCTTGGCCGGTACAGTACGGTATGCCCCATACCGGACGGTACGGGATGGTACCGCGAACCCCAGTGGTAGATATTAGTTGGACCATGGCCTGATTCAAAAGGAAGGAGGATCTGATGCTGGTGGTAGTAGTTAGGCAGCGGTTGAGTTGGGAGAGGAAAATGGATGGTGGTGGTGATCAGGTAGTGGCCTAGGTGGGATAGGAAGGGGGAGGAGGAGGAGGTGGAGCTGGGGTGGTTGGTGGTGGATATGTGATGGCTGTGTAAGCGGGTTGGGAGGGGGGGTGGCGGGGACATTGCTGTCAATGATGAGGTTGGCAATGGTGAAGCCAAGGTTGAAAGGAGAGGTGAGGTTGGAGCCAGCATTTTGGCAGGAACAAGCACTGACCAAGGTTGGGCAGTGCCTCAAGGATGGAGCAAAGTGGGCATAATTTCCTGTAGAGAATTGTAAAGATGTGGAGGGGTGAGAAAGGACAATTGCCAGATTAAAGAGATTCTGTGGTAGACTTATTTTTTGTGTTCATGTGGAATTTGGCTTTTTACACTGTTTGCTCATCCAGTAACTCAAATAACTTATCCTACTACATTAAGGATTTTTGGCCTAACAATTAGTAATCTGACAAAATTTGAGTGAATCCTACCATTCCCAATATTAGACCCTTAGAAGATACATGTAAATAAGCTTTAAATTGCTGAGTTATGCTATGTCTTTACACAATCTAGGTCTCAATATTGAGGTACGATATTGATGCTGCTGACATTCATGTGTGCTGCTGACATTCATGTGTGCTTTTTCTACCCCTTATATTTATTCTGGAGTTGGCCTTGTAAGAAATGTGACTGGACTATCACAAGATGTAGAAAGTAAATACAATTAGTTGTATGAGACAAAACTTCAAATACTTTTAGTTTAGGGCTTCTAAATATGAATTTTGCTCTCGGTATTCTGGTTATTAGCTTAACTAATTTTATCATTCATTTACTAGCAAGAAGTCCTTTCTGAATATTTGCCTGGTATTCATCACTAATTGAAACCAGTCTACACTCAGTTCCCAAGGTTCTTCGAATTCAGGCTTTAAATGCAACATCTAGTATTCATATATAACTTGTTGACTGGGCATCTTCAGGAGCTTGGTATTTTTCTTCGCAAGGTTTTGCTTGTTTCCTCTAATATTTTAGGTTTATATGTTTCTCCGGGGAAGCTTTTGCTTTGTTAATTGTAGAAATGCATATGGCATGCATGAAGCAAACAGTGATGACTGTATATGCATCCTTTTTTTTCTGAGGAAAAGGGAGGGTGAATGCACCCATTCATTAAATAAAAAAGGTCAATTTCAGGAGGGAAACTGAGAGGGAAAAAATAAAAACGAGAATGCAACATTCATCAAGAGAGTGGTGAAAAAAGAGTAGAGAAGAAACTAAGGACCAATCAAGCTGGAGAGAGGCCTGAAGACAACTGCTCTCAAATTGATATTAATAATGGTCTGTCCTTGCTGCTGGAGAGAATTGACCAATTCTTGAATAGAGATGGAATGGCTCGTCTCCTAAATTGTTATAATCAGTAACTCATATTAGTATTTGAATCATCAGAGATTTTTTTTTAGTTGGTCATATTTTATTGCTTGCCAAATTTTCTTACAATGTAGTAGGTATAAAAGATAATGACAATAAACTTGCCTTTCCTTGTTCCTATTGTGAATTTCTGTATTATTCTGAGAAATGGCATATAATTTGTTTTCATTGCCAAGTGTTGGGGTTCTCATATCTGATCATGAAGGTGATGCTTGATGTAAGTTAGGAGGCTAGAAACTATAAATCTAAGTTCCAAACATTGATTATGATTATACAACTTTAACTTTTATCTCATTTTTAGGCCTCAAAGATCTAGCTGATCTCCTGCCTGCATCTCTTGCAACTATTGTGAGCTACTTTTCTGCCGAAGTAACACGTGGGGTTTGGAAGCCTGCTTTTATGAATGGAACTGATTGGCCAAGCCCTGCTGCAAATCTATCGACCGTAGAAGAAAATATCAAGAAAATTGTTGCTGCCACTGGTGTTGATGTTCCAAGTCTTGTTGCAGGTATGTATTGTTTCTATGAAAATTCTCACATATTATCCTTTATAAAGCCACTTGAAAATTCCATTCTTCCATTTGTCTTCCACGACTAAACTGTCAGTAGTTATGACTAATGCATCTATGATAGTGAATGGATTTGATTTAATGGGTTGAAGAGACTGTTTTGGACTGCAGGAGGAAGCTCTCCCGCTGCACTTCCATTACCCTTGGCAGCCTTTGTGAGCCTCACAATCACATATAAACTTGACAAAGCATCTGAACGCTTCCTCAACCTTGCCGGTCCAGCTTTAGAGAGTCTTGCTGCAAGTTGTCCATGGCCTAGCATGCCAATTGTTGCAGCCTTGTGGACCCAAAAGGTGAAGCGTTGGACTGATTTCCTTACCTTTTCTGCATCACGCACCGTCTTCCACCACAACAATGATGCAGCTGTTCAGCTTCTCCGGAGTTGTTTCACTGCAACACTCGGCCTATCTTCCAGCCCGATATCCAGCAATGGTGGTGTTGGTGGCCTTCTAGGCCATGGGTTTGGTTCTCATTTTACTGGTGGTCTCTCCCCTGTCGCCCCAGGGGTTCTTTACCTCCGAGTCTACAGATGCATTAAGGACATTATTCTTCTAACCGAGGAGATTCTCTCTTTACTGATGCTCTCGGTTAAAGAGATAGCAATGAGTATTGTCTCCAAAGAGAGGTCAGACAAGCTGAAGAAGACCAAGTATGGGATGAGATATGGGCAGGTCTCACTTGCTTCTGCAATGAAGCGGGTGGAGGTAGCAGCTGCACTTGGTGCAACATTGGTGTGGTTGTCAGGGGGTTCAGGTCTAATCCAGTCTCTAATTCAAGAGATGCTACCCTCTTGGTTTCTGTCTGTCCATGATTTGGATCAGGAAGGAGGGACCGGAGGTATTGTGTATAAGTTGGGGGGGTATGCACTAGCTTACTTTGCAGTACTCTCTGGGATGTTTGCATGGGGCATCAACTCAACACCAGTGTCGAAGCGACGACCGAGGGTCATCGAAACCCACATGGAGTTCATAGCAAGTGCATTGGATGGGAAAATCTCTCTTGGCTGTGATTGGGCCTTGTGGCATGCATACGTGTCAGGTTTCTTGGGACTGGTGGTCGAATGCGCACCATGTTGGGTGCTTGAGGTTAAGTTGGAGGTGTTGAAAAGGCTGAGTAGAGGGTTGAGGCAGTGGAATGAGGAAGATCTTGCACTAGCTCTATTGCAGATGGGTAAAGTTGAGGCAATGGGTGCGGCTGCTGAAATGATTTTGGCAAATGAACGGTAGCATACCCTCCTCTCATGTTTTTAGTGTGCGTGTACATATGTTTTGTTTGAGATGTTTGCAATGATTTGGTTTACATGTTTGTGCAAATGTAAGAGCCCCAAGGATCTGTAACTAACCCTAGCACTTTATCTATAGTTTCGAGTGCAAACACTGTACATACAGTTGATTGATATTAATGCTTGTGGGATCCGATTCTTTCTCGGTTTTTTCATGTTTTGTTTCACAACCAGTATGTCTACAGACATCAAGAAAGGTACTCAAGACAAAAAAAAAAAAGATAATAATAATAATAATAAAATACAAGCATGTTTCTCTATAAAGTTGGCTGTCGCTGAGAGCATTTAAATATTTTATGGTTTTTTTGTCATTCAAGTCTTATGGTCGTTTTGTCATTTTTCACTCATCAACAATGGTTATGAGGAGTGTGTAAAGCAACCTCAGCAATGTATGCGGCATGCTTTATATGAAATGACACAGAATTGTGATTGCTGCTAGACTGCTGCACGTAGTCGTCAGTTTGCATCGGTGCATCATCATGCATGGCTTGTATTATTAATCAAAATGATGTATGAATCATGCATCAACCCATGCAAGGTTGATGATAATCCTTATGCTTGAAGAAGCTTCATTTGCAGCTGACCTTCTTAGATATGCTAAAAAATAAAATAAAATCATGGTCGAGCCTTCGAGAGCATGATTTCTCGTGGAGCTTCGCTTGTTTGGAGTTTGATCCAGCGGATATGCAAAGTGGGAATGCCAAGTTCTCATTTTTTGCTCATCTAAATTGCCCTTCTCATCCCAAAAGAATCTCTCCATTGCCAAATTAAATCCAGTAGAGGCAGTTCTTATCAGGTTAAATTACAGGAATCAGAAACACATAATTAAGTGCATAAGAATTTCCCCTTGACCCTGTCAATCTTACGAAGCTGAAGTAATTCCAAAAGCACAGTATCGACGTGCTTGGTAGAATAAAATTAAGCATCTAGTTGGCATGTTATAAATTTTCATTATTGTAAAAAAAAAAAAAAAAAACTCAAAGCACATCACGACAATCAAACTGGAGTTTCACTATATAAAAACGCTCAGAAGTCAGTCATAGCCAAAAGCAAATTCTGTTGGACAGAATATAAGATGAGAGACTTCTAAAAGATAATTTGATGCACTCGGAATGGACCCCAAGATGGGAAGCATATCACCCAGCTGTCAGGGCTGTTGGTTTGGTGACTAAGCAAGCATAAGGTTCGGGATAAGCCTTATACTAGTGCAGGCAGCTTCTCTAGACAGGCATGAGGAATAGTTATTTTAGTCAAATTTGCTTATACCCGGCATGACTACTTCTAAGTGAAAGCTGTCACAGACTTCTGGGCATAAAGCCCTTTTGTTCCTTCAAATGAACAGAAACAACTTCGAGCCTAGAGTTATTCCAGAAAATGTGAACAAAAATATAAAGGAACAAGTTGTGGCATAACTATACCGATAGGCATGATTACTCCCCTTCCAATTTTTCTTGTTCTAGAACCAAATGCAGCAGTCGTGATTAGGCATTCTTGGTTTCAAACATATTTCAGATCTGTGATTGTTCACCTCGAGACTAACTGACATTTGTGCTGAATAAACCCTCTTGTCCTGCTTGACTACTGACAGATTCAATTACCATGTCCAAACAAGATCTATAAACTTGTTACATTTAGTCCACCATCGATCAAAGTAAAAAGTTAAGATCCATGGCAAACTCTGGTTGAAGCCATCAGTCTTGAGAATACTAGCTGAAGAATTTTTTTTTCCATCATTCAAAATTTTATAATTTTGACAAATAAAATAGAAAACCAACACCCATATGAAATTTGTGTAATACCAAAATATATTAACATCCAGCGAAATATCTTTTGCATTGATGAAAGTAGACTGGGAACAGGTGGGCTCACTCTAATATCTTGACCTGCCCTGGCACCGAGGCAAAGCAGCTGGTGTCCAAACCACAAGAAGTATACGGTTATAGCCACGGCATGCGAAATAGCTTACAGACTATAAATTCGAATGCAGCCAATTCAAATATGCTTCTTTTATTGACCAATAAGCCGAAGAGTCCATGCAATCTAAAGTACTTAAGTGATGATGCATCATCTCAAATCTCAAGCAGGAGCTGCAATGGAGAAGTTCATCTGTTGTATGTACTGTTGCCGTAAATTTGAGTGCTGTGTTATAGCCAGCCTCTGTATGATGCATTTATGTACCAAAGGCATTACCGAGTTCATAATTTCAGATTTCTCCATTTATATGATTCCCCAAGGCTATGGTACTGCCAATAATCCATTTCTTTTCATCTCATTCTTCCTTTTGTTCACCCCTTTGCTCAGCTCCCTTGTGACAGCATAAGTAGTTAGAGTTGCATAGCATTAATAATTCCATACATCATGCTCATGGGCAATTTGCCGAATCACCATTGCCAACATGCTGAGAATTTGCTCTGCACAGTTTCATCATGACTTCAAACCAATCAAATAAAGATACAGAATTTTGTTGTTCAGATATCTGGTAAAGGCAGTAGGATCACCAGTCTGCAAAAATGGAATTTGCATCATGAGTCAGCCACAAGTCCACTGCAATTATTCAAAAATATTCTAAGATTAAGGTCTTATCCTTGTAGATTATTAAGCCTATAAATTTGTATTCAATCCAAGGTTCAAGGCATAAACAACCTTTGGATATACATTGTACAATACCAAGTATCATTTATTTCTTCTGTTCAGTTAATTTTATTTTATTATTATTATTATTAGCAAATAAGTAGGGGATTGTTGTATATTTATTTCCTCGTAATAAGAAAATAATGATAATAGTTTTAAATGGATAAAATTTTTTAAGAAGTTATATTTTATAAGGAGTTATAATAATATGAAGTTTTAAAGAATTTTAATTTCTTCAGAAGTTTGTAGTAGTTGGAAATTTCTGCAATGTTAAATTATGGAGAGTTTCATTATTTTTTAAAAGGTATATATGCAGCATTTGGACTTCATAGCATTATTTCCTTTCGTTTCTGGAAAGAAGTACACATGGTGTTTAAACTCTCTAAATCAATTGAGATATGAGAAACCCAAACTAATAGAATTTCTTTTCATGTGTTGCTATCTCTAACTATTCTGATACTTCTTCATGAGAGAGAAATTTTGGAGCGCAACTTAAAATTTTTCTAAGCTACCAATACCATGTGCATCAATAATGAAAAAATAGCTATCCTTAATGGTGTTTCCTAGAAACACCTTGTCTAATAATTTTCTTGACCACATTTTGAATGATGGCCCATACTACGACATAGCGTATACATCATTCCAATAGTAACAGATGGGAACCGGTGAGGAAATTGCCACTCTCTCTAACCCACCCATCCCCCCTTGCAATTAGGACTGGAACTGGACCGGAATGGACCGGGCCACACCTCTATCCCAACCCAGTTCGAAAAAATTTCGGGCTTCAGATCAAGCTTAGGCCTGAAATATTTTGAAAAAATCAAGCTCGAGCATGACCCTAGCCTAAGCCCGATTGGGCCGGCCTGAATCAAAGCACAAACGATTGGAAACAATTTTTTTAAAAAAAAGGAATCGCTGGCTGGAGATGGATAGGGCTGGACAACCGGACGACGAACTAGGAGAAGAGAGAGAATGGGGAAGAAGGTTGGTGCGGAGGTGGGGGTCATTGGGATCGAAGCCAGGGGGCTGGTGAAATATATAAGATATTTTTTAGATCTATGAATGGGAAGCAAAGTACCCGAGAGAGATCAAAGGCCAGTGATGATAGAGAGGAAGATGACATTAGCGATCGGCATGAGATCATAGCGAGGAACGATGAGAAGATGATGGTGGAGACCGGTAAATGGAAAACAAAATCCAGTTGATTAAGACTCCTCACCATAGAAAAAATATAGGACAAACTAAAAAAATATAAGAAAAATTAGAAGTTAAAACCTTTTACAGCATAAATCTATGAGAATTTTTTTTTAAGATCTATTGGTGGGAAGGAAAGTACCTGAAGGAGATCAGAGGCCGTCGTCAGTGATGATGGAGAGGGAGACTATGACAAAGATTGGTGGGACGTGGTGGTGAGGAATGATGGGGAGGAAGACAATGACGAAGACCGATGGGAGGTGGTGGCGAGGAGAGAAGAGAAAAATTTGGCATCTCTCTTGATGCCGATGCCAGCGAGGATGGGGATGATGGTGGTGGTGGAGATCAATGGGAGGTGGTAGAGAGAAGAGAGCGAAAGAGATGGGCGTGGCTCAGGATTCAGTAAGGTCCGAGAGATCTCCGAAGTTAAATATTCTTGGACTCGGGCCGAATCGAATTGGGCCACTTTCTGGGCTGGGCTCAGGCCGGGTCAAAGGGGTGCCCGAGCCCGACCCAAAAATTGAATGGGTTATATTATTAGGCCCGAAGCTTGGCCCGAAAATTGAATGGATTATATTATTAGGCCCGAAGCCCGGCTCGATTTCGGGCTAGCCTGAACCCAGTTCCAGCCCTACTTACAATCATTCCTCCTCCCATCACCATGTTAATTATACTGCTTGCCACTCACCAAATGGCATGGCCCCCTCCTCTCCTACACTCTCTCTCCTCTTCCCCCTCTAAACCCATCTCCACACCCCTCTCCAAATCCCGCCTCCTCGCTATCGCCACCGCCCACTACCCCATGCTTCGCCGACCACCGCCGCCCTCTCCCACTACCGTAGTGGCTCCCCCAGCCTCCTTAGCTAAAGCCGCCGACCACTTCTACCTCCTCGCTGGCAATCCCTGCCCTCTCACTCCTCCTCAACCATTCCTTCGTCTTTGCCAGTCAAATCCAAATGGAGCTTGTATGCAATGCTCGAAAAGGTGTGCATTGAAAATTTAAAAATGAGTTTTTTTATTGCTTTAGGGCATGAAATTAGATGATAGATGGTCTTTCGATGGAGTGATACTCTGATAGGATTTATTAATATACCTACAAATAGAAGAGTTCATTTCTTGTGAAGAGTTCACATTAACAACAGATCCTAGACAAGAAAAGAAAGGGAGCAGAAAATAACATGTTCATCTTGATAGCCACAAACCATGACCATATTTATACTCTATGGCTAGGCCAAAATATGAGCTTAATCAAAATGCCACTTAGCAGGTTATTAAAGAACCAACATATAACCTCCATTGGTAGGATATCAAAACACCAACATAATGCTCTATTAATAGGGTATCAAAATACTAGCGTATAACATCCCACTAGTAAGTAGGGCTAAAAACGGATTGGATAGTAGTATATCCTTATTTGTATCTATATTTTTCTAAGAATATGGATATGGATATTAAACAAATATCAAAATTAATATCTATATTTGTTCTAAATAGATACGGATACGAATCCGATATCAAGCATATCCATATTTGTTATAAACGGATACAGATAAGAATCGGATATTAAGCATATCCATATTTGTTATAAATGGATACGGGTACGAATCGGATATTAAGCATATCCATATTTATTTATTCAGATACATATATAAATTGGATACTATTTCAGATATTAATCAAATCTTAAGAAAAATTCAATGTTGAAAATCAAATATAGTGACATTGATGATAAAGAATCTAAGATAACATAATTATATCCAAGATAATCATAATTATATACAAGAAAGGTGATTATAATTCAAAGCTCGAATGAAAGTAAGAAGTAGATCATAAAAATCTAAAATATTTAGAAAAAGAGATAATATGTACCTTATATTGAGAACCCAAATGATCATCAATACTCTCCCGACTTAACATGAATGTATGCTTGTCCATACTTTTAACAAAAGTATCTAAATGCAAATATGAGAAAATAAGAAAGTCAATTAAGATGTATCAATATTCCTAAATAATAATCATTCAAAAAATAATAAATGCATAGTTTCTCATTGGTTCTTCTATATTTTGACTTTATCATAACATGAACCATAATATTATTTTAGATCTATGGTATCCAATATTAAAAGAGATAAATGATTCAAATAAGTAGCATAATCTCTATAATATAAGAATAAAGATTTAAATGCATAAATGATATCAAAAATATTCACCTAAGGAGACACGACCAACCTCTTATTTTACATGTCTATTATTATTCACTTGCATCACCTCTGCCTGTTGGTTGTTTATCTTATTGGTCACACTAGCCTTCTTGGAGAATTGTTCTTCGCCATTCTATAAATTAAATGCTTTTTTTATGGAAAACTTTATATCAATTACCAGCCAACTACAGTGCCTGTATCAAATGGTCTTTAACTTATTTGGTGTATCACAATTGCTTCTATTGGCCCAATGCTTAGTTCATTGCTTCACAAATGTTATAGTGTTTGGATATCTACTTCAACAGTATACTTTCTTTCTTCGGCACACTGCACTTGGAATTTTGTACAAGCTTTAGCCATGTTTCATCACAACATGCTACAACTTTCTCTTATCAGCATTGATGATTTCTTCTTTAATCAACAAGAAGGTGCCTGGGGACTTAACGGGGAATGGAAATGTTGCACTCCATCACATTCAAGGAGCCGGCTTGGACTCAAGACTTTGGATAGAGGGATGGAATGCCTCAGTACAACTATAGAAGTGCTTTTCTACTTACAGGCAATGGTACACTCTCTCTATAGAAGTGCTTTTCTACTTACAGGCAATGGTACAACTATTGAAGTGCTTTTCTACCGTAGTTCAATCTCTTATCTGTGGATCACTTTCTGTCCGCTACTTCAAACCTATTCACTTAGTTCCTTGCTACTTCATCACTATGTACTCTTTGCTTAAGGATTCTGGATTCAGCCTTCTATTTCCTGCTACACCTAAATTGCATTTTGGTTTGTATAATAGCAGCTAAATTTGTTGTAGTACTGCGATCATTTGATTTGTAACATCTCGAGAACAGGTGTGTTTCCACCCTTGTTTTGTAGCATTCGATACAGGTTTTGTAATGACTCTGGTTATATATCAATGATGCCTACGGGCCATGTTTTACCCAAAAAAAAAAAAAAAGAAGAAGACTTTCTCGTCCTATTTCATTATGAAGACTCCAAACATTCATGTGTGACAACACATTATAAAATAGACATAAATAGCTCGGAAAGATAACATCCAAGCATATGCTTAGAGCCTTCACTACAAAACTTTTTTGCAATAGATCAAATTGTAAAAATTGCTGAACTATCACTATTAGATACTAGAAAGAAGTAGAAATGGCATAAACTGCAAAAACTAACAATATCAAGCAGACACATCAAAATCCCTCCTTTATCAAATCTAGCAAATCTCCAACCCATCTCAATCTGATTAGATAAATAACACCCACTCAGATAACTAAAACCCTCTCAAATACTCTACCTAGATAAATTTGATGGCAAATCCTCAAGACACCAAAAATGCACCCAAAAAAAAAATCTATCCATCCCCAATCCAATCCAATTGAAAAAACAAATGTAGCATACCTCTATTCTAGCCAATGGCTGGAAAGGAAACTTGTCACCGGATGCTGGTCAGAAATGTCTCCGGTCGCCAGAAGTCGAGAAGAACCCTCATTGTCGAACACTAGTTGGGAACGATGCTTGCCATCGAATGCTGGTTGGGAAGGATGCTAGTCACCATTTGAGAGGGACGCTAATTGCTGGTCTCCGATTGCCGGTCACCGGTCGGAAGGTAGAGGGGAAGTATAATATGAAACCCTCGCCATCGGGATGGGGGAGATACTCGAAGAGTCAAAGTTGAAGATGTTGCGAACACGCGGTGGCAGATGCAGACAGCAGAGCATGTGCTGGATTTGGAGCTACCAACGTATTATATGGATATCCGAATCTAAATTTGAAAAAAATAAATAACACCCAGATCTAAATCGGTTTTTTTTAAAAAAAAATTGATGTTTCAGAAATTTGGGTCGTCCCAGCTTCATTTACGAAAGTACGTGATTGCCTCGTATCAAACATTACCCCCATCGAATTGGGTCATGCAGGAATAGCTCCAGGGAGATTTATTTTTCTATTTCTTTTTTTTATCCAAAAAAAAAAAAAAAAAAAGTAGGTGATTGGGATTACAAATGGTATGGACCGGAAAAAAAAAAAATTGATGAAATAGTAGGTAGGACCTACGATTTCTTCTTCATTTTTTTATTTTAAATTTTAATAAAAAATTAAAAAAAAAAAAAAAAATTAATAAAAATTTAAAAAAATTAATAAAAATTAAAAAAATTAATAAAAATTTTAAAAATTAATAAAAAAACTAGAAAAAATTAGAAAAAAACTTTAAAAATTAAAAAATAATAGTATGATATTATAATAATATATTATTATATATTTTATATTACAATAAATATTTTTATATTTTAAAATATAATAAATATATTATAATTTATTAAAATATATATTATATATTATAATATAGTATATGTGTTCATGTATGTATACCAAACATGGCGGTGGTGGTGTTGCATCACATGCCGTCAACGCAGCATAACGAGATGAGTAGCCAGATCGACGATCAGATAGGTATCGTTCTGGCAGCCAGACTGGCTATCGAATCAGGAGCCAGACTGGCGATCAGACCAGTCACCGGATTGGCGATCGGATCGATGATCGGACTGGCACCGACCTAGCAGCCAAACTGGTTGTCGGACCGATGGCTGGAGCTGGATTGGCTGTCAAATCGATAGTCGGAGCCGGACTGGCTGTCAGATCGGTAGCCGGATCGACGACCGGATTGGCACCGACTTTGCAGTACGGTCACCGATCCAGCCACCGGTCTGACAGCCAGTCCGGCTTCGGCCACCAGTCTGACAGCCAGTCCGACTCCAACCATCGGTCCGACAACCAGTTTGGCTACTAGGTCGGTGCCAGTCCGATCACTGGTCCGACCGCCAGTCCGGTGACTGGTCTGATCACCAGTCTGGCTCCTGATCCGATAGCCAGTCTGGCTACCATGACGGTACCTATCCGATCGTCGGTCTGGCCGCTCATCCCGTTGTGCTGCGTCGACGGCACTTGACGCAACATCGCCACTGCCATATTTGATATACGTACATCAACAAATATACTATATTATAATGTATAAGTTATAATTTAATAAAATATAATTATTTAAAATTTTTAAAATATAAAATATTTATTATAATATATTATATAATAATATATTATTATTATAATATCATATTATTATTTTTATTATTTTTATTATTTTTAATTATTTTATTAATTTTTTTAAAATTTTTATTAATTTTTTTTTGTTCTTTATTTTTTTATTGGAATTTAAAATAAAAAAAGATAGAGGAGAAATCGTAGATTCTACCTGCGATTTCAATAAATTGCAGGTTCTACCTGCATTTTCTTGAAATCGCAGGTGGAACTTTTTTTTTTCAATCCGTACCATCCATGTAATCTCGAGCACCTAATTTCATAAATAAAGTTGGGACGACCCCAACTTCGGAAATATTAATTTAAAAAATATTATTTTTAGAAAAAATCTTATCCAAATCTATAATCAGATTTGATTAAATTCATAAAACTATATCTATCCACCCTAGTTTGAATGCCTCTACGGCTATGATCAGATAATATCTGACTTGTTTTCAAACTCTATTAGCAAGGTATCAAAATATCAATATATAATTTTTCATTGATAGAATATTAAAATACTAGTATATAACATTATATTAGAAAGGTATTGACAAGCATATAACATCCTATTAATAGGGTATTAAAATATTCATGTATAATGCTCGATAGCAAGATATCGATACACTAGCATACCCTATTAGCAGATTTCTGAAATACCAAAATATAATGCCCCACTAGCATGTTATTAAAATATGGTATAGTTGTGAATCAAAATCCATCTCAAATTATAGCACTTTTCTCAAGATAAATTTTATATTTCAAATTAAATAATTTATAAAATTATATAATATTGAAATTAATCAAGTAGAATCCATATCAAATTTAATATATTTTATCATGAATCACCTAATATTCTAGAAAAAGGGCATATCAATAATTAAAAATATAATACATCAATTTCATAAATTATAAATAATTTAATATAAAAAAATTTTATAATATACTAATAAATCTTGAAAAAGTAAAGTATTATTTACTTTGCAAGCAAGATCCAATTAATTCCAAAAATCTCCTAATATTCAAAAATTATATTCTATCAAATTTTTGCCATGATTATTTTAAAAATTAAAATCCTTGATCTCGATACCTTCATATAAGGCTAGCCAAGTAGTGATGCCCGCCATCCCAGCTGGTTCAATTTAGAAAATGAATTAATTATAAATTAAGTCACGTGCTAGAATGCAATTGATGATGAATTCAAATAGTATTCGACTTGGCTATAGCGGGGACCGGCATGTTGTCGGATAGCCATGGAATCATATCATCACAAATTTACGGTATCACGGTCCAAACTATCAAAATATATTTGTTTGATAAACATAATATCCAAAAATATAAATAATAATAACCATAATCATGTCGTTCATCATGAAAACTCAACTACACTATGTAATAACAAATCTTGCATGCCAATACTCATATGCTCGGATCAAAACCATGCCATATAAAAATAATATGTAGAACTGATGATAATGTCCAGAATCCTTATCTTCAATCACTAACCCTGAATATCCGGTATCAATATACACGAAATTCGTCCAACACTTTTATGCTCAGAAGGTTGCTCTTTTACAAAATCAATAATTTTTTTATTTCCCCTCTTTCTCTCTCTATTTCCTCTCTCCTCTTTCTCTCTCTATTCATCTTCTCTCTCTTCTTCACTTTCTCCGGCTCTCTGCGTTGAAATAATCCTCGGTGTCTCTTATTATAAAGAAGATCAAAAACAATCCAAAACAGTGTCCTAAACCCATCTCACATGCTCAAAACGTTTAGAAAATATCTCAGACCGTCAGATCCGAGATCGACGCCTCAAACCGCATTAAAATTCGAATCCAAAAATCTCTGATCAAGCCTAAACTTCCTTGGATTCATCTCAGCCGTTCGATTAGGTGATCGGAAAGTCCATATCATACAGAAATCCCATGGATCCCTGTAAGCCGTGAGAAACCTTAGAGAAATGCCCGAGAAATGCATGGGAAACGTCCCTACCTGCCACTTCCAGCTGGACCGAGCCCACGCGCCTGCATGCATGGGCCTGGACCGTGCATCACGTGCTCGCACAACGGGCTGGGCCGAGCCACGCACCCGCGCCTGGGCCGCGCATGCGTGCTCGCGCAACAGGCTGGGCCGCGCCTCGCGCGCCCGCCCGCGCTCGCACGCGTCGCCCATGCCGCGCTCGCTCTCACCCGCGTCGCCCATGCCGCGCGCCCGCTAGCACTCGCCCGCCCGCCCGCCCTCTCACGCGCGCACACATCTTTTTTTTTTTTTTCTTTTTTTTTTTCTTTTCTTTGGGGTGTTACGGATGCATTGGCATGTAATATAATTTTAAGTAGGAACAGGTTGAAAGAGTAGTAGATATGCTGCAGAATTTGTTTTTGGGTGATATTCTGCAGAAGTTCTTTGAGCAACATGCATGTTTTCTCAAAAGTAAGTTTGCATTGACTGATTGGTGTCACACCGAGGAGATTCAAATTTCTGAACCGTTGGCAGTGGAAGTTCTTTGCAAGAATTCGAGGAATCCTTCATTTATAAAGCAAACAGTGCTATGCCCTGGCTTGCTTGGTGGAGAAGGTGAGTAAGAAGCTATGACCGGAGAAGGTGAGTAAGAAGTTATGACCGGATACCTACCCCTGAAGTTTTTGTCCTAACGGATGTTTTGTAAGATACAACTAATGTAATCCATCCTAGTTGTCGTTTTCTTCCTGAATTATAATAAAATTTATACTTGCAGAATTTCTTGTGCATTTACCTCTCTAAATCAGTGTCAGTGAACTCTCACTGCCATTCTATTTAAATACCGTTGATGCTAAATCCTCACTGATCGGATGGAGCGGCCTGCCTACCGGTTCGTCGTTGATGGGAGCCTACAAAACAAATTCTCCGATCGAAATTTTTTCGGTGAGGGATACTCCAATGCCAAAGTTAGCAAGAAATTAGACAGCAGAATGGAGAACTTGAAAGCAGAGTGAACAGGAAGAGAATGGAAAGGAAGAAAATCAACGGGGTATCTTTGGAAGAGCTAGTTGTGGACTGGCTCTCACTTGTCTGGATTCACCTCAGTGACCCCTCTTACCGATATTTATAAGCATGACTGTAACTATTTATGGTTATGGGAGTTAGTTAACGAAACTTCCTCATAACAGTAAGTAGCGATGGTCAGAAAATTAGTTATTCCATGATTATCCAGGCAAGAGCTGTCGACCATGTGGGTGGTTATAACAACCAGAACAACCTTTAACTATTTCGGGTTGAAGGATTCGAAGTCAGCCTAAATGCCTCTTCGGATCGGAGCTGTCGACCATGTGCTTCAGATGCATTCTTTTAAGGGAGGATTCGAAGTGAGCCTAACCCCCTCTTCGGATTGCCTTCCTTGGAATGGTCCGAACGGATGTCAGTTATATGCTTCGAATTTATTTCTTTGGAATGAATTTTAAGAAAATAAATAGCTACTTATTATGGTATCGAAGAGATGAATAATATATTTTAGATATCTCTTCTTCGGACCAGGTTGAAGACGCGAAGCCTACCGAAATAATAATAATAAATTTCAGATTTGTTCTCTTCGAACCGGGCCGAAGACAGAAATCGATCGAGATAATAATAATAATAATAAATTTCAGAGACGTCCTCTTCGGACCAGGCTTCAGGAGCACTGATCTAGCCGATATACAAAAAAATTAAAATTGATTCAATTAATGGACCGATAATTATTTTATATTAAACTGGATAACCATAACAAATATCATTACGGTGGGAGCTCTTTTTGCATGTTATGGTGGGTTTCCTTCCTTTCCATCGTATACGGTCTACCGGTTTAAGTTTTGCCCCTCGGTCATTTCTTTAGTAAACATGCTCAACTATCATGTGTCGTGTCTCTCGTAACAATCCATAAGCTGTGGGTCCTTCCAGCTTGATTCATGGAGTATGATTCACCGGTCGCTGCATCTCATCAGTCAGCACCATCGGCGTCACCAGCCAGCATTTCTGATGCCAGCTGAAGTTTTTTTTTTTCCGAAAGCTCGGACCGGTCTTGGACGAAGTATAGCAGGTTTATTAGATCGGCGTTGCATGAAATTTATTAACCGACATGAAAGTTATTAGCAGTCTTGCAGACCACCATTCAAATGATGGTATGACAAGAAACATTTTTATCGAGAAACACTCTTTGACTGGCTTAGCAAAACAGCAAGAATTCAACTTTGTTTCTTGGATTTGGAAATATAATTAGTGTAGCAAAACAACTTCGGCTCAATATATACCACTCCCCTTTCAATGATGCGAAGCTTCATCGGAAAACTTTGATGATGACATTAAGGTTAATGGCTTGTTAGGGCCAAAATGGGGGATATATTCTGAATGGGTACAGTAGCATTTTCTGAGCTTGTAGCTCGGTAGATTCTGGCTGCTCCTACCTAGAGTCAGTGAGCAGTGGGAGGATGGTCTGCATTGGGCTCAAACCTGAGAACAGACTCGAGTAGGACGTGCCTGTATGAAGTGGTTATGTCATTCTGTACCAAAGTTCCGTGGCTAATGCTAAACAGGAATGGCTGTGCACGTAACGTTACGTTTGGTTCGCTTTATGAGTGTCGACATGGAATAGGGGCTGGGATTCACGGGGGAAATGGTCATTCCTTGAAAATGGAAACGAATGATTACTTTTGACAGTGAACTAGTTGATAAAATTTATAGTGTAATATAGTAACAAATGATATATTTTATATGAATCAGTTATCCATGATCATGATATATAATAAAAATAATGAACATAATAAATATATAATCTAAAATATTGTTTTATTATTGAAGTGAAATATCCAGCAGCGTGCATTGCAATATTATGTCAATTATTATTTACATGTTTGCTATGTATCATATGCGTGGAATGCTTGTTAAAAGAAAAAAATTAGAAATATAAAATACAACCACCAAGATTAAAATAAAAATAAAATATTTGATTCAACATATAAAATATAAATAAAATAAATATTTAAATATCAGGTAAAAATTAATATAATTTACATTGAAAAATAAAAGTAGAAATTTAAAATGTAAAATAACATTGAATAAAAAAAATAAAATAAAAATAGATAAATATTATAATTCAAATAATCAAAAATAATAATAAATCGTAAATAATAAAGAATAAAGTGTGCTTAAGAAAAAAAATAAAATAAAAATAGATAAAAAATATAAATGATTAATATTAAAGTACAATAATAAAGATTAGAAAATAAGATTAATGATATATCTTTAAAAAAAATTACATAAAACTGATTACATTCAAATATACAACTAATTAAATCGAAAATTAAAATTTCACTGCCTTTCCCTTTCCATCCATTCTTTTATTTCGCATCCAAGCAAGGGAATGAGAATTATTTTTTTCCAGATTAGTGGACGCTCTGATGGTCACGCGCGATGCAACGTTAAGAATCTCATGTTTTCTGTTGAAAGCTATTTTGCCCGTCACTTACCTTGCAGTACCTTGTCAAGTCGAAGAGGCTTGGGGCAGCCACCACGCTGCAGGAAGGACTTAAAAATAATATTTTGTTTCATGTATCCAATGATCAAAGAATTGTTGCCATATCACTCTTTTTCCGGCAATGCACTCCGCCAGTTCGGCTTGAGCTGGACTTCGACGGCTCCGTTGAGGATTGGGTTTGCACGGCAAAGATTGGCAGGTCAAGATCCTTTTATGCTGGGGCTGTTCTACAGCTCCATTATATCGTACCTACATGGTCGACCTCGGGGCAGCATGGGAGGGTGTCAAGTTGGCAGCAAGTTCTGGGACTCCTACATTGATTTAGATTCTGAGAGAGATTCACAAACTATCATTATTTGGATTCTGCCATGGGATGCGGGGGACAAGATGAACTTGTGCCCAGAGTCTCCCACATTTGTTGCGGAAGGAACCGAGTGATGGATTGGTTGGCTAACGAAGGCGACCACAGACATGCTCTTAAACCAGCTGCATGAGGAAATCTGATTGTAAGTGAAGCAATTCTACTTGGTTACCAAGTATTAGTAGGCAAACAAATAACATAAAAGCAAGCAGGAATAAAAGCAAGAGTTCGATAGTCATAGGAAATCAACTGTGTCAAGAAGTCCACAAGTTCAAATGGTTCGACTCCACACTGTAATTATAACAAAACAAGAGAAGTCCCATCAGATTGATTCGATGTTGCAGCAGATTTTGCTGTGTTTGGGACGCACGCTTCCTTCATCATCTAACAGCAAAGTTACCTGCCTGGTTTCGCTCAGCATGAGAGACACCTCATTTTGAAGGCTATGAAAATCGTGATCTGTTCCATGATCAAGGACTAAGATAATGTTCTCCAAGGAGACCGCATGATTAATAAAAAACCAAACTAAGGTCATCTCATTCTTGTACTTCTTGAAATTAGTGAATTTCACCATCTTAAGATTATTGAAATGTATTCCTGGTGCAACTGCTGTGGGCAAATTCATGAAGTTGAACATCGGAGTATCCTTCAAATCTGTTGGAAACTGCAAGTCCATTGCAAGATCTTTGGGTTATTAGTAATAATAAAGTAAATATAAAAAAAGATGATGACAAGATAATGAATCATCATTATCTTTGGGTTATTACTAGATAATGATGATGACAGAAATAAAAATGAACAGAGAGAACTGAGGAATAAAAAAAGGTGTACCTGTAACTCTATAATCCTTCTATTACTCTATTGGCAAGTTAACTAGAGATGAAGGGTTGCGGGGGAATGCCTTGATGTGTGCTTCATAGACTTGTGATAGCAGTTAGAGTTCCCATATAATTTACATTGTAGAGGAACAAATTTATAGAAGTGGATTTATGAACCATGCAGATGGGCATTTCAGGAATGCTAATGCACCCTATCATCTGGCTTTATATAAAATTATCACCAAACTTTAACTAAAAATGTAATGTCGCACACAAAATAACGGTGATCTATAGCATGCCAAGTCACATCCCTAAAAGCTTAACTGTATTAATCAAAGGGAAACCACAATTAGCATACATGGTTAATGTCGAACTAATAGCTGACTTACCTCTATAAATATTTTCTCCAATAAAGGGAAATTAAATTCTCCGAAAAAGTGAAAGACATCCATCACATTTTCATTTGTCATCTGCATCATTGCCAATTGAAGCTCTTGGAGGTTTCCAAATGCACCAAAATTGGAGTTTGTTGATCCAAATATATGCTTGAGGAATGACAGAAAGCAAAATCAGATCTAAAACAGATAAAGAGGACTGGTAACTCCATGTGGAAATAGATGAATTTGTACCTGAAGTGCCCTGCTACATAGAGTCAGCGCCTCAATATTGTTATCTTCCATAACCATTTCTGCCTTCCTCAAATGTTCTTCAATGCATGAAGTCATAATAACATCATTTAACGAAGGTGTGCTGTCAAACAAGTATCTTCTTGGAAATTTGCCATGCGAGTGGAATACTTGCAGATTAGTGGCAGATATTTGAATTTCTTCAACATTCAAACAGTCGATGACAACCAACCTCCTAATCCTTGAATTAGGATGTGAGACTCGGATGTATACCAGCAAGTCACATTCTCTTAGCTCCAAAGCTTCTAACAGTGGGCAGTTGGACACTAGTCTCTCTACCATGATGCCAGTAAGATCAACCTGGAATAGACACACAACTTCAAGAGAACGAAAGTTTTGGAATCCGAAATCTGGATGCAGGCTGCACCATCTCAGACTCATGACCACTATCACTGGGTCACAGCCATTTTTGTCTTCGAAACAGTGTTCACAGAGTGTGAATCTACTTTCGGCGATCAAAAGGTCGTCATCTTGCATGATAAATTGTCCAGGATGGAAGTCAAGATTGATATCTTCAACACCTCTTGATACCGCATGCTTGATCCAACTTGTCACCAACTCACGGAGATGATCTAACATGAACAATGATAGGTGAAATGAGTCGATCCTCCAGCAGTGGTACTTCAGGAAGATTGATCTGATCTGTGTAGCAAGTTCATCAGGTTCTAAACCACCTGAACGTTGTTCAGAAAAGTCCAAACTGATGACCATAGAAAACCGGTGCTTCCACAAGTCTTTCCATTCCTTTGAAAGGACACCAGTCCTTATGGCACATCGCCGCGGAAGCAGAGACAGGATATGGAGGCGAAGAATGTCCGGTAATAGGCTGATCCTGTCTATTTCGGGTGTCTCTTCCATGGCTCTAGATGTGTATAAGCTTCACTGAAACAGAAATCTGGAATAGGCTGTAAGAAGACAATCTGTTAATCTTCAGCAGTTTCAAAATAAAGCACTTGAAGTTGTGATGCCTTTAACATCAACAAGACAGTGCAGATTGTGTGGTACATACGGGAAATTATAAATGTAACTGCTTAGGAAAATTTTTAGAAAAACATAAACTAGATCTACCTGCAGTTTTCATAACTATATGCATTATTTCTTGGTGAAGAGCCCCAACATTTTTGTTATCTAAGAATCAGAGATATCAAGGCACCAATTCAAATGATAAATAGACTTTAAGTTCATATTTCTCTTAATGCAAAAAAACCTTGTAGCTAGGGCAGTGAGTATGCTGGTAAATTCTATGTTGTTACCTCTGCTGCTGATCTATGAGATTGCCTTTATATTGAACTATGATTAATTATATGCACCGAAAGAAACTGATATGTTGATACTGATGCAACATATAAACGTACATAAAAACTTCGGCAGTAATGTATCCTAAAAGATTTTAAAAATTCCAGTCTTTTAGAACCTTATTCAGTACTCATCTTTTCACTTGCAACAAAATTGATCACCAAATTTACTTTTGCATCATGACAACTTGCAGTGACAAATCACTCAACAAAGACCAGAAATATGGATCTGATAAGATGCTGGTTGATATTTTAGTAGTAGCATTTAAATGTGGTTATGTTAATTTTTGAACATTAGATAAACTAAGGAATCCTTTATTATTCAGCAAGATTTCAGAAAAGAGAATATTCTATTTCTAGCTGCAGCATAAATTCCAATAATAAAAATATTTTTGAGCCTAAACTGTATCAAGAGTTTAAAAAAAATGGTCAGATACTTGTTTCTATTCAATGATTAATTTCCTTTCTGTTAGGAGCAACCACAATGATAAGGTACATCAGGTATATCTGATTTTTTTAGGTGCTGCTATATATCGTTGGAGGCACCGGCATTACGACAATGATGGTTTGAATTGGTGGTGAGCAAAGACAATCATTTCAAGAAAGCTGTATAACATTACTTATTCCCTATTGAGAATATGAGAAGACCTAGCTATAAATATGTCCCACTTCTGAACTGGCCAGTACTTGTCAACAACAGCAAGATTTCGAGATTGATTATGTATTAGTTGCTAAATACATGTAACTTCATGACCCAATTAAACTTCCAAACGTCTTATCCTTCTTAGTTAAAGAGCATGAATTGGTGCTAGAGAATATTCCCAAATGGTTAGCTGAGACACTGTTTATACTACTTTTGAATTTCCCTTACTAGTGAAAAAGTGTTTTAAAAAAAGACACAAAAACAGCAATTTATCGAAGGAGGCAAGATTGGAGTTAATCAAGGTAAGTCACCACGTGGCTGCACTTGCAATTTCTCATTCCAGGAAATTACTTCAAAGGGATATGAGAATTGTCGTACAAATGAAACTAGCAAACAAATTAAGATTTAGTAAATCAGTGCTCTTTGACGATGACTTTCTCTAAATATCTCAAAGTTGCTGTCAATCAAAACTATATCTAACATGAAACAAGGCAAAGACCACTTTCAAGACACAAGACAGAATGTTTGTGAGCATTTCAAGGTGCCTAATGCTTCAAAAATCATTATGCAATTGAAAACTATATCATAACTTACTTCAATAATATTCTTATTCTCGGTGAATGCTAAAAGAATATGTGTGCTAGTTTTAAGTGTTTTACATGAAAATAATTTCATATTAATCTCAAAAGTACTTCTTTGTAACATATATTTGTGATCTTCCTAAGCTATGTCATGTTAGTTGGGGACATTGAAAGAAATGGTCAGTGATTTAAAATGATGTGGATGCCTCAAATGCTATGAACTTATAGGTTTAATTGTTCTGATATGTCTTTCACATTTTACAATATATTATGTAGATCATGAATTCTGTTGAAAAAGAAAAAAAGGAAGAAAATCAGAAAACAAGAAAAGGGGAAATAAAATGACAAAAAAAAAAAAGAAAATATGATTGTGTAACCAAAAAAAAAACAAGTGTTTAATTTTAAGTCCATGTTATTTTCAGCCATTATGTTATAAATATATCAGTGCACAAAGCATGGGAATAAACTACTTTAATTAAGAGGGTTCAGAAGCATGCTGTTTAAATCATTAAAGAAATATAATTTTCATTGATCACAAACTTTTCTGTTATTTATAATTACCCAAGTGGGTAACATACAGAGAGATGGGATGGAGAGAGAGATGTAGAGACAAAGATGGAAAGGTTAGAGAGAGATGGAACGAGGAAAGAGAATGCAGGTTCTCTTAACATACATGAGATTTTGATGGAATGCAGGTTCTCTTATTTACAAGAAATTTTGATGGATGAGAGGCATTATGAGAAGAGGCTAACTTAAGGTAGCCAGAAACTACATAAGCACCTATGTGTAGTATATTCCATCTTTTCACAATAAAGTAACTCTATCTCAACTAGATTGGGATTTGATCCATGTAACCCATAGATTTCATCTCATCCAATTCGTGCTTATGTAATTTTCTCTTTTGTTTTTATAAAATGAAACATGGTGACAAACCCATCTTTCCTTGAACTTCCAGGCAGACTTAATACTCAAGCAAAAGGAATATAGAATACTTGAAGTAGTTGGTTTCATGATTTAGGGTTAACCAGATGGGGCTTGAAAGGCATTTATTCTAGTATATAGGTTGCCAACAAAGGAGAGGATCAGTTTTTAATTAAATTGCTATAGGATAGCTTAATTGAGTTGATCAAAGAGACCTTGTTCAATGAAGGCTTTCCCGATCCTTTTTTTTTGTGTTACACTAGGATTTCTGGACTTATATGAAATTTATGTTGCTCTGCAAATACATAAACATAAGTGTTGGGATTTTGATTGTCATGACCAAGGTTTCCCAAACAGTGCCATACTGGCCGGTTCAGGGCATACCGAACCGACCGGCAGCCAACCGATACAGTTCGGCCCAATAAAATGGTTCTCGGGTTTCGGAAATAAAAAAAATTGGTGAACCTATCCGAACCGGTCCTGAACCGGCCCGAACCACACCGAACCGGTCGGTTCGGCCGATTCAGGACCGGTTCAATTCGAACCGGTATGGATGATTTTTTTTTCTTTTGGTTACTGTGCACTTATGGTGGAAACACCTTTTTAAAGAAACAGAAAGCTCTCTGAGATCCAGAGAGCTCTTTGTTAGATCTTTGGAAGGGAGGCTTCAACGAACGCTGTAGATCTCAGAGAGCTCTTTGTTAGAGCTTTGGAAGGGAGGCTTCAACGAACGCTATAAACTCTATTTTTTCCTGATTTCAAGCCAATCAAATACCAAATAATTCAAAAGGAATGTAGATTCAATGTATGTATAGCTTCCTGTCTTTCTTTCTCCCTCTTCCCTCCCTTATTTTTGAAATTCATAAAAATTAAAAAATTAAGGAAAAATACTGTCAATTTTTTTTGGACATGATTTTAGAGTATGTTACAGATCTATGAAAGATCTACACAATGATACTAATATCTTAATTTTTTGTTAAGTATATAGTTTTTTAAATTATAAATTAATTTTGAATTAAATTTTTTTTTTAAAATAAAATAATTAATTAAAAAAATTATAATTATATATTATTGTTATAGGGATCGTAAGCTACTCTCACTATAAATTTCATATCAATTTATTCAAGTTTTGATGCATCTTATGAATAGTGCTTTAAGTTTAATATTAAAGAAAAAGTGACCTTTAATATATTTTCAATGTCTTAAAAAAATATATACGCATACTTCCTGGAATGAGCTTACAGGAGTATCATACTGCATGGTTAGAGGGATTTACTGATCTTCCTCAGTATATAAATGATCCCGATATTTATGGACATCGATACTCAACCCGATTCTAAATATCGGTATGTAATTATATTTATATTTTACCTTTCACTTTCATCAATTACTGGTAATCTTACTTTAATTATAATTTTATATCTTATTTTAATTAAAATTAATGTATTAGCATTTTTTAAATCCTAAATCCTAAACCTTAAATCCTGAATCCCAAACTCTAAACCTTAAATCCTAAATACTAAATCCTAAATCCTAAAAAAAAATTGGGCATGCTGGTACCATACCATACCGGCCTAGTGCCGATACGGGTCTCGATACCGGTATCGGGATCCTTGATCAGGACTATATTTGTTATCTGTATTTATATCCCACCCAGGCCCCCGGCACCCCAACAGGTCAAGGAAATTCTAAATTTTCTTTATATACCTCCACCGGTTCTATTTTGACTCTCCTTAAATTGTAGTGTCTTTTAATCACCTAAAATATTTTCTTTCCTCTTTATTGTCATGTGATTCTACTTACCTACATATGGTAATATTCTTTATTTTAAATAGGAAAATCAAATTATAATATTTAAAAGAGTACTCTTGCTTCTTCCAAAAAGAAAGAGTACTCTTACTAAATATTACAAAAAAAATCCCAATAAAATAGGGAAAACTGGTTTTCATTTCACAAACATGGATTGCAACCTTTTGGGTTGAGTTGGAAGAAAATTATTAACATCCATGACATTGATTTCCCAACCTCCATGAGAATTCACTTTCATAATTCCATAGCTCACTTGTCCTAAGTGATGGGGAAGAGGACCAAAACATACCACTGAAAGACTCCCATGCCTTTCTTGGTCAGACCAACCCAACTTGCAATTTCTGACAAGTCTTTGGCAAATTGTGTACGATGTAATATTGCCCATTTTTTTTCTTGCATTATCTACAAAGGACAATGTCCATCCTCAGGAGTATACCAACAGATAGTATGTTGACTTTCTTACATGATCTTCTTCTATTTGAATGTCGTTTATGAGCAAACAATTTGATTCCTATCACTTTTTAACGTGTTGCACAATATAAATATCAATCATTTCAACAAAATGTTCATATATATATATATATATAAAATATTTATTGTAATGAATATGAAACCTAGAATATTACTTTAAAAGTCAGAATCTTTCTATTTATTATTTTGTATTGGTCTTTTAGAGGATTATCCCCGACTTCCCTTGACAATGCTCCTACTTACATTAAAATCAACTTAGAAAGTCATTAGAAATACAATTTTGAAAATACTATCCTCACCTTCACCACAAAGCAACTTATTAACAAGATGAAGGAACATCAAAATTGAGTGAAGCAAGGCAAATCAAGAGTTTTGAAAAGCCCCTAAGGGCCAAGGCCACCTCAGGACACCAACTAGCCAAAAAGCATTAAAGTGACCATACATGGTGCCGACACATCCAGATCCACCAACAAGAGTGGATATACTGATCCGACAATACCAAAGTTGGTTGGCATCACCTCCATGTGGTTGGCCATGAAGCAAGGCAATGCGAATTAATCCATCAGCACCTTGTGAGCCAACCGTAGGTCCAGTACTTGTTCTGTTGCTGTTGTTGTGAGATCAGAATGTCATCCATCCGGCCCCCAGTTGACATGTACCTCTTATCAAGGAGACCGAGTTGGTAGATCCAACAGCATAGAGACAAGGTGGGAAGGTAAAATGAGTGGACAGGCAAGGTTCTTGCTTCCTATAAGAGCCTTTAAGTGATAACCTGACAACTTGGGCCTGGTTAAAGTAGCAGAGGAAGAATTGGAATCGGAAATGTTTTCTTAGAGGCCTACTAGCACAATGAAACAAGGAAGTCATCAACTTGTCTCTCTTCTAGCAAGAACATTGACTTCTTTTGACCAACTTGATTCTTCTTGCCAATTATACATGGTGGACCAAGTTTGGGTTGCACCTTCAAAAGGTATCTTCTTAGGAAAAACTTTCCTAGATAAGTTGGCTTTCGAATTTGAACTTCCAAAATTACCTTTACAAATTTGGAAAGTAATTTCAGCTCCACATGCATGCCGTGCCGGATTTGCTCGACCTCCATATCAAGGCAACATGGCAAAACCATGGTACCATGATTTGAGGGAGGAAACTCACCAAGTTTAGAAATTTTATTCCAGAGTTGTTAAATTAACTAGTTTCAGTTGCCAGAGTCCACTAATTTGAGTCATCCAATTGTGAAGTTTTGAGCCGGTGGTTTGGACCACCTTGGAAGCAGTTGCACGGTTGCACCATTGTTGGCCGCTGCTAGAGTAGGAGATGGATCTTTGACCAAATAACACCTTAGTGGCCTTCTGCTAGAAACTATTCAAGGAAGTCAGTGACCCTGTTTTGATCTGCTTCCAACAGTATTGGTCACTGCTGAAGTAGGAGATGGATCTTTGACCGAATAACACTTCAATGGCCTTCTGCTAGAAACTATTCAAGGAAGTTGGCAACCATGTTTCAATCCGATGCAGGGTGAAGAGGAAGAACTTGCCCTTTGGAGGCCTACGCGGCCCTCCAATAGCCACCACCAACCTACCTGCCCCTCTCTCTATGCGTGCATGTTCAAAGTTCCCCACTCCTCTGATCATTCAAAAGCCTCCACGATCCTCCAGCAGCCAGCATCGGCATCTCTGCCATCTTCCTCTCCTTCCCTCCCTCCCTCCCTCTCTTCCTCTCTCAAGTTCTCCCACTCCCCCGCTTTCTATACCATGTCCATTCAGGCCCGGTATAGAACGATATGGGGGCGTATCAAACCGTACCACCAACCGACTAGTATGGAATCCAGTTCTAGCATGGTTGTTGAGATGTATAAAAAAATTGTGTAGATAAAAGATGGATGTGTAAATTTGATAAAGAGAAAAACAAAGGGTGCTTTGGATATAAAATTGATAGATGAAATCAAATAAGGAACATACCTCTTTCCTTTAATAATATACAATAAATTTGGCTCGAGATGCAACTTGTGGAAGATCATTGATGATGCATATATTAGTGGACAACCAAGCAAGTTGTTATCTTGTCAACACCATAATGTTCCACATAGACTCCCAATGGGAGTCTCCTTCCTTCAATGGCTCCTGATGAGGGTCGAAGATCTCAAGTAGCCAAGGCTAGGAAATCCTAATCTCTACCTTTATTTAAAGATACCTAATCCACCTTCAAGCCTCATCATCTATCACAAGACCTCTCTCTCTTTTCTTCTTCCGGAAGACCCTTACTAGTGTCACTACTGTAGCCTTGCCGAAGTTGAGGTAGTATTCTCCACCCTTTTCGATTTCTCTTTTCCTCACCTTGCCGGAGCCTTACTGTTGTCAATAGTGAGGTCCAAGGATGGCTAACAAATGCTAGAGTGGGCTGCATGGCAGGTAATCGCAACAATGCCAATCAAGACACTCTATTGGGGTCAACCTAGGCTCCACAAGAAAAGAGCCGGGACCCTCTAATAGACTCATTGAAATTTGTAAAGAGAGAGAGAGATGAAGAGAAGAGAGAGAGAAGCGAAGAAGTGAGTGAAAGGGGATAGGTCTTCAAATTGGTGACATTTCCGATCAGTTTCTAAATGTAAATCCTTACAATATCGAATTGGTGGATGTAGTTATTCTTGAGACTTGAATGAAATTTGATCTTTGCTGACAATTTTACACAAAAAAAAAAAAAAAAACCTTAATTATTTCTCTTCTTTCTTTCTCTCTTCTCTTCCCCCCTTTCTCTATCTACATGGATCTATGGACCCCAATGGAGGCTCCTGTACTCCTTTATCAACCACCAATGGACCCTCATGTAGGTTCTTAGACTGATATCATTGTAACCACCCATCTTGTTGATCCCTATCCTAGCTTTTGTCGAGCATCCTTAAAAACCCTCGTTGAGGATCCACTGTCGTAGAATCTATATCCTTGAAATTTGGCTTCACTAACCATTTTGCACAAAAAAAAAACATCTTAGTTAGAATTTGACATAAATGTTGTTGATGCTGAATCCCTGCCGGTTGGATGGAGTGGCTCGCTCACTGGTTCACCGTCGCCCGGAACTTGCAAAACAGATCCCCTGACCGGAATTCTTCCGGCGGGGGACACTCCGATACCAAAGTCAGCAAGAATTCGGGCAGCAGAATGGAGAGCTTGAAAGCAGAGAGGGAAAGAAAAGAATTCGAATTTCTGGGAATGAGCTTCCCTTACCTCGAGTGTCCCCTCTTACCAGTATTTATAGGCTCCAATGCAACTACTTACGGTTATGAGAGTTAGCAAATGAAACTTCCTCATAACTGTAAGTAGTGGTGGTCGGGTCGGAAAATTAGTTATTCCATAGTTATCCAATCTGAGGATTTAGATCATGTGGACGGTTGTAACAACCAAAACAGATTTCAACTATTTCGGAGTTGGAAAAGCCTACATGTTTAATATGCCTCATTCTTTTCTAGAATAGATACGAAGCGAACTCAACATTCTCTTTAATAGCGCTCCTAAAGGGAATGTTAGCTATACACTTTGGAAGAGTTTCTTTGGAAATAACAAGAAAAAATAAGTAAACATTTATAGTCATCCTGAAGATAAGATAACATATTCTTCGGACTATGCTGAAGATATGAAGTTGGAGGTGTTAAATTGATAGGCTTGATCTTCGGAGCAAGACAAAGATAAGAAGCCGAAGATACAAGGTTGATTGCTTAGTCTTCGGACTAAGATAAAGATACGAAGCCGGAGCCACAAGATTAATAGGCTTAGTCTTCGGACTAAGATAATGATACAAAGCCGAAGTCACAAGGTTAATAGGCTTAGTCTTCGGACTAGGATAATGATACGAAGCCGAAGCCACAAGGTTAATAGGCTTAGTCTTCGGACTAAGATAATGATACAAAGCCGAAGACATACTATATATCCTTTTGTGGATCAGAATCTTCATCAAGTCCAGGAGATATTTCCTTTAGTATATTGATTTGACTGATAAACCAGAAATTGAAATTGGTTCAAAGAATAAACCAGTGATTATTTAAGATTAAACCAGGATATTATAACAGCTGCCCCCCACTCCCAAGTTCGAAATGATTTTATTTTGAAAAATGGGAGTATTAAATTTGTCGTTTTGTGATAACTGACAAGTAATGATGGCGCTGAACCCTGACACCCGTTATTCGCAATAACTGCTTGGTGGCGCGAGGGACGTGTTGAAGACACGTGTCACCCTTTTATTCGCTGTTTCAAAAAGACATTTTGAATCTGGAAAACTCTTTAAGGAATTTTTTTAAAACGGGACTTTTATTTGATCAAGGCAGGACACCTGGTAGTCATCTGAGGCTCGATCACAATCAAAAGACTATCCTGGTCATCCATGGCTTTTCACGCGGATCACAATCACCGTCTTATTAATGGATGATTTTTAGAAAATTGTTCCCATGATCGAGGCCGCCGATGTGGCGTACTATCGAGGAGATCTCCGAACCGTCTCAAAATCCCCTTCACTATAAAAAGGAGAAGAACCACATGAGAAGAACTTCTTTGCCCCCGCATTCCTTCTTCCTCTCGCTCTGCGCTACAACCAGCCATTTTCGTTTCTTTCGGAGGTAGAAGTCCTCTCTTTCTTTTTGTTTCTTTGCAATGTCGGAGTCCACTAGGAATCCTTCCACTGGTAGGGGTTCACCGGGAGGTGAAACCAGTAAAAAAAAAGGTTCGAGTAGGAAGAGGAGTCCAGAGAGATCTCCCGATACTGTTGCCAGCTCCCTGTCGCTTGCCAAGCTAGAAAGTGTTAGGCACCGCTTTCACATTCCACGAACTTTCAAAATAATCCTCTCGAAACATGAAGGGTAGTTAACCCTTCTATGAGATCAATCGCCAAATACGAAGACCAACTTAAGGCCGGTTTTCGGCTTCCACTTTATCCCTTTTTCACGAAGATTTTCAATCTTTACCAAATAGTTCCGGCTCAGTTGACTCCGAATAGCTTTAGAAATATCTGCGGATTTCTGGTTCTTTGCAAGCTTCGGAACGTGAAGCCGAGGACTTCCCTGTTTACCTCTTTGTTTGTACTAAAAAGAGACTTCCATGGTAAGGGATGGTGGGTCATAGGTCCTCGGTCAGGCCGAAGACTAATAAAAGGGACCCCTAGTGCCATACATGGATGGAAACCATGTTTTTTCTTTGTATACTATACCAACTGGGGGTTCAATACCGAATGAAAAGCTCCACGTTTGGATGCAAATGCTGGGAAGAGGGTTCTAAAAGCCGATCTCAAGGACTTTGAAACTTTATCAGAGCTGGAAATTCCCATGTTTAAAGAACTGCTGAAGGAAGAAAACCTTCACCATGCCCACATCAGCGAAGTCCCAACATTAGGTATAGAGATAGTGGTCTTCGGATTCCTCCCTTTTTTTTTCCTTTTTTCTTCTTTTTTTAAAATTGTTTTTCTTTTGATCGCATGTGAAACAATGAGACTGAAACTTCGACAGGCTTCAAGGAAGAGGGCAGTACCAGTCCCGCCAAGGCCGAAGCTCAAAAGAAAGCAAGAGTTGAAGAGACTTCGGGTATTTCTCCAATGAGGGCTGCATCGGATGAAGATACAGTGCATCCAACTTCACTACCAAGTCCACAAAGAGAACCTTCAAAAAGTCCATCACCGAGAGGTTCTCCTAGAAGTCCTCGTCCGAAGCCCCCCTCGGAACAACATGATTCGGCATTTAACAGGGAATCTCTTCTCGTATCTCCGAAAGAGAAAGGGAAAGGAAAGGCAAAATATCGCTCCGAAGATGACCCCATGAGCGCTCCTTCGGACGAAGGTTGTAATGTGGACTTTACCATTTTTTCTGGGGGGCAGGGCTTGGAGAACCCTGAACTGGCCCGGGAGTTGATGAAGCGCACGCTTCTTCCCAAGGACTGGGATAACACTAAATCCCGATGCATTGAGGATGTCTCAGACTCAGCATATTCATCCGTGCTAAGGGTAAGCATTGGATTGTCCTTTCAAAGTGTAGATTTGTTTTTGCTAACTTCTTTGTTTGTCAATACAGCTGATCCATGATATCACTATCATGGAAGAAGAAATTTTTGACTTCAGGAAGAATTACCAGAAAATGAAGGATAAAGTAAAAACGACTGAGTCTAAAATGACGGTAGCCAAGGAGCGAAGGCAGGCTATGGAGGAAAAGCTTGTCCAAAATGACGCCCTTGTCCTGAGCCTGAAGTCTGATGTGGAAAAAGTTCAATCAAAGAACTCTGAACAAGACGCGAAGCTCAAGAAGAAGAAGAAAAAGATTTGGTCTCTTGAATCTTCAATTAAGGAAGCTCATCTGAAGACCGAAGAAGCTGTCAAGAAGGCCGAAAAGGCAATTAGAAAGGCTGAATCATCAGCTGAAGAAATTCGGTCTTTAAAAGATCAACTAAAAAGGGCAATAAAAGATTATAAGAAGTCTTCGACTTTTGAAGATGAAATGACCGAAGTAGGGACCTATAGCTATAAAGCAGGTTTCAATGATGGGATGAAAGAGGTGCAACACCTTTACCCAAATCTGGAAATTTCGGGAATTCAACTGTTTGTTCTCGAAGATCCAAGTGAGCCTGAATTACAGGAAGGTCCCTCTGAAGCACCAGCAACAGCCGAAGAAGTGACTGATTCGATCGACCTCACCCAAATCGAAGATATTCCAGTAAAGGGCGATCTGTGACTTCTTCCTTTTCCCTTCTCTTTTTGAAAGAATGTAAAACATCTTATCAATGAAAGTCTATTCCAAAGAGATGTTTCTTTGTGAATGTACATGTGAGTGAATGAAAATTTTCTCAAGTATAAAGTCTTCGGATTAAAACATGATTGAAACTCCCGAAGCATAAAATAACGCTAAGTCCTCGGACTTAGAGTAATATAACCTTTTAAGAAACAGAATTCCAAAAATCTGACTCAAGATTATATCGTATTAAATAACAATATCAGAATAAGAATGATCCTGAGATTTTAAGATACCAAGTCTGCAAATAATAATATCAAGTTTCTGGATCTGAAAAATACACTAAGTTTTCGGACTTAGGATAATTTCAAATAATTGAGATAAGAAATAACATCAAGTCTCCAGAGGAAGATGCCAAGTCTTCGGACTTGTAAATATGCTGTCTTTTGACTTAGGATAATTCCATATAATTGAAATGAGATAATACCAAGTCTCCATATTAAAAAGCCAAATCTTCGAACTTGAAAATACGCTGTCTTCGGACTTAGGATAAAACGGACCATTTGGGTCACCCATATTTTCATCATAAATGAAAGATTGATTAACCTTTGGCATTTTTATAGGATAGATCACTTGAATCACCCTTATGTCTCTTAATTAAGGATTAAGATAGGCTGATCGGGCCTATCTCGGCATTTCGTAGAGTAGGTCACGAAGATCATTCTCATGCCTTTTAGAAATGAAATTAAGACAGGCTGATCATGCCCACCTCGGCACTTCGTAAGGTAGATCACGGAGATCATCCTTATGCCTTTTTGATTAAGATGGACTGGTCAAGCCCAACTCGGCACTTCGAAAGTAGATCACGGAGATCATCCTTATGCCTTAAAGAAAAGAAAATTAAGACAGGCTGGTTAAGCCCACCTCGGCACTTTGCGAGGTAGATCATATAGATCCTCATGCCTTTTTAGCAGAGAAATGAAGACAGAATAATTAAATCTATCTTGATGACCTTGAATTAAAACATTTATTGATAATACTTGCGAAGGTTTTGTACATTCCAAAATCGAGGTAGTAGAATACATTCTAATGTTTCCAACCGATAAGTCCCGGGTCGAATAACTTCTTTGACTCGATACGGACCTTCCCATATAGGAGAAAGTTTATCTTGTTCGGTTGGTTTGGATACTTCAGACCTCCGCAGAACTAGATCCTCGGGACGAAAGATCCATTCCTTTATACGAGAGTTATAATATTTTGCAACTTTCTGCTGATATGTAGCCATTTTCAATTGTGCCTGAAGTCGTGTACCTTGTAACAAATCCAAGTTAACTCTTCGGCGTTCAGAATTTTCAGGCTCTTTATACTGATCAATCCGTAAAGATTGTAAAAAGACCTCTACAGGAAGAACTGCTTCAGTACCATAAGATAGATGAAATGTAGATTCACCAGTAGTTGTTCTGGGAGTGGTTTGGTATGCCCAAAGAACTGAGTTCAACTCATCAGCCCACGATCCCTTAGCATCATTCAGTCTAGTTTTAAGACCATGAAGGATGGTTCTGTTTGTTACTTCAGTTTCTCCATTACATTGAGGATGTCCCATCGAAGTAAGCTTGTGAAGAATGTGATATTGAGTGCAAAAGCTCTTGAATTTCGGATTATCAAATTGTCTTCCATTGTCAATTATTATAAAATAAGGAATTCCAAAATAGAAAATGATGAAATTTCTTATAAAATTTTTAACTTTTGCTTCAGTGATCTGCGCCAATGCTTCGGCTTCAACCCACTTTGTGAAATAATCAATAGCCACTATGAAAAATTTTCGCTGTCCAGAAATCGGAGGAAACGAACCAAGAATGTCCATTTCCCATTGTGCAAAAGGCCAGGGAGCTGTCAATGGAGTTAACTGATTCGCAGGCCATCTTTGTACATTGGAGTATCCTTGACAGTGATCACATCTTCGGATAAATTCTGCAATCTTTTTGGATGGTTGGCCAATAATAACCTTGACGGATTATTTTGTAAGCCAAAGATCTGCCTCCTAGATGATTCCCACATATTCCTTCATGCACATCCCTGAGTGCGTATTCAGCATCGGACAGACCCAAACATTTCAATAGAGGTTGCGTGAAGGACATCTTATATAATGTTTCATCTAGGATCACATATTGAGAGGCCATCCATCGAAGCCGTTTAGCTTCCATCTTGTCTTCGGGTAGGATGCCTTCTTTCAGAAATTTAAGAATAGGGTCCATCCATGAAGGTTCATGTTCATCTTGACATACTTCAATTATGGACTCTGATATGTTGAGATCTTCAAAATATTCCACGTATGTCCTTCCAAGGGAATCTGGCGCAGTAGTTGCAAGTCGTGAAAGAGCATCTACTCGAGAATTTTTCGTCCTTGGTACATGAACAATCTCAAAATGCTCCAAACCGGATGTCAGGCTTCGGACTTTCTTTAAGTACTGAATCATATTTGGATTCCGGGCTTCGAAACCACCTTTTACTTGATTCACCACCAGCTGTAAATCGAAAAAAACTTTGATCTTCTTAATCTCCAATTTTTGGGAGATTCTAAGTCCAACAATAAGTGCTTCATACTCTGCCTGATTATTTGAAGCTTGGAAAGAAAACCGAAAATCATATTCAATAACTTGCTCATTCGGACCAGCCAAAATTAGGCCCGTCCCGCAACCGTTGGCGTTTGAAGCACCATCTATATGTAGCATCCAAATAAATTCCGAACCATCTTCTACACTCTCCTTTTCGGCTCTTGGTTAGCCCTCTTCGGATCTCCATGTACATTCTGCTAGAAAATCAGCCAAAATTTGTGCTTTTATTGCTGACCTAGGCTGAAATTCAATATCAAATTCTCCCAACTTAACAACCCATTTAGCTATCCTTCCTGAGGTGTCAGGACAATGAAGAATGGCTTTTAAGAGTTGATCCGTCATAACCATAATGGAATGGGCTTGGAAATAGGGTCGAAGACGCTTCGTTGCAACCACTAAAGAAAAGATAATTTTTTGCACTCTGGGGTATCGAACTTCTGCTTCATGCAACACTTTACTAGTGTAGTAGATAGGCTTCTGTAAGTGATTGGCATCTCTTCGTACCAGCACCGAACTAACCGCCTCATCATAAGCTGATAAGTACAAGTCTCTCCCTCATAGGGCTTAGAGAGCAAATGAGGATTTTCTAAGTATTCTTTTAACTTGTCAAAAGCAACTTTACGATCCTCTGTCCACTCAAAATTTTTGGTCCGACGAAGAACCTTGAAAAAGGGCAGACATCTTTCTGCGGAACGAGAAATGAATCGACTTAAAGAAGCAACTCTTCCTGTTAACCTCTGTACTTCTTTTTTGCAAGTGGGATGCCTCATTGACCGAAGTGCTTGGATCTTCTTTGGGTTGACTTCAATCCCTCGCTTGGTGACCAGGTATCCTAGAAATTTTCCAGAAGTTACACCGAAAACACATTTGGCTGGATTCAATCTCATCCGATGGTGTCTAAGAGCATCAAAAGACTCCTTCAGATATGCAATGTGATCAGATTTATAAAAACTTTTCACAATCATATCATCAGCATAAGCTTCCATATTTCTTCCAATCTGATTTTTGAAGACTTTGTTGATGAGCCTTTAGAAAATTGCCCCAGCATTTTTTAATCCAAAGGGCATTACCTTATAACAGTAAAGTCATTTTTCTGTAATAAAAGCAGTTTTCTTTTCATCTTCAGGATCCATTCGGATCTGGTTATAACCTGAGAAGGCATCCATAAAACTTAATAATTGATGACCAGCCGTGGCGTCAACTAATTGATCAATTTTTGGCAAAAGGAAACTGCCCTTTGGACATGCCTTGTTAAAATCTGTATAGTCTATGCAAATCATCCATTTGCCATTTGATTTTTTCACCATAACCACATTTGCCAGCCAATTCGGATATTGTACTTCTCTTATGAAGTTAACCTCAAGCAGCTTATTAACCTCTTCAACAATAACCTTCTGCCTTTCTGGAACAAAATTTCTCTTCTTCTACTGTACAAGCTTATAGCTGGGAGATACTTCCAAGCAATGTGTAATCACTTCAGGCAAAATTCCGGGCATATCCGAAGCTGTCCAAGCAAAAATATCAGCATTATCTCGAAGAAAGGTAATTAATTTTGCCTTTGACACTTCATCCAATAAGCTACCGATTTGTATAAGTTTTGTTGGATTGTCTTCGGATAATGGTACAAAAAGTATTTTCTCCACCGGTTCTCCACAGTCTTCAGTTTCATCTCTTGGATCCAACTGGTCAAGTGTCAAGGATTTGGCTATTTGTTTATTTTGGATCATCAGACACTGGTGAGCGATCCTTTGATCCCCCCTTACTTCTCCAATGCCTGACCTGGTAAGAAACCAAACCAAGAGATGATATGTGGACACTATGGCTCTGAACTTATTTAATGCTGGACGGCCAAAGATTGCATTATAAGCCGAAGATGTTCTAGCGACAATGAAATTAATGGGAAGGGTTCTTTGAAATGGTTCGAACCCAAAAGTCACAAGCAAGACTGTTTCGCCTTCAACTCCAACTTGATTTCCACCAAAACCAGTTATAGGAATAAGAGACTTTCGCAATTCATGTCTAGATAATCCCATCCGAAGAAAGGCATCATACAACATAACATCAACTGAACTTCCATTATCAATTAAGATTCTTTTTACATCATATTTTGCTATTACAGCCGAGACCACAACGGGATCATCATGTGGAAGTTGGACACCTTGAATATCTTCATCAGAAAAAATGATAGAATTTTTTCTTTTGAACCTTTTAGAGATATTTTCTTCAGCTTCAATATCTCATGCAGCTGACCGATGAAGCATACCAACATTCCCATCAGTTGATTTTTGGTGAGGCAAATCGGCTTCATCAGATATCCTTGGAAGAGTTGTTGCTTCGGCTTGAGATTCTGGGCGGTTAATGTATTTTCCCAGATATCCCCTTTATCAGGTCTTCAATGGCATCCCGAAGCTGAAAACACTCTTCGGTGTTGTGGCCATGATCCTAATAGAATCGGCAATATTTGCTCTTGTCCCTCGCTTTTGCAGATGTCTTCAGGGACGTGGCCTTTGAAAATAATTTTCCTTCTCAATTTCCAGCAGAATTTTTTCTCTTAGTAAGTTGAGAGGTGTATAGGCATCAAACCGATTATTCTGCTGCTTGGATCTAGGACTATGCCTGAGAACTAAAGCAGTGTTAGAGGATGTGGGCATGTTTGGTCCCTTGGCGCTTTTCTTCTTAGAAGGGTATCTCCCTTCTGCAAGTCTTCGGCTTGCCGCTTGCTTTTCAGTGGCAGCATACTTCTGAGCCCTCGCCAGCAACTCGGCGTAGCTCAATGAAAATCTCGTCCAGGAAGAAAGTGAACCTGGACAATTTAAGACCTTTCTTCAAGACAGACATGGCCACATGTTCATTCAGATCTGGTATTTCCAGAGTGGCCGAATTAAAACGGTGCACAAATTCTTTCAAACTTTCTCGTTTATGCTGCTGGAGGAGAAACAAGCTGTCTGTGTTGCGCGGCATCTTCTGGCATGTTCTGAAGTACGAAACAAACTGCCATTCTAACTCAGCAAAAGAATGAATAGTTTTTGGTGGTAGGCTCGAATACCACATTCGAGCAAATCTCTTCAGTGTAGCAGGAAAAGCAAGACAGTAAAGAGCATCAGTTGCTCCTTGCACCATCATGTGAGCCTTATAACTTTCTAGATGGTCGAAAGGATTCGAAGTCCCATCATAAGCCTCTAGCTGTGAGATCTTGAAGTGCCTGAGGATGACTTCATCCATAATGCGATCAGAAAATGGAGGTTGAGAGTTGAAAGCAATAACCTCATCATTCCTCATATCTGAAATTCTGGCTATTTCTGCTTGTATGGATTTGAACTTCTCTTCAAATTCACAGTTTATCTCTTTCTGTCTAGCTCCTTCAGGTACAAAACTTCTAGAAGAAACAAAGGGAGAACGTCTGATCCTCTTCTTCCCACCATAATCCCCTGTTTGTCGATCTGGGGGGGAAACATAGCGATCACGAGATGACCCTGTGAGAAGCTTGGAGAGAGTTCTTGATGTCGATCCTCCTCTCTTTCAAGTTGATGGTTGGGCTGTGGAACAGGTGATGGACACTGCCTTTGAGCAGTAGCTTCTTGCAAGTTTTGAACCAACGCTGTCAAGGTGTCTACCCTATTTAGAAGGGCTTCAAATTGCTGCTGCCCCACCATTATCATAGGAGGCTGCATTCCCTAATCTACTGGAGGATCGTTTGCTAGAGGAGCATGTTGATCCTTGCTCGTAGATGCGTTCTGAACCTTTGCTTTCACCATTTCCGCTTGAATAGAGCTCTTCTTTGAACAGAGGAAACAGATCTTCCCTTACCTGGCGCGCCAATCTGTGATGCTGAATCCCTGCCGGCTGGATGGAGTGGCTCGCTCACTGGTTCACCGTCGCCCAGAACCTGCAAAACAGATTTCCTGACTGGAATTCTTCCGGCGGGGGACACTCTGATGCCAAAGTCAGCAAGAATTCAGGCAGCAGAATGGAGAGCTTGAAAGCAGAGAGGGAAATGAAAGAATTCAAATTTCTGGAAATTAGCTTCACTTACCTCGAGTGTTCCCTCTTACCAGTATTTATAGGCTCCAATGCAACTACTTACGGTTATGAGAGTTAGCAAATGAAACTTCCTCATAACTGTAAGTAGTGGTGGTCGGAAAATTAGTTATTCCATAGTTATCCAATCTAAGGATTTCGACCATGTGGGCGATTGCAACAACCAAAACAGATTTCAACTGTTTCGGAGTTGGAAAAGCCCATATGTTTAATATGTCTCATTCTTTTCTAGAATAGATACGAAGCGAACTCAACATTCTCTTTAATAGTGTTCCTAAAGGGAATGTTAGCTATACATTTCGGAAGAGTTTCTTTGAAAATAACAAGGAAAAATAAGTAAACACTTACAGTCATCCTGAAGATAAGATAACATATTCTTCGGACTATGCTGAAGATACAAAGTTGGAGGTGTTAAATTGATAGGCTTGATCTTCGGAGCAAGACAAAGATAAGAAGCCGAAGATACAAGGTTGATAGGTTTAATCTTCGGACTAAGATAAAGATAAAGCTGGAGCCAAGACATACTATATATCCTTTTGTGGATCAGAATCTTCATCAAGTCCAGGAGATATTTCTTTTAGTGTATTGATTTGACTGATAAACTAGAAATTAAAATTGGTTCAAAGAATAAACTAGTGATTATTTAAGATTAAACCAGGATATTATAACAAATGTCATTACCCCTTCACCTATAACATGTTCCACCCAAGAATTGCTAAACCGGTACTAGAACCCATACCGATCAACAATCGATATGGTACAGTACCGTACCGTATTGTACCATACTAGTACATGATGAATTGAGAAAAAAACTATCTTCCTCCCCTCTCTCAAGCAAAGACCGCAGAACCGGATCCGAACCGAGCCTGAATCGGACTAAACTAGACCGTACCAATCCGAACTGACCCGTACCATACCAAACCGACCCGTGCCGGTCCGATTCAGATCATTTTTTATGGTTCAGCTCCTGAACCATTTTTTAGGACTGAACAGTACTGGTTCTTGATTGGTATGGTATAGTACACCCCGAATCATACGGTTCAAGATGGTACCAAAAACCCTGATTTCACCTATAATTTGGATCAAGAATTTTCCTTTACACTTTCATACAATAATTTTGACTAATCGCCCTGGTTGTATATTTTTAAAATCTTGATAAATTTTCACTTATCACTAAAAGATGGGTTGGGTGCAGAATGTTAACTCTAAGTAGCAGACACTTGAATTACAACTAAGTTTATCTATGTAGATATTATGACTGCATACTTGGACCATAAAGCAAAATCCAACAAGCTGCATATTTCATATGCAAAGACTCATTTGCATGCCCATCTTTCAGGAGAACCATATGATCCTGCTCTGCAGCTCATAAAATGTGCATCTCCAATGCTTCACCAGTGAGCTAAAATGCTTCTATAAGAAAATGATAGAAAACACTCCTTTGGAGATCTTAAACAACTTGTATTTGATGTTAAAAATTAAAAATCATGAATTACAATTGTCCTCTTTCATCAGTTAAGATCGGTAGAATGTTCGAAAACTACAGACATTCAATATTGAGATTCTTATTGATTCTGTAAGAGGGAAGCCATCTAAACTTTTTTTCAAAGAGCTAGGCAAGCTGAAAACACTTTTAAACAAACAAATAAAAGAAATGCATGCACTTTGTGTGGGGGGTGCGCGCGCACATGAGAGAGAGAGAGAGAGAGAGAGAGAGAGAGAGAGAGAGAGAGAGAGAGAGAGATGAAAGGGATAAGAAAATAAGAGAATGGAATAGAGAAGAAAGGAGGAGACATGAAAGAAGCAACAAAGAAGATCGTCTGAAGGAAGTGTGCAAACATTAAAAAAACAGCAAGAGAAGCCAAGTTTGTCTAGTTCTTAAAGCATAATCTCAATACTTGTTATGATCTTCTTAAATTGATCAATTGCTTATTATAAATACATGACCCTTACTTTTAAACCAAAACATAAACATTGTAACAGAATATTGCCACCAAGGAGTCCCATATTTTTTTTGCATTGAACCGACCATGAATTTTCTTTGGAAGTTCAAGGCTTCTACAAGAAGACATTAAAGAATTGGGTTCTATGAAGATGTTTATGGTGGTGCCAGATAGATTAGTGAAACTACGATGAAGGAATAGATAATTGATTGTTTCCTTATGCTGATTTCTTATGTTGGAAATCAAAAAACACAAGCTAGATAGGGTCACTAGTTTGCTTATTTCAGTTATTAGCAATTAGAATTTTTTTCACTAGGAAAGCTGCAAAAACTCTTGCTCTTTTCAAATTCCTATCACTTCCATGAGGCCATTTCATAGGCTGCTAGATTATACCATGATTTAGGAAATAGCAAAACTCTTCATTGAATAGATCCCTCCTTTATCCCAATAGATGAAATATTCATTATATGTTTGACTAATTTTCCTATTTCAGAAAGAGTACAAACCTGAACATGAGGTAATTCATACAACAATCTCTATAGCATTCTTCTATACCTTGCCATATCTCAGAGTACAGTTGAAGAATTTTGAAAACTATAATCCGAATTCTATTTTCTAGAGATATGGCTTACTACAAAACAATTTTTTTATTCAAAGCTCATCAATCTTTAAAACCTATTAATCTATAGTCATTTATTTTCCCTAAAAATTGATTTGATCAAAACAATTTTATGTAGTCCAACAAAATTGAGTAAAAGTCAAATGAAATGATTTTGCCCAAAAAATGTATAATGTAAAAGCTCAAGGTGGCCAAATTGAAAAAGGAGAACAATAAAAATAGCATCATTGTAACAATATCTCTATGGATATTATAGTAACGATACTCTAAAATATTTTTAAATGATTACAATTTTAATATGATCAATTATTATAAATAAATTTTAAAATTTTAAAATCGGTTTATTCCTAAATTCATGATAGTGAAAAGAAAATAAAAATACTTATGACAATAAAATATATATTATGAAAAATGATTTACTATTCTAACAAATACAAATCCAAGAAGTTGCCATGTCATGTTTCACTCTATGGAACAACTATGGCATTAGCAAGGAAAAGGAAAAGAACGAACCTAAATATTGATTTGACTCTTACTAAGTTGAAAATAGAATTGCACCAAAGAGGAGAGAGAAGAGGGAAGGCTGTGATACAGTTGGCTAAAAGATGATAAAAGACCAGTGATCATATTTGGATTTTGGATTTGGCTTAAATGATATGGCCATTTGAATTTCTCATTTGATAAGAATCTTAATTTTCATATTTAATATGACTTAGAAATTACATCCCAAAAGGAGATGGTTTCCTTTTCACTTAAATAACCACACACCAATGCAAACATAAAAAGAAGAAGTCCACCATTATCTGTTAATTAGGTCTAACCATACTTTGTTGTAAGATATGAGAGATCCCCCATATGTTTAATAGTCGAACTAGGTGATCCATGTTTGGTTAGTGTAGCTTGGGGGCCATAGACTATATTGAAAGGGGGAGTGGGCCATGCCTAATTTTTAAGGAGCCTAAGTAGGGAGGATTAGAGAGCTTGGAGGTGCAATGACCTCTGTTAGCACACCCTGCGCTGCTCCAACCGCCCGCCCCCACCCCCCCAACCAAAAAAAAAAAAAAAAAACAAAAAAAACACACACAAAAAATATGGCTCATTCTCTGGAAATTAGTACTATACAAAATAAAAAGATATTCTAAAAAAGAAAAACACAAAAACTGAAGAATTTTTTTTCATCTTTATATGAAAATATTTTTTCTATTAATTTTTAGAATTGTTTTAAGATAATCCTAGTATCTTGTTGATCGTATTGCATTTTAATTATATAGTTGCACATAAAATGTTCTGCCAGAAAAACCTTTTAAAATTTTCTACAAAACATAGGCAAAAAAGGAAAAAATGTATACTAAAATACCATGTAAGGAAGAAGATATAGTTGTATCATTGTTATTTTTTGAATTATTCACCATGATCATCTCTACCTCTATTGCCTCAAAATATATCTGTCTTTGCATATGTTTGTTTATCCTCTTGTACAAAGTTCATAATTTATATATCTATAACAAAATTCACAAAACAAAGTAATACGAAATATAATGGATACATGAATGTATTTAAAGGCATTAAAAATATGTTTAACATGGTTACATAGGTATTATGACTTATAAAAAAAAGAAAAAAGTGGCACCTGCATTGAATGCCCAAATTAAAAATTTTCAAATGAAGATGCAACGAACAAAATTTGCTGTTCACTTTACTAAAACCAAAGAGCATTTCTTGTTTGATGCTACTTGATATGTATTTCCTGTTGTATTAGACCAAATGTGTTAGGAAATACAATTGCTTTCTTGACATTTGTGGAGATGTCTAGGAGCAAAGAATTAAAATTTGAGAAAGTTCTAAAAATTTCAACTAATTCTAAACTAATAATTAACTTGAAGTAATTTATATTTCAGAAATATGATAGATGAACTAAAATAACAAAAAATAGGGTACAACAATTGCCATAAACAACATATAGTATCATTTATTTATATTTGCAAGTGTTTCTTGAATAAGGCATGAATCCAGGTACGCTATATCTCGATACCCGGCCCCATACTAGTGCCTCTCTACCACTATGTCGGAATGCCAAGTATGGGAGGCTTATTCGGTGTACCGAGTGTCAGTATGCCCCTAGTACCATTACCGGTACCAAACCAAATGATATGGTATGCCCTATACCACTCGGTTCGATATGGTAATGGCATACATTGGCAAGAATATCTTTTGAGAAGTTATTATCAATTTGAAAATTTAAGAAAGATTCACGATATAGATCTATATAGCTGCCTCAATGACCCCATTAGATGTGGTTGTTAAATCAAGACAAGATCAATAATCTATAAGCAAAAGGAGGAAAATTTCTTATATGTATGATGATATAAATTCGAGAAATAGATAAAATACCTGCAATAAGTGTGTTTGATGGCAACTTATTCAACTCTCGGCCACAACTAGGAAACCTTCTATGCTTTTCAAGACCCTCAAATTTCAATAGAAGACTTACTAAAAATAATGAAAATCCATAAGGTTAGAGAAAGTGAAGGGAAAAGAAATAGAACAAATATGATAACATTTGGGGAAAAAAAAAGTATACTTAACCTAATTGCAGGGATGCTTCAAAATCCAGAGCGGCACTCTACGATGAATACCCAAAACTGGAAGACCAATGTTGAAGGAGCTGAAGGGCAAACTTTTACGTTTGGTTTTTAATTACCAAAACTGCCTAGCATTTATTGTTAAATGCCACTTGGCACCCATTTTTTATTATGTGCTAAGCCAAGTGTCAAGGAATCCAGTAACAAGTTCACCATCTGGAAAAATCTAGACTAAGAGAAATTTTAAAATTTAAAGTGTTGAAAATTCAAATAATTTTAAATTAAAAAAATAACTAAAAATAATATATTTATATATTTAGAAATAACTATAGCTAAGACTAGAATAACAAATAGTAGCTTAACATAATCACTATAAACCAAGGATTGCTAAACAAGGACCGGGACCCGTACCGGTCAACGACCTGTACAGTATCGTACCATACCGGTACGGTACCAGTCTTGAAAAAAAACTGTCTTCCTCACCCTCTCAAGCAAGAATCGTTGAACCGAACCCGAATCGAGCCAAATCGATCTCGAACCAGACCAAACCGGGCGGTACGCACCAGTACGAAACCATACCGGTATAGAATATAATTTTTTTAAATTTTTTCAAAGATCCGGAGGCTGGACCGTTTTTTATACATGAACCATACCAGCTCTTGGCGGTACGATATGGTATGCCCCGTATCAGGTGGTACGGGATGAAACCGCAAACCCTGCTATAAACAATGAATAAATTATTTATTTGCATAGCTAGTTATTGAATATGCCATAAATAGTTAATGAAATACTATCACCACATAAAATCGTTCTCTTATTTTCTATTAAAATAATCGTTAGCAGACTAAGATCATACGTTATACGTGCCTCATGGTCATAAATCCATATTAATGTTGTTTTCAAATCTTACACTTCCCTATATATCTCCCATTTAATATTTTCCTAACGTGATTTAAAATATACATTTGAACAGGGATTTGCATCTTAAGATTTATTGGTTTCACTCCTTTGAAGAGATAGTAAAGGGAAAAGCCAGCTAATAGGAAAGATGACATTTAGAAAAGTTTGAATGTTTGCTTGACTTAATTGTGAAGATACTTCAATATTAAGCAAAAAATGAAGGCATCCTGCATTAAATACCCAAAATGAAAATTTAAGTAATGAAATAGATAAAAGGCATGTCTTAGATAAATTATAGTTACTAAATATGAATAATATTTATTATTTGATGCTATTTGGCACCCATTTTCTTGTTATACTGGCCGCATGTCCTAAGAAAACAAAATCACAATTTTGCATTTCAAAGTCTTGACCAGGGTTAAGATTCAAAATTTATAAAATTCTAAAAAATTTAAGTGATAAATGTTTGAAACAATAAATTAAAAATGAGATTTCTTTTAGATTTGTTTTGAAATACTTTTGTTTAATTTTTCAAGCACAAGGGAGGCAAAGGCTACCACATATTTCATTAGAATTGAATAAGCACAAAAAGGAATCAAGAAGATAACAAAAGAAGGGAAGAGAGAACAAAAAACAAAGAGAAGAAAGAAAAGAGAAAGTAAGGTGGGGGAGGTGACCAATCTTAAAAATATATTCCAATTCAACCAGCCCAAGAAAAAAGAAAAAAGCCTAACCCTAGGGCAAAGTAAACTCTAGGCCACTCAAATGCTAACAGACAAAATCTCTTAAGGTAGCATTCAATGATCCAAATGGGAATCACTATGATAATCTAAAATGATTCTTATTCTAGGCTAATCTGATTCCCAATGATCTAAGATCACCATGTTTGATAATGCTATGTTCAAGTGATTAGAGATCCCTGGTTATCCATGAATAACCTATTTGGTATACATAAGAATCCAAGATCACTGACCATAAAATATCAAAACTATCCTTGATATATTTTATATAGTTAACACCTATTAAACAGAATTACCAAATAAATCATAGGAAAACACACATGAATGGCAAAAATCAGGTCCATGCAATTTATACATAGAATAGTTTGAGCAAGATAGTTATAATTTTGAGAAAAAAATTATTAATTTTACAAAACATATTAATTATTATTATAAAACTAATATTTTTATTTACATTATTTATTTTGATTAGGAAAATAAGGAAAATAAAAGTAATATATTAAATAATTTCATAATATAAATACATGATACAATAATTATTAATATCATACTAGTAAAAATTTAATTAAATAATATTATAATAATAATATGATTAGTAATATATATTAGGAATAATTATAGAGACATCCCCTCAACTTTACCTTAATTTCATTCACTCCCTTAACTTTAAAAAATATTAATTAAACCCTTCAAATTACTAAACTATTTTAATATGGCCCTTTCATTCTTCTCCGTTAACGGAATGTTGTCACATGATGCTCACATGATGTCTCAGTTTTATAAAATAACAAAATTATCCTTGTTTTAAGTTGGAATAAAAATCATAAATCAAAACAAAAGAGGGTGAGGAGGCCATGGGCCTCGCTTGAAGCCTCCACCATCACAGCCACAAGCGGCGGCGGCAGGACCTAGCTTCCCGGTCCCCTTCAAGAATCCCACGTTCAAGTGGGCAGCACCCGCATCCTTCGATGCCAGCTAGTCTCTGCCCACCGCGACACTACTGACTGCCGTCCCTCCTCTACCCCTTCTCCTCCACTGCCCCAAACCAAGAGCAATTGTTCCCCTCCTTCCAGTCGTCCAAGGCTCATGATCCGCATTCCTTGCCGAACCAAGCCCAAGAAGCTGGAGAGGGATGGGCCACCTGCTCCGCAATCAGGCCGACAAACCCCAAGCAGAAGCACTGGTTTCACTGCTAACTGGATCACAGATATAAAATGCAGCAACAAACGATATTCATCAGAATTTGAAGATATTTGTGCATGGTATAAGTCTAGTTGGAGAACATGATTTTAAATCATCAAAACCCAAAATAAACTGAAGCAAATTGTGTAGAGTTGATGTCTAAACCGATGATCTACTGCTTTCAAATACCTCTACTTTCCGGCGGGAAAGAGATTGTTGCAGGGCAGAAGCAAAGATATTTGCATTCCAAGGCAATCCCTCTTCCTACATACTCATCTTCATAAGCATCGAGTACATAATTCTCTGGGGGAGATGGCCATAGACAGGCAGCAACTTTTGGTCCATTTATAACAGAAGAATCACTTTTCAATAACTTTTTTGGGGCTATGGAATCAATATCTTCAGTAGATGTTCTAGCAATTGAATTAGAAACCTTCACCCGAAAGCCTGAGTTTGAAAACCATATGAAACAATTAAAAACTAGATGGAAAAATTGACCAGGTTAAAGACTTGCGGATCATAATCGTCTAGCAATGTAAAAGCACACAAAACAGGGAACTACATTTTGCATTTTAAAGCAAACACTGGAAAGAATAAGCAAACACTGCCAAAAAAAGCAAACACTGGGAGGAATAAGTATGACAACCCTGCCAAATCGGTGGACATGGTGTGCACACTGCAAAAGAAAAGTCTATTGAATTGGGAGTCCAGGCTCTCTGGGTAGCACAATGAAGTAGCACCATTTAAATGGCACTAAGCAAATCGAATTTTTCCCTTCATGGAAAAGTATACTGGACCTGGGAAATACCATCAATAATTGGTTCAAAGAATGAGCAGGGAAAAAAAAAACAAGAAAACTAGAATACAAGAGTTCTGCTTCTTGACCTTCTTCAACCAGAGGACTTGAGATGTTATGAAGTAAAGCAGATAACAAAAAAATGCACTAAGTCCCTTGCATGCAAGGTTTTGTTCCTATGATAATGGAAAGAGACTCAACTTGCAGAGCTAAAACAATCCAATGCCCGAAGCACCATAGGTCCATTAAACTGCATTTATCCCAATAAGCATAGCAAGCTCTAAAACATGGAATTTATCAGTTAACACACAGAAAATTTAGAAGGAATGCTGAATAAGCGATAGAATTAATACTGATGGAGGAAACTACCTCTATTTCGAACGGAACACACTTGTCCGAGAATCTTAGGTCACCCCTAGGACTGATCGACGGTTTTGAACATGTCCTCCCAAGAACACCAGCTCCAACATCGAATCAAACAATACCTTCTCCATCACACCAAAAGCACTCCAAAAGCTGTTTTTCACTCACAACAAAACCCAAATCCAAAAAAAATCTCGCACTCACATTTATATAACCCCCAAAAATCGAAAGAATCACCACCATTTTAGAGCAATCTACACCCCAAACAAACATCCCACATCCCGTCACTACTATATATTGAAAGAAACAAAGCTGAAATGTAGGATGCATCGCCCATCGGAGCAAGCTAAGGTCTCCGAAACCAATACCAACGATGCCAATTATAGGCCATCCAGAATGACGTTGGCGAGGCCCCAGGGGGGCGGGCCACGTCCTCCTTCCCCTCATCCCTTGGCACGATGTCAACAAGGAAGTCAAAGACGTCGGTGCGGGTGATGGCGGCAGCGATATCCTACTTCCAGAGGGTGCAGAATTTGTTCTCCTTTTCCTTCTCTCTCTCTCCCTCACCCTATCCCTATCCCTTTCCCATTCCCTTCCCTCCCTCTCTCTACCGTGCGATGGGAAGGGGATGATTGCGGGTTTTAGGGAGTGGGTAGGCCAATGGGTGGAGGGCAACCAGGACGGGGGTGGAGACGTGGAGGACAAGAGGACAGGGGAGGCAGCACTCATGGGAGCGTTGGGTACCCGGAGATGGGCTGTGGGTCGCATCGAAGCAGTATAGTAACTTAAAAAGGATTTAATTAAAATTTTTTAAAGCTGAACAATGTAATAAGAGAAATTAGAATAAAATTAAAAAAATATATCTCAATATTTTTTATATATTAATAATATAATATATATCACGAATATTATATATATAATATCAAAATAATATATAATATTAATATAATCTATTAATGATATATTAATATATTATTTTTTTTATTAAAATGCAAGATATTTTTGTTTCTAAATTTTAATCCAAAATCACAATCTTGGAACGATCTTGAAAATTCAAAGATAGGCTTGTAATCCTCAAATTGGACAGGAATATAGGTAATTTGGATTATTTATATATAGGATCATTACGATGCAACTAAATATTGTCATCTCTACCGATATCATCCTTGGTTTTTTAGGATCATCATCCCATACCAAATGTCCCCTAAGTGTTTTATTATCAAATAATTGGTGGAGCTTCCTCATCATCTCCTTCTGTATTGCCAAATCAAAGCCTAAACTCTTGTCGCGCCATCATGTCTCAAGCTCTAAAGCATCTGATACCACCCAAGTGCTACTTCCTTTTGCCTAAACAAGTGCAGCCCATTTTGACACAACATCGCTCTATTGTGACTCAATGCTTCTTCCTCAACTGGTTGCCATAGAGTCATCAATCTTCTCCTCCTCCTTTCTTTGCTTCAGGCTCATCGTGCCTCGTCTCCATCAGATTTGCAGTCGCTGCACGTTGCTAGAGCAAGGTAATGGTCCATCTCCTCCCTCATTTTTCTTGTCCCCTTTCCTTCTTTCTCCTGCATTGCCATCCCTTTCGGTTGCTGTCTCTCCAACGACCGTATCTCATGACCGGCACCTCGCTGGGCACCACCCCGACTTCCCCATTTGAGAGTGGGATCCCTGTTTCTGCAAGGGAGATAAAAAGAACAAAGAGCTGATAAGAAAAAGAAAGAGAAAGAAAAAAGAAAAAAGTGGGAGAAAAGAAAAAAAAAGGAAAAAAAAAAGAAGAGAGACGAGAGAAGCAAAAATAATAAAAAAATAACAATAATAATAATAATAAATTAATAAAAATAAAATAAAAGATTTTTTATTCCATTCTCCATGTACCCATGTGAATGCCGATAAAAGTCCTAATCGATGTTGCGGCGATTGTTTGGACCAATCTTTTCGACCTCTTTTCTTTCTTTTTTTTAATTGAGATTTGAAACCGAGTAAAAAAATATATCTTTCATATATATATATATATATATTAGAATAGTTAAATTTGAGTTGACTTATATTTTCTAATGGTTTTTATTAGGAGTAGCTAACTTGTACAATTAAGCCATTGATTTTAGATGAATCGACATAAGTTATCCTACCTTACTGATTTTTGAAATTACCGGTCAATTTTAATGAAGAATGAAATATAAATTATAAATTATATTGATATTATTAGATATGTATTTTCTTAAAAATTTATGATCAAACATATGATTATAAATTTATTTATGTTTTTAATAGCATTGCCTCATGGATACTTATGTGTGAATGGATTTTAAATTGTGAAAAGTATATTTTGCTACAAAGACAACATCTATAATATCTGTTACCAGTAAATCACTCCTTGTTATAACTTCGAGGGTGCCTGAGAATCTTTCGAACTTCTCTCGTAGGAAAATGATGGCTGCTCCTGGCTTCTCTCTAGTAGAGACCTGCAAGAACCGTCCCTTGACTGGTGGTACTGATAAGGGACTCTTCAATGCTCAAGTTAGTGAGAGAAGTAAAATAAATTACAATAGCCAGAGTTTAGAATGAAGAAAGAAAAAAGACCGAGCATATAGGAGTGGTAGAACTATCGTGCCTGGCCAAGACCACCTCTTACCTATTTATAGAGTTACCAAAGATAACTAAATACCATTAGGGAGGTGGTTTCCATTATTATGTATAACAACCTTCAATTAGGAGGTTGGGATTTGTCGCTCGTATCTTTTATGTTAGGATCTTTCAATTAGAAAGATAATAGTTTGTTGGGATATTGTTCTCCATGATCTCCAACTGGAATAGTTGGGAATTGTTGGTTTTTGCTGCCTACTTAGACGTTGCCAACTCCGAATAGATAGGATAGCATGTTGCTGATGGATTCTGGTATTATATGTGAGCAGGCCCGACTAAATCTATCTGAGTAGCTAATCAATCCTGAATAGGCATTCAGTGCTAGATAAGTGATCGATAGCGAGTAAGTATTCAACCTGACTGGTTATGCTATTTGATGTGGTCGCTGGAGGTCATCTCCTTCATACTTAATATTGTAGTTGGTAGTCAGAGTGTACCCTAGTTGGTGAAGTAGTCGATATTCTGATTAGTAGTTGTTGCCGTCTAAATCATCGTGGCCTATAGCTCTGACATGTCGCGGATTCATCAGGCTCCCGCTAGGCGCTTGGTCCTCTTCCCCGGTTAGCTTCAAATCCAATGTGACCTGCAAAAGAGAGAAAACCCGGGCCGAGAATTCCGGCGAGGACACTCCGATGATCAAGTCAGTTGGGACGATTAAGGGGAACAGAACCTCTGTAACGTAGACTTGGGATCTCTCCGTGTAGAGGATGAAAGATGAGATGTAAGAAATGGAAAGACGAGATGAGAATGGAGATCAAAGAGCTGGGAGGTTCTCTTGGATGGTTCCCCCGCTTGCTCTCTGAGTCTTACCAGTTGCCTCTCTCCCCTCTTGGGGGTCCTTTCTTCCATTTTATATGAGAAGGATGGCCCAGACCCAATCTGGGGCTTCGTTGAGATGTCACTTTCCTGGTATCCCTTTTTGGAGGGGCCTTCTTTTGTCTGCAGCCTCCCCCCTATCGGACTGGTTCTCGGTAGGAGAACTTTCCGTTGGGGGTGTTCGCCGGTGTAGTACAGATCTTGTCCCTCTAGTAGTACAGTTTTTCTTGGGAGGGACGGGTACCGTGCCGCTGAGCCTCGAGCCATGGTGGAGCATTTCTATTCTAGGAGGGACCGTCAGAGTATTGCAGGACCTGGAGCCTTAATGGAATACTCCTCTTGGAAGAGGTACAAATTCCGTTTTACGAGGACCTAAGCTCTTGGTTGCACGGCCGTTAACATGGCAGCACGCTACAGGGCCTGGAGCCTGGTGGAGCATGCACTGTGCAGAGTGTGCAGATATGTTGACTTCGTTATTGATTTTGATGATTAACAAAATACTTAAGTATATTTAAGTACTTACTGTTCTTTAAAGTGTGTTTTTATTAGAAAAAGGTACTCATCAAGTTGGCTGAATTGAATTGCTTGTCAAATGTTTGAAGAAGCCCTTTCTATGAATGAACATTAAAGATTAATGGACTTTAGTGTTTGAGAATTGCTTGAAAGGATTTAAGAATCAAGTTCAAAGAAGATTCAGTAGAGTTTCAATCGAATTTTGAAAAATTTCAGCAAGTGTTAACTCAAAGTATCAACTCACAGTTCAAGTGTCGACTCATGACAGTGCAAATATCGACTCAAGCCGATAAGCAGAAAAGAGTTTCAGATGGCATGGTTGAAGTGTCGACCCATGCTACACAAGTGTCGACTTAAGGATCGACTCAAGCCTGAGACAGATTTCTTACAGAACATGCTGAAATTCAAGACTCAATTCAAGTGTCGACTCACCTGAGATTTCCAGAAAGCTTCAAAGCAGAATTTTAAACTAGGTGTCGACTCATGGAATTTAAGTGTCGACCCTAAGGCCTTGTTTAGATGGAGGGATCAGGAGAGAAAGGGAAGGAAAGGATTACCTTTCCCTTGTTTGGATATTAATTTTTAGAAAAAGTAAGGGAAGGAAAAGGATACCCTTTTCCCTCCCCTCCCCTCCCCTCCGTTAAGCTATATTTTCAATTCCCCCGATTTGGGAGGATTACGAAGGAAAAAAATATAAACAAATCAAAGAACAAAAATATCCCTTAAATTCTTCCGATTTTGGATCTTTTATAAAACATGTAAAAAGGATAAAATAGTCTTTTTCTTTTCCTTTTCTTTCCCTTATGAAGACTATCCAAACAAGGATAATGTTTCTCTTCCCTTTCCTTCCCTTCCCTTCATTTTCCTTCCCTTTTCTTCCATTCCTTTCCCTTCCCTTCCCTTAATGAGGGCTATCCAAACAAAGCCTACGTGTCGACTCGGCCTGAAGTGTCGATACTTGGAGTTCTGGGAACAATAATGGCTAATTTTTTCAAACAAAGAACTCGACCATTTTATCCCCATCAGCTAGTTCCACCTCTCTAATGGTCATAAACCGTCATTTAAGTCTTGGGATGGTATTTAAGTGAATTAAATTCAAGTGCAACAAGAGAGAATGAATAGAGGAAGAAAAAGAAAAAGGAAAATAAATGCATTCACTTAAATTCATTGAGAGCAATCACTTCCAAGCAACAGAAGCCTCCAACAATTCAAAGAAATCAAGAGCATTCAAGTCCAACCACTTTTAAGCATTGATTGAGGCTTCATCGAATTGAAGACAAGCATCTTCAACAAGCTTCTAAGAGAAAACAGCTTTTATTTAGAAGCTTGATTGTATTCTTTACTTTCATTATTACTTTGTTGTATCAAGGTTTTTGGTGAGTCTAAGAACAAAACCAAGAAGATTTTTGGTTAGCCTAGTTGAAAACCAAGGAGGTTTTTGGTTAGCCTAGTTAAAAACCAAGAAAGTTTTTGGTTAATCTTTGAAAACCAAGAGATTTCTTTTACTGAGCCAGTAAAAACTAAAAGGGGTTTATGTTAGCTTCACCCAGTGATTTTGATGAATAACAAAACATTGAGTGCATATTGTATACTAATGTGTATTTCAAGCTATGAGTTTTCTGGAAGAAAGCACCTCAAAATCTCAAAAACTTATGTATCATGGCACGCCGTGGCACGGAGCATTTTATGCAATTCTGGACATCCTCTTCGTGTAAAAAGGGCTTTTAAATGTTCAATTGATATTTATTTATGTTCCATTCAAATTTCAATATCAATATTTGTGTTTTTGGCTCAAATTACACTTGAATCTGAATTTTTCAGTCTCAAGTGTTGACACCTGGGAAGCCAAGTGTCGACACTTCAGCATTTGGCACGCAGAAAAACCCTTGGCATGCCAAGTGTCGACACCCAGAACTCAAGTGTCGACACCTACATTTCAAGTGTCAACATTTAGATTTCCAAGTGTTGACTCAAGGCCTGAGATTTTTGAAAATCCAGAACTTTGCCATTTGAGGATTTTTGTGTCAAGTGTCGACACCTGTGCATCAAGTGTCGACACTTGAAAGTTCAAGTGTCGACACATAGAAATCAAGTGTCGACACCTGATGAGCCAAGTGTCGACACTTGAAGCCTGACAGTCCTAACGGATCTATTTTTCTGACTTGCAGAACTTGCTTTTCAAGCTTCAAATGGCTAGATTCAAGGCTCCAACGGTCACAAACCATTTTTTGGAAGTTTCTTGTTGTATTTAACCTCCACCAACTTCATTCAAAAGGCATTGAAGAGTATTGAAATCCATTCAAAGCCAAAAAGCCAATATTCTCTCAAGAACTTCACATCAAAAGCCTTTTATAGTTTGATTCCCTGAAAAAACCTACAAGCTCATCCTAGCGATTCCATAAGAGGTGTTTTGAAGAATATTCCAAGGAGGAGACAAGACAAAGCATCAACTTGAGCTTCAAAGCTTCCTTTCTACTCTTGAAGAGAGTTTGTCTTAGTTTTAAAGTTGTATATCTGTTTTTATCTTGTGATCTGACCTTGCTTTCAAGGGTGTCTTGAAAGAAGGTTGTTGTGGTTTGTTGGTGAGCCAAAGGGATAAAACCAACTAGGGTTAACTTGTGAGCCCAAAGCCAAAACAAGTGTAAAAGGTTGTTGGTGAGCCTAGGTGACAAAACCAACATAAGTTTTGACTTGTGAGCCTTTTGAAAAACAAGTCGGCTATAATCTTAATAGGATTATAGTGGAATTCCCAAGGGTGGCTTAGGGAGTAGATGTAAGTGCTAGGTTTGCACCGAACCACTATAAATATTGTGTTTGTGTGTGATTGTCTTCTTGTTCTTTGCTTATTACATTTGATTTACTGCTTTCAACTGCATTTAATCTTGTGCATTGGATTTATTACTCAAAAACACCACTAGATCTTCACATTACTATTTTAAATTTTAAAAGATTCAATTCACCCCCCCCTCTTGGGCTCCATTTCTGGGCAACAGTTTTGATTAGTGAGCCCAGAAAACTAATCGGCTGTAATCGAAAATAATTATAATGAATTCTCGAGTAGAACTTGGAGAGTGGATGTAAGTGCCTTGGAATGCACCGAACCACTATACTTGCTTGTATTTGTGGTTGATTGTCTCCTCTTTACTTGCTCTTACTTTCATTGCATTTAAATTTTCGCTGCATACTCTTTAAGAGCACACAACACTTTCATCTCACTAGTACTCGAATTGATTATTGAATTGGCACACATAGTTTTAAAAACCCCATTCACCACCCCCTCTTGGGTTGCTTATTGGGCAACAGGATGGCATGTTGCAGAGCCTGAATTTTTCGGCAGGACATGCGCCACCTCCGAAAGATTGCAAGTTGCTAGGAACTTCCATGCCTCGGTCTGAACTTCTGCTGACCTTCCCCCCTTTTGCTTCGGGCGGGAACTTCAATCTTGGCAGGAACGGGGGAGCTCTATCTCGGGAGCTCGACCCCAGGAAGTGGGAGCACGACCTCGCCCGAGAACTCGACCCCAGATGGGAGCTAACCTCGGCCGGGGGCTTGACCTCAGTAGGATGGAGGAGCTCTATCTCGGGAGCTCGAACCCGAGAAGCGAGAAGACGACCTCGACCGGGAGATCGATCCTGGATGGAAGCTGATCTCGACCGAAGGCTCAACCTTAGCAAGATGGGGGGAGCTCTCTCTCGGGAGCTCGACCTCGATCGAGAGCTCGACCCCAAATAGGAACTGACCTCAGCCGGGGGCTCGACCTCGATAAGATGGGGGAGCTTATCTCGGGAGCTCGACCCCGAGAAGCGGGAGCACGACCTTAGTCGGGAGCTCGACCCTGAATGGAAGCATGACCTCGGTCGGGGGCTCGACCTCGACAGGATGGGGGAGCTCTATCTCGAGAGCCCAATCCCGGGAAGCGGGAGCACGACCTCGGCTGGGGGCTTAACCCCGGAAGGGAGCTAACCTCGACCGGGGGCTTGACTCCGGAAGACGGGAGCGCATCCCAAGCGCTAGGGCGGCTTGACTTTGGGTCTACATTCGGTCGCTGCGTCCAGGTGGCACTCTCCACCTGCATGGCCACCAGCTATTGCCGTCATGGATTCCATGTCAGCGATAATGCCACATCAGATGCCCCCCATTCTCGAGCCCGAAAAATAATGCGGTGCTCAGAGCGAAGGGAGTATTGATCATGCTGACGTGGAGAGGTGCGCCTCCATGCGCCATAATGCCTTGAGCACCGGTGCCCTAGAGATAATGATTCCATGCCAACGAAGCGGTGCCACGTCCGCCCTTCCAAAAGGAGGCCATAAATGCTGCACCCGAATCGAAGTGTCTGCCTCCAAACCGAAGCGTCGGCTCCATCGGATCTCAACACATGGCGGGCCCTTATTGGTTAAGGAGGGGAAAGGGCGCATGCCTTCGACTAGTACGAGGCGATGGGGCTGCAGGCTTTTTGAAAGGGACTCGTCCTCTCTCCGCTTAAGGATTTTTTTGAGTGAGGGAGACAAGGCTTCTTTGCAGAGTCCTTTTCCTCAATCTTCTTGCCCCAGCACCTGAAGTCTTGGTAGGTTAGCCTCTCCTCCTTTCTTCCTCTTTCTTCTTTTCCATCCGCTCTTCTTCTTCGGCTTGTGCTGGAGGAGATCTTGTAGAGTCTCTAAGCTCCCGTCTTCTTTGTTTCTTCTTCCTTGTTCCCTATGAGTTCTTCTGGTAGAGGGCACCACCACCCAGATCATTCTGGTGAGGCGAGGCCGTCTTGTCCGAGGCCTCCTTCCTCGGATAGCGAGGAGGAAGTCCCTATAGTGGCCCGCAGGGGTTCTCGTCGGACGGAGATTGTCATTGGATCCCTTACGGCTCCTCCCACTCCTCCCATCGGGGAGTCAGCCGGTCCTGCCAACATTGCTTCGGGTAAAGACGGGTGAGGACCTCCTCCGAATCCGGAGGGCGTATGGGATTCCTGATTCCATCCGGCTCTCGATCCTGGGACCGGAGGAATGGGTCACTTCCAACGGCCCGGGCCGGATCACCTTGTACGAAGATTTTTTCTTCGGGAGCCTCCGTCTTCCTCTTCACCCCTTCTTTCTCTCTTTTCTGAGCAATTATCGTCCGGTCCCGGCCTAACTTACTCCCAATGCTGTCAAGACCATTTTTTGTTTCATTATCCTTTGCCACTTCCACGAAATTGTTGCCCATTTCTCTCTTCAAGATTTTGTTCACCCTGAAGCGCCACCCAGTTGATAATGGGTGGTGGTTCGTGGCCCCCCGCCCGTGGGTCATCAAGCTTGACCTGCCCTTTTTCATCAAGGGATGGAAGAGCAGGTTCATGTTTGCCTCGATTGAGAGGGTGGACTAGGTTTGGAGTATCCGAACCGCTTCCCCAACCGGCAGTCTACAGTCGAGCTAGCCGCCAAGTGTACGACCGGCTCGTCACTTCTAAGGTCCCAGCTCTTTGGGACCTCTTGACCAAGCAGAACCTCGTCGATGCCGAGGTCAATCAGGCCCAATCTCAGGGTAAGGCTCGCTGCCTGGCTTTTTTTTCTTCCAAGTTATTCGAGCTTTAACAAAGGACTAACCAGTTTCTTCCATCTTGTAGGGATGAAGTTTACTATGGCCGAGCTCCTCAGCATGTCCAAGAAGAGGGTTGCTTCCGTGGAGCCCAAAGGGGAGCTTGAGAAGAAGGCCCGGGAGGAGTCGGGGTGGAGAACCAGTAAGGAGCTTGCCAGAAGGGGGCCCGCCACCACACCTACCACACGTGGGCCAGCGACCCAGCCTTTAGCCTGCAGGCCCAAGAGTGAGGCTAGGCCCGCGGAGGGGACCACGTCGACAGCCCCAATGGCCCCTCCGCGATCTGAAGCTCCACTCAAGCCTTTTTTTTTCTTCGCCTTGACATACTTTGAAGCATTTTCAAGGGGTCTCCCAAGTTGTAAGAGACTTACTTCTGTAACAAAGAATAAGCCCCGCTCAGGCTACGAAGGACTTGCTTCTGGTTGGAGAACTTTGTTTTGCTCTTTTCTCCCTCCAACTCTTCTACTTTTTGCATGATAGGAAGATAGGCTCCATGATGGCCATGTGCGAGCCCTCTCCATGTCTTGGCCATCCTGGGCTGATTCTGGAATTTTGAGACCGGCATTGAGGACTTTAAGAACACTCCATTCTTTCTCTGCTGGTCTTGTGGTCTTGCAGACTCGAGTGCAAGGCTTCCGGAGTGTTCTGGCTTGATTTGCCGAACTGTGAATCAAGCGGTAGATAGCGAGACTCCGAAGGCTTTTTGGCTTACACCTCCGGACTATGAGTAAGGCAATTGAGTGCTGGGCTTCTGGAATATTTTGACTTTGAGTGCGGGGCTTCGTAAGTTTTTCGGCTTTGAGTGCGGGGCTTCATAAGTTCCTCAACTTTGAGTATGGGGCTTCGTAGTTTCTCGGCTTTGAGTGCGGGGCTTCGTAAGTTTCCCAGCTTTGAGTGCAGGGCTTCGTAAGTTTCCCGGTTTTGAATGTGGGGCTTCGTAAGTTTTCCAGCTTTAAGTGCAGGGCTTCGTAAGTTTTTCAGCTTTAAGTGGGGGGCTTCGTAAGTTTCCCAGCTTTGAGTGCGGGACTTGGAGTCGGGCGAGCGAGTTCCTACACAGGTGAAAGACAGTGTTGTACTAAAAAGAAACTTTAATAATTAAGAAAAAACCTTACATTATTGGTAGTACATCCTCAGATTGTTGGCGTTCCACGTCCGAGAGAACTGGTCGTCGTTAAGCATGGTGAGGTAGTAGGCTCCGTTTGGTAGAGCCTCGACAACCTTGTAGGGGCCTTTCCAGTTTGGGGACAGCTTACCACATTCTCCTGGTTGGGATGCTTCTGCCCGCCTAAGGACCAGGTCACCTGGACAGAACGTCTTGGGCTTGATGCGGGCGTTGTAGTAGCGTGCCACTCGTTGCCGATATGCCACCATTCAGAGTCGGGCTTTATCCCTCATCTCATCTAGAAGGTCCAAGTTGAGGAGGCGGGCCAGATTCTTAGCCTCATTGTATTGCTCTACCCGTAGCATAGGCAGACCAACCTCCACCAGAATCACAGCTTCTAAACCGAAGACGAGATTGAAGGGTGTCTCACTTGTTGCTGTCCGAGGCATGGTGTGGCAAGCCCACAGCACACTGGGAAGCTCTTCCGCCCATCGGCCCTTGGTCTCGTCCAATCTGGCATGGAGCCCTTGCAAGATTGTTCGATTAGTTATCTCGGCCTCCCCGTTGGTCTGAGGATGAGTGGTGCAGGGCGGTTGTCAAACGCCTGCAGCGACCAAAACCCCGACTCAGCGAGAACGGGTTTTTAGAATTCTTGGATGCTAGGATTGAGCAAGATGGGGAAGATCCTTTGAAACCTACAACGATCAAGCACTGGAAGGGCCGCATGATTCCTCACGTTGCCAGCCCTCTACCGGATTTCAATCCGGGTCTTCAAGATTGGAAGGGACGAACGATGGGTTTCTCACCGTGAATCCCCTTTTTTTTTTTTAATCAGGAACTTGGAACGAAAGGAAGAGATTCCTCACAGAATCGTCTTCTCCCAACTGGGCTTTTGGCCTGGTGTGCACAAGGGGGAAAAGAAGGTGGCCGGCGGCCTTCCACGGAATCACCCAAAAGAATCACCATCCAAAATACCACACCGTGCAAATGTTCCAAAACAAAACAAACAACACGCTCCTGTGCAATATCTTATTCCCCAAAAACAAAACAATGCTTTCCACGGAAACCGTCCAAGGGAAAATTCTCAAAACAAAACAACGCCCACTTTGTATTCCTTGGGTTCCGTTTTTAAAGAATCCATAATGTGGTAAAGTCCTCCACGTGACTAAAGGGAGGAAATACAACAAATGTAAACAACTTAACACGTTAACTCCATGCGTGAAATCTTCAAATGATTTTTTTTTTAAAAAAAAAAAATCAAGAGATCACGCCACTAATAAAATTATAATAATAATAATAAGACTAAAGATTCCAGTGTTTTCCCGGATCCGAAACTTCACGGACGCAATTAGTGTATTGGGCCTTCGGCCCAATTCCCAATTAATTTTTTTCATTCCAAAAACGGGTCAGATTTGAAACTTGCTTCCCTTGAAGGCGTCTGGACCTGCGCACATTTCCTACTGGCGAGGCTGGCGGCCCCAAATCGTCATGGGCTGGAAGCTGAACCGAAACGTCTGGGTTGGGCTTCGCCGAACTATCACTGGGCTGTCCTGATATATGAGTCAGTTGATCAGGTTCAATATTCATCTCGATGTCCGCATCACTCTCCCCTTCCTCTGAAAAGCTTGTCCTCAAGCTTGAATTATCACCTGCATAAGGGGTTAGATGTCGAATATTGAATACATCAAAAATAAGGACATCGTCTGGTAATTCAACTCGATAGGCATTGTCACTAAATTTCTCCAACACCTGACAAGGACCAATTTTCTTTGGCTTGAGTTTGGTGTAGGCCCCCTGTGGATATCGTTCTCTTGGCAAGAAGACCCATACCAAATCACCAACCTCAAAAGTCTGCTGTCGATGCGTCTGATCAGCCTTAGCCTTATACTTGGCATAATTTTGCTCTAGATTGGCTTTAACAGTTGCGTGCACCTCACGGAGATCAGCCACTCGATCTTCTATCTTCTTACTTGATTTGTTTGGCACATCAACAGGTAAAATATCAAGTGGTCCTCTTGGCAGAAATCCATACAATACCTGAAAGGGTGTAAAACCAGTAGAACGGTTCACCGAAGAATTGAACTCAAACTCAATCTTTGGCAAACATACATCCCAGTTTTTAAATTCTTGCGCATTGGCTCTCAACAAGTTACCAAGACTTCGGTTGACAGTCTCGGTTTGCCCATCGGTCTGAGGATGATAGGGACTACTGAATTTTAATTTTGTACCCAACTTTTTCCATAATTCACGCCAGAAATGTCCCATAAACTTGCTATCTCGGTCCGAAACTATCGACGATGGTAACCCATAATGTCGAACAACCGTAGAAAAATAAAGATCAGCTACTTTCGACGCATCAAATATTGTTTTGCATGGCAAGAAACAAGCCATCTTGCTGAACCGATCTATGACTACCATAATTGAATCCAGACCTCTCACTGTCCGTGGTAAACCTACAACAAAATCCATAGATACCTCTCGCCACGGCTCATCTGGAATCGGTAAAGGGGTATATAAACCTTGATTTGTATCTGATCCTTTAGATTCCTGACACAAACGGCATCTCTTCACAAAGTTTTTGACATCTCGGTCAAGCCCAGGCCAATAAAACCGTTGACGAATTAACCATGCAGTTGTCTCTTCCAAAATGTCCTTGATTATGCAGTTCCTGAATAATCAATACACGCAGTGAAGTGTTAGGAATACAGAGACAATTACAACGGAACAAATATCCATCATGTAGGACGAAGTCAGATCGACCTCCAGCTTCCAATTCAGTAACAATGCTCTGGAAATGCTCATCTGCACGGATATCATCCTTCATGCTTTCAAACCCAAGGGTATATACTTGCATTGCACCAATTAATAAACTCCGTCTACTTAAAGCATCTGCTACTTTGTTCAAAGTGCCTGACTTATGCTTGATGCTGAAAGTATACTCCTGTAGAGTACTTACCCATTTTGCATGTCTGGAGCTCAACTTATGCTGTCCCTGTAGAAATTTTAATGCTTGATGATCTGAGTACAGCACAAATTCTCGCTGAATCAAGTAATGTCGCCAATGTTGCAATGACCTCACAATGGCGTATAGCTCCAAATCATAAACCGAATACAACAGTTTGGCACCTCCAAGCTTCTCACTGTAGAAAGCAACGGGTCTCCCATCTTGGCTGAGTACTGCGCCAATCCCAGTCTTCGAAGCATCACAATCCACTTCGAATACCTTGTCAAAATCTGGAAGAACCAATAGTGGTGCTTGGGTCAACTTGACTTTCATCTCATCAAATGATGCCTGAGCAGTGTCATTCCATCCAAACTGATTTAATTTCAACAAGTCTGTTAAGGGTGCAGCAATCTCACTATACCTCTTTACAAACCTTCTGTAAAAACCCGCAAGACCCAAAAAGGATCTCAATTCAGTCATAGTAGTAGGTGCTGGCCAGTCTACTATCGCTCGCACCTTACTTTCATCTGGAAGAATTCCATCACCAGTAACAACATATCCCAGAAAAATTAATTTGTCTACCATCCAAATACACTTCTCTGGGTTAGCAAAAAGCTGGTTTTCACGTAATACTGTTAGAACTTGTGAAACATGCTCAACATGTTCTTGTGCTGTCTTACTGTATATCAATATATCATCAAAGTATGCAACAACAAAAGAACTAAGGAATGGACGCAAAACCTGGTTCATTACTCGCATGAACGTACTAGGAGCATTAGATAGCCCGAATGGCATCACCAACCATTCATACAGGCCTTCCTTTGTCTTGAAGGCTGTCTTCCATTCATCACCTGGCTTCATTCTGATCTGATGATACCCACTTTTCAAATCAATCTTAGTAAAGAACACGGCACCACTCAACTGATCTAGCATATAATCCAGCCTCGGTATTGGAAATCTATACTTCACAGTAATTCTGTTTATTGCCCGGCTGTCAACACACATACGCCATGAACCATCCTTTTTCAGCACCAAAAGTGCCGGTACCGCGCACGGGCTAATGCTTTCCCGTACAAAGCCTTTGTCTAAAAGATCTTGAACTTGCCTCTTCAGCTCCTCATGCTGTTGTGGGATCATTCGATAATGAGCCTTATTTGGCAACACAGAACCCGGAATCAGATCAATCTCATGCTGAATATCTCGAAGTGGTGGCAAACCCGCAGGAAGCTCACTTCGTACAACATCCCGAAATTCCTCCAAAACTGACACCAACTCTTGAGAAAGATCATGTAGCTCCTGTTCCCCATTCTGGCCAAACTCCTCTGGCTTACTAATCAGGGCAAAACAGAAATCTTCTCCCTCTAAACTCGCCTCAAACTCCCTGCATGGCAAACAAATTATTACCTTCTGTTCAGCCATGTCCTGTAGCGGTTTCTAGATCACTTTTCTCCCATCTGGTCGTGGCACATAAGTATGAGTATAACCATTATACACTGCTTTATTATCAAACTGTCATGATCGTCCCAAAATGATGTGTGTCGCATCCATCGGTACAACATCAGCTACTATTAACGTCTCAAGCTGAGGACCAAAAGACAAGGCCAACCTATAACGTCGACTGACCTGAATATCTGCATCCCGATTCACCCAGCCGAGCTTGCATGGTTGAGGATGGGGCTCGGTCATCAACCCCAATTTCTTCACAACTTCCTCAGCAATCACATTTTCCCAACTTCCAGAATCAATAATTACCTTGCAAGTTTTACCTGCTACAATGCACTTTGTTGAGAAAATATCGTGCCGACGCCAATCTCCACTAGCTCTTGGTGCAAGACACATCCTTCTAATGATCAGACTCTCCCTGGATGTGGTCTGGGTCAATCACATACATCTCATCCTCGAACTCCTCATCCTCGGGAAATTCAACTTCCTGCTCCTCCTCCATAAGTAACTGGGTACGCGCCTTGGGGCACTCATTGGCATAATGTCCTAAGTCATGACACCGATGGCAGCGAATATTGGCTCAATTGCTGCCCACCCTTTGCTGGGTACCTGAAGCCCCACTCGGCACTGTAGATCTCGGAGGAACTGCCGAAGTTTGTTGCCTCACCACACGAGGTGCACTCCTACTACCAGAACTCTGCCCCGAAAACTGACAAGATAATTTTCCTCTACTCTGGAACCCTCTATTCCGCATCAGGCTCCGCTCCACTGCTTGCGCCCGCATGTGCGCATCACCAACACTGTCAATCCGATGCAGAGACAACGCATCCTGGATCGGGAATCGCAGTCCAAGCAAATACATAGCTACCAACCTCGGTTCTGACTCCATCAATCAGTTTCGAGCCACCAGTCGGTAGAACTCTGTAGTATAATCTTCCACGCTTCGATTTCCTTGTGTCAAACCATGCAATTTAGAATAAAGGACCTGTTCATGATTCTGAGGAACTCCCGATTCATCTCCTGCTTCAAGGCTGCCCATGATGCAATTGGTGGCCTCCCATCCATATACCTCCGGTAGTGCTGTGCATGCCACCAAGCCGCTGCTCGATCTCGGAATTGAATTGTGATAAGCGGCACTTGCTTGTCCAAAGGCACTTCTTTCAGCCGGAAAACATCATCAACCTGCAGGGTCCAATCCACATACTCATCAGGATTCAAACCACCTCTGAACTCCGGTATTTCAATCCGAAACCCGGACTCCCAACGAGTCTGATTGTCATGCATAGGCGGCGGTTCGAAATCCCTGGGAAGCACTGCATCACGCCGCGGTTGCTGCCCTCTTTGCAATGGTGGAGGATCTTCAATATTCTGGAAAGGGTCAACCTCACCTTCTCGATGTTCATCAGGTACATTGCGATCTTGATGAGGTATAGCACGATCTTGCGCCTCCAACCGTGCCATCATTGCTTGCAAAACAGCCATCATTTGCTGCTAGGTCTCCACAACGTCACGAAGAGAAGGCTCCCCGTTGTTCCGCTCCATGGTTGCCGGCAGAATTTTTTTTTTTTTAAATCAAGAACGGAACAAGGACAGATCAAGAACGGATCAGGGACAGATCAAGAACAAGAACGGATCAAGGCTCTGATACCAAGATGGTGCAGGGCGGTTGTCAAACGCCTGCAGTGACCAAAACTCTGACTCAGCGAGAATGGATTTTTAGAATTCTTGGATGCTAGGATTGAGCAAGATGGGGAAGATCCTTTGAAACCTGCAACGATCAAGCATTGGAAGGGCCGCGTGATTCCTCACGTTGCCAGCCCTATACCGGATTTCAATCCGGGTCTTCAAGATTGGAAGGGACGAACGATGGGTTTCTCACCGTGAGTCCCTGTTTTTTTTTTTTTTTTAATCAGGAACTTGGAACGGAAGGAAGAGATTCCTCACGGAATCGTCTTCTCCCAACCGGGCTTTTGGCCTGGTGTGCGCAAGGGGGAAAAGGTGGCCGGCGGCCTTCCACGGAATCACCCAAAAGAATCACCATCCAAAATACCACACCGTGCAAATATTCCAAAACAAAACAAACAACACGCTCCTGTGCAATATCTTATTCCCCAAAAACAAAACAATGCTTTCCACGGAAACCGTCCAAGGGAAAATTCTCAAAACAAAACAACGCCCACTTTGTATTCCTTGGGTTCCGTTTTTAAAGAATCCATAATGTGGTAAAGTCCTCCATGTGACTAAAGGGAGGAAATACAACAAATGTAAACAACTTAACACGTTAACTCCATGCGTGAAATCTTCAAATGATTTTTTTTTTTTTAAAAAAAAATCAAGAGATCACGCCACTAATAAAATTATAATAATAATAATAAGACTAAAGATTCCAGTGTTTTCCCGGATCCGAAACTTCACGGACGCAATTAGTGTATTGGGCCTTCGGCCCAATTCCCAATTAATTGTTTTCATCCCAAAAACGGGTCAGATTTGAAACTTGCTTCCCTTGAAGGCGTCTGGACCTGCGCACGTTTCCTGCTGGCGAGGCTGGCGGCCCCAAATCGTCATGGGCCGGAAGCTGAACCGAAACGTCTGGGTTGGGCTTCGCCGAACTATCACTGGGCTGTCCTGATATATGAGTCAGTTGATCAGGTTCAATATTCATCTCGATGTCCGCATCAATGAGCCATCGATGTGAAGTGCGGATATTGAGGTCGGTGCAAAACTCTTCAAATGCTTGGTTGTCAAACTACCACCCGTTGTTAGTGATGACTGAGTGCAGGAGTCCAAAATGGCAGATGATCGACTTCTAGAAAAATGATCTGACCTTGGCCTTAGTGATCCACGCTAGGGGTTTGGCCTCGACTCATTTGGTATAGTCGATGGCCACAATCAAATACTTCCGTTGGCCAGACACGGGAGGAAAGGGATCTAGGATGTTCATTCCTCACTGGGCGAATGGCCACGGGACTGATAGCTGGGAGAGCGGGGTAGCCGGCTAACGTTGGATGCGGGCGTAACGTACAGTCACATTTCTTCACAAAATCAGCGGCGTCTTCTCGCATGGTCTCCCAGAAATATCCTTACCAGAGTGCTTTGCAAGCTAGCATCCTGCCCCCCATGATTCCCGCAGACACCTTCGTGTATTTTTTGAAGCACGTAGACGGCTTCTGAGGGTCTCAAGTACTTCAGCAGGGGGTAGGAGTAAGACCTCCGATAAAGGTGTCCATCAATCAACACATACCACACAGCCTTCTTGAGGAGGCCGGCTTCCATTCGATCCTTGGATAGGCCACCGGTGATAATGTATTTGATGTAGGGGTCCATCCAACTGGCTTCAGTAGTGACCTGCTGGACCTCTGCTACGGACTTGAAGCTGGAGATCTCCAGATATTCGATGAAGGTGTGCCCTAACAACGAATCCGATAGAGTCGCGAGCCTGGAGAGGACGTCGGCCCCGGCATTCTCTGCACGAGGGATATGGGAAATACTAAAGTGCTGGAGGTTCGCTGTGTCTGAGCGTACCTTGTCCAGATACTTCACCATCATGGAATCTCGAGCTTCATACTCGCTAGAGACCTAGCCCACCACGAGCTGAGTCCGTGAAGACCTTCAGGCACTTTACACCTAGCTCACGGGATACCTTCAATCCCGCGAGGAGCGTCTCGTACTCAGCCTGCTTATTGGTTGCCTTGAAGAGGAAACGTAGTGCACATTCAGCAACGACTCCATCAGGGTTGGCGAGGATGAGCCCGACTCCACTCCCTCCGATGTTGGATGCGCCGTCGACGTGGAGGATCCACGTCACCGCTCCCGAGGTCAGGTCCGGCCCAGGTTCGGCTTGCTGATCCGCCTCCTCCAGGTCTTCGGCCGTCCATGTGCATTCCACCAGAAAATTGGCAAGGACTTGGACCTTTTGCACCGGCCATGGATGGTAGGTGATGTCAAACTCATTGAGATTCACCACCCACTTAGCCAAACACCCCGTCATGTCAAGGCGGCTGAGGATGGTTCTCAAGGGCTGATTAGTGAGGATGGCGATTGGATGTGCTTAAAAATAAGGCCTGAGATGCTGCGCAGACACGATGAGTGCAAAGATAATCTTTTTGGATCGACTATACCTAGTTTCAGCATCGCGGAGCAACTTACTAGTGTAGTAAATTGGCCGTTGGGTGCCATCCTTGTCGATCTGTACCAACACTGAGCTGATCGCCTCTAGTGAAACCGCTAGGTATAGGAGGATCTCTTCCCCGGGCTCTGGCCTGGACAGTAACAGAGGAGAGGCGAGAAGCTTCTTTAGCACCTGGAAAGCCTTCCGGCATTCTTCGGTCCAGTAAAGTCATGGATCTTGTGCAGCACTTTGAAGAACGACTGACAGTGCTCGACGAAACACAAGATGAAATGGCTTGCCACTACACATCCAGTCAAGCGCTGAACCTCCTTAAAGACAGGGTGCCTCATGTATGTGATCGCCCAAATTTTCTCTGGGTTGGCCTCTATCCCCCTTTCGGTGACCATGAATCCCAGGAACTTTCACGCCGCAATGCCAAAAGTACATTTGACAAGATTCAGCTTCATCTGGTAGAGACGGAGGTTGTCAAAGACCTCCGCTAGGTCGGTAATGTGGTCCGACTCCCGACCGCTCATGACAAGCATGTCATCCACATATACATGCATGTTACGGCCGATCTGGTCTTTAAAGACCTTGTTGACCAGACACTGATACGTGGCTCCTGCATTCTTGAGGCCAAACGACATCATCCTATAGCAGTACATACCTCCGTCAGTCGCAAATGCTGTGTACTCGTCCTCCACATGCATGCAAATTTGGTTGTATCCAGAGAACGCATCCATGAAACTAAGGAGCTTGTGATCCAAGATCGCATCCACCAGTTGGTCAATCTTGGAAAAAGCGAAGCTGTCCTTCGGACATGCCCGGTTGAGGTCGGTGTAATCCATGTAGATCCTCCACTTCCCGGAAGCTTTCCTGGCCATCACTACATTAGCAAGCCAGCCAGGATACCGTACCTCACGGATGAAGCCTATCGCAAGTAGCTTTTCGACTTTCTCATCAATCGTCTTTTACCGCTCCAGGACGAAACTCTTCTTTTATCAGACTGGACGGCAGTTGGGGTCGACGTTTAACCTATGGGTGATCACCTCAGGTGGGATCCCAGGCATGTTCGCTGCAATCTAGGTGAAGACATCTGCATTGGCCCATAGAAAGCCGAGCAGACGGGATCTCTCCTCTTCGGGCAGTAGGGTTCCCACTTGCACCGTCTTCAGGGTGTCCTGCCCCAGAGGAAAGACAGCAGGGGCTCGACGAGCCCGCCCTTCTGCTCTTGCTCTGTCAGGGCCGACTGGTCGATGACTGGACCCTGTGTAGCTCCCAGGAACGTCTATAGGAGTGCTGGACTGGTTGCCGAGATCCTCTCATCTCTCTGATCCCCGAGGAAGTAGGGAACTGGACGAGAAGATGCCGGGTAGAGATGGTAGCATCGAGTAGGTTGAGTCTAGGATGCCCCAGGATCGCGTTGTAGGGAGAAGGAAGCCTCACAATGATGAAAGTCGTCATTACAGTGCTTTGCCAAGTTGGCATCCCGATGGTTATTGGGAGTGTAATCTCTTCTTCAACTCCAACCAAATCCTCGATGAAGCCCACTAAGGACGTGAGCAACGGCTTTATTTGGTTAGTGGACAAGTTCATCCTTGCAAAAGTATTATAAAAAAGGATGTCAGCAAAGCTTTCACTGTCAACAATAATTCTCTTTACAGGATGTTTCGCTATTGTCATTTCTACAATGACAGCATCATAATTTCAGTTATCTACCCTAGCTGACCCTTCTCCCTCGCAGGGAAGTATATCGTCGTTTCCCTCTCTCCCCCTAGTCCTCTTCGAGTTTCTCCCTGCCCCCCAACAGATCATTTCGACCGGCTTCTCAGTGGGGCGATTGTCGATGGTGAGCGATCGGGGCTCTTCATTCTATGCTACTGGAGGCGTTCCCCCCTCCACGTACTTTCCAAGGTAGCTGTGCTTGATCAAATCTTTTATCTCTCTTCAAGTGGCGACATTCCTCGGTATCGTGGCCGTGGTCCCGGTGGAAGCAACAGTAGCGGGATCTGTCGCGTTCAGTGAATGGCCTCAACGGGGGAGGACGACGTAGGAAGCACTCGTACTTGATTTCTATCAGAATCTTTGCTCTCGGGACAAGGAGAGGAGTGAACTTTTCTTCCTTGGTGGGGTCGACTCTAGGCCTAGATCACCATGGCCTGTAGCTCCAATGTGTCGCGGGTGCGTCGGGTTCCCGTGGGATGCTCGTCCCTCCCTTTCCTGGCTGGCTCCTTGGTCCGATCGCCCTGTAAAAAAGAGGAGACCCGGGCCGAGAATTCCAATGAGGACACTCCAACGATCAAGTCAGATGGGACGATCAAGGAGAATGGAACCTCTGTGGCGGAGAACTTGGGGGGCTCTCCGCGTAAAGGGTGAAAGATAAAATTGAGGTGGAAAAGAGCAAGTGAAGATAGGAGCGGAGAGCTTAGAAAGATCTGCTGGGGGTCCCTTGCTCGCTCGCCCTCTGTCTCTTTCTCGCCTTTTTGTTTTTTCTTACCTTCTGATTTCTCTTTCTAACCTTATGTATATGGGTTGGCCCAGAGCAGGTCTGGGGCTTTGTCCAAGTGTCCTTTTCCACGTGCCATCTCTGGGAGGGGCTTATCGTTGCCCACGACCTCCCTCTTTCAGACCGGTCCTTGGAAGGAGATCCTTCCATTAGGGGTGTATACCGGTGTGGTTCAAGTCCTGTCCCTCTGATGGTATGGTTCCCCGTGGAAGGGGCGGGCGCCGTGCATCTGAACCCTCTGCCACTGTGAGACGTTTTCATTCCTAGAGGGACTGTGAGCATCACAGGGCCCTAGGGCCTTAATGGAGTACTCTCAAGGGAGGTTCAGGTATCATGTCGTGGGATTGGAAGCCCCCAGTTGCACGGTCGTCGATGTGCCGGCATGTTATAGGGCCCGGAACCTGACGGGCTGCACGCTACTCAGGGCATGGGAATGGTGTTGTAGAGTACGAATTTATGGCAGGACGTGCACCACCCTCCGAAGGTTGCAGGTGACCGGCAACCTCCTTATCATGGCTTGAATTCTCGTTGACCCTTCTTTTACCGCCAGCAGGAATTTTTTGGCTCTCGGGAGGCAAACAGAAGGGGGATAGCCTCGCCTTGGCAGCATGAGCACGACCCCGGCCGGGAGCTGGCCTCAGGCAGGGGGCTCGCCCAATGAGCATGACCCCGGCTGGGAGCTGACCTCGACAGGAAGGCTCCCTTAGCAGCATGAGCACGACCCCGGCCGGGAGCTAGCCTTAAGTGGGGGGCTCGCCCATTGAGCACGATCCCAGCTGGGAGCTGACCTCAACAGGAGGGCTCGCTTGGGCAGCATAAGCACGATCCCAGTCAGGAGCTAGCCTCAGGCGAGGGGCTCGCCCAATGAGCACGATCCCGACTGGAAGCTGTCGAATATGGAATAGCACTGAACTTATTCCTTGAACCTCCTAATGCTTCGGATGGCATAGGGTTAAACTGTCCAATCCTAATCAATCCATCTCAATATATCTCAAACAAAGAATCTCTGTAATTCTTTACAAGGAATGCCCTGGCCAAGGTCTTTCTCAATTGAGGCATATTAAGTATTTAATCCAAACCATTTGGAGAGGTTAATCTTTTTTCGTTCCTACTACCGCTTATACAAGTACTTGACTGTACTCAGCAACCTTCCGTCACCGGAATAGAAATCCGGGTAGTCCGGCGCATAGTGAGTTGCTTGCAAGCTGCCACAGTGATCTCAAATCAGAGAAATAATTCATCTCCATATTCTAATACAAGACTCCTCTTCGGCAGAAAGAGAATCCCGCATGAGAGTCATGTTCAGTAGAGTGTCAAACACAACACCTGATGTCATATCAGCATCTCCATGCTACTTGGTAAAGAGGACAACCAACAGATATGACATCAACGACCTACTCTCAATACACCATCGTCCTGAACAGCGTATCCTTTGATCGTGAACTAATTTATGAACTATACGACACATCCTCTCTACATCGCATACAAGGTAGCTCAAAGGACATCATCGCACAAGAGTTCAATTAGAAAGATGACATGTGATGAACAACCAGAATAAACCTTTTATTCAATTCAATAATTCATACATATACATGAGTTGCACAACCATCTATAGCCTAGATTATTGGTTTTGGGATACAATTCCCAACATGACGTTCACCGTCGTAAGGCTTCCTTTGCCTTACAATGCGATCTTAGGGCATTCCGGACTCAACCTGCTCGATGCCACCATCTCCACAAAGCATCTCCTCGTTTAGTTCCTAACCCCTTAGGGGACCGAGGAGATGAAAGGCTCATGCCAACCAGTCCAGCACTGCTTGCAGACTGTTTTGGGGACCCGAGGGGCCGATCCGAGCCCGATCCTTAATCAGCTGAACCCGACAGAGCCGGACCCCAAGGGCAGACCAGTTGAGCCCTTGTTGCCCTTTCCCTTGGGGAAGGATCCCTTGAGAATGGTACAGGTAGGGGCCCTGCTATCTAAAGAGGAGATACTGCTGCTCGGCTTCTTGCGGGCCAACGCGGACGTCTTCGCCTGGATAGCCGCCGACATGCCTTGCATCCCCCAGAGGTGATCACCCACAAACTGAATGTCGATCCCAACTGTTGTCCAGTCTAGCAAAAGAAGAGAAGCTTCGCCCCGAAGAGATAGAAGGCAATCAATGAAAAAGTCGAGAAGCTTCTCACAGCAAGCTTCATCCACGAAGTCTGGTATCCTGACTGGCTTGCCAATGTGGTGATGGTCAAGAAAGCCTCGAGAAAGTGGAGAATCTGTATTGACTACACCGACCTCAATCGAGCCTGTCCAAAGGACAGTTTTCCACTTCCCAAGATTGACCAGTTGGTGGATGCAACCTCGGGTCGCAAGTTTCTCAGCTTCATGGACGTATTCTCTAAATACAATCAAATCCGCATGCACCAGCATGATGAGGAGCACACAGCATTCGTGACCGACAGAGGTACATATTATTACAAGATGATGTTATTCGGCCTTAAGAATGCAGGGGCCACGTTCCAGCACCTGGTCAGCAAGGTCTTCAAAGACTAGATCGGCCGCAATATGCAGGTCTACATAGACGATATGTTTGTCATAAGCGGTCCGGAGTCGGATCACATCACCAACCTGGCAAAGGCTTTCAATAACCTCCGTCTCTACTAGATGAAACTGAATCCTGCCAAGTGCGCGTTTAGCATTGCGGCGGGAAAGTTTTTGGGGTTCATGGTCACCTAGAGGGAAATAGAGACCAACCCTGAGAAGATCCAGGCGATCACCGATATGAGGCATCTTGCTTTCAAGGAGGTCCAACGCTTGACCGAGTGCATTGCAACATTGAGTCGCTTCATCTCGCGCTCCGTCGAGCACTGCCAGCCATTCTTTAAGATGCTACGGAAGATGAATAGCTTCACCTGGAGGGAAGAGTGCCGGAAGTGTCAAGGGGCTGAAGAAGCTCCTAGCCTCTCTGCCGCTGCTATCCAGGTCGGAGCCTAGACAAGAGCTCCTCTTGTATCTGGTAGTGTCGCCCGAGGTAATCAGCTCCGTGCTGGTCCGCACCTACTAGGACGGCTCCCAACGGCCAGTCTACTACACCAGCAAGCTGTTCCACGATGCGAAAACCAGGTACACCCGATCCAAAAAGATTATTTTTGCATTGATAATGTCAGTGCAACGCCTCAGGCCCTACTTTCAAGCGCACCCTATTGCTGTTCTCACTGACCAGCCCTTGAGGGCTATCCTAAGTCGCCCTAAAACTTCAAGGTGCCGAGCCAAGTGGGTGGTGAAGCTCAATAAGTTCGACATCGCCTATTGACACGACCGGCGCAAAAAGCCCAGGTCCTTGCAGATTTCATGGTGGAGTGCACCTAGGCAGACGAAGAAGACCTGGGGTCAGAGGACCCCCGAGCCCAAACCAAACCCGACCCCAGAAGCAATGACGTGGATCCTTCACGTCGACAGTGCATCTAATGCTGGAGGAAGCAGGACCGGCCTTATTCTGGCCAACCCTGACGGGGTCGTCGCAAAGTATGCATTACGGTTCATGTTCAAGGCGACAAACAACCAAGCTGAATATGAGGCACTCCTCGCGGGACTGAAGGTGTCCCGAGAACTGGATGTTAAGAGGCTGAAGGTCTTCATTGACTCTCAACTGGTGGTGGGACAAGTCTCCGACATGTACGAAGCTCAGGATCCCATGATGGCGAAATACCTGGACAAGGTGCGCTCGTACACAGCGGACCTCCAGCACTTTGGCATCTCCCATATCCTGCGGGCGGAGAATGCCCGAGCCGACGTCCTCACCAGACTGGCCACCCTGCTGAGTCATTGCTAGGGCATACCTTCATCTAGTATCTCGGGCTCCCAACTATGAGGCCGTAACTGAAGTCCAACAAGTCACCACCGAAGCCAGCTAGATAGACCCCTACATCAAGTACATCACCACAAGCACCCTGCCCGAGGATTGGAAGGAAGCCGACCTCATCAAGAAGAAGGCCGCGCATTACGTGATGATGGATGGCTAGCTATACCGAAGGTCCTACTCCTATCCCCTGCTGAAATGTTTAAAGCCCTCAGAAGCAACCTACGTGCTCCAAGAAATACACAAAGGCATCTGCGGCAACCATGGGGGGGGCAGCACCTTAGCTTACAAGGTAATCCGGCAAGAATATTTCTGGGAGACCATGCGAGAAGACACGGCTGACTTCATGAAGAAGTGTAACCGTTGCCAACGTCACGCCCATATCCAACGGCAACCGGCGGCTCCACTTTCCAGCTATAAGCTCCGTGGCCGTTCGCCCAGTAGAGAATGGACATCTTAGGTCCCTTCCCTACCGTGTCCGGTTAACGGAAGTTTTTGATTGTGGCTATCGACTACTTCATCAAGTGGATTGAAACCGAACCTCTGGCCCAGGGTTTTTTGAACCGTGCCGAACCGACCGGTTCGAGGCATACCGAACCGGACCGGTGGCCGACCAGCACGGTTCGGCCACAAAAAACGGCACAACCCAATTAAAAATTTAAAAAAAATATTTACCGCACCGAACTGGGTCGAACCGTGCCGAACCGGTCAAAACGGGCCTGAACCGGCCGGTTCGGCCAAGTTCGAGTTGGTACGGCTGGGAGGGGGCAGGTGGGGCAATTTTTTTTTGATTTGTCACATGGCTACTGTAGCCATATAACTTTTGGGAGGGGGCCTGCCTTGCTTTTTAAGTGAGGAAGAGGCAGAGAGCTCTTACGAGCTCTCTGCTGCAGAGCCGTTGAAGGAAAAACAAAGAAAAAAAATTCCTTGAGAAAAAAAAAATTTCTCGATCAATTTCAACCCAATCGAACCTACAAAAATCGAAGAGGAAGCTAGAATCAAAGTACATATACCTTTCTTTTTCTGTATTTTTCTCTTTCGTATCGTTATTTTTTGTTAAAATCCATGCAAAATAGAAAATTAAGAAAAAATGCTGTCAAAATTTATTTCTTGGCCATGATTTTAGAGTGTGGTAGATCTCAGATAGATCTACACAATAATACTAAAATCTTGATTTTTTGTTAAGTATATAATTTTTTAAATTAAAAATTAATTTTGGATTAATAAATTAATTAAAAAAATAATTAGAAAAAAATTATAATTATAAATTATTAATCTATGGCTTGTAAGCTACTCTCACTATAAATTTCATGTCGATTTATTCAAATTTTGTGCATCTCATGAATAGTGCCCGTAGGTTTTAAATTAAAAAAAAATTGACTTTTAATGCATTTCTAGGATCTTAAAAAAATATATATAGCATGTATAATGAAATCCTACATGAATCTAAAATTTAATTTTTTTATTTTTTAAATTTTTTAAATAAAAAAATTTTAAAAAAATTAAATTTTAAAAATTAGGTTAATAAAGTGTTAATTAATAAATATTATTGACCTTATATGTAATTTAAATATTCATGTATGGATCAATCAAGGAGGAAGAAGGATCCGGAGCAGGACATTGGCGGGTTACATGAAGAGATGATCTCGGGTCGGCATCACTGGAGGTGTAAATGATGCAATACTGAATTCAAAGGTAGGGGGTAACAAGGTTGAAACAGCATTTGGCTGATGGCTATTCTGATGTATCTGCATGCCGACAATGTCCACAGGAGGTCCATCAGCTGATGAAGAAATACTTTGCTGATTTTAAAGCTGGAAAGGAAAGAGCAGCAGAGAAGAAGGCAAAGGTGGACCGCAGAGCCGCAGAACCACCTTATTACTCCAGGAAGTCAGAGAGCATCTATTCCTTCTGATGAGGAGGCACAGATGGAGGCTGCTATTCAGGCGAGCTTGTATGAGCAGAGGCAGCAGGAGGCAGTCAGGCATAGACAACGATTCGGGCCATCAGCTTTTGAGTCAGGATCGGGATCCGCTTCTGCTAGTGCTCCAGGAGAGAGACAGTTTAGGAGGACCTCCTCAGTCAGAGAGCCCGCCAGGAGAGGCACCGGTCGTATTGCATTCATGTTGGGAGCATTTGGCAGTAGGAGGAAGTCTTCCAGGGACATTCCAGAAGGAGCCACTATCCATGATATTGATTCACATGCATTTTCCAGTAGAGATTCCAAGCAATAAAGGATTAACACAATGCTGAAAAAGGATAAGAAGAAGGATAGTGGTGGGCCATCTCCTCCTGATTTCATTTCAGTCATATCCCAGCCCATGCAGCAGATAATCCATATTATCGCTCTGCTATTTCATCTATACAGGCTGCTGGTGCAGGTGTAAATCCTCCATCATCGAGGGATATCTATGGTCATCTTTTGGACAGCAATAAGGAGCTAGAAGGATGGATATCCTCATATCAGAGCAAGTGGCCCGTATATGGATTGACGGTGATGTGTGATGGTTGAACTGGTCCTACTAGACAGAACATCATCAATTTCTTGACTTATTGTGATGGGAATATTTTTTTCCAGAAGTCTATTAATGCTTCAGATCAAGTGCACGACACCAGTTATATCCTCAGATTGATGGAAGAGATGATTGATCAGGTGGGAAAGCATAATGTCGTACAGGTCATTACTGATAATGGACCACAGTACAGGGCCGCAAGACAGATTTTGATGGAGCGGCGACCGCATATTTTCTGGATCTCTTGTGCTGCATATTGTATAGACCTCATGTTGATGGATATTGGAAAAATCCGTAGGGTGCAGAAAATTGTTGATCAAGCACAGACTATTACCAAATTTATATATAACCATACATGGATTTTATCATTGATGAGGAGCTTTACAAGGAAAAAATATTGAGACCGGGGGTCACACGGTTTGCTACTAATTACATTGCACTTGATAGTCTTCTTGGCAAGAAAGCAGAGCTGCGTCAGATGTTTGTCAGTCAGGACTGGCAGCAGAGCAGATATGCCAGGACAAATACTGAGAGAAGCAATGTAAAAAATTTAGTGACGAGACAAACATTCTGGCAGCAAGCTGAGAGGGTAATGAAAGCTATCAAGCCTCTATATAAGGTACTTCGTGCCGTGGACTCCGAGAGGCACTCTGATGGGCTTCTTATATTTCATGATGCAAAGGACAAAGAAAAAGATCCAGGAGGCAGATCCATCACATGCATCTGAATATATCTGGATCATTGATGGACGGTGGAGTTATCAAATGAGTTCGGATTTGCATCTAGCAGGTACGTAGTTTCAATTGGATTCATACAAGTACGCTTGACTAATTCTTAATATATGTGTAGCTTACTATCTAAATCCGAGATTTCAATACTCCGTACCGAACATTGCCATGGATGAGAATCTTATATCTGTCCTATGCAATGTTATATATAAGATAAAGCCCGATCCAGATATCGCTGTTATGTGCCTTGAAGAAGTAAGTTATGTTGAAATTATTGAATGATTTTTAAGAGCATTAATTTCAACAAGCTAACAAATTTTTTTCTGGCAGTCGAAATTCTTTAGGGAGGGCACAAATTTATTTGGATCTACTGTAGCGGTCAGAAGTAAATCGAAGATGAATCCTGGTAGGTACTACTAAGGAGTAAGTTTAATATTATATCAGGATTAAATTTTTTATTTTGCTAAATCGAAAAATCTAAATGATGTAATGTCTTTTGCAGCTGAATGGTGGGTACATTTTGGTGAATTTGCTAAAAATTTGAAGGTTCTTGTAGTGAAGATCCTCTCCCAGACAGTGTCATCTAGTGGATGTGAGCGCAACTGATCTACATTTGGTCTTATCCACACGCAGAGGAACTGTCTGAAACAGAAACGCCTCAACGATCTTGTGTATGTACACTATAATTTAAGGTTGAGACTAAAATATATTCAGGAAGAAATAGAATTGAAATGTCTCGATCCCACTGCAAGTTCATATGTTGATGAGGATGAAGATCCAATGATTGGGTGGGTCATGGGTCAGCAGCAGACGCCAGAGCTTGATGAGCCAGGATCACTGGTGCGTGTCGCAATGCACCGATTTAGAACCTTAATTCCACTACTCTATAGGATAGAATAGCGGGAGTAAGGGTCGATCCCACAGAGACTTTGGGGTTATCTTGAAAAAGAATTTTCTTTTGATTTAAAATAAACTAAAACTAATGCAAAAAAAAAAAGATGCAAATAATAAATTTGTGAAAATAATTCAGATATGACCTATCTCAAGAGTACGGCCCGTACCCGTGGATCACGGCCCGTCCCTTAGGTATAGGTCAGTCAAAATTAATTCACTTCGACTTACCTTAGACGCTAATCCAACATGACTCCAGCATTACTAAAATAAAAATAAACAACATGGATTAATATAAAGCAAATAAATATTTATTCCATAAAAGATTGGGGTACAGAGAAAATAAAAGAAAAGTAAGGGAACAAGGGTCCCTTTCTCCCTTTTTATCCGACTCTGACTCTCTGTCACAGCAACAGGTGGAACTACGGACAGCAAGTGGAACCTCCCCAAAAATTCTTCTTCTTTTTTTTACAGAAGAGAATCATCGAGGTATTTATAGATGAAAAATACCGTGTCGGGTCCGTGTGGAAAGCGCGATGATTTCTTTATCTCAATATGATTTTCAAACTCTGCGCTATCTCCTTATCTGATTTTTTTACGATCATCCCCATCTCAAAAATCAAACTCAAAAATTAAATCGCACAATCCCGCGTCCATCCAGCGTCGTCTGACATCTCTTCTCGTTCCGATGCTTCCTTGTTTTCGGACATCCCGGTCTGAACAACAGGGGCGGTGACAAGCAGCTCCAGGAGCTTGGAAACGGAGGTGACGGCTGGGCGAAGACAGCTGGGCAAATGGTGGCTCGTGGTGGACACGGCTCGCTGGCGAAGGCGGGCACGCGGCTGGGGAAGGGCGGAGATGGACACGCGGAGCAGGGGACACGGCTCGCGGCAGAGGCGGCGTCGGCGGACAGCACTGCGGACACGGCTCGCGGACGGCTGGACCGTGGCTGGGGCGAAGAGTGGCTTCGGACGGTGGCTGCAGTGGCTCGCGGCGTGGCCGTGGAGCAGACGGCGTGCGGCTCCGGCTGGGCACCGCTGGGCAGCGGGTGGAGCGAAGGGGCGAAGGCGTTCGGCGGTGACGGCTCACGGCTTCGGCTGGGCAGCAATGGAGGGGCGTTGCGGGTTGACGGAGCTGCGTGCGGACACGGCGGCATGGCTCACGGATGGTGGCGGAGAGCGGCTGCAGGTGGCGAGCTCGGGCGGACGGTGTGGCGAGCGGCGAGCTCGGGCGAACACGCGGACGGCGAAGGCGGACGGCATGGCCGTGGGCGGCGGCAGCAGGTTCCGGCCATTTTTCCGGCCGAACGGGAGCTCTCCGGCCGAAGGAAAGGTTGGCGGCGGCTTTGGCAGTGCCGGGGGAAGCTCTCCGGCGAGTTTCGGCGCGATCGGAGCACGATGGTCCATGGCTCTGCCCGTGGACCGGCAGCAATGGCTACCATGGACCGGCAGCAATGGCTGCCGTGGACCGGCAGGTCGTGCGGTGGACCATTGAGCCGGTCCACCGTGAGCCATTAAAATTTTGAGGCAATGCTCCAAAAATCGTGTGGCTCTGAAATCCGTGCTAAAATCTTCTAAAATCCATTTCGGGTCCGTTCGAAGTCCGAATTACATTCGGTTTGCGTCGTTGGACTCCTAAAATCAAGATCTACACGTTTATGGAGTCAATTCCTGCAAAGTATCACAAAAAGTATCGATTTTAATCAAATAAAGTTGGGTTAATTTTCATTATTCTAATGTCTAACACACCCCCCAACTTAAACTTTGCTCGTCCTCGAGTAAAGGAAATGGATGAGTCTTGTGTACTAAGATGGTCCATGAAATGAAAATTATCGTACTAACCCTAAAATCAAAGGATACATAGTTAGACTATTAAAAAGGTACTTCATTGGATTACCAATTCCACCCATTTAGTAGTAGAATAAAGTCCATAGAAGTTTTAAGAGTTTTTTTTTTCCCCAACTTTCTATCTCACTATCTAAATCTTCCAACTTAGTTTGGTTTTGGTGCAATATTTATTTAGTCCCCACTTTTTCTTCTTTTTCTTCCTTTCTTTTTTTTTTTTCTTTTTTTTTTTTTTTTTTTTTTTTTTTTTAATGTAAAGTCAGTGCAATGTCCTGACACCTTGCTTTCTAATTAATCCTTGTAGCGAGCTTTAAGCCAATGACTCCCAAACCAGTTGGCTTTAGGGCATTAGGTGTAAAACACCTCTCGGGCTTACTGACTCGAGTTAAAAAGACTAAGTCAAGACTAACTCTACGAAAAATTTCGTTACATCCCCACCTTTTAACACGAACAACAATGCTTACTTAGGCAAAGGGACCCGGTTACTCAGTGAGAGATGCTAAAAATCTTTATTAACCTCAAAAAAATTTTTAACTGGGAACTTTTTATAATGCCTATACCAAAATAAGTAAGATTCATTATTAAGATCAATAGGCCGAAGGGTCTGGAATTACTCTTCTAAAATTTTCTGAACTACACTCTACCACTTATAGGGTTTTCTTGATAAATCATCCCTCAGTATCTCTAAAATTTTCTAAACCATTAATCACTCCTCATTTAGTGAGCTTGATTTTTTTCAATTTGAGACAAATTTTTGTACACAAAACTGATTAAAATTTTACTCGAGGATTTGATTTAATTAATTAGATTACCTCACCCCCCAACTTAATTTCCATTGTCCCCAATGGAAGAGAATATTAATAACGAAATGGCATGGAAAGATACAACCTGGTAGGGTATGGAATTGGACGTCCTTCTATCACCATGTTCCCACAATCTTCTTTTATTACTCCATTTATTCTAAAAACAAAGAACTATAAATTAAAATCTTAAAGCAAAAACTAAAGAAAGAGCTGGGCTGCCTCCCAGGAGCGCTAAGTTTATAGTCTTCAGCCAGACTAAGTTGATCTTTACAGCAAGACTGGGTGTTCAAGATCAAGAGTTTCAACAACTTCTCCATCGCTGATTCCTTCAATATACGGTTTCAAACGCTGGCCATTCACCTTAAAAACATTCCCTTGTTTAGGATCCTTAAGTTCAACAGCTCCATGGGAAAATACTTGAGTTACTACAAAAGGTCCATCCCATCGTCAGCGGAGTTTTCCGAGAAAAAGCCGTAACCTAGAGTTGTAGAGCCACACTTTTTGATTAGGCTCAAATGATTTTCTATTAATGAATTTGTCATGATAAGCCTTTGTTCGAGCCTTGTAAATTTTCGAACTCTCATACGCCTCATTTCGTAACTCTTCCAACTCACTTAACTGAAGTTTTCTATGGGAACTTGCATTCTTCATGTCAAAATTAAATTGCTTTATAGCCCAAAATGCACGGTGTTCCAATTCAACAGGTAAGTGACAATCCTTACCAAACACTAACCGGTATGGAGACATTCCTAGAGGGGTCTTGAAAGCAGTTCGGTAAGCCCATAAAGCATCATCCAAACGTTCTGACCAATCTTTCCTATCGGGTCTTACCGTTTTCTCAAGAATGTGCTTGATCTCTCTATTCGAAACTTCAACCTGACCACTAGTCTGAAGATGATATGGTGTGGCTACTTTATGGATAATTCCATACTTTTTCATCAATGCGTCAAAGTGTCTATTTGTAAAATGCGCACCCCCATCGCTAATAATGGCCCTTGGGCACCCAAACCGACTAAAGATATTATGCTGAATGAACTTGATTACAACTTTGTGATCATTAGTTCAAGTTGCCACGCTTCAATCCATTTCGAAACATAATCCACTGCTACCAAAATGTACTCAAATCCAAAGGAAAGAGAAAATGGTCCCATAAAGTCAATACCCCAAACATCAAAAATTTCAACAACTAAAATGGGGTTTAGGGGCATCATATCTTTTCGTGAAATATTCCCCCTTTGTTGACACTTGAGACAATTACAGCCAAATTCATGTGCATCTTTAAAGAGAGTTGGCCAATAAAATCCACTTTGCAGCACCTTTGCTGCAGTTTTTCTCCCACTAAAGTGTCCCCCACATGCAAGAGAATGACAAAAATTGAGTATACTCTTGAATTCACTCTCAGGGACACATCGCCTTATCACTTGATCTGAACAGTGTTTAAACAATTCAGGTTCCTCCCAAAAGTAATATTTGATTTGCGAAAAGAACCTATCTTTTTCTTGTTGTGACCAGTATGGAGGAACTTGCCCTGTTACCAGATAATTCACAATATGGGCAAACCAGGGGAGATTACTGGTAGAAAAAATTGAGAATAGCTGCTCATCAGGAAACCTATCTCCAATAATTTCCTTGTTGTATTCTACTAAGATCCTAGAAATGTGATCTGTTACCATATTTTCGGAACCTTTCTTATCCAAAATTTCTAAGTCAAATTCCTGTAACAAAAGGATCCATCGAATCAGTCTAGGCTTTGTATCCTTTTTGGATAGCAGATGTCTTAATGTAGCATGATCAGAGTAAACTAGGACCTTAGACCCTAATAAATATGATCAAAATTTTTCTAGGACGAATACAACTGCTAGTAACTTTTTCAGTAGTGGTATAGTTCATTTGTGCATCTGAAAGAATTTTACTAGCATAGTAAATTACATGGGGTTCCCTATTGAGCTTCTGTCCTAAAACAGCTCCTACAGCATAATCAAAAGCATCACACATGATTTCAAATGGCAGACTCCAATCTGGAGGCTTGATGATAGGTGCAGTGGTCAAAGCAGTTCGAAGAATGTCAAAAGCGGTCAAACATTCTTTACTAAAATCAAAGGACTTGTCTTTGGCAAGTAAATCACACAATGGTCGAGAGATTTTGCTGAAATCCTTGATGAATCGTCTATAAAAACCAGCATGGCCAAGGAAGGATCGTACTTGTCTAACCGAGGTCGGGGGATGCAATTTCGAGATTAATTCAACCTTAGCCTTGTCAACCTCAATCCCTCGCTCAGAAACAATGTGTCCGAGTACAATTCCCTCACGAACCATAAAATGGCTCTTCTCCCAACTTAAAACTAAGTTGGTTTCAATACAGCGTTTCAATACCTTAGCCAAATTATGGAGACAGTCCTCGAATGAAGATCCAAAGACAGAAAAATTATCTATAAACACTTCAAGGAAATGACCAACCATATCGGAGAATAAGGCCAACATACATCGTTGAAAGGTGGCTGGTGCATTACAGAGACCAAAAGGCATACGCCTGAATGCAAACGTTCCAAAAAGGCAAGTAAAGGTGGTCTTTTCTTGGTCTGCAGGAAATACTGGAACCTGGTTGTATCCTGAATATCCATCCAGAAAACAAAAGAAACTCTGCCCTGCTAGTCGTTCTAGAATTTGATCAATAAAAGGCAGAGGGAAATGATCTTTCCTAGTAACAGCATTCAGTTTCCGGTAATCTATACACACTCCATACTCTTGTGGTTGCTCGGGTAGAAATTGACTCGCCCTTTTCATTTTGAATGACAGTAATTCCTGACTTTTTAGGTACTACCTGAGTTGGACTGACCCATTGCCTATCCGAAATTGGGTAAATAATGCCGGCATCCAACCATTTAACCACTTCTTTTTTAACAATTTCCCGCATGTTTGGATTTAGCCTCCGTTGCATGTCCCTATGTGGTTTAGCTTCTGCTTCGCAGCGAATGTGGTGCATGCAAACAGAAGGGTCAATTCCCTTAAGATCAGCTATTGTCCATCCTATTGCCTCTTTATGTTCCCTGAGTACATCCATCAATTTTTGTTCCTGATCAGAGGTCAAAGTATATGCAATGATTACCGGAAGGGTATCATTGGATCCAAGAAAAGAATACTTTAACTTGTCAGGAAGAGGCTTCAATTCCAGATTGGGTGGTGCTTCTAAGGATGGCACAAAAGGGCTTGATTGAGTCGGTAATGATTCATATTTTACAGTCCAAGGAAGAATGGTGCTAAACTTGGGTGGCTCTAACAAAGCATTCACTTCATTTGCATATTCATCAACATCAAAATCGTCAGTTCCAAAATGAGTCAAACATGCTTGCAAGGGATCCGAATCAAGCAACACAGGAATATTCCTATTTACTACTTCTATCATGTTTACTTTGTTATGATCATAAGAGGGTGGTCCTTGGCATGCATTAAAAATATTCAACCGCATTTTCTTATTCCCAAAAGAGACATCCATAACCCCTGTTCTGCAATTTATGCAAGCATTAGCGGTAGCTAGAAAAGGTCTTCCAAGAATGATAGGTATCTGACTAGGGTTACCGCTAGATTCCATGTCCAAAACAAGAAAATCAACCGGGAAGTAGAACTCATCTACTTTTACCAACACATCCTCGAGCATTCCACGGGGTGCCTTGACGGATCGATCAGCTAACTGTAAGGTCACCGTCGTGGGTTTTAATTCTCCGAATTTAAACAGATCATACATTGATCCTGGGAGAAGGTTTACACTCGCACCTAAATCTAACAAGGCTTTCTTAATTGTAAGGTCCACTATGACACAAGAGATAATTGGGGTACCTGGGTCTTTGAGTTTGGGTGGAGCTATTTGCTGAAAAACTCAGCTGGCTTGCTCAATTAAGAGGATTTTCTTAGGGATATGTGCCTTAGATTTCCGTTTTTGAGTGCACAAATCCTTAAGAAATTTGGCATAAGCCGGTACTTGCTTGATGGCATCGAGGAGAGGTAAATTGATTTGGACTTGCTTGAATAATTCAAGTATCTCATTCATTTTCAAATTTTTCTTATCTAATGGTAAAGGTGACTCCAAAGTACTAGGGAATGGAGCCTTAGGTACAGGTACTTGACCAATGGATTCCTTCTCCTCTTCATTCTTTTTCTCTGGCTTAGCCACCTCTACTTCTTGGGTCAGGTCAGGTTGATCTAATGTTTTTCCACTTCTTAAGGTGATAACAGATTTAGCATGTTCAGGAAAATTTTCAGGTCCAGTGGAACTCTCAGCCATGTATTGACCCTTGGGATTGATAATGGGCTGGCTAGGCAACTTACCTTCTCTCCGATTGAAAGCTGTAGCTAGCTGACCTATCTGAGTCTCTAGCTTGGCAATGGATTGGGTATTGGAGTGAAGGATTTGGGTATTCATGTTCAGCCCCTCCTTCAAAGTTTGAAGGATTTTCTCTTGAAAGGAAGGATCAAGATTGCTTGGCGGAGGTTGTGGAGGCTGTGGGGCATTTTGATATTGTGGAAATGGCATGCTTTGAAATTTGGTCTCCTGATAGTTGGGCCTAACGGAAGAATTGATTCCGGGTTGGGGTTTCCAAGAAAAATTCGGGTGATTGCGCCAGCCGGGATTTTATGTGTTCGAATAAGGATCGTTTCCTGGTCTAGGAGCCATTCGGGTTTGAGCTTGATGAGCTTGCTCTTGAAGAAGCTCAGGAAATTAGTAAGCTGATGGACAATCACCTAAGGTGTGGGGGGAACTTGAGCAGATAATACAGACTTCATGAGTAGGATGAGATGAGGAGGAATTATTTCTAGCTTGCAAAAGTTGGTCGAGCTTCTGAGATAGCTCATCAACCTTGCTGTAGATGTCTACAGCATGACCAACTTCATACATACCTCCTCTCTTGGGTTCTACAGGTCCTGTGGGAGGATCTCTACGGGCAGCTGACATATGATGTAGAGAATTTTCACTTTAAGTTTCAAACAACTGCCATGCCTCATGTTCATTTTTAAGCATGAACGTTCCTCCACATGAGGCATCCACCATTTGCCGGTGCCTTTCTGACAAACTGTCATAGAAGCACTGGACTAATTGCCATTTGGGTATGGCATGGTGTGGGCATTTTCTAATTAGCTCTTTCAATCTCTCCCAGGTTTCATGAAACATTTCTCCATCTAATTAGGAAAAACTAGTAATAGCTTTTCTAATTTGATTCGTCTTTCCTATGAGAAAATATTTCTTAAGGAACTCCCTCTGAAGTTGATCCCAAGTTGAAATTGTCACAGTGTCTAGGGAATTCAACCAATATTTGGCTTTATCTTTCAGGGAAAAAGGGAATAACCTAAGCCTTAAAGCATCGTCGGAGAAATTTTGGATCTTAACAGTGGAACAGATTTCTAGAAATTCATCTAGATGTTTATATGGGTCTTCAGTCGCAAGTCCGTAAAAAGAGGGTAACATCTAAATCACACTGGACTTGATTTCGTACTGGATGGCATCTATAGGGGGTACTTGGATACAAGGTGAATAAATGTATTTTGAAGGAGTGAAGTACTCCTTCAGCGGAGGGCCAATTCCTTGATTAGGATCCATAGTACCTGGGCTGGTTGCTCTACTGGAGCCTTCGATTTTCGGATCTAGGGATATATGTTTAGGTTCTCGAAGTCGGCGCCTAGAATATACTAACATACACCCTCCCTCCTAAAGCAAACAGCAATCAAAGATTTTTTAATTAATTTTTTTTAATTTTTAATTGAAAAATGGAAGAATGAGAAGAGGTCTAAAGGAGAAGTTTCTAAGAGAGTCCTAAACTAGAGAGAAGAAAGTTAATTTTTTTTTTTTTTTTTTTTTTTTTCAATCAAACAAGTGAAACAGATCAAAATCACTATCCTAGGGTTAACCTGGATCTAGACAGCTCCTAACTGATCCAAGGTTACCTTCGAGCACTCCAAACCCAAGATCAATTAACTGACTTGGCCAGGTAAGTGTAAGGTTGGTGAAGGTTCCCTTATCGCTTGCCTTGGACACCAATTAAAAATTGGCCAGGTAAGCAGAACCAACTCACTTCCATTCGGGCTCTAATCCCTGAACCACTTTCCTTAGACACCAAGGAATTAAATGATCTGAACCCGGTCCAACTCTAGGGTTTCCTTGTCCTAATGAGCTCGAAATCCTTAGGGTTGACGTCTAATTAATTTTAAAATTAAAGGCTTGGGTCAATGCAGATGCTGGATTGATGATTTGTGGGCTAAGGAAGGGTATTGATCTCCCCACCTTATCTGATTAATGGGTTGTGCCCTTAAGATATATTATGGAATTATGAAATGCAACAGCTAAGGTGTCCAAAAAGTTATAAACAAACAAAATTAAACTTAATTTTTTTTTAATTTTGATGATTAAGTATCTGATCCTATAAATTATGAAATGTCTGGGTAATATTTTTTTGGTTTTGCAAAAAAAATAAATTTACCTAAGTGAATCTAAAAAAATTTTTGTGTTCAACCTTTTTGTACCCTAGGACAACCATTCAACATAACCTCCCAGTTATGCCAGGGCAACCTTATGTCAGGGCACTCAAGATTGAAAATTGAATTTTTTTTAAAAAATTTGAATGTAAAATTTTGAAAATTGAAATTTTTTTTGGATTTTTAGATTGATTATATTTTTTTTTTTTCAGAATAATGCCGAAAGTCCCCGGCAACGGCGCCAAAAATCTGGTGCGTGTCGCAATGCACCGATTTAGAACCTTAATTCCACTACTCTATAGGGTAGAATAGCGGGAGTAAGGGTCGATCCCACAGAGACTTTGGGGTTATCTTGAAAAAGGATTTTTTTTTTGATTTAAAATAAACTAAAACTAATGCAAAAAAAATAGATGCAAATAATAAATTTGTGAAAATAATTCAGATATGACCTATCTCAAGAGTACGGCCCGTACCCGTGGATCACGGCCCGTCCCTTAGGTATAGGTCAGTCAAAATTAATTCACTTCGACTTACCTTAGACGCTAATCCAACATGACTCCAGCATTACTAAAATAAAAATAAACAAACATGGATTAATATAAAGCAAATAAATATTTATTCCATAAAAGATTGGGGTACAAAGAAAATAAAAGAAAAGTAAGGGAACAAGGGTCCCTTTCTCCCTTTTTATCCGACTCTGACTCTCTGTCACAGTAACAGGTGGAACTACGGACAGCAAGTGGAACCTCCCCAAAAATTCTTCATTTTTTTTTTTACAGAAGAGAATCACCGAGGTATTTATAGATGAAAAATACAGTGTCGGGTCCGTGTGGAAAGCGCGGTGATTTCTTTATCTCAATCTGATTTTCAAACTCTGCGCTATCTCCTTATCTGATTTTTTTAAGATCATCCCCATCTCAAAAATCAAACTCAAAAATTCTATCGCACAATCCCGCGTCCATCCAGCATCGTCCGACATCTCTTCTCGTTCCGATGCTTCCTTGTTTTCGGACATCCGGGTCTGAACAACAGGGGCGGTGACAAGCAGCTCCAGGAGCTTGGAAACGGAGGTGACGGCTGGGCGAAGGCAACTGGGCAAACGATGGCTTGCGGCGGACAAGGCTTGCTGGCGAAAGCGGGCACGCGGCTGGGGAAGGGTGGAGATGGACACGCGGCGCAGGGGACACGGCTCGCGACAAAGGCGGCATCGGCGGACAGCACTACGGACACGGCTCGCGGACGGCTGGACCGTGGCTGGGGCGGAGAGTGGCTTCGGACGGTGGCTGTAGTGGCTCGCGGCGTGGCCGTGGAGCGGACGGCGTGCGGCTCCGGCTGGGCACGACTAGGCAACGGGTGGAGCGAAGGGGCAGAGGCGTTCGGCGGTGACGGCTCACGGCTTCGGCTGGGCAGCGGTGGAGGGGCGTTGCGGGTTGACGGAGCTGCGTGCGGACACGGCGGCATGGCTCACGGACGGCGGCGAAGAGCGGCTGCAGGCGGCGAGCTCGGGCGGACGGTGTGGCGGGCGGCGAGCTCGGGCGGACACGCGGACGGCGGAGGCGGACACGCGGACGGCATGGCCGTGGGCGGAGGGCGGCGGCAGTAGGTTCCGGCCATTTTTCCGGCCGAACGGGAGCTCTCCGACCGAAGGGAAGGTTGGCGGCGGCTTTGGCGGTGCCGGGGGAAGCTCTCCGGTGAGTTTCGGCGCGATCGGAGCACGGTGGTCCACGGCTCTGCCCGTGGACCGGCAGCAATGGCTGCCGTGGACCGGCAGGTCGTGCGGTGGACCATTGAGCCGGTCCACCGTGAGCCATTAAAATTTTGAGGCAATGCTCCAAAAACTGTGTGGCTCTGAAATCCGTGCTAAAATCTTCTAAAATCCATTTCGGGTCCGTTCGAAGTCCGAATTACATTCCGTTTGCGTCGTTGGACTCCTAAAATCAAGATCTACACGTTTATGAAGTCAATTCCTGCAAAGTATCACAAAAAGTATCAATTTTAATCAAATAAAGTTGGATTAATTTTCATTATTCTAATGTCTAACAATCACCTCCTCGACCAGCCAGTTTTGTAGCTAGTGAGGCTAGGGTGCATGCTGGATAATGGGCAACAAGTCATATTCCTCACAGGGCTCCAGTATATACAGCACATCATCCCTCCCCACCATCTAGTAGACCCGGAGACAGGAAAAGGAAAGGCAGTTGTACCTTCATCGGAGCACTCAGTCCACTCAGATTCAAATACCAGAGACAGTGATGATAGTGCTTCAGATAATGAAGGATCTAGTGATCAGGGAGGGGCAGGAGGACAGGAGTCGTAGCCACCTATTCATATTCGATTCAGTAGGGAGTCGCAGTTTAGCCATGCCACGCAGGATACAGATCATGGATTGCCATCTGATAGATCCCGTGGTGATACGATTCCATATAGACGACGAGCTCCGCGTGGTTGTTCGGGACACGATACAGCTGCAGCTCTTGCACGTAGAGTAGGATCCATGGATATATCTGGATCATCCTCATATTCAGGATCCTCTTATCCGCAGCTACCGGCAACTTCTGGTCCATATGATCCATATGGTATATTTGAGACGTCAGCATCCAATGATTATTATCCCATGCAGTCCGAAGCATCTTATGAATCTGATTTTGCTGCTAGTATATTTGGATGGGCCCTTGCACTACCATATCATCAATCTCTGGACAGCTCTCATAGTCGGGACATCAGAGAAAGATCTGCGATTAGTTATGATCCATCACGTATACCTCCTAGGATGAGCTTAGAGGAGTATCATGCTGCCTGGCAGGAGGGACATGCCGAATTTCCTACAGAGTACATACATGATTCCTATATTTATGGACATCGTCACTCTACCCGATTCTAGACATTGGTATGTAATTATATATTTATGCTACATTTCACTTTCATTAATTGCTGATAATCTTAGTTTAATTATCATTTTTTATTTTATTTCAATTGAAAATAGTCCTAAATATTAGTATTTAGTCCTAAACCCTAAACCGGTATGCCACCCTAAATCCTAAACCCTAAATACTAAATTCTCCCTAAACACTAAATTCTCCGTAAATCCTAAACCCTAAACCCTTAAAAAATAAAATAAAAATCTTAAAATTACAAAAAACATCAAAAAAATCAAAAAAAATTGGTTGTACCGGTTTGAATAAACATACAATGTCAGCACGGTACGATACCGTACCGGTACCGGCTGGCCACCGGTACGGCTCCCAGTACCGGTACCGGGAACCTTGCTCTGGCCTGAATAACGAAGGCGAAGGTCAGCTCCTTCTGAAAGTCGGTGATCTGTCGGTTCGGCCTCCCGCGTACTATCATCACTAATAACGGGAGGCAGTTCGACAACCAGGCCTTCGAGGAGTTTTGCGCCGACCTCGGCATCCGCCATCATTTCACTTTAGTAGCTCATCCTCAAACTAACGGGGAGGCCGAGGTGACCAACCGAACCATCCTGCAAGGACTCCGCACAAGGCTGGATTGAGCCAAGAATTGGTGGGCCGAAGAACTGCCTAGCATGTTGTGGGCCTACCACACTACACCCCACATGGCTACCGGCAAGACGCCTTTCAACCTCGTCTTCGGCACTAAAGCCATGATCCCGGTAGAGCTCGGAATACCCATGCTATGGACAGAGCAGTATGATGAAGCTGCCAATCCAACCCGCCTCCTTAACCTAGATTTGTTGGATGAGACGAGAGACAAAGTCCGACTCCGAATGGTAGCCTATCAGTAACAAGTAGCGCGCTATTACAACTCCCGCGTGAGGCCTAAGGTGTTCCGCCCAGGCAACCTCGTCCTCCAACAGGCGGAAGCATCCCAACCAGGGAAATGCGGGAAGCTCTCCCCAAACTGGAAGGGACCCTACAAGGTGGTCGAGGCCCTACCATGTAAAGCGTACTACCTTGTCGGTCTCGACGGCGCTCGATTCACACGTACCTGGAATGCAAGCAATTTGAGAATATACTACCAGTGATGTAAGACTTCTCGATCATTAAAGTTTCTTTTTGATGCAACTTTATCTTTCACTTGTTTAGGAACATATCCGTCTGACTCCAAGTCCGGCAGACCAAGCCGGGAAACTTACGAAGCCCCGCACTTCAAGCCGAAAAACTTACGAAGCCCCGCACTTTCAAGCAAGAAAACTTACGAAATCCCGTACTTTTAAGCCGGGAAACTTACGAAGCCCCGCACTTTCAAGCCGAGAAACTTACGAAGCCCCGTACTTTCAAGTCGAGAAACTTACGAAGCCCCGTACTTTCAAGCCGAAAAACTTACGAAGCCTAGCACTTCAAGCCGGAAAACTTACGAAGCCCCGCACTTTCAAGCCAGGAAACTTACGAAGCCCCGCGTCTGCCGCCATACTCACAGTCCGGAGATATCTGCCGGGAAGCCCTAGAAATTTCGCCATCTATCGCTTGACTCACAGTTCGGTACTTTCAAGCCGAAAAACTTACGAAGCCCCGCATCTACCACCGTACTCACAGTCCGGAGATGTCTACTGGGAAGCCCCAAAAATCTCGTCATCTACCACTTGACTCACAGTTCAGCACTTTCAAGCTGGGAAACTTACGAAGCCCCGCATCTACCGCCGTACTCACAGTCCGGAGATATCTGCCAAGAAGCCCCAGAAATCCCGCCATCTACCACTTGACTCAGTTCGGCACCCTCAAGCTGGGAAACTTATGAAGCTCCATATTTGCTGCCTCACTCACAGTCCGAAGATGCCAGCCGGGAAACTTCAAAGATCCCACCATCTACCGGCTGACTCATAGCTTGGCAAGGCAAGAAAGATTCAAAAGGCCCACATCATGACCTACATGATTTTGACGTCGAAAGAAGGGGAGCGGAATGCTCTCAAAAGATCCTCATGCTGATCCTAAGGCTTCGAAGCCAACCCAAAACGACTAAAGCCGGGGAGAGGCACATATGCAAAAGTTGGAGGAAAAAAGAAAGACCACACTAAGTTCGTGGATCGAGATGGCCTTTCCCCTTATACATTTTGAAGAATGTTCTATAAAGCACCCAAAAAAAGGAAGAGATAGAGACAGCAATTATGAAAGAAAAATATTTGCATTGCTCAGTTCTTTTTACAACTTATGAAGGCTCCTGACAGGCCAAGAGACCTTCCAAAAGTTCTAAGTACAAAAATGCTAAAAGAAGAACAAAAAATGGAAGGCCTACTCTGCTGCCGGCTCATTTCCTAGCTGGCGAGTGACTTCAGTTAGAGAAGGGGCATCCTGGGTAGCCTCGAGCCTGACCTCATCCTCGACCCCAAGCTCAGCCTCGACTTTGGCCGCTTCTGCCTCCAGCTCAAACTCCACCACAGCAGTAGCCATACCCAGCTGCCCGAGGAACGGGAGAGAAGGCCAGATCTCGTCTAATCCCTTCAGCACGTAGAAGCGGAAGGCTTTGCCTTTGAAATCTCTGAACCCTTGATAGTAGGAGTCCAGCACAGCCTCGACGACCTCATCCTTGAAGGCCTGAGATGCCATGAACTTGGGGATGGCATCAGCAATTTCTTTCTTGGCCATCTCCATTAGTGCAACAGCAGTCATGGCCTTCTCCACCGTTGCCACGACCCGCGCAGCCTCATCTTCTAGCTACGCCTGAAGGGTCTACACCCTACCCTCCAGGCAAGAAATCTCCAACTTGGAGGTTGCCAACTCCATGGCCCTGAGAGAACACTCCCCCTCCTTCCCTTCAGGGCCTCCCCAAGTTTAGCAGACCTCCCTTCCAGCTCCGCCACTCTCGTCTGGGTGCCGGACAACTGGGCCTCCAATTCTTGCGCCCGGGTGGACAAGCTCCGGGCCTCATCCCTCTCTCGACGGAGGCATTCCTCGCGCCTCAACAGCACCCGACAGGAGTCCTGCAGGAGCTGGACGTCGGCCGCCACCTGCACAAAGACTACAATCAACACCTCTTATCGAAGTGAAAGGAAAGGAAAGCAGCCCAAGAATCCACTCACCGACATCAGTTGAGGAAACACACATCAGTTGAGGAAACACCCCGGTGGCGACCTCCACCGGCGGCCTCCCGACCTTGCCTCACCGGTCTATCGACTGGACCAGGGAATTGATGATCCCCTCCGCCAACACCCCATCTTGGGTTATTCCGGTGTCTCGAGGAAGGATGATGGTGAGCTTCTTAACCATCTCGCTCGATGGCGCGGGTGGTTAGGAGGCATCCGGCTGGGTCGTCGACAACGGCGCAGCACCAGCCGAGCGACCGCTGATGGTTTCGGCTCCAAGCGGCGGAGTCAACCTGTCAGCGGTGGCAGGTGCCGCCACCTCCACCTCCGGTTGAGGTGGGACTGCAATGCGTGAGGGGGCCACCGGAGTCGATGGTGAGGCCTCTTCGGGCATTGGGCCCCTGACTCAGGAGCAGCCGGCATGTCAACCGGCCTCCCCCTCTCTGGTTCTTCCTGGGTTTTCTTCCCGAGCTCTCTTCCAGCCTCGTGGTTGCGGCCCTCTTCTTGGACATCCCCAAAAGCTCATCGAAGCTGAACCTCATGCCTATGAGACGAAGCGAATTGGTCAACCACACCTCAGAGCTAGGCCCACCGTTGAAGAAGAAAAAGGGCCCTACATCAAGCCTTACCCTGTGGCTGGGCCTAGCTGACTCTAGCATCGACGAGATTTCGCTCGGTCAACAAATCCCGAAGGACTGGAACCTCGAAGTGAACAAGCCGATCGAATATCTCCTTATCGGCCGACTCGACTATAGATTATCGATTGGGGAGGTATCCGAATCACTCCAGACCCAATCCACCCCCTCGATCGAGGCAAACAAAAATCTGCTATTCCATCCCTTGATGGAAGTGGGTAGATCAAACTTGAGACCCCCCTTTCGGGGGGACACAAACCACCACCCGCTATCAATCGAGTGACGCTTCAGGGTGAACAAGGCCCTGAAGAGAGAGAAACGGGCGACGATCTCGTTGAAGCTGCAAAGGATGATAAAACAAAAAATGGTCCGAACTATATTAGGGGCAAGCTGAGCCAAGACCAGGCAATAGTGACCCAGAAAAGAAAGAAAAAAGACATGGAAAGGGTGACAGACCTCCGAAAAAGAAGTCTTCGTATAAAGCTATATGGCCCGGGCCACCAGAAGTGACTCGTTCCTTCGGTCCGGGGACGAAGAGTTGAATGGAGTCAGGGACCTCGAACGATCTCCGGACACGGAGGAGATCCTCGCCGGTCATCACCGAAGCAACGCCGACCGGATCGCCAGACACCCTTATAGAAGGAGCAGGCGGAGGGGAAGCCACAAGAGGAGCAAGCGGAGGATAAGTCTCTTTCAAATATCCCGGAGCCCCCGTCACCTCGTACCTGTCGAGAGTATGCGCCATATCTCGCCCCAGACCAGCCAGAGGGTGCCACGTGTCTGGATCTGTTGGAAGTGGCGCTTCGATTTGGAGGCAACTTCTTCGGGCCCGATGCGGCAATTATGGCCCCTTTGAAAAGGGGTGATGTAGCGTACCTTATTGGTGCGGAAGCACGATCTCCAAAGCATCAGTGCACAAGGCATTGATGGCACGGGAGACGCCCCTCCACATCAGCATGGTCATTGCTCCCATCGCCCAATGCGCCATTGTCCTTGGGGCTCGAGAGTGGGGGGCATCTGATGTGGCACTTTCGTTGACATGGAGTTCCTGCTGATGGCCACAATGGCAAGGGACTCGCCACCTGGATACGGTGGCCTAGTGAAGAGCCAAGGCAAGCCCTCCTGCTGAGGTCAGCTCCTAGCCGGAATCGTGCTCATTGGGCGAGCCCCCCCGCTTGAGGCCAACTCCCGGTCAGGGTCGTGCTCATGCTGCCAAGACGAGCCCTCCTATCGAGGTCAACTCCCAACCAAGATCGTGATCATTGGGCAAGCCCCCCACCTGAGGCCAGCTCCTGACCGAGGTCGTGCTCATGCTACCAAGGCGAGACCTCCTACCAAGGTCATCTTCCAGCCGAGGTCGTGCTCATTGGACGAGCCCCCCCACCTGAGGCCAGCTCCCGGTCGAGGTCGTGCTCATGCTGCCTAGGCGAGCCCTCCTGCCGAGGCCAACTTCTAGCCAAGGTCGTGCTCATTGAGCAAGTCCCCAGCCTAAGGCCAGCTCCCGACCGAGTCATGCTCATGCTGCCCAAGCGAGCCTACCTGCCGAGGTCAGCTCCCAACCGGGATCGTGCTAATTGGACGAGCCCCTCGCCTAAGGCTAGCTCCCGACCGAGGTCGTGCTCATACTACCCATGCGAGCCCTCCTGCTGAGGTCAGCTCCCAGCCAGGATCATGCTCGTTGGACAAGCCCCCCGCCTAAGGCCAGCTCCCGACCGGGATCGTGCTCACGCTGCCCAGGCGAGCCCTCCTGCTGATGTCAGCTCCTAACCGGGGTCGTGCTCATTGGACAAGCCCCCCGCCTGAGGCTAGCTCCCGACCGGGGTCGTGCTCATGATGCCCAGGCGAGCCCTCCTGCCGAGGTCAGCTCCCAGCCGGGGTCGTGATATTGGACGAGCCCCCTGCCTGAGGCTAGCTCCCGGCCGGGGTCATACTCATGCTACCAAGGCGAGCCCTCCTACCGAAGTCAGCTCCCAGTCGGGGTCGTGCTCATTAGACGAGCCCCCCGCTTGAGGCCAGCTCCTGGCCGAGGTTGTGCTCATGCTGCCAAGGCGAGGCTCTCTCCCTTCTGTTTGCCTCCCGAGGGCCAAAATGTTCCCGCTGGCAGTAAAAGAAGGGTCAACGAGAATTCAAGCCATGACAAGGAGGTTGCCGATCACCTGCAACCTCCAGAGGGTGGCACACATCCTGCCATAAATTCATACTCTGCAACACACCATTCCCAAGCCCTGAGCAGCGTGCAGCTCGCCAGGTTCCGAGCCCTATAACATGCCGCCACGTCGACGATCGTGCAACCGGGAGCTTCCAACCCCGCGACACGATACCTGAACCTCCCCTGAAAGGAGTACTTCATTAAAACCCCAGGGCCCTGTGACGATCTCACGATCCCTCTAGGAATGGAAACGCCTCACCGTGGCAGAGGGCTCAAAAGCACGGTGCCCGCCCCTTTCACAAGAAGCCATACCACCAAAGGGACAGGATTTGAACCACGCCAGCGTACACCCCTAATGGAAGGATCTTCTAAGGAACAGTCCGACAAGAGGGAGGTCGTGGGCAACAATAAGCCCCTCCCAGAGAGGGCACGCGGAAAGGGACACCTGGACAAAGTCCCAGACTTGCTCTGGGCCACCCCATAAACAAAAGGTCGGAAAGAGGAAAATCAGAAGGTAAGAAAAAACAAACATGCGAGAAAGAGATAGAAGGCGAGCGAGCAAGGGACCCCAAGCAGATCCTTCCAAGCTCTCCGCTCCTATCTCCGCTTGCTCTTTTCCACCTCAATTCTACCTTTCACCTTCTACGCGAGAAAGCCCCCCAAGCTCTCCACTACAAAGATTCTATTTTCCTTGATTGTCCCATCTGACTTGATCGTCGGAGTGTTCCCGCCGGAATCTCCAACCCGGGTCTTCTCTTTTTTGCAAAGCGGCCGGACCAAGGAGACAGCCAGAAAAGGGAGGGACGAGTGTCCCACGGGAACCCGATGCACCCGTGATACATCGGAGCTACAAGCCACGGTGATCTTGGCAGCAACAACCATGATTACTCCCATGGTGAGGATCTTAAAATAATCAAGTCCAAACTCATACATAATAAGGCTGAGAGTCAAGTGATCCATATATAAAGATATATAAATTATATACTTGATTTATTTTTAATACAACCTTAATATATACATTCAATAGGTAATATTTTAGATTTTATATACATGATTCAATCATAACAGGCATCATCATTCATTTCAATTTATAGAATTCAAATTGATCAATTATTCATACTTATAGAAATCCCAACATAATTAGATCTAAATTAATCACAATAATTGCATCATTTAAAAATAATATAATCTTCATTTAAAGTTAATTAATTGATATAAAATATAAATGTTGCTTACCTCGTAGCTACTAATTCACTAGCATTCTAAGTACCCTCCTAAGGTTCTTTAAAACCTTATCCTATTTTCGGTCACCAAAGGGGCAAGAGAAATGGTACAACAAAACCTTCTAATCTACTCACATACATACCCACACATGTGAAAAGGGAAGAGGAAGAGAGAGAATGAGAGAAAGAAAGAGAATGCAGAAGAGATAGTGCAGTAAGAAAAATTTGTGAAAGAAAAAGATTGAGAGGAAAAAAGAGAGTTCGAGAGCGATTGAGAGAGCATAAGAGAAAGATGGGGAACCAAGAGAGAAAAGGAATGCAAGTAATCAGGGAAAAAGAAAAGCGACCATGACAAGCATGATTTCATCGCGCGTCCACTCCCCCTTTACTTCCCTTCTATCCTTATCCAGATACCACCTTAGGCGGTAAAAAAAAATAAGGCCTGGGTCCCACAATCTTCCCTCCTTAAAAAAATTGTCCTCAAAATTTATATAGCTTAAAATCCAGAACTTAAAAAGTAATCAAATTACAACATCTATCATGGTCAAATCCATTTCACTAATCATAAGCCTAATCATTGACTTTGCTACCATACTGAGCAAAAGATCAAGTTTTGTCGAAGTTTAATTTCTAAGATACCTTATAAACAATACAAATGTTTTCTTAGACTAAAATCATAGCTCTTAGCATGTTACTCAAGATATAATTGGTATTTTCCCACTATTTTTATATTTAATATAGATAACATGAATTTCAACAAATCTTTAAAGCCTGGTGATCATCGACACTATAAATATGACATAAAAAGTATTAAAATACACAATACTTAATAGTTATTATTTAGAATTTGATACTTTTTATGTCTTATTTTAGGTATTGCACTTAGTCCAATAATTGCAAGAATTCAATCCAATTAATGCAATTAAGATCAAACCTAAAGTAATTAAAGCATATATACAAAAGTTGGTAGTCACCATAAGCCACCATGAGCCTGTCATAAGCAGCCACAAGCCACTATAAGCCTACTACAAGTAGCCACAAGCTATCCCAAGTCAAGCACATGCCCATGCCTAAGTAGGCAGGTGATTAGGAAACCAAAATAGGCAAGAGAAGAAAACAAGGCATCAACCAAAGCAAGCAAGTCTTGGAACGCTACTCATGAAGATCTAAGGGCCACAATGCTATATGCCATATTTTTCATGGATCCACGAAGAAAAGGCAACACTCTAATCAAGAGCTCTTGAGCGTTCAAGAAAAATTCCATGGCTAAAATTTCAAAATGCCTCTTCATATGGATTCGAAGACTTATCAAGGACTACAATATCACCACAAAGGATCCAAGGGATGTGATTAATGGTGCCCCTCCTTATGAAACATTAGAAGAATCTATTTAAACCCTTATGCCACCCCTCCCAAGGGTATCAAGCCTAGCTTCCACGCCACCACTATCTTCCTTCTCCACACCTCTCTAGCCTTCAATCTTCCGTAGCCTTTAATATTTCATAATTTCCATAAACCCTAGCTAGCCTTTACATTATCCAACTTTCCTCATCACAGACCATCATCCCAACATAACCCTGCTCTACTTCTCCACTTTCCTTTCTTCTAAGCTATTGTCTGGGGTCTGTTTCAGCATGAAGATGATGACGAAGATCTACTCCATAAAAGGCTAAACCCCCACCATCTCGAAAAAATAGTGTGATTCTTGTAACATGCAGTATTTACTTTTATTGTTACATCTTTTGTACTTCTTTTCACTATGAAATAAAATTCTAATTTTATTTCTATATTTTGTCATATGCTTTTCATTTGAATCCTAATTAGAATAATCTACACTCTTGAGACAAGCCATAGTCTAAGGATACAGTTCGTACCTTTGAGATAGATTATCTTTAAGTAGGATTCCTAGGATCTTGTATGCACCTTATCTTGACTAGTTTATATTTTAGAGAGATGGGCCATGATCCAATAGGTACGGATAGTACTCTCATTTGACAGGCTATATCTTAATCGATGGTATATGGATCGATTCCATACTAAGAGAATACCTACTATTTACCAAGTATCCAGGTGAAATCTTGAGATACTTCTATAATATTCAAATCTTGTATTACTTAGTATTTTTCTTTACTTTGTTATTACTTGTTAGTTTCATTTTATTTTAAGCAATCAACCAATGTTTATTTTATCTCGCAATCTTTTACTCGAACATAACTTAGCCCACGATCATGGATACGAACATGACTCATTGCTATCTCATAGTTTTGAATTAGAGATTTATCTTTGATTACATACGATAGCAATCACTTGGTATAGTCTCGATAATTTATACACTTCTAAATAATTGATACTACTAAACTCCATAGCTGCACTCAAAGGATCAAAAATCATTAGGCACAGAAGACTTATTACTTAAATTATAATTCCTTATATTTATGAAAGTCTAGACCTATCTTCAAATATTGCTTATATTTCTTGTAATTGAGGTGTCAATGAAGATCAATTTAATGCACCATTTTAAATCAACTTGTTCATTCTATCAATCATAATACTATAATCTCTCTCAGTTACTATTTATAAATATAATTCTGGCATCCTGTTCTGATAATCTTACTTTAGTCATCACATGTTCAATACCTTTCTCATGAAGAAGCGATTCTATTCTCAATCAACATTTTTTTTTTAAACAAATTATCAACAATTCAAACCAAAATTTAGCAACTATGGAGTCACCCAATATAAGAATCATTAATGTAATTTAATCATCTATTAAGATACATGCATAGTATAAGAACTTATTTTATATAATAATAAATTAAAGGGTTTTTTTATATATATACCCTTCCAAATTTTAGAATTTACATGAATATCCTTCTAAAATTTATATTTATCCATATACCTTTTCAAAAACTAATTTTTATATGTCTACCCCCCACATAATGATATTGCTAACACCGTTAACTAAAAATATTTTTTATAAATTAAAAATTAATAAAAATTATGAAATGATAGTTTTGCCCTTGAAAATGGTTGGTAGGTTAACGGGTTTGAAAGAAAATCCTGACCGGTTTTTTCTTCTTTTCTCCTAAAACATTGTTCCTCCCTCTCCCGAATCACCGATTCCGACTTCTCTCTTCTCCACCAACGATGTCCCTCTTCTCTTCACCGGCAATTTCGTCGGTGCCGAATTCTTGGCCCCCCTAAATTTTCCATAATCTACTTAGTTAGGTAAGTTTATTTAAGGTAAACAAGTATTTGGCCCCCCTCCTTCAAATTTCTGAAATCAATCCAAAGTAATCCCAAAAAAATCGGTAACAAAATTCCAAAAAAAAATCAAAACCGAGTTAAATCAGTAAAAACTAATTTTTCAAAGAATTTTATTAAAAAAAATTGGCGAACTTACCTGGGCTGAGAGGCGCCACCGTCTCTGTCTTAGTGTCTCCTTCTCCAGTTCTCCAAAACTCGAAGTGGCGAAGGCAGCGAGCGAAGGCAGTGAGCGAAGCCCAAACCGGCAACCTAATCCCCATCCCATCGACAGTGAGTAGTGAGCCATTTGCCCATCTTCTCTCCCAACAGCCGCCATCGGCAAAGGAGACGGCCGATCCCAGCCATTGCGGCGCCACCCCACCCGCCGTCGGTGAAGGAGACAACCGACCCTAGCCGTCGCGACGCCACCCCACCCACTGGCCGTCGCTGGCTTCAAACAGTGCGTCGATGGCCAACGCCAACTCCTCTCTTCGTTGCCGCCATCACCGGCCTCGGTTCCTCCCGTGGTTCAACGCGGTGAGCCGGTGACGCACCGTGACGCCGGAGCTGACAGAGGTGCTTCCGAGTTCCGGCCGACATCCATTTCTACGACGCCGTAATTGACGCGGACACGCGATGAGTCCGTGTGTCAGTGAGTGGTTCTCTCTAGATTTTTTTTCGGGATGTGGCTGTGTGAGAAATCCTAACTCTTGATTTGATTTTGCCTAGTGATCTTTTGATGTGAGAAGAAAATGTATTGAATCAGTGTTAAATCCCCTACATGGAATGTGTAGGGAAGTGGGATATTGTACAGAGAGAATTATTGATCAGAGATGCTCATAACTTTCATCTATTCAAGGATGGAATTTGCAGTTTTGGTGATTACCGGTGACAAACTCTTTTTTCCATATGCATAGGACTGATTTTTTCATACATGTAGAAATAGCCGATGAATTTTCCCAAGTCATATTTTCATGAATCTGAATTTGTCAATCAGATCATCAATAATTCATTTGTTGGATGGCGAGGATAACTAAGTTACTTATTTTGATTTCATTCTTCTTGTAACGAGGGGGATTCCTTGCACCTTCAAAATTAGTTTTCTTTGTTAGTTGAAGTTTGAAATTCCACAATCTGCTCTCCTCGCCGATTCTTAGCACTTTTATTTATCATTATGGATATTATTTTCCTTCTAATAACCACATTGTGTTCATGAAGTACTACATGATCTGCTAATATATGATTGTCAGACAACAAAATAGAGTAGCTCCGAGTATCATGGTTCACGGTACCGTCCCGTACCACCCTGTACGGGGCATACCATACCGTACCGGCCAAGAGCCGGCACGATTCGCAACCAAAAAACGGTCCGGACACCGGACCGTTGAAAAAAATATAAAAAAAAAATTTCCATACCAAGACAGTACCGACCGGTACGAACCGCCCGATTCGGGCTCGGTTCAACCCGAGTCGGCCCAGTTCGGGTCGGTTCGGTGAGAGGGGGGAGAGTTTTTTTTTTTTTTAATTTGGCATGTCGGTACACATGTCGGTATGGTACGGTACGGACCGTACCGCTCGCTGACGGGTACGGGTCCCGGTACCGGTTCAGCAGACCTTGCCGAGTACTAAAACACTATAATTCTGCATTCATGCCATTTACTTCTATTATTCTCTCTTTGTTGTTGGTACTTTTTGCTCAATACACCAGATAATGATCATATGAATTTTTGAAATATCTTATGCTTCATTTGTAGCAATAGATTCTCTGTTGTGAATTATCATAAGCAAAACAAATCATGATACTTGTCTCTTTTCTTATGGACTCCCAGGTAGTTTGAGATGTATTTAAAAAAGTTCGATGCTTTTTAAAATATATTTATTCTTTCAAGAAAAATAGAAATCGTATTCTATTAATTTCTTTCTTACAATATATATCATTTATATTGATTTATTTTATGTACAGGCTTCTTAAAATGGAGCAGCAACTATTCAAGTTGTTGGTGAAATTTGGAGGATATTTTAAGAAGGTTAAAAATTCTACAAGAATGAAATACTACTTTAGAAGACAAAAGAGCTGGTTAGTTGATGTTGACTGCCACTGCTATAAGGACCTATATGATGATATAGTACATACCTTCACTTTGAATCTTGAAGAGTCCATAAAGATTTGGTCTGTAGTTAGACATTTATCACCTAAGTCTTGCATGATATTAGATACTGATCATAAGTTGATGAGTTTGTTTGAGTACAAGGATTCAAAAGAGTGTTTTTTATTTGTCACAAAAAAGGTCGATGATATACAACTTCCTCAATCAACATTAGATAGCCAAGACCAAATTAAAATATGGAAAAGTATTGAAACTACAACAGGACATGTTCAAGAGGATGAGCTAAGAGAGAACCAAAGGCGAAATCAAATTGAGCCTGCAGCTACTACAGACATTGTTTCCTCAATTGGTGTTACTAAAAATAATGACTATATTGGGATAAATGATGAAACTATATTTCAAGAAGAGCAAGAAATAGATTTTGAAATTTATAGTTCCGAGAGTAGTTGTCATAGTATTTATAATAGTGATTCTGATGATGACGATGATAAAAATATCATAGAGTACGAGGGAAAAACATATGAGCTAGATAATGAGAATCCTAACATGGCTGTAAGGGCAAAATATGCAATCGGGAACAATTCAAGGTAGCATTAAGTCAATATGCTATATTAAATGAATTTGCCATAAAAGTTCTCAAAAGTGAGCCAAGTAGAATGACAGTGATTTACGAAGATGAAAGTTGTAAATGGAGGCTCCATGCTTCACTACTATGTGATGGTCATACATTTCAGGTATTACAGTTGAAATATCAATCTTTTATGCTACTAAAATTGATGAAAAATGTTACATGTACTAATATGTTGCTTTATTTATATGTGCAGGTCAAAACATTGAATGATTCTCATACATGCTCATCTGTGAACAAGTGCGGCAATAAGATGGCTACACAGTTTTAGATATGTGATAAAGTGACTGGTTGGCTAAGAAAAGAGGGTGACTTATCACCTATTGAACTAAGAAGATTGTTGCAGTTCTATCATCTTGAGCTTCCATATCATAGAGTTTGGCGAGGCAAAAAGCTTGCTATGTCCTTGATTCATGGTAATTGGATTGATTCTTTTGAGAGAATGGAGGATTTCAAGGAGGAGCTTTTAAAAAGAAACCCGAGTAGTGTAGTAAAGCTAAAGGTAGATGTTGTTGGTGACATGCATTACTTCCACCGTTTCTTTATTTGTCTACGAGCTTGCAGTATGGACTTCTTAGCTGGTTGTAGGCCTTTCATAGGCCTAGATGGCTGCCACTTAAAGGAAAAGTTGAGGGGTGTAATGATGGCTGCTACAGCACTTGATGGTCATAATGGTTTGTTTCCAGTTGCCTTTGGTATAACAAAATCTGAAAATAGTGATAGTTGGACTCGGTTTTTGGAGGCACTTAAAGAATCAATTAGAACTCCAGAAGGTTTAGTACCGGTATCAGATCGACAAAAGGGACTTGAAGAAGCCGTACAACAGATATACTCTCAAGTAGAACATAGAAAATGTATGAGGCATTTGTACAAAAATTTTCAAACAAAATTTCTAGGGGACTGGCTTAAAATTAAGGTATGGGGAGCTGCAAAGGCATACAACAAAGTTGAGTATGGTGATATCATGAATCAAATTAAGGAGGCTAGCTTGGGGGCATTCAAGTATCTTAGTACTGAAAATATTGGTTTATGGAGTAGATCTCAGTTTGGCATTATGGCTAAATGTTCATAAATAACAAACAACCTTTCAGAATCATTCAATGCTTGGATTTCTAAGGCTAGACATAGACCAGTGCTTGATTTAATGGATGTTGTAAGACAAAATTATGATGAAGATGAAATCAAGAAGGAGAATGGCTGCTCACTGGAAGGGAAATTTAGTTCCTATGATAATGAAGTATATAAGAGATATCAGCCTTAAGTTAGGCGATTATAATGTTTACATAACCAGTGATTATAAAGCAGAAGTAATAGAGATTAATGGAAGACATGAAGTAATCCTCAATGAACAAAGGTGCTCTTGTCGTTTGTGGGATGTGTCAGGCATTCCTTGTGTGCATGCTGCGGCTTTTATTTGTAGTATAAGAGGTGCAAAATTAGAAAATTATATCTCGAAGTACTTTACTCTTGTAAAGTATATGGCAGCCTATGCATTAGAAATTGGGCCATTACCTGACAAGACCCAATGGATAAAAGTTGATATTGGATACAAGATTCTACCCCGTAAGCTTAGTTGTTCACCTCCAGGAAGGCCAAAAAAGAAGAGAATTAGGGATACATATGAGAATACATTAAAGAAAATACGTAAATGTAAGCGTTGTGGTAAGCTTGGGCATCATGCCAAAACTTGCAAAAATCCAATAGTAGAAGAATCTCAAGCTTTGGTATCCTCATCTTCTGCACCAAAGAAGCCTAGGAGGTAATATATAGTACTACTTTAATTTAATGATGCTTGTCATTTATCACTTATCATTGAAATATCGCAGGCCTAAAGGAAATAGTTCAAGAGAGAGAGTATCAATTACAGGAGATACACATGCAGTATTTATGGTACCAAGATGGCAAAGGAATAAAGGACGGCCCTGCAAGAAAGCTAAAAGAGTTGAAGATTCTATTGGAGAAGATAATGCCCACCCACAAGCAAGCTAAAAGAGTTGAAGATTCTGATACTTAGCTTTTTTTTCTGCTTGCATATTTGATTGCATGTTTTGCCGAAGCAATGAAGATTATGTTGGATATGGATATGATTTTTTTTATCTAGCAATTTATTTTGTTCTACAATAAACAAGATGGTATTCTTACAATAATAATGCTCTTTGACTTCCTTTCAAAATGGCTTTATATTTGATGGTCTCTTCCAAGTGTTCTTCGCTATTTTGGTTGGTTAACAGCATCCACTTGCTTATGCAGTAAATCAAAGCCATTCTTTTCTGGAAAGGCCAGGCTTATCCACTGTCAATTGTTGGTTGCTAGATCCTCTTAATCCATTCGAATCATTTCACGCTCAGATGAACCAGGCATTTTCCAATTTACACTAACAGGGGTTCATGAGATCAGGAGTTTTGGTTTTAAGGCATAGGTTTCTTCCTCGATAACCCAGCGAAAGGAGGCGACCTCTGGGAGCCCCTCCTCTCTCTGTCTGTCCTCACAGCCTCAACCTTGAGCTTCAGCAAGGACAGCGGACTGTTGGCTATGCAGCAACCCAACATTTCTTCTCCCTCCCACACGCTCCATGGTCTACCCTAGAGGGATACAACCAGTCTGACTTTTAAAGAATTGGACTCTTATGTAGGATTTCTGTTCTCAAATTGCTAATACCTAACTTAAAATCAATCCTAAGCCTAAAAAAAAAAACTACACAACTAGAACCAATATGCAAAGCTTGCTTGTCTGTCCAACTCCTGGTCAATTATCTGCCAGCTTGTCAATCAATTATCAGAAAAATCATCACAAGAAGATGTCCTAGTTAGCCAATAGCTCTCCAATATTAACTAGATCTTTTAGATAGTCTGTGGTACATTGCCACCTCTTGTCTAGGAATTATGTTATATTTTACTAAAATAGGTCTATTAACAGTAAAGAGATGATTGCCTTGGCTATACCACTAACACTATACTATAACATGTACCTGAATAACCTAAAAAATAGAAGTCTAAATAACTAAATTTATATGAAGGCAGAGCATAGACTCCATTAATTGCCCTTTCTTTTTTATTAAAAAAAAAAAAAGAATATTATGAGCATGTAGGTAGACAGTTGGCATCAGGAAGCATGCATGGAAGATGGAGGCTCAAAAGAAACCAATGGCAAGTTTGGTGGGTATATAGCAAACAGTCACGGGTATGGACCAACATGCATTCCAAACCAAGGCTAGCAGTTGGCATCAACAGGGAATAAAAATACTGAAAAAACTAGGATGAGAAATGAAATGTTTTTATAAAAAAAATTGAAAATCCTCAGAAAAGATGCAGAGGTAAAAGAGAGATCAGATAATACACTTGTACATGCTATCATGAATATGTTCCATGGAAAGTGCCATTGCTTAGCCAAGATTAGGGAAAGGAATTAGAGCTTTCAGCGATTATTGGCTCTGTGAAGGAATTGCTGCTCGTGAACCTGGAATTTTCAGTCGTAGTTCCAGAGACAATAATGCTGAAGTTTATTGGTGCCTTAAGTTCAATATCTATGCATACATATAAAAGATATTTAGCATAAAATTTGCAATGTTTGAACTTTAAATGACCACTGCTCATACTTTAATTAGCCAAGTATAACACAATGCACGAGTTCTTCTAATATGAATCATGAAACAGCACCAGAACCTACACAAACACAAAATCGCTGTCTATTTTCCTACTCCAGCCACTCAATGAGGGGAAGGTAACTCATGAGTCTGCGGTTGGCATGGGGAAGCAGCACAAGGGACAGAGGTGGCTCCGCTCCAACCACTTGCCGAGGCACGTGCGATGGAACTCATGAGAACAGGGCATCGCCGTGACCTCCACCCCAGCCTGGAAATCCTAATTGACGAAAGGAGTGGAGTGACGGCTAAGAATCCAGCACCGACAAAATCGCTGGTGAAGAGAAGAGGGACATCGTTGGTGAAGAGAGAAGTCGGAATATTGGTGATTCGGGAGAGGGGGGAACAACGTTTCAGGAGAAAAGAAGAAAAAACCGGTTAGGATTTTCTTTCAAACCCATTAACCCACCAACCATTTTCAAGGGCGAAACTATCATTTCATAATTTTTATTAAATTTTAATTTCTAAAAAATATTTTTAGTTAACGGTGTTAGCAATATCATTATGTGGGGGGTAGACATGTAAAAATTAGTTTTTGAAAAAGTACATGGATAAATATAAATTTTAGAAGGATATTCATGTAAATTCTAAAATTTAGAAGGGTGTATATATAAAAAATCCTAAATTAAACCTTGTGTTATCTTTTCTTCTTTCTCAATTATATTCCTTTTATGATGATCTAGTATTTTAAAGGGGGTGCTTGTCTATATCTTTTAATTTCATGAAATAACTTTAAATTCCTTTTAACTTATCACTAAAGTTTACTCATTAAGAAAAGATATTTTCTATATGCTCACTGATAGTCAGCTAGCAATGTTCCTTATCTAAGTTTGATTTTATATAGGCATGATAGTAATATTCTTTATCTGAATAGTTAACATCTCTTATTTCTAAACAAAATCTTCATTTCAGATGCTTAATAGTATGAGTCGCAACTTCTTCTGACTCTAGCTATTGTATCCTAGATGATCCATACATTTTGATAACTTTATGAGACAGACTCCATGTACTAACTACAATATTTACATATGATCTAACATACTATCTCTCATCTATGTCAACCTTAAATACCGGATTAAGCAACTTTAATTTCTTAGTCACTTCAATCAAAATCATCTTTGAGGATTGCTTAACTACCTCCATTTTCTCATATTATCATTACAAAAGATCAATTATACTTTTATATATAATTGAATTTCCAACTAACTTGTAAATATATACAAAATTGATCATTATATAAATGCACTTTCTAACATAATACTCATTATCTTTATAACATCACTAATGCCACTCTCAATGATTTAAATAACAAAGACATATCTATACATAACATATATTCTTTTAAAAGTCTTTCATAATGATTATAAATTTAAAGCTCCCACAAAATTAATATAATAAGATTGAGGTGACATTCCTCTAAACTTATACCTAATAATAGATAACTATCTAAATCATTTAAATGATAAATTATAAATAATATTTAGTCTGATGCTAATATATCACAATAAAAATATTTTCTTAATGACCTGATCATTGATATTACCAGTAATTATATAATACTATGGGTACTATTTCCAATCCATACTATCATAATCCCAAAAATTCTTCATAAAATTTCAAATAAATTAGATTCTTAACTATTTATTATTATTCCTTGTACTCCATATTCTAAGGTCTAATAAAATCCTTACGAATCACAAATCCAAACTTAGCACTATTTTAAATATAATCCCTACCAATCATAATCTATTGCTTTGATACCACTTCTTTTCACATCCCAATACAAATACTATAGATGAGGAATGTGACAACAGCTGCATGCCCACGAGATGGGGATCCATAAGTATGTAAGGTGACAGCCTGTTCAATAAAACCAGTATAACTAATATACTTCTTGCATATACAGTGGTGCAATCTAGAGCAACTAACTATTATTTATGATTATATATCAAATGCTAATATTTAAAGTATTTACATAACATCCTTATATAAATAGTAATGTACACCCACTGATCCAAAAGAATACTATCTACGATCTCTAGATCAGCCTTACCTCATATATATATGCCCAAAATGCTAACGTTTGCTTTCTAAAAAGGATATTCATATATTTAAAAAATATATGTAAAGAATATGAGCTTCACAGCTTAATAAGCAACAAGTACATTATATGAAATGTATTCAAATTATATTAATAATGCAGTTCAATTACATCAAATAAGATATGATGCAAACATCATGAGTTCAGTATCATAATTATACAATCAATAGTATCCATACCAATATTTCATACCATCTTTTTTATAAAATCAACATAATGAATCAATATGTCATATTAGAGTCCAACACATAATCATTATAATGATAATATAATAAAATTTGGGTACCCAACTCTTAGCTGTACAGCCCTTATGTGGTGCATTTTATCATCGTACCTTCATGATTTCTCCTGTGATGGGGTCACCACGATATCTTTCATAGTATAGATCACCACAATCATCTCCATGATAAGATTGTCATACTGTAGTCCTGTGGCAGGGTATCACACGTTACTACCATGGCGAAGATCTCAAAAATCAAATCTAGACTCATACACAGTAGAGTTGAAAGTCAAGTAATACACATATAAAGATATATAAATTGTATACTTCATTTCTTTTCAATACAGCCATGAAATATATATTTAACAGGTAATATTCCAGATCTTGTATAGCTGATTCAATCATAACATGCATCATCATTCATCTGAATTCATAGAATTCAAATTAATCAATTATTCATACTTGTAGAAATCTCAACATAATTAGTATGAATTAATCACAACAATTATATCATTTCAAAAAGATAATCTTTATTTAATTTTAATTAATTAATATAAAATATAAATTTTACTTAACTCACAGCTACCAATTCATCGGGACTCTAGTACTCTCCTAAGGTTCCTTAAGACCTTATCTTGTTTTCAACTACTAGAGGGGCAAGGAAAATAGTACAATGGAACCCTTTAATCTACTCACATATATACCCACACACATGAAAAGGGAAGAGGAAGAGAGAGAATGAGAGAAAGAAAGAGCATGTGGGAGAGATGGTGCAGGGAGGAAAAATTCATGAAAAAAAAGATCGAGAGAGAGAAAGAGAGAGTTCGAGAGCAATTGAGAGAGTGCGAGAGAGAGATGGGAAACCAAGAGAAAGAAAAGGAATGCAAGCAGTCGGAAAAAAAAAAAGAAAAGTGGACATTTTATGCATGATCGCATTATGCATCCATGCCCCCTTCACTCCCCTTCTATCTTTATCCGGATACTGTCTTGGATGGTAACAAAAAAAACAAGGCCTTGGTACCACATTGATACCATTATTTTCATTTTCTTTTTCCCTTTCTATCCTCTTGATTAATGTAATTGATTATTCTACAAATATCAAATGTCATTTTCTCATTATTATTCACTTAGCATCTCGATATGAAATGTATTGATGGACTCAAAGACAAATACTATTAACAAATCTGAGGTTTGACATGTCTCATATGGAAGCCTGTGATTCCCTTTTTGTTCTCTTGCAATTTCCAAATTTTCTTTTAATGTCAACATTGTTATTGCTCCGGTCCATAATCAATGTTTCCTTCTTGTTATTATTTATTTGGACCAGAACCTGCCAAGAAGCATGGTAATGCATATGAGCTTTTCAATGACAATCTAATTTTTGAGCTACATTTTCTAATTAGCTTAGTAATTTTTTGAATTTCAAAATTTCTGCTCAAAGGATACAATCCAATTTCCCTTATCTCAACCTAAAACTTCGATGAGAAAGTCGTGAGATCCAAAATCTCAAGTTTCAAAAAGTAAAATAATAAAATAAAATAATAATAATAATAATAATAATAATAATAATTTGATATGTAGGCTGATTGACTATTCCAACAACTTAAATGTTATTCACAATTTCTTTATCTTTAAAGTCTTTTTCTCACATGAATTGTTAATATTCCTTTTTGGCTAATTTGAATCAACTTGTTCTTTTCATTCTAAACTTTGTACACCCTAGACTATTATAATCAGGTTTGTTTATATTTCTTAATATATAACCATGTGATTCTCATTTGCTATATATATATAGCCTTATCTATTGGTAGTTTTTATTATGAATTTGAGCTATTTGTGTTTAAGTATAGTTGTGCAATTATTTTTGATATATGAAATTAATAAATAAATGTGTTAAATAAATGATATATGATTATAGATTTATATGAATTAGATAAAAGATATTTTTACTTATTCAAATATTCTTCAGTATGACACCAAAAACTTCATTTAAATTGATATGTTATATTTGTGCCAATGTCTACAAAATGCTAGAAGCATGCATCGTAGTTTACCGCATCTACTCTTGATATACAGCAACATTAAAGGATATGCAAATTTATTAAACTATTTTTGATTGAAATCGTAGGGTATACTTTTATGTAATAGTTTACACAATATATAATAGTTTATTATTTTACTTTAAATCAAAGAAACCCGTAAACAATCTTATGTTTGAATTATGTACACGAGATATAGATATTATATAGCAAATTGTTCATACTTAGAAATAATGATAACCTTTTATAAAACTTTATGAGTGCAGTTTCTAGTATAATATTATAGAAGCATTTGATTTTTCTTCTTAGTTTCACTGCATTATCTCTTATGAAATCTTCTATATCATCACCTATATTTAGGGATGGGCATGATTCGATTAGCCGAACTGTTGCCTTATATTTAAAACAAAACTAGTCTAATTGGTTTTATAAAAATCAAATCATAACTGGATCAATAAGATCGAACCAATTGACTGGTTAACTGGTCTAACTGGTTCAGTTTCTCAATTTCTCAGTTTTTTTCTAAAAGCCTATCTCAAATTGCAATATATGAAACAAATCAACTAAACCAAAAGCTTTCACAATATTAATCTTATTTATCAACTTTAAAATTATGTGAAATAATAATAATTTTAAATTTATGTTTATTGGCTTACAAACTGGAAGGAAAAAAATAAAAAAGGGGTGAGGCAAGGATCGAATCTTTGCTCAAGGGATTAGAAAACATCAATTTCTTCTACTTGGATTAAAATAATAATTAGATCTAATTTTTATGTACTATAGATATATACACACATACATACATACACGATTCAGTTATTTGACTGATTCTAAAATTACGAAACCAAAATTAAACTTGAAAATCGATTTTCTAAAAATGCCAAATCCGAAACCAAACCAATCAGTTTGGTTAACTGAGATTTTATATCAATTTTTTAGTTTGGTTTGGTTTTTTGCTTTTGTATGGCCACCCCTACCCATGTTAAGTTTCTTATTAGCTCATTATCTACCATACTGAGCTAAAATTGTCTATCACATAATCACGTCCATAACTTTATTTGGTTTCCTGCAAGTCCTTTAATTACAACATTTGGAGTTGCAAGTTTTGGTTTATTTACTATAACTTAAAACTATCAATGATGTTTAAAATCAACTTTATTATAAGAGCTCAATTCTGGTATAGCCCAAAATTTGTTGAGGGAAGTTCTTATATTAATCTGCTTCATAAAAGGTTTAAACAAGAATAAGATCCTGAAATCATTGAAGAGATGAGATTTAGCCTATAAAGGACCTTCTAGTAATGAAAACCTAATCTTTATAATAGGAGATCCCTTGAAAATTGTTCAATATGGTAATAACAAGATGATTGATTGGTTAAGGAGTATATATGATTTTATAATATAAAAGTCATAGACTCTAATATATCATTATAGTGATTTGTGCTCTTATGTAGTAATTAGGAAGAGTTTATCACTAAATAAAATTTAAGCGATAGTTTTCGAGATATGACATTACAAACATCTTTGAAGGTATTTATTTATATGAAAGTACTCCTATATGATCATGGATATGAGATTTAGACAATTTTTAAAAACTTTCATAAAAAATCAAGATACATGTACAGGACTACTAATGCACAGACTCGTAATGAATAATTTTGTACTATATATGTAGTAGTTGAAGTATAGATCAAAGAAATATGATTCAAGATCTAGTTTATTTCAATTCTTTCAGATAGAAACTATTCACACCAAGTAAAATTAAATCTTATAAAGACATCCTAAATATTTACAAATTTATATTTTTTATTTTATTATTTTTCGAAAAAAATGAATTTTAAAAAGAAATATTGAAAAAATCTAAAATTTTTCTTACTAATCAATTCTTAATTTTTAATTAGTTAACCATTGAACTTTTAATTATTTGATCGTTGGACTTTAATTATTTAATCATTAAATTTTTAATTGTTTGATCATTGGATTTTTAATTTATGACCGTTCAACTTCTTATTACGAGATCCTCTTAGATTCTTATTCAATAAGCCATCTAAAGCTATTTTAGCTTCTTTTCTCTTACTTTTTTTTTCTTCTTTGATATTTTTTTATTACAATTTTTTTTTCTTTTTTCATGTTATCTTTTCAAGTTCTAAAAGAATCTCTATCAACTTTTATCACAATCATACTTATAAGCAAGGTTCCCGGTACTGGTACCGGGAGCCGTACTGGTGGCCGGCCGGTACCGGTACCGTACCATGCCGATACACGGTACGGCATGCCGTACCAGTTCAAACCGGTACGTCCAATTTTTTTTTTGATTTTTTTTTAATATTTTTTATGATTTTAAGGTTTTTATTTTATTTTTTAAGGGTTTAGGATTTAGTGTTTAAGAAGAATTTAGTGTTTAAGAGTTCTAAATGCTTGAAATTTAAAATTTAAGATATGTCCGATTTCAAGATTTAGGACTAAATACTAATATTTAGAACCATTTCCAATTGGAATAAGATAAAAAATGATAATTAAACTAAGATTATCAGCAACTAATGAAAGTGAAATGTAGCATAAATATATAATTACATACCAATATCTAGAATCGGGTAGAGTGACGATGTCCATAAACATAGGAATCATTTATATACTCTGTAGGAAATTTGGCATGTCCCTCCTGCCAGGCAGCATGATACTCCTTTAAGCTCATCCCAGGAGGTATGCATAATGGATCATAACTAATCGCAGATCCCTCTCTAATGTCCCGACTCTGAGAGCTATCCAGAGACTGATGATATGGCAGTGCAGGGACCCATCCAAATATACCAGCAACAAAATCAGATTCATAAGATGCTCCGAGCTGCATGGGATAATAACCACTGATGCTGACGTCTCAGATGCACCATATCGATCATATGGACCAGAAACTACCGGTAGCTACGGATAAGAGGATCCTGAATATGATGATGATCCAGATGCATCAATGGATCCTACTCCACGTGCAAGAGTTGCAGCTGTATCGTATCCCGAACGACCACGCAGAGCCTGTCGTCTATATAGAACATATCATCACAGGGTCTATCAGATGGTAATCCATGATCTATATCCTGCATAGCATGGCTAAACTGCGACTCCCCAGTGAATCGAATATGAATAGGTAACTGCGATTCCTGTCCTCCTGCACCTCCCTGATCACTAGATCCTCCACTATCTGAAGCACTATCATCACTCTCTCTGGTATCTGAATCTGAATGGACTGAGTGCTCCGATGGAGGTGCAACTGCCTTTCCTTTTTCTCTGTCTCCGGGTCTACTAGATGGTAGGGAGGGACGATGTGCTGTATCTGCTGGAGTCCTGTGAGGAATATTACTTGTTGCCCATTGTCCAGCATCCGCCCCAGCCTCACTAGTTACAAAACTGACTGGTCGAGAAGGCGATCCTGACTCATCAAGCTCTAGTTGCTGCTGCTACTGACTCATGACCCACCCAATCATTGGATCTTCACCCTCATCAACATATGAACTTGCAGTAGGATCGGGATATTTCAATTCTACTTCTTCCTGAATACATTTTAGACTCAACCTTAAACTACAGTGTACATACACAAGATCGTTGAGGCATTTCTATTTCAGACGGTTCCTCTGCTTGGAATGGATAAGGCCAAATGTAGACCAGTTGCGCTTACATCCACTAGATGACACCGTCTGAGGGAAGATCTTAATTGCAAGAATCTTCAGATTTTTAGCAGATCCACCAAAATGCACCAACCATTCAGCTGCAAAAGACGTTACATCATTTAGAATTTTAGATTTGACAAAATAAAAAATTTAATTCTAATATAATATTACACTTACTTCTTAGTAGTACCTACCATGATTCATTTTTAATTTACTTCTGATCGCTATAGTGGATCCAAATGAATCTGTGCCCTCCCTAAAAAATTTTGACTGCCAGAAAAAAAAATTTGTTAGTTTGTTGAAATTAATGCTCTTAAAAATCATTCAATAATTTTAACCTAACTTATTTCTCAAAGGCACATAACAGCGATATCTTGATCGGGCTCCATCTTATATATAACATTGTATAGGACACATAAGATTCTCATCCATGGCAATGTCTAGCATGAAGTAAAGAAATCTCAGATTTAGATAGTAAGCTGCACAAATATTTTAAGAATTAGTCAAGCGTACTTGTACAAATCTAATTGAAACTTAATTTTTAGAGACTTCATAAATTACTACATACTTGCTAGATGCAAATCCAAACTTATTTGATAACTCCACCATCCATCAATGATCCGGATATACTCAAATGCATGTGATGGATCTGCATCCTGGATCTTTTCCTTTGCCCTTTGCATCATGAAATATAAGAAGCCCATCTGAGCATACCTCTCGGAGTCCACGGCACGAAGTATCTCATATAGAGGCTTGATAGCCTCCACTACCCTCTCAGCCCGCTGCTAGAATGTCTGTTTCATCACTAAATTTTTCACATTACTTCCCTCGATATTTGTCTTGGCATATCTGCTCTGCTACCACTCTTGACTGACAAACAACGGACACAGCTCTGCTTTCTTGCCAAGAAGACTATCAAGTGCAATGTAATTAGTAGCAAACCGTGTGACCTCCGATCTTAATATTTTCTCTTGTAAAGCTCATCATCAATAATAAGACCCATGTATGATTATATATAAATCTGGTGATAAACTGTGCTAGCTCAACAATCTTCTGCATCCTGTGAATTTTTTCAATATCAATCAATATTAGGTCTATACAATATACAGCACAAAAGGTCCAGAAAATATACGACCGCTGCTCTATCAAGATCTACCCTGCGGTCCTATACTGTGGTCCATTATCAGTGATGACCTGCACGACATTATGCTCTCCCACCTAATCAATCACCTCCTCCATCAATCTGAGGATATAACTGGCATCGTGCACCTGATCTGAAGGATCAATAAACTTCTGAAAAAAAATCTTCCCATCACAATAAGTCAAGAAATTGATAATACTCCGTCTAGTAGGACCAGTCCAACCATCACACATCACTGTCAATCCATACACAGGCCACTTGCTCTGATATGAGGATATACATCCTTCTAGCTCCTTATTGCTGTCCAGAAACTGACCATAGATATTCCTCGATGCTGGAGGATCTACACCTGTACCAGCAGCCTGTATAGATGAAATAACAGAGCGATAATATGGATTGTCTACTGCATGAACTAAGATATGACTGAAATGAAACCAGGAGAAGATGGCCCGCCACATATCCTTCTTATCTTTTTTCAGCATTATGTCAATCCTCTGTTGCTTGGAATCTCTACTAGAAAAATGCATGTTGATCGACATCATGGATAGTAGCTCCCTCTGGAATGTCCCTGAAAGACTTCCTTCCACTGCCAAATACTCCCAACATGGATGCAATACGGCCGGTGCCTCTCCTGACAGACTCTCTAACTGAGGTCCTCCTAAACTGTGTCTCAGATTCTCCTGCAGCACTAGCAAAATCGGATCCCAATCCTGACTCAAAAACTGATGGCCCAAATCGTTGTCTATGCCTGACTGCCTCTTCCTGCTGCCTCTGCTCATACAAGCTCGCCTGAATAGCAGCCTCCATTTGTGCCTCCTCATCAGAAAGAATAGATACTCCCCCTTTGATTCCCTGGAATAATAAAAAAGTGGTTCTGCGATTCTGCGATCCACCTCTGCCTTCTTCTTTACTGCTCTTTCCTTCCTAGCTTTAAAATCAACAAAGTGTTTCTTCATCAACTGACGGACTTCCCGTGGACACTGTCGGCATGCAGATATATCAGGATAGCCACCAGCCAAGTGTTGCTTAAACCTTGTTACCCTTCACATTTAAACTCAGTATTGTACCATTTGCATCTCCAATGTTGCCGACCCGAAGCATCTCTCTATGTAACCAGCCAATGTCCCGCTCCGGATCCTTCTTTCTCCTTGATGGATCCATACCTGAATATTTAAATTACATATAAGGTCAATAATAATGTTTATTAATTAACACTTTATTAACCTAATTTTTAAATTTTAATTTATTTTTTTATTTTTTATTTAAAAAATTCAAAAAATAAAATAAAAAATAAAAAAATTAAATTTTAGATTCATGTATGATTATATCCTACATGATACATATATTTTTTTAAGATCCTAAAAATGCATTAAAAGTCAATTTTTTTTCAATTTAAGATCTACGATACTATTCATCAGATGCATCAAAACTTGAATAAATCGATATAAAATTTATAATGAAAGTAGCTTACGAGCCCTGTATTAATAATTTATAATTACAATTTTTTTCTGATTATTTTTTTAATTAATTTATTAATCCAAAATTAATTTTAAATTTAAAAAATTATATACTTAACAAAAAATCAAGATTTTAGTATCATTGGATAGATCTATCGTACATCTATCACATACTTCAAAATCATAGCCAACAAATAAATTTTGACAACATTTCTTCTTAATTTTCTATTTTACACGGATTTTAATTAAAAAAACGATATGAAAGAGGGAAATACAGAAAAAGAATGGTATACGTACCTTGATTCTACCTTCCTCTTCGATTTTGATTTTTGCAGGTTTGATTGGGTTGAAAAGGATCAAGGTAATTTTTTTTTCGTTGTTTTTGTTTCTGCAAGTCTGCAGCAGAGAGCTCATAAGAGCTCACTCTCTGCCTTTTCATTCTTTAAAACCAAAAACAGCCTTCCAAAGCAAGTCACATGGCTACAATAACCATGTGACAAAAAAAAAACTGTCCCCCTCCCCGCCCGTACAGAGCCGAACCGGGCGGTTCGGTCTCATTTTGACCCGTTCGGGTCCGATTCGGTACGGTAAAGATTTTTTTTTTTTTTTTTTAGGGGGGGCGTTTCGATTTATACGGCCAAACCGTGCTAGCCAGCTACCGGTCCGGTTCGATACGTGCCAAACCGGAACCGACCGGTTTGGCACGGTTCGAAAAATCTTGCTTATAAATGAAGAATCCTAATCAAATCTTGGAATGGTATTTCTAATTTTTTTTACACGAGCAATGAAAATACATTTTAAGACAATATTTCACTCATTTCCAAATTTGATGTTTATTTTAATAATTTCATATGAATCATTTATATTTTTTGTTATTAAATTTTTGTTTTATTTAATTATATTCATAACTTTTTAAATCATCGTTCTAATAACATGTGCAAAGAGATTCATATGAAGCGGTCATTATGGTACATAAATATGCACGCTAAAGCACAAAGAAGAGGATGTAGTACCCGGAGAGAAAGCAGCCAGATTCCATTAGCTCCAAAGCTGTAAAACCCCGCACGCTTCTTTCTTTTTTCTTCTATCTTCTCCGATCCCCTTATTCTCGCCCGCTGGATGCTCTTGAGATCAATCTCTTCTTTTACCATCTCATATGGCGGGCTCATCTCCCTCAGCTTCTCTACTAGGTTGACAGTGAGCCCTATCGCCCGGTCAATCTCGGCTTTAGTGGTGAACCTCCCAATACCAAACCGGATCAAGGTGCGAGCCATGTCCTCGTCCACCCCGAGCGCACATAGGACGGCTCGAGGCTGGCACTGGTGCACGCGCTCCCGCTCGACACCGCCACCTCCTTCAGCCCCATCAGCAAGCTCTCCCCCTGCACGTAAGCGAACAAGAGGTTCAAATTCCCCGGATACCCATGCACGACGCTCCCGTTGATCACCACGCCGTTGAGCCCCGGCAGAATTCCGTTGACGAGCCGCTCCTGGAGGGAGCGATGTGCCGGCCATCGTAGTCCATTTCCTTCATGGCGATCTCGCAGGCGGCTCCCATCCCGACGACGAGCGGCATGGGGACGGTGCCGCTCGGGATGCTACGCTCCTGGCCGTCGTCGCTCCTCTGGGGTTCTACCCGGATCCGGGGGCGGTGGCGGAGGTAGAGGGCGTCAACGCCCTTGGGCCTGTAGATCTTGTGCCCGCTGAGGGACATAAGCCCGATTTCCATCTTATCGGCATCGATAGGAATTTTGTCGAGCACCTAGGCGGCATTGGTGTGAAATGGGACGCCTTTTCTTTACATGTGCGGCTGATGTCCTCGAGGGGCTGGACGACGCCGATCTCGTTCGTTGTTGACGGCAATGACGGAGACAAGGCCTGTGTCAGGGCGGATGGTGGTGGCGAGGCGGTTGAGGTCGACGAGTCCATTGGTAACGGTAGCGGCGATCAAGTGAACACAGTGGAGGGCGGAGGAGCAGGTACGGGATGTGGTAGGGCTAGCATAAACCGTTGCGTTCCACTGATGGTCGAATTAGCTAAGGTGTTTCTGGCCACGGGCGGTGGTGACCTTGGAGGGCGAGATGCACCACTAGCTCACAGGGATGGCAATTTTTACCAACAGAACGGTGTCCGACCGGATTTTATTTTAATAAAATGATTAAAATTTGAACCATCTAATTTATAAATAAATATAAATTATATAAAAAAAAATTTGAACTCGGCTTGAAATCCGACTTGAATTCGATCATTTATATATAAAAAAATTATATTTATAAAATATTTAAATAAATTAAATATGCGATGAATATATCCGATCCGATTCAACCTGATATATTTAAATTTTAAGTAAACTAGAGTTTATGAGACCGGGTATACCCGACTTGATCTAAACATGATTTTTATATACCCGATCCAAGATGGATATAGGACGGATAATTTTTTAGCAAGTATGGATTTTGGATGACCCAATCCAAACCTGACCCATTGCCATCCCTACCAGCCCATGTAACTAGAATGGTGGGTGTTAGACGCTCGCTAACCGGCTTCGTGGGTTAGACATCGGTTGGTACCTTTACCGTGCTAATCTTGGATGGGCATAGGCATGGTTGGAGCTCGGCCACAACTAGAAGTCATGCATGGACTTTGAAAAAGATGCGCACAATAAATTAGTGCAAGTAGACATGTGCAAAGTAGAGTTGTCGATGGATCGAATCTCGACCTGAGATTGATGGATATTTATCCAATAGTTCTTGATATGATATTAAATTTAGATTTATTTATCCGAACCAGGATCCAGATCCATTTAGCTATAATTAAATGGATTCAGATATGGATATTAAATATCCAAATCCAAAACCCGATTATATAAAATAATATTTTATTTATTTATTTATTTATTTATTTATTTATTTATTTATTTATATTATGAACCATTAGATCAAAATATCTAATGGCTAAAAATCAATAATGGTTTAATATAAAGGCTAGCCATCCTAGAATCCCTAATCCTCCCTCAATCCCGTCCTAGGCGTCCCTTCCCCTTGACGACCGATTGTGGATCGCCCGCCGTCAATGCCTCTCCCTTGATCTCGTCCCTCCCCTTGACGGCCGACTGCGGACCACTGATGCCTCCCCCCTCTTCGGTCCAGATCGCCAGATCGGCCTCCCTCTCTCCTGTCCCTTCCCCTCGATAGCCGACCGCTAACGCCTCCCCCTTGTTCTCGTCCTTTCTCCTTGATAGCTAATCGTGGACGCCTCCCCCCTCTCCAATCCAAAATTGGCATCCATCACCGATCTCCTCCTGGTCACAGGTGGTCGCTGCTTCGAGATCGTCCCCCACTGGCCCACCCCTTCGACTCTCCCATTCTCAAATCCAACCTCGTCGATCACCAACATCATCTACTATCAGCTGCTAGTTGCTGCTGCCCCGACGTCGTCTCATGGCTTTGTCTTCCTCAGATCCGAGCCCCTGCCCCAGAGATCAACCAAGAAAGAGTAGTTGACATATCACGCAAGAGTTGGAAACATGTTCGAGTGTTGGTATCTTACTAATACGGCGACATCCGCTGACATAGACCGGTGCGGCGACATCCGCTGATGTGGAGCCTGCGGACGGCCATGGCGGTGAGAAGCCCACCACCTGGGCAAGGCCGCATGACGAAGAACCAAACTGGGCCACCCTTCCAAGGTAAGCGCCCAGTCGAGGCAGGGCTCATCGGGCGAGCCCCATGTCTGAGGTTAGCTCTCGGTCGAGATCAAGTCCGCCTCTCCAGAAGGGACCGCCCTTCCGAGGTAAGCTCTCAGTGAGGCAGGACTCATTAGGTGGGCCCCCATCTAAGGACAGCTCCCGGTCGAGGTCGAGTCCGCCTCTCCAGAAGGGACCACCCTTCCGAGATAAGCTCCTAATCGAGGCAGGGCTCATTGGGCGGGTCCCCGTTTGAGGACAACTCTCGATCGAGGTTGAGTCCGCCTTTTTAGAAGGGACCGCCCTTCCAAGGTAAGCTCCCAATCGAGACAGTGCTCATTGGACGGGCCCCCCATCTGAGGATAGCTCCCGGTCGAGGTCGAGTCCGCCTCTCTAGAAGGGATCGCCCTTCCGAGGTAAGCTCCCAATCGAGGCAGGGCTCATTGGGCGGGTCCCCGTTTGAGGACAGCTCCCGATCGAGGTTGAGTCCACCTTTTCAGAAGGGACCGCCCTTCCAAGGTAAGCTCCCAATCGAGACAGTGCTCATTGGGCGGGCCCCCTATCTGAGGACAGCTCCCTGTCGAGGTCGAGTCCGCCTCTCCAGAAGGGACCGCCCTTCCGAGGTAAGCTCCCAGTTGAGGCAGGGCTCATTGGGCGGGCCCCTGTCTGAGGATAGCTCTCGGTCGAGGTCGAGTCTGCCTCTCCAAAGCAGATCCTCCTACCAGGAGCATGATTTCCCGCCAAAGGCATAAAGAGGGAGGAAGCCAGAATTCAAAACAAAAGTAGCAGAGTACTTGGCCACCCTGAGCCTCTGAGAGGTGGCGCATACCCTGCCATGGGCGCAGGCCCCCCTGCGGCGTGTCGTGCGCACGATCTACATAATCCGAACAACGCTAGGCTCCCAGCCTTGCGGTAAGCCGACACGTCGATGACCGCATAACTGGGAGGCTGCAGCTTCCATGACAAGACACTTGGACCTCCCAGAGAAGGGCATCCCCTTACGGCCCTATGCCTTGTAGCACCCGAATGGCCTCCTCCAAAGTGGCAACATCCCGTGATGGCTGGAGGCTCAAGCACAAAACTAGCCTGACAGAGAGGCGACAACGGGTAACGGAAAGCCTCCTGCGAAGGAAAGAACCTAGAATCTTCTGAAAAGCCTCCCGTCTATATAAGACTCATAGAAAAAGGTAAGTAAAGGTAAGCAAAGTAAGCGAAGCAAAGACTCTTTCATTCTAAGATTATTATCTTCTCTTTTTATCACCCTCTGGAAGTGGAGAGTTTTCCAAGCTCTCCGTCTCAGAGGTATCTATTTTTCTCGATCGTCCCACTGACTTGATCGTCAGAGTGCCTTTGCCGGAATCCCTAGTCCAAAATTTTTCTCTATCTTGCAGGACCCCCGAGCAAACTAGCAAGCCGATACCAGGACGGGAACCAAGGATCCGCAAGAACCCGACGCATCAGAGCTATAGGCCATGGCGATCCGGGCGGCAATACTTTCTATAATGAAGATTCTAATTGGTTTATTGCTGACATCTTAAGAGAGACTTCCCCATCATCTTATTTATTAAGGTTCTAGGCTTATATGGATGTTCAGGTTAGAAGTAAAGAGAAGGCAAGAGCCATGTTCAGACTAGATGTGGACTAGGTAAGCTGCATGCATTTATTTGACTATTTTTTTTCAATTTTTTTTTACAAAAGTGGTTATTTCAAACTCAGTTTCAGAATTATTAGAAAGTTGAAATCATATCTACTGATACAACTTCCTTTAACGAATTATTGTTGTATGTGAATGGAACTCTATTTTATTGCCAAAATGGAATGGGACCAACAATCATGGGATCCTTCCATTCGGGTCCGGGTCCTGATATCCGTGATCCATTCAGGTATGGATATGATATTTCAAAACTAAATATATTGGGTATTCGAATCCAGGTTCAAGTCTAATAGCTAAGATCGGGTTCAAATCTGAATATCTAGATTCTGCCATGAATCCGATCCATCGACAGCTTTAGTGCAAAGTGGGATGCATGCACATGATATGGGTCTCCTAAATGTAGGATATGGGTCTGTGCAAGTGCAAGCATGCAGGCCTTGGATATGCACAAGGTGTGGGTTTGCCAGATGGGGGTATGTTCATGGATTTATGGGGCACGTTGGATGTCAGGAGGTGCAGGGCACACAGGATGCACATCCCGCGCGTAGGCATACGAGTGCATGGAATTTGCCGGTGCAAGAGCATGCAGGATGTGCATCACGCACAACAGGGGTGCGAGCCCTTAGCATGCCAAGTAATTTGGCCTCCTTAGGCATGTCCAAGTTTGGGTAAACTACTTAGATATGCAGTCAAGTTCCAGAGATCCAAAACTCCCTAGGTAAAGGGTTTTAGTAGGTTTTTGAACAGTTCCATGAAGTTGCCAGTAGGTTTTAGGAGTTGCCATTAGGTTCCAGTAGTTCCATGGAGTTGTCGGTAGTTTTTTGAAGTTGCCATCAAGTTTTAGCAGTTCCAAGGGGTTGGTAGCAGTTTTAAGGAAGTTCCTGGTAGTTCGGGTAGTTGTTCGCCACCTATATAAATAGCCATGCATGCTTGATGGGTTTTGACAACAAGTCATTGGAGTGTCTCTTTGGTGAGACTTAGAGACTTGGGTGGATCTATTATATCCAAATTATTTAAGAATTGCAATAAGTGCCTTAAGTGTTTGTTTACACATTTTCTTGTGTTAATTTCGTCCTTAATTTCGATGAATAATAAAATATTTGAGTATATATGAGATACCAATATTTATTGGAGTACTGAAAATAATGATCAAATATCTTACAAATTAAATAAAAGAAATGACAAATTGATCAATTCTTAAGCAAGAAAGTTTCACTTTTTTGATGTCTTCATAAAGTAGCAAAGCCAAAGAAATCATAAACAAATGATACTTAAAAGTTGGTTTGGAAGAAATCAAGTCATAATTTAAATTTCAAGTTTTGACACATATTTTTTTAGTCGGCATAAGCCATGAGTCGACTCATTGGAACGGTGAGTCAATTTTTAGAGAAACCCTAAAGATGAAAAAACAAGACTGGCACATAGAGTTTTAGCTAGTATGGCCTGTGAGTCGACTCATGGATCGACTCAAACTCCATGAGTCAGTTGCAAGAATTCCAGAAAGCAAAAAAAATTGGATTTAGGCCATGAGCCGACTTAAGGCTCTGGTGAGCTAACTCATGGGTTGACTTAAGCTCCATAAGTCACAATTACAAAAAAATTTCGAAGAAGCAATTTCTTAACACAAGTTTGTGAGCCGACTCAAGCTTATGATTGCCGGCTCATGAAGGTTTGTGAGTCGACTCGAGGATTGTATGAGTCGACTCATCAGGTTTTGACAAATAGTAACGAATAATTTTTTAGAAGTGTAGAAGCTTGTACAACATTCTAAATGGCTAGTTTTTACTTTAAATGGTCATAAATTATCATTTGAAGGTTTTAAGGGTATTAATTCTCTACCAAACTTATTGAAAAACCAAGAGAATCCAAAAAAAAAGTCAAGAACTTCCAAAAGAAAAGCTAAATTCTTAAAGAGTGTGTCATAAATTCTAATCACTAACTTTCAAAATAATCATCAGTCGCTTTCCATCGAGAAGGCAACTTATAAATTCTCTCAAGAGCTTCATTGAATTTTGCTTTGCACTTTTAGAGAGCTTTTTAGTTTCAAAATTCTTGTACATCATTTCTTATATTGTAACTAGTTTTAAGGAGATTAAAACTAGAGTATAAGCTCATCCAAGCTTTGTAATTGGATTGCAAGCCAAGGGGTGACTTGTTATATGGTTATAGTTGGTAAGCCTAAGGAAAAATCAACTAGATTTTGGTTTGTGAGTCTAGAAAATAAATTTACTATAATCTTTGAGAGATTATAGTCAAATTTTTAGAGAATACTTGAAGAGTGGATGTAGATACTTGGAGTGTACCGAATCACTATAAAGTTTTATTTATTTATTATGCCTTGCTCTCTTTTTCTTATTCTCTTCATAAGCTTAGTATTCGTCCATAACTTGCATGCATATTCTACCACACATACACTTCACAGGTTTTTCAAAAATAACACATGTTTAAATTTTTGAAAAACCCAATTCATTCCCCACATAGATTGTCTTGTTAGGTAATAAGTGTTGACTCCGTTATTGATTTTAATGATAAGCAAAATGGTTAAGTATAAGTTGAGTACTAATAATTTCTTTGAAATGCATTTTTATAGAAAAAAGGTGCTCACAAATTTGAAGAAGTCTGTTTGATTGATGAAGCCAAGCTCAGATGAAAAGATCTACTCAAAAAGGACTTGGGCAGTCAAAGTTTGCTTGAATGGTTAATTGAGTAAAGTATAAATCCGTTTCAGCATAAGTTCAGATATTTCTATGAAGATTTCAGTGAGGTATCGATTCAAAGTGTCGACACATGATACCAAGTGTCGACACATGGAAGAGAAGTGTCGACTCAAGCCAGTATGCAAAGAATATTTCAAATGGCATGGTTGAAGTGTCAACACATGGACCTGAAGTGTCGACTCAAAGTATCGACACATGGATCAACTCATCACCTAAGATTTTGAAGCCACAGAACTTACTGAAAATGAAGAACTGCAGAAGTGTTGACACATAAAAGCAATGTGTCGACTCACCTAAGGAAGTATCGACACATCTAAGATTTCCAGAGAACCAGATAAAAGATTTTTGAACTGGGTGTCGACTCAAGAAGTTCAAGTGTCGACCTAATGTGTCGACTCACAGCCTGAAGTGTCGACACATGAAGTTCTGAAAACAGTAACGGCTAGTTTTTCAAACACAGAACTCGACCCTTTTGCCCTCCAACGGCTAGATTTTCATATCTAATGGCTAGAAACTGGATTTGAGGCCTTGGGAAGGTATATATATGCTCCAAATCAAATCAAAACACATGATTTTTGATGAGAATGAAATAGAAGCATCCAAGAGAGAAGAAAAGAGAACATTCACTCCTATTCATTAAAGATTCAACCACTCTCAAGCAAAAGCAAGCCTCCAAGCATTCAAGAGCATTAAAGATCAACCATTCTTGAGCATTCAAGAGACTTCAACAAGTTCAAAAGCACCACAACATTGAGCTTCAAAGAGATACCCGCTTTTTATTAGAAAGCTTTTATTCTCTTTACTTCAAAAACTTATTTATTGTAAGGGTTCTTGGTTAGCCTATTGTAAAATCAAGGGAGGTTATTGGTGAGCCTTTGAAAACTAATTAGGTTCTTGGTTAGCCTGAAAAACCAAGGGAGGTTATTGGTGAGCCTTTGAAAACCAATTAGGTTCTTGGTTAGCCCAGAAAACTAAGAGAGGTTATTGGTGAGCCTTTGAAAATCAATTAGGTTATTGGTTAGCCCGAAAAACCAAGGGAGGTTGGTGGTGAGCCTTAAAACCATTTACGTTCTTGGTTAGTCCGTAAAAACGAGTAAGGTTTTGATTTGTTGGTCATTTGAAAACAAGTTGAGTTTTTTATTAGTGAACTAGAAAAACTAATCAACTGTAATCGGTAGAGATTATAGTAAATTCCCAAGAAGATCTTGGGGAGTGGATGTAGGTGCATTGGATATCACCGAACCACTATATTTCTTGGTCTTTGTGGTTGATTGTTCTCTCTACTTGCTCTTTCATTTATTACTCTTTATTTATACTGCACTTTTATTTAAGAGCATTACATTTGAATTAATAGTACTTTGTTCAATTGTTAAATTGGATTACATCTTATTGTATTGTATTAAATTATACTTTTTTAGAGACCCAATTCACCCTCCCTCTTGGGTTGCTTACTGGGCAACAATAAGTAGTATCAGTGCTTGGTACTTAGTGATATTTGATCTAATGATCAAGAGTAAAGATCAAATAGCAACCTAATTTGGTGTTTGTATTGTCAAAGGATAATCATCAAACCATCCACTTGTATTCAGTGGAATTAATTACACCTACCAGAAAACTCGCATGCACATTTACATTCAAGCCATTAATTAAAATCTTTGGAAGGCTATAATCAAAGGATCTTAAATATCCATAATCATGGTTAATGGTATTGCTACTTCCAAGCTTAAAGATGATTAGGATGAGCAAGACATTAAACTAATTGAATTAAATCCTAAAGCTATGAATCTTCTATATTGTACTTTAGATCCTAATGAGTTTAATAGAATTTCAACTTATTCTTCAGCCAAAGAAATATGGGATATACTTGAAGTTACCCATGAGAATATAAATCAAGTGAAACAATCTAAAATTAACATGCTTGTTTTATACGTATAAAATATTAGGATGGAGCCTAGTGAAACCATTACTAAATGTTTACTAAATTTATCAATATTATCAATGGTTTGAAAAGTTAGGATAAATCTTACACTAACCATGACTTGTTAACAAAATTCTCGGGTCTCTGCCAACTTTATGGGATACAAAGGTTATTACTATTTAAGATGCAAAAGATCTCAACACTCTTCCTCTTAAACAACTCCTAGGTTTACTTATGACCTATAAGCTATCAAAGAAGCAAAAAGATAAAAAAAATGAGAAAAAAAAGAAGATCATTGATGAATGCAATTTATATAGAAATATTTGGATCTTAATTGTATAGAAATTTGATATCAAATTATATTAATTTAGTAGCATTTGCAGTCTATTTATGCTTAATTATTTTATTTATTTTAGGTATGCGTGCTAGGAGGGTATCAAAAGCAAAACGGATCAAGAAGTGAAAGGGAAGCTGCCAAATTAGAAGTCAAGGCTCAGTTCAAATATATAAATTAAGTTGTCGTGGAGACTTGGGCTCGTATCCCAACAGCCACATTGGATGGCTTTAAGTAGAAAGCGGAACAAAAAGAGGCAGCGGCTAAAAAAGAAGAACGGAACAACATAAGGGCAAAATGGGTAAAAAAGGAAAGAAGGGTAATATTGGAAAGATGTGTGAAGAATCAAGGAAAAAACATGTGGAGGCGAAAGAGAGACACGTGGAAGGAAAAGAAAAGTGGGACGTCTGAGGAAAGGAGAAAAAATGTGAAACAAGGAAAAAGGTGGGACGTGCATGGAAGCCAGCGGCATGAGGCTTTGGGATGCGCTGAGGAGAAGTGGATCGCACGGAAACAAGAAATGGAGCCATGGCCAGAGGAAAAAAAATATATAGCGAAGGAGCGGAATGCCTAGCGGACGCGGGAACAGAGGCTCGAATGCAGAAAAGAAAAGAAGAAGAGAATGCGAGGAGAAGAAGGAAAGAGAGGAAGAACATCAACGTAAGAAATCAACTAAAGACAAGGAGAAATTAATTAGTCATGAATTTATTTGATTTATATTTTTCCTGTCTTTATTTTGTTTTCAATCTAAATATGTGCAACTAATTATTTCTGCTAAAGCATAGGGATTTAACTGATGTGGTGATTATGGATTTCAATGGCTAATTTAATTTTCTATTTTTACTTGAGATTTCTTTTATGATCGTAATGCTTTGGGAGATTTGATTAATTCCTCAATGAATTTTATTTAGAGTTTAATTGATCTATTAAATTTCTAGGTTGAAAAGTAAAAGAAATCCATAGATTTAAATCATATCTGAATAATTAAGACTGATACATGCAGCGATTAAGATTATAAAAATTTAATGCATCTGAATTATTTAAATCACGTCTTAACCACCGTGGTTAATAATTTTAGATAGGATTGGTACAATTTGAACGAAAGTGCATTAATCAATTAAGAAAACCTGCTGGCTTGTAAAACCAGAAAATCAAATTAGGTGGTTAATAATTTTAGATAGGATACGTACAATTTGAACGAAAGTGCATTAATCAATTAAGAAAACCTGCTGGCTTGTAAAACCAGAAAATCAAATTAGCATATTCAGAATTAATTATCACATCGATTTGGTTAAATTCTTGATACCTTAACTATTCTAGATTCTGTCTTATTCTAAAACTTTACGACCACCATAGTTTGATAGTGTGTTTAATTTTTAATTTATTTTTTTTACTCGAAATCAATTTTCCAAATAATATAAGTAGGTATCATAATTTGGGTGATTGTCTCTGATCCTAGAGGACGACATTGAGTTACTATCCTGTATTACTTGCACGATTGGTACGCTTGCCGAACACGTGTCAAGTTTTTGGCACCGTTGCCGGGATCAGCAACGGACAACATTCAAATTCTTATCTGCTAATTGATTTGGATTTTTTTTTATTGTGTTATTAATGTTTTATGTCCCGGAGAACTGCAGATACTTTGGAAGATTTTGATCCGGAAATAGAAAGAACGCTCAGGGAAAAATGACGTGGACTCAGACAACTACTGAAAGGGTTAAGAACAGATTTGGTAGATATCAACAGCAAAATCATGGAAGATGTTGGTGAATATAACCCTTAAAATCTTCCACACGTACCCAATGAGGAGATGCAAAATCCACATGGAGATAGACCTTTGTTTGAGTACATCAGGCCTAAAGTCACGGGAGCACGATCAAGCATTAGGAGGCCACCAGTTCAGGCGAACAATTTTGAGATAAAGCTTGCCTTTATCCAGATGATTCAAAACTCGCTCCAATTTTTAGGTTTGCCTTCTAATGACCTTCACGAGCCTTTAAGTCAATTTTTTGAGTTATGTGATACTTTTAAACATAATGGGATTTCTGAAGATGCCATTAGACTCAGGCTGTTCCCATTTTCATTGAGAGATAGAGCAAAAAGTTGGTTAAACTCTTTTCCAACTGAATCCATAACTACATAGGATGACTTAGCTGATAAGTTCTTAAACAAATATTTTCCCCCCTCCAAAATAGCAAAGCTTAGATTAGACATTTCCATATTTACACAATATAAGACTGAGAGCTTTAGTGAGGCATGGGAGAGGTTTAAGGAATTATGTAGAAAGTGTCCCCATCATGGTCTTGAAATATGGGAACAATTACATGCATTTTATCGTGGCTTACTTCCTTCCGCGAGAGCAGTTTTAGATGCAGCTACAGGTGATTCATTTTCAAAGAAATACAGTTATGAAGCTTATAGCCTATTGGAAGATACGACAGATAGTAATGTGAATTGGAACTCAGAAAAACAGAATCATAGGAGACCCAATGGTGTGTTTGGAGTGGATGTTGTAGCGACACTTTCAGCTCAGCTTGATGCAATGGACAAAAAGATTGAAGCTCTGGCAGTATCTCAACCACAAGCATCAACTACAGTGATGAGTGCGAGCTATGCGGATGACCTCACACATACAATAACTGTCCACCAGGCAACTTTTCAAATTCAATACCTGAAAATGTTAATTATGTGTCTGGTAATTTCAGGAACAACCAGATGGAAAATACATACAATCCAGGACTTCGCAATCATCCCAACTTATCTTGGAGAAGCTATAACATTCAAAATCCACCACCACTTCAGAGGCCATATAAACCACCTAGTTTTCAGCAATGCCCACCACCACCACCATCACAACCGACTCAAGAAGAGAAGAGGCATGGCTTGGAAGATATTATGTGGAAATACATGCAATAAAATGAAGCTAGATTCCAAGCAAATGAGGCAATATTGAAAGATTTGGAGACACAAGTTGGGCAGATAGCTGACTTGTTGGCTAACAGAGGACCTGGAACTTATCCAAGCAATACAAAAAAGAATCCCAGGGAGCATGTGCAAGCTATTAGCCTACGAAGTGGAAGAGAGATAAAGGAGCCAAAAGTGCAACAGAAAGAGTCTGATGTAGAGAAGATTGTTGATGAGGAGAGGGATAAGAATAAAAAGGATGAAACAACAGAAAAAGCTCCTACAGTTGCTCCATATAAGCCAAGACTACCTTTTCTGCAGGGACAACATCAACAGAAAATGGATAAGCAATTTTCTAAATTTTTAAAAAATTTAAAATAATTGCATATTAATCTTCCATTTGTTGATGTTATTTCTCAGATGCTTAGCTACGCCAAGTTCTTCAAGGAGATCCTATCAAACAAAAGTAAGCTGAAAGATTGTGAGACGGTGGCACTCAATGAAGAATGTTCAGCCATCCTATTGAATAAACTACCACATAAGCTTAAAGATCCAGGGAGTTTTAATATACCTTGCATAATTGGTAGTTGCACTTTTAATGCATTAATTGATTTAGGAGCTAGTATCAATTTAATGCCACTCACAATATTTAAGAAACTAGGACTTGGTGAGTCTAAGCCAACTATGGTATCATTGCAATTGGCAGATAGATCTATAACTTATCCTAGAGGAATAGTAAAAGATGTTTTAGTCAAAGTAGATAAATTTATCTTGCCGGTTGACTTTATAGTCCTAGATATGGAAGAAGATCATATTATACCTATCTTTTTAAGATGACCATTTCTTAACACAGGTAAAGCATTGATAGATATGCAAGAAGGCAAACTGATATTAAGAATTCATAATGAACAAGTAACATTCGATATTTTTAAAGCTATGAAAAAGCCACAAGATGTAGCATCATGTTTTCAGATTGACTGCATTGATTGCCTTGTACAGGAGAAGGTTGGAGAGATGATAACTGAAGATGAATTGCAACACACTTTAATTTTAACTTACAGCAACGAAGGAGGAAGCGAAGAAGAAAGCCAATATGCAGCAATGATGGATAGCAGATAAATTTATACACAAAGGAGACCATTTGAAGAGTTGGAGAGAAGAGCTATAAATTACTTGATACCATCCATTGACCAACCACCAGAATTAGAATTGAAATAGCTTCCCTCACATTTAAAATATGCATTTTTATTACCTCCATCTCATTTATCTGTTATTATTTTTTCTCTTTTGACAGATGCGATGGAGGAGAAGCTGTTGAGGATGCTGAGAGCTCACAAAAGGGCCATTGGTTGGATAATAGCAGATATCCATGGAATCAGTCCAACAATATGCACACACAAGATACTCATGGAGGAGCAATTCAAACCATCAGTGCAACCTCAAAGAAGACTTAACCCAGCCATGAAAGAGGTAGTTAAAGCTAAGATGATCAAATTGCTTTAATGCAGGTATTATCTACCCCATCTCAGATAGTCATTGGGTTAGTCCAATACAAGTAGTTCCTAAAAAGGAAGGTTTTACGGTGCTTGAAAATAAAAAACATGAATTAATCCCTGTTAGGAAAGTAACTGGATGGAGAGTTTGCATTGATTATAGAAAGCTGAATGATGCTACAAGAAAAGATCACTTTTCTTTATTTTTTATTGACCAAATGTTAGAAAGATTGACAGGGCATGCGTATTACTGCTTCTTAGATGGATATTCAGGATATAACCAGATCCCTGTAGCACTTGAGGATCAAGAGAAGACTACTTTCACTTGTCCTTATGGTACTTTTGCCTATCATAGGATGCCTTTTGGGCTATGTAATGCACCGGCAACGTTTCAACGTTGCATGATGCCCATCTTTCATGATATGATTGAGCACTTCATAGAAATATTTATGGATGATTTTTCTGTGTTTGGTGTGTCATTTGATGAATGTTTGCATAATTTGAATTTAGTACTACAGAGGTGTGAGGAAACCAATTTAGTGCTGAATTGGGAAAAATGTCATTTCATGGTACAAGAAGGTATTGTTTTAGGCCACATGATATCTTCTAAGGGGATAGAAGTAGATAGAGCTAAGGTGGAAGTAATTGAAAAATTACCTCCCTTGACATCTGTGAGAGCAGTTAGGAGTTTTTTAGGACATGCTGGCTTTTATAGAAAATTCATTAAAGATTTTTCAAAAATTGCACGTATGTTATCTAATTTGCTAATGAAAGATACTCCTTTTATGTTTACTGCTGACTGCTTATCTGCTTTTAATTATTTGAAATAGAAGCTAGTCCATGCTCCTATAGTGGTTGCTCCCGAATGGGGACAACCTTTTGAACTAATGTGTGATGCTAGTGATGAAGCTGTAGGGGCTGTGTTGGGACAGAGGAGAGAAAAGAAATTTCAGCCAATATATTATGCCAGTAGAACCTTGACTGCAACACAGAGGAATTATACCACAACTGAAAAAGAACTATTGGCTGTAGTATTTGCTTTTGATAAATTTAGATCTTACCTGATTTTGTCAAAATTGATTGTTTATACTGATCATAGTGCTTTGAAGTTTCTTTCTACTAAACAAGATGCTAAGCCCAGGTTGATACGGTGGATTTTGCTGCTGCAAGAGTTTGACATAGAAATAAGGGATAAATCTGGAGCAGGGAATGTAGTGGCAGATCATCTATCGAGGCTAGAAGGAGATTCCATGAACGATGGTAAAGAACATGAGATTGGTGGTGTTTTCCTGATGAACATTTATTCGAGCTGCAGGTAAGTACTCAACCTTGGTATGCTGATATTGCAAATTTTATTGCCTGTGGAGTATTACCTCATGATCTTTCATACCAACAGAAAAATAAATTTTTTGCTAATGCTAAACACTATCTTTGAGATGAACCTTTTCTATTTAAGGTATGTGCAGATGACATAATTAGGAGATGTGTACCAGAGGAGATGTACTCTATCTTGCAGCATTGTCATGACAAAGAGGTAGGAGGACACTTTGGACCAATTTGTATAGCTGCTAAGGTCCTACAATCATATTTCTTTTGACCAACCTTGTTTAGAGATGCCCACAGGTATGTAACTGCATGTGATAGATGTCAACGCATAGGTAATATTTCTTAGAAAACATGAGATGCCTTTTAATAATATACTTATGTGTGAAGTCTTTGATGTGTGGGGCATAGATTTTATGGAACCATTTCCAAAGTCTTTTTCTAAAGAATATATCTTAGTGGCGGTTGACTATATCTTAAAATGGATTGAGGCTATAGCTTTGCAGAAAAATGATACCAAATCTATAATAAAATTTTTGAAAAAGAATATTTTTACTAGGTTTGGTGTACCACGTGCTCTGATTAGCGATGAGGGAACCCATTTTTGCAATAAACAAATTGACAACTTATTAAAGAAATATGGGGTAACTTATAAAATTGCTACAGCCTATCATCCACAAACTAGCGGACAAGTTAAGGTGTCTAACCGTGAGCTGAAACGAATTTTAGAAAAGACTGTCAGTTTGCATAGGAGAGATTAGGCAGAAAAACTTGATGATGCATTGTGGGCTTATAGAATAGCTTTTAAAATACCAATTGGAATGTCCCCATATAAATTAGTGTTTGGAAAAGCTTGCCATTTGCCTGTAGAGTTAGAGCATAGAGCTTATTAGGCCATTAAATACTTAAATTTTGATTTAATTTCTGCGGGTGAGAAAAGAGCATTGCAACTAAATGAGATGGATGAGTTTAAAGAGCAAGCTTACGAGAATGCCAAGATCTATAAAGAATGAACCAAGAGATAGCATGACAAACACATCATTAGAAAGGAGTTTGAGGTGGGACAACAGGTTTTACTCTTTAATTCCAGACTAAAGCTATTTCCAGGTAAGCTTCGATCTAAATGGTATGGACCGTATACTATGACATAAGTTTTTCCCTATAGAGCAGTGGAAGTGAAGGATCAAAAAGGTGTTACTTTCAAGGTAAATGGATAGAGATTGAAATCATATATTAGTGGTGGCTTGGAATCTTTCAAAGCCATCATTATGATGAGAGACCCATGAAGAGAGGACAGTCTAGCTATAGACTCTAAATATAGCACTGGTTGGGAGGCAACCCAACAATCTTTCCTTTTCTTTTTATTTTAGTTTGTTTTATGTTTTCTACTTCAATTTATTGATTTTGGTTGTTTTTCTTGTTAGATGTGGTTGCCATTGAAGTCTCCAATTATCTATCAAAGGTGATCAAAGGTGCAACTAAAACATGCAAAGATGAAGTGAACAAATAGAGGCACGATCACATATTACCTATCTCCAATTGAGCCTTGCAACCAGGGGAGTATCAGCTATCCTTTTTCCTTTTTTCTGTATTATCTTGCTTTATTGTCTTCAAACATTAGGGACAATGTTTGCTTTAAGTTAGGGGGTATTTATTTAGTGGAATTCTGAGATAGGAAATTATTTTGATTCATTTTGATCCAATTTTTTTAAAAAAACTTGATCCAAATTTTTTTACAAAATCCAAATTTTTTATAAAAAAAAATCAACTTGAATCTTTGTTTGAACTGAGTAAGTGTATAAGACTTTAGACCATCTTTTAAATAAAGAGTCTACTCGTGTACTGATTGAATGAATCAAAAGTGACTTGGATTTAAGACTTGATTGGATTAGGAGCTTAGAATTGAGACTATGAGAATGCTTGAACTTTGATAGGCATGTTATAATTGATTTAAATTAAGGATTATTTCTGTTCAGCTTAAATCAAATGTTAAAAAAAAAAAAAATTGATTCTGAAGGTTATAGCTATGCATAATAAAATCAAGATACACTGAGTAGATGCTAACTGCAATTACTAACCCATGCACCCTACTCCAATGTGTTGGGATGACTTAGTAACCGGAGGTTCGGCACTAGCAAATATCAACATTCGCGTCAAACGATAACCCATGCATGAGTATGCAAAGCACTCAACTGATGTGTTGTTTTATGATAAAAGCCAATTTTGAAACTTTTGCAGAAAAAGACAAGTTTATAATAATTACACAGTTGAGAACCGCCAACACTTGAAAAAAAAAAAAACTAACCCAATTGAAAGGTATTGTCTTAGTTTTATTATGTTAGTAATAGCTTGAAAAAAAAAAGTGACAAGTATTGATTTATATTTTAAGCTGATAGAAAGTAATCTTGAGTTGATTTCATTATAATATGCCTTGATTAGGAATTGCAATTTTATGGTTGATGTTTTGAGATCTTATGAATTGATAGTCCTAAAGAAAAAGTTGTTGGAGAAGATTTCAGTTATTACCCGGGTTGATTGTTTATTTAAATTTGGTTTTGATTTTTCTTTATGTTTTGCTCGGGATGACAAAGGTTTAAGTTAGGGGGTATTTGATGAATGCAATTTATATAAAAATATTTGGATCTTAATTGTATAAAAATTTGACGTCAAATTATATTAATTTAGTAGCATTTGCAGCCTATTTATGCTTAATTATTTTATTTGTTTTAGGTATGCGTGCTAGGAGGGTATCGAAAGCAAAATGGATCAAGTGAAAGGGAGGCTACCAAATTAGAAGTCAAGGCCCAATTCAATATATATATATATATATATATATATAAAGTTGTTGTGGAGACTTGGGCTCGTATCCCAACAGTCGCATTGGATGGCTTTAAGTAGAAAGCGGAACAAAAAGAGGCAGCAGCTAGAAAAGAAGAATGGAACAACACAAGGGCAAAATGGGTAAAAGAGGAAAGAAGGGTAATATTAGAAAGATGTGTGAAGAATCAAGGAAAAGATATGTGGAGGTGAAAGAGAGACATGTGGAAGGAAAAGAAAAGTGGGACATGTGAGGAGAGGAAAAAAACGTGAAACAAGGAAAAAGGTAGGACGTGCATGAAAGCCAGCGGCGTGAGGCTTTGGGACGCGCCGAGGAGAAGTGGATCGCACGAAAACAAGAAATGGAGCCACGGCCAGAGGAAAAAAAATATATAGCAAAGGAGTGGAATGCCCAGCAAATGCAGGAACAGAGGCTCAAACACAGAAAAGAAAAGAAGAAGATAGTGCAAGGAGAAGAAGGAAAGAGAGGAAGAACATCAATACAAGAAATAACTAAAGACAAGGAGAAATTAATTAGTCATGAATTTATTTGATTTATATTTTTCCTGTCTTTATTTTGTTTTCAATCTAAATATGTGCAACTAATTATTTCTGCTAAGGCTTAGAGATTTAACTGATGTGGTGATTATGGATTTCAATGGCTAATTTAATTTTCTATTTTTACTTGAGATATCTTTTATGATCGTAATGCTTTGGGAGATTTGATTAATTCCTCAATGAATTTTATCTAGAGTTTAATTGATATATTAAATTTCTAGGTTGAAAAGTAAAAGAAATCCATAGATTTAAATCATATCTGAATAATTAAGACTGATACATGCAGCGATTGGGATTATAAAAATTTAATGCATCTGAATTATTTAAATCATGTCTTAACCACCGTGGTTAATAATTTTAGATAGGATTGGTGCAATTTGAACGAAAGTACATTAATCAATTAAGAAAACCTGTTGGCTTGTAAAACCAGAAAATCAAATTAGCATATTCAGAATTAATTATCACATCGATTTGGTTAAATTCCCGATGTCTTAGCTATTCTAGATTCTGTCTTCTTCTAAAACTTTGCGACCACCATAATTTGATAGTGTGTTTAATTTTTAATTTAATTTTTTTTTACTCGAAATCAATTTTCCAAATAATATAAGTAGGTATCATAGTTCGGATGATTGTCTCTGATCCTAGAGGACGACATTGGATTACTATCCTATATTACTTGCATGACTGGTACGCTTGTCGAACACGTGTCAATCATCATCCTCAAGTCTATAACAATAAAGGAAGTAGCTAGTAAAGACTTGGATGAGAGAGATGAAGATGAAGACATAACCCTTATTTTAAAGAAATTTTGAAGGTTCATAAGAAAAAAGAAAAATGCCTACAAAAATAAACTTTATAAAGGGGAACTCAAATACTATACAATGGACTGCCCCCTTCTCAAGAAAGCCTCAAGAAAATATAAGAAGAAAGCGATGATGCAATACAGAGAGATAACAAAGACTCAAGCTCCGAAGAGGAAACACATGAGGTTACAAACCTATATTTCATGGCTCATGGGCAAGAGGTTTTAAAACCAATGTTAATTATACTTTTGAAGAACTTTAAGATACTTTTTCTTAACTTATAGATGAATTCAAAAAGCTCAAGTTGAAAAATAAGGATTTGAAGAATCAAAAGCTTGCTTTGATAAATGAAAAAGAAAAACTATCAAAAAAAATACTTCAATTATTTTTTTTGTTCTAGCATCTTCAAGTATTATATGCTATTGTTATGGTAAACTAGGATATAAAGCATGTTTATGTGATCGTAGTAAATTAGATAATGTTTAAAAAGTTTAGATTCCAAAAAGAATCATTTCTACTAATCTAAAAAGATTCAAGATGACTTAGGTACCTAAAGTTTTTGCTTGATTTTTTTGTAGATATGTCTTATAACCAAGAAAAAGAAGAGATTTTGGTATCTAGATAGCGGAACTCAAGATATATGATCGGAGATATAAAGCAATTTACATCTCTTAAAGCTTTAAAAGAGAGAATATAATATTTGGTGACAACAAAAAAGAAAAGATTGTTGGAATCATTCCCTCTACTTTTATATAAAATGTTCTACTTGTAGAAGGTTTAAAGCATAATTTACTTAGCATTAGTCAATTTTGTGATAAAAGTTTTAAAGGAGTTTTTAAATCGTTATTATATATTGTTTATAGGCTCAATAATAATGAAATCATGTTCATTAGATATAGACATGAAAATATCTATATGATAGATCCTGATGATTTTTTTATGCAAGATGATCAATGTCTAGTTTCAATGGAAGCCAAAGTCAATGAGACTAGTAAGTTGTGGCATCGCGGATTAAAATATGCTAGTATGCACTTGCTTTCTAAATTAATTAAAAAGGATCGTGTAAAAGGTTCACTAAAACTCAACATTGAAAAGAATAAGATTTGTGAAAAATACTAATTTAGAAAATAAACAAAAAGTTCTTTCAAATAAAAAAAGGATAATTTCAACATCTAGACCTTTAGAATTAATTCATATGGATTTATTTGGATCCACTAAAACTACTAGTTTAGGAAGAAAGAAATATGGTCTTGTAATAGTAGATGATTTTTTTGATTTACATGGATTATATTTTTAGCACACAAGAATGAAATTATTTCAGTTTTTATAAAATTGCATCAAAAAGTTTCAAATAAAAAAGGTAATTCAATTATTTACATTTGTAGTGATCACGGAATTAAATTTAAAAACTAAGACTTTGAGAATTTTTGTAATAAAAAAAATTTGAATATTATTTTTCTATACCTAGGATACCTTAACAAAATAAGATTGTAGAAAGAAAAAAAATCAAAATTTGAAAGAAATAGCATATACCATGTTATGTGAAAGTAACCTTCTAAGATACTTTTAGATGAAAGTTATTAACACGGTATGTTATGTTTTACATAGTATTTTGATATATTCAATTTTAAAGAAAACACCTTATGAACTTTGAAAGATAGAAAACTAAATATAAAATATTTTCATATTTTTGGATTGCGATGTTTCATACTAAATAATAGAAAATATAATTTTAAAAAAATTGATACCAAGTCAGATTAGTTTGTATCTTTGTAGGATACTCTACATCTAGCAAGACATATAGAGTCTTCAATAAAAGAACCCTTATTATTGAAGAATCCATTTATGTAGTATTTGATGAAACTAACAATAATTTTTTAGAAAAGAAGATATTTTGGATGATGATATAACTCTTCAAAGGATAGAAAATTTGATACTAAAGAATGCACCCTCCAAGGATCTTGAAGAAAAAATCAAAATAAAGAGGAAGAAGAAAAGAGAAGTCATCAAGACAAAATTATCTATCTAAAGAATGGAGGTATGCCCATGGACATCTAAAGGAGTTAATTATAGATGTTCTACTAAAAGGGATAAGAACTCGATCCTCACTAAGAAATATTTGTAATTTCTTAATTTTGTATCTCAAATAGAACCTAAAAGTATGGAAGAAGCTGAAAAAGATCATAATGAATTAATGCTATGCACAAATAACTAAATTAATTTGAAAGAAACAAAGTTTGAAATTTAGTAGAAAGATCACCAAATTTATCAATAATTGATACTAAATGGATTTTTAAAAATAAATTAGATAAAAATGGAACTATCTTTGAAAATAAAGCTATACTAGTTGTTAAGAGATATATTAAGAATAGAGCATTGATTTTGATGAAACTTTTATAACTGTAACTAGATTAGAAGCTATTAAGTTATTACTTGCATTTGCATATTTTATGAATTTTAAACTCTATTAAATTGATATTAAAAGTACTTTCTTAATTAGATATATAGCTGAAAAAAGTTTATGTAGAACAACTACCCGATTTTAAAAATTATACTTATCCAAATTATGTTTATAAGTTACACAAAGCTCTATATGGTTTAAAACAAGCTCATCGCAGATATGATAGATTAAGCAAATTTTTATTTTAAAATAACTTTACAAGAGAAATATAGATAGTGCTTTTTTTTAAAAAAAATAATGACTTATTAGTAGTATAAATATATGTTGATGATATTATTTTTGGTGCCACTAATGAAATTATTTGATAAGAGTTTGCTAAGTTAATATAAGAGTTCAAGATAAGTATGATAGGAGAGCTAAACTTCTTTCCTGGACTCCAAATCAAGTAAACTAAAAGGGAAATCTTCATCAACCAAGCAAAATATACTAAAAAAATACTCAAAAAATTAGAATGGAGACCAAAAAACTACTTGGTACACTTATGAATCCCTTTTAGAAGCTTGACAAAGATGAGAGTAGTAAGGGTATTGATCAAAAGTTATATAAAGATATTATCGATTCTTTATGAATCCCTCTTATAAGCTTGATAAAGATAAGAGTGGTAAGGATATTAATCAAAAGTTATATAGAGATATTATCGGTTCTTTATGAATCCCTCTTATAAACTTGACCAAGATGAGAGTGGTAAGGGTATTGATCAAAAGTTATATAAAAATATTATCGATTCTTTATTTTACTTTACAGTAAGTAGACCAGATATTATGTTCAATGTTTGTATGTATGCTAGATATTAGTCAAACCCTAAAGAATCACATTTGCTTGCTATTAAATGAATACTTAGATATTTATATGATATTATTGATATTGGATTATGGTACTCTAAACAATCATCAATGAGTTAATTACATATTTTGATGTTGATTTTGCTTGATGTAAATTAGATAGAAAGAGTACTTGTGGAATATGTCAATTTTTTGGAGTAAACTTAATCTTATGATTTAGGAAGAAATAAAATTCAGTTATACTATTTACGATCGAGGTCGAATATGTAGTGGCTAGAAGTTATTATACCTAATTTTTGTAAATTAAGCAACAACTTGAAGATTTTGACATCAAACTAAATAAAATTTTCATAAGATGTGATAATACTAGTATAATTAATCTAATAAAGATTTCTATATAATATTAAAGAGGTAAACACATTGAAGTAAGATATTGCTTTATAAGAGATTATGTTCAAAATGGTGATGTATTACTTGATTTTGTTTACACCGATAGACAATTAGTTGATTTCTTTATCAAACACCTTAATAAAGATAGATTTTGCATGATTAGAAGAGAACTCAGAGTCATAGATCCTTTTGACTAGGATTTTCATTTTCTCTCAATCTTTGCTCCTTAGCAATCTTAATTTGATTGAAATTACATCTTTTTAGATTATTCTAGATCTATTAAGATCACTTGTGGAACCCTTCTTGACCTCTTTTTTTTTCTTTTTTTTGTTTTGACTCGGTGCTTAAGTCGACTCATGGATTTTCACCATGAGTCAACTCAATGGACTTATGGATTTTCACCATGAGTCGACTCACAGGTGATCTCCATGGGTCGACTAACCATCGGGCCCTTTACATTTAAGGGTTGGCCCATTTTTCACTCCAAACCTTTGATTTTATCTCCCAAAACCCTCCAAAAATCCTCCTAGGTCCTCCAAACAGTAAATCCTTTAATCCTTGTCCTCCATCTATTTGAATCTTATTCATTTCCTTTCGATCCATGCATGATGGGGCCGAGGAAGTAAATTGCATACTGATCAAAGCATCCATGACCCATCATAGGTGGATCTAGGAGTGGAGAGCATCGTTCAAAGGCATAGCATGATCCCGAGCCTTGAATGGAGACTCATGCACCTCCTCCTCCCTCTCCTATAATAGAGAGAGTAGCTGGCCACGTGCTTGCTTATGGAAGGTGGATCAACTTTGGTTATTTTGATAGAGGGTTTCTCAATTACGTAGTGGATCCATTCGGCTAGCTATGAGTTCTTCTCGATGAGGGAGAAGCATTTTCCCTATCTCATCCATGAGTTCTATGGCTTCCTAGCTAGAGGAGGAGATGGATGGACTGCGACTGTCCGAGGCATTCAAATCCCTATCTTTGATGAGATGCTAGCTCGAGTTTGGGGCATTTCTCATCGAGGACCGACTGCAAATAAATTAAGCAACAGGGAAGCTGGATTTAGATGTATTCTAGAGAGAGGATATGAGAGATATTTTAGTAGTAAAAGTGAACCAGCTTTTCATCAAGATGCGATTGCTACATCAGATGATTGGGCTAATCTTAGTGCCCAAGACTGGGTGGTTCAACTTCATCACTAAGATAGAGCTGATGTTGATTATAGCTCTAGTTAGAGGGACTGCTATGAACGTGCCCGATATCATGTTCCGTCAAATGCAGGAGGCAGCAAGAGACTATGTCTTCCCTACGGGAGTCCTCTGATTTGAGTACTCAGGGAGTTCAGTGCACCACTTGAGGAAGAGGCCTTTAAAGAGATGTTACATTCTGATACCCATGATGACCGATCCCTTCATCGTATGGGGTATCGAAAGATCGAAGGTCATTAGATGCATCGTGTGTCTAGTCAGGAGCCTGGTTTGGACATAGATAGAAAGCCTGAGGAGGTAGGACTTTCAAAGCCACCTACAAAGATTACAATTACTAAGCTAGAGGCAGCACCTTAGCCTATGAGCCTATCACCCCTCCAGCACCTACTGCTCCAAATACTTCACCATGGACTCTGGAAACTCCTCGGTCCTATGTTATCCATGACTGTTGGCTTTGGCTCCTTAATTTTGATGAATAACAAAACGTTGAGTATATGTTTGGACTAATATTTCAATTGGAGTATGAATTTCAGATCACAGGTATTTCAAATTTTTACTAAAAAATATCAAAGTTACTAACATCAAAGCAAGATGAAATTTAATGTTTAAGTTGCTTTCTCACCTTGGGATATTGATAAAATGATTTCTTTGGCCCTTATGAAGATGTGTCTAAGAGGTTCTTAGACAAAATTTGGAAATTTCAGAGTTTGGTACATTTTTTGAAATGGCACAGTGTAAGTGTCGACTCGAAGTGTCGACTCATGGATCAAGTATCGACTTACAGGTCGACTCATGAAAAAAGTATCGATACTTCAGAAGACTGGCATGCAAAGTTTCAGATGGCATGCCAGGTGTCGACTCATAGGTCGACTCACAGATTCAAGTGTCGACTCACAAGCTTCAAGTGTCGACTCATAGGTTGACTCAACGTCTGAGAACAGAAAATGAATAGAACATGCTATTTTAAGGTATTTTTGCCTAGTGTCGAATCATAAGAACGACTCACAGACTCAAGTGTCGACTCACAAACTCTAAGTATCGACTTATAGGTCAACTCATAGCCTAAGACTAGAAGAAAAGCAGAATGTTGGAAATTCAAATTTTTGTTCAAGTGTCAACTCACAAATCCCAAGTGTCGACTCATAGATCGATTCATGAAGAAATTCAAGTATCAACACTTAGTGTAACGACTAGTTTTCCAAAATTTCTGAATTATTTTCAAACGGCTCCAAACAGCTAGTTTCTTCACTCTAATAGACTCCAATGGCTTTTTCAGTGGTTTTGAACTATTTATCACTCACCAAACTCATTGAAGACAAGAATCTCAGAAGAGACAAAGTTTATCTTTTGAGAAAAGATAAGTGTGAGCTAAAAAGTTGATTCCACCTAAAAAAGTCTTCAACTCAGCTTTGAGCCTTCAAATCATTAGCCAAAAAGAGTGCATTCAAAGATTCCAAGAAGGAGACAACTCAAGCATTCAAGAAGAGCTTCATTAATATTTATTTCTGCTCATTTAGGAGCTATTTCTTGTACTTATTTCTGTGTACTTGCTTTTATTTATTGTTGCTAGTTTCAAAGGTATTGAAACTAGTGCTAAAGGTTGTTGGTGAGCCTAAGAGATAAAACCAACTAAGGTTTGACTTGTAAGCCCGGATTAAAAACAAGTTGTGAAGGTTGTTGATGAGCCTAGATGATAAAACCAACGAGGTTTGACTTGTGAGCCTTAGAAAATAAGTCGGTTGTAATCTTGGATAGATTATAGTAAAAATTTCCAAGAGAAAGGTTGGGGAGTGGATGTAGGAGCTTGGAGTGCACCGAACCACTATACATCTGTGTGTTTGTGATTATTTGCTTCTTTTTTCACTTGCTCTTTATTACTTTGTACTTAATTTGCTACTTTTACTGCATATCTTATTTAGCACGATCACTTTGCTACATAAACACTTTAAGTTCAGCACATAATTATTTAAATTTTTTAAATACCCAATTCATCCCCCCTCTTGGGCTACCTTGTTGGGCGACAAGTGGTATCGGAGTATGGTACTCTGCTTGTAGGTCCAATGATCTTGAGTTAAAGATCATGGCAGCCCAAATCGATATTGGTATTGTAGAAGGACAAGCCTCAAACCATCCTCCACTATTTAATAGCATAAACTATACTTATTGGAAGACACATGCGCATATATATTCAAGCTATTGATTATAACATTTGGAGAACTATAGTTAAAGGCCCTCATCAGCCCACTGTCTTGGTTAATGGCATTCCCACCCCTAAATTAGAAGAAGATTGAGATGAGAATGATATTAAGCAAGCAGAGCTTAATGCTAAGGCCATGAACTTATTATTTTGTGCACTTAATCCAAGTGAGTTTAATAGAATATCTAATTGTATTTCTACCAAAAAAATTTGGGACATACTTGAAGTTATCCTTGAGGGTACATGTTAGACATTAGAATAATGAAAATTAACTCAACTCTATTTAATTAAAATTGATACTTTTTATGATACTTTGTAGGAATTGACTCTATAAACGTGTAGATCTTAATTTTAGGAGTCCAACGATGCAAATGAAATGTAATTCGGACTTCGAACGGGCCCGAAATGGAATTTAGAAGATTTTAGCACAGATTTCAAAGCTGCATGATTTTTGGAGCGAACCTTAAAACCTTTTGCTGGCTCACGGTGGACCGGCTTAATGGTCCACCGCACGACCTGCCGGTCCATGGCAGCCATTGCTGCCGGTCCATGGGCAGAGCCGTGGACCACCGTGCACCATTTGCTCCGAAATTCGCCGGAGAGCTTCCCCCGGCGCCGCCCAAGCCATTGGAGACCTCCCCGCCGGCCGGAGAAGCCCCGTTCGGCCGGAAATCTGCCTAACCTGCTGCCGCCGCCCTCCGCCCACAGCCACGCCGTCCGCCCGCAGCACCGTCCGCCCAAGCCCACGGCCATGCAGCGCCGTCCACCTCCGCCGTACGCGTGTCCGCCGAAGCTCGCTGCCCGCAGCACCGTCCGACCGTAGCCATGTCCGCCGTCCGCGTCTCCTTCCACGGCCATGCCACCGTGTCCGCCCCTGCAGCCGCCGCGAGCTCAGCCTCCAGCCACCGCCTGCCCAGCCGTGTTCGCCGCCCAGCACGCGAGCCACCGTCCCCCCTTCCGCCATCCACAGCCGTGTCGCCCAGCCGGAACCACGGCCACGCCGTCCGCTGCTGCCTCCTCTCCCGCGCGCCATGTCCACCATCCGCTGTTCCCAGCTATCCACCCAAGTCACCGTAAGATGCCCAGCGCCTGTTGCCGTGCCCGCTGCCGTCGTGTCCGCCCCATCCCCGTTGTTCGCTCAGCCATCACCTCCGTTCCCAAGCTCCTGGAGCTGCTTGTCACCGCCCCTGTTGTTCAGACCGGGATGTTCGAAAACAAGGAAACATCAGAACGAGAAGAGATGTCGGACGACGCTGGATGGACGCGGGATTGTGCGATAGAATTTTTGAGTTTGATTTTTGAGATGGGGATGATCGTAAAAAATCAGATAAGGAGATAGCGCAGAGTTTGAAAATCAGATTGAGATGAGGAAATCACCGCGCTTCCCACACGGACCCGACATGGTATTTTTCATCTATAAATACCTCGGTGATTCTCTTATGAAAGAGGAATTTTTGGGGAGGTTCCACTTGCTGTCCGTAGTTTCAATTCCTGTTGCTGTCACAGAGAGTCAGAGTCGGATAAAAAGGGAGAAAGGGACCCTTGTTCCCTTACTTTTCTTTTATTTTCTCTGTACCCCAATTTTTATGCAATAAATATTTATTTGCTTTATATTAATCCATGATTGCCTATTTTTATTTTGAAGTTATGCTAGAGTCATGTTGGATTAGCGTTTAAGGTAAGTCGAAGTGAATTAATTTTGATTAACCTATACCTAAGGGACGGGCCGTGATCCACGGGTACGGGCCATACTCTTGAGATAGGTCATATCTGAATTATTTTTATAAATTTATTATTTGCATCTATTTCTTGCATTAGTTTTAGTTTATTTTAAATAAAAAAAAAATCCTTTTTCAAGATAACCCCAAAGTCTCTGTGGGATCGACCCTTACTCCCACTATTCTACCCTTTAGAGTAGTGGAATTAAGGTTCTAAATCGGTGCATTACGACATGCATCAGATTTTTGGCGCCGTTGCCGGGGAACGAACCCGGGTCGCCCGTGTGACAGGCGGGAATACTCACCACTATACGCATCAGATTGTTGGTAAAAGTAGATGAGTTCTACTTCCCGGTTGATTTTCTTGTTTTGGACGTGGAATCTAGCGGTAACCCTAGTCAGATACCCATCATTCTTGGAAGACCTTTCCTAGCTACCGCTAATGCTTGCATAAATTGCAGAACAGGGGTTATGGATGTCTCTTTTGGGAATAAGAAAATGCGGTTGAATTTTTTTAATGCATGCCAAGGACCGCCCTCTTATGATCATAATGAAGTAAATATGATAGAAGTAGTAAATAGGATTCTTCATGTGTTGCTTGATTCGGATCCCTTGCAAGCATGTTTGACACATTTTGGAACTGACGATTTTGATGTTGATGAATATACAAATGAAGTGAATGCTTTGTTAGAGCCACCCAAGTTTAGCACCATTCCTCCTTGGACTGTGAAATATGAATCATTACCGACTCAATTAAGCCATTTAGTGCCATCCTTAGAAGCACCACCCAACCTAGAATTGAAGCCTCTTCCTGACAAGTTGAAGTATTCTTTTCTTGGATCCAATGATACCCTTCCGGTAATCATTGCATCTACTTTAACCTCTGATCAGGAACAAAAATTGATGGATGTACTCAGGGAACATAAAGAGGCAATAGGATGGACAATAGCTGATCTTAAGGGAATTGACCCTTCTGTTTGCATGCACCACATTCACTGTGAAGCAGAAGCTAAACCACATAGGGACATGCAACGGAGGCTAAATCCAAACATGCGGGAAATTGTTAAAAAGGAAGTGGTTAAATGGTTGGATGCCGGCATTATTTACCCAATTTCGGATAGGCAATGGGTCAGTCCAACTCAGGTAGTACCTAAAAAGTCAGGAATTACTGTCATTCAAAATGAAAAGGGTGAGTCAATTTCTACCCGAGCAACTACTAGTTGGAGAGTGTGTATAGATTACCGGAAACTGAATGCTGTTACTAGGAAAGATCATTTCCCTCTGCCTTTTATTGATCAAATTCTAGAACGACTAGCAGGGCAGAGTTTCTTTTATTTTCTGGATGGATATTCAGGATACAACCAGGTTCCAATATTTCTTGCAGACCAAGAAAAGACCACCTTTACTTGCCCTTTTGGAACATTTGCATTCAGGCGTATGCCTTTTGGTCTCTGTAATGCACCAGCCACCTTTCAACGATGTATGTTGGCTTTATTCTCCGATATGGTTGGTCATTTCCTTGAAGTGTTTATGGATGATTTTTCTGTCTTTGGATCTTCATTCGAGGACTATCTCCATAATTTGGCTAAGGTATTGAAACGCTGTATAAAAACCAACTTAGTCTTAAGTTGGGAAAAGAGCCATTTTATGGTTCGTGAGGGAATTGTACTCAGACACATTGTTTCTGAGCGAGGGATTGAGGTTGACAAAGCTAAGGTTGAATTAATCTCGAAATTGCTTTCTCCGACCTCGGTTAGGCAAGTACGATCCTTCCTTGACCATGCTGGTTTTTATAGACGATTCATCAAGGATTTCAGCAAAATCTCTCGTCCATTGTGTGATTTACTTGCCAAAGACAAGTCCTTTGATTTTAGTAAAGAATGTTTGGCTGCTTTTAACATTCTTCGAACTGCTTTGACCACTGCACCTATCATTAAGCCTCCAGATTGGACTCTACCATTTGAAATCATGTGTGATGCTTCTGATTATGCTGCAGGAGCCGTTTTAGGATAGAAGCTCAATAGGGAACCCCATGTAATTTACTATGCTAGTAAAACTCTTTTAGATGCATAAATGAACTATACCACTACTGAAAAAGAGTTACTAGCAGTTGTATTCGCCCTAGAAAAATTTTGATCATATTTATTAGGGTCTAAGGTCCTAGTTTACTCTGATCATGCTACATTAAGACATCTGCTATCCAAAAAGGATACAAAGCCTAGACTGATTCGATGGATCCTTTTGTTACAGGAATTTGACTTAGAAATTTTGGATAAGAAAGGTTCCGAAAATATGGTAGCAGATCATATTTCTAGGATCTTAGTAGAATACAACAAGGAAATTATTGGAGATAGGTTTCCTGATGAGCAGCTATTCTCAATTTCTTCTACCAGCAATCTCCCCTGGTTTGCCCATATTGTGAATTATCTGGTAACAGGGCAAGTTCCTCCATACTGGTCACAACAAGAAAAAGATAGGTTCTTTTCGCAAATCAAATATTACTTTTGGGAGGAACCTGAATTGTTTAAACACTGTTCAGATCAAGTGATCAGGCGATGTGTTCCTGAGAATAAATTCAAGAGTATACTCAATTTTTGTCATTCTCTTGCATGTGGGGGACACTTTAGTGGGAGAAAAACTGCAGCAAAGGTGCTGCAAAGTGTATTTTATTGGCCAACTCTCTTTAAAGATGCACATGAATTTGGCCATAATTGTCTCAAGTGTCAACCAAGGGGGAGTATTTCATGAAAAGATATGATGCCCCTAAACCCCATTTTAGTTGTTGAAATTTTTGATGTATGGGGTATTGACTTTATGGGACAATTTTCTCTTTTCTTTGGATTTGAGTACATTTTGGTAGCAGTGGATTATGTTTCGAAATGGATTGAAGCTGTGGCAACTCGAACTAATGATCACAAAGTTGTAATCAAGTTCATTCAGCATAACATCTTTAGTCGGTTTGGGTGCCCAAGGGCCATTATTAGTGATGGGGGTGCGCATTTTACAAATAGACACTTTGACGGACTGATGAAAAAGTATGGAATTACCCATAAAGTAGCCACACCATATCATCCCCAGACTAGTGGTCAGGTTGAAGTTTCGAATAGAGAGATCAAGCACATTCTTGAGAAAACGGTAAGACCCGATAGGAAAGATTGGTCAGAACGTTTGGATGACGCTTTATGGGCTTACCAAACTGCTTTCAAGACCCCTCTAGGAATGTCTCCGTACCGGTTAGTGTTTGGAAAGGCTTGTCACCTACCTGTTGAATTGGAACACCGTGCATTTTGGGCTATCAAGCAATTTAATTTTGACATGAAGAATGCAGGTTCCCATAGAAAACTTCAGTTAAGTTAGTTGGAAGAGTTACGAAATGAGGCTTATGAGAGTTCGAAAATTTACAAGGCTCGAACAAAGGCTTATCATGACAAATTCATTAATAGAAAATCATTTGAGCATAATCAAAAAGTGTGGGTCTACAACTCTAGGTTACGTCTTTTTCCCAGAAAACTTCGCTCACGATGGGATGGAGCTTTTGTAGTAACTCAAGTATTTTCCCATGAAGCTGTTGAACTTAAGGATCCTAAGCAAGGGAATGTTTTTAAAGTGAATGGCCAGCGTTTGAAACCGTATATTGAAGGAATCAGCGATGGAGAAGTTGTTGAAACTCTTGATCTTGAACACCCAGTGTTGCTGTGAAGATCAACTTAGTCTGGCTGAAGACTATAAACTTAGCGCTCTTGGGAGGTAGCCCAGCTCTTTCCTTAGTTCATATTTTAACTTCTAGTTCTTTATTTTTAGAATAAATGGAGTAATAAAAGGAGATTGCGGGAACATGGTGATAGAAGGACGTCCAATTCTATACCCTACCAGGTTGTATCCTTCTTTGCCATTATGTTTTTAGTATCTTCTTCCATTGGGGACAATGAAAATTAAGTTGGGGGGGGTAATCTAATTAATTAAATCAAATCCTCGAGTAAAATTTTAATCAGTTTTTGTGTACAAAAATTTGTCTCGAATTGAAAAAAAATCAAGCTCACTAAATGAGGAGTGATTAATGGTTTAAAAAATTTTAGAGATACTGAGGGATGATTTATCAAGAAAACTCTATAAGTGGTAGAATGTAGTCCAGAAAATTTTAGAAGAGTAATTTCAGACCCTTCGGCCTATTGATCTTAATAATAATCTTACTTATTTTGGTATAGGCATTATAAAAAGTCCCCAGTGAAAAAAATTTCTGAGGTTAATAAAGATTTTTAGCATCTCTCACTAAGTAACCGGACCCCTTCGCCTAAGTAAGCGTTGTTGTTCACGTCAAAAGGTGGGGATGTAACGAAATCTTTTGTAGAGTTAGTCTTGACTTAGCCTTTTTGACTCGAGTCAGTAAGCCCGAGGGATGTTTTATACCTAATGCCCTAAAGCCAACTGGTTTGGGAGTCATTGGCTTAAAGCTCCTACAAGGGTTAATTAGAAAGCAAGGTGTCAGGACATTGCACTGACTTTACATTAAAAAAAAAAAAAAGAGAGAGAGAGAGAGAGAGAGAAAAAGTGGGGACTAAATAAATATTGCACCAAAATCAAAGTAAGTTGGAAGATTTAGATAGTGAGATAGAAAGTTGGGAAAGAAAGAAAGAAAAAAAACTCTTAAAACTTCTATGGACTTTATTCTACTACTAAATGGGCGGAATTGGTAATCCAATTAAGTACCTTTTTAATAGCCTAACTAGGTATCCTCTGATTTTAGGGTTAGTACGATAATTTTCATTTTATGGACCATCTTAGTATACAAGACTCATCCATTTCCTTTACTCGAGGACGAGCAAAGTTTAAGTTGGGGGGTGTGTTAGACATTAGAATAATGAAAATTAATCCAACTTTATTGGATTAAAATTAATATTTTTTATGATACTTTGTAGGAATTGACTCCATAAATGTGTAGATCTTGATTTTAGGAGTCCAACGATGCAAACAGAATGTAATTCGGACTTCGAACGGGCCCGAAATAGAATTTAGAAGATTTTAGCACAGATTTCAAAGCTGCACGATTTTTGGAGCAAACCTTAAAACCTTTTGCTGGCTCACGGTGGACCGGTTCAATGGTCCACCGCTCGACCTGCCGGTCCACGGCAGCCATTGCTACTGGTCCATGGGCAGAGCCGTGAACCACCGTGCGCCGTTTGCTCCGAAATTCGGCGGAGAGCTTCCCCCGGCGCTGCCCAAGCCACCGGAGACCTCCCCGCCGGCCGGAGAAGCCCCGTTCGGCCGGAAATCTGCCCAACCTGTTGTCGCCGCCCTCCGCCCACGGCCACGCCATCCGCTCACAACACCGTCCGCCCAAGCCCATGGCCATGCAGCGCCGTCCGCCTTCGCCGTCCGCGTGTCCGCCCAAGCTCGTCGCCCGCAGCACCGTCCGCCCGCAGCCATGTCCGCCGTCCGCATCTCCGCCCATGGCCATGCCGCCGTGTCCGCCCCTGCAGCCACCGCGAGCTCAGCCTCCAGCCACTGTCTGCCCAGCCGTGTTCGTCGCCCAGCACGCGAGCCACCGTCCCCGCAGCACCGTCCGCCCAGCCGCAGCCACCGTCGCCCCTTCCGCCATCCGCAGCCGTGTCACCCAGCCGGAACCATGGCCATGCTGTCTGCTGCTGCCTCCTCTCCCGTGTGCCACGTCCACCATCCGCTGTTCCCAGCTATCCGCCTAAGTCGCTGCAAGATGCCCAGCGCCTGCTGCCGTGCCCGCTGCCGCCGTGTCCGCCCCATCCCTGTTGTTCGCCCAGCCGTCACCTCTGTTCCCAAGCTCCTGGAGCTGCTTGTCACCGCCCCTGTTGTTTAGACCGGGATGTCCGAAAACAAGGAAACATCAGAACGAGAAGAGATGTCGGACGATGCTGGATGGACGCGGGATTGTGCGATAGAATTTTGAGTTTGATTTTTGAGATGGGGATGATCGTAAAAAATCAGATAAGGAGATAGCGCAGAGTTTGAAAATCAGATTGAGATGAGGAAATCACCGCGCTTCCCACACGGACCCGACACAGTATTTTTCATCTATAAATACCTCGGTGATTCTCTTGTGAAAGAGGAATTTTTGGGGAGGTTCCACTTGCTGTCCGTAGTTCCAGTTCCTGTTGCTGTCACAGAGAGTCAGAGTCGGATAAAAAGAGAGAAAGGGACCCTTGTTCCCTTACTTTTCTTTTATTTTCTCTGTACCCCAATTTTTATGCAATAAATATTTATTTGCTTTATATTAATCCATGATTGCTTATTTTTATTTTGAAGTTATGCTGGAGTCATGTTGGATTAGCGTTTAAGGTAAGTCGAAGTGAATTAATTTTGACTGACCTATACCTAAGGGACGGGCCGTGATCCACGGGTACGGGCCGTACTCTTGAGATAGGTCATATCTGAATTATTTTCATAAATTTATTATTTGCATCTATTTCTTGCATTAGTTTTAGTTTATTTTAAATAAAAAGAAAATCCTTTTTCAAGATAACCCCAAAGTCTCTGTGGGATCGACCCTTACTCCCGCTATTCTATCCTTTAGAGTAGTGGAATTAAGGTTCTAAATCGGTGCATTACGACACGCATCAGTACACATCAAGTAAAGACCACCAAAGTAAACATGCTTATTCATACTTATGAGATATTTAGGATGGGACCAACTAAAACAATTAGTGAAATGTATACTAGATTTACAAACATTGTTAATGGCATGAAAAGTTTAGAAAAAGTGATTTCTAATGCTGAACTTATTAACAAAATTCTCAGGTCTCTTTCGGCTTCTTGGAATCCTACAGTCACTGCCATTGAAGAAGCCAAAGATGTCAATACTCTTCCATTTGAGCAGCTCTTGGGATCATTGATGACCAATGAGCTGTCATTAAAGAAAAAAATGGTGGACAATGATAAGAAGAAGAAAGCTATTGCATTTAAGTCTACAACCTGGAAGAATCAAGTGATGAATCTGATGAAGAGGATAAAGAAGATAAGATAGCTCTCATTTCAAGAAAATTTAAGAAATTCATGAGAAGAAAGATGTTCAATCATAAGAAAAAGCCACAAAAAAGAGATCATAGCAAGGAAAAAGAAAAAGAAAAGGAGAGAGAGCAACCAATATATTTTGAGTGAAAGAAACCTGGATACTATAAAATGTATTGCCCCATACTCAAGAAGAGCAAAAAGAAATTCAGGAAAAAGGCCATGATGGCAACATGGAGCGAGAGCGAAGACTCAAGTTTCAATGAAGAACAGCAAGAAGTGGCCAACCTTTGCTTTATGGTCAATGAAGAAGAGATAAGCCTTGAACCTGAAAATAAATTTATATTCTATGAATTACGTGATGTTTTTGATGAATTAGTTATGGAATATTAAAAACTTAAATTGAAAAATCAAAACTTAGAGCTTTCAAAATCAACTAATAAATTTTTGATAGAAAATGAAAGTTTGATTCAAGAAAACAAAAACTTGAATGAACAAATCATTGTCTTAAAAAAGGAAAAAGAAGATCTTGTGAAAGAAAAATTCTTTGAAGAAGGATAAAATTTTGTTACAAATGAAAAACTTGCTAAACAAAACAAAGAGTTTTTGCTAGAAAATAAGAAATACAAAGAAGAACTTGAAAAAGTAAAGCCATTTGTTGAAAAGTTTACCTACAGTTCTGAAAAACTAAACATGCCTTTAAACAGCCAAAGGTAGTCTTTAACAAAGCTGGCTTAGGTTTTAAACCACAAAAGTAGCAAAAATATTTTAAAAATTTTTTTATACCTGCTTCCTCTAGTATTACTTATTATGTTTATGATAAAATAGGACACAAATCTTATATGTTTGACAAAAGAAAGTTAAATACTGTTAGAAAGGTTTGGTTTCCAAAATGAACCGCATCAACTAACCCAAAAGGACCCAAGATGACTTGGGTACCTCAAGTTTCTACTTGACTTATTTTGTAGATGTGTCTTGCAACCAAAGATAAAAGAAGAATATGGTATTTTGACAGTGGTTGCTCAAGACACATGACTGGAGATGTAAGACAATTCTCATCTCTAGAAGCTTTAAATGGTAGAAACGTGACATTTGGTGATAATGGTTAGGGCAAGATTGTCGGTATCGGTAAAGTCCATATCACTCCTTCTATTATGTTAATAATATTTTGTTTGTTGATGGTTTAAAACATAATTTGTTTATCATAAGCCAATTTTGTGATAAAGGATTTAAAATAGTTTTTTATCTTCTATGTACATGGTATCTAGTCTAGATGATAATGACATCAAGTTTATCAGTCATAGGCATGGAAACATTTACATGGTTGATCTTAATGATCTACCTATGCAAAATGATCAATGCCTAGTGGCTAGGGAAGCCAAGACAAATGAAATTAGTTGGCTTTGGCATCGTAGACTAGGACATGCAAGTATGCATCTGCCTTCAAAATTAAACAAAAATAATCTTATAAAAGATTTGCCAAAACTTACTTTTGAAAAAGATAAGATTTGTAGTGCATGTCAACTTGAAAAACAAATAAATCTTCTTTCAAACCAAAAGGAGTAGTATCTACAACTAGACCCCTAGAATTGCTTCACATGGATCTCTTTGGACCAATTAGAATAACTAGTTTGGGAGGTAAGAAGTATGGTCTAGTAATTATAGATGACTTCTCTAGTTTTATATGGGTAATGTTTTTAGCTCACAAAGATGAAATATTTTCTGCATTCATTAAGTTTTATAAGAAAATTTTAAATGAAAAAGGTGTTTCAATTATTTCTTTACATAGTGATCATGGTATTGAATTTGAAAATCATGATTTTGAAATATTTTGCAATAAAAATGGTATTAATTATAATTTTTCTGTACCTAGGACATCTCAATAAAATGGGATAGTAGAAAGAAATAATAGGACTCTAGAAGAAATGGCATGCACATGCTTTGTGAAAATAATTTACCTAGATATTTTTGGGTGGAAGCCATAAATATTGCTTGCTATGTTTTGAATCATGTTTTAATTCGTTTAATTTTAAAAAAATGCCATACGAACTTTGGAAAGGTAGAAAACCTTTTATAAAATATTTTTATATATTTGGATGCCGTTGTTTTATTCTAAATAATGATAAAGATAATCTCAGTAAATTTGATGCCAAGTCAAATGAAGGTATCTTTTTAGGATGCTCTACTTCTAGCAAGACATACAGGGTCTTCAACAGAAGAACTGTTCTAGTTGAAGAATCCATCCCTGTAGTTTTTGATGAAACTAATGAAAAATCTTCTAGAAAAGAAGATGCTCTTAATAATGAAATAGGTATTTAAAAGTTTAGAAGAATGACAATTAATAAAGGAGCTTCCAAAGAACATGATAGTGATCAAGGAAATGAAGAACAAGTACAAGAAGTTGGAGCATCAACATCTAAACCATTGTCTAAAGAATAGAGGTATGCCCATTGACACCCTAAAGAACTTATTATTGGTGATCCATCAAAAGGGGTAAGTACTCATTCCTTAATAAGAAATGTTTGTGATTATCTAGCATTTGTATCTCAAGTAGAACCTAAATCAATTAAAAATATTCAAACTGGATAAATGCTATACAAGATGAATTAAATTAATTTAAAAGAAATAAAGTTTGGACTTTAGTTGAAAGACCTAATATTTCAATAATAGGAACAAAATGGGTTTTCAAAAATAAACTTGATGAAAATGGCTTCGTAACCAGAAATAAAGCTAGATTAGTTGCAAAAGACTATAATCAAGAAGAAGGTATTGATTTTGATGAAACATTTGTACCTGTTGCTAGATTAAAAGTAATTAGATTGTTACTTGCTTTTGCTTGTTTAATGGATTTCAAGTTATTTCAAATGGATGTCAAAAGTGCCTTTTTGAATGGTTTTATTGAAGAAGAAGTTTACGTTGCTCCCTGATTTTGAAAATCAAGAATGCCCTGATCATGTTTTTAAACTTCATAAAGCTTTGTATGATTTAAAACAAGCTCCAAGAGCTTAGTATGATAGACTAAGTACTTTCTTACTTGAAAATAAATTTTTTAGAGGCAATGTTGATACTACACTATTTTTGAAAAAAAAAATGATGATTTATTAATAGTATAGATTTATGTTGATGATATCATTTTTGGTGCTACTAATAAAATTATTTATCAAGAGTTTGCCAAGTTTATGCAGGGTGAGTTCGAGATGAGCATGATGAGAGAATTAAACTTCTTTCTCAGACTCCAAATCAAGCAAACTAAAGAAGCGATTTTTAGCAATTAAGCTAAATACACAAAGGAAATCTTAAAGAAGTTTGGGATGGAGAGCACTAAACCACTAGGTACTCCTATGAGCCCTTCTTGTAACCTTGATAAAGATAAATCAAGTAAAAATATAGATAAAAAATTATATAGAGGTATCATTGGTTCACTATTATATTTAACTGCAAGTAGGTCAGATATCATGTTTAGTATATATATGTGTGCTAGATATCAGTCTACTCCTAAAGAGTCTCATCTATTGGCTATTAAATGAATATCTAGATATCTATCTGGCATAATTGATATTGGACTATGGTATTCTAAAGACTCATCTATTGAATTGACTGCATATTCTGATGCTGACTTCGCTGGATGTAAACTAGATAGGAAAAGTACAAGTAGAACCTGTCAATTTCTTGGAGTGAATTTGATTTCATGGTTTAGCAAGAAACAAAATTCAGTTGCTCTATCTATGGTAGAAGCCGAATATATAGCAGCTAAAAGTTGTACTCAAATCCTATGGATCAAACAACAACTCAAAGATTTTGGCATAAAATTTAAAAAAACTCCTATAAGATGTGATAATACTAGTACAATAAATCTAACTAAAAAACCGGTTCAACATTCAAGAAGCAAACACATTGAAATAAGACATCACTTCATAAGAGATCATGTACAAAATGGTGATGTAATGCTTGATTTTGTATATACTGATAGACAACTTGTTGATATTTTTACTAAGTCCTTTAGCGAAGATAGGTTTTGCATGATTAGAAGGGAGTTAGGAATCATTGACCCTTTTGTTTGAAGTCTCTTCAAATTCTTGTTGAATCCTTTCTAATGCTCAAAAATCCTTTCAATTACATCTTAGAATGACCCCTAGACACCTCATTGAATTTTTGGGAATTTATTGTAATTTATTATGAAATTTAGACCAAGTGTTGACACTTGGAAAAGTGCCTAAGTGTCGACTCACCCGAAGTGTCGACACTTGAGCATTTTCCAAGTGTCGACTCATAACTGACTGACTATTTTTTTTAGGGCATCCCGTAAGTCCTTTTCTCATTCTTTTTTCACCATTCTCTTCCTCTTGTGGTCCCCAAAAGCCATCCGAAGCCTCAAGAAATGTAGATTCCCACTCTTGACCTTCTTGTTTTGGGTAAACTTTCTCTTTCTCCCGTGTTTTGGTTTGATTTCATCCATTCTTTCTTCTCCATACCGTGCAATTTTTGGTCGTTATGGCCCGATTTATTTCGTTTTAGTGTTGCTTCTCCTTCCTCTGAATCATTTTTCTCTCCTTTGGTTCACTCCAGTTTGGTTCTTCATCATCTCTCCTGGTTCACTCTCTTTTCACTGATTTCTCTTCTCTTTGGTCCAATTCCCTCTTTTGGTCCACTTTCATCTTGGCTCCTTCCTCTTCCGGTTCACCCTCTCTTTTCTTGCTAGTCCTAGCATGGCACCTAAAAAGCAAGTTGTATTTCGCAAGAAGAGGACCGCCTTGAGCATGGAGAGCCTAGTTCCAGAGAGAGGAGGGCCAAGGCTCGTCAGGACCCTGTGCAGCATGGTGAGGAGCAGCCCAAGGATCAGTCTGCTGATAAAGTTCCCACTTCCCAGGTTTCCCTTGCAGTTGAGAGAGTGGCAGGGAAGGTCATTGCTTGTGGGAGGCATGTGGACTTGCAATTTTGGGACTCCCAGGGTTTTATCATTGGTGATCTATTGAGAGCATCTGGACTCGTACCTTTCTCACTTTGAGAGAGAGGTACTACCTCACCTAATTAGAGAGTTTTATGGTAGCTTAGCCACAGATGGCCTTGAGTGGAGTGCGGTGGTTAGGGGATTTCACATACCAATGATAGCGGAGACCATTAGTAGGATAGGTAGATTCCTCTTAGAGGCTTGGCAATGAATTGTGTAGGGAACATGGAAGCTACTTTCAGATGTATCATAGAGAGAGAAGACATTAAAGGTGTTTATGTGGTGTCAGCCAACCAGTTGTCACTTGAGATGCAAGTTCTACATCACATCATAGCTCAGATACTGATTTCGAAGACTGGAAGGTTCGATTTCATCATACAGAGGGAGCTAGTTCTGATGCTAGCACCGAGACAGTAGATAGCTGTCAACCTACCGATGATTATGGTGCATCAGATGGGTGAGGTCGCTACACAGGCAGACTTTGCCTACCATATGGTATGGGACTTATCCAAATATTCAGAGAGTTTGGTATCTCGTTGGAGGGCGAGGCCTCCAAAGAGATTCTCCACACAGACACCTATGGGGAGAAATCTTTATGTCGCATGGGTTTCAGGCATGTCGGTGGTAGATGGGTCAAGAGAGAGTCTGGACAGGAGCCAGACAAAAAGGATGAGATTAGAGCTACTGAGGCAGAGCCATCTGGACCCGTTGAGCACTTTTCTCCATCGAGACCTACACCAGCCACTATTTCAGGATCTGAGCCATCTACTTTGGCAACTGCTCATGCTCCTGCCACTACTCCTCGCGATACTACAGAGACTAAGTCCACTTTTGAGGAGCGGATCACAGCTCAGATCATTGATATTCGAGAGAAGGTTTTGGGACTGTCTGTCCGGACTAGTAGACTTCAGATGGAGCTACATGGACTGAGGAGCCATACTGATGAGTAGCTCACTAGTATTCAACAAGTGATGGAGCCTAGCTTTACTAAGATCCAAGACATTCTGAGATTTTTATTGCCTCCAGTAGGACCTTCGGCTCCTCCACCTCCTCCTCCAATAGACGATGATGACCATGATACTCATGATGACACTACTGGTGGTGATATTGCTCCGAATGGTTATGATATAGTTGGTGATGGCGATGGCACAACAGATGATGATAGGGACTCTGATAGTGATGGTGGTGATGAGGCAGCAGCTATCAGATTGTCAATAGGGAGGATCAGACTCTTGCTATTCTAGATCAGACTCCGGATGCTCCCATTGATACTCAATCTGACTCTACTTTTGCTTATGAGACTCTGGCGGAGACACTTGTTAGTCATGCCACTAGGACTACCAGAGTCGTAGCCAGATCAGGCCCTTCCCTTAGGACTAGGAGCATGCTGCATAAGACTCCTAGGTCATCATTCTCTAGGGTTATGGCCTTTATTGTACTTAACTTTCTTTCTAATGAGGATTAGCCTCTCAGATACTTATCTGTATGTCTTTTATTGTATGTTATGGCATTATGATATGTTCTCTTATTGTTGTTGTATTATGTCTTGTTGTAATGAAACTAGTTATTAATGAAAGTTATCTTTTATAATTATAAAATTTGCTTCATGGTATGTTATGTTACTCTTCTTTTTGCCTATTCAATAGTTTTCCTTTGACTAAAGCACCTATTCAGGGAGAGAAAACTTTTTTAATACTTAATGATGACAAAAAGGGGGAGTAGAAAAGGTTATATAAGCAACAAATTCAAATTTTTTTTTCAAGAATTCACAAGTTACTTAAAATAGGGGGAGAAATTAAGAAATTCTAACCTTGAAACTCTTGAAACATTACTGTATGAACTGATAATTTGATTCATTCTCACGTAAATACGTGTGTGAACTTTGTTTGTTGATGAATATGAAGATGTTTTCAAAGACTCAGTCAATTTCAGAACTTTTGATACTATATTATCAAAATTTTGAACTTATATACTTATATACTCAAAGTTTTGTCATCATCAAAAAGAAAAAAATTATTGGCTTTGGCTCATTGATTTTGATGAATAACAAAACATTGAGTATATGTTTGGACTAATATTTCAATTGGAGTATGAATTTTATGTCACAGGTACTTCAAATTTTTACTTAAAAGTATCAAAGTTACTAACATCAAAGCAAGATAAAATTTAATGTTTAAGTTGTTTTCTCACCTTGGGATATTGATAAAATAATCTTTTTGGCCCTTATGAAGATGAGTCTAAGAGGTTCTTGGACAAAATTTAAAAATTTCAGAGTTTGGCACACTTTTTGAAATGGCACAGTGCAAGTGTCGAATCAAAGTGTCGACTCAAGGATCAAGTGTCAACTCACAGGTCGACTCATGAAGAAAGTATTGATACTTTAGAAGACTGGCATGCAAAGTTTCAGATGGCACGCCGGGTGTCGACTCACAAACTCAAGTATTGACTCACAAGCTTCAAGTGTCGACTCAGGTCGACATAAGGCCTAAGAATAGAAAATGAACATAACATACTATTTCAAGGTCTTTTTGCCTAGTGTCGACTCAGAAGAACGATTCATAGACTCAAGTGTCGACTCACAAACTCCAAGTATCGATTCACAGGTCAACTCATAGCCTGAGACCAGAAGTAAAGCAGAATGTTGAAAATTCAAGTTTTTGTTCAAGTGTCGATCCAAGTGTCGACTCACAAATCCTAAGTGTCGACTCATAGATCGACTCATGAAAAAATTCAAGTATCGACACTTAGTGTAATGGCTAGTTTTCTAGAATTTTTGAATTATTTCCAAACGTCTAGTTTCTTCACTCTAATGGTCTTCAACGACTTTTTTAGTGGTTTTGAGCTATTTATCACTCACCAAACTCATTGAAGATAATAATCCAAGAAGAGACGAAGTTTATCTTTTTTTTAAAAAAAAGTATGAGCTAAAAAGTTGATTTCACCTAAAAAAATTTTCAACTTAGCTTTGAGCCTTCAAATCATTAGCCAAAAAGAGTGCATTCAAAGATTCCAAGAAGGAGACAACTCAAGCATTCAAGAAGAGCTTCATCGACATATATTTCCACTCATTTAGGAGCTATTTCTTGTGCTTATTTCTATGTACTTGCTTTTATTTGTTATTGCTAGTTTCAAAGGTATTGAAACTAGTACTAAAGGTTGTTGGTGAGCCTAAGAGATAAAACCAATTAGGGTTTGACTTGTAAGCCTGGATTAAAAATAAGTTGTGAAGGTTGTTGGTGAGTCTAGGTGATAAAATCAACGAGGTTTGACTTGTGAGCCTTAGAAAATAAGTCGGTTGTAATCTTGGATAGATTATAGTAAAAATTCCTAAGAAAAAGCTTGGAGAGTGGATGTAGGTGCTTGGAGTGCACCGAACTATTATACATCTATGTGTTTATGATTGTTTGCTTCTTTCTTCACTTGCTCTTATTACTTTGCACTTAATTTGCTACTTCTGTTGTATATCTCATTTAGCATAATCACTTTGCTACACAAACACTCTAAGTTCAGTACATAACCATTTAAATTTTTTAAATATCCAATTCATCCTCCCTCTTAAGCTACCTTGCTGGGCAACAATGACTATCTTGATTAGAGAATTCTTGAGGAGATTCGTGTCTAGTTTTCTATAATCAAGTTGGAGATTCAAAGCCTAAGGATAGAGGTGCATAATATGTTTGCTCAGTTCAGAGGGAGGATGGAGTCAGGGTGTTTAGAGATCTTAGCAGTTATTCAATGACTCACTCCTACCTGTGCTCTTGCTAGCTCTTTAGATCCTCCACCTGATTCTCCATCGGAGCCATGTTCAGTACCAGAGCCACCAGTAATGGCATACCTAGGACTTTCTTTGGCCCATCAACTAGATTCACCGCCTGCTCACCATTTGTCCAGCTTGCTTAGCCATATTGTAGGACTGTAGGCTTCCATATTCCCAAATTTCATCATTCTGGTCCTTCTAGCAAGACTAGAAGTCTAACTTATAGGAAACCTAGGCCTTCAACTTCTAGGGTCACAACTTCTATTGTTGTTAATTTCCCCTTTAATGAGGATTAGTATCATAGGTTATATTAATATAGGATTTTAGCTTTCATCTTTGTATGACATACTCATTGTATCTTGGTGTGCTGTAGCATATTCATTTTGTATCCTGGTGTTTTGTAGTACATTTATTTTGTACTGATATATATCTTATTATTTTTCACTTTTATGTGGTAAAATTATATATGTAATGAAATTATCATTTTCTACATAACTTATGAAATGAATGCTTATGTATGTTGTTTTCACTTGTACTAAATGTTTACATTTTTGACTGATGATAAAAAGGGGGAGTAGAACTAAAGATTGATTATATAAGCAAAATGAGTGAAAAGAATGGGGGAGTAAAAAGTAAAAAGTAAGGAAAGGAGGAGTAAAAGGTAAAAAGTAAAATTGATTTTGGCTAAAAATTTAAATAATTAAGCCTTAATAACATCATTTGATATGCTCTGGTACATTAGTTTAATATAATGATATGCTCTAATACATTAGTTTAATCTCCTCAATATGCCTTAATATATCCTGATACATATTGAAACATCTATAATATATGCTCTGATACATTATTACAAGCTCTGATACATTGATATTTAAGCAACTTTTATGCCTCTAATAGTTCAATGACTATTCATGCTCCAATATACTTGTTAATAATAAACAATTATGGTTTGATACGATTGTGCTCTGACACTTTGAGAACATTGTAAATCATATGCTCTAATACTTTAAGAAAATTGAAAATTGATTTTATTTTGATACCAAAATTCTTTAGTAAATTGAATTTTGAAACAACTCCAAATTTTATATGCTTATATACTCAAAGTTTTGTCATCATCAAAAAGGGAAAGATTGTTAATCCGGCCTTGATTTGGATGAATAACCAAATATTTGAGTTTATATGATGCACTAATATTTTGTAGGAGTGTTAAAAATAATGTTTCGGGTATCCTACAAATTAAATAGAAGAAATGACAAATTGATTAATCCCTAAGCAAGAAAGTTTCACTTTTTTTGATGTTTTTATAAAGTGGAAAAGCCAAATAAATTATAAATAAATGGATACTTGAAAGTTGGTTTAGAAGAAATCAAGTCATAATTTAAAATTTCAAGTTTTAGCATACAATTTTTCAATTGGCACAAGTTGTGAGTCAACTCATGGAAATGGTAAGGCGATCTACAAAGAAGCACAAGAGAAGAAACAAGACTTGCATGTAGACTTTCAACTGGCATGGCTTGTGAGTCGACTCATGGATTGACTCAAACTCCATGAGTCATGATTTCAGGAAATCCAGAAAGCAAAAAATAAAATAGATCCAGGTTGTGAGCCAACTTAAGGATCGACTCAAGCTTCATGAGCCACGGTTGTAGGAAAATTCTAGAGGGATAGTTTCTTGGCACTGGTCTGTGAGTCGACTCAAGCTTATGTGAGCCAATTCATTAAGGTCTGTGAGTTTACTCAAAGACTGTGTGAGTCAATTCATTAGGTTATGACAAACAGTAATGGCTAGTTTTTCAAAAGTACAGAAGCTTGTACAATATTCTAAATGGCTAGTTTTTTCCAAATGGTTATAAGCTATCATTTGAAAGTTCTAAGGGTATTAATTCTCCACCAAACTTATTGAAGAACCAAGAGAATCCAAGAGAGTCAAAAACTTTTAAGAAAATCTTCCAAAAAGCAAACTTCCAAAAGAAAAGCCAACTTCTTAAAGAGTGTGCCATAAATTCTAATCACCAGCTTTCAAAACAATCGTCAGTGACTTTCTATCAAGAAGATAACTTAAAGATTCTTTCAAGAGCTTCATCATATTTTGCTTTGCTATTTTGGAGAGCTTTTTAGTTTTAAAATTCTTGTACTCTATTTCTTGTACTATAATTAGTTTCAAGGGAATTGAAACTAGGATATAGGGTCATCCAAGCCTTGTAATTAGATTACAAGCTAAGGGGTAGCTTGTTATAAGATTGTGGTTGGTGAACTTAAAGAAAACCCTACTAGGTTTTGGTTTGTGAGCATGGAAAACAAACCGGATGTAATCTTTGAGGGATTATAGTAAAATTTTCAAGAGATACTTGGGGAGTGGACGTAGGTGCTTGGGATGTACTGAATAGCTATAAAATTTAGTGTGTTTGCTATGCCTTGCTCTCTTTCTCTTCTTTTCTTCATAATCTTAGTATTCACCTATAATTTGTATACATATTTTGCCACACATATAATTCATAGGTTTTTCAAAAATAATACATGCTTGTTTAAATTTTTGAAAAACGAAATTCACCTTCTCTCTTAGGTTGTTTTACTAGGCAACAGTTTGGCTTGGCATTGTAGTCCTTGAGATGGGGATTGTGAGTAGGCTAATTTGATGGGATGTCCAATGCCACACAAGGCTAAGATTCTTGCAAAAAATTTTAGTGTAAGAATCAACCTTGTGACAGTTGGTATCAGAGCCTAGTTGGTGGCTCTTTTAGTGGAATTCCATTAAAGTTTTGGTCTCATTTTGCTTCAACAAAGGGGTGATGCTCATGCCTACTGTTGGAAGCAACATGGAGGCTCTTAAGAAAATGATGACATGGTTGGAGGCAATGGTTGGGGTGCCTCAAGTCGACATGGTGGCTTTGTTTCAAGACTCCATCAGATCAATGCAGTGGTGGATGCAAAAAATGATGTTCAACATCAAGCTGATCAAATATGCACCGTAAAATTTTTCGTGTAGTGAAGTTGCTATCAAGATAAAAGTTCTAAATCCAAAGCCATTTTATGAAGGGACAATTCATACCTTGCAACATGGCTTGGGTTGCGAGGGACATTTTGAAAAGATTAAGGTAGGCTAGATGATAAAAAAATATGTCAAAGATTTTATTTCTCTTATGCTAGCCATCAAAGACATGTCAGAGGTAGATAGATTGTTCAATTTTCTATCTGGTCTCCAACCATAGGATCGATTAGAGTTGCAACGGCAAGGTATTAAAAACTTACCCACTGCATTGGTTGTCACTGGCGGATTGGTGGATCTTTGGATCATTAAGGTTGGCAAATGTTCCTTCTTCTAACAAGACCTGACTTACAAAGAAGAACCAAAAGAAGAAGAGCAAATACAAAGATATCGAGAAAAAATGACCCAAGATGTTGGCTAAAGGAAGGCTAAAGTGGAAGGTTCTCGTCAAAAGAAAGATGAAGGTAATCTTATATTAGGAACTGTAGGCTATTTTATGCATGCATTTCAAAACATTTTTGAAACAAATAAGTAGCGAAAACTAAAGATTAATATAATTAATCTAAACATGCATATGATCATATCAATAAATAGCCTATACACAAAATCTTGACATGATAAAGATGTATATAAGAAATAAATTTGAAATATAAAATGACACAAACCTTTAAGCATAGACCATATCTATGTAACAAATATGATGCTATAGACTATATTTACAGCACAATGAGTTCATAACTCATTACCTTTGCTTGCACCAATGGTTGTCACAATTGGAAGGTTAAGAAATAAAGACTCTGCGAGTCATACAGAATGTCTGACTTCTATATGTGATACACATAGAAGCACTATCCCGACCAGTCCCCTCAGAGTGCTAGCTCCTCTCTAGAACCTTGATGGCTAACCACCTTCTTCTTCAAATGTTGGGATGCTCCAGGAATAGAAGAAGAACCTTAGAGGACATGAGGAGGAAGAAAATGGTGATGGAAAACCCTTTCCTTAGTTTACTCTTCCCAAACCTAGTGAAAGTACTAGGTAGCTCATACCTAATCCCTTTCCTCTCTTCCCCACACTAATTTTTCTTCCTTAGGTAGAAAACCCTTTTTGATTTTCACTCTTAGCATTTTTAGTCCCCTCGATCCTATTAGCAAACCCCATTTTAATGAGGCACTCAAGAGGTTTGGAGGTTGAGTGGGCTAGGGAGAGATAAGGAGAGAGGTTAAGGGATTAAAACTAATTTGAATTCAAATTCAAAATGTGAATTCAAATTTAAACTATTTAAATTTAAATTCAAACTTAAAACTTGTTGCTGCGTCAACTCCTGGACCGGGGACCGAGGGTGGCTGGATAGGTTGGAATACTCCTCTCCCGGGCGAACCTGCACAAAGACCCCGAGGGCGCTGGTGGTGTTCCGGCCGGGGACCCTCCGATGCTTAAGTTAGTAAGAGATCGAAGGCAACAGAATAGAGGAATCAAGGAATTAACAGTCTTTGGAGAGGGAAGAGTTCTTCTACCTTCGAACAAGGTCCCCTGAGTACCTTATACAGGCACGGAACAGTTCAAAATCCGTTAGGGGAGAGGCTGAGAAAGACCTATCTGCCCCTAGGAGAATCTGGAGAGTGGCCACGTGGCGTGCAGATACGGTGGCATCGTGGAAGTAGTGGAGCAGGGCCGTTGGGATTGCAGGATCCCGCAGTACCAGAAAGGTGCTTCTGGAATACCCTAGATGCTAAGGCTTTCCTGTCGGATGTCGGCCATGGGAAAGTCGGTCGGTCAGACCAAAGGCCAAACCTTCGAAGGAGAGCAATGGGCTGGACCCAAGCAGAAGAGGGTCGTTCAGACCTCAGCTCCGGTGGGTCGGACCTCTGAAGGAGAGCGAAGGGTCGGACCCTAGCAGGAGAGGGTTGTTCGGATCTCAGCTTCGGTGGGTCGGATCTCAAGGAGAGCGAAGGGCCGGACCCCAGTAGGAGAGGGTCATTCGGACCTCAGCTCCGGTGGGTCGGACCTTTGAAGGAGAGCGATGGGCCGGACCCCAGCAGGAAAGGGTCGTTCGGACCTTAGCTCCGGTGGGTCGGACCTCTGAAGGAGAGCGATGGGCCGGACCCCAGCAGGAGAGGGTCGTTCGGACCTCAGCTCCGGCCGGGTCTGACCGTAGGACTGGGCCGGTTCTGGCTGAGGGTGAGTCGTTATGGTACAATAGTTGTCCCCCTTACTCTTGTGCTTTGAGCGAGTCCATAGGCTCGAAGGGCGAGGGCATTAAATGGCAGTAAATGCATCAGCATGTCGAATGATGGCAAATTCGGTTTGGCGTGCTGCGCCCGGTCACCTTTCGCTCCGATTTTTGCTTCAGGACAGGTGTCAGTGCCTGGTTGGCAAGGACAGAGGGAGCATTTATTGCCTGTACGGTGCATGGCATCTGCCTGTTTGGATTCTTGATGCGACGTGGGACATATGGCCCCATCAGAGCGGTTGGTGCACTTGCCAAAATGGCCCATTCGCCATTGCTTCGACTGTCACATGGATCGCGGCCGGACACGATCCGGCGCATCCCCACAGACTCCCATCCAACTCAAGAACTGAAGCGGCAGCCGTCGGATCTTGGCACGTGGGGGGATGCGTTGAGAAGCTGCCCCCGAATGCCTATAAAAGGAGGAGGGCAGTGCCCAGAAGGAACCTTTCACCGCGTTTGTGCTGGAAGAAAAGGCTGCCTCCTCCCTCCCTGCACTGCTTTTAGCCTCTTTTAGAGATCCAAAGAATCAGGTTAGTCCCGTCTTCATCTTCCCCCACCTCCTTCCTTTTCTACAACCCATCTTAGAATGGCTTTGGCTCGTGGTCATAGGGAACCTAGTCCTTTTGACATCCCATCGGCCATGACTCGAGAGAGGGTTGAAAACCTTAGGATTTTTTATAACATTCCTTCCACCTTACACCTGACCATCCCCAGCCGCGAGGGTAGGGTGAATGGGCCTTTGAACTTAAAAGCCCTCCCCATGTACGAAGACCACCTGAAAGCCGGTCTTCGTTTCCTAATTTATAACTTTTTTGTCCAGATCTTCAACACCTATAGGATCACACCTTCCCAGCTGATGCCGAACAGCATTAGGGTCTTTTACGGCTTCGTATTCCTTTGTCGGGAGGTCGACATTGAGCCTAGGGTATCCTTGTTTTCAAACTTTTTCCTACTGAAGTAAGACTTCCGAAGTTAGGAGTGATGGATGTTCAGTCCACACCCTGGTCGGAAGATTCTAGGGGGGCTTCCGTCCGCAATTCATAGATGGAAGTCTCGATACTTCTTCGTAGATGCCTGGAGCCATGGGGCTTTGAGGCGGCCTGGAGGGAGCCGAGGCCGAACGCTTTGAATGGAAGGAAAGTCTTGAGGGCCGACGAGGCTAACTTCCACAAATTGGAGGGAGAGGATCAAAGTTCGTCAGCTTTATGCTTCTTGAGGGGTGCCTTCACCAGGCCGGCACCCGATGTTTGGTAGGACGAGAGTCATGTAGAGAGAGAGATTGGCTTTTTATCATCTGTCAGCTTGGTGACCGCATCTAACTTCAACTTTGGTTGTTGACAGGCAGGAAGATGAAACCAGATCGGGCGATCCTTTCAGCACAATCTGCACAACAGAGAGCCGTCCACATTGTGGAGCCGACACCACAGGAGTCGAAGAAGCAGGCAGTGGAACCGGCGCCCAAAAGGTCGAAGAAACGACAGACAGTAGAACTGTCCGCCGCGGTGGTGTCGGTTGAGTCAGAGGACAACATGCCTCTGACCGAACGCCGAATGGTGATTGCATTTGAGCGATCCTCTTCGGTCGAACAGCCGGTCATTCAGACAGAAGAGGGGCTCTCAATGTCGACCGGGGCGGAAGCGGCCCCTTCGTCCCCACCATTGGAGCCAACTGCGACAATCCCCCCGACGACCTGCGGAACCCCAACGGGGGAGGGGCCGTTGGCCGTTGACAAGAGGGCCGGCGGTGCGCAAGAGGAGGGGGAGTGCCAATAGTGGCGACCCGTCGAGGAAGCAAAAAAGCTGCTTCAGAGGGTCGCCCCCGACATTGACGGGCGGTCGGTGAACGAGGCAGCCAGAAGTTCTCTCCATCATCTTCTGGGGGTAAGTAAGGCTTTTTATTTTTCCACCTTAAATTCGTGGGTAGCAGCTTTCTGACTGTGCATGTTTGCTGGCAGCTCATCAAAGACAACCTGCTGATGGACGAGGGCCTGGGTGAGCTGCTCTATCTAAAAGAGCAGTTGACCCAGAGAGCCGAAGCAGCAGAGTTGGCAAGGGACACAGCTTGGGAGGCGCTGACGGCCTCCAAGGAAGAGGTGCTCGGCTTGAGGGCCATAGCAGCAGAAGTGTCCCCCTTGTGGGCCGAACTGGAGGCCCAGAAGAAACAGCTGGAGGACTTGCTTGCCCAAAAGGCGGATCGGGAGGCAAGGCTAAAAAATAAGAAAAAGAAGATCAAGACCCTAGCCCGTCGGCTGACTGTCGAGGAGGGTCATTTGGCCGAGTGCGATGTCCGCGCAAAGGGTTATCAGGCATCGACGAAGAGATACAAGGGCTTGCTGAAGACGGCCCAAGATCTGCTGAAGACGGTCAGCGAGAAAGCCGTCGCAAAGTACAAAGCCTCCAAGGACTTCACGTAGGAGATGAACGAAGCTAGGACGGTCGGCTTTGACTATGGATACGACGAGTGCCTGGAAAAAGTCAGTGTAGCATTCCTAAAACTTGATCTGCCATTCCTCCAGCCACCGAAGCTGACAGAAGCAGAAGTGCCAGATGGGGTGGATTCGACTGCGCAAGCAGCCGAAGCTCCGGTGGAGGCTGTCATGGAAGTAGCCGGAATGGACGCCCCAGTTGGAGTCAAGGTGGAGGCAGCCGAAGGGGCCGAGGAGGCCGGAGCGGCTATCCTTGTTGAGGGGGCCGAAGTGGCCACAGATGTTGTACTTCCTGAGGGTCAGACCTAGTTGTTTGTAAAGGTTTGACCTTCAGTCTTTGTAAAGACACCTTTTTGAAGTAATGAAGAACCTCTTTCTTAATGTCTTGACTTTTTCCCTTCAAAATTTCACTAAGTGTAAATTAATCGGCTGATCTGAGCAGACGGTCGGACCTCTAGGGTAAACGTCGAATAGTAACTCAAGCCGAACCAGATCCCCATAGGATTTCTGTTCTAAGTACTGAACCGTCGGATTTCCAGACCGAGAATTGATTTTGGCTTTCCGAATTGGGCTACCCTAGAGCCTCTGCCGACCGGAGTCGGACTTTCGAAAGTGGGCTACCCTAAAGCCTTTGCTGACCAGAGTCGGACTTTCGGAAGTGGGCTGCCCTAGAGCCTTTGTCGACCGGAGTCGGACTTTCGGAAGTGGGCTGCCCTAGAGCCTTTGTCGACCGGAGTCAGACTTTCAAAAGCCGGCTACCCTAGAACCTTTGCCGATCGGAGTCGGACTTTTGAAAGTGGGCTGCCCTAGAGCCTTTGTCGACCGGAGTCGGACTTTCGGAAGTGGGTTGCCCTAAAGCCTTTGCCGACCGGAGTCGGACTTTTGGAAGTGGGTTGCCCTAGTTTCTTTGCCGACTGGAGTCAAACTTTCGGAATTGGGCCGTCCTAAAGCCTTTGCCGACCGGAATCGGACTTTCGGAAGTGGGCTGCCCTAGAGCCTTTGCCGATCGAAGTCGGACTTTTGGAAGTGAGTTGCCTAAGAGCCTTTGCCGATCGGAGTCGGACTTTCGATAGTGGGCTGCCCTAGAGCCTTTGCCGACCGGAGTCGGACTTTCGGAAGTGGGCTACCCTAGAGCCTTTTCCGACCGGAGTCGAACTTTCGGAAGTGGTTAGTAGAAGAAATGTAAACTTCATTGATAATATTTCTCGGAGGTTGTCTACATTCCATGGATGCACCAGCTGCCGTTCGTCTAAAAATTCAAGTCGATAGGTGCCGGCTCGAACCACTTCAATGACTCGATAAGGTCCCTCCCAATTTGGGGAAAGCTTTTCTTGTTCGGTTGGCCTCGAAACTTTGGGTCTCCGCGAGACCAGGTCTCCGACTCGGAAAGCTCGCACCTTGACTCGCGAGTTGTAATATTTCGCCATCTTTTGGTGGCATACCGCCATCTTCATGCTTGCCCGAAGTCTAGTTTTTTCAAGCAAGTCCAGGTCAGCCCTTCACCGCTCGGAGTTGGTCAGTTCGACGTAGTGGTCAATCCGGAGAGATTGAAGACATGTCTCAATAGGGATGACAGCTTCACTTCCGTAAGTGAGGTTGAATGGAGTTTCGCCGGTCGATGCTCTGGCGGTCGTCCGATATGCCCATAATACTGAATGGAGTTCCTCCACCCAAAGTCCTTTTGCCTCATTGAGCCGGGTCTTCAGCCCGTGTAATATTGTTCGGTTGGTGACTTCAGCCTCTCCATTGCACTGAGGGTGACCGACCGAGGTAAGTCGGTGAAAGACATGATACTGCTGACAAAAATCCTGAAACTTAGAATTGTCAAATTGTCTTTCATTGTCAATAATAATCATCCGGGAAATGCTGAATCGAAAGATGATATTATTTCGGACGAAGTTCTCCACCTTAGCCTTCGTTATCTGTGCTAGTGGTTTGGCCTCTACCCACTTGGTGAAATAGTCGATGGCCACAAGCAAAAATTTTCGTTACCCAGAGGCCAGGGGAAAGGGTCCCAGGATATCCATCCCCCACTATACGAATGGCCATGGGGCGATAATCGGAGTCAGCTCACTGGCGGGTCTCCTTTGAATGACGGAGTACCTCTGACACGCGTCGCACCTTCGGACAAAGTCCGATGCATCCTTCTGAATGGTGGGCCAGTAATATGCCTGCCGGATGATCTTGTAAGCTAAGGATCTTCCTCCGAGGTGGTCGCTGTAGATGCCTTCATGGACTTCTCTGAGGGCATAGTCGGCGTCCGCCGGCCCCAAGCACTTCAACAGCGGTTGTATGAATGACCACTTATAAAGGACACCGTCAATGATGACGTACTTAGAGGCCGTCAAGCGCACCTGCTTGGCCTCCGTCGGATCTTCCGGAAGAGTTCCTTTGGCCAGGAAAGTAAGGATTGGATCCATCCAAGAAGCTTCATGTTCCACCTGGTGGACCTCGGTCTGCTCTTCGACGATGCTAGGGTACCGCAGATACTCCACAAAAGTTCGATCAGAAGTCCCGTTGGCGGCAGTAGCTAACCTTGACAGGGTGTCCACCCGAGAATTCTGCAAACGAGGTATGTGGAGGATTTCGAAAAATTTGAACTGAGGAATGAGGTTTTGTACCTTGTTTAAATATTTTGCCAGGGTCGGATCCCTTGCTTCGAATTTCTCTTTCACTTGATTAACCACCAGTTGGGAGTCGGAGAAGACTTCGAGTCAGCTGATGCCTAGTTCATTGGCGATTCAAAGCCCCGCGAGGAGGGCTTCGTACTCCACTTGGTTATTTGACACCTGAAATAAAAAATATAATGCATACTCCAAGTTCTCCCCATCCGGGTCGGCCATAATCAGTCCGGCCCCATAGCCTGCGATGTTGGATGCTCCATCCACATGGAGAGTCCAGGCTGATTATACTTCATAGACAGCATCATCTTCAGGTATTTTGGTCATGCGAGAAGGCGTCTCCTATCTCCAGGTATACTTTGCAATGAAGCCAGCAATTACCTGGGCCTTCAAGGCAGAATCCTTTCCCCTGGCTGAACCGAGGCCATCGGCCTCAGCTCTTGGGTCAAGTTGCTCCAGAGTGGGATGGCCTTCTGATTGTTGATTCATAATAGTCAGACACTGCCTGACCATCCGACGGTCTCCCCTCATCACTCTAACCCCACTCCTGGTCGAAAATTTCGCCAATAGATGGTAAGTGGACACGATGGCTCTGAATTTGTTGAGGGCCAGTCAGCCCAGGATAGCATTGTAAGGCGAGGTCATCCGAACGACCATAAAATTGATGAGGAGGGTTTTCTGGAAAGGCTTCATCCCAATTGTCACAGGGAGAACAATTTCTCCTTCCACTCCGACGGAGTTGCCCCTGAAGCCTGTCAGTGGCACGGGGGATTCCCGCAGCATGGACCTGGATAGATTCATTCTTACAAAAGAATTATATAGCAATACCTCTTGGTTTGTAGCTGTTGTCGATGTCGACTAACCCTTCGTCTTCTCGGGGTTGATCTGTGCTTCAGGACCTGCAAAACAAGGGTTAGTGACCCGGGCTGGGGATTTTGGCGGGAGCACTCCGACGGTCGATTCAATGATGATCCAGGGAAACAGATCCTCCTAGTCGAGCCTCTCTTGGTGGAATCCAAGCTAGGAGGAGTGAATAGTGTGAGAATAAGGGTGCGAGTGTGTCGGGTGAGATGGTAGCCGAGGTGGGTTAGCCCTCTTGTGAGGCTTCTTCTTCCTTACTCGCTTGGATGGTGTTTTGTGGTTAAGCCTACACTTGTGTTTGCATCGCATACCTCTCTACTGGGGGTGTCGAAGGCTCTTTTAAGTCCAGGTGATCATTGGGCACTTACCTCGGGATCTCTCCTGTGTTGCCAGGCGTGCGTGGCGGCGTTCCATGCTATGGATGGGATGTCTCTCCTGGTCCATATTATCAGGCACATGTGGCGATGTTCCGTGCCTTGGACGAAACGTCTTTCCAGGTTCATGATAAGGAAGACTATCGTGCATTCTGACATTCCTTCCGGTCACCCCATTCCGGGAAGCCTGGCAGTGCCTTGATCGGGGGGTTGCCGCCCCCGGGATTCGAATCTCCTGGTTGACTTTCTCTTTCGAGTGGTGCAGGTGGTTGGTGGAGAGCGTGGCACCTTGATCAGGGAGCTTCTTGTTCTCCTGGTGTAAGCGGTGGCCGCAGACAGTTATCATGACTTGACGGGTGCTTCCTTGTGGTTTTCGGGTTGCTCGCCGGCATCTCGGGGAGGTGGCTCCGCCTCCTTGATGGCCGGCAATATTGTCCGAGTTGGTTGCTAAACTAGAGAGCTGGGACTCGACTCCGACTTAGGAGACTCAACCCCCGAAGGGCTCAACCTGGTGGAGGAGGCTGGGCTCGACTTTGGCTCAGGGGGCTCAACCTCGGAAGGGCTCAACCCGGTGAAGGAGGACCCGGCTCCTGCTCGGAGGGCTCGACCTCGGAGGGGCTCGACCTGGTGAAGGAGGGCTGAGCTCGACCTCGATCCAGGGGTCTCAGCCTCGAAGGGGCTTGATCCGGTGGAGGAGGTCGACGCGCGACCCCATCCCAGAAGGCTCGACCTCGGAGGGGCTCGATCCGGTGGAGGAGGTCAACGTGCGACCCTAGCCTAGATGGCTCAGCCTCGGAGGGGCTCGACCAGGCGGAGGAGGGCTGAGCTCGACTCTGGCTCAGGGGGCTCTGCCTCAGAGGGACTCGATCCGGCAAAAGGGCCCGCTCGGCTCCGGCCTAGGCACCCCGAGCAGAGCTTGCAGGTTTCGACCTGGTAGAGGATGGAGCTCTACTTTGATGGGCCGCCTCGTTGATCTGGGAAGCTCAGCCCGGCCAAAGGAGTCCGAGATGGGATGTCCACCATGGTGGATTTTTTGACATGGCATCTGACGGGGATTACATGTCAGCACATCGGCACCTTGCCACATTATTTGCCCCCCACTCCAAAGTTCTATTGGCACAGGGTGCTCGGGGCGAAGGGAGTAAATGTGCTGCTGACATGAAAAGGTGGAGATTTGGAGCAATGATGGCCGCGATCGATGGTGTCTCGGGAAGCAATTTCTTCAGCCTACCCGGGGAAGCCACGTGGACACGTCCGAGGAGTAGTTATTGCTGGTGCAAAATTCAGAGTAGCCACAGTTAAGGCCAGACACCAGCCCTGCTGATGAATGATGCGTGGCACGGATCGATGGTAGGGATTTATAATGATACGGTCGAGCACCGATCACTTCGAAAGGAAAGATTGCCTTTCTCGAAACATGTCTTCTTTCAAATCCTTCGTGCCCGCCACCGTACCAAGGCTCCTCTTTCATCCATCCGACCATTCTTGTCCATCCAAAGCTCTCAGCAGGTCAGTCCTCTTCCTCCTCGCCTAAGATGAGTAGGGCCTTCTTCTTAGGGCTAAATTCACCTTCGAACTTTCATCCACCTTCTTCTTCTTCCCTTGATCTTCTTCGCCATGTCCTATTTTGAGCCAAGTTTCCGTCCTTCGACCAATCAAGGTAAGGCCGGGCCTTCTAGGCCGAGGCCACCATCATCTTCTTCTTTTGACGAGGATGGAGATGGGGTGTGCTTCGAGCTTAGCAGGAGGTGTCCCCTTGGTGGGATAGTGTTTAGGGAGTTTGGACCTAATCCTTCTTGTCCTTCTCGTCCTCTTCCTCCAACTGAACTCGTCCCCGAGCCTGTTTGGTCAACGGGTCCCAGTGGGATCGCATCGACGATCTCTGTTAAGGAACTAGGGACCATCCGAGATGTCTATGGCATCCCGCACTCCATTCAGCTTTCAATCCCCCGACCAGGGGACCAGGTTACCTCCAGTAGCCCGAGCCAAATTGCCTTCTATAAGGAGACCTTCTCAAGAGGGCTCCGCTTTCCTTTCCATCCCTTCTTTTTGTCTGTGCTGAGCAATTACTGCCTGGTCCCTGCTCAGCTTGTCCCCAACATTGTTAGGACTATCTTCTGCTTCATCGTGCTCTTCCACTTCCATAGGATCGTTGCCCATTTCTCTTTGTTCAGAGCGTTCTTTACTCTGAAGCACCACCCCACCAAAGATGGGTGGTGGTCCATCTCTTCTCGTCCGAGGGGGATCAGATTTGAAGTTCCCTCTTCCATCAAAGGGTGGAAGTGTAAATTCTTCTTTGCCATAGACGAGGGGATTGACTGGGTGTGGAGTGACCCAGATCGATCCCCCAATCAAGATTTTGCGGTCGAAGAAGCCGACAAGGATGTCTACGAGCTGCTCCATACTGCTCAAATTCTTTTCCTCAAGGTTCTGTTATCAGAGCAGAACCTCGCCGAGGCTAGGGTCGGCCCAACAGGAGAGTTGGGTGAGTTCAGCTTGAGTCTTTTCTGCTCCTTTTAACCTATTTCTTTTAATCTGTTTCTCCCAAGCCAGAATTGACATTATGTTTTCTTTATGCAGGTATGAGGTTCTCGATGGAAGATCTGCTCTCGATCACGTGGAAGAGGCCTCCAGCGGGATTGGCTAAGGAGTCCTCTCCGAAGAGGGCTCATGATGAGGGCACATCGATGGCCGCCCCCACTGAGCAAATCGAGTCAAGGAGGGAGTTCGAGGTCGCTTCCGCACAGGCAAGGGGAGTAGCGACTGCTGCGTCTGAGCCAAAGCAGAGGACGGCCAGGCCTGTGGTGGAGCGACTGAGGCGATGAGAGCCGGTCCCCGCCCTGGAGCCCGAGGTGGTCGTCTGGGCCAGGGCCGCCGCTGTAGCTGTCGCCATTATGTGGCCTCCTCCTCCAGAGCTTGTCATCATCGAGGAGGAGGTGCAGGAAGGAGCGGAACCGGCACCGGGGGTGCCACTTGAGGGGGCACCGAGCTCCCAACCGGCCCCGAGGCCTCTACTGGCGATAGAGCGGGTGATTCCATCTCGAGGGCAGGCAGGAGAGAGAGACTATCATCGGGTCCCGTTCAGAATGGGGCCCAACGTGTAGCAGCTCCAAGACCGGAAGCTAGCCGAGCACATAATGGATTTCTCCATCCATTCATGTGATCGGTAGGTGATGGCCAGGAAGGTAATGGGGGATGCGATCAGTAGCATCTTCTCCCTCCTCTTCACGGTAAGTAGCTTAACTGTCTTCTTCCTCCTTCCCCCTTTTTTTTTGACATCTCGTTTAGTGTAGGTCAGAGCCGAGATGCTTTTGATCAGGGATTGCTACCGGATATGGTTGAAGAATGACCAGCAACGTGCATCAGAAGTTGAGACCCTGAAGACAGAGCTGAAGGAGAAGGCTGACGCCTCCCTCGAGCTCGGCCGGAAGAACAAGGAGCTCCAGGAAGAAAGTGCTGGCATCGAAAGGTGCTGGAAGGAGCTCCAAGAGGCCCTTGACAAGGAGCAGAGCTGGTTAAAGAGCAAGGCCGAGGAGCTCGTGGGCACCGAGAAGAGGCTGAGCTTGTTCAACATCGAGGCAGCCCAGTAGAAGGGGATCGCCCAGTCCCTCTAGACCGAGCTGGACGCAGCGAAGGAGAAGCTGGCTATGACCGAGAGGGAGGTAGTGGAGGCGGCTAGGTCGACGGAGGTGGCAAAGGAATAAGTCGTCGAGATGAAGGAGGCGAAAGGGGCCATAGTAAGGTACAAGGCCTCGGAGGAGTTCGTTGTCAAGTTCTATCAGACGGTGTCATACTTCTTCTACAAGGGCTTTATATACCTATACGACCGAGTTGAGGGGTTCATCCCTGACGAGGGCCGTAGCCGACTTCGCTTTCCTCGAGCTCTGGGCATGGATTCAGGTGTTGCAGAGGGATCGATCACCGTCCCCGAACATTCCCCGCCGGTGGTGGTCGTCGAGGCCGGAGCTGAGCAGCCCGAAGCCCCGGGGGATGGAACTTCACCGCCGCACAGCCCTGCTGACGGGGCTGCCCGAGTAGAGTAGACTTCTGTTTTTTTCTTTTCCAGTATTGGCCCGAGTCGCCTGGCATGTCAGGGGCCTGAGAATATTTGTAAATGAACAACAAGTTTTCAATGGAATGGGTTTTCTCAACTATTTTGACTTGGGCACTCCTGGCCTCAACCCCTCTTCTTCTCCCTTCCCTTCTCTTCTCCTCTTCTTTTTCTTTTTATACATGTGATGGGATTAGAGGAGAGGTCTCCACTTTGTTGCTGGATGTCCCGAACTTCAGTGTTGCAGAGCTGAACTCCGGGCTTCGACGTCTCATAGCTGGACTTAGAGACTTCATGGCCAGAGGTCTGAGCTCCGGGTCTTTGTATCTTGGTGCTGGGCTCTGAGACTTAGTGCCCGGAAGTCTGAGCTCTGGGTCTTTGCATCTCGGTGCTTGGGCTTTGAGACTTAGTGGTCGGAAAGCTTGGTTCCGGGCTTGGATGTCTTGGAGCTGGGCTCGAAGACTTGGTGGCCGGAGAGCTTGGTTCTGGGCTTGGATATCTTAGAGCTGGGCTCGAAGACTTGGTGACCGGAGAGCTTGGTTCCAGGCTTGGATGTCCTGGAGCTGGGCTCGAAGACTTAGTGGCTGGAGAGCTTGGCTCCGAGCTTGGATGTCTTGGAGCTGGGCTTGAAGACTTTGTGGTCGAAGAGCTTGGTTCCGGGCTTGGATGTCCTGGAGCTAGGCTTGAAGACTTAGTGGTCGAAAAGCTTGGTTCCGGGCTTGGACGTCTTGGAGCTAGGCTCGAAGACTTGGTGGCCAAAGAGCTTGGCTTCGGGCTTTGAGGTCTCGATGCTGGGCTCTGAGACTTAATGGCCAGAAAGCTTGGTTCCGGGCTTGGATGTCTTGGAACTGGGCTCGAAGAGTTGGTGGCCAAAGAGCTTGGCTCTGGTCTTTGAGGTCTTGGTGCTGGGCTCTGAGACTTAGTGGCCGAAAAGCTTGGTTCCGGGCTTGGGTGTCTTGGAGCTGGGTTCGAAGACTTGGTGGCTGGAGAGCTTGGCTCTGGACTTTGATGTCTTGGAGCTGGGCTCGAAGACTTGGTAGCTGGAGATTTGAGCTCCGGGCTTTGATGTCCTGGAGCTGGGCTCGAAGACTTAGTGGCCGGAAAGCTTGGTCTGGGCTTGGATGTCTTGGAGATGGGCTCAAAGACTTGGTGGCCGGAAAGCTTAACTCCGGGCTTTGATGTCCTAGAGCTAGGCTCAAAGACTTGGTAGCCGGAGATCTGAGCTTCGAGTTTTGATGTCCTAGAGCTGGGCTCGAAGACTTGGTGGCCGAAGATCTGAGCTCCAGGCTTTGATGTCCTTGAGCTAGGCTCGAAGACTTGGTGGCTAGAGATCTGAGCTCCGGGCTTTGATATTCTGGAGCTGGGCTCAAAGACTTAGTGGCTAGAAAGCTTGGTTCCAGGCTTAGACATCATGGAGCTGGGCTCGAAGACTTGGTGGCCAGAGAGCTTGGCTCCGGGCTTTAAGGTCTCGGTGCCAGGCTCTGAGACTTAGTGGCCAAAAAGCTTCGTTCTAGGCTTGGGTGTCTAGGAGCTGGGCTTGAAGACTTGGTGGCCGGAGAGCTTGGCTCGAAGACTTGGTGGCTGGAGAGCTTGGCTTCGGGCTTTAAGGTCCCGGTGCTGGGTTCTGAGACTTAGTGGCCGGAAGCTTGGTTCCGGGCTTGGGTGTCTTAAAGCTGGGCTTAAAGACTTGGTGGTTGGAGAGCTTGGCTCCAGGCTTTGATGTCCTGGAGCTGGGCTCAAAGACATGGTGGCCAGAGATCTGAGCTCCGGGCTTTGATGTCCTGGAGCCAGGCTCCAAGACTTAGTGGCCAAAAAGCTTGGTTCCGGGCTTGGGTGTCTTGGAGCTGGGCTCGAAGACTTGGTGGCCGGAGAGCTTGGCTCCGGGCTTTGATGTCCTGGAGCTGGCCTCGAAGACTTGGTGGCCGGAGATCTGAGATCTGGGCTTTGATGTCCTGGAGCTGGGCTTGAAGACTTGGTGGCTGGAAAGCTTGGTTCCAGGCTTGGGTGTCTTAGAGCTGGGCTCGAAGACTTGGTGGTTGGAGATCTGAGCTCTGGGTTTTGGCACTGGACCTGAGGTCTGGTAGGAGTTCTCCTACAAGGCAGGAAACATTTGCACAAGGGAAACCTTAATTATCGATGAGAACGAACCTTACGCTACTGGTGCCGGAGATCCGGGCTCCGCGTTTTAACATCAAAGAGTTGGCCTCCGAGTTTTGGCATGCCGGACCTTGGGCCGGATGGTGATATTCCTACAAGGTGGAAGGCGATCTATGCAAAAGAGGACCTTTATTATTTTAAAGGATGAGCCTTACATTACTGATAATATTTTCTCAGGTTGCAGGCATTCCATGTTCATGAGAATCTAGCACCGCCCAGATCTGCGAGGTAGTAGGCTCCATGCGAAAGGGCTTTGACCACCCCATAGGGACCTTCCTAGTTTGGCGAGAGCTTGCCGCACTCCCGGGATTAAGATGCTTCAGCTCGGCGGAGCATCAGGTCGCCAGGTCGAAAGACCTTGGGTCTTACTCGGGCGTTATAGTATCGAGCAACTCATTGCCGGTATGTTGCCATCCTGAGTCTAGCTTTGTCTCTATTCTCCTCAAGGAGGTCCAAGTTGAGTAGAAGGTGTGTCGAGTTCTGCCCTTCATCATATTGCTACACCCGCAGTGTGGGCAAGCCGAGCTCGACTGGAACCATGACCTTGGCGCCGAAGACAAGGTTGAAGGGTGTCTCGTCTGTCGCCTTCCTGGGCATTGTATGGTAGGCCCAGAGAACACTTGGGAGTTCTTCTGTCCACCTGCCCTTGACCTGGTCCAGTCTAGTCCTGAGTCCCTGGAGAACGGTCTGGTTGGTCACTTCAGCTTCTTCGTTCGTCTAAGGGTGAGCGATGGAGGTGAAGCGGTGATGGATCCATGCTCGGCATAGAAACCTTCGAACTCCCAATTATCGAACTGCCGTCCGTTATCGATGATGATGCAGCAGGGGAGTCCAAAGCAACATATTATTGACTTCTAAAAGAATTGACGGACCTTAGCTTCTATGATCCATGCTAGTGGCTCTGCTTCCACCCATTTGGTGAAGTAGTCGATGGCCACCAGCAAGAACCTCCGTTATCTCGGTGTAGGGAGAAATGGCCTTAAGATGTCCATTCCCTATTGGACGAAGGGCCAAGGGGCAGAGAGCTATGAGATCAGCACTGTCGGCTGATGCTATATATGAGCGTGGTGCTAGCATTTGTCACACCTCTTCACGAAGTCAGTGGCATCCTCCCTCATGGTCTCCCAGAAGTATCCCAGGCGGAGAGCTTTGTATGCCAACATCCTTCCTCCCACGTGGTTCCCGTACATGCCTTCATGTATCTCCTGGAGAACAAAGGTTGCCTCTGCGGGTCGCAGGCACTTCAAGAGTGGATATGAGTAGGATCAGCGGTAGAGCTATCCTTCTATCAGGACAAACCGAGAGGCTTTCTTTTTGACGAGGCCGACCTCCGCGTGGTCCTCGAACAAAGTGCCATCAGTGATGTACCTGATGTACTTGTCCATCCAGCTCGGCTCCAGGGTGACTTACTGCACCTCCTCGGGGGCTTTGTAGCTTGGATTTTCGAGGTACTTAATATATACGCACCCCAGTAATGAGTCTGGCAAGGTCGCGAGTTTCGACAGTGCATCCGCATGAGCATTCTCCCCGCGAGGGATATGGAAGATGTTGAAGCATCGAAAGCCTGTCGTGCACGAGCAGACTCGCTCCATATACTTCATCATCTAGGGATCTCTAGCTTCGTACTCTCCAGAAACTTGTCTGGCACCAGTTGGGAGTCGGTGAAGACCTTCAAGTTCTGGACGCCGAGCTCGCATGAGACTTTTAGGCCCGCGAGTAGCGCCTCGTACTCTGCTTGGTTATTTGTCACGATGAATTTGAAGCGAAGGGCGCATTCCGCCATGATCCCATCGTAATTAGCAAGGATAAGTCCTGCTCTGCTTTCACCGGAGTTGGATGCGCCATCCACGTGGAGGACCCAAGGTTCCTCCTCCATGCCGGGCTTAACCTGATGTTCCGTGGAAGTCTGCTCCAGCTCCTCGACAAGCCCCGTGCATTCGACTAGAAAGACGGCTAGGACCTGGTTCTTCTGTGACGACCTCGGCCGATATGCGATATCGAACTTGCTCAGCATCAGGGACCATTTGGCCAACCGTTCGAATGTTTTGGGGTGACTAAGTATGGTCCTCAGTGGCTGGTCCGTCACCACCATAATGGGATGCGCTTGGAAGTAGGGCCTAAGGCACTTAGCAGACTTTTTTAGAGCAAAAATAAGTTTTTCGGAGCGGATATACCTGATCTCCATGTCACGAAGGATTTTGTTGGGGTAGTATACCAGCTTCTGAGATCCATCCTTGTCTACACGGATGAGGACTGAGTTGACGGCTCCAGGTGTGATAGCCAGATAGAGCAGGAGCTCCTCCCTTTCCTCCGGTCTGGAGAGCAGCAGGGGAGAAGCCAGGAACTCCTTTAATTCTTCAAAGGCTGTCCTGCATTCCTCCGTCCAGGTGAAGTCGTGCATCTTACGCATTGCCTTAAAGAAAGGAAGGTAGCGATCGACCGACCTCGAGATGAACCGACTTAGGGCTGCGATACGTCCTGTCAGGCACTGGACCTGCTTCTTGGATGTTGGGTGCTCTATGTCGACGATCGCCTGGACCTTCTCTGGGTTTGTCTCAATGCCCCTCTGAGTGACCAGGAAGTCAAGGAACTTCCCTGCCGCCACTCCGAAGGTGCACTTTGCTGGGTTCAATTTCATCTGGTACTTTCAGAGGTTATTGAAAGCTTTGGCGAGGTCGGCGATGTGGTCCGAGCTCGGCTTGCTCATGACAAGCATGTCATCCATGTACACCTGCATGTTCTAGCCAATCTGATTTTTGAAAACCCTATTGACCAGATGCTGGTACGTGGCCCCAGCATTCTTCAGATCGAAGGGCATCATCTTGTAGCAGTACGTCCCTTGGTCGGTGATGAAGGCAGTGTACTCCTTGTCCTCTGGGTGCATCCAAATTTGATTGTATCCAGAGAATGCATCCATAAAGGAGAGAAGTCGGTGACCCGAGATGGCAACCACCGGTCGATCAATCTTCGGCAAGGGGAAACTATCCTTCGGGCATGCCTTATTGAGGTCGGTGTAGTCCACATAGATCCTCCATTTGCCGTTACTCTTTTTCACCATCACCACACTCGCTAGCCAGCTTGGGTATTGTACCTCCCGGATGAAGTCGATGATGAGGAGCTTATCGACTTCCTCATTGATTGTCGCCAACCTTCCCCTTCCCTCATTGATTATCGAAGGGCTCAACTTGGCAGAGGAGGCTGGGCTCGACTCCGGCTTAGGGGGCTCGATGTTGAAAGGGCTTGACCCAGCAGAGGAGGACCCGACTCCTACCCGGAGGGCTCGATCTCGGAGGGGCTCGACCTGGCGGAGGAGGGCTAAGCTTGACCCCGGTCCAAGGGTCTCAGCCTTGCAGGGGCTCAATCCGGTGGAGGAGGTCGATGCGCGACCCTAGCCCAGAAGGCTCGGCCTCGGAGGGGCTCGATCCGGTGGAGGAGGTCGAGTGCGACCCCAGACCAGAAGGCTCGGCCTCGAAGGGGCTCGACCTGGTGAAGGAGGGCTGAGCTCGACTCCGACTCAGGGGGCTCAGCCTCAGAGGGGCTCGATCCGGCAAAAGGGGTCGCTCGGCTCCGGCCTAGGTACCCCGAGCTGAGCTTGCAAGTTTCGACCTGGCAGAGGACGGAGCTCGACTTTGACGGGCCACCTCGTTGATCTGGGGAGCATTGCTGCCAACCTTCCCCTTCCCTCACCATATTCAACTTCCTCGTTGATTGCCGTCATCTCGATGATCATGGCATCATTATTTACATTTTTCCTTCAACCTTCCCCTTCCCTCATAAAGGGGAGTACATTTTCAGAATGCCCTGCCCCTGGGCCTTCTTGAATGCATGCTCGGCTCCCCAACTTATCATCCCTACTGGCTTCTCGGTAGGGTGGTTATCCACTATAGGAACTAGCGGGAGAGAAGCGAGTGCTTGAGGTTCTATTGAAGGTTTGCCCCCCACGAACCTCCCGAGATAGCATCTCTTGATGAGTTCTTCGATTTCCTTCTTGAGGTTGTGGCATTCCTCGGTGTCATGGTCGTGGTTGCAGTGGTAGTGACAATACTTCATCTTGTCATGGCTAGAGGATGGCCTCATCAAAGGCGGGCACTTCAGGTAGGGCTCACCTTTGATCTTCATCAGGATTTTCATCCTCGGGGCGAGCAGGGGGGTGAGTCTCTCCTCTGGGACTGGAGCGCACCTCAGTCTCGACCCCTGGCAGAAGTTTGGAGTCGGAGGCCCTGGCTTCCTCGTCCCAGATGTCTCGACAGGAGTCAACTTCTTCACTGGCTTCCTGTCTAGCTCCCTCCTTGTACGATCTGTCTCCTCGGCACGGACATACTTTTGAGCTCGGAGGAGGAGCTCAAAGTAGCTCTTGGGGGGCTTCTTATCGAGCGAGTAGGTCAGACGGGAGGTATTGAGCCCTCGCTTTAGTATTAGCATGGCGACTGGCTCTTCGAGGTTATAAATCTCCAAAGTGATAACTTTGAAGCAGGCCACGTAGTCTCGTAGGGGCTCGTGGTCCTGTTGTCGGATGGAGAAGAGGCTATCTGCTTCCCGTGACACCTTCCGACAGGCGTCGAAGTGGGCCACGAACTTTCGCTCCAGCTGAGCGAAAGAACCAATGCTTTCAGGCTCGAGATGGGTGAACCAGACTCGAGCCACCTTCTGGAGGGTTGCTGGAAAGGTGATGCAAAGGAGGATGTCAGTGGCCCCCTGGACCCTCATGAGGGCCTTGTAGCTTTCCAGGTGGTCCAGGGGGTCGGTGGTTCCATCGTAGGGATCCACCTGCAGCATTCGGAACTGGTTGGGAATTGGTTCCTCTTGGATCTCTCGGGAGAAGGGGGGATAGGTGTCATAGCCCGTTGGCTCACCAGCAGAGCCTTGCATATTCTCGTGCTCCTCCAAGCGCTTTGTAGCCATGTGCCTGATGGCCTCGTCGGTCGAACCCTTCGCTGAGGTTGAAGGAGACGGAGAAGGTGACATGGGAAGATGCCCATGAAGGGGGGTCTTGCCTTTTCGACCTTGGCGAGGTTTGGATACCACCCACTCGAGGGTAGGAGACCGGCTCTTCCTATCGAGAGACACGGCCTATTGTCTCTTCGCCGGAGTCAAGTGACTGCCCCGGTGATCAATGATGGCCTGCGACTACAAAGGCCTTCCTTGGAAGGAATGCAGGCTGTTGCGAGGTGCTGCGACATGGGTCGTGGGGGTCCTTGGCTGCTGGTGGGTAGCCATGGACCATTGCTGATGCTGGAGCTGGCACACTGCCATAGTGAGGATTTGTATCTGTTGGGCGAGTGCGGCCAGCTGGATGTCTGCTGGAGGTGGTTGAGCGGGAGCGGGGCGCTCCCCTTATGGATCGTGTGGGTCCCCTTGAGAAGGGGGATCTCCCGCGCGGTTGGTGGAGACTTCTCTCGCCCGTGTTGTCACCATCCTCCTGGTGGACCGCTTGCAGGGAGCTTGTGTATGATCAAAATATATCAGATCCCCCTTCCTGGCACGCCAATCTGTTGCCACCAAGATCATCATGGCCCATAGCTGCTGTCAATGTTGGCTAACCCTTCATCTTCTCGGGGTTGACCTGTGCTTCAGGACCTGTAAAGCAAGGGTTAGTGACCCGGGCCGGGGATTCCGGTGAGAGCACTCTGATGGTCAAGTCAATGACGATCCGGGAGAACAGAGCCTCCTGGTCGAGCCCCTCTTGGTAGACTCCATGCTAGGAGGAGTGAATAGTGTGAGAATGAGGGTGCGAGTGTGCTAGGAGAGGTGGTCGCCGAGGTGGGTTAGCCCTCTTATGAGGCTTCTTCTCCCTTACTCGCTTGGATGGTGTTTTGGGGTTAAGCTTGCACTTGTGTTTGCATCGCGTACCTCTCTACTGGGGATGTCGAAGGCTCTTTTAAGTCCAGGTCATCGTTGGGCGCCTACCTTGGGATCTCCCCCGTGCTGTCAGGCACGCGCGATCCCAGCCAATGGTCTTAGCCTCGGAGGGGCTCGATCCGGTGGAGGAGGTCGACGCGCGACCCCAGCCCAGAAGGCTCGGCCTCGGAGGGGCTCGATCCAGTGGAGGAGGTCGACGCGCGACCCCAGCCCAGAAGGCTCGACCTCATAGGGGCTCGATCCGGTGGAGGAGGTCGACGCGCGACCCCAGTCCAGAAGGCTCGACCTCGGAGGGGCTCAATCAGTGGAGGAGGTCGATGCGCGACCCCAGCCCAGAAGGCTCAGCCTCGGAGGGGCTCGACCTGGCGGAGGAGGGCTAAGCTCGACTCCAGCTCAAGGGGCTCAGCCTCAGAGGGGCTCGATCCGGTGAAAGGGGTCGCTTGGCTCCAACCTAGGTACCCCGAGCTGAGCTTGAGAGTTTCGACCTGGCGGAGGATGGAGCTCGGCTTTGACGGGTTGCCTCGTTGGTCTGGGGAGCTCGGCATAGCCAAAGGAGTCCGAGATGGGATGTCCACCATGATGGATTTTCTGACATGGCATCTGATAGGGATTACACGTCAACACGTCGGCTCCTTGCCACATCAGTTTGGACACTAAGCTGGTAGCATAGGAATAATTTCTGTACCAATCAAAGTTGCCATTTAGCAATGACACCCAATATCTGGATAGGTCAAAAGTTATAGAGTAACATTCAGGAACCTTTAGCATATGGTTACCATATAATTCATCCCTTTGACCCTTAGTGCTTAGGATGACTTTAGGATTTAATTATCAATCCTTAAACAATTCATTCACAATGTGTCTCAACTTTATAAGTCTTGTGACTCACAAGAACTATTCTAGTCAAGATTTGTTAAGTTGAAATACAATAAGACATTCACTCCAACATTTGGAGGGGTTAATCCCATCTTGACTCATACACAATTCCATAAGTACTTGATTATATCCAAAAATATTTTATCACTGGATTAAAAATCTAGGTAGTCTGATACCAAAGTACAGTAAGTTACTTGCAAGCCACCATGATGATCTCATATCTAAGGAATACTTATATCTATATGAAGAGTGCTCCACAGGTAGGTCACATTTAGTGAAATGTCATATATTTTACTTGCATGCCATACCAGTATCTCTATATTTCTTGGTTAAGAGGATAACCAATCTATATGGCATACAATGACCTATACTTGATACATTATTATCCTATAATAATATATCATTTGGTCATGAATAGGTTTAAGAACTATACAATAAATCTTCTCTTTATTGCATAATAATATAGTTCCAAGGACTAGGGATGGCAATGGGTCGGGGTTGGACTGGGTCACTTAAAACCCATACCCGTCTTGCTAAAAAATTTTCTACCCCATACCCGTCTCGAGTTGCGTCGAGTCGGGTATAAAAAAATCATGTTTGGATTAGGTCAGGTCGAGTATACCCGGTCTCATAAAATTTAGTCTATTTAAAATCTAAATGGATCGGATCGAGTTAGGTAGGGTCGGGTATATCCGTCCCATATCCAATTTACTTAAATATTTTATAAACATAGTTTTTTTATATATAAACGGGTTGAATTCGGGTCAGGATGTACTACTACCCATACCCGATCCAAACCCGAGTTGGGTTTTTTTTTTATATGATCCATATCTGTTTATAAATTAGGTGGGTTAGGTTTTACCCACCCCATTAGGATCGGGTATAGTCAGATATCATTGGGTCGGTAAAAATTGCCATCCCTACTAAGGACTCCATCACAGAAGAGTTTATTACAAAAAGATGCAATATGATAGACTATCGAAATAACTTTTATTGATAATAATTCATATATAAAAATAACCATCTACAAGTTAGATAATTGGCATTAGGACACAATTCCTAACATCATCATCCTAGATATTATATTTGCAATGGACCTCACCTGGTTAGAAATTATCCTAATAGAAGTAAACTCAATACTATTATGGTGGAAAATGGCCAACATGATAGGTTAAATTCTGATGATCTACAAAGAATTGCACCACTATAATTACTTGGTGCAATTCATGTGGTGAAGCCTAAGATTTGTCCTAAATTGATGTTCATGCATATGGAAGTTAATGGGCATCGAATGTCAGCTATAGTGAATATGGGTGCCACTTATAGTTACGTGGTTGAGAAGATGGTGAACACCCTAGGCTGGCAAGACTCTCAAGCCAGATCAAGGTAGTCAATTTCTAAGCATAGGCCATGCGAGGCATAGCCTTTGGCATGCAAGTAGTTGTAAGTAGATGGGATAGCAAGATGGACTTGATGGTGGTTCCCTTGGATGACTTTGACATAATCCTTGGTAATGACTTCTTTATTGCCGCCAAAGTGGCTATTTTGCCATGCCTATATAGCTTGTTGATCAGTAATGAGGAGAAGCCTAGCTTTGTTGTAGGTTATAGCCTTCCTATTGATGCTAAAGTTCATAAATCCAAGGTGGAGATGGTCTTCATTATGCAGTTGGCTCGTGGCTAGAAGAAAGGCCAAATGACTTACCATGTTACTCTCATCGACTTAGGCCTAGAAGAGATAATAGAGGTACCAACAAAGATGACAGGAATTCTACAAGTATTTAGTGATGTTATGCCGTTAGAGTTGCCAAAGGGGTTGCCACTGCAACATATTATGGATCACAAGATTGACCTTATGCTTGGCACAAGGCTTCCTGCCAAAGCTCCTTAGAGAATGTTGCTAAAAGAGTTGGTAGAATTGAAGAAATAGTTAGAAGAACTATTATAGTTAGAAAAATTATTCAACCATCCAAGATCTTGTTTGGTGCTCTGATGTTATTTAAGGGAGAAAATGATGGTTCCCTTAGGCTATGTGCAGACTATAAAGGCCTAAACAAAATCACAATCAAGAACAATTACTCGATGCCCTTGATTTTAGACTTGTTCAATTGATTGTCCAAAGTTGAATACTTCACCAAATTGGATCTATGATCAGGATATTAGCAAGTTAGAATTGCAAAGAGGGACAAACCAAAGACCATAATGGTGATGAGGTATGGTTCATATGAGTTTCTAGTTATGCCATTCAGTTTAGCAGATGCACCTGCTATTTTTTGCAACTAATGAATGATGTGCTTTATAACTATATTGATCAATGTGTAGTTATTTACTTAGATGACATAGTCATATATAGTGGTTCATTTAAAGAACATTTGAAGCACCTTAGACTTGTGTTTACTTAGTTAAGGGAACACACTTTGTATGTAAAAAGAGAGAAGTGTGAGTTCTGCCTTAAGGAAATTAAATTCATATGACATATGTTGGGCAATGGCATAGTGAAGATGGATCAAAGGAAAGTGCAAGCTATCTTAGAGTGGATTGCACCAACAAAAATGGCTGAATTAAGGAGTTTTTTGGGGTTAGCCAACTACTATTGCAAGTTTGTGGCTGGATACTCCAAGCAAATTACTCCTCTAATAGATCTTCTGAAGAAGAATCAATCTTGGGCATGGTCAGAAAAATGCCAAGAAGCTTTCAAAGGTTGAAAGTTACTATTTTTTCAGAACCAATGCTAAAATTGCCCGAATTTGAGAAGCAATTTGAGGTGCATATGGATGCTTTTAATAAGGCCGTTTGAGGCATGCTGGTGTAGGAGGGATAATTGGTTGCTTTTGAGATTTGGAAGCTAAAGGAGGAAGAATATAAATATTATACCCACAAGAAGGAGTGTTGGCAATAGAGTATTGCTTACGGACTTGGTGAGTCTACTTGCTGGGTACCAAGTTCATAGTGAAGATTGATAATGTTGCTAATACTTTCTTCCTAACATAGAAAAAGCTTTCACCATAATAGGCATGTTGGCAAGAATTTTTGGATGAATATGATTTCAAATGGGACCACAAACTTAGTAGGCATAACCAAGTTGTTGATGCCTTGAGTCAGAAAGGCATCGTTGAGACTATCACCATCGTTTCTAGTGTTGAGGTAGACTTCGTCGACAAAATTCAAAATGCTACCTAGATGGACCATGGGTACCAATGAATGTTTCAACAAGTCTAGGATGGTGTAGCCCAGCAATATTGGATTGAAGATAGTTTGTTGATAGCGAAAGGTAGTAGATTATTTGTCCTTGATGGTGGGGGACTTAGGAGGCAACTTATGAAGGAATCCCATGATTTGTAGTGAATGAGTCATCAAGGAAGATAACACATGATTGTGCTCTATCTTGAACATTTGTATGGCCAAAGATGGAGGATGACATTGAGATCTACGGAAAGTCTTGTTTGGTGTGCCAACAAGATAGGGTGGAGAGGCATAAGGAGGATGGCTAGCTACAACCTTTGCTAATTGTAGAGAAGTGTGGATTTTAGTATCTATGGACTTTATTAGTGGCTTCCCAAAAGTTGATGGATTGTCATCCATCATAGTGGTGGTTGATTACTTCTCCAAATTTGTTGTTTTGGTCCCAAATCTGGAGGCATGTCTAGCAGAGAAGGTTATTGATTTGTTCTACCAAAATGTGGTGAAGTATTTCAGTTTGCCTTCAAATATTATCAATGATCGAGATGCCTGATTTACAAGAAGATTTTAGACATATCTCTTTCAACTAATGGGGTCTGAATTGAAGTTTTTCATAGCTAATCACCCATAGATGGATGGACATACCGAGAGGGTGAATGCCTTGTTGGAAGAGAATCTTAGGCACTATATTATAACCAAACAAAGGAATTAGTTGAAGTTGTTAGACACGGCCTAATTCTACTACAGCCTTCATTGATTTTTTATGACCAAGTTCAATCCATTTAAATTAGCTACTAGGCAACAACCACTCAATCCTTAAGAAGTTGCCTTGCAGAAAAGAGGAGGAATATGTCCAGCAGCCTACTAGTTCACTAGGAATCAATAACAGATACTTGAGATACAAAACAACCTCCACAAGATAGCAAAGAGGATGAAAAAATATGTAGATAAGGGGCATATGCCACTGGAATTCAATGTAGGCGACAAAGTTATGCTGAAATTGACTCCCCATACCTAGAAAAAGATCAGCAATAAGAAGATTCAGTGAGATCCAATCCTAAGGTATGGTGGACCTTTTGAAGTCATGAATAAGGTGGAGAATGTGGCCTATCACCTGCATTTGCCGGCAAGATTGAAGATACACCCAACTTTTCATGTTAGCTTTCTTAAACCTTACCATGAAGATATAGATCCTTCAAAGGTGTAAGTAAAGCATGCTCCACTTACCACGAGGCTACATTTTGATTAGAGGTTGGAAAGATATTGGACCACCACACATTGGGACAAAGTAAGAAGAATAGGAGGACTGAATATTTGATTAATAGAATGGAGAACCAAAAAGCAAAGCAAGTTGGTTAAAAGAAATAATATCATGGTAATTTGGAGAAAAGATTTAAGCATACTTGTCACACCACCCTCTGAGGATGTTGGGCTCTTCAGGTGGAGGAGGTTTGTTAAACCCTTGCTAAGTAGCATGTTGCCTAGCAAAGCAATCCAAAAGAGGGGTGAATTAGGTTTTTTTTAACTTTGAACAAGTATGTGTTGAATTTAAAAACTAGTAAGTATATGCGTAGCAGTATATATGAACAAATTAAAGCTAAATATAAAATTTATGAAGAGAAAAAGAGGAGGAAAGTAAGGTACAACAAATACATAAGATTTTATAGTAGTTTGGTGCACCCCAATTACCTACGTCCACTCTTCAAAAGCCCCTTGGAAATTTCACTATAATCCTTCAAAGATTATAGCTAGTTTGTTTGTTGAACTTACAAACCAAAATCTAGTTGATTTTTTCTTAGGCTCATGATCTCAATCTTATAACAAGCACCCCTTAGCTTGCAATCCAATTCCAAGGCTTGGATTAGCCTATCCCCTAGTATCAATTTTCTTGAAACTAGTTACAATACAAGAAACAAAATATACAAAAATTTGAAACTCAAAAGCTCTCTATAAGAGCAAAAAAAAGTTGATGAAGCTCTTGATGAAATCTCTGAGTTGTTTTCTTATTGAAAAATCACTAATAATTGCTTTGAAAGATGGTGGTTGAAATTTATGGCACACTCTTTAAAAATTTAGCTTTTTTCTTGAAAGTTTTGTTTTGAAAGATTCTTTCTTAGAAGTATTTGCTTTCTTTTGGATTCTTTTGTGTCTTCAATGAGTTTGGTGAAGAATAAATACACTTAGAACCTTCAAATGATAGTTTATGACTATTTGGAAGTGAAAACTAGGTATTTGACATATTGTACAAGCTTTTGCATACTTGAAAAACTGGCCATTACTATACTGTCAGAACTTGATGAGTTGACTCACCAGATCTTGAGTCAACTCATTAGAAGCTTGAGTCAACTCATGGCTTAAATCTAAAGATTTTTGCTTTCTGGATTTTCTGCAACTACAACTCATAAAGCTTGGGTCATTCTTAGTCGATCCTTAAGTCGACTCACAAGTTTCTTGAGTCGGTTCAGGTTCACAGACTATGCCAAAAATTTATCCTTCTAGATTTTTCTGCAACTGTGACTCATAGAACTTGAGTCATTCCTTGAGTCAACCCTTGAGTTTGAGTCGACTCACCTATTCCTTGAGTTGACTCATGGTGATACTGGCTAAAACTTTGCATGCCAGTCTTCTTTCTTCTATGAGTCATTTTTGAAATTTGACTCACCATTTTCTTAAGTTGACTCATGGCCTGTGCCAATTCAAAAATATGTGTCAAAACTTGATTTTTGAAGTATTGAGATGATTTCTTTCATATTGACTCTTCAAATATCCATTAATTCATGATTTCATTGGCTTTTCCACTTTATGAAAACATCCAAAAAAATGAGACTTTTTGCTTAAGGATTGATCAATTTGGCCCATCTTCTATTAGGTTTGTAGGGTATCTAAAACATTATATAATCTCAATACTCTAATAAAATATTAGTATCTCATATATACTTAAATATTTGTTATTCATCAAAATCAAGTTTGGAGTCAACAATCTCTCATTTTTTAATGATGACAAAACTTTAAATATATAAACATATGAAATTTGGAGTTATTTCAAAAAAAAATTTACTAAAGACTCTTGGTATTAGGGTGAGATTATTTTTCAGTTTTTTCAAAGTATCAGAGCATAATCTTAACAATATTCTTAAGGTAACAGAGAATAGTTTACTTGTTATTAATGAGTGTATCAGAGCATTAATATAATAGATTCATGAAAATTTTTTTGAATATCAATGTATCGGAGCATTTACTTGTATATTGATAGTGAATCAGAGCATATATTATAAATATTTCAGTATAAATCAGAATGTATCGAGGCATATGAAGAAGATCAGATTTATGTATTAGAGCATATCATCACATTATCAGAGCATATCAAGAGATGATATTTAGGCTCAATTATTTCAATCAATTATTTTCTTTGCTTTTTGCTCCCCCTATATCTTGTACTTATTTACTTTTAGCTTATGTAATTAACTTTTAATTAATCAACTTTCACTTCTTCATACTTTTATCAACTTGCATTTCTTCGTGCTTTAATTAAATTTCATTTTTTCATGCTTATATAATCAATTTTTATCTCTTTTCCCCCTTTTTGTTATCATGCAAATAACAAGAAATGAAACTTTTATTTATTCTTCCCTAATATTAAATCATTGTAAGTGAAAATAGTCATCTCAAATCAAAGGCAATCCTTTCAATATCAGAGCAAGCATTGTATCAAATGAAAAAGAGAATTTCATTTCATAAAAGTGAAGACAACATATAAGTATCAGTACAAAGTGAATGCACTATAGATACCAGGATATAGAATGAATGTACTGCAGTACACCAAGATACATAAAGTCAGTCATATATAAGTATAAGCTAAGATCCTATAGATATAAGTGTAAGCTAAGATCCTATAGATATAGCCTATAGTGTTAATCCTTGTTTGAGGAGAAGTCAACGATAATGAGAGCCATAATCCTAGAAGTCGAAGACCGAGGCTTCCTATAGGTTAGACTTTCCATCTTGCTAGAAGGATAAGAGTGATGGAATCCTAGAGTGTGAAATCTTATAGCTATAGTGAATGGCTGAGTGGGCTGATCAGATGGTGGTGCTGGTGGTTGATCCGACTGATGGTCTGAAGGAAATGCTAGGTTAGCTATTAGTGGTGGCTCTGGTGTTGCATGTGGCTGAGACGCTGGAGGTGGCTATGGTGGAGAATCTGGTAAAGGACCTGAAGAATTGGCAGGAAAAAGGGCAAGTGTGCATCACTGAATGGTTGCTAAGATCTCTAAGAATCCTAACTCCATCCTCCCCTTGAACTATGCCAGTGTATCATGCATCTCAGTCCTTAGTCCTTGAATCACTGTCTATAAATCTACTTTATCAGATAATGTCTGAACATCAGTCCTGACAAAACTAGTCACTAATATCTTCTCCACTAACTAATTATCTAATTTAGTTTGGGGATGAGGAATGCCTGGAGTCTTGAGAGATGATGCAGTATGGATGTCTAATGATCTAGCTGCTGGAGGGGTGATGGACTTGGACTAATGAGGTGCTACATCAGTAAGTGGCTCTGAAGGCCCTGCCTCAACTACAGCAATCTCCCTGTTTGAGTTTAAATTTGCCTCCTGTCATGACACTTGGCACACCCACCGACCACCAATCTTTTGCTATCCATATGGTGAAGGGATCAATCGTCATAGGTGTCAGTATGCAGCAACTCTTTAAAGGCCTTGCCCTCAAGTGGTATACCAAAATCTCTAAAAATATGAATTAGACACATTTCATAGGATAAACAGTCTCTTGCTACTCATGACCTCCTGCATCTATCGAAACATATCCCCAGCAGGTTCACAGTAGTCCCCTGAACAAGAGCAACCATTAACATCAGCTCTCTTTCTATAATGAAGTCAAATCTTCCAATCTTTGATACTAAAATCCATGCAATCATATGTTGTAGTAGTCTTATCTTAATAGATAATGATTCACCATCCCTATAAAGATACTTCTAACATTTTCTCTCTCCAAGATACATCCAAAACTAGCTTCCTTGTCACTCAAACAATCTATAGTAGGTTTGTAATGAGAAATGCCCCAAACATGAGCCAGCAACTCATCACTGACCATTATCGAGATGCCTTGGACAATAGCCACCCATCCATCTCCTTTGGCTAGAGATCTATAAAACTCATGAATAAGATGGGGATAGTACCTCTTCCTCATAAAGCAAAAATCCTCGCATCCAGTTGAGTGGACCACCAACCAATAGAGAAGCCCTCTCTATCGAAATACCTAAAATCAATCCATCTTCCACAAGCAATAACTCGACCGACAACCCTCTCGACCATGGGAGAGGGTGGAGAAGGGGGTGCACGAGCCTCCATCCTGGGCTCTGGATTGTGATGCACCTTTGAACATCATTCCCTACTTCTTGAACCACCAGAAATGGGTCAAGGATGTTTTTCTTGGTGCACCAACATCTTCCTTGGCCCCATAGCGCTTGTATTGGAAGGGATTGAATGGGATTTAGACAAATGGAAGGTGAAGATCAAGGGATCTACTATTAGGACTTAGGAGGGTTTTAAGAAAGTCTTAGGAGAAAGAAATGAGAGTTTGGAATGAAAAGAAGGGTTGTGGACCGGTCCAAGAAAATGAGATTTTCGTTGATGAGTTGACTCATGAAACATGCTTCATGAGTTGACTCATAGATGAGTCGGCTCATGGTTAAAAAATCGTGAGTCAACTCAAGGCAGAGTCAAAACAGAAAATTAAATTCTCTTGAAAAAGAGATAAAGAAAGTTTGTCCAATGATATTAGAAGATTTAAGATGATTAGAGAGGTGTGATTTCAATCAATTTCATATTGATATCTGCAAGGATTGAGAAAAGATAAAAAGTCTAGTCAAAAGGATCTATGACTCTTAGTTTTCTCCTGCAAAATCTATTTTCAATAAGGTATTTGGTAAAGATATCTATTAATTATCTATGATACAAACAAAATGAAGCAATATATCATCATTTTATACATGATCTCTTATGAAGTGGTGTCTTATTTCAATATATTTATTTCTTAAATATTGAATTAGATTAATTATACTAGTATTATCATATCTTATAAAAATTTTGCTTAGTTTGATGTCAAAATCTTTGAGTTGTTGTTTAATCCATAAGATTTATGCACAACAACTTCTAGCTGCTATATATTCAACCTCAACCATGGATAGTACAATTAAATTTTATTTCTTACTAAACCAGAAGATTAAATTAACTCCAAAAAATTGATAGATTTTACTAGCATTTTTTTAATAGTTATTAATATGATTTCTTAGGATTTGACTGATATCTAGCATAGATACAAATACTAAACATAATATCGATATACTTGTAGTAAGATAAAGTAAAGAACTAATGATATCTCTATATAATTTTTTATCGATACTTTTATCATTCTCATTTTTGTCAAGGTTACAAAAAGGACTCATAGTTGTGCTAAGTGGTTTTATAGTCTCTATCCCAAATTTCTTGAATATTTTTTTAGTATATTTTACGTGGTTGATTAAGATTTTTTCTTTAGTTTGCTTGATTTGACGTCCAAGAAAAAAGTTTAGCTCTCCTATCATGCTCATCTTGAACTTTCTCTATATTAACTTGGCAAACTCTTAATAAAAAAATTTATTAGTATCACTAAAAATAATATCATCAACATATATTTATACTACTAATAAGTCATTATTTTTTTTTTAAAAATAAAATAGTATTTACATTTTCTCTTGTAAAATCATTTTCAAGTAAAAATTTGCTTAATCTATCATACCATATACATGGAGTTTGTTTTAAATCATATAAAGCCTTATGTAGTTTATAACATGATTTGGACAAGAATGATTTTCAAAATCAAGTGGTTGTTCTTCATAAACCTTTTTAGTTAAATATTTATTTAAAAATAAACTTTTAGCATTCATTTGATATAACTTGAAATCCCTGAAATATATATATGCAAATGTAAGTAATAACCTAATTGCTTCTAATCTAGCAACAAGTACAAAAAAATTCATCAAAATTAATGTCTTCTTTTTTATTATATCATTTAGTAACTAACATAGCTTTATTTCTAATGATAGTTCCAATTTTATCTAACTTATTTCTAAAAATATATTTAGTGCCAATTATTGAAAAATTAGGTGATCTTTTTATTAAAGTCCAAACTTTATTTTTTCAAATTGATTTAGTTTTTCTTGCATTGCATTAATCTAATTAGGATCTTTTTTAGCTTCTTCTATACTTTTATATTCTATTTGAGATAGAAAAGCTACGTAGTCATAAATATTTCTAAGAGAATATCGAATTCTTATCACTTTTGATGGATCACTTATAATTAATTCCTTTGGATGTCCATGGGTATACCTTCATTTTTTTGATAGATCATTTTATCTTGATGAGGTTCTCTCTTCTTCTTCTTCCTTCTTTTGATCTTCTTCAAGGTTTTGGAGAGCGCATCCTTTAAAGTCAAATTTTCCATCCTTTGAAGATATATGTCATCATCCAAAATATCTTCTTTTTTAGAAAATTTGTTGTAGATTTATCAAATACTAGATGGATGGATTCCTCAAAAATAAGGGTTCTCTTATTAAAGACTCTATATGCCTTGTTGGATATAGAGTATCCTAAAAAGATACCTTCAGCTGACTTAGGATCAATTTTTTGTAGGTTATCTTTTTTATTAATTAGTATAAAGCATCGACAACTAAAAACATGAAAATATGTTATATTTGGTTTTCTATCTTTCCAAAGTTTATATGATATTTTTTTAAAAATTGGATGGATCAAAACACAATTCAAAATATAATATGCAGTGTTGATAGCTTCCATCCAAATGTATCTTAGAAGGTTGCTTTCACATAGCATGGTGTATGTCATTTATTCTAAAGTTTATTTTTTTCTTTCTACAACCCATTTTGTTAGGATGTCCTAAATATAAAAAAGTTATGTTCAATACCCTTTTCATTGTAAAAATCTTTAAAATCTTGATTTTTAATTTCAGTTCCACGATTACTATAGATGTAAATAATTGAACAACCTTTTTTATTTGAAATCTTTCAATAAAACTTAGTAAAAGCTAAAAAGGCTTCATCTTAATATACTAAAAATATATCCATGTAAATCGAGAAAAGTTATCTATAAGTACAAGGCTATATTTTTTTCACCTAAACTATTTGTTCTTGTGGGTCCAAAAAAATCTATATAAATTAATTCTAAGGGTCTAGATGTAGAAATTATGTCTTTTGATTTGTAAGAACTTTTCATTTATTTTTCAAATTGGCATGCATAATAAATTTTATTTTTTTAAAATTGAGTTTCGATAAACCTTTTGCAAGATCCTTTTTAATTAATTTAGAAAGAAAATACATGCTAGCATATTCTAATCTATGATGCCATAACCAACTTGTCTCATTAACTTTGACTTTCATTGCAACTAGACATTGATTATCTTGTATGAAACGATCATCAAAATCTATCATATAAATATTTCAATATCTATGTCCAATAAATATGATTCCATTGTTATTGAGCCTAGAAATAATGCATAATGATGATTCAAATACTAATTTAAAGCATGTATCACAAAATTGATTAATACTAAGTAAATTATATTTTAAGTCTACTACTAATAAAATATTTTCTATAAAGGTAAAGAGTGTGATTCAAATTTTATCAATTTCAATGATCTTTCATTTTTCATTGCCACCAAATATTACATTCTCCCATTTAGAGCTTCAAAAGATGTGAGTTGCTTCATATCTCTAATTATGTGTCTTGAGCAACCACTATTTAAATACCAAAATATTTTCTTTTCCTAGATTGCAAGATATACCTACAAAAGAGATCAAGTAAAAATTTTAGGTACCTAAACCATCTTGAATCCTTTTGGATTAGTAGTAATGGTTTCTTTTGGAGTCCAATCTTTTTAACATTATTCAATTTTTTATAATCACATAAATAAGCTTTATATCCTAGTCTACCATAATAATGACATATAATACTAGAAGATGCTAGAATAAAAAAAAATTAAAATATTTTTTTATGTTTTTATTGTTTAAAACCCAAACATATCTTATGAAAATGGCTCTTTGACTATTTAAGAGCATTTCAAGTTTTTTCGAGCTATATGTAATTTTTTCAATAAAAGGTTTAATCTTCTTTATTTCTTTTCTCAAATTATTGTTTTCTTGGATTAGGATTTTATTTTCTTTAGATAACTTTTCTTTTTCATTTATCAAAGCAAGCTTTTATTTCTTCAAATCTTTGTTTTCTTGAGTTGAGGTTTCATTCTCTTTTAAGAGTTTATCTTTTGTAGTAGTTAACTCAAGAATTTAATTCTTCATTTCTTTATTTTTTTTATTTTAAGCTTTTTGAAATCAATCATAAGTTCAGAAAAAGTATCTTGAAGTTCTTTAAAAGTAAAGTCAACATCAATTTTAGATATTACCTCTTCCTTATAGATTATGAAACATAGATTTGCAACCTCTTGTATTTTCTCTTAAGAGTTAGAGTCCTCGCTATCACTCCATGTTGTTATCATTGCCTCTTTTTTTATTTTTTTGAAGCTTTCTTGAAAAGGAGCAATCCATCTTGTAGTATCTAGGTTTCTTGCATTTGAAACAAATGGGCTGCTCCTTTTGTTTTTCCTTCTCCTTCTCCTTGCTTGGTTCTCCTTTTCTTTCTCCTTCCCTTTTTCCTTGTTTGGTTCTCCTTTATAAGGTTTCTTTTTATCGCCATGCTTCTTCTTTCTCATGAATCTTTTGAACTTTCTTGAGACAAGAGCTATGTTATCATCTTCATTTCTCTCATCCGAGTCATCACTAGCTTCTTCCCTTATTATTATAGTTGACTTAAGGGCGACGGTCTTTTTCTTCTTCTCATTTTCTTCACTCATTTGCTTCAAGGCCAGTTCATAGGTCATAACTAAACTAGAAGTTGCTTAAAAGGAAGAGTGCCAAGATCTTTGGACTCTTGGATGGTGGTGACCTTTGTATCTCATAAAGTTGAAAGAACCTAAGAATTTTGTTAACAAGCTTATGGTTAGTGTAAGATTTATCCAAAATCTTCAAGCTATTGATAATGTTTGTAAATCTAGTATACATTTTAGTAATAGTTTTACTAGGCTCCATTCTAAATATTTCATAAGTATGAACAATCATGTTAATTTTAAATTATTTCACTTGATTGATTCCCTCATAGATAATTTCAAGTATATCCTATGTTTCTTTAGTTAAAGTACATGTAGAGATTCTATTAAATTTGTAAAGTAGAATATAAAAGAATCATAGCTTTTGCATTCAATTTAACTAGTTTAATATCTTGCTCATCCCATTTATCTTCAATCTTAAGAGTAATAATACCATTTACCATGATCGTGGATGTGTGAGGTCATTTGGTTATAGCCCTCCAAAGGTTATAATCAATGGCTTGAATATAAATATGCATGCATGTCTTCCAATATATGTAATTTATTTCATTGAACAAAGATGGCTGGTTTGATAATTGCTCCTTGGCAACACAAGCACCAAATGGGTTACCATTTGATCTTTGACTCTTGATCATTGGATTAAATCCACCGAGTATCAAGCTTTAATACTACTTGTTGCCCAGTGAAGCAATCTAGGAGGGGGATGAATTAAATTTTTCAAAATTTTAAACTAATACGTACTGAATTTAAAAATTAGTGAAGTATATGTGTAGCAGTATATATAAGAAAATTAAAGCTAAAAGCGAAGCTTATGAAGAGAAGAAGAGGAGGAGAATAAGGCATAGTAAAAATATAAAGTTTTATAATGGTTTGGTATACCCCAAACACCTACCTCCACTCTCCAAGAGCCCTTTGAAAACTTTACTATAATCCTTCAGAGATTATAGCTGATTTATTTTCTGGACTTACAAACCAAAACCCAGTTAATTGTTTCTTAGGCTCACTAACCATAACCTTACAACAAGCACCCCTTGGCTTGTAATCCAATTCTAAGGTTTGGAGCAATCTATTCCTTAGTTTCAATCCTCTTAAAATTAGTTACAATACAAAACATAAAATACACAGAAATCTGAAATCCAAAAGCTCTTTATAAGAGCAAAAAAAATTTGATGAAGCTCTTGATAGAATCTCTGAGTTATCTTGTTGTTGGAAATCTATTAATGATTGCTTTAAAAGTTGGTAGTTGGAATTTATGGCACATTTTTAAAGAATTTGATTTTTTTTGAAAGTTTTGCTTAGAAAGATTCTCTCTTGGAAGTATTTGCTTTCTTTTGGATTCTTTTTTATCTTCAATAAGTTTGGTAGAGAATAAATACACTTAAAACCTTCAAATGATAGTTTATGACCATTTAGAAGTGTAAACTAGCCATTTAACATATTGTACAAGCTTTTGCATACCTAAAATTAGAACCTGATAAGTCGACTCACCAGACCTTGAGTCAACCTCTAAATTAACTCATCAGAAGCTTGAGTCGACTCACAACTTAAATTTAAAGATTTTTACTTTCAGATTTCCTATAATAGCGACTCATGAAGCTTGAGTTAATCCTTTGTTAGCTCCACCCAGTAATTTTGATGAATAACAAAACATTGAGTGCATATTGTACACTAATGTGTATTTCAAGTTATGAGTTTTTAGAAAGAAAGCATCTCAAAATCTTAAAAACTTATATATCATGGCACGCCATGGCATGGAGCATTTTTCACAAATCTGGACATCCTCTTCATGAAAAAAGGGCATCTACATGTTTAATTATTATTTGTTTACGATCCATTTAAGTTTCAAAATTTATATTTATGTTTTTGGGCTAATTTGCACTTGAATCTGAGCTTTTCAGTCTCAAGTGTCGACACCTGGGAAGCCAAGTGTCGATACTTCAGCATTTGGCATGGACAAAAATCCTTGGCACGCCAAGTGTCGACACCCAGCACTCAAGTGTCAACACTTGGTGTCGACACTTAGGTTTCCAAGTGTCGACTCAAGGCTTGAAATTTTTGAAAATACAGAACTTTGCCATTTGAGAATTTTTATGTCAAGTATCGACACCTGTGCATCAAGTGTCGATACTTGAAAGTTCAGGTGTCGACACCTAGAAATCAAGTGTCGACACCTGACAGCCAAGTGTCGACACTTGAAGCCTGATAGCTCTAACGGATCTATTTTTTGACTTGCAGAACTTGTTTTTCAAGCTCCAAACGACTAGATCCGAGGCTCCAATGGTTACAAACCATTTTTTAAAAGTTTCTTGGTATATTTAACCTCTACCAACCTCATTCTAAAGGAATTGAAGTGTATTGAAGTCCATTCAAAAGCTAAAAAGCCTATATTCTCTCAAGTACTCCACATCAAAAGCCTTTTATAGTTTGATTCCCTGAAAAAGCCTACAAGCTCATCCTTACATCATTCCAAAAGAGGCATTTTGAAGGATATTCCAAGGAAGAGTCAAGACAAAGCATCAACTTGAGCTTCAAAGATTCCATTCTACTCTTGAAGAGAGTTTGTCTTAGTTTTAAAGTTGTATATCTATTTTTATCTTGTGATTTGACCATGCTTTCAAGAGTGTCTTGAAAGAAGGTTGTTATGGTTTGTTGGTGAGCCAAAGGGATAAAACCAACTAGGGTTAACTTGTGAGCCTGAAGATAAAATAAGTATTAAGGTTTGTTGGTGAGTCTAGATGACAAAACCAACTTAGGTTTTGACTTGTGAGCCTTGTGAAAAACAAGTTAGCTATAATCTTGTTTGGATTATAGTGAAATTTTCAAGGGTGGCTTGGGGAGTGGATGTAGGTGCTAGGTTTGTACCGAACCACTATAAACCTTGTGTTTGTGTGTGATTGCCCTCTTTCTCTCTTGCTCTTTGGTTATTGCTACTCATTTATTGTTTTCCGCTGCATTCAATCTTGTGCATTAAATTTATTATTCACAAACACCATTAGACCTTCACATTATTGTTTTAATTTTGTAAAAACCCAATTCACCCCCCTCTTGGACTCCATTTCTGGACAACAAGTGGTATCAGAGCGCTGGTACTCTCTTGTAGGTCCAAGGATCTTGAGTAAAAGATCATGGCAGCCCTAATAGGAATGGGTGTAGTTAAAGGTCAAGCTTCAAATCATCCCCCACTTTTCAATGGCACAAATTACACGTATTGGAAAACACGCATGCGCATTTTTATTCAAGCTCTTGATTAAAATTTGTGGAGGACAATTGTAAAAGGTCCTCATCAGCCTACAATGTTGGTTAATGGCATTCTCACTCCAAAGATGGAAGATGATTGGGATGAGAATGACATTAAGCAAATCGAGCTCAATGCTAAGGCTATGAATCTATTATTTTGCTCTCTTGACCCAAGTGAATTTAATAGAATATCTAATTGTTTTTCTGCCAAGGAGATTTGGGATACACTTGAGGTTATCCATGAGGGTACACACCAAGTGAAAACTACCAAGGTTAACATGCTTATTCATACGTATGAAATGTTTAAAATGGAACCTACTGAGTCTATTAGTGAGATGTATACTAGATTCACAAATATTGTGAATGGCATGATAAGCCTAGGAAAAGTTGTTTCTAACGGTGAACTTGTGAACAAACTCCTCAGGTCTCTACCGGCTTCTTGGGATGCAAAGGTAACAGCTATTGAAGAAGCCAAGGATGTCAACACTCTTCCACTTGAACAACTGTTGGGCTCACTGATGACCTATGAGCTATCCCTCAAACAAAAGAATGTGGAAGTCGATAAAAAGAAGAAAGTAATCACCTTCAAATCTACTGCGAGAGAAGAATCAAGCGATGACTCCGAAGAAGATGATGAAAAAGATGAGACGGCTCTAATGGCGAGAAAGTTCAGAAGGTTTATGAGGAAGAAAAGATTCAACTTCAAGAAAAAATCTCTGAAAGGTGAGCCAAGTAAAGAGAAAGACAAGGAGAAGGAGAAGGAGTAGCCCACTTGTTTTGAATGCAAGAAACATGATCATTTCAAGGTAGACTGCCTCTTGCTCAAGAAAAGCAAAAGAAAGTTAAGAAAAAAAGCCATGATGGCAACCTGGAGTGATAGTGAGGACTCCAGTTATGAGGAAGAATAGCAGGAGGTGACAAACTTCTGTCTGATGGCGGATCATGATGAGGTATGTTCTGAAATAGAAAATGAATTTACATTTGATGAGCTTCATGAAGTTTTTGACGAATTAGTCATAGAATTTCAAAAACTAAAATCAAAACATAAAGATTTAAAAAAGCAAAATTTGGATTTAGCCAAAATAAATGATAAGCTTTCAGATGAAAATGAATTCCTTTTTCTTCAAAATAGAAAATTAAATGATAAGATTGTAGCTCTTGAAAAAGAAAAAGAAGTTTTGAAAAAGAAAAGTTCTTCACTTTCAAATGAAAATTTTTCAAAACAAAGTAAAGAAATTTTGGATGAAAATAAAAGATATAAAGAAGAAATTAAAAAATTAAAACCTTTTGTAGATAAATTTACTTATAGTTCTGAAAAATTGAATTTGCTTTTGAACAACTAAAGAGCAGTTTTTGATAAAGCAGATTTAGGATTTAGAACTCATAAGAAACAAAAACTTTTTAAAATTTCTTTGTGCCTGCATCTTCATCCATTACTTGCTATACATGTGGTACTAAAGGGCATAAATCTTATATGTGCAACAAAAGAAGATTGAGTAATATTAAGAAAGTTTGGGTTTCAAAAGGAACCAATGCCACTAACCTAAAAGGACCCAAGATGGCTTGGGTACCTAAAGTCTCCACTTGATCTTTATTGCAGGTATGCCTTGCAACCAACAAGAAAAAAATGTGGTACCTTGATAGTGGTTGCTCAAGGCATATGACAGGAGATGTGGAGCAGTTCTCATCGCTCGAATATCAAAATGGTGGCAATGTAACTTTTGGTGATAATGGAAAGGACAAAATTGTCGGTATTGGTAAAGTCCGTATCACCTCTTCTTCTTATATTGATAATGTCTTATATGTTGATGGTTTGAAACATAACTTGCTTAGTATTAGCCAGTTTTCCGACAAGGATTTTAAAGTTATTTTTGAATCTTTTTTGTGCATTGTTTCTAGTTTAGATGACAATGGCACCAAGTTCATTGGTCATAGGCATGGCAATATTTATTTGGTTGATCTTGATGATCTCCCTATTCAAAATGGTCAATGCCTAGTGGCAATGGAAGCCAAGATCGATGAAACTGGTTGGCTTTGGCATCGCAGACTAGGACATGCAATCATGCATTTGATTTCAAAACTTAGCAAAAAGAATTTGATAAAGGATTTGCCTAAACACAATTTTGAAAAAGACAATATTTGCAGTGCATGTCAACTTGGAAAACAAACCAAATCCTCTTTCAAACCAAAAGGAGTAATCTCTACATCTAGACCCTTGGAGTTGCTTCATATGGACCTCTTTGGGCCAACTAGAACATCTAGTTTGGGAGGTAAGAAGTACGGTCTAGTTATTGTAGATGATTTCTCACGATTTACATGGGTCATGTTTTTAGCACATAAAGATGAAACTTTTTCTGAATTCATTAGATTTCATAAACGAGTTTCGAATGAAAAAGGTGTTTCAATCATATCTTTAAGAAGTGATCATGGAACCGAATTTAAAAATGCTGATTTTGATAAATTTTGTATTGAAAATGGCATTCATCACAATTTTTCTGCACCTAGGATACCTCAACAAAATGGGGTAGTAGAAAGAAAAAATAGAACTCTTGAAGAAATGGCATGCACAATGCTTTGTGAAATGACTTACCTAGATATTTTTGGGCGGAAGCCATAAATACTGCATGCTATGTTTTAAATCGAGTTTTAATTCGACCGATTCTAAAGAAAACACCTTATGAGCTTTGGAAGGGTAGAAAACCCTCAATTCGTTATTTTCGCATTTTTTGGATGCCGTTGTTTCATCTTAAACAATGGTAAGGATATTTTAAGTAAATTTGATGCCAAATCAGATGAGAGAGTCTTTTTAGGCTACTCCACATCTAGTAAGGCATACAGGATCTTCAATAGAAGAACATTTGTTGTTGAAGAATCCATACATGTGGTGTTTGATGAATCTAACCAAAAATCTTCGAGAAAAGAAGATGTACTCTCTGATGAAACAGGTAGCAAGAAAACTGAAAGTGTAAACAACAATGAAGGGCTTACCAAGGAACAGAAAGATGATCAAAACACTGAAGGAGATCAAGCACAAGGTGATGAAAACACATCAACAGTTGATCCATTACCAAAACAATGAAGGTATGCTCATGGACATCCAAAAGAACTAATTTTGGTGATCCATCTAAAAGTGTAAGTACTCGATCATCCCTTAGAAATATCTGTGATTACTTAGTTTTTGTTTCTCAAATTGAATCTAAAACTATTGAGAAAGCTAAATGTGATAGTAATTGGATAAATGCTATGCAAGATGAACTTAACCAATTCAAAAGGAATAATATTTGGACATTAGTAGATAGGCCTTCAAATACTTCAATTATTGGTACAAAGTAGATTTTTCGAAATAAACTTGATGAAAATGGTGTTGTTACTAGAAATAAGGCTAGACTAGTTGCCAAAGGTTACAATCAGGAGAAAGGGATAGATTTTGATGAAACCTTTGCTCCTGTGGCTAGACTTGAGGCAATTAGGCTATTGTTGGCTTTTGCTTGCTTTATGAATTTTAAATTATTTCAAATGGATGTTAAAAGTATATTTTTAAATGGTCTAATTGAAGAAGAGATTTACGTTGAACAACCTCCTGGTTTTGAAAATTCTGAATTTCCAAATCATGTTTACAAACTTCATAAAGCTTTGTATGGTTTGAAACAAGCTCCTAGGGCTTGGTATGATCGTTTAAGTTCTTTCTTGCTCAAAAATGATTTTGCTAGAGGTAATGTAGACAAAACTTTGTTTTTAAAGAAAAAGATTGATGATCTCTTTGTAGTACAAATCTATGTAGATGATATAATATTTGGTACTACTAATGAATCTCTTTATCAAGATTTTGCAAAGTTAATGCAGGGTGAGTTCAAGATGAGCATGATGGGAGAACTAAATTTCTTCCTCGGACTCCAAATAAAGAAAACCAAAGAGAGGATCTTCATCAACCAAGCAAAGTACACAAAAGAAATACTCAAGAAGTTTGGGATGGAGAACACTAAGCCTTTAGATACCCCTATGAGCTCTACTTGTAGACTTGACAAGGATGAATCAGGTAAATCTATTGACCAAAAATTATATCGTGGCATGATCGGTTCATTGCTATATCTTACTGCCAGTAGGCCAGATATCATGTTTAGCGTCTGTATGTGTGCTAGATATCAGTCTAATCCTAAAGAGTCTCATCTTTTGGCTGTTAAATGCATACTTAGATATCTATCTGGCTCAATTGAAATTGGTTTATGGTACTCTAGAGATTCTTCATTTGAATTAATTGCTTATTTTGATGCTGACTTTGCTGGGTATAAACTTGATCGTAAAAGTACTAGGGAAACCTGTCAATTTCTTGGAGTAAATTTGATCTCTTGGAGTAGCAAGAAACATAATTCAGTTGCTTTATCAATGACGGAAGCCGAATATATAGTAGCTAGAAGCTATTGTGCTCAAATCCTTTGGATCAAACAACAACTCGAAGATTTTGGCATTAAACTAACTAAGACTCCCATAAAATGTGACAATACTAGTGCAATCAATCTAACTAAGAATCCTGTGCAACATTCAAGAAGTAAATATATTGAAATAAGACATCATTTCATAAGAGATCATATACAAAACAATAATGTTATTCTTGATTTTGTATGTACTGATGATTAGTTAGCAGATGTGTTTACCAAACCTTTAAGTGAAGAAAGGTTCTGCCTGATTAGAAGAGAGTTAGGTATCATTGACCCATTCTCCTAGAACTCTTATAATTTTCATAATATCCAAGACATTTCACTCAAAAACCACTTGCTTTGAACCCCAAAAGTTTTAAAATATTTTCTTAGATTTTTTTGAAATTTTTTTCGATTTTTCTAATTTTTCTTGGCCAAGTGTCGACATTTGGATATTGTCAAGTGTCGACACCTGATCAAGTGTCGACACTTGACAAATAGTAAGTGTCGACACTTGCGAAACAAAATCTATTTTTAAAAGGATCGACCGAGGGTTTTTATTTTTGTTTTTCCTTGTCGATTTCAAACTACAGTGGTCCCCTTCTATCCAAATCCCTCCTCTTCCCGTTTAACCCCTTACGAATCAGGTATTCCCTCTTCCAATTTCTTTTTATTCTATTTTATTCCCCATATTTTCATTTTTCTTACTGTTCAACCGTATGACCTAAATTAAGGTTTTGCCGATTTTATTTGGGATTATAACCGGATTTTCCCAAGTTTTAGTGGTTTTCCAAAACTCTATTTGAAGGAATGATGATTTACATGGCATTTTTCATGGATTTCTCACGGTTTAGGCCGTTCTCCACGCATATTCCATCCGAATTTGGATAAAATCACTGTTTGATTGGTTTCTAGCCAAAAATTTGGGTATTCACCTAAAAACTAGTATTTAATACATATTTCTAGTGATTTATCATAATTTTTCATAATGTTTTTGCCACATTTTTTTTGGTAGAACCCTAAATGTTCTAAGCCCAAAACCCAGGTATTTTGGTATTTTGGTATTACAAAATATACTCTTATAAAATTTCTAGCCAAAAACATTATCTAGCTTATAAAATCCTCGCCTTCAAATTGTTTGTGGCTTTTCAAAATTATCTTGGTATTTTATAACTCTAATTTTGTTTCAAGACTATCTTGTAAAATGATTTTTTAACCAGTCCTTTTGCTCCTAGTTTGAATGAATCCCCCCTAGCTTATCTTCTTTAAACTCTCTTGTCAGCTTGCTGTAATGGGTCCCAGGAAGAGACTTGCAGTTAGGGAGAGATCTAGTCGAGGTGTAGAGAGGAGATCGAAGGCTAGATTTGATTCTGGACAGGCTAGTAGTTCTGCTACACCGAGTTCCCCCGTGCAGAGAGGATGGCATGAAAGTTAGTGGCCTCTGGGAAGAGAGTCGATCTGGATTATTTCGATCGGCACCACTTTCTCTTGTGACATGTACTCACTGATGCAGGTTTATTACCCTTCTGTACTATACAGGAGAGGTACTACCCTCATCTAGTGAGGGAGTTCTACGGTGCTATGGACTGTCAACGACTTCTATGGACTACGATTGTGAGAGGAGTTCAGATTTCACTTTCTGCAGAGCTATTGGGCAGAGTCTGGGAGATCCCCCATAGGAGAGTCAGTGTTTTTACAGTAGACGATAGGGAGGTAGCATTTAGGTGTATCCTCGAGTGAGAGGATGTTCGTGGTGTGTTTATAGTCACAGCGAACCAGTTATCCTTGGAGATGCGTCTATTACACCACATCACGACCCGTATTCTTCTGCCAAAGACTGGGAGGTTCGACTTCATTACTGAGAGAGAGTTGATGGTGATGACCAGTCTGATAGAGAGGAGGCAGATCGACCTTCCATCATTGATGTTAGTACAGATGCACGATGTCGCGACTCAGCGCCGTCATTGTTTACCCTACGGTATGGCTCTGACCAGGATATTTAGAGCTTATGGAGTATCGCTGGAGGGGGAGATCCCCAAGGAGATACTACATATAGATGTCTATGATGAGAGGTCTTTGCACCGTATGGGGTATAGACTAGTTGCAGGTCGGTGGGTGCGCAGAGAGTCTGGCCAAGAGCCAGATGAGAAGGATGAGCTTCGAGAGGCAAAGGCAGGACCATTGGAGCCAGCTAGTTTTCCTCCCATTGATATTCCATCAACACAGGCAGAGCATTCGACACCTGGTACTTCGGCTCCTCTGCCACCTTCTACTAGATTACCCTTTGAGGAGCACGCCAGAGAGCAGTTTACTAAGATCAGGAGTGAGTTGACTCAGCTGCACAGCGAGATTGAGACTCTTCGAGCACATACTACCTCGGAGCATGCTGAGATCCGTAGGACTATGGAGGAGGGCTTCACTCATATTGATGATTTATTGAGATCCCTTATACCTCCAACAGTCCCTACAGTTGTATCTTCTGATGATGATGATGATGATGATGGTGGTGATGATCACCAGAGTGACCATGCTGATACAGTTGATGGTGATGATCAGGCAGATATGGATGAGGACAGAGCTATAGAGATCATTGGCAGTGGCAGTGACAGTGACGACTATGCAAATGGTTTTGAGGTGGTTAGTCGTGATCCTCCCACTACCCTAGCTGCTCCTTCATCTACTGACTTAGTTGATTCCACACCAGACTTTGTTACACCAGCTGATCTTCTCTCCCCCCTTCCACTAGATCATCTAGGATTGTACCCGCTTTAGGTCCTTCTAGCCGCACTAGGAGTCGTCGGGCTTTAGCCCAGGGATCTCCTAGGGCCTTAGCCTCTAGATCTAGGATCAGTGCTCCTTTTAGTCTTGAGATTCCATATGATGAGGATTAGCCTCACAGATGCCTTTTATGTCTTTTGTTTTTTTTGTTGTATGTCTTTTATGTTTCATGTTACTTTGTATGTTTCTGATTATTGTATGACTCTGATACATTTTGTATGTTTCAGTTTTTGCTGATGACTCATCAAATTTTGTACTGAAAACTTCTCTTATCAGTTATATATTTTAGTTTAGTACTTATTATTTATGATTGATTGAATTTACTTTCTTCAGCTCTAATCATCTCTTTGGATCTTTTTTGCTCTGATACCTGTCATATTTGATCTCTACCATCTTTTTATCTCCATGCTCATTGTGAGGGGGAGATTATTCCCCTTTCTAATGATTGACAAAAAGGGGGAGTAATAGTATAGATTATAAATGCATAAATTGTTGTGGTTCCACTTTATTTGTGTGAACTTTCAAATCTGATCTGATTTGTTATCCTGAAATAACATATTATTTGTTCTAATTAGAAATATCTAATTGAGGGGAAAATTGATTCTTCCTAACTATGAAAGTTATGGCTCATATGGACTTACATTCATATTTATGAATTATAACAGTTGAAATTTGAAACTTAACGCTATTTTACTCAAGGTTTTGTCATCATCAAAAAGGGGAAGATTGTTAGCTCCACCCAGTGATTTTGATGAATAACAAAACATTGAGTGCATATTGTACACTAATGTGTATTTCAAGTTATGAGTTTTCAGGAGGAAAGCACCTCAAAATCTCAAAAACTTATGTATCATGGCACGCCGTGGCACGGAGCATTTTTCGTAAATATGGACATCCTCTTCATGAAAAAAGGGCATCTACATGTTTAATTATTATTTGTTTACGATCCATTTAAGTTTCAAAAATGTTTTTTCGGCTAATTTGTACTTGAATCCGAGCTTTTCAGTCTTAAGTGTCGACACCTGGGAAGCCAAGTGTCGACACTTCAGCATTTGGCACGAACAAAAATCCTTGGCACGCCAAGTGTCGACACCCAGCACTCAAGTGTCGACACCAAGTGTCGACACATAGGTTTCCAAGTGTCGACTCAAGGCCTGAGATTTTTGAAAATACAGAACTTTGCCATTTGAGGATTTTTGTGTCAAGTGTCGACACCTGTGCATCAAGTGTCGACACTTGAAAGTTCAAGTGTCAACACCTAGAAATCAAGTATCGATACCTGCAGCCAAGTGTCGACACCTGACAGCCAAGTGTTGACACTTGAACCTGACAGCTCTAATGGATCTATTTTTCTGACTTGCATAACTTGCTTTTTAAGCTCCAAATGGCTAGATCCGAGGCTCTAACGGTCACAAACCATTTTTTGGAAGTTTCTTGGTGTATTTAACCTCCACCAACCTCATTCTAAAGGCATTGAAGTGTATTGAAGTCCATTCAAAAGCCAAAAAGCCTATATTCTCTCAAGTACTCCACATCAAAAGCCTTTTATAGTTTGATTCCCTGAAAAAGCCAACAAGCTCATCCTTACATCATTCCAAAAGAGGCATTTTGAAGGATATTCCAAGGAAGAGTCAAGACAAAGCATCAACTTGAGCTTCAAAGATTCCATTCTACTCTTGAAAAGAGTTTGTCTTAGTTTTAAAGTTGTATATCTATTTTTATCTTGTGATTTGACCGTGCTTTCAAGGGTGTCTTGAAAGAAGGTTGTTGTGGTTTGTTGGTGAGCCAAAGGGATAAAACCAACTAGGGTTAACTTGTGAGCCCGAAGACAAAACAAGTGTTAAGGTTTGTTGGTGAGCCTAGGTGACAAAACCAACTTAGGTTTTGACTTGTGAGCCTTGTGAAAAACAAGTTAGCTGTAATCTTGTTTGGATTATAGTAAAATTTTCAAGGGTGGCTTGGGGAATGGATGTAGGTGCTAGGTTTGTACCGAACCACTATAAACCTTGTATTTGTGTGTGATTGCCCTCTTTTTCTCTTGCTCTTTGGTTATTGCTACTCACTTATTGTTTTCCGCTGCATTCAATCTTGTGCATTGAATTTATTATTTACAAACACCACTAGACCTTCACATTATTGTTTTAATTTTGTAAAAGACCCAATTCACCCCCCCTCTTAGGCTCCATTTATGGGCAACATCCTTGAGTTGACCACCAGTTTCTTGAGTTGACTCATATATTATGCCAAAAATTTAGCCTTCTAGATTTTCTTGCAACTGTGATTCATAGAGATTAAGTCATTTATTGAGTTAATCCTTTAGTCGACTTACCAATTCCTTTAGTCGGCTTATGATTGTGCCAGCTAAAACTTTGCATGCCGGTCTTCTTTCTTCTATCAGTCATTTTTGGAGATCGACTCATCATTTTCTTGAGTCGACTCATGGTCTGTGCCAAATGAAAATATATGCCAAAACTTGATTTTTGAAGTATTGAGTGTAGGGAATGGTAGGCAATTTCATACATGCTTTTCAAGACTTTTTTGAAATTTTACATAGTGAAAGATATAAAGATTAATCTAATTAATCTATCATATATAAGATCAAATCCAAAAGCAGTCTACTACAACATGATAATAATGCATATATATGACATCTAAAAAATAAAGCAGCACACATAGATCATATCTATGTGATAAATACTACATTGTAGATCATATCTATGATACACAAGAGTTCAAAACTCTTTACCTAAGCATGGGTAGAAGAACTTTGTAGCTGATTTTTCATAGAATTAAAGGTTCTTCTAAGCCACACATGTGTATTCCTCTGCAGGTGTCCACACTAAATCCTGCGCTAACCGACCACCTAGAGTGCTAGCTTCTTGTAGAGTCCACTTGATGGCTGATGAAACCTCCTTCTTCAGGTCATTAGGATGCTCCAAGAAATGAAGAAAGAGAACTAGGAGGATAAGAGAAAATGGAGGAAGTAGGAGAAGATCCTGGAAGAAGAATTATTCTTTCTTCACAACATCCTAGAACAAGAACTAGAGTTCCCACGCCCAAGATATTTTTTCTCCTAGAAAATCCCATGCCCCACACCCCTTTTTCTAATTAGAAGACACTCTTCAACCTCCCACATGCCCATTCTTAACCTTCTTAAGAAGTGGTGCTCATGAGAAGTTAGGATAGGATAAGGATAACGTTGTTTTGGTAAGGGATGAGTTAGTTTTGATTCAAAATCAAAATCAACTTCTATTTAAATTCAAATTCAAATTTTAAATTTAAATTTAAAATTCAAATTTTGCATGGTGCATAGGGCTAGGGCGCAAGGGTGTAACCCAATCCTATTGGACTCAATTGAACTTAAACCAAATTACATTTGGTTAGACCCAAAAAGATAAGTGAAACAAATCAAATTAGAAATCTAATTTCATCTTTTAAGTCCTAATCCAATTAGAAATTAATTGAGCCCAAGTCCTGATCAAATTAGGAATCAAACTTTCTCAATGATTAGATCATCTCATGACCTAATTGGGTTAACCTAATTAAATCCAATTCAATTAGACTTGTTTCAAGCCTTATTGCTCAATCAAATTGAGCTAATCAACAATCTAATTACTAATTAATCTCCTTATAATTTATTAACTATTAGTGAATTATTAATCACTGGTGAGTCAACTTACTAATGATTCGACTCATAGATCAGTCAACTCAATATTAATCATCAATTATACTGATGATTAAAGCCTTAAACAATTCAAAATTATTGATTAGCCATTAGATCAGTCAAGAATTTATATTTTGTGTATCCTCATAGATTCGAATACTAAGCTAGTAGTATAGGAATAATTTCTTATACCAATTGAAGTGATCATCTAGCAATGATGCCCAATGTCTGGATAAGTTGAATCATTATAGAGTAACATTTAAGAGTTTTTGGCATATGGTTACTATATAATTCATCCATTTGACTCTTAATGCTTAGGATGACTTCAAGGTTAAATTGTTAACCCTTATTCAGTACATCCATTTTGTATCTCAATCTTATAAATCCTGTGACTCCTTACAAAGATTATCCTAGTCGAGGTTTTATTAAATTAAAATACTGTAAAGCATCATCTCCAATAACTTGGAGAAATCAATTTCATCTTAACTCACACAAACTTCACAAGTACTTGATTGTACCCAGAAACTTTCGATCACTGAATTAAAAATTTAGGTAGTCTTGCACTAAAGCACGGTGAGTTGCTTGCAAGTCACCATGATGATCGTAGGTCTGAAATACACTTATATCCATATCCTTCATGAGTACCCTTGATAGCAGAGTATTCTACAGTAAAATATATTCCTATATTTTACCTGTATGCCATACTAGTATCCTCACACTTCTTGGTTATGAAGACAACAGACCCATATCGCATACAATGATCTATACTCGATAAATGTTATCATCTTTAATAATGTATCATTTGGTTACGAACAAATTTAAGAACTATATGGTAAATCCTTCTTCATCGAATAGAAGTAGTTTCAAGGACTTCATCACAAAAGAATTCATAAAATAAAGGTGCACAAAATATGATGAACAACCAAATAACTTTTATTAATTAATAATTCATATATAATTATAAAGTACAACTGTTTACAGCTTAGATGATTGGCTTTAGGATATAATTTCTAATATTGAGATAATTTCCTCTGCACCAACTTTTCAAATATTCATTAATTCATGATTTTTTTGGCCTTTTCACTTTATATAAGCATCTAAAAATGCAAAACTTTCTTAATTAAGGATTGATAAATTTGGCCATCTTCTATTAGATTTGTAGGGTATCTAAAACATTAATCTCAATACTCTAATAAAATATCAATACTTTATATATATTTAAATATTTTATTGTTCATCAAAATTAATGCTAGAGTCAACATGGTTTCATGGGTTGGCATAGGCTGGTGCCTTTGCCATGCTAAGCTTGGATGGGCAAGAGTGCAATTGGAGCTCTACCGTAAGAAGACATTAACAGATTGGTTTGGTGCTTGGATGGCCAGACTAGAGACCAGCCTGTATGGACTTTGGACAAGGTGCATGCAGGATATTGGCACGGGCAGGCATGCACCAAGTAGATGCATGCACAAGATATGGGTCTCCTAGGCGCAAAATGCGGGTTTATGCAAGGGCAAGCATGCAAGTCTTAGACAAGCATAGGGTGTGGGTCTACCATGTATGGGATGCGGGTCTGCACAAGGACAAGCATGTAGGCTTTAGACATGCACATGCAAGGTGCGTGTCTGCCAAGTGCGGGATGTAGGTCTTCGCAAGGATGCATGGAGGATGCGAGGGCTCGCAAGGCACACAAGACGTGCATCCCACGTGTAGGCACATGGGATGCACTGATGTAAGGTGCTCAGGATGTGCATCATGCACGGTATGGGCGTAAGCCCTGGGCATGCTGGGTGATTTGTCCTCCTTGGGCATGCCTAAGTCTAGACAAACTTTCATGGAGTTGCCAGCAGGTTTTGGGAGTTGTCATCCAGTTCCGGTAGTTCCGTGGAGTTGCTAGTAGTTTTTAGGAGTTGCCATCAGGTTTCAACGGTTCCAAGGTTTTGATAAAAGTTCTAAAAAACTTCTAATAATTGGGAGAGTTATCTATAAATAGCCATGCTTACTAGGGTTTGACAGCCAGTCATTGGAGTGTCCTTCGATGAGACTTAGAGACTTGGATGGGTCTCTTGTATCCATATCATTTGGGAATTGCAATAAGAGATGAATATGATTCTTTTTATTGTTGGATCCTTAATCCAACATTGGGCTTATATGCAAATAATAATGCTTTATGGGCTGTCATTTAAGGTTTGGCCGACTTAAAAGTGATCAATTATGTTTTGAACTATTTGGGGCCTTAATGTATCTAATAGGGTGTGGGCCTTTTAATGTGTAGAGACTTAAGGGTAATTTCTATTTTTATGATGGGCAAAAATAGAAATTATAATAATGTTGTTGTCATATAAAAGCGGTTATGGTCCCCAATTACACGGTGTTATTCCTTTCTCCCCGATATCCCATCATCGGAGAAGAAAACCCTAGAGAAGTAAGAAAAGGCTCTTTAGGAAACCCATGTGAATCTGGAAGGCTAGCCGTGCGACACAGGAGTAGACCTTCAAGTCCAGGCTTTCAAATATGGCTTCAGGTACGCTTCTGCTTATTGTCTGGTTATTCTCAATGATATCACATGTTTTATTTTGGGATTTGCTTTCAAATAGGCTTCAGAATAATTTCCAAAAAAGGGGAATAATTCCTAACAAGTAGTATCAGAGCCTATTCATGTTGAATCATTAAGAATAAAATTATGTTTTCAGTTTAAGATTTTGTTTTGGTATTTTATTTTGGGTATCTATGATTTTTTTACCATTGCCAGCATCGAAAAGGATAGACGTGGCCTGCTTGGCCGCACCACAGGGACGTCGTGGCCTGGTTGGCTATGGCAGCGGTGTTCAATGGAAGGAAATGTAGCCTACTGCGATTAAGATAGTAACCCTTGGGGTTAATTTTAATATTATTCATTTTGAGTACAATTTTAAATTCAAATATTGATATTTTTTATATTTTGAGAAATTTGAAGCAACATGTCGCCAAAGTGATCTCTCTTGTAGAAATTAATTTGTTTTGAAATATAAACGGCTGTATATATGTAATTTGTGAATATTTTTCAGCCTAAAGGATGGTAAATATTTAATAAAATTACATGTGTACTTGTGGTAATAAATGCATGATGATTATTTGGTTTTGCATGTAAATAGTAAATCGGCCCAAAGAAAGGTTTATTGTTTGACATGTTCCTATTATCAGTGTTTGATTACTGCACCAAGATATCACTTACAAGTTAATATTTTGTCCAAAGATAAACTATTAATGGAGTGCTCGATATCTTGAGATGGGATTTGCCTTTATTTGAATTTACTTTTGTTGTGATACTGATGTAAGCTTGTTTTCTTTGTTATTCTCTGTTTAGATATGAATCCTGCTAATATAACTGCCAACATCAATTCGATTCCTATGTTGAATAGCTCTAACTTTAAGTCATGGCAAGAGAACCTTTTAATAGTTCTTGGATTCATGGATCTCGACCTTGCGATAAGGAAAAATGCTCCTGCACCTCTTACGGATAAGAGTACCTCTGATGAAAAGAGAGAGATTGAGAGGTGGGAGAGATCAAATCGCATGTGCATGATGATCATGAAAAAGTCGATTCCAGAAGCATTTAGAGGCACAATATCTGAAACAGTTACTATGGCTAAAGATTTCCTTGCTGAAATTGAAAAGAGGTTTGTCAAAAGTGAAACGGCTGAAATTGGTACACTCTTGACAAACCTAATTTCAATGAGGTATATGGGTAAAGGCAACATCAGGGAGTACATTATGAAGATGTCTCATCTTGCTTCTAGATTGAAAGCACTTAAGCTTGAACTCTCTGAGGACTTGCTAGTGCATCTAGTTTTGATCTCTTCCGATCCAGTTCAACCAGTTTAAGGTGAGCTATAACTGTCAGAAAGAAACTTGGTCTTTGAATGAGCTCATCTCTCACTGTGTTCAGGAAGAGGAAAGGTTTAAGCAAGAAAAGGCAGAAAGTGCTCACTTGGCCTCAACCTCTAGGAAAAAGGGCAAGGGAAAGAAAAAAAAGAAGGATAAAGGAACTGCAGATATAGTACCTCCTAAGAAACAACAAAAGAAAATCGCTGACTCAGATGGTAAGGGTTGTTTCTTTTGTAGGGCTGAAGGGCATCAGAAGAAGTAGTGCATTAATTATCACGCCTGGCATGCTAAGAAAGGTATGCTTCTTGCTTTGGTTTGTTCTGAGGCTAACTTAATTTCAGTATTTAGACACACGTGGTGGATAGATTCTGGTGCAACAACTCACATCAGTGTATCTATGCAGGGTTGCCTGAGTTATCGAAAGCCAAGTGATGCTGAAAGATACATTTATGTGGGCGATGGTCAGGCGATTCAAGTTGAGGCAATAGAAAAATTTAGATTATTGTTAAAGACTGGATTTTATTTGGATCTTGATGAAACTTTTATTATACCGTCATTTAGATGGAATTTGATTTCTATTTCTGCTTTGGACAAATCAGATTATTTTTGTTCATTTGGAAATAGAAAATTTAGTTTGCTTCATGATTCAAAAGTGGTTGGTTCCAATTTGTTATCAGGCTACGATAATCTTTATTTAATTGATTCAATTGTTTCATTTAATGAATCCTTGCAATTAAATACACGAGGTGTAAAGAGAAAATTAACCATTGAGATTTTGGCTTTGTTATAGTATAAGAGATTATGTCACATGTCCAGAAGAAGAATGGAGAGACTTGTGTTAGACGGAATCTTGAACCCCTTAGATTTTGCAGATTTTGATGTTTGTGTTAACTGCATAAAGAGTAAACAAACCAATCAAAGGAGATTCGAAGCCAACAGGACTTCGAATATCTTAGAACTTATACATACAGATATTTATGGGCCATTCCTTATGGTTGCTTGGAATGGTCAACAATACTTTATAATGTTCATAGATGATTTTTCCAGATATGGCTACATATATCTCATTTATGAAAAGTCACAGTCACTGCATATGTTCAAAAATTATAAGGTTGAAATTGAGAACCAACTCAACAAGAGGATTAAAAGCATCAGATCTGACCATGGTGGTGAATACTATGGCAGATATGATGGTTCAGGTGAACAACGTCCAGGACCTTTTACTAAATTCCTAGAGGAATGCGGTATCGTTCCACAGTACATTATGCCGGGTTCATCCACCATGAATGGTGTTGCTGAAAGACGAAACAGAATGCTTAAAGACATGGTAAGAAGTATGATTAGTCATTCTACCTTACCTAACTCACTCTGGGGAGAAGCACTTAAGACTACAGCATATGTCCTTAGCAGAGTTCCAACTAAAACAACTACCAAAATCCCTTATGAACTTTGGACGGGCAGGAAACCCAGTATAAATCACTTACATGTTTGGGGATGTCTAGCTGAGGCAAGGCCTTATAGGCCTAATGAAAAGAAACTGGACTCAAAGATGGTGAGTTGTTATTTTATTGGATACTCTAAAAGATCCAGAGGGTATAAGTTTTATGATCCTACGACTAAGTCAATTTTCGAGTTGGGAAATGCACGGTTCTTTGAGGATGTTGAGTTTGTGGGGGGAGATATAGCTAAGGACTTTGTCTTTGAAAAGGAATATGTTAATATTCTCACTAGTGTTATTGGCATTGGTCAGGATTTTATTTCTGACATTGTTCAAGACACAACAAATCAAGACAATGTTGGAGAACCTCCCATTTAAGAAATTATTCCAGAAGAACAAACTCTAGTACCTCAAGAACCTATGCCATTAAGAAGATCCACTGGAGAGAGGAGAAGTGCAGTGCCAGATAATTACATTGTATTTCTCCAAGAACTTGAGGTAGACATTGGAGTGATGGAAAATGATCCAATCAACTTTCGTCAAGTCATGGAAAGTTCTGACTCTCAAAAGTGGATTGATGCCATGAATGATGAGATAAAGTCCATGAAAGATAATGACGTATAGGATCTTATCTCATTGCCAGAAGGTACGAAACCCGTTGGTTGTAAATGGATATTTAAAACTAAAAGAGATTCGAAAGGCAATATGGAGAGACACAAGGCTCGTCTTGTTGCAAAGGGCTTTACACAGAAAGAAGGCATTGATTATAAAGAGACTTTCTCTCCGGTTTCTTCGAAAGACTCTTTCAGGATTATAATGGCATTGGTGACGTATTTCAATCTTGAGTTACACCAGATGGTTGTGAAGACAGCATTTCTCAATGGTGATATTGATGAGACAATTTATATGGTACAACCAGAAAACTTTGTGTCGGGAGATCCAAAGAACATGGTTTGCAAACTCAAGAAATCCATCTATGGACTCAAACAGGCATCTCGATAATGGTATTTCAAATTTCATCAGGTGATCATCTCGTTCGGTTTTGAGATGAATTTGGTTGATGATTGTATATACCATAAGTTTTGTGGGAGTAAATATATTTTTCTGGTTTTATATGTCGATGATATATTGCTTACCAGTAGCGATATAGGCTTAATGCACGAAACCAAGAGATTTCTAGCTAAGAATTTTGAGATGAAAGATCTTGGTGACACCTCTTTTGTATTAGGCATATAGATACACCGGGATCGTTCTCGGGGTATTCTAGGATTATCACAAAAGAGCTATATTGAGAAGGTTCTAAAAAGGTATGGCATACAAAATTGCAAACCAGGAGATACCCCTGTGGCTAAGGGAGACAAGTTTGGTCTATATCAGTGCCCTAAGAATAACTTGGAGAAAGAGGAAATGCAGAAGATTCCCTATGCATCAGTAGTAGGGAGTCTAATATATGCTCAAGTTTGTACGCATCCAGATATTGCGTACGTCACTGGAATGTTGGGCAGATATTTGAGCTATCTAGGAGTTGAGCATTGGAAAGCAGGTAAATGGGTCTTATGGTACTTACAGAGAACAAAAGACTACATGCTCATGTATCGGAGGTCGAATCAGCTTGAGATCATTGGTTATACTGACTCCGATTTTGCTAGATGCCAAGATAGTATGAAATCTACATCGGGCTATATCTACCTACTTGCCGGAGGTGCTATCTCTTAGAAAAGTGCTAAACAGTCGCTTATAGCCTCTTCTACCATGGCAGCAGAGTTCATAGCATGCTATGAGGCATCCAATTATGGAATATGGCTTCGGAATTTTGTCACGGAGCTACATATAGTGGACGGTGTTGAAAGGCCACTCAAGTTATTTTGTGACAATAAGTCAGTAGTTTTATATTCTAATAACAACAAGAGCTCAACGAAATCAAAGCATATAGATATCAAGTTCCTGATTGTTAAAGAAAGAGTTCAGAGTAGAAAGTTGTCTATTGAGGATATAGGTACAAACTCCATGGTTGCGGATCCGCTTACTAAAGGAGTACCACTCAAGATATTTCATGAGTACACTACTCATATGGGTGTCATGTCAGCAGAGGATATTCAGTTTTAGTGGGAGTTTGTATATTTTAGATGCTCTTGTAATACAGACATTTTTCAGTTATTTCAGTTTTCTGCAGAAATAAAGTTTCGGCTTATTTACACTCTATTTTTGTTTGGTTTGATCTCACTGAGGTTTAAGGATGGACCGGTTGGAAATAGGCATGTTAAGGTCACATTGCATAAAATTTCAATGCTACACATCCACATCATAATCCATGTCATTCAATTGCATTGATATACGTGACCATTGATGGGTTGAGTTACGATAATTGTAACAAAGACCGCTTTGATCCTATGTTGGTGTGGTTGATGGACAGGATTGGTTATAGATACATTTTAATAAGAACAGCAAAGTAAAGTTGAGCTCATTCGGTTATTTTTGCAAAGCATGTTATAAGGTTATACATATAGCCCAAGTGGGAGATTGTTGGATCCTTAATCCAACATTGGGCTTATATGTAAATAATAATGCTTTGTGGGCTGTCATTTAAGGTTTGGCCCACTTAAAAGTGATCAATTATGTTTTGAACTATTTGGGGCCTTAATGTATCTAATAGGGTGTGGGCCTTTTAATGTGTAAAGACTTAAGGATAATTTTTATTTTTATGATTGGCAAAAATAGAAATAATAATAATGCTGTTGTCATATAAAAGTGGTTATGGTCCCCAATTACACGGTGTTATTCCTTTCTCCCTGATATCCCATCATCGGAGAAGAAAATCCTAGAGAAGTAAGAAAAGGCTCTTTAGGAAACCCGTGTGAATCTGGAAGGCTAGCCGTGTGACACAGGAGTAGACCTTCAAGTCCAGGCTTTCAAATATGGCTTCAGGTATGCTTTTGCTTATTATTTGGTTATTCTCAATGATATCACATGTTTTATTTTGGGATTTGCTTTCAAATAGGCTTCAGAATAATTTCCAAAAAAGGGGAATAATTCCTAACATTTATGTGCCTTGAGTGTTTGTCTTTACCTTTGCCTGGCTTGGCATTGCAATCCTTGAGATGGAGATTGTGAAAATGTTGATTGAATTGGACGTCTAGTGTCGCACAAGGTATTGACGTCCGGTGCCGCATAAAGCTAAGATTTTTGTAAAAAAATTGGATGTAAGAATTGGCTCTTCGACAGTGAATATGATATACATATATATATATATATATATATATATATATATATAGAAGAACGGATCATTTTGACTTTCTGCATACTCTAAATAGGATTGGAACTGGACTTGAATCGGCCCAAAGTTGGGTCAGACTTCGAATCATATTCTAATTAAATAGGTCGGGTTTGGGCCTAAAAATAGAATCCATTTTATTTTTGGGCCAAGCTCGGGCACTCCCTTGGCCTGGCCTGAACTTGACTCGAAGGGAATCCAAAATGACAAAGCCCGAACTAGGCCTGGCCCGTTTTAGGGTCCCGTCCTCCTCCCTCCATCCCACTCCTCATCCTCTGGTTCTTCGTTCTCTCCTCCCTCCTCATCGTTAGCTCTCTAGTTCTCTTCTCCCTCCTGACCACGATAGGGGAGGTATCCATGGCAGTGCTCGACGAGGCACGATCAATGCATTTATTGGGAGACCAATGGTGTCATGGCGCCCTGCGAGGCAGTGCACTGGAGATCGGGTAGAGTCCGTTCGCCTCCTCGTCCACGAGGGAGGAGGGTGGTCGAGGCGGTAGCGAGGGTTGGATCCATCTGTGCTGGAGACGTTCCCGATGCTGGTGTACTCGGAGGTGAAGGAGCTCAAGATCGGGAAAGGGGGCGCTTTAGTGTGTGGTTTGCCTTAGCGAGTTTGAGGATGACGAGACCCTCCGACTCCTCTCCAAATGTAGCCATTTGTTCCACCCGATTGTATCGATGCCTGGTTTGCCTCCCATGTCACTTGTTCCGTCTGCCACTCCTAGCTCATCCCCGATTTGGAAGGCCCCTTGACGGACTCCATTGATCTCTAATGCCGGCGTAGGCCGCCGTAGAGGCGACGGAGAGCGGCAGCCAGGGGTCTAATGTCGCACTCACGACGGAGGGGGCGGCGATGTCAACGGATCAGGTGGTGATTATGATGGATGAAGAGACAATGGAGGGTGAGAGGAGGAAGGAGGCGACGGAGTTGGAGAGGATCGGGAGCAAGAAGCGGGATTTTTTTTTGGGTCTTCTGGGTTTTACTCGGATTGGCCCAATTAGGCTCGAGCTGAGCTCGGACTTGATATTTTGAAAAAATTTTGGGCCTAAGCCCGATCCAACATCCAAAATATTTTTTTGGACCAGGCTCGCATAGAGATGTGGCCCGGTCTGGTCTGGCTCATTTCTAGTCATAATTCTAAATGATTGTGCTAGTATTTGAAGGGATGTAGGTATAAACTTTTAAAATTATTAGAGGTAAGTGTAATAAACATAAAGTTTGGAAGATTTTTATAATTTATTCAGAGTACTTCAGGTTTATATGCAGCATCCCAATGTCAAACTGCCTTATGTAATAATCGACGTTAGATTCAGATCTACTGGTTGACAGGCTTTAGGGTTTCTCTCCCATGCCTTCTTAGGTCTCACTCGACCGGCCAAGCCAGTCGGCACTTGCTCCTCCTCTTGCTTCCCCTCGATCCGCCTCACCGCTGGTTGACGGCGGTGCTCGCGACGTCTCTCCAGCGGAGGATCAAACGGGTGGCACCGATGGAAGCGGTATTCTCTCTTTCTTTGAGAATTTAATTCCGAAGAGATCTCAAGAAATCAAACATCAGATCTTTACATGTTTGTTTTGGATCAATTTCGTTCGTTAGAAATCCTTTTTGCCCATGTTTTATATAATTTTCACGTGAACAATTGCAAATCCTCCAAAAATCATAATCTAACCTTGGACTATGCTAGATTTCCATAGAAATTATGTATAGGAATGGTAAGTTAACGTCCTAAATTTGTCTTTTCTGCCTTTCTATTGTTTTTTTTTTTCCCCTCTTTTGATGTCATGGAAGGCTACTAGTTACCTTGTGGCAATGTTTGATGTTCTGAACTACCGACTATTTCTTACCATATTGGTGCTTCTCACTGGTTTATTAATTTTTGGGGTTCAGATGGTTTCCATGGAACCTGCTGCTCCGGTTAGTAGGATTGCAAACAAGGATGCTGAGGAAGGAAGCGAGCAGAAAAAGACTATTTTTAGAGACATCAGGCGATATTATTGTGAGCATTGTGGGATATGCAGGTCAAAGAAATCGCTTATCAGATCTCACATCCTTTCCCACCATAAGGTATAGCTCATACGCTGTGTTTTAATTATAAGTTTTATATCACGCTGTTGTGCTTTGTATTTTTTTCTCTTCTTGCCGCTGGCCTTCTGAGCCTCTCTGTAATCACCACAGCTTGTATTACTTTTTCAGTTTAATATCTGGTTATCTTTTTTACCAAAAAAAATCATCTGTTATATACTATTCCATAAGGTTGTGGATTAAAGTGATAATATAATAGAATTTAACTGCCAAGATGCTAGCGCAGTTGGATTAGGCATTGCCTCACTCCCAAGTTCGAGACATGATTTCGTGGATGGCTTGATTAAATTCAGGATTAAACCTTGGGGCCTATGACAGTTGGGATGAATGAGAGGTCAAGGTTTTTCTTCTTTCCTATTTGGTGGTGTCAGGTTGACATACCCATCTCATGGTGGGAAGAGGTTGCAAAAATTTAATCTCATATCGAACATTTTCTGGCGGGATGGGGGCCTTCGAAAGTAGCTATACTAAGTTTACCCCCCAATCCCTTTTCCTTATCAAAACAAAAAAAAAGAACTTAAACATGGATTCTTTGCAAAATAGAGGTAATGGATGCAGTGCCTGTGGTTGACTAGAAAATTACTTAAATAAATCGAATACCTTGCTTGAGTTTTATGTTGGCATGTCAATGATCTAATTAAAGCTGAGAAGATAATTAGTGTTCTATGTGAAGCTTGGAGGTTGGATGCAACATGTATTTGCACAATGTAGGAAAATGTTTCCTGCAGTAAATGAATTTGGAAAATTAAAGTAATGTTGCTATAGAAGTTAATGTTAATAGCTTGCAGTGGGAGGGACCAATGAAAGGTAATGAGGCTTCAAAATGCTATATTGGTGGTCTGCAGCATAAAATAGGACTTAGTGGTTCATGGTAGATGCTAAATTGAGTTTTTATCACGTTTTAACATCTTTAATTTGGGTCTAAGGAAAATATATGATCTTGAATTTTGGAGGTGCCAGCTTATCAAGCCACTAAAGCCCTTGGCAATTGGACCAAGTGACCTGTGATTGAGCCAAACTTCCCTAGGGTTTACCCCACGTTGTGTAGCTTATTGTTTATGAGCCCTCCTATCGAACAAATAAATTATTAAATGAGTGAATAAATAAAAAGCATGACCTCAACCTTATAATGTCTTTGTTCAGTTTGTGGCTTAAGTTTGCTTCTTGATCCCTATGAATTAATCATTGAAAAGTGCAGGATGTATTGAAAGCTGCACAAACCTATCAAGTCAATGAAGAAAAGAAGGTGAGCAATCAGCCAAAACATACATGCCAGGAATGTGGTGCAAGTTTCCGAAAACCAGCTCATCTGAAGCAGCATATGCAGAGCCACTCGCTTGAGGTTGCTGCTTCCCTTGCCACAGCGTTAATTTTGTTTTATTGTTGCATTTACTGAAAGAACTCAGACAATAGTTTTTTGCTCAGTTGAATAACAGCCAGCATGTTCATGTTTCTTTGTTAACCTCCCCTGTACTGGTTTTGGCACTCATCTAATTTCATCAATAGTGACTGCTTTATACTTCATGGGAATATTTCATGGAAATGCTTTGATCTCATGGTTTTTTCAGTAGTGATGCATTCACTAATGTGAGGGGGATAGTCTTAATTTTATTAATAGATTTAGGTTTGGTCTTTTCAGATATTGTGGTTAATGCACTGCCTTAACTAGAGTACATGAAAATCGTCTAAGATATACATATCAATGCATTCTTCTATGAGGTGGCATTGGGTATGGGGTGATGACCCCAAGATCAATGGTAATGTGGGTGGAGGGGATGAGATCATTGTGTTTAGTTGCACCCTGATGATCCTACGCGGCAATGATTCCAAATGACTACCACTCCTAAAATCACCGCCCAACCTAGGGGGTATTAAACGCATTCTTAAGGATAGGTTTTTAAGATCATTCCAAGCTAGTGATGTTGGGCTGAAATTTGGGGACAAAAATACCTCTCAGTCTAGTAAGAATAATTGGCCCAACTCCCTCCCAATACTTTCAGCCTCAATTAAAATATATGGAATATATCAGGGGTAGTTTTGGTATTACATGGTTAATGATCTTGGATTCCAATGGCATATCAGACATGCTAATCATGGATGTCCATGGGTCTTTAATCAATGGTACATAACATTACCAAATGTGGTGATCTTAGATCATCGAGGATTAGATTACCTGAGATGTGCATCTTTAATAAATGGAACATATAGTGTGAGACATATAAGTGTCATTCATTGATAACTAACAGATACTTGTTAAATATTTATAAACACTTGGCTGAACGAATTGATTTTGCAGGTTTGAATGTCAAATGTCTGAAAATGATGTAAAAATCCTGGATATGTTGTGTGAAGCATTGGATCCCATTTAAAGAACTCCAAAATGCAAAGAGGCAGCATTTTGATCTTGTATGGACCAGTATCAGGATTGGGGGACCTCCTGAGAAGCTCCATCAAGAAGGCCTCAGTCACGCAGTTCCCATGAGGTTTGCCCTTAACTATTCTACTTAAAGTTTATCCTGTTGCTAATTGAATTAAATTCAGAATATTTCAATGCCTTCATTCTACACAATCTGTTAAACTGGTCATGGTTATGGGAAGCTTGTTGCCTATTGTTAATGATAAGTGGCATGTGGTACTGTAGTCTTGCTGCATTTAATTTATTTCATCTTGTTGGTTTATTTGCAAGAAGTATTTAATCTTCTTGGGCTGTTCCTCATTTCTTTTTCTACTACTTTCAGAAACTGAGTTTTTTTCTCTGTTGCATGTGAACATGACAAATCTGTGTGCATTAGTTTCTGAGTTCTTTTCATTCACGTTGTTATTTGTCCATAAGTGAGTTTGTGACTCATCAAACAGATGTGCCCAATGAAACAAGGAACTAGTATTCTAGTTTTTAATTCATACTGAAATATATATTTGTATGCACAGTTTCAGTTCAAGAAATAATTAAACTTCCATTGGCTCTTGTAGCCTGTGCTTGTCGAATAAAGCTCTAATTATCATTTCTGTTCGATATTATTTTTAGAGTCTTAGTTTTATATGGTGCATGATGTTTTTGTATTTTTAATCCTTCTTCTGCTTGCAGAGGCCCTTTTCATGCCCATCGGATGGTTGTCATTTGAGCTACAGAAGGAAGGATCATTTGACTCGCCATTTACTTCAGCACCAAGAAAAACTTTTTACTTGCCCCGTGGAGAATTGCAATCGTAGGTTTGCAATTAAGTCTAACATGAATAGGCATGTGAAAGAAATTCATGAAGATGGGTCTCCTTGTGAAGGTGAAAAGCAATATATATGTGAGGAAGCTGGGTGCGGAAAGGCATTCAAATATGCATCAAAACTGAGGAAGCATGAGGATACACATGGTCGGTTACTCTTCTGGACCATGTGTTTAGTTTTTACTGCATTCGAGACCCTGCTAACAGGAATTAAGCTAGTCAAGGAGCACATAAATTGTGCTTTCTCAAATTGTCTGTGCCATCAAAAGCTTTATTGCTATTTTTTACACTGTTAGCTAATCTAATTTTTATGCTACAGTCAAATTAGATTGTGTGGAGGTTGTTTGTTCTGAATCTGGATGTATGAAAACGTTCACAAATGCTGAGTGCCTTAAAGCTCATATACAGTCTTGCCACCGATATGTTCAATGTGAGGTCTGTGGCACTCAATATCTGAAGAAAAACATAAAGCGACACCAGCGCTCACATGAAGGGGTTAGCATAATGGAGAGAATAAAATGTAGCTTCAAAGGTTGCCAATACACGTATTCAAATGTAAGTTTCAGAAATTTATTCCATGCTTGATTGCTTCACTTAATTTTGTTGAGCTGCTCAAATCATTGTTATTGTTGATACATATTTGTTTCTTATGGTTGGAGGAAGAGATTTAAGGTTTATGTTTGAAGACTGAAAAATAGGCGACCAAAAGCTAACCCATATGGAGGCAGTCATTTAGCAAAACTGAAGAAGACAACCATAAAAGAATACTCTTTCCTGGTTTTTAAACGTGACAAACCTTTACTAAAATAAATCAAGTGTCTGTATGTATAAGATAAGAGGAAAATACGTATAATAAATAATTTCTATTATCTTTTGCGTACATTTGTAAATAATAATCATAGCTGCCATGAATGATGAATTTCACTTTTCAATGGTCGTTTTTGTAATGTAGAACATGTGTACTGCTCCCTACAGCAGAGCTAAGAAAATTCCTCAGGTATTTCTTAGCAGGGGCGATGAATTTAAGTTGAATAACTTTTAACATCTCAATTTTGTCGAGAGAAAGCATTTTCAATTTTAGGTAGGTTCACAAAATATATGCAGTAATAACTATCAGATTCTTAAGTTACATTTGAATGTGAAACACACATCATTTTTTGTTTATCAAACCTAGCGGTGCGATCAGTTAGCGCTCCAGTATTTGATTGCAATATTTAAGGGGGCTCGAGTATCCCAGCTAGCCTCCTTCAGCATGTTGCATGCCTTGTTTATTGGAGTATTGTAGTGGTTAATTTATCAACTATAAGCTTTTAGTAATTGCATTTATATTGTTTGCATTTTCAGAGATCAAATCTTAATCAGCATATAAAGGCCGTCCATCAAGCGCTTCGGCCATTTGCATGCCGAATCCCTGGATGTGGGAAGAGGTTCCCTTATAGGCATGTGAGGGATAACCACGAGAAATCTGGTGCACATGTTTATGTTCAAGTAAGTTACTGGTTACTTTTTATTTTTTACTTTATTTTACATTTTTTTCTTCATTGCATGCATAAAGGTGAAATATAATGAGGGTGGTTTCTTCGATGGAGCACTTGGCTTTCATAGCCAATGGCAAAATGGAACCCATTTAAGCCTTTTAGTATGCTAGGATAAAGTTTCTTGTATCATGTTCGTTGGATGAGGAAATTGTTATGGATCAACCTAGATTGTTTTTTAACAATGTTTTGTTACCTTTCTGACTGTTTGGTTTGATTATAATCAAAATCTATCCTTTCATTACCATGTTACTTCGCCTTTTGGTCAAGATGGTTGTCTATAGCTGTTGCACACTTTTCTCTTTACCTTCTATCTCATCTAGAGCTTTACCACGCTCAGTTCCATCATCCGTGTATGAATAGCTATTGGCAGTTTGTTTGGAAGTTGACAGGAAGTTGAGTCAAATTATTGCTAATGCTTCCAGATAAACATAACCGTTTTAAGAGGTAATCTTGTGTGGGTCTGGTTGCAGGGTGACTTTATCGAAGCTGATGAGCAGCGGCGTTCCCGGCCAAGAGGTGAGCGAAAGAGGAAATGTTTTTCTGTTGAGACTTTGCAACGGAAGAGGGTGGTTCCCCCTGGTCAAGCTTCTTCTTTGGATGATGGAACATATTATATGAGATGGTTGCTTTCTGATCAGCAATGAGTATTTATCAGGCAGATAAAATATATATGTGTGCGCGCACGCAAGTGGAGAACTTGGTTGCTTGTAAATAGTTTCTTCTGGTTCGGAAATTAGTTCATCATATCTGTCAATATTGTATAATTTTGGTTGAATACATTTAAGATTTAAAATCTGAAACTACCCTCTTGTTTTGTCATTTTGTAGATGAATGTGAAAATTACGCTAGAGTGAAAGTTTGAGCAGTTTGGTTTGATGCTAGTTTTGCCGGTGCCTTGTGTATCCATCTGTCCTTACTTTCTGAGTGCGAGTAAAGTTTCCTGCATTTTCTAGGTGTAATCAAGGATCTAGGATCAGGTGGTCAGGGGTGAAGGAATCCTGATCTAGACTATCATTCTGGTATTGTTGGTTAGGCTTTTGGTCTGAGACATGCAATATTTTTCATTCCTCAAGAACACAAGCTACAAATATTTTCAGTGTCTTGGCATTTGACAAGTTTTGTTCCTACGATTTCTTCACTTATTTACATCATGCCCTCTATGTTTTAAAGTTTCATGTATACCAGAAAGTTCAAGCCTAGGGAACTTCTCAGAATGCAACTGGAAAACTGCCTGCTCCAGCTCTTATATGCAAGGCAACCTCACTGGGTACAATTCCCTCTGCCTCACTAGCAATTTCCACCCTTGAACTCCATAGATTTGTGTAGAGCTCAAAAATTTGATTTTGCTGGTACATCATCATATCTTTCTGAGAGGCTTTCTTGAAGCACTTACAAGAATGTACTTGGGAAGCAATTTGCAATTTGAGGTTGAAAGATGCATTAGAATGACAGCCTCCAAGAAGTTTGCTATACAGGAGAGGCATCAATGCTGCTTGGAACCTAGAAACAATTGCCCAAGTACTTTGTGAATGTCCAGACTGGCAAAGCCGCCTAGACTCAAGCCACTCCCTATGGTCTATGGTATCAACCTGGTAACTGTGACCAATTTTAGTAGCCTTACAATTCATGGCAAATAACGCACTACCTGAACCTAACCATGCTGTTGCCTATTTATGTTCTAAATATGCTGTATTTGGCTGTCGAGGAATGAGGAGTGTTTAGCAGCATGTATTATCTTCCATGTTAGATTTTCAGAAAGGCTGTTGCACTAGCATCAGATTTCATCACTGTAACAAATGAAGGCATTAATCCCAGCGAAATCTGGATCACCCGTGCTTACTTTCTTTGCGGCATTTGCTGCTACTCAACTCTTGATCGATGTATGTTTGCTTGACAGAAAAAGTTTTCTTCTTCCAACCTACTCACATCTACAGATAAGCTAACTGACCGATGGATTGGATTGCCAATTATGTAGCTCATCATGGTGTTCCAATTTTGTGGACTAATGCCTTACCCACTGCTTTGTACTTAAGCTCGAGTTTCGAAAAAAGAAGGGCATAACATGCAAACTCCCATCTATTTGACTTGAATCATAACTGCAACTATGTTGATTTGGATCCAACACGGTGATATTTGGATGTAGATAGACTACTTGGTCCCGGCTCAACCGTTTAAAATTTTGGTTTGCATTTTTGAGGTTATGATTAACTGTATTAACTTTATAGTTGACCGAATTCATTTTCCACCTCCAAATTTTTAATTTTTGAATAATATTTTTTTTACGGAATAGAATCAAGTCAAAAGCTAGTATACAAAGCTAGACTATAGCAGCCTTCTTACTCCCATCTTCCTTTTTTTTTTTTTAATTTTTCTGAGACTAACCTTCCGACTTCTATTTACATAGTAATTTTTGCATACTATTATCTTGGAGTTCTTTTTTTTTAAAAATCCTTGGCATTAATTTTTTTTAATTAAATTTTTTTACTTTGCTTTAACCGTGCTGATTTTTTTTTCCTTTGCGAGAAAACTAGCCATGCCTCTGCATAACCAAGTAACCAAGGGTTCGAGATATACAAAAAGTGCTGATTATTTTTGTTCGATCGAGGTTAAATAGTAATATAATAATAATAAGATCTCCATATTTCCACAGAGTCGTTGTAGTATAGTGGTGAGTATTCCCGCCTGTCACGCGGGTGACCCGGGTTCGATCCCCGGCAACGGCGTTGTTTTTTTTTAGAAAGTAATTATATCAAGATTTTTTTTTCTTATGCATGAAGCAATTATTAACACTAGACCTCGGCGTTATTTATTTTTTTGAAAGTAATTATTAAGATTTTTTTTTCTTACGCATGAAGCAATTATTAACACTGGACCTCACTATCTCACTCTAAGCCTTTTTTAAAAACATGCCCCACTCATGTTGAAAACCAAATTTTTTTGAAAGCAATTATTAAGATTTTTTTTTTCTTTTGAATGAAGCCATTATTAATTATGGACTTCATTATCTCACTCAAAGCCTTTTTTATTTAAAAACAAAAGCCCCACTCATGTTGAAAACCAAATTTTTTTGGAAGCAATTATCAAGATTTTTTTTTTTTTGAATGAAGCCATTATTAATTCTGGACTTCATTATCTCACTCAAAGCCTTTTTTTTTTTTTAAAAAAAAATGCCCCACTCATATTGAAAGCCAAGTTTTCAAAAATGCAAAACCACACAAATCTTGCTTTGGCTTAGCTTGTTTTTGAATCCATCTATTCTCAACCTAACTCATTTATTTCTTCATACGTATATTCTAAAGATTTTTTTATTACATTTCTTACAATAAAAAAACTTCTTTTTCTTCTTTTGAAAGCAATTATTAAGAATTATTTTTTTCCTTTTAAATGAAGCAATTATTATTAAGAATTGTCTTCATTATCTCAGTCAAAAGCCCTTTTCATAATGAAAACCAAACTATCAAAAATGCAAGAACCACGCAAATCTTGCTCGACCTCAACTTGTTTTCAAATCCATCTAATCTCAACGTAACTCATTTATTTTCTTATACGTACTCATAGTCTAAAGTTTTTTTTATTACATTTATTTTAATCAAAAAATCATGATGTCCCGGTGACATAGAATACTCATGTTGAAAACCAAACTTTCAAGGATGCAATAAACAATACAAACCTTGTTCAAGCTTAACTTATTTTCTAGTCCATCTAATCTCGGCCTAGCTCATTTATTTTCTTATACATGTTCATAGTCTAAAGTTTTTTTTATTACACTTCTTTTAATTAAAAAATATCATGCCGGATATAATACTTACGGGGTGTAAGTATCACAACAAACCTTGCTCAAGCTCAGCTTGTTTTCTTATCTATCTAATCTCAACCTAACTTATTTATTTTCTTGTATATGCCCTCAGTTTTAAAATTTTTTATTAAAATTTATTTTAATCAAAAAATCATTATGTCCGATAGATTGAACACTCATATTGAAAACCAAACTTTCATGGGGTGCAAGAACCACACAAGCTTTGCTTGAGCTCGGCTTGTTTTCAGGTCCATCTAATCTCAACCTAACTCATTTATTTTTTTTGTACATACTTGCAGTCTATTTTTTTAATTAAATTTCTTTTAATCAAGAATTCATCACATCCCAATGATAAATAGAACACTCATGTTGAAAATCAAATTTTGAGGGGATGCAAGAACCACACAAAACTGGATCGATCTCAGTTTGTTTTCTAATCCCTCTAATCTCAACCTAACTCATTTATTTTCTCATACATACTCATAGTCTAAAAATTTTTTAAATTAAATTTCTTTTAATCAACAAATCATCATGTCCCAAAGATAGATAGAACCCATCGTAGTACAATTTATATTGGTCTTCAATGATTATACTACAAAAGGTATTTTAGTTATAAATAACATTAGAAGTAATATATAATGTATGCCACTTCTGTCATTGTTCTTATTACATGTCTAATAGAGTCGTGCTTGAGCGAGTCAGGCATCACTCTAACTCAGCTCCTTTACTAATCAAGCAAGCTGAATTCCGAGTGCCAGCTATTTCGCCAACAGTTTGTTCATACCTGACAATGTCACCGTAGAAGCCATGAGGAAATTATTGAACCCTTCAATATGTACCCAAAGAGAGCATCAGAATTATTCTCATTGAGAGAACCTTCTAATGTTTTAAGTATCATGCATAATTAGAGATTTTGACAAATATGGGAATGACTATCAAGTAACCCGAGGACTGCATGCAAAAAGGAAAACCCCAGCTTTCTCAGAAAGCTTTATGAAACATATTCTGTTGGAATTAATTTGAGAACATATGATGATCTGGCCTATTATCTATTCATATAATTTTGTTATCCATTAACATTTCATTCTCTTGCTTTCAAGATCTCCTGATAGTAAAATTGATTGGACCAATCAGATTGGTCATCCATACACAGATGACTGCAAGATTTATTTACTTACTCGTATTTTCAACTGTCACCCTTCACAACTGTGACACCATACACCTTTTCTGGGAATTTCATAGCCGCTCTTCCTCGATCCATGTTCTTCAGCAAGTAAATCCCTACATTCTCTACCAGTTTTGGAAAGCAAATTCCTTAGCCTCAGGCGAATAACGTCAATTGCCAGCTTCCAGGGTGAAAAATGTTCAGTATGTGATCAAACATTGGCATTCCCATCAAAATAAAACCTTGAGGTGCAGCTGAAAGAGAGGCACAAACATGAGTGACTAAATAAACATAACCAGAACTAGCGAGGAACAGGTCACAACCAGTCAATTGAAAATAACATCATGAGAAGATAATTCTGTTATCACAATGCCCCTCTTTGGCAAGCCCATCAGCCATGGTTATGAATCAAGCCAAAATCAAAGGCTTGCCTGCTGCTGCAACGTTATGTTTTGATTTCTAACATTGAATTGAAGCTTGTTAGTTATTGCACTAGAAGGGCTTGATACGTCCATGGATACCAGACATCGAACTGATCAATTCGTTCTCTTTATTAGCTTGTATTATCTTTATTAGCTTGTATTATCACTTGGCGGATGCCGACATTCCTGCATTGCTGCTCTAAAAGTAGATGAGAAATGACTAACATAGCAAAAATCTGTATGGAAACCTCAGTGGATTAAAAGCAGATAGCAAAAGTCAAATTTTGGCACAGAAGAAAAAAAAAGAGAATTTTCAGAATCCAGAAGGTGAGAAATTCTGCCAGAATGAACTGATCTAGACTCAAGCTTGTAAATGATGACCAGGAAATCTGTCGTCTTTACTCCTCTGAAATGTTCATGTGCAGCATAATGCATAACAGAAGCAATGGTTTAAAAGGATTAGCCTTTTTTTGGTTCATGTCTATAATCTCCCTTATGGGGGAGTTGTACTTACTGGGTATAGCTACTTGGAGAGTAGTATCACTGCTTATATTGGAAAAGATAATCTAGTTAAAAAAGCCTGTCCATGTGATGTTAAAAAGGCTACATTTTTCATCACTTTCAATTCTAATTCTAAAAACATGAAATTAATAAATAAATTATTTCTTCTTTTCTTTTAAATTTTAATAACACAATTATGTTTGGTGCGGTCAAACTATTTTTGTTTTTGTGAAAAGAAAAACCATCTTCCAACCTTTGTTTGACAGAAACAATGGTGGCGGTGATGGAAGTTGTGGTGGTGGCTATTGTAGTAGCGGCATGGCTATGACAATCATGATGATGGCAGCTGCATGGTGGTGGCCAATCTATAAAAATCGCTAGAAACTGACCCAAGAAATTGGTTTGTTCAGTTCAGTTTATCGAGTTGATGTTTAATGGATTGGGCTAAATTGCCAGGGCTAAGTCTAAACATGACAAATTTATGTTATATGGGGTTGATGTTTAATGGACTAGGCTAAATGGGATGGCTAAGTCTAAATATAAAATTTTTATTTCATATGTAAAAGAAATTATAAGAAAAAAAATTAAAAATTCAAATATATATACACTCATACATATGGGTTAGGTTAGGTCATTTTGAATATACACACACATGGGTCAGGTTGGCTTGAATTGGTTTTCCAAAAACTTAAACCGAAATTGAACCAAAACTAAACCAAATTTCTAAAATCAATATAAACTGAACCGAAGAGATCTGTTTAGGTCAGGTTTACAATTTCGCCAATTTTTTGCACATCCTTAGCAGTTGCTGTGGCAGTGATGATGAGTTGATGGCAGAGGCAGCAAAAATTGTGACAAGATGGCAATGCAATGAGGAAAAGGGTATCAAAGAATCGAGGAGACTGTAGATGAAGAACTTGAGTTCCTTGTTTTTAAAAAAAGTATTAAAAAAGGATTTTCATGCTTTCACTTTTTTTATTTAAAAATAAGGAATGATTTTAAAAATAGAAAGTATAAATATAGTACAAAATATTTTTTCTCCATTTTTGTATTTTTATGTTTAAACAAAGGACAGGAAAGAAAACAACACCAAAATAGGTCCAAGAAGGCTACTTGGTACATAAGTTCGCATATGCAAGAATTGATTTCCTTAAAGATCACTCCCAAGGTCTGCAATCTTGATACCAAATATCATACAAGTATGTTATCAATTCAGTTGGTACAAGTCAGTATAGTACAGTATACTCTTCGTATCGAAATAGCTCTCAAACTATTTTTCTCACTTTTTATCTTGCTACACCCTCATACGGATCAGTATACCGCGATATGAGTTGATATGCACCACACTATGCCTTGGTATCGAGGGGTATGGGGCCTGTACTGAATATAAATTTCGTACGATATAATCCAAATCAGACAGTTCAGGCCAATGTGGCAGTCCATGGTCACTCCTAGTCCTAGAGCATGTAGGAGAAGGAACTGTAGATTCATCTTGAAAACAAGCATGAGCACAAGCATGATCCATAGTCTAAGCAAGGTAAAGGAGAGCATAGGTTGCAGAAGCAAGGGAAAGATCAAGATGATTTAGAGCATGTCAAGGAAGTAGCCCTAGGAAGTTAGGAGTTGTTTCGTTTTATGGAAAGATGAATGAAAGCAGCCCCATGAAGCAAACATTCAACACCAATACATAAAAAAACAGCATTACACAATAAAAGAAAATGACAGAAACAACAAGCTAACGGACATTTTCATTATATTTTTGTAGACAAGGACAACAGAAAGAACCATAATTTTGTCATGGAGAAAAAAATACCAGTAGATATTTCTCTGAACCTACTCCACAATCAGCATAAATCAAGGGGAAACCAGAATGAAAATCACAATTCCCTAAATTGACCGTGTTCCTTCATAACTATATGATCAAGGTAAGCTTGTGACATTCAGTTGGTTGGACGGAAGATAATCGAAACCATGCCAACATTTTAGTCTCCATAATCAACATTCCAATGATCTAATCATGTCATATGGAGTTTTTGAGGTATCTTGCAGCCGGATCTTTAACAATCAGAAATCTATGGGTGATGTTTGAGACTCTTAAATATAATTTCCTTCTGTTCATAACTATATGATTGTGGTAAGCTTGTGACATTCAGCTGGTTGGACGGAAGATAATGGAAACCATGCCAACATTTTATAGTCTCCATAATCAACATTCCAATGATCTAATCATGTCATATGGAGTTTTGGAGGTATCTTGCAGCCTGATCTTCAACAATCAGAAATCTGTGGGTGACATTTGAGATTCTTAAATAGAATTTCCTTCTGTTCTATTGAAATGCTAGGCAAGAGACCCATCTTGTCATGGCCTTAAACTATTCAATTCAAAGATCTAGAAGGATGTGGTGTTACATCAGATAGAGATTGTATTTCACTAGCATACGAAGTCATACTGAAGAAACAAAAGCGTTCTCTTCTTGCCCGCTACCATTGTTCACAAAAGTGCCATCAAGAACTAAAGGTGACCATGCAGCATCAGACATCAAGGGTGAACCAACCTCAGAGGACAGGGCATGGGGTTCCAAAAGCTAAAAGAAAGTCCTCACTGAGGTACAGAGAGTACCACCTTTCCCTTGTTACCTATCAGAACCAAAACATACAGGAACTTAAAGAAGGACAGGCAACTAGTCAAAAGAAACCTACAAAGTAATGACTTCTAAGTAATGAAATTCAAACACAAGATTAGGAGAAGTAAGCTTCTTCAAACACCCAGGATATATAGATGTTAATTATCCCATGTAAGTGTCACCAATATCTGAGGAAATAGTGCAGAGAAATGTTCCTCTACGGGTAACAGGCTGAATGGCTGATATTCTTACTAGTTATTCAGAAAGGCTTCCCGTACAAAATTTTCCCACACAAGCTTTTCCCATAAATCAAGAAAAAAAGTGTGACAAAATTAGCATACATTAAAACATAAACACACGATAAAAAAAGTAGAATTTGATAGAAAACAAAAGGCCAAAACTCCCCAAAATTCAAAGACAACATTCATTCAAAATAAATCATGCAAGGCTTCTAGTCTATTAATGAGATCAGTATTATCATGAACCATCTCAAGGTCAAACACAGCCCTCTGCATGATCAAATTGCAGTGCACAGAATTGTTGAACACCTTATAGAATGGTTATTTGTCATATAATATTATATTATGTCACACAAAAACATAGGACAACAACACAAAATTTAGAGCAGTAGGAGGAGAAAAATACATGCAACATTTACCAGAATCAAAATTATGAATATAATTGGGTCAGGAAATCAGTGAATGCACTGTACCTTGTTCAAAAATTAAGGTGACAAAGCCAGCCGGCTAAGAAGCAAATAGACAAGGAAGAAAACAACAGAAGCATGACCACCGAATTTCAATGAGCATGGCCCAAAATGCCTTCTGCTAGTCTTCTTTCCAGATTATGGGGCTGGTTCCCTCCTGCCTTTGCCTGCTTTTAGTTTAAACTAATAGAAAAAAAATAATTAAGAGTTCAAATCCAAGTTTTGGTAACAATATTTAGCCATGTGTTAAGAGTCAAATCTTAATGCAAGCATGTCCATCATAAGCATGATGGTACTCATTCTTAACCCAACTACTGCCCTGCATATTTTACCTATCAAAGCATCGTCAAGTAATAATTATGGTCCTTGAATGTCAAATAAGAATCTTATAAAGGGGATATAGTAGACAGTGGACTATGTACAATAAAAACAAGCATATTTTGGCTAGATTCATAGTCCTATTTAGGTTACAGTGCTGCTTAACAATAATAGAGTAAGTTTAACTATTTTCTTAAAAGGATTTCTTGCTGTTTGTTACTTACCTCCAGCCAAAGGCACTAATTCAACAACCATTTTCATAAGAATTATGGAATTTATAGAAGTTTTTATTTTCTTTTCCCTCCTCTTAATTTCAAGAAAGAAGACATGGTCACTGGGGATTTACTCTTTCAGATAATGGACCTTTATATGATTTAACTTTCCAATTAAAATTAATTTTAAATATGAAGTTCTTCATCAAATCTAATAGCACAACCATATTTTAAACTCCTTTTGACATATCTGCACCAATTTGCTGTTAGAAAAAGCTTTAACTGAATGCCAGTACTTGAATGTATTAACACCGCACTGGATGTGATGGTTTCAATAATTTGAAGAAACTTGCATCACTATCAAGAAAGATACAGATTCCCAAGAATATGACATGATTGAGAGGAATTTGGTTTTAAGCATGAAAACACAAAGGTACTGATAGGCACATGAAATAACGACAGATTTCTAGAATCTTTTGAGAATATGAAAACTCACACATGACTTTATGCTTCAGAAAATGGTTCAGTGAGAGAATTTTAAACCTTTGGAAGGATCCATAAATCAATCCATAAACATTGAACACCCGAACCTGTAACAAAATCACTATATCATGACATCCAGACAGTACAGATTTTCCTAAATTAAACAGTTGGATTGAAGTTTCAATATACTGTTTTGGCTAAGGAAAGCATAACACCAATTATGATCCCCAGCATAGGAAGCTGTTGATTTTGGGCATAGCAGACAGTAGCATGCTGATTTAATGCCCTTGCAAAGTTAAATCTTGAAGGTAAAGGAGGGCAACAACATTGTATTACAAAATCTTCAATGACAATCCAAAAGAAATCCAGAAATCCATCATACATGTTGTTGTCAAGCTCCTCAACAAAAGGAGTTTTCTTGTCCCTAGAACATGTATGAGTCAAACAATCCAGCTGAAAAAGAGTTAAGTTGGGGGCCTCTTGATTGCTACACAAGAAAAATGTTAAACTTTATATGAACCAAGATAGTGAGGCAAGTCAATATTTTCACAAGGCATCAGCTATTACACTTTTTTCTTAAAATTTGAAGGCAATAGCATCTATGATTGAGTAAAGCATAAAAGAAAAAGATGTAGTTGAATTGGTTCTAGACAGCATTAAGACTTTTTCAAAGGGTAGATGCCTGATATTGGACAACAATTGCTATATAAATTCAATTGTTTATAACAAGGGGCTGCTTTAGATATGATTCCCATCAAGGCTTTTTATTGTACCCATTAGAATGACGTTTGAATCAGGATGCCTAACATACAAGGTAGCGCTGATTGACAGAAAGATCTCATAGGCACAACAATGCTGCTAAATAACTGCTAGGAATATCAGATTTCAATCGAAAACTCAGTTACAACAAATTAAATGACCTGGATGGAAGACCAGGTAGATGGAAAAGGCACGAAGGACCAGAAGTTAATTTTTCTGATGAGAGGAATAGGAAACTTGGCTAATAATCGACTAGAACTAGTAATTTCTGTTGGTGGCAGTGAGTGGGTGAGTTTTTATTGGTGAATCCTTGAAAGACAGATTTAGCCTAACTATATTAACTAACGTCATTAAATCCAACATGGAATAATGGTGCAACCACAAATCCTTTTCGCCTTCTATACTGTTAACTAATTTGACACTCAATTTGGAATGGCACACTCATGTGCCAACAATTCCTGTTGCAACAACTTAAGCCTTGGGATAAAAGGGGGACAGATGCTATAAAGGGGGAATGGTAAATGGAAAGACATGCTATAATAGAGTTATGGGAGTCTGCATATAATTTTCATCATACAGGAAAACAGAATGTACTGAAGCCTAGAAAAAAGTTGATTAGAAAAAGATTATGCATTTTTAAAGATTAGATCAATCTGTTAATTCAAGAAGGTCAGGATCTGGTGGTTGTGTCAGATAAGCTGAAACTGGATGACGAAAAGGAAGAATAAAGAGCATAAAGTGAAGCATAGTTGTTGGATTTTAGCAAGAATATTTTTCTTCTGTTATTTGCTAAAAATATTTGTGGAATCACTGAAATCATTTCAGATTCAACTTCACAACTTTTAATTTGATTTCCCTTCTGCCAAATGTAATTTGATGTATATAATCTACATTAGAATGAAAGATTTTAAGGCCCAATCATTTGTGTTACAAGTTTTGACTAATTTGTCATTATAATCCTCAGAAATAGGGTCAATTTCCATGACAAGATGTTGTTATGGGTTCAGATCATACTAGTATAGGATTACATAGTTTTAGGTTGTTAAAACTAATTAATTGACAAATGAGGTGGAAGAGTAATTGTTTATGTAACTTCATATATAGCAGTAACCTCTCCCATGAATTTAGTATTATTACTTCATATTTTCTGTATCCTCTAGAAATTTAAATTGTGGGATAGTGCAAAGGCTTGATCTCTTCTGGGTTGTAGCTTGTCTCTTATCCAGATTTTTTTACAGTGGAATTTGTTTACAGATATCACGAGATCAGATTTAACTTATATACTTCTTATCTCAAATTATAGAATAGAACAGAATTTGATAAAACATCACTGTCTTGCGTATAAAATTTTCCAAAATCAGACCTCTACAGTGAGAATCATGCGAACAAATAATGCAGCATTTCTGAAAAGCCTCTGCAGGAACATGCAGAAACATCTGTGGTCTCTCCACTATACCTGCAAGTCTTTGGCGAAAAATTTGCTGAAGAACAACCTCATAAGATCTTTGAAAATCAAACTTCCTATATGTGCACTTTCACAACACAAACAAGATCTAATTTACATTCATCTTCTATATAGATGTCAATGTGACAACAGAAAGGGTTTTACAAAATGGTATCAGCTGTTTGGACCTACACTAACTCTATGATAGCACAGGGCATATAAAATTTCACTTTCATCAACTTTCGAAAACAAAATGCAGATCAAGTAAAAGAGTATAATAATTGGAACAAAAGAAACTGACTGGTCAATGGCCAGATTCGACCTATAATAACTCTCCTTACGGCGAGTTAGACTTTAATATAGATTTCAGAATGCATTGGGTGTAACTGATCATCGTCATGCTCGGTCATAACTATTTTTGCATTCACTGATGCCTTCGTCAAGTATGGCAGCTGGTCACGGAGAAATTGCAAACCAGAATAATAATTCACTTCATCCATCTCAAATTCTTGAAAACCGACTATGGCTAAAGACTCAAGATAGCCAGCCCTCCCCAACAAAAATCTCACCAGTTGCATCTCATTGTTGTGCCCCTTGAAGTTATTAATCTTTATAACCTTGAGATTTTCGAAAGCAACCTCCGGAGGTTTCTCCTCGACCACCTCCAAGTATTTCTCCATAAAGGGATCATACATGTTGGTTGGAAGCTGTGCAGAGTTCGAATCAACACATTAGGAACAGAATGCACTGATTCGAAGATACTATCCAAGCTTAAGCAACGAACAAACCTCTATGAAAAGCCTTTCCAACTTTGGACACCGGCACAGAGTAAAGAAGCTGTAGATATCTGTAAGGTTGCTGTCAGTCATCATCACCATCAGCAGCTGCAATTCTCTCAGGTTTTGGAAGTTCCTGAATGCCTCAATTGCGTTCGCCCCCGAGACAGTAATATACTGAAGCACCATCATCGACAAAGATTGAGGGAAAAAAACTTCCTTCCTTTACATTTCATGTCGAAATTTTGATACGAAATCCAATTCAATTCACCAAGAAAAAAGAATACCTGAAGAGAGAGACTGCAAAGGGTCAGGACCTTAACATTGGAAAGCCTGCCGATGGCCGTCACCCAATTGCTTCGAGGAAGCCCCGAGCTGAGGACGCCGGAGCTCATGTACACATCCTCCAGCCTCGAAGAATTATCGAGGCAGTAATTGGTAAGATAGGCACCACTGAATCGGAAGGACCGGAGGCTTGGGGCCGAGACGGTGAGCTCGGAGACCTTGGGGCAGTGAACTATGGTGAGACTCGCAAGCCGGCAACCGGAGACCGGGATGGCGACCCGCCGGAGGTCGCGGCAGTATCGGAGATCGAGCGAACGGAGCTGCGGGCAGGCGGCGATGATCCTCCTCAGGGCGGCGTCGGTGATGGAGATGCTGTGGAGGCAGAGGACCTCGAGAGAGAAGAGGCGCTTGAAATGGGCGGCGGGGCAGGAGAGGTGGAACCCGCAGACGGTGAGGCGGAAGAGGTTGGGGCTCTCGCAGAGGTGGAAGAAGTCGCGGCGAGGGGGGCGGCGGCGGCCGGCCGGGGCAAGGGATGGGGGAGAAGGGGATAGGTCGACGTAGAGGTCCTCGACGCCGCAGGCAGAGGCGTACTCGAGCCAGCGGCAGACTTCGTAGCCGTGGCGGAGGCCCGGGTGGAAGGCGATCCGGAGGACGTCGAGTCGCCGCCGACCGCGGTGCTGTAGGCAGCAGTCGACGCGGTGGAGGAAGTCCTCCGGGCGCTCGCCGGCGGCGGCGGAGAGGTCGAGGGAGGAGGGGTGCGGCCAACGGTACTTCCAGAGGTCGCGCCAGCGGGACGAGAGGGCGCCTGTGCGGACGGCGTACTTGAGGGGGAGGAGGGAAAGGATGTGGAGGCGGAGGGCGTCCGGCAGATCGGTGAGGCGGTCCTCGCCAGCGATGGCGGAGGAGGAAGCACCGGCGGCGGCGGAGTCGGCGGAGGACGGGAAGGAGAGGGAGTGCGCCGCCATCCCCCGCGGCTTCTTCTTCTTCCGCATCGCGTCGGGAAGAAGAAAAGTCATGGCCTTCGATGTTATTCCCTTTCGTGAATAAAATGGAGAAGAGTGTTTTTAGAGTTTGATGAAATGGTGGAGAGAGAGAGAGAGAGAGAGAGAGAGAGAGAGGTATTAGGTGGGAATTAGGGGAGGGTTTTACTACAATAATAAGAAGAGGAGCATAGCATGGATGGTCTCTATGATGATGGATGATGGCTATGCAAGCATTATTACCTGCCGACTTTGATTTGATTATTTTTGGACGTTGCTAAACTCACGGACTTCATTGGTTTACTTATATTTGTGAACCATGGGGAAAAAAAAAAAAAAATGAATATAAGATCTGGATGCAAAAGTTTGGAAGTTCTAATTGTTTTTGAATGTTAACCAGTTGTGACAATTTCAAGAAATTTGGTATTTAATGGAATATGCAAAGACGGGAAACATTTTTTGGGATGAAAATTTATTGAATTTTGGCAAATTGGGTTGAAGATTTTTAAAAGGATTCTGGTTACAATTATTATGATGAAAGAGGACAAAAAATCATAATGGGTTGTTTCTTTTATATGGAAAGAAACTTAGACAATTGGGTTGTTTCTTTTATATGGAAAGAAACTTAGACAATTGGATTGTTTTATAGTAATTTTAATTTATAATTTGCTAATAAGATGGAAAAATAAGGTAATTAGAAATGAAAAGAAAGTAAGGTAATTAAAACTTACAAGAGATTATTGGCAAAGAAAAGGTAGTGTGAAAACATAATAGCAAAGTAAGGAGAATGGGGAATCTATGAGGTGGACTACAATTGTAAAGTTGAGGTGGTCTTTCTGGTGCAAATCTACAGGAACGGCGGTGCAAATCTACAGTAACGACGGAGTTAGGTGGTCTCAACTCTCAAGAGGCATGGGTGGACAGTGATCCCAAAAAGCCAAAGGACAATCACTAATCAAATTTGGATTAAAATTATCATGTATGTTGAAGTTAATGCACCTTCCTGGTCCATCCTACAAACCAAGTCATATTATTCATATTTTGGAAACAGCTCATGTCTCTCTTTGCTCGTTGCACCATGAATAATCTCATAAGAAATTCTTTCATAACATAAAAGTTTCCCATTTTTCAATCAAAGAAATGCTTTTTATGACACATAGGTTCCAAACTATATGGTTAGACAACTGAAGTATGACTTCCCTACTGCTTTGACTCTCTATATTCAATAGCAGAACAGTTTCTCTGCCAAAAAAAAAAAAAAAAAAAACTACACAGGATTATTATACAACTAATATTTATTTCCTCTATTATTCTGTAAATGGGGAGATCATAAACCGGATAACTTATTTTTATATAAGACGTTTATATCATTCAAGCTCTGCGCTTGACAGCCAATAGAGAAAACGGCACATAAGACGACTTTAGAAAACAAACACCTTTGAAGTCCATGGTTGCCCGTTAGTCAACAATGTGAGGCACCAAAGTTAAAGATGCAAAAAGGAAGATGATAGGTTCTGAAGATTTGGAAGGACCTGCCAGCTCAGAAAATATATATGATAGCCCATGGGTTGAGGGGACTGTTCTCCTGTATCTCAAAATGCCATTCTACTGAGCGCAGATGCCCATGGACAATAGTTAAATTATGTATTAGGTAACAGAGGATTTATGTATGCTAAACAAGTCCAATCTGATGGACTCTGGTTGGAGTAGATTATTTCCGGGTTAATTTAGCGGGTCATGTAACATAGCTTTGAGCCCTATCGAGGACCTCTCGGGCGATTGAAATGGTGCCGGGGAAGCCTAACAGGGATAGCGACCTTATCTAAAAAGACCGGCTAAAAAATATTATTTGAATTTCTTGGTTCTGTATAAATATCCAAGATTTACTTAATATATAATTGATATGGAATTAAATATATGTTTGCATGGTCCTTACATATTCTTTCTATTTAAGCTTTAGCATTATTACCATACTAAAGTTCCAAATCTATGTAAATCTATTCACAAGCACCACAAAATTCAATCACAAATACCGCAATTAGCATGTACCATAGTATCCTCTAGTCCACATGGACTATGAGATGGACTTTTTCTTATGCAATTAAGGACACAAATGAGTTGGATCGGACTCGAGCATGGGTGATCCTGATCTGACCCGATTTTTTCATCTAATTTTAATGTTGGATCTAGACCCAGCCCAGCCGAAAATCGGGTTGGACCCTATTAGGTTGGATCAAGTCAGATATTTGTAACAGAAGGAAAGTGGTGAGCAGTTTCTTAGTCAGATGTCATTTACCTGGATCATCGGAGCTCTTGCTATTTATAGCAGACGGTTGAAGGACGATGCAATTATGAAAATATCGAGCGATTAATCGTGCTATTGCAAGCATGTGATTCTAACACTTATTTGCTCTCATTGTGGGATGTGACAGCTATCTTTGATCTTATCTGTATAGAGTAGATAGTTTCCATATATGTTAAGAGACTAGTCGTCCAAAGTTACAGAGGTGGATCATGTGACTGATGAGTTTCAAGTTAGATCCAAAGCAAGCAACAACTAAGTTTAAAAATACGTTGGCTCCATACAAGGATCAACCATTTCCAAAAGAGCATCCCAACCATGATTCTGAGGCATCGGTAGTACCCCCATAATAATAGCAATGAAGTCAAGGTAAAGAATTAACTCATTGATGAAGACATTGCCCAACATGAATTTTGATGCACACCTTTGAGCAGACATATTTATTTTTTTTATTATTTTATCAGGATATATGGGGATTGGGCATATTATTTTTTTATTATTTTATATCCAGCTAATGTATGGATCTCAGAGCATGAAAACTAGATTAATCTAAGTCTATTTTAGATTAGGTCATTTGTTTCATATTAATTTGAGTCTTAGAATTTTAGTTAATCTGGTCTCCAATATGTTGGAGAGTCCTAGAATTTTGGTCTCCAATTTATTAGGGACTAGAGCCTATTTAAAGAAGTTCTTGTATCATATTAGAGATCGATAAAAGTGAATAAAAAAATTGATTAGTTTCCCAACTCCCTCCTCCGTATCTCCCCTTCTCCTCTCCTCTTCTTCTTCCTCTCTCTTCTTCTTACTTTTCTTCTCTTTCTCCTCTATTTTTTCTTCTTGGTTCCTCCCTCTCTTCATCTTATTATTTTCTCCCTACTATCCCAAACAAACTGGGAGTTAACACCACCCAAACACACCCTTCTGACCGTCTTCAAGCCCTGACTCCCATCTCCGCCCAAACTCCATCGACTGACCTCCTTCATAAGGACGAAACCTGCCAACACCTTCTATCATACGACACCAACTCCCTAGTCCAAGCCAACCACTATGCCGCCCACATTGTAGATTCCATCTATTGCCTCCCCCGATGCCTGCCACCTCCCTGGATCAACCGCCACCCATCACCGTGGGTTTTTCCCAAATTCTCCACCGATTAACCCCATCGTCCACAATGCTGCTCAATGCCTACGACCATCAATTTTCCCTCTGATGAGTGATCCCTCTCCGAGATCTCCGGCGACTGCCCCCTCCTCTACCCATGGCATTTCTCCCTAATGCCAAGCTCGGCCATCCTCTTCGATCCCTCTTTGCATGATCGTGAAAGCATGGAGGAGTACTGCTTGCTTTTCAAAGTAATATCGTCTACTATTGCCGACTTCAAGCTAATTTCAGGGAAAAAAAACAAGAAAAGTGAAAAGAAAGGAAAAGAGGAAGAATTGGGTTAAAAATAATCATTTTGGGCTTCACCATTATTTGATTTCTGAGCATCCTGATCACACGATAATAAAAGTGCATGTATAATCAAGGAGTTCATATACTTTCAGAGCAAATCCAGAAACTGAGCTGACTTAAAATTTTGAATTTATTGGACTGGATCTAACTTTGTTTAAATTTTGGAAAAAACCTAACTGCCGTTATTTTCTTTTGGTATTCCAGGTCCAAAGTGATGCGGCACAACCCAATCGAAATTAGTTTAGGAAGTTGAATCATTGATCGTTAAGAAATAACCGTTAGTAATGAGGACATCGCCCAGCACTAATCTTGAGGACATTCCTAGTACTAATCTTGATGTAGATAATTTTTTGGATATATTTATGGGTGTATGGGGTATGGGATATTTATCATTTTTAGGATAGTTTGTTTTAGTTATTTTAGGATTTGTTTTCTAGGATTGGTATATCTCAGTTTGTTATGATTTGTTTTTGGTTGTTTAAGTCTATTTAAAGGTTATAAGCCTCAGAGCATTATCGACATTTTGAATAAAAAAATTTCTAGAATTCTTCTCGTCTCCCGGTTCCTTCTTCTTCTCTTCCCCTTCCTCCTCTTCTCCTCTCTTTTGGATACTTCTCCCTCTCTTCTATTCCTTCCCTCTGCTCTTCTTCTCTTCTCCTGGATCTTCTTTCTCTCCTCTTTCCTCTCTATCTCCTCCTCTTTTTTTCTCGTCTGGATACTTTTTTCTCTATTCTACTCCTTCCCTCTGCTCTTCTTCTTTTCTCCTGATTCTTCTCTCTCCTCTTTCCTCTTTATCTCCTCCTCCCCTGATCTCCTTCTTCCTCCTGTTACTCTCCTCTTCCTGGTTCCTCTGCTCTCCTCTCTTCTTCAACCTCTATTTCTTCTACCGCTCTATTTCTTCTTCTCGGTTTCCTTCTCCCCTGCTTATTCCCCCCCCCTTTTCTCCACTCTTCCTCCCTCCCTTTTCCTTATTCTTCTTATTCTCTTCCCCTTATTCCCTTACTATTCCTTGAGGGAGCCACCCGGCGAAGGAGCTCGAAGAGAGTGGGAGCTCAACTTCAACCGGGGTGGACTCGACCTCGAGGGAGTTGCCCGGCGAAGGAGCTTGAAGAGAGCGGGAGCTCGACTTCGGTTGGGATGGACTCGACCTCGAGGAAGCCGCCCGGTGAAGGAGCTCGAAGAGGGGGTATGATGTGGCAACTTCTTCCAATGCGGCATCTGACTGCATTTGACTGGATCTGATAAGGGCTCCACATCAGCGATCCTGCCACATCATTTGCCTCCCACTCCCAAGTCCCGTTGGCACACGGCACTCGGGACGAAGGGAGTAAATGCGGAGTTGACATGGAATGGTAGAAATCGGGTGCCATTAATACCACGATCACCGGTGCATTATGGAGCGGACCTCCAGGCCAATGCAGGGATGACACGTTGGCTTGTCCAAGGAAACATTATGGTTGATGCAGAACTCGAAACAGTTTCGGGTGAACCGAAGCGTCGCTCCTCGCCGATCTCGATACGTGGCACCAATCCAATGGTGGCGGTTCTAGGGGGTACGGTTGCTGTCTGGCCATTTAAAAAAGAAGGGCTGTTTCTTGAAAACATCTTTTCTTTCGAATTCTTCATGCCCGCTGATGGACCAAAGCTTTCCTTCTTCTTCCCCACGACTGTCCTTTCCCTTGAAGGTTGCCCGGTTTGTCTTCTTCGGTCCTTCCTCCTTTCCAGTTAGGTAGAGTTCGTCTCTAGGACCCCTCTGGACTTCGTTCTTCTTCTTCCTCCCTTGTTCTTTCTTAGGATGGTCCCCTCAGGTCGTAACCATCGTCCTTCAAGCAATCCCAATGAGGCAGGGCCTTCTCGATCGAGGACTCCTTCCTTCGATGAGGAGGAGGAAGTTCTTCTCGAGGTTCACAGAAGGCTTCGCCCCATCAGGATTGTCATAGGAGAGTCTAGGGCTCGTCTTCCTCCTCCTATTCTCAAAGCTCCCACCGAGCCTTCCTGTTTGACCGATCCTGATGGTGTCACTTCGGTGATGATTGGGGAGGATCTCTTGATCATCCGAGAAGCCTTCGATGTCCCGGACTCCATCCGGTTCTCGATCCCACGATCGGGGAAATGGATCACCTCCAGTGGCCCGGGCCGGATCGCCCTTTACGAGGAATCCCTCGCAGGGGGTCTTCGCTTCCCTCTTCATCCTTTTTTCCTCTCCGTGCTGAGCAACTATCGCCTCGTCCCGGCTCAGCTAGTTTTAAATGCAGTTAGGACGATCTTTTGTTTTATTATCCTCTGTCACTTCCATGGGATTGTAGCTCATTTTTCTTTGTTCAAGGCCTTCTTCACCCTGAAGCACCACCCGACCGAGGATGGGTGGTGGTTTATCTCTCCTCGCTCGAAGGGCATCAAGTTTAAACTTCCCTCTTCTATCAAAGAGTGGAAGAGCAAATATTTCTTCGCCTCTTTGAAGGGGTCGACTGGGTCTAGAGTGATCCGGACCGGACTCCGAATCGGAATGCCAAGGTCGAAGAGGCTGATTGAGAGATCTATGACTAGCTCATCTCTGACCAGATCTCTTCCCTTGAGGTTCTGCTATCAGAGCAGAACCTGTTCGAAGCCGGGGCCAGCCCAATCTGGGAGTTGGGTGAGTTCGGCATGAGCCTTTTCTTACTTCTTCTGCTGGTCTGTTCAAGCTCGGGGCTGATCTCGTTTCCCTCTTTTTTGCAGGTATGAAGTACTCCTTGGATCACCTCGTTACACTTTCTCAGAAGAGGGGTGCATCGGCGAGACCTAGGGAGTCCCCATTGAAGAGGCCCCAAGTGAGCCCAGCATAAGGCCTGGGCCTGTTGCACCATCCGGACCGAGTAGAAGAATGGTCAAACCGGTCCCCGAACCGCCAAGGCAGTAGGATCTACCTCCAATCAAGGAGCCCGACATGGTCGTGCAGGCCCGATCCACCGCCGCTATTGCGCTCCCACCTCCTGAAGTCGTCGAGATGGAAGCAAAAGAGAAGGAGAGGAGGGAGCAGCCATCGACAATGCCATCCAGTGTGGCGGCAAGCTTCAACAGGGGTTTGGAGACATCTTTGGCCACCCCTGAGGGCACTGCGGTGGCCTCGAAGAAGAAGAAGAGTAGCTCTCGAAAGGCGCCTATCGAAGTGGTGCCAAACTCTTCGGTGGCCCAGGATCAATTACTGGCCAAGTGCATGATGGACTTTGCTATCCAATTACATGACTGGTGGGACAGGAGAGGAAGGCTTTTGGCAGATGCCATCCTCGGCACCTTCCCCCAACTCTTTTCAGTAGGGCTCCTTGCCTTTTTCCTCCTTATTCCTCATTCATTTTCATTTTATTTTTCCTCTTTCTCCTCTCTTTCTTCTTTTTTTTGCATGGCTGATGTCCTCTTTGGTACAGCTCGGGATAGACCTCCTGCTCATCCGCGACTACTATAAAAATTAGGCCAAGAGGGACAGGTTGAAGGAGCAGGAAATCACATCGCCGGTGGTCGAGGCCAAGGCGAAGACGGGTAGGGCCCAAGAAGTGGAGGAGAAGAATAGGGAGCTGAGGGCCGAAGTGGCGAGTGCCGAGAGGACCTTAAGGACCTCGAGGCATCCCTGGCCCGGGAGAAGGACCTGGTCAAGCACCGGGCCGAAGAGCTCAAGGCCAAGGAGGCCCAAATTGAAGAGCTCAAGGCCAAAGTGGCCCAGGAGGTGGAACAGGCTCAGACTCTTTGGGCCCAGCTAGAGACGGTGCAGGCGCGGGCTGCCGCTGCTGAAGAGAAGGCTGCGGGGGCGGTGGCCTTAATGGAGGTCGCGAAGAAGGAGGCCACCGAGGCAGTGCCGAATTACAAGACTTTGATGGAGTTTGACGAGGAGTTCCAGGAAGCGGCCATGAACTCGTTCCTCAAGGGGTACGAGTTCTGCCAGTCCAGGATAGCACAACTCGTCCCAGAGATGAACCTGGAGGGGCTTACCTTCCCTGCCACTCTGTGCAAGGGCCCAATTATGGCCGTAGTCAAAGCGGAGGAGGAGCCCGCGATCGTCGTTGATGTAGCTTCGCTAACGGAGGTCCAAGAGGATACTTCCTTACCTCAGCACCATCCTAGGAAGGAGCTAGCGAAGTAGGATAAGGGCTTCCTTCTTCTTGCATCTTATTTTCTTTTGCTTTTTTCTAGACCGCCCGGCCTATCGGGGGTACAGAGATGGTGTAAAACTTTGCAAGTTTTCAATTAAGTTTTTTTTGTTATACTTATGTTGCTTTCTTTGTGTTTTTATTGCTTCAACTTCTTTCCCCTTTCCCCTTTTCTTTTGACTGCCTATGTACGGGCTCTTGTTATGGTGCCCTACCTCGAGGTGCCAAGTCCTTCGGCTCTTTTCTGTAGAGCTCCGGGTATGGAGGGCAGTTAGGAAGAAAGTCCTTGAATTGTTGAGTTGTCCTTACCACGTCAAAAATGAGGTAGCGAGACTTCATGCATCTTATTAAAGGAGTCTTGAGTGGCTTTAGGTGAGACCGTCTCCAAGCACCTAGAAAGCAGCCAAGCCGGGAGGTTGAACTCGGGAGTCCGTAGGGTGCCCCTACCAGGCTAGGACTTGGATAGACAAAATGCGTGGCTTATGGAGTCTCCCGGCTTCGAGGTGTGGGGCTTCTGAAGTTTCCTGGCTTTGAGGTATGGGGCTTCAGGAGTTTCTCGGCTTGAGGTGCGGGGCTTCAGGAGTTTCCTGGCTTCGAGGTGCGGGATTTCTGGAGTTTCCCGGCTTCGACGTGTGGGACTTCTGGAGTTTCCTAGCTTTGAGGTACGGGGCTTCAGGAGTTTCCCGGCTTCGAGATGCGGGGCTTCTGGAGTTTTCCAGCTTCGAGGTGCGGGGCTTCAGGAGTTTCCCAGCTTCGAGATGCGGGGCTTCAGGAGTTTCCCAGCTTCGAAGTGCGGGGCTTCTAGAGTTTTCCGATTTCGAGGTGTGGGGCTTCTAGAGTTTCCTAGCTTGATCTACCGGACCTGGGGTCAGGCAGCAATATTCCTGCAAGGCAGAGACAGTTTGCACCAAAAGAAATTATTTTTTTAATGAGAGGAGACCTTACATCATTGGTAGTACATCATCAAATTGTTGGCATTCCAAGTTCGTGGAAACCGGGGGCCATCGAGCTCGGCAAGATAGTAAGCTCCATGGGGGAGAGCCTCGACCACCTTATAGGGGCCTTCCTAGTTCGGGAAGAGCTTGCTGCACTCCCGAGGTTGAGAGGCTTCAGCCTGCCGCAATACCAGATCACCTGTGCAAAAGATCTTTGGCCTTACCAGCATGTTATAGTACCGGGCTACCCGCTACCGGTAGGCCACATCTGGAGTCGAGCCTTGTCTCTCGTTTCTTCAAAGAGGTCTAAGTTGAATAGAAGGCGAGCCAGGTTTTCGGCTTCATCATATTACTCCACCCGTAGTGTGGGAACACCAAGTTTCACTGGAACTACGGCTTCGCACCGAAAACGAGATTCAATGGCATCTCGTATGTGGCTGTTCGGGGCATTGTATGGTAGGCCCAAAGGATGCTGGGAAGTTCTTTTGCCCACGTACCCTTGGCTTGGTCCAACCTGGTTTGGAGTCCCTAGAGGATGGTCCGGTTGGTCACCTCGGCCTCTCCATTGGTCTGGGGGTGAGCCACCGAGGTGAAGCGGTGATAAATATCGAGGTCAACACAGAACTTCTCGAGCTCTCGATTATCGAACTGTTATCCATTATCGATGATGATTGTATGGGAGAGTTCGAAATGGCAGATGATCAACTTTCAGAAGAATTGATGGATCTTGGCTTTGGTGATCCACGCTAGTGGCTCTGCCTCCACCCATTTGTTGAAGTAGTCATGGCCACTATCAAGAACTTGCACTATCCAAATGCGGGAGGAAATGGACCAAGGATGTCCATCTCCCACTGGGTGAACGGCCAAGGTGCGAAGAGCTGGGAGAGTGGTGCCATCGGTTGACTTGTATGTGGGCATGGCGCTGGCAGCGATCGCACTTCCTCATGAAGCCGACGGCATCCTGGGTGACCTAATGTATCTAATGTATCGGTCCATCCAGCTAGGCTCCGGGGTGACCTGCTGGACCTTCCCGAGAGCCTCATAGCTTGGAGTTTCTAAGTATTTAATGTAGGCGCGCCCTAGTGATGAGTCTGGTAGGGTTGCAAGCCTCGAGAGGGTATCAGCACGAGTGTTCTCTCCACGCGGGATGTGGGAGATGCTGAAATGCCGAAAGTCCACTGTGCTCGAGCATACCTGTTCCAAGTACTTCATCATTTGGTGGTCCCTTGCCTCAAATTCTCCGAACACCTGTTCGGCCACCAGCTAGAGTCGGTGAAGACTTTTAGGTTGGGTACACCCAGTTCACGAAAGACCCTCAGTCCCACGAGGAGTGCCTCGTATTCCACCTGATTGTTGGTTGCTGCGAACTAGAAGCAGAGCGCACACTTGGCTACAACCCCATCACCATTGGCAAGGATGAGGCTTGCTCCACTCCCTCCCGAGTTGGATGCGCCATCCACGTGAAGGACACAGACCTCCTCCTCGATCCCGGGCTCCGTCTGGCGCTCCAGGGTGGTCTCCTCTAGCTCCTTGCCCATGCCCGTGCACTTGACCAGAAAGTCAGCCAACACCTGGGCCTTCTGAGATGGTTTCGATTGGTACGCAATGTCAAACTCGCTAAGTATCAAGGCCCACTTGGCCAGGCATCCGAAAGTATCAGGGCAGTTAAGTATGGCCCTTAGTGGTTGGTCCGTCATGACCATAATCGAATGCAATTGGAAGTATGGCTTAAGTCGCTGAGCAGACATTATAAGAGCAAAAATTAACTTCTCGGAATAAGTGTCCCTGATCTCCATATCTCGAAGGAGTTTGCTGGCATAATACACCAGTTTCTGAGCTCCGTCCTCGTCTATACGGACAAGGACCGAATTGACGGCCCTTGGGGTGACCGCCAGGTACAACAAGAGTTCCTCTCCATCTTCCAGCTTGGAGAGCAATGGTGGTGATGCTAAGAACTTCTTCAGCTCCTCAAAGGCTTCCCTGCACTCTTTTGTCCAGGTGAAGTCATAGCATAGTGCCTTGAAGAAAGGCAAGCAACGGTCAGCCGATTGTGAAATGAACCGGCTCAAGGCAGCAATCCGGCTTGTAAGACATTGGACCTACTTCTTCGAGATGGGGTGTTCCATATCAATAATTGCTTGGACCTTCTTAGGATTTGCTTCTATTTCCCTCTGGATGATCATGAAGCCTAAAAACTTCCTTGCCGCCACGTCAAAAGTGAATTTCACCAAATTTAGCTTCATCTGGTGCAGGCGAAGGTTTTGGAAATCCTCCACCAAGTCGATGATGTGGTCTGACCTTGGCTTGCTCATGACAAGCATGTCGTCCACATAAACTTGCATGTTCCGACCGATCCTATCCCTGAAGACTCAATTAACCAGCCGTTGGTATGTGGCACCACCATTCTTCAGGCCAAAAGGCATCATCTGGTAGTAGTACATCCCCCGATCAGTGATGAAGGCAGTGTGCTCCTCATCCTCTAGATGCATCCGGATTAGGTTGTACCCCGAAAATGCATCCATGAAGGAAAGCAAGCAGTGCCCCGAGATGGCGTCTACTAGTTGGTCGATCTTCGATAATGGAAAGCTATCCTTCGGGTAGGCTTGGTTGAGATCGGTGTAGTCTACACAAATCCTCTATTTCCCATTATTCTTCTTGACCATGACCACGTTTGCTAGCCAGGCAGGGTACTGTACCTCGTGAACAAAGCCGGCTGCGAGGAGCTTATCCACTTCCTTTTTGATTGCCCGTTGCCTCTCCAGGGTGAAGCATCTCTTCTTTTGCCAGACAGGGCGGTACTTCGGATAGATGCTCAACTTATAAGTGATGATGTCAGGGGGAATCCCGGGCATGTCTGCCGCTGTCCAGGTGAACACATCTGCATTCATCCGAAGAAATTCCAATAGGTGGGCCCGCTCCTCTTCTTGCAGCTGGGCCCCAATTTGCACTATCTTCGTCAGGTCGGTTCCGAGCGGATACGTTATCAGGCATTTGATTGGGCCGCTTTTTGGGGTCCTGCACCTTTTGGTTGAGGTCATCGATGCTGGGGTCCTCCTCGGAGCTTCTGCCCCTTGGGATAGCTTGAAGATAGTGCTGTATCAACTGAGGTGCTCCCCTCATTTTCCTTACACCATAAGGAGTGGAAAACTGCACCAATAGCCGCTTGGTGGAAATGACCGCGTCGAGCAGATTGAGCTCGGGGTGGCCAAGGATCATGTTGTAGGCCGAAGGAAGTATAACAACCATGAAAGTCATCATGACAGTGCTCTGCCGAGGTGGTGACCTGGCAGTGATGAGGAGAGTGATCTCCCCTTCGACTCCCACAAAGTTTTCAATGAAACCAACAAGGAGAGTGTGCACAGGCCTCAATTGAGTAGAGGATAAATTTATCCCGGAGAAAGTATTGTAAAAAAGGACATCAGTCAAACTTTCACTATTGACCATAATCCATTTTACAAGATGCTTGGTAATCGTCATCTCGACAACCACGGTATCATTGTTTACATTTTGATTCCCAGATCCCTCTTCCCTCATAAAGGGGAGTATATTTTTCGACCTCTCCCCCTCTCGGGCCCTTTTGGTCGCATGCTCTATTCCCTAGCATATCATTCCCACAGGCTTCTCGGTGGGTCGATTGTCAACTGCAGGGACAGGGAAAAGTGCAGCAAGTGCCTGAGGTTCCGCCGAGGTCTTGCTCCCCACAAACTTTTCGAGGTAGCCCCTTCTTATAAGGTCTACGATTTCTTTTTTTAGATGGTGGCACTCCTCGGTGTCATGGCCGTGGTCACGGTGGAACTGGCAATACTTCGTCTTGTCGTGGCTGGTGGATGGCCTTAGCAGGGGAGGGCGGTGCAAGTAATGCTCGCCCTTAATCTCCATGAGGATCTTCATCCTCGGGGCGAGGAAAGGTATGTATCTTTCTTCTAGGATGGAGCCGCTCTTCGGCTTCGACCTCGAACAGAAGTTTGGGGTGGCCAGTCCGGGTTTCTGCATCTCGGATGTCTCTCCCGGAGGTTGCTTCTTTAGTGGCTTTCCATCTAGCTTCCTTCTCATACGGTCCGCTTTCTCAGCACGGATGTACTTGTGAATGTGGAGGAGGAGGTCGGAGTATATCTTCGACAACTTTTTGTCTAGGGAGTAGGTGAGACGGGAAGTCCTGAGTCCCCTCTTCAATGCCAGCATGGTGACTGGCTCATCCAAGTTATAGATCTCCAGTGCGGCAACTTTGAAGTGGGTCATATAGTCCTGCAAGTGTTCATGGTCTTGTTGTCTGATGGAGAAGAGACTGTCTACCTCTCGTGGCACCTTTTGGTAGGTGTCAAAGTGGGCCACAAACTTCCTTTCTAGCTGCACAAAGGAGTCGATGCTTTCGGGCTCGAGGCGAGTAAACTAGACTCGAGCTGCCTTTCAGAGGGTGGCTGGGAAGGCGATGCAAAAGAGGGCGTCAATCACCCCTTGGACTCTCTTGAGAGCCTTGTAGCTCTCAAGGTGGTCTAGAGGGTCGGTGGTCCTGTCATAGGGTCCACCTGCGGCATGCGGAACCGACTCAGGATCGGCTTCTCTTGAATTTCTCGAGAGAAAGGGGGATGGGCATCATGGCCTGTAGGCTCACGGGAGGAACCCAACAAGTTTGCAAACTAGCAGGATAGCTCTGCTAGCTTGCACTCCTATTTCTCTAGGTGCCTTTCAGCCATGCACTTGATGGCCTCATCGGTGGAGCCTTCCGTTGAGGCCGACGGAGGAGGTAAAAGCGATAGTTGAGGGGGGTCACGACGAGGAGCCTTGCCTCAATAGCCTCGATGATGCTTAGCAGTGGTCTGCTCAAGGGCTGGAGACTGGCTCTCTCGGTCGACTGAACCGATCCACTATCTCTTCGTCGGGGTTTGGTGGCTTTTTCGGGGGTCTGTTGTGGCCCGCAGCAGCGAAGGCCTTCCTTGGAAGGACTACAGGCTATCGTGGGGTACGGCGACTATGGCCACAGGGGTCCCTGGCTGTTGATGGGTGGCCAGGGATTGGTGTTGATGCTACAACTATTGCACCACCGTAGTCAGAACCTGCATCTGCTGGGTGAGCGCGGCCAACTGGACATCCACTAGAGGCAGTTACGGTGGAGCGGGGGGCTCCCTCTCTGGACTGTGCGGGCCCTCATGAGAGGGGGGGTCTCCCGCATGGCTGGTGGAGACCTCCCATGCGCGTGTCATTACCATGTTTCGGGTGGAGTTGCACATATGGGGATTGGCTTGGATCAGACCGTGTCCTGCCCCCCTTCCTGGCACGCCAATCTGTTGCTGCCTATACATCGTAGCCTGAAGCTTGGGGATGACCTTGGATGCCAACCTCATTGCTCAGGAACCAGCTCACGCACCCGGACCTGCAAAACATATGAGACCCGGGTCGGGGATCCCGGTGGAGGCACTCCGACAATCAAGTCAGTGGCAATCTAAGAAAATATATCCTTCCCTGTGGGCCCCTTTGCTCGGACTCCACACTTGGAGGAGGAGATTTGGTTTAAGAAAGAGAAAGTAGAGCAAGGGTGGTAGCGGTGGAGGAGAGCTCGAGCTGTGTGGCTGGGGCCGTCAAGACCCTTCCGGTGAGTCCCCGGTAGCCTACAGTGCTCGGCCTCTCGGTTGCTCTCCCGATCGCTCACCGTTGCTTGTTTGCTTACCTTGTTTGAAGACCTCCTAAACCTCCTTTTAGGCTATGAACCCTCTCAGCGACCTACCTCGGGTTCCTCCCCCTCTGTAGGCACTGGAAGGTCAACGTTTGGCAATCCTCTATGCCGTGCACCTAGGTGCTTTCTCCATTCGTGATAGGGAATTATGTCGCAGGTTCTGACTTTCCATCTGGTCGCCCTACTTTGAAAAATTTGGCAGGGCCTTGATCAGGGAACAGCCTCTCCCTGGATTTGAATCCTCTGGAGTGATTTCCTCTTCTGGGTGGTGCAAGCAGTCAGTTGGGTGGTGCAGTTCCTTGGCTGGGGTGCCCTTTCTTATCTGGTGTAAGCAGTAATAGGAGTAATGATGGCATCCTGTGGGGGTGCCCCTCCGTGGTCCTTGGGCGGTGGTGCGCCGCCCAAGGGAGGTGGTGCTGCCCCCTTCCTACTGCCTTTGAACCTCTCGAAGCACTATGGACTTTGGCCATGGGGATGGCTTCTGGCTGCTGGACTTCCCCTCTGAAAAGAGCTTGGCTCGAGGAGGAGGAGCTCGACATCGACCGGGGCGAACTCGACCTCAAGGGAGCCACCCGGAGAAGGAGCTCAAAGAGAGTGGGAGCTCGACTTCGACCGGGATGGACTCAACCTCGAGGGAGCCACCTGATGAAGGAGCTCGAAAAAAGCGGGAGCTTGACTCAATTGGGATGGACTCGACCTCGAGGGAGCTGCCCGGCGAAGGAGCTCGAAGAGAGCGGGTGCTCGACTTCGGCTGGGGTGGACTCGACCTCGAAGGAGTCGCCCGGCAAAGGATCTTGAAGAGAACGGGAGCTCGACTACAGCCGGGGTGGAGTCAACCTCAAGCGTGCCACCCGATGAAGGATCTCAAAGAGAGCAGGAGCTCAAAGATAGTGGAAGCTCAACTTCGATCAGGGTGGACTCGACCTCGAGGGAGCCACCCGGCGAAGGAGCTCGAAGAGAGCGGGAGCTCGACTTTGGCCGGGATGGACTTGACCTCGAGGGAGTCGCCCGGTGAAGGAGCTCGAAGAGGGGGTCTAACATGTCAACTTCTTCTAACGCGGCATCTGACTAGATCTGACTAGGGCTCCACGTCAGTGATCCTGCCACATCAGATCTGATGATGGGTTTTGGTGGTCGGGAGTTGGGAATAGGAAAATTTGAGGAATAGTAAGGGAATAAGGGAAAGAGAATAAGAAGAATAAGGGAAAGGGAGGGAGGAAGAGTGGAGAGGACAGAGGGAGAATAAGAAGGGGAGAAGGAAACCAAGAAGAAGAAATAGAGGCGGAGAAGAAATAAAGGTTGAAGAAGAGAGAGAGAAGGGGAACCGGGAAGAGGAGAGTAACAGGAGGAAGAAGGAGATCAGGGGAGGAGAAGATAAAGTGGAAAGAGGAGAGAAAAAAGAATCAGGAGAAGAGAAGTCGAGCAGAGGGAAGGATGTTGCCCAGCAAGCAATCCAAGAGGGGGGCTGAATTGGGTTTCTAAAAAGTATTTGAATGCAATGCAAGAGTGTGTGATCTAATCCAATAATTAAACTAAGTACTATGAATGCAAATGATGTGCTCTTAAGTAAATGTGAAGCGAAAATATACAGTAATAAAAGTAAGAGCAAATGGAAGAGACAAGCAATCACAAACACAGAAGTATAGTGGTTCGGTGCTATCCAATGCACCTACATCCACTCCCCAAGATTTCTTTAGGAATTCACTATAATCTCAACCGATTATAGCCGATTAGTTTCTCGGGCTCACTAATCAAAACCTGACTTGTTTTCACAAGGCTCACAAGTCAAAACCTCACTTGGTTTTACAGGCTAACCAATAACCTAAATGGTTTTCAGGCTCACCACCAACCTCCCTTGGTTTTGCGGGCTAACCAAGAACCTAATTGATTTTCAAAGGCTTACCAATAATCTCCCTTAGTTTTGCAATAGGTTAACCAAGAACCCTTACAACAAATATAGTTTTGAAGTAAAGAAATAATAAAAGCTTTCTAATAAAAAGCGGGTATCTCTTTGAAGCTCGTTGTTGTGATGCTTTCAACTTGATGAAGCCTCTTTAATTGCTCAAGAATGCTTGATCTTTAATGCTATTAAAGGCTCTTGAATGCTTTAAGGCTTCTTCTTGCTTGAAGGTGGTTGAACTCAATGAATAGGAGTGAATGCTCTCTTTTCTTTCTTTTTTGTTCTTCATTTTTCAATCTCTTGTATTTTGATTTAATTAGAATCATATAAATACCTTTCAAAGGTCTCAAATCTGGTTTCTAGCCATTAGACATGAAAAACTAGCCATTGGGAGCCAAGAAGGATGAGTTCTGCATTTGAAAAACTAGCCATTACTATTCCTAGAACTCCATGTATCGATATTTCAGGCTGTGAGTCGATACTTCAGGTCGACACTTGAACTTCTTGAGTCGACACCTAGTTCAAAAGTCTTCAATGTAGCTTTCTAGAAATCTCAGATGTGTCGACACTTCTTCAGGTGAGTCGATACTGTGAGTCGATACTTCGCATCCATGTGTCGACACTTCACTAGATCTTCAACTTCAGCAAGTTCTGTGACTAAAAAATCTCAGACGATGAGCTGATCCATGTGTCGACACTTTAAGTCGACACTTCAAGTCCATGTGTTGACACTTCAGTTATACCATCTGAAACTTTCTTTGCATATTGGCTTAAGTCGACACTTCATTGTCATGTGTCGATACTTGGTGTCATGTGTTGATACTTTGAGTCGACACTTCACTGAGATCTGAAAGAAAAACTAGTAGCAAGCATGCTTTCCATTTTAAAACTTTTTCAAAATAACATGCAGCAGAAGCATGATAAAATGATTAACATTTAATCTAAGCATGCTTTTAGAATCATTCTATGCTACTTAGCGCAAGATCTTGCATGAATGATTAATATAAGCTATGAAATCATGAACTCATGCTATGAACATTTCAAAGCAACATATCTATATATGTAAAAACATACCTCGTATGAAGTGGAGACACTCTCCGCTGCGAAAGATCCAAGAGGAGGAAGAAGAACTCTGCTTAGTCGCACACGTGTCCGGCCTTTACAGGTGGTTCACACCAGGGCTCTTTCAAAATCTACTTCCACTCAAGTGCTAGCTTGTTGTGGAACAATTTGATCGAAACTCCTTTTCTTATTTCAATGCCGGACTCTCCGAATGAATGAAGAAATTCAAGAGGTGAAGAATGAGTTGTTGGAACCCTTCCCAAACACTCAATCCTAAGACCTAGATCACTAGGTACAAATATACACACTCTTCTCCAAAAACCTCACACCCATAAAACTAGAACCTTTCCTAGTTTCTTCCTTTTCTTCCCTTTGATTTTTCCAGCATTTCTTTGCTGAATCTTTTTCTTATTTTCGTCCTCCCATTTCAGCCCATTATGTAGATGGTGAGGGAGAGGGAAAGTGGGGAGTTATGGGTGATAATGGAGTGGTAATGGGTAGTTATGGGGAGTTATGGTCATGGAAAGTTACATAACTCCCCAAAACTGAATTTAAACTTATTTAAATTCAGATTAATGTGTTAATTGATTTTAGTTCATAACTGAAATCAATTGGGTCAAGTGTGCATACATTGGGTTCAACCCAATTGGACCCAAACCTATTTTGAACCAAATCCCATTTGATTCATTTCAGATTTTTATAGCTTAATCAAATTGGGCTATCAAGTACTCACATTACTTAATTTACCTCCATACATCACCAACTATTAGTAAAAATTTTATGTTACAACATTTTGTGACATCAAGTGTCTACACTTGAGAAATCAACAAGTGTCGACACTTACACAAGTATCGACACTTTCAAGAATATCAAGTGTCGACACTTGGGTAAAGAAAAATACTTTTTTCCTTTGTGAGTCCACGAACGATTCCTAATCGTTCTCCGATCACTAGATCAAGTAGAAACCCCTATGGTGTGTGACCCCATAGGTTCGAACACTAAGCCGGTAGCACTGGAACATTTCTAATACTAGTCAAAGTCGCCATCTAGTAATGACACCCGACGTCCGGATAGGTCGAAGTTGTAGAGCAACAATCAAGAACCAGGAGATATGGAAACCTAGTAATTAATCCCTTTGACCTCAATGCTTAGGAAGACTTAGGGTTAAACTGCCCAACCCATAAAGTCCATCAACAATGTGTCTCAACCTCACAAGTCCTGTAACACATTACAGAGATTATCCTGGCCAAGGTTTTGCTAAATTAAAATACAGTAAGATATCTGCTCCAAACACTTTGGGGGGGTCAATCCCATCTTGATCTGATCACTGCTACATGAGTACTTAACTATACCTAGAAACCTTCCATCCCTGTATTAGAAATCCAGATAGTCCAGTACCAAAGTACAGTGAGTTGCTCGTAAGCTACCATGACGATCTCATGTCTGAGGGATAACTACGTCCATATCAAAACTCTAGGCAGAAAAAAGTACAGACGGGTCACGTTCGATGAAATGTCAAACACAACATCTGTATGCCATACCAGTGTCTCCACACTCCTTGGTTAAGAGGACAACCAACGACTATGGCACACAATGACCTATACTTGATATACTATCATCTTAAAATAAGTGTATCATTTGGTCGCGAACAATTTTAGGACTATATGATATATCCTCTCTATATCACATACAAATAGTCTTAAGGACTTCATCACTCAAGAACTCATTACAGAAAGATGAAATAGTGATGAACTGCCAGAATAAACATTTTATTCAATAATATAATTCATATACAATTACATCAAATGTATAACTGTCTACAGTAGAAATTGGTTTTGGGATACATTTCCCAACAAGATCTTCATATAAACAGCTGAACTTATGCTGAATCAAGTCTGTGTTGAACTCAAGTATCCATTTAAGCAATTTTCCTCCGTTGAAGTCTTTTTTGAGCAGATCTTTCATCTAAATCTGGACTTCTTCATTCAAACAACATTTGTCAAATTGATGAGTACCTTTTTCTATAAAAATACACTTCAAAGAAATCATTAGTACTCAACTTATACTTAAGCATTCTGCTTATCATCAAAATTAATAACAGAGTCAACAATCTTCCCCTTTTTGATGATGACAAATACTTTAAGTATAAATTGCATAAAAAGCTTTCAAAAGAATTTTCAAGATGCGAAGAGCTAATTGCAATAGGTGTATCAGAGTAATTGCAATATTGAAAGGATGTATCAAAGCAAGAGTATTATAATGGCTAAGAGTATCAGAGCTTAGAATATATAAGATATAAAATCATGTATCGTGATACTTTAGAAGAAAACATGCTTAGAAGAGACAAATTTAGCAATAGACTAGACTCCCCCTGAATAGATGATTTGTAAAAGAATTTGTAAACATCTTTTTAAATATCTAAAGAAAAGATTTGACATAAAATTCAATTCAAAATTGATTTTCAATACAAAGGAAGTATTGCTCTCCCTTAATGAATTTGTAAAGAATTTTCAATTTAATCTCAAGGAATTCTCAAGCACATTTCAAGCACATTTATACTTTATTACTCCCCCGCACATTTATACTTTAGTTTTATTACTCCCCCTTTTTGTTATCATTAAAAAAGAAGGAAGGAAGAATAAGTAAGTTATTCAATATAGAACAATGAAGTATAATATAATAATTTGTTGAACCCCAAAGTGATTTTGATGATAACAAAATATTGGAGCATATATTTGGTTATCTAACAACTCTTCAAATGGTTGACAAGTTTTTGTAGGATGACTACTTTGACATATTTTTTAATCCTACATCCTTTATTTCTTTGTGTTGAGTTGTAAGTAAGTAGAATCTTGTAAAGAAAAACCCAACAAATTTTTTTTTATTGAAATCAAATATAAAGGGTTGCTTCTACTAGGTTTCAAGCTTCAATTTTTCTTAATTGTGTTATAAGAAGATATGAAGAAAGCCTTCAAAGCTTGACATGTGAGTTCTGGATAATTGGAATTGGTCTGAGTGTAGAACCAATCTCGAGCCGATTGGATGGAGGAACCAGCCGACTCTGGCACTGGCACGAGAAAGAAGATCTTTGGCACGCCAACCCAGCTGACTGGCACCTAGTCCCAGCCGACTCGTCCAGAACTTGGTTGAGAATGTTCTGAGAACCTCAGGGATCCGAGCCGACTGGATTTCAGCCTACCCGACTCGTCTAGAGTGAGTCTTTTTCTCAACTGTGGAACCAGCCGACTGGTCTTCAACCCAGCCGACCCAAAGTTGATCCTAATCGACTTGAAGAATGTCCAAGCCAACTGGAATGACGTGGTCACTTCCAACGGCTAGTTTCAGTTTTCTGATTTTGAATTCCAAAAGTGCTCCAACGGTAACCTGTCACTTCTTAACGGTCTACAACATTCAAAATCAAGGGAAAGCAGTTGAAGTCTCTAAAAATGAGGTATGAGAACATTCTTAGAGAAAAAAATGAGTTATTGAACATTTATTGAAGTAAGAAGAGAGAGAGCACTTGAGATTTGAAGTCAGTTTTTAAGCCTTCACCAACTCTTATCAGAAGCATGAAGCATCTTTTGAGAAAAGCAAGAAAGCCATTGAAGTGCATTGAAGAGCATTTAATTGAGCTTCACTCGAGCTGCATCGACAACCACCAGACAACCTAGTTTGTCATTTCTGTTGCTTTTTTATTCTATTCTTAGAATACTTGGGTTATTGGTGAGCTGGTTGTAAAAACCACATAGGTTTCTTTGGTGAGCCTACTAAAAACCAAAGTATAGAGGTTCTAGGTGAGCTTGTAAAAACATAGTGTGGGTTTCTTTGGTGAGCCCGGTTTAAAAATCAAAGTGTAGAGGTTGGGATTGTGAGCTTGTAAAACAATCCAACTGTATTCCGGTTTGAGGGATATAGTGAAAATCCCGAGTGGTGAACTTGGATAGTGGACGTAGGAGTTGGGTTGCTCCGAACCACTATAAACTTGCCTTATTTGTATTGTGCTTTACTTATTTTTTAGCTTTCGCATCTAATTCTGATTAACACAACACTCCACCACTAAAAGAAATTATTTGTGCACATATTTGCAAAAAATTTTATAATTCCCAATTCACCCCCCTCTTGGGATAAGCCACCTGGGCAATAACTGGTATCAGAGCAGTGTCTCTGATTACTTGAGTAAAGATTGATGGCTCATCCCATGAGTACATCCTTGGCCGAAGGCCAGTCAACAAATATACCTCCACTATTCACAGGCACTAATTACTCTTATTGGAAAGCACGAATGAAAATTTACATTCAAGCTGTAGATTTTCAATTATGGAAGGTCATCTTAAAAGGGCCACACATTCCCACGATCAAAGTTGATGGCGTGGACATCCCTAAGCCTGAAGAGGACTGGAATGATCATGACATGAAAATGGGGGAATTGAATGCCAAAGCAATGAATTTACTATACTGTGCTTTGGATGCAAACGAGTTCAATCGAATTTCCACTTGCTCTTCAGCAAAGGAAATCTGGGACAAACTCGAAGTGGCCCATGAGGGAACTTCCCAAGTGAAAACCTCAAAGATAAATCTTTTAGTTCACAACTATGAACCATTTAAAATGGAACCTTCTGAAACAATTTTTGCAATGTTCTCTAGATTTACAGATATTATTAATGGTTTGAAGAATCTTGGCAGGGTATACTCAAATGCTGATCTAGTTCAGAAGATACTTCGTTCTTTACCATACAAGTGGGATCCCAAAGTCACAGCAATCCAGGAGGCTAAAGATCTCAACACATTACTACTGGATGAATTTCTGGGATCACTCATCACCCACGAGCTGACTATGCAGCATAGAACTGAAGACGAATAGAAGAAAAAAAAAACTATAGCCTTCAGAGCTACTGCCGAATCAAAGAGGGATGATGAAGAGTATGAAGAAGAAAGCACATCCTCTAATGATGTCCTAGAAGACGATGATATCGCAATGGTTGTGAGGAGATTCAGAAAATTCAAGGAAAGGAAGAAAGGAAGATTCAACCGAAAATTTTATAGGATGGATTATGGAAAAGAAAAGGAAAAGGATAGAGAGAAAGATAAAGAAGTAGTCCCCACATGCTATGAATGCAAGAAGCAGGGGCACATTCATCCAGACTGTCCTCTATTGAAGAAATTCTTCAGACAGAAAAAGAAGAAGAAAGCCATGGTTGCCACATGGAGCAATAGTGAAGAATCATCTTCATCTGAAGAAGAAGAGACCACCAAGACTGCAAATCTATATTTATGGGTCTCGAAGATGAGGTAACATCCCTTAGCAATAGCACTAAATTTACATTTGATGAATTAAATTATGCATTTTATGATATATTATTTGAATTTAAGAAAGTTGGAGTAAAGATAAAAATATTGAAAAATATGAATGACTCTTTACTTAAACAGAAAAATGAAATTTCAGAAAAGAACCTTTTATTGCAAAAAGAACTGCATGACTTTTCTGAAAGAGTTGAAAAGCTGAAAAATGAAAATCTTTTATGTGAGAGGAAAAACAATGATTTACTTGCTGAAAATATTGAACTGAAAAAGGAGGTTACAAAATTCAAGCCATTAGTTGAAAAACTTACTTTATCTTCAAATAAGCTTGAGTTAATTTTAAAAGAACAACGAATTTTAGGAAACAAAGCTGGAATTGGTTTTAAAATGTCTATTATGAATGGAATTTTAGCAACTACTTTTATGAAATCTAAAGCACCTGTTCAAAATATTTTATCACAAAAGGTCTTGGCTGCACCAAAAACTGTTTCAACTTCAAAATCTTTATTGTATGTTCCTAAGAATTTGAGCAAAAAGGCTTATATTTCAAAAGGTTTAAAATCTGCATCAATTGCATCAGCTTTTAGAACTTCTAATTCTGCTCCTATTAAAAACTCTAAAGTTGTATGCTATGTTTGCAAAAGAATAGGACATAAAGCTTTTGACTGCAATAATTCTAGAAATGTTCATAAGAATGTAAGAAAAATATGGGTTTCCAAAGGAACCACCTCTGCTGACCTGCAAGGACCCAAGGTAGCTTGGGTACCTAAAAGAATTCATTGACTATTTTGTAGGAATGTTTTGCAGCCCAAAAATTGAAAAAAAGGTGGTACTTAGACAGTGGCTGCTTAAGACATATGACAGGTGACAAGGACCAGTTTATCATCCTTGAAATGAAAGAAGGAGGTATGGTCACCTTTGGAGACATTGGCAAAGGGAGAATAATCGGTATTGGTAAGATCAAAATAACTCCCTTCACTTTTATTGAAAATGTTTTGCTAGTAGATAAGTTGAAGCATAACCTCTTAAGCATAAGTCAATTATGTGATAAAGGCTTCAAGGTTGTCTTTGAATCTTCTATGTGCATTGTAACTAACTCTTTAGATTCTAGCAATAAATTCATTGGACATAGACTTGGAAATATCTATGTGGTAGATCTTAATGATCTTGCCATGTCAAGTAGCCCAGTCTAGTTGCAATGAATGCTAAGACCAAAGAGTCGTGTTTACTATGGCATAGACGACTAGGTCATGCTAGCATGCATACTATTGCCAAATTGATTTCTAAAGATCTTGTTAGAGGCATGCCAAAGTTTAAAGTTGATTTTGATCATGTTTGTGATGCATGCCAAATGGGTAAACAAACCAGGGGGAGTTTTAAATCAAAAAATATAGTTTCTACAACAAGACCACTTGAACTACTTCACATGGACCTTTTCGGACCTACTAGGACTACAAGCCTAGGAGGTATGAAATATGCTCTTATGATAGGAGGTATGAAAAGCAAACTAACTAAACATAAAAAGTATCCTAATCCTCATCCTCATCCTCTGAAGATCCGATCTTAATCGGTCCAGTGTCGGTGAAGGAACAATCGCGGGGCCACATCAATCTGAGATCACGAAGATGGGTCCTGGTCGGTCGCGAAGGAGTACGATGACCACGTCCTCTACGTTGAACATATGTCCTATCTCTAGTTGAAGCAGAAGAGATGGAGGCTATGTCATCAGCAGGAACAGAGCAGATCGGAGCGACAATCTCTACAACTATCGGATGTGGTGTACAATCGAATGAGGATCTGGAATCAAGATAGTGAAAACCAGGTGTGTAAAAACCTAGCTCTCGGATAAGAGGGGATGTATGAACAATAGGTGTATCAACTATAGGTGAATCAAGAATCGGTGTATCAGCTAAAGAAATGATAGGCATATCAACAATAGGCATATCAACTGAAGAATCAAAAGGTGTATCTGTAATTAGTGAGTCAACAGTAGGAGTATCAATGATGGGGGTATCAATGATAGGTGAATCAATAACAGGTGAAAGAATAGGTATAGTAGTATGATCATCAGATCTAGATGGTGGAGAGGACAGAATAGGAGTCTGAATAGGTGAACTGGAGGGATCTCGAATGGGACTCCTAGGCAAGTCTACTATCACCTCCATCGCTAGCTCCGACATCAAGTCTGGAAAGTTGAAACCATCAGAGTCAGTCTCCTCATCATCATCATCACTATCATTCATGATTGGTGCTGGGGCAGGTGGAGCTGGAGCAGAAATTGGAACACTCCCAGAAGAGGGTCTGGATAGTGCAGATAAAATAGCGGAGATGACATCACTCAATCCTCTGTTGCAGTCTCTCGTCTTCATAATAAAGTTGTCAAGTCACTATCGAACAATCTTGATATCTGTTTCTATGTGACTGACTCTGTCCAAAAGACTCTCTGAAGCTCTTGGAGTATCTGACTGAGTTGGCTGAGGTTGAGGTGTAGGCTCAGACTGAGAAGCAGACTTTGGCTGCGCTGCTGGCTCAGGCTGAATCTCTGGAAGAGGTGCCTCGCCGGAGAATATACGCTCCTCCTCAGCAGCATCCTCATCTTTGTCATCGGCCTGTCCAGATACTTTGCATCTCCATTGGCCTCTGAACAGCCGATATCCCATCCGGTGTAGAGATCTGATGTCATAGACATCAGTATGTAGGAGCATCCGGAAGGCCTCATCATCAAAGCTCACACCATACTCTCTAAATAGCAGTGTCAACCCCATCCTGTAGGGTAAGCAAAGCCTCTGACTCGTCGATGCCTCCATCATCTGATGTATCATGAGCACCAAAAGGCAAACGGGTGTGTGCTGTACCAAAGAGACCATGACGAGCAGCTCTCTCTTTGTGATATAATCAAAATGGCCAGTCTTCGGTAGAAGAATCTGGGCGATAATGTGATGTAGAAGTCTCATCTCAGTAGAGAGTCAGGATGCAGGAACAGTGGCTCCCTCAGGCAAAATATCTGACTCAAATATGCACTGGAGTCCACTCACTCTATCAATCAGACTATCAATTACTGAACCAGTCATAGGATTATCCCATACCCTGCTCAATATCTCTGAAGTCATGGGGATATCCTTGTCTCTGACCTGAGCTAGCCAACCATCACTCCCACGAGCTAAAGATCCATAAAACTCTTGTATGAGCCCTAGGTAGTATCTCTCACTCAAAGAACCGAATGACGTCAGACCAGCATCTCTAATCCACTGACCTATCCTGAAATGCTGCTGGTCAACAAAATCAAAATCCACACAGCATCCTCCGATAACCGTCTTCAAGCTCATCCAACTAGAAGCAGTGAATAGTGGTCGAACAGGTGGATCTAGATCTCTAGCTTCATGTCTTGCTTTGGTTCTTCGCTCTTCTTCCTGATTGGATGGTCGAGGGCGACGAACAACCTACTTTCTGGGTCCCATTCCTCTAAATCATGGATTGAACACTAAAAGGAGGGAACTAGGGTTTCAATGGCCAAAACAGAAAATCCAAGGAGGAAATGTAGCAAAACTAAACCAAGAAATGTCTAGAACAGGAATTTGAGAGGGTTTTTGGCGAGATTTGGAGGGAAACAGTGGTTGGAACTATTCTAGGGCAAGTGTCGGGACAATTTTGAGAGGAAAATGCCAAAGAAAATGATCGAAATAGTTTTTATTCTCGATCTTCTACCATTCATGTGTCGACTCATGACACAGGTCCATGTATCGACACATGAAGGTGTCGACACATAAAGGTGTCGACACAACGACTTAAAACTGAAAAAAAAGAAAATGATAGGCAGATCAAAATCACTAGAAATTTAATGAAATTAAAGATAATTGAATATGATTGATATCAAATTTGATCTTTTATTAGTCAAAGAGAAAAAAGGATTAATGATCCCGAGTTCTCTTCTAATCATACTGAACTGATCTTCTTGGAGAGGCTTAGTCAAAATATCAGCTAATTACAATTCAGTACAAATAAATTCAAGCACAACATCATTATTTTCAACATGATCTCTAATAAAATAATGCCTAATTTCAATGTGTTTACTTTTAGAATGTTGAACAGGATTTTTAGTCAAGCAAATAGCACTGGTATTATCACATTTTATAGGTGTACTAGTCAATTTGATTCCAAATTCTTCAAGTTGTTGCTTAATCCATAATATTTGAGTACAACAACTTCCTGCTGCAATATACTCAGCTTCAGCTGTGGATAGTGCAACTGAAGTTTGTTTCTTGCTAAACCAGAGATTAAGTTAACTCCGAAAAATTGGCAAGTTCCACTAGTACTTTTTTTATCTAATTTATAACCAGCAAAATCAGCATCAGAATATTCAATTAATTCAGTAGATGAATCTCTAGAATACTATAAAGCCAATATCAATTGTGATATCTAATAATGCGCTTAACAGCCAATAGATGTGATTCCTTAGGTTCAGACTGATATCTAGCGCACATGCATATACTGAACATTATATCTAGTCTACTAGCAGTTAAGTACAATAAAGAGCCAATCATACATCTGTATAATTTTTGATCTACAGATTTACCATGCTCATCTTTATCAAGTTTATAAGAGGGGCTCATAGGTGTACCTATTGACTTAGTAGTCTCCATCCCAAACTTCTTTAGAATTTCTCTTGTATACTTAGCTTGGTTGATGAAGATTCCATCTTTAGTTTGCTTGATTTGGAGTCTGAGAAAGAAATTGAGTTCTCCCATCATGCTCATCTTGAACTCACTCTGCATTAGCTTAGCAAACTCTTGACAAAGAATTTCATTAGTATCACCAAAAATAATATCACCAACATAGATTTGCACTACTAATAAATCATTTTTTTTCTTCTTTAAAAATAAAGTTTTATCAACATGGCCTCTAGAAAATTCATTTTCAATCAGAAATTTACTGAGTCTTTCATACCATGCTCAGGGTGCTTGCTTTAAACCATAAAGTGCCTTGTGCAACTTAAAAACATAATCAGGAGTGCATGATTTTCAAATCCAGGTGGTTGTTCAACAAAAACTTTTTCTATTATAAAAGTATTTAGAAAAGCACTTTTAACATCCATTTGAAAGAGTTTGAAATTCATGAAATAAGTAAATGCTAATAGTAATCTAATTGCCTCAAGTCTAGCAACAAGAGCAAAAGTCTCATCAAAATCAATTCCTTCCTCCTGATTGTAGCTTTTGGCAACTGGCTTAGCTTTATTTCTAACAAGAACTCCATTTTCATCTAACTTATTCTTAAACACCCATTTAATGCCAATAATAGAAACATTAGATGGTTTTTCTATTAATATCCAAACATTATTTCTATCAAACTGAATTAATTCATCTTGCATAGTATTTATCCAGTTAGGATCTTTTTCAATATCTTCAACACATTTAGGCTCTACTTGAGAAACAAATGCTATATAATCACATTTATTTCTAATCGAGGCTCGAGTTCTTACCTCTTTAGATGGATTACCTAGGATTAATTCCTTAGGAAGTCCATGAGCATACCTCCACTCCTTAGGTAGATCTTGGTGCTTTAGAGTGTCTTTATCTTTTTCATCTTTATCTTGATTTTCTTCACTTTGCTGAGAGGGTTGATCATTCAATGTCAACTTTTGAAGCTTATCAGCACCTACACATGCATCAGAAGTATTATCTTTTTTGGAGGATTTGTTAGCAGACTATTCAAAAATAACATGTACAGACTCCTCTATAACTAGGATTCTTTTGTTAAAAACTTTGTATGCCCTGCTTGATGTAGAGTATCATAAAAAGATACCTTTATCAAACTTGGTATCAAATTTTTCAAGATTGTCTTTGCCATTATTTAAGATAAAACATTGATAACCAAAAATTCGAAAATATTTTAAAGTTAGTTTTCTTTGATTCTAAAGTTCATAAGGAGTTTTCTTCAAAATAGGGTGGATTAAAACTCGATTCAAAATATAACATGCAATATTAATAGCTTCAGCCCAAAAATATCTTGGTAAATCATTTTCACAAAGCATAGTGTGTACCATTTCTTTCAAAGTATGATTTTTTCTTTCTACTATCCCATTCTACTGAGATGTCCTAGGTGTAGAAAAATTATGCTCAATTCCTTTCTCATTACAAAAACTTTCGAAATCTTGATTTTCAAATTCAGAACCATGATCACTACATATGCAAATAACTGAAACACCTTTTTCATTTGAAACTTTTTGGCAAAACTTTACAAATGCAGAAAATGATTCATCTTTCTGTGCAAGAAAGAAAATCCAAGTAAATCTTAAAAAATTATCCACTATAACCAATCCATATCTTTTGCCTCCTAAACTGGATGTTCTAGTTGGTCCAAAGAGATCTATATGAAGTAGTTCTAGTGGCCTACCAGTAGTAACAAAATTTTTAGGTTTGAAAGAAGTTTTAACTTGTTTTCCAAATTGACATGCTTGGCAAACTCTATCTTTTTCAAAACTAAGTTCCGGTAAATCTCTTACTAAATTCTATTTACAAAGTTTTGAAAGTAAATACATACTAGCATGATCTAGTCTTCTATGCCAAAGCAAACTAGCCTCATCTTTAATAGAATTCATTGCAACTAGGTATTCTCCATTAGACAAAGATAGATCATCTAAGTCTAGCAAATAAATACTACCATACCTTTTTTCAATGAATTGTACTCCATTTTTAACCGGACTAGCAATCATGCAATAAGATGATTTAAAAATACTTGAAAAACTTTATCGCAAAATTGACTAATACTTAAAAGATTATGCTTCAAACCTTCAACCAAAAGTACATTGCTAATACAAGTAGAAGGAGTAATGTGAACCTTACCAATACCAATGATTTTTTCTTTACTATTATCTCCAAAGGTCGCACTCCCTCCATTTATTGCTTCAAGAGATGTGAATTACTTTACATCTCTTGTCATGTACCTTGAGCAACCACTATCAAGATACTAAAGTCTTTTGTTCTCCTTGGTTGCAAGACACACCGGCAATACAAATCAAGCTTTGTTTTTAGTACCTAAGCCAACTTGGATCCTTTAGGGTTAGCACTTAAATTGGTTCCTTTTGGAATCCAAACTTTTTCATAAGTATTAATTTTTCTCATATTACATTGCAAACATTTATGATCTTGTTTTTTGCATGAAAAACATTTTATGCCAGATGATGCAGGTACAAAAAAGTTTTTGAAATATTTTTGTTGTCGTTGGGGTCTATAATCTAATCTTGCTTTGTTAAAAACTGCTCTTCGACTATTTAAAAGAAGATTTAGTTTTTCTAAACTATAGGTAAACTTTTCAACAAAATGTTTCATTTTGTCAAGCTCATTTTTGTACTTTTCATTTTCCAATTCCAAATCCTTATTTTTCTTCAAAAGATCACCATTTGAAATAATAGTTTTGGATCTTTTTAAAACTTTATTTTTCATTATTAGAGCATTATTTTTCTTTTCTAAAATATCTAGTTTAGTTTTCAAATCACTAACTTCATTTAATAAAGAATTATTTTCATGAGACAAACTATTTGCATGCTTTTTTAGTTTTCTATTTTTAGATAAGATTAGTTTGTAATCATGCATTAGTTCATCAAAAGCATTTCTTAATTCATCAAAAGTAAAATCTATTTCTGTATCAGAATTTATCTCTTCTTGCTCTTGATGTACCATGAGACAAAGATTTGCAATTTCAGCTTGTTCTTCTTCTGAACTGGAGTCCTCACTATCACTCCAGGTAGCCATCATTGCCTTCTTCCTTAGCTTCTTCCTTGACTTTTTTAGAAGAGGGCAGTCGAATTTATAGTGTCCCGGCTTCTTATACTCGAAGCATGTAGGTATCTCCTTCTCCTTCTCCTTTTTCTTTTCTTTTTCTTTCTCTTTTCCCTTCTCTTTAGTTGATTGGAACTTCTTCTTGTAAGGAAAATTTCTTCTTTTCATGAACCTTCTAAATTTTCTTTCAAGAAGTGCTTCTTCACTTTTATCTTCTTCTTCGGATTCATTTATTAAGGATTCTTCTTGTATGGTAGATTTGAATGCAATCTCCTTTTTCTTCTTATCTATATCCATAGGTTTTTGCTTCAAATTCAGCTCATAAGTCATGAGCGATCCTACCAGCTACTCCAATGGTAGCTTGTCAACATTTTTAGCTTCTTGGATGGCGGTCACCTTTAGATCTCATGATGTTGGAAGTGACCTGAGGATTTTGTTAACAAGATCAGCATTAGACATTATTTTTTCTAAACTTCTCATTTCATTTATAATATTTATAAATCTAGTATACATATTTAGTGATAGACTCATTAGGTTCCATTCAGAACATTTCATATGTGTGCACTAACATATTCACTTTAGTATTTTTCACTTGATCGGTACCCTCATGGGTAACTTTAAGTTTGTCCCATATTTCCTTGGCTGATGTGCAAGTAGATATTCTATTGATTTCACTGGGATCTAATGCACAATAAAGGAGATTCTTTGCTTTTACATTAATCTCGGATTGTTTAATATCATTTTTATCCCAATCCTCTTCGAGCTTTGGGATGGAAACACCATTAACCATAATCAAAGAAATATGTGGACCTTTATCAACTACCTTCCACAAGTTATAATCAATAGAATGCATGTATATTCTCATTCTAATTTTTCAATAAGTATAATTTGATCCATTGAAAAATGGAGGTCTATTTGAGGCATGTCCTTCAACTACACTAGTACTAATAGGGGCTGTCATAGATCTTTACTCAAGGTGGTTAGACCTATAAACTGAGAACAGGGCGTTGATACCACTTGTTACCTAGTAAGCAACCCAAGAGGGGGGTGAATTGGGTCTCTAAAAATTATTTGAATGCAATGCAAGAGTGTGTGATCAAATCCAACAATTAAACTAAGTACTATGAATGCAAATGAAGTACTTTTAAGTAAATGTGCAGCGAAAATATATAGCAATAAAAGTAAGAGCAAATGGAAGAGACAAGCAATCACAAACACAAAGAAGCATAGTGGTTCGATGCTATCCAATGCACCTACATCCACTCCCCAAGATCTCCTTGAAAATTTACTATAATCTCAACCAATTACAGTGATTAGTTTTTCGGGCTCACTAATCAAAACCCGACTTGTTTTCACAAGGCTCACAAGTCAAAACCTCACTTGATTTTACGGGCTAATTAAGAACCTAAATGGTTTTAAGGCTCACCACCAACCTTCCTTGGTTTTATGGGCTAACCAAGAACCTAATTAATTTTCAAAGGCTCACCAATAACCTTCCTTGGTTTTGCAATAGGCTAACCAAGAATCCTTACAACAAATATAGTTTTGAAGTAAAGAAACAATAAAAGCTTTCTAATAAAAAGCGGGTATCTCTTTGAAGCTCGTTGTTGTGATGCTTTCAACTTGATGAAGCCTCTTTAATTGCTCAAGAATGCTTGATCTTTAATGCTCTTGAAGGCTCTTGAATGCTTTAAGGCTTCTTCTTGCTTGAAGGTGGTTGAACTCAATGGATAGGAGTGAATGCTCTCTTTTCGTTCTTTTTTATTCTTCCTTTTTCAATCTCTTATATTTTGATTTGATTAGAATCATATAAATACCTTTCCAAGGCCTCAAATCCAGTTTCTAGCTGTTAGACACAAAAAACTAGCCGTTAGGAGCCAAGAAGGACGAGTTTTGCGTTAGAAAAACTAGTCGTTTCTGTTCCCATAACTTCATGTATCGACACTTCAGATCGATACTTGAACTTCTTGAGTTGACACCTAGTTCAAAAGTCTTCAATGTAGCTTTCTGGAAATCTCAGATGTGTCGACACTTCTTCAGGTGAGTTGATACTTTGCATCTATGTGTCGACACTTCACCAGATCTTCAACTTCAGCAAGTTCTGTGATTCAAAAATCTCAGGTGATGAGCTGATCCATTGTCGATACTTCAAGTCCATGTGTTGATGCTTCAACCATGCCATCTGAAACTTTCTTTGCATACTGGCTTGAGTCGATACTTCACTGTTATGTGTCGACACTTGGTGTCATGTATCGACACTTTGAGTCGACACTTTATTGAGATCTTTATATAAGCAGCTAAACTTGTGCTGAATTAAGTCTGTGTTGAACTCAAGTATCCATTCAAGCAATTTTTTACTGTTGAAGTCTTCTTTGAACAGATCTTTCATCTAAATCTGGACTTCTTCATTCAAACAACATTTGTCAAATTGATGAGCACCTTTTTCTATAAAAACATGCTTTAAAGAAATCATTAGTACTCAACTTATACTTAAGCATTTTGTTTATTATCAAAATCAATAACAGAGTCAACAAAGGAGTATAAGAGAGGAAAAAGTATCTAGAAGAGATAAGAAGAGGAGGAGATGAGGAAAGAGGAGAAAAAGAAGATCCAGGAGAAGAGAAGAAAAGCAGAGGGAAGGAATAGAAGAAAGGGAGAAGTATCCAGAAGAGAGGAGAAGAGGAGGAAGGGGAAGAGAAGAAAAAGGAAGGAACCGGGAGATGAGAATAATTCTCAAATTTTTTTTTATTCAAACTATCGATAATGCTCTGAGGCTTACAACCTTTAAATAGACTTAAACAACCAGAAACAAATCCTAACAAACTGAGATATACCAATCCTAGAAAACAAATCCTAAAACAACGATAAAAATCAATCCTAAAATAACTGAAATAAACTATCCTAAAAATAATAAATATCCCATATCCCATTGTTGACTCTGGTCTTGATTTTGATGATTGACAAAATACTTAAGTATATATGAGTACTAATTGTATGTTTTAGTATATTTATCTGATCTTAGTACTCATCCATGTTGAATGAAGAAATACATGTTTTCAGTTGAAGAATGTTCTTAAATTAATGAAAAATCAAGTTATTTGGATTTTGGAATACAAGGAAGACATGGAAGGACTTAAAGTTTGATTTTGAAGAAGTTTCAGCAAGTTTTAGCATTGACACATTCAAGTGTCGACACCTGGGAATCAAGTGTCGATACCCGAAGATCAAGTATCGACACCTGCAAACCAAGTGTCAACTCAAGGTCTGAGATTTTTGAAAATACAGAACTATGCATTTTGAAGGTTTTTGTATCAAGCATCGACACCTACAAACCAAGTGTTGACACTTGCAGACTCAAGTGTCGACTCACCAATCTCAAGTGTCGACACTTGGAGTAACGGCTAGTTTTCTAAAAGCTGCAGAACTTCTCCAACTTGCTTCAAACGGCTAGTTTTTATCCTCAATGATCATAAATGGTCATCTATGGTTTGAAAAGCTATATAAACATCAAAAATTAAATAGGGAAGCAATCCTTTGATGAGATCATTGAATATCCTTTAAGGATTCAAGAGTTGAGTGGTTCAAGCCTTCAAGCTTCCAAGTTTCAAAGAGAGCATCCAAAGTTCATATCATCAAGCTGCAATCAAAGGCTTCAACAACTTGAAGACAAGATCTTCATCAATAATCAAGGGCTTCAAAGAAATATTTGCTTTATTTTACAAAGCTTTAATTGTACTCTTTCATATTGTTCTTACATTATTTATCTAAGATTTTTGGTGAGCCTTGAAAAACCAAAGAGGTTTTTGGTGAGCCTTGGAAAATCAAAGAGATTTTTGGTGAGCCTTGGAAAACCAATTAGGTTCTTGGTTAGCCCACAAAACCAAGGAAGGTTTTGACTTGTAAGCCTTGTGAAAACAAGTCGGGTTTTGATTAGTGAGCCTGAAAAACTAATCGACTGTAATCTTGGTGATTATAGTGAAATTTCCAAGAGAAACTTGGGGAGTGGATGTAGGTGCCTTGGAGTGCACCGAACCACTATAAAATTTTGTATTTATATGTGATTGCTCTCTCTATTACTTATTCTTTATTCCTTGCATTTAATTTCCTATTATCCACTGCATATTCATTTTGAGCTTAATCACTTTGCTTGACAAACATATCAAGACCAGCATATAATTGTTTAAATTTTTGAAAGACCTAATTCACCCTCCCTCTTGGGTTGCTCATCTCTGGGCAACACCGATATACCCATAAATATATCCAAAAAATTATCTACATCAAGATTAGTGCTGGGCAATGTCTTCAAGATTAGTGCTGGGGTCCTCATCACAAAGACTTTATCGGACTCACCATCTAGCCAAGATCGTAACCTGACTTGGTCAATACCTCCTCTTCTAAATTCAACCATGATCAAGTTTATGAGCACCCTTTCTATTTAAATATTTTAATTAATATTAATAGAGAGCTTAATTCTTTATTTTTATTAGATTTATATATTAATTGCTTGTATTGAGCCTAAACTTATGGGTAGTTTTTAATTACCTACAATCCTATTTTTAAGATCTAAAACTTTTATTAGTACTTGTAGTTATGTTTTTTTTTTAAAATTGATTATAGCTTAATCCCATCCATATTCATAAAAAATAGCTACTTTTGATTTATAGTTTCAATCTACTGATAATTAAATAATAATAATAATAATTGTATTAGTCCCATCTTTGTATCCTTAGATCAGGTTATCCCACATTAGAGTTTAGTATCAGAGCTCAGCTTAATTTAGGTTAGGTATATTTGCATTATAAAAATAAAATTCTGCATATTTTAGCATTTTGCATACCGCATCCTTTAGTATTTTAGAAAGTTCCATCCATAGAAAACTTCAAAAATTATAAAATTTACTTTATTAGAAAATAGACTCGTAATTGAACAATTTTGTGATTGCAGATTGCTGAAATTGCTTTAAAATCCATGCCAGATTTGGAATTAAATCTCAGTCTTTGTTCTAAAATTCTGTAACATAAAATTTTGCGCAACCTCTATTTAAACCTAAAATCTTATTTCTAGGAGTATTAAAAAATTATAAAATTGGTGTCTCCGGAAACTAAACTTGAATTAGAGAATTTCTATGTATGAAAATTTATGAAACTATTTTAGGATTTGTTCCAGTTTGATCGAAAACTTCTGATTATGTGCGTAAAAAACTGCAACTTATAGAACTGCATAGCATCTATTCTTTTAATAATTTCCATTGATAGGTATATCAAAAAATTATAAAATTTGTAGATCTAAAAACTAGACTCAAAAAGGAAGATACTTGGGTTTAAAAATTTTAAAATCGACTCCTAGATTGGTACCATATTTCTAGAAAAAACTGGTTACCACATAATGAAAATTCAATAGAGAACTTGATTATGATCCTTGCATGACCACTAGGTCAAGAGCAAAATACCATCCAAAATCCTTAGAGTTAGGTAGTAAAAACCAAATAGCTACATCCCTTCAAGTCTTTACTGAAAAAATTTAAAATCTGACTATCCATTCTCAAGAGCATGGATTAAGGCTAGAAAATTTGGAAGAAAATCAAATCAATAATGCACAAATTAGGAATACTTCTCCTAGGCTTATAGCTTCACGAGAGATCCAAAATTTTAATGGGGATAGAAATCAGGTGATTCGACAAGATTTTGTTGAATAAGATGAACGGATTTTGTATAGTGTTAAGGTCGAAGCCCCGAGTTTTATGGGTCGATTAGATCCTAAAGAGTATATTGATTGAGAAGCAGACATGGACTACTATTTCGAGTGATATGATATATCCAAAGAAAGAAGAACAAGATTTGGTAAAATGAGATTATTAGGTCAGGCTAAAATGTACTGGAGTAATATTGAGCGATTAACCATGCATGGAAGACATGAACCTATTAGGATCTAGGTTGAAATGAAAGAAAGACTTCACGAAAAGTACTTACCCACATCCTACCACCAATGTCTCTTTGATCAGTGGCATTGACTAACCCAGGGCAATAGGCCTGTTAGTAAATACATCTCTAAATTTAATCAATACTTTATGAGGTGTAATATGACTGAAGATCCCTCTATCACTCTATCTCGATTTCAAGCTGGTCTAAGAGATGATATTTAGAGTAAACTATTTATGCGAAAGGTTTATAGTCTAGAGCGGCTTATCAATTGGCTCAAGATTATGAAAGATTTCATAGAAAATCGACTACCCATTGAACTGAATCTCAAAATCCTGGAATCTTAGGATCTAAACCCAATAATAATCAGACCTTTACCGGTCATTCCCTGCAAACAGCACCACTATATAGGAAGGACAACAAAAGAAAATCTATTTCAAGAGAGGTTTCCTGAATTAGTAGTTCCAAGATTCAATGTTTTAAGTGTAATGAGCTAGGTCATTATACAAGTCAATGTCCCTCAAGAGCTTTATATATAAAGGAGCTTGAAGAAAAAAATATTAAGGATGATGGGAGAAATTTATATTGCTGATTCGGAGTTAGTAGACATCTATGAAGAATATAATACTACCTAAGAGGAACCTGAACCATTGCTTGCAATAGAAGATAGACTTGGAGTGGTTTGGTGTGTACTCACCTAGCCTAAAGCGAGTGAAGATTGGCATCGAACTTCCATTTTTCAAATCTTTATTGGTCAGGACGATAAGGTATGTAAAGTAATTATTGATAGGGGTGGTTGCATCAATGTGATTTCCACTGATGCCTCGAAATGTTTAGGTTACCTATAGACCATCCGAGTCCATACAATGTTGCCTGGATAGACACATCATCAATTTCAATTAGGCACAAGTATCTGGTACCTATCAAATTCCAATCTTATTAGGATAAAGTTTAGTGTGATGTCATGCCCATAAAAGTTGGAAGTATTATACTAGGAAGACATTGATTGTTTGACCAAGATGCAATACTCTATGGTCAATCAAACTCGTATACTTTTAGGAATAAAGGAAAGAAGATTGCTATATATCCTTCACCTCCTAGAGTTATTAAAAAGAATAGAGTTAATGATAAAAAGAAAGATAAGCCTAGTAAGAGCCTACACTTAATTAGTACTAAATAAATTGAAAGGAAATTGAATGAAAGCTCTTTGATCTAGATCTTAGCAATGAAGAAGTTGATAGTGAGAACCAAAAGTAATATCCCTAAGAGGTACTATCTCTCGAAGAATCTAAAGATGTGTTCCCTGAGGACCTCCCAGACTATTTACCACTGATGAATGACATTCAGCATGTAATTGATCTTGTAGCTACCTTACCAAATCTTCCCCATTATTGGTTAAACCCTATTAAAGATGTGCAGTTGCAACATCAAGTTGAAGAGCTCCTTAAAAAGGGATGTATAAGGGAAAGTTTGAGTCCTTGTGTTATGCTCGCACTACTGACATCTAAAAAAGATGGTTCTTGGAGAATGTGCATGGATAACAGAGCTATAAATAAAATTATTGTTAAGATCAGTTTCTCATTTCCTGATTAGATGATATGATTGACATGTTAGTGAGATCTAATATTTTTTCAAAGATTGACTTAAAAAGTAGATACCATCAGGTTAGAATTAGACCAACTAATGAATGGAAGATCACTTTCAAAACTAAGGATGGTCTATATGGGTGGCTAGTGATGCCCTTTGGCCTATCTAATGCCCTCGGTACCTTTATGAAGATAATGACACAAGTGTTACAACATTTTATAGAATCATTCGTGGTCGTATACTTTGATGATATTTAGATCTATAGTAAAACTAAGGAAGACCATCTAGTCCATCTGCTGCAGGTTTGTTAGATACTAAGAACTCAAAGTTTATATGCAAACCTAAAAAAATGTAAGTTTATGATAGAACAAATTATTTTTTTAGGTTTCATAGTTATCCCAAATGGTATGTCTATAGACCCTGAAAAAGTTTGTGCGATTATTGAATGGCCTATACCCTGGAATGTGCATGAGGTCCGAGGCTTTCATGGCCTCGTGACCTTTTATTGGAGGTTTATCAAAGGGTTTAGTACTATTGTAGCCCTAATCACTAACATATAAAGAAAGGGGGTTTTGGATGGACTAAGGCCGCTGAACGAGCTTTCCTGGAAACAAGGAAAAGATGACCCATGCTCTTGTATTGCATCTACTAGATTTTATGAAGGTCTTTGAGGTTGCTTGTGATGCATTAGGAGTTGGAATTGGTGGAGTCTTAGGCCAAGAAGGATACATCGTAGCATTCTTTAGTGAGTAACTGAACGATACTAAGCATAAGTATTCCACCTATGATAAGGAGTTTTATGCCATTGTCTAAACATTAAAGTTTTGGAGACATTATTTGCTACCATAATAATTCATTTTATATTCTGATCATGAGGCTCTTAGATTTCTTAATTCATAGAAAAAATTGAATCCTGGACATGGCAAGTGGGTTGAGTTTTTGCAAGCTTATACTTTTGTTATCAAACATAAAATAGGCTTGAGAATCATGTTGCCGATGCACTTAGTCATAGAGTCGATCTATTATCAATAGAATCTCACAAAGAGACTGGAGCTACTGATGCACTTAGTCATCGAGTGGCTCTTTTATCTGTAATTAGTATCAAAGTCATAGGCTTTGAATAACTTGAAGAGGAATATGATGGTTGCCTTGACTTTAAGAATATTATAGCATCATTAAGATAAGGACCATCTAAGGAATTTAGTGAGTATACACTTTAGGATGGTTATCTATTTAAAAATAATAAACTATGTTCCCTGAACCTCTGTTCAAGATTTTTTAATTTGAAAAGTAGATGCTGGAAAATTATCAGGATATTTGGATGAAATAAAACTATTGAAGCTATGGAAGTCCAATTTTATTGGCCTAGTTTGAAACACGATGTTGCCCGTATTGTAGTACAATGTCGAACTTGCGCAATAGCCAAGCATCGTAAATAGAATACTAAACTATATACTTCACTCCCGGTACCTGATTGTTAATGGCAAGACGTTAGTATGGATTTTGTTTTAGGATTATCCTGGATGATTAGAAAGAATGATTTTATCTATGTAGTAGTGGATCGTTTCTCAAAAATGGTGCATTTCCTATCTTATCCAAAGACTTTTGATGCTTCTAGAGTTGTGAGATTATATTTTGATGAAATAGTTAGAATGCATGGTTTGACAAAATTAATTATATCTGATAGAGATATACATTTTATGAAATTTTTTTATAAGACATATTGACACTTAATGGGGATGAAACTAAAATTTTTATCTGCATACTATCCTCAAACTGATGGTCAAACCTAAGTCATGAATAGGAGCTTAGGAAATCTTCTTCATTGCTTAGTTGGAGAGTATATCAAGAATTAAGACTTATTACTACCTAGAGCTGAGTTTGCCTATAATAGTTCTGTTAATAGGACAATAGGAATGAGTCCTTTCGAAGTAGTATATGGTCTTCAACCTAGAAAACCAATTAACCTCATTCCATTACCCATGTATGTTAGAACATCTGAATTAGCTGAAGCATTTGCACAGCATGTAAAAGGTCTACATAAAGAAATTATTAAGAAAATTAATGTCAAGAATCATATCTATAAATAATTAGTTGATTCAGATCGATGAGCTTATAATTTTGCTGTAAGGGATTATGTTATGATACAGATTAGGCCAGAACGATTTTCTTTTAGAATCGCTAAAAAACTACATGTCCGAGGAGCAGGCCCTTTTAAGATCTTAAATAAATTAGGATCAAATACATATATTATGGATCTATTGTCTGATAATGGCATTAACACTACTTTTAATGTATCAGATCTAATAAAATATAAAGAATCAATATTAATATCCAATGATCTTTTTGAGCTTAATTCCTTTGATGAGAGTTGATGTGGCAAGATTGATGACATGGGGCAGCTGATAGGCACCACGACAAAGGAAGCCGCCGCGTCAGACGCCATGTCAAGTCTCCTGCTCGGACTCCTTCGTCGAGTTGAGCTCCCCCAGGACAACAGGAACGCCTATCGAAGCCGAGCTCCATCCTTCGCCAGGTCAGACCCGCGAGCTCGGGATGCCTAGGCCGGAGCCGTACTCTGTCCTCCAGAGCGAGACCCTCAGAGATCGAGCCCCGTGGTCGGAGTCGAGGTCGGCCCTCCTCCGCCACGTGGAGCCTCTTCGAGGTTGAGCCCTCTGGACCGGGCCCGCACTCTGCCCTCCAGAGCGAGACCCTCGGAGATCGAGCCCCGTGGTCGGAGTCGAGCTCAGCCCTCCTCCGCCACATTGAGCCTCTTCGAGGTTGAGCCCTCTGGATCAGGCCCGCACTCTGCCCTCCAGAGTGAGACCCTCGGAGATCGAGCCCCATGGTCGGAGTCAAGCTCAGCCCTCCTCCGCCACATGGAGCCTCTTCGAGGTTGAGCCCTCTGGACCGGGCCTGCACTCTACCCTCCAGAGCGAGATCCTTGGAGATCGAGCCCCATGGTCAGAGTCAAGCTCAGCCCTCCTCCACCATGTGGAGCCTCTTCGAGGTTGGGCCCACTGGACTGGGCCCGCGCTCTGCCCTCCACCAAGGTGATCTCGCGAGCTTGGGACTTCTAGGTCGGAGTCGAGCCCTTCCATTCTCGCTTAGCCACCAGCTCAGGCATAAGCACCACCATCCCAGGACACCAACGAGCCGCCCAAGGACTGCACTGAGACTTCTGCTAGACCGCAATGACCACCTGTAGCCATCGGTTACACCAGAAAGGGGAGAGGCCCACTGATCAAGGCACCACGCTCCTCACCAACCGCATGAACCATCTGAAAGAGGAAGTCAACCAGAAGATTCAAATCCTAGGGGTGACGGCCCACCAATCGAGGTATTGCCAGGTTTCCCGAAATGAGGTGACCGGAGGGAATGTCAGAACACATGACAGCTTCCTTTATCATGAATTGGGAAAGGCACCTCGAGACACCGCTGCACGTGCCTGGCAGCCCGGTGGAGATCCCAAGATGAACACCCAACGGTAACCTAGACTACAAAACTCGGAGGTAACAATAACAACATAAGTAAGATATAGGCCATACCACTCAAACACAAGTGCAAGCTCAACTAGAGAGCAGAGTACACCACCAAAAAATCCAAGCAAGGGTGGGCAGAAAGGCTACACAGAGACTCCCTCTAGCCAGGCCACTCTTCCCCCGATACACTTGCATCCCACTCTCACACTACTCACTCCTCCTAGTGTAGAGTCCATCAAGAGGGGCTCGACCGGGAGGATCTGTTTCCCAGGATTGTCACTGACTTGACCATCGGAGTGCCCCTGCCGGAAACCCTGGCCTGGGTCACTAACCCCTGTTTTGCAGGTCCAGGACCACCGGACGGTGAGATAGTGAAGGAAGCACACTCCGGCATCGATAGCAGCTACGGGCCATGGTGATCTTGGTGGTAACAGATTAGCATGCCAGGAAGGGAGGATGTCCCTGTGAACAGCCCTTGACCTAGTTCAAGCACCCCCCCCCCCTCCCATTTCTTCTCTTCTACAAGCGAGTTCCACGGAAGGATGGTGATGACTCGGGCACGAGAGGCCTCCACCAGCCGTGCAGGGGACTCCCCCTCCCGTGGGAACCTGCACAACCCAGTGGCGAGGCCATTCGCTTCAGTTCAACCACCTCCGGCGGAGTCTCAGCTGGCCGCACTCGCCCAGCAAATGCAGATTCTTGCCATAGCAGTGCGCTAGCTTCAGTAGCAATACCGGTCCTTGGCTACCCATCAGCAGCCAGGGACTCCCGCAGCCCATGCCGCAGCCCCCCAGACAGCCTGCATTCCTTCCAAGGAAGGCCTTCGCAGCCGCGGGCCATTACTGACATCCAGGGTAGCCATCAAACTCCGGCGAAAAGACAATGAGCAGGGTCTGCCGACAGGGAGAGCCGCTCACCAAACCTTGGGCGGGCAGCATCCAAGCCCCATCGAGGTAGGAAAAGTAAGACCCCCCGCCACGGGTGCCATGCACCCATATCACCCTCTCCGTCTCCTTTGATGGAGGGGTCTACTGACGAAGCCATCAGGCGCGCGGCGGAGAAGCGCCTGGAGGAGCATGACCACAAGTTGGCGGAGTTATCCCATCGATTTGCCAATCTACCGGGCTTAGCCAGCGAGCCAGCGGGCTTCGATGCCTGCCCCCTTTCTCCCAAGAAATCCAAGGGGAGCCGATTCTGAGTTGGTTCTGTATGCCGCAGGTGGATCCTTACAATGGGACCACCGACCCCCTGGACCACCTGGAAAGCTACCGGGCCCTCATGAGGGTCCAGGGGGCCACCGACGCTCTCCTCTGCATCACTTTTCCTAGTACTCTCTGGAGAGCAGCCCGGGTATGGTTCACCCGTTTGGAGCCAGAAAGCATCAACTCCTTCACCCATCTAGGACAGAAGTTCGTGGCCCACTTCGATACTTGTCAAAAGTTTCTACGAGAGGCAGACAGCCTCTTCTCCATCCGATAGTAGGACTGCAAGCCCCTGTGGGACTACGTGGCCCGCTTCAAGACTGCCGTGCTCGAGATCTACAACCTCGATGAGCCAGTTGCATTGCTGGCACTAAAGCGAGGGCTCAGGACCTCCCGCCTGACCTACTCGCTCAACAAGAAGCCCCCCAAGACTTATTCTGAGCTCTTCCTCCGAGCCCAAAAGTACATCCACGCTGAGGAGGCGGATCGTACGAGGCGGGAGCTCAACGGGAAGCCACTGAAAAAGCCGACCCCCACCGAGATGACCAGAACCCGGAAGCCAGGATCTCAGGTTTTGAACTCTTGGAGGGGGCCAAGACCGAAAGGCACTCCCTCTCCTGAGGAGAGTTACACCCCTCTCCTCGCCCCGAGGACAAAAATCCTCATGGAGATCGAAGGCGAGGACTACCTGAGATGCCCGCCTCCGATGAAGCCCTCCACTGGCCATGACAAAATGAAGTACTGTCGCTTTCACCTTGATCATGGCCACGACACCAAGGAATGCCGCAACCTTAAGTAGGAAATCAAAGAACTCATCAAGAAGGGATACCTCAAAAGGTTCATGGGGGACAGGCCTCAGGTGGAGTCCCAGACGCTCGTTGCTCTCCCGCCAACTCCAGCCATTAGAAACTGTCCCACCGAGAAGCTGGTGGGCATGATCTCCTGGGAAGTTGCGCACGTGCCTAAGAAGGCCCCGGGGGCAAGGGATCCTGAGAATGTACTCTTCTTTATGAGAGAAGGGGAAGACGGGGGAAAAAATGTAAATAATGATGCCATGGTCGTCGAGATGATGATCGTGAAGCATCCTGTAAAACGCATCATGGTTGATAGTGAAAGCTCCACAGATGTGCTTTTTTATGATGCCTTCTCCAGGATGAACCTTTCCCCCGATCAACTCAAGCCTGTGCATACACCCCTTGTTGGTTTCACAAGTGATTCCATAAGGGTAGAGGGAGAGATCACTCTCCCGGTCACTGCCGGGATCCCATCTCGGCAGAGCACCATTATGATGATTTTCACGGTTGTCAGGCTTCCTTCCACCTACAACGTGATCTTGGGCCAACCCGGGCTCAACTCGCTCGATGCCGTTGTCTCCACCAAGAGGCTACTTATACAGTTCCCCACTCCCTATGGTGTCGGGGAAATGAGGGGAGCACCCCAGCCGGTGAAACATTGCTTTCAAACCCTCGCTGGGACCAAGGTCCCTGAGGATGGCCCCAAGGTAGATGATCTCGACCAAAGGGCTCAAGACCCCAGGGGAGGCCCGGTCAAGCACCTACTCTTTTATCCGCTCGGAGATGATCCCACGAAGATGGTGCAGATTGGAGCCCAGCTACCCGAGGAGGAGAGGGCTCAACTACTGGAGTTCCTGTGGGCAAACGCAGATGTATTCACCTGGACAGTGGCGAACATGCTAGGTATTCCTCCTGACATCATTACTCATAAATTGAGTGTTGACCCAAAGCATAGGCCAGTTCGGCAGAAGAAGAGAAGCTTCACCCCGGAAAGGCAGGCAGCTATCAAGGAGGAAGTTGACAAACTCCTAGTTGTCGGTTTCATTCGAGAGGTCCAGTATCCGAGCTGACTATGAATGTAGTGATGGTAAGAAAGAATAATGGCAAGTGGAGGATCTGTGTGGACTACACCGACCTCAACAAAGCATGCCCGAAGGGCAACTTCCTTCCACCGAAGATTAACCAACTGGTGGACGCCACCTCTGGCCACAGGCTGCTCTCCTTCATGGATGCATTCTTCGGATACAACCAGATCCGTATGCACCCGGAAGATGAGGAGCACACTGCCTTCATCACCAACCAGGGGACGTACTACTACAGGATGATGCCCTTCGGTCTGAAGAATGCAGGAGCTACATACCAGTGTCTGGTCAATAAGTCTTTAGGGACCAAATTGGCTGGAACATGCAAGTATATGTGGACGACATGCTCGTCATGGCAAGCCGAGCTCAAGCCATATCGCTGACCTCATCGAATCCTTCCATAACCTGTGGCAACATCAGATAAAGCTGAATCCGGTGAAGTGCACCTTCGGAGTGGCGACAGGAAAGTTCCTCGGCTTTATGGTCACCCAGAGAGGCATCGAAGCAAACCCGAAGAAGATCTAGGCAATCATCGACATGGAGCACCCAGCCTCCAAGAAGCAGGTCTAGCGCTTAACGGGGTATATTGCCACCCTCAACAGGTTCATCTCTAGGTCGGACGATCGTTGCCTTTCATTCTTCAAGGCGCTGTGCAAGATGCATGACTTCACCTGGATGGAGGAGTGTAAGATAGCCTTCGAAGAGCTGAAGAAATCTCTCACCTCTCTCCCGTTGCTCTCCAGGCCGAAAGAGGGGGAGGAACTCCTGCTCTACCTAGTGGTTACACCTAGAGCCGTCAGCTCAGTTCTCGTCCGTGCAGATGAGGAAAAATCTCAAAAGCCAGTATACTACACCAACAAAATCCTCCACGATGCGGAGATCAGGTATACTCGCTCCGAGAAACTCATTTTTGCATTAATAATGTCTGCTAAGCGCCTTAGGCCCTACTTCCAAGTATACCCGATAGTGGTCATGACGGACCAGCCACTGAGGACCATACTCAGCCAACTCGAGACTTCCGGAAGATTGGCGAAGTGGTCCCTGCTGCTTAGTAAGTTCGACATAGTGTACCGGCCAAGGTCCTCGCAGAAGGCCCAAGTCTTAGCGGACTTCGTGGTCGAGTGCACCGGGTTCGCCAAGGAGCCAGAGCAGACAATGACGGAGCCCGGACCATGGGAGGAACCTTGGATCCTCCACGTGGATGGCGCATCCAATTCTGGCGGGAGCGGAGAAGGCCTCATCCTCACCAACCGCGATGGGGTTGTGACAGAATGTGCCCTCCGCTTTAAATTTGCTGCAACAAACAACCAGGCAGAGTACGAGGCACTCCTCGCGGGTGTAAGAGTCACCTGCGAACTGGGTGTGCAGAATCTAAAAGTCTTCACCGACTCCCAGCTGGTTGCCGAACAAGTCTCCGGAGAGTATGAAGCCAGGGACATCCAGATGATGAAGTACTTGGAGCAGGTCCGCTCGAGCACGACAGGCTTTCGGCGCTTCAGCATTTTTCACATCCCCCGTGGGGAGAATACACGCGTAGATGCACTGTCTAGACTTGCAACCTTGCCGAACTCATCGCTGGGACGTGCCTACATCGAGTACCTCGAAAGTCCCAGCTATGAAGACTTAGAGGAGGTGCATCAAGTCACCCCCGAGCCAAGCTGGATGGACAAGTATATCAGGTACATCACCGATAGCTCCCTACCCGAGGACCGTGCAGAGGCAACCCTCGTCAAGAAGAAGGCCTCCCGGTTCATTTTGATGGAGGGCCAGCTCTACCGCCGATCTTACTCCTACCCGCTCCTGAAGTGCCTCAGGTCCGTCGAGGCAACCATTGTGCTCCAAGAGATACATGAAGGCCTCTGTGGGAACCATGTGGGAGGGAGAACACTGGCTTATAAAGCCCTTTGCCAGGGGTACTTTTAGGAAATGATGAGGGAGGATGCCGCCGACTTCGTTAAAAGGTGCGACAAATGCCAGTGCCACGCGAACATATAGTGTCAGCCGGTGGCGTTGATCTCCCAACTCTCAGCCCCTTGGCCTTTTGCCCAGTAGGGAATGGACATCTTGGGGCCATTTCCCCCTGCACCAGGGCAGCGAAGATTCCTACTGGTGGCGATCGACTACTTCACCAAGTGGGTCGAAGCAAAGCCACTGGCCCAATGTCCGCCAATTCTTTTGGGAGTCAATATTTGCCGCTTCAGACTCCCCCGTTGTATCATCTCTGACAACGGGCGATAGTTCGATAATTGAGAGTTCGAAGGGTTCAACACCGAACATGGCATCCAACACCGATTCACCTCGGTGGCTCATCCTCAGATAAACGGGGAAGTTGAGGTGACCAACCGGACCATCCTTCAAGGGCTCAGAACCAGACTGGACCAAGCCAAGGACAAGTGGGCGAAAAAACTCCCAAGCATTCTGTGGGCCTACCACACAACGCCTAGGATGGCGACCGACGAGACGCCCTTCAACCTTATTTTTGGAGCCGAGGTGGTCATCCCATTGAGCTCGGCGTGCCCACGCTATGAGTGCAACAATATGACGAGGTGCGGAACTCGGCACACCTCCTGCTCAACCTGGATCTCCTTGAAGAGATAATGGATAAAGCTCGGTTACGAATGGCGGCATATTGGCAATGAGTGGCCCTAACCACAATGCCCGGGTCAGACCAAAAGCTTTCAGACCCGGAGACTTGGTGCTAAATCGGGCAGAAGCATCTCAGCCCCGAGAGTGTGGCAAGCTCTCACCGAACTGGGAAGGCCCTTACAAGGTGGCTGAGGCCCTCTCACAGGGGGCCTATTACCTCGAGGATTTCAATGGCGTCAGGTTCTCTCGAACATGGAATGCCTACAATCTGTGAAGATACTATTAATAATGTAAGGTTTCCTACCAATAATAATAATAATGGTTTTTCCTTTGCACGAGTGTCTATCTACCTTGCAGGAAAACCTCCACAACGTCTTCGAGCCCAGCTCCAAGGCGCCAAGACATGAGCCCAGCTCTCAGGCAACCCAAGACTAGGGCCCAGCTCTCCGGCCAAGGGACCTTCAAGCCAAGCTGCTCTTAATCAACAATGTCTTCGAGCTCAGCTCCAAGGTGCCAAGACCTGAGCCCATCCCTCAAGCAACCTAAGATCGGGGCCCAGCTCTCCGGCTAAGGGATCTTCGAGCCAAGCTACTCTCAATCATCAACATCTTCGAGCCCAGCTCCAAGGTACCAAGACCTAAGCCCAGCCCTTAGGCAACCCAAGGCCGGGGCCCAGCTCTCCGGCCAAGGGACCTTTGAGCCAAGCTGCTCTCAATCAACAACATCTTCGAGCCCAGCTCCAAGGCACCAAGACTTGAGCCCAGCTCTTAGGTAACCCAAGACCGGGGCCCAGCTCTCCGGCCAAGGGACCTTCGAGCCAAGCTGCTCTCAATAAACAACGTCTTCGAGCCCAGCTCCAAGGTGCCAAGACCTGAGCACAGCCCTCAGGCAACCCAAGACCGGGGCCCAGCTCTCTGGCTAAGGGATCTTCGAGCCAAGCTGCTCTCAATCATCAATTTCTTCGAGCCCAGCTCCAAGGCACCAAGACCTGAGCCCAGCCCTCAGGCAACCCAAGGCAGGGGCCCAGCTCTTAAGCCAAGGGACCTTCGAGCCAAGCTACTCTCAATCAACAACGTCTTCGAGCTCAGCTCCAAGGCACCAAGACCTGAGCCCAGCTCTCAGGAAACCCAAGACCGAGGCCCAGCTCTTCAGCCAAGGGACCTTCGAGCAAAGCTTCTCTCAATTAACAACATCTTTGAGCCCAGCTCCAAGGTACCTAAACCTAAGCCCAGCCCTCAAGCAATCCAAGATCGAGGCCCAGCTCTCCAGCCAAGGGATCTTCGAGCCAAGCTACTCTCAATCATCAACGTCTTCGAGCCCAGCTCCAAGGTGCCAAGACTTGAGCCCAGCTCTCAGGCAACCCAAGACCGGGGCTCAGCTCTCCGGCCAAGGGACCTTCGAGCCAAGCTACTCTCAATCAACAACGTCTTTGAGCCCAGCTCCAAGATGCCAAGACCTGAGCCCAGCCCTCAGGCAACCTAAGACCGGGGCCCAGCTCTCCGGCCAATGGATCTTCGAGCCAAGCTGCTCTCAATCATCAATGTCTTCAAGCCCAGCTCCAAGGTGCCAAGACCTGAGCCCCGCCCTCAAGCAACCCAAGGCCGGGGCCCAGCTCTCCGGCCAAGGGACCTTCGAGCCAAGCTGCTCTCAATCAACAACGTCTTCGAGCCCAGCTTCGAGATGCCAAGACCTGAGCCCAGCCCTCAGGCAACCCAAGACCGGGGCCCAGCTCTCCAGCGAAGGGATCTTCAAGCCAAGCTGCTCTCAATAAACAACGTCTTTGAGCCCAGCTCCGAGACACCAAGACCTGAGCCCAACTCTCAGGTGACCAAGGCTTGGGGCCCAGCTCTCCGGAAGGAAAAGCCTCGAGCCTAGCTCCAAGGCACCAAAGACCTGAGCCCAGCTCTTAGACAACCCTTGGATCAAGGCCCAGCTCTCCGGCCAAGAAGGCCTCGAGCCTAGCTCCAAGGCACCAAAGACCTGAGCCCAGCTCTTAGGCAACCCTTGGACCGGGGCCCAGCTCTCCGGCCAAGAAGGCCTTGAGCCTAGCTCCAAGGCATTCGAGCCCTGAGCCCAGCCCTCAGGCACCTTGGACCGGGGCCCAGCTCTCCGGCCAAGAAATCTTTGAGCCTAGCTGCTCACAACTGCCAAAATCCTGCACCCAACTTGCCGACACCAAAGCCTGGCTACCAAATCCTAGGCAAGGTAAGACCCTCTTCTCTGATCTCCCCACTCATCTCAAGAAAAAAAAAAAGAGAGAGAGAAAAGAAAGAGAGGGAGGAGAAGGAAAGAAAGAGAAAAAGAGGGAAGAACCATGCAATGAATAGGTAGCAGGAAGATTCATATTGCATTAACAAAAGTCAATTACAAACATCATTCTTCGGGTCCCCGACATGCCAGGTGACCCCAACCAAGTACAAAAAGAAAGTAAAAAAGAAAACTACTCTACCCTGGCAGCCCCCCCGGCTGGTTTGTGAGGCTGAGAGGTCCCATCTCTGGGAACCTCTGGCTGAACGACTCCAGCTTTGGGTGGCCCAGTCTCGGCCTCGGCTGACGGGGAAGGATCGGAGGCCACAGCTTCTTCATTGGGCTCCGCGTCTGAAGCTAGGGGATACCTAAGGCAACTACGACCCTCATCAGGAACAAATGCCTCGACCCAGCCATGCAGGAACATGAAGCCTTTGAAGAAGGAGTCCGACGCCATTTGATGAATCTTGGTGATGAACTCCTCTGAGGCCTTGTACCTAGCAACGGCCTCTTTGGCATCCTTCCTGGCACTAACGGCCTCCTTCCTTGCCTTGGCGGCCTCCATCCTGGTTGCCTCCATCGACTTGGCCACCACCTTTGCCGCCCTCTTAGCTACGGCCAACTCTCCCTCCCTGCCGCCAGCTTGGCCTGAGCAGACTGGGCAGTCTCTTTATGCCGATCAGCCTCGGCACTGTACCATCCCAGCTTCTTCTTAGTGAGGGAGAGCTCGTCAGCACTCTTCCTTGAGCGGCTCCACTCCAGGTCAAGACATTCCAGGAGCTTCTTCGCTCGCCCCTCTGCATCGGTGAGCTGCTTCTCCAGGTCCTTGACCTTCTGCTCGAGCGCTCCCTTCACCTCGACCTTCTCCTTCAGGTTGGCCTTCAGTAACTCGATCTCAACCTCTTGCTGTTGTTCAACGCGCTCCCAGTTTCGATAGTAGCCCTTGATGAAGAGGGCCTCAGCACCGATCTGCACCATGGAAAAGGTCAGCTCAAAAAAAAAAAAAAATAGAGCCACTTACCGAGTAAAGCTGGGGGAAGATGATGCTAAGGACATCGCCCAGTCGCAGCTCAGCCATGTCCTGCCGATCGCATGTCTGGATCGAAAAATCCATCATGCGCTCGGCCAGTGCGGGGCTCTAGAGGAAAGAGCTCTCCGGCCCCATCTTGAAGGGGAGTCGGTGCCATGCCTCCTCCCTCCTACCCTCTCCAGAAGTAGGTGGCCTTGCCCTACTAGCAGCAGGGCCCCCGGGGACAAGTTGAGGACCTGGCACCCGTGTAGGTGGCACCTCGATCATGGTCTCGGCCCTGGCTCGAACCTCCTCGTCCCCGACCTCGATCACAGCCAGACTCAGGGGACTGGGGGATGCAGCGGCAGCGGCGGTGGCCCTTGCCCTGGCAACTACCTCAGGCTCCGCGGTGGGGGCCGCTCCCTGACGACCATGCCACTCCAGGGTTTTCTGGGTCGCCCGCTGGACTGGCCCCGGCGTCGCAGATGATGCCCTCTCCATTTGTGTAGGGGCAGCTCTGGTCTCCCCCAAACTCGGGCCAGCCGGCATAGCAGGAGCAGCTTCGGTCGCCGGTCGACTCTGGTCGGCCACCGTGGGGGGAGCGACTGCAGATACGCTCTCGCCCCGAACTCACCTCGACGGAGTCTCCTCGATCAACCCGGTTGGCAGCCTCTACGGGGTGATCGCCAGTAGGTCGCTCTCCATAAAAATCATCCCTGCATGCAAGCCACACAATAATCAGAGCCCACAGAAAATAATGTAATGAGTACAAAAAAAAAAAAAGAGAAGAGAAAAAGAAGAAGATGAGAAGTTCAGGTTAAACTCACCCAACCCATTCGTTGGGTCAACCCCGGCTTCGAAGAGATTCTGCTCTGGCAACAAAACCTCAAGAGAAGGGATCTGGGCGGTGCGGAGCTGCTCGTAATCATCTCGGTCAGCCGCATCAACCAAAGAGTTTTGGTTGGGGGACTGGTCCAGGTCACTCCAGATCCAATCGACCCCCTCAACCGTAGAAAAGAAGAACTTACTCTTCCATCCCTTGACGGAAGAGGGGAGCTCAAACCTAATGCCCTTCAGGCAGGAAGACAAGGACCACCACCCATCCTCAGTCGGGTGGCGCTTCAGGGCAAAGAAAGCTCTGAACAGAGAAAACAGGGCAACAAACCCGTGCAGGTGACAAAATACAACAAAGGAGAAAATAACCCTAATATCGTTTGGCACTAACTGAGCAGGGACCAAATGGTAGTTATTCAGGACAGACAGGAAGAATGGATGGAAGGGAAAGTGGAGACCTCCAGAAAAGGTCTCCTCATAGAAAGCAATATGGCCCGGGCCACTGGAAGTGACCCGTTCCCCCGGACGAGGGATCAAAAGCCGAACAGAATGTGGAATGCCATATACATCCCGAATGGCCCCCAGTTCCTCGCCAGTGATCATCAAGGTGATCCTGCCGGGACCTGTGGATCGGATGGACCTAGAAACAAGATCAGAAGAAGGAGGGGGGCGAGAAGGATAAGAAGGGCCGTACCCTGGCTCCCTGATGAGCACTGGACGAGGAGCGCGCCTCCTGCTGAACTCGAAGTGAGTCGCATCCTCCTCCTCCTCGCTAGAAGAAGAAGGAGACACCGGCCTCCGCTTAAAAGGATTGGCTTCGCCCTGGTTAGTGGAGGGGCGGAAGCCCGGGCCAAAGCGGGACAACCTCAAAGAAAGAAGAAGCAAAGGACTCGAAGGAGAGGACGAAAGGACAGACTCAACCCAAGGGAAGCCCTATACCCGGAGGAAGGACCCTACTCTGACAAAGGGAAAATAAGAGGGGGCTAACCTGGTTTCTTTGAAGATCTGAGAAAACCGGGAGGAAGGAGAAGACTCGGATATTGCAATGGGCACAGAGAATTCAAAAGAACAGATGTTTTGGGTAAGAACCTCTTTTTATTTCGAAGTGACCCGACGAATCCGTACCGTTACGACCCCTCCGCCAACGGATTCACACCACGTGCTGCCCATCGGTAAAAAAGGAATCCCGGCCACTCTGAATTCTGTGCCAACATTAACTGCTCCTTGGACGTGGCTATGTGGCACCCCCGTACTCGCCTGCAGGACCATCTCACAGAGCACCAGCAATCATGGCCATCATTACGCCAGATCTCCACCTTTCGACGTCAGCATCACAATTACTCCCTTCGGCCCGAGCACCGTGCACTAACGAGCCTCGAGAGTGGGGGGCAAATGATGTGGCAAGATTGCTGGCATGGGGCAACTGACATGTGCCATGACAAAGGAAGCCGCCGTGTAAGACGCCGCATCAACTCTCCTGCTCGGACTCCTTCGTCGAGCTGAGCTGCCCCAGGACAACAAGATCGCCTATCAAAGCCGAGATCCATCCTCCTCCAGGTCAGACCCGTGAGCTTGGGATGCCTAGGTCGGAGTCGTACTCTGCCCTCCAGAGCGAGACCCTCGGAGATCGAGCCTCTTGGTCAGAGTCGAGCTCGGCCCTCCTACGCCACGTGGAGCCTCTTCGAGGTTGAGCCCTCTAGACCGGGCCCACACTCTTCCCTCCAGAGTGAGACCCTCGGAGATCGAGCCCCGTGGTTGGAGTCGAGCTTAGCCCTCTGCCATGTGGAGCCTCTTCGAGGTTGAGCCCTCTGGACCGGGCCCGCACTCTGCCCTCCAGAGCGAGACCCTCGGAGATAGAGCCCCGTGGTCGGAGTCGAGCTCAGCCCTCCTCCACCACGTGGAGCCTCTTCGAGGTTGAGCCCTCTGGACCGGGCCCGCACTCTGCCCTCCAGAGCGAGACCTTAGGAGATAGAGCCCTGTGGTCGGAGTTAAGCTCAGCCCTCCTCCGCCACATGGAGCCTCTTCGAGGTTGGGCCCTCTGGACCGGGCCCGCGCTTTGCCCTCCTCCACCAAGGCGATCCCGTGAGCTCGGGACGTCGAGGTCGGAGTCGAGCCCTGCCATTCCCGCTCAGCCACCAGCTCAGGCGTAAGCACCGCCATCCAAGGACACCGGCGAGCCACTCGAGGACTGCGCTGAGACATCTGCTAGACTGCAATGACCACCTGCAGCCACCGGTTACACCAGAAAGGAGAGAGGCCCACTGATCGAGGCACCACGCTCTTCACCAATCGCCTGAACCACCTGAAAGAGGAAGTCAACCAGGAGATTCGAATCCTAGGGGCGGTGGCCCACCAATCGAGGTACTGCCAGGTTTCCCGAAATGAGGCGACCGGAGGGAATGTCAGAACATACGATAGCTTCCTTTATCACAGATCAGGAAAAGCTCCTCGGGACATCGTCGCACACGCCTGACTGCCCGGTAGAGATCCCAAGACGAACGTCCAACGGTAACCTAGACTACAAAACTCGGAGGTAACAACAACAACACAAGTAAGACATAAGCCATACCATTCAAACACAAGTGCAAGCTCAACCAGAGAGCAGAGCATTACCAGAAAATCCAAGCAAGGGCGGGTGGAAAGGCCACACAGAGACTCCCTCTAGCCAGGCCACTCTTCCCCCGACACACTTGCATCCCACTCTCACACTACTCACTCCTCCTAGTGTGAAGTTCATCAAGAGGGGCTTGACCGGGAGGATCTGTTCCCCTGGATCGTCATGACTTGACCATTGGAGTGCCCCCGCCGGAAACCCCGGCCCGGGTCACTAACCCCTGTTTTGCAGGTCCAGGACCACCGGACGGCTAGACAGCGAAGGAAGCACACTCCGGTACCGACAGCAACTATGGGCCACGGTGATCTTGGTGGCAACAAGAGTGAACCCCTACCTGAGTGTTCATAGCCTATAGTTTCTTGAAGACATGATCGGATTAAGAAGATTTTGGACGAGCAGGTCATTTCTATCAGGAGTCATGGATATCAGAAATATCTGGTGAGATGGCAAGGCTACCCTGAGTCCGAGGACATATAAATTACTCGAGAAAAACTACAGTGGATTAATCATGATATTCTTGAACATTACTAGAGTATAGAGCCTAACTCGATGGAGTCGAGTTCTCCCCTTCCCAGGGAAATGATGAGGATATTATCCAGTATGGATTTTGATGCACATCCTTGAATAGACATATATATTTTTATTATTTTATTCGGATATAGAGGGATTGGATATATTATGTTTTATTATTTTATATCCAACTTATGCATAGATCTCGAAGCATGGAAACTGGATTAGTCTGGAGTCTGTTTTAGATTAGGCTAGTTGTTTCAGATTGATTTGAGTTTTAGAATTTTGGTTAATTTGGTCTCCAATCTGTAGGGGAGTTCCAGAGTTTTGATCTCTAATTTGTTGGGATCAGATTATAGATTGACAAAAGTGAATAAAAAAATGATTAGTTTTCCGACACCCTCCTCCGTATCTCCTCTTCTCCTCTCCTCTTCTTCTTCCGCTCTCTTCTTCTTACTTTTCTTCTCTTTCTCCTTTGTTTCTTCTTCTCGGTTCCTCCCTCTCTTCATCTTATTATTTTCTCCCTGCTATCCCAAACAAACTGGGTGTTAACACCACCCGAACACACCCTTCCAACCATCTTCAAGCCTCGACTCCCATTTTCGCCCGAACTCGATCAACCGACCTCCTTCATGAGGACGACGCCCGCCGATACCTTTTATCGTACGACACCAACTCCCCAGCCCAAGCCGACCACCGTGCCGCTCGCGTTGCAGATTTCATCTATTGCCTTCTGTGACTCCCGCCTCCCTAGATCGACTGCCACCCATCACCGTGGGTTTTTTCCAAATTCCCATTGATCAACCCCATCACCCGCAATGCTGCACGATGGCTATGACTGCCAATTTTCCCTCTTACGATGAATGATCCCTCTTCGAGATCTTCGGCGACTGCCCTCTCCTTTGCCCACGGCATTTCTCCCCAACGCCAAGCCCAGCCATCCTCTCCGATCCCTCTTTGCATGATTGTGAAAGCATGGAGGAGTACTGCATGCTTTTCAAAGCAATATCGTCTACTGTTACCAACTTCATGCTAATTTCAGGGAATAAAGAAGAAAAGAGAAAAGAAAAGAAAAGAGGAAGAATTGGGTTTAAAATAATCATTTTGGGTTTCACCACTGTTTGATTTCCGAGCATCCTGATCTCACGGCAGTAAAAGTGCGTGCATGATCAAGGAGTCCGTACACTTTCAGAGCAAATCCAGAAACTATGCTGACTTATAATTTTGGGTTGATTGGACTGGATCTAATTTTGTTTAAATTTTCGAAAAAATCTGACTACCGTTATTTTCTTTTGGTATTCCAGGTCCAAAGATTTTACCGGACTCGCCATCTAGCTAGGATCGTAACCCAACTTGGTCAACGCCTCCCCTTCTAGATTCGACCATGATCAAGTTTGTGAGCATCCTTTCTACTTAAATATATTTAATTGATATTGATAGAGAGTTTAATTATTTAATTTTATTAGATTTATATATTAATTGCTTGTATTGAGCCTAAACTTATTACTAATTTCTTAATTACCCATGATTCTATTTTAAGATCCAGGACTTTTATTGGTATTTATAGCTTAATCCTTTTCATATTCATAAAAAAAAAAAAAAATGACTACTTTTGATTTATAATTTCAGTTTACTGACAATTAATAATAATGATAATAATAATAATAACATCCGTATTAGTTCCATCTTTGTATTTCTAGATCAAGTCGTTCCGCATCAAATTAACTCTTCAAGTAGCTATTTAAATGGATGAACCATCTTCGTGACCCACAAGTTTTGTCCTTTGGTTGGTGTCATGAGCTATTCTTTTTCGCTTATTCCTATAAGCGCCATCTACTTAACATGAGTTTTTTTTTAATGAACAACCTAAACTAAACAAAGCGAATATGATTTTCCCCATGATCGTATCGGAGTTCATCTAACCTGTTCTTGATCTTCCATTTTCCAAGTCACATTTATGCTTCCAAGTCCATGCAATGTGTCTCATTAACATTGCTCATTTGTTTGATGAGTTTGTTACGAGTAGACTAGTTAGTTGACTTGAGTTCGATTCAATCCGTTAAGGTGCTGGAGAGATGATTCTAAATGGATCAACGGTAATCTCGGGAAGCATGTCAACGAAACCTGGGCACTGCAGGGCATGCAACTCTTCTTCGACACACTTTGTTCGCCATCCCTTGTTTGCTACTTGTCCCGAAGCAAAATTCTCATGTCAAGCTTCTCCAAGTCATGGGAGTTTTCCTTCAGAAGTATGCGCATAATGCTCGCTTTACACAGATTTATTGCATTAAAGTTGTATCGTGTATATATAAGGGAACTTAAAATCTATGCGGTTATCATCAAAATGATACCAATGCCAGTAGAGAGACAAGGGGCAGGTTTTTTTTTTTTTTTTTTTTTTTTTTTTTTGTGATAAAGAGGGGGGGGGGGGTGTTTAACCCCGGTGTAGCTATCCCCTTCGGGCTTCCGTCCCGCCAGGCAATGTTCGATACAAGATCATTATAGAGTCTTTCCTCATCATTGGTGAGTACGTCAGCCTGACACTACTTAGATGCTGGGATGGAAAGTATACTCGCAACCCCAGTCACGTTCATTGGTTCATTGGTGAGTACGTCAGCCTGACACTACTAAGATGCCGGGATGAAAAGTATACTCGCAACCCCAGTGACCGGTGAGAAGTGAGTCTTGAATTTAATCGAGTCACCTGTAAGGATCATGTCTTGAATCCGTGATCGATGAGAAGTGAGCCCTAGCCTCTACCGACCGGGCTACAACCTTAGCGGTGAGATAAGGGGCAGTTTAGTTGCCTGCATTCCTTGGTGCAGCTATTACTTGAAATGCTAGCATTTGTATTCGCAAGTTTCTGTATGGTTTGCATCAGAAAATTGCAGCAGCAGTTCCTGTTTGGTTGTTACCACGGGGAAGGTGCGATCACTTTGGAACTAACATGATAAGATCATCCCCAGTGGTATTATTATACCATATCTCATTATATTATTATTACAATATATTATATAATTTATAACATAATATGATATTAATATCGTAATAATATGAAGGATAACATAAGGTAATACAATATAATTTACAATGATAATGCATTAATGATATAATAATATAAATTCCTATAATTGTTGTATTATTTTGTTCTAATAACTAAATTAATAATGATAGAATAATATTTTATAGTAATTATTATCATATTATAGTGATTATAATATTATATTTATATGTCTTTGTGTTATAATTATATTAATTGCTATATGACATTACAATATTAATTATTATTTTACCATTTAAAACTATAATAATGAGAATTATAATTATCATGATTGTTTATTTGATATTAGAATGGTAGTAATATTATCATCATATGTTTTTAGGGAGCAAGGGGGGCAATCTAGCTCTTTAATGTTGCAACGACTAGAGCCTGCGTCTTGGGCGACGGCCAATTTTGGTCGTTTCTATAGGTTCAGCAAAACAGCCTCAGGGTGCAACTCAATTGCCTGTATATGGTATGGTTGCAAGCAAACGAACACCTACACAAATCTGCTTGCACCTAGGATGCAGCATTTGAGGCGTGGATGCAAGTAACCAATTATATCTTTAATAGAGTTCCTCAAAAAATTTCTTATAAATTTTGAAAAGAATATCTATCTAAGCTTAATTATTTTCAAGTTTAGAAATGTTTGGTTAAAGTTAAAATTCTTGAATAAAAAAAATTTAAGATAGAACTTAAAATTATAGATGATGTTTTTATTGGCTACTCTCTTAATAATAACGTTTATAGATTTCTTGTTATCAACTCCAAAATTCCTAAAATATCAAATAATTCATCATTGAATCTAGAGATGTAGTATTTTTTGAAAATATCTTTTCTTTTAAAAATTAAATTTATAGATCAATCATTGATCATCCACTTTCTTTTGATTTATCGTCATCATCTATTTCTACTTTAGTAGAATTAATCCCTCAACTTCAGCTCAGAATGAGTAAGAGAGCTAGGATTGAAAAGAACTTTGATGGATACTTCTTTACCTTTTTAGTACAAAATACTCATTCTTATCAAGAAGCCATAACTCTCCCGATTCACTATTTTGGAAAGAGATAATAAATAGTGAAATTGAATCAATTATTAAAAATAATACTTGGATTATCACTAATTTATCTCTTGAAAATAATCTTTAGATTGCAAATGGATCTTCAAAAAGAAGATAAAGACTCAAAGGAATTGTAGAAATATTCAAAGGGGGGCTTATTACTCAAGGTTTTGGATAAAAAGCTAGTATATATTTTTGTATGCCTATTCATCTGTAGCTCATATTACTGCTATCCGAATCCTTCTTGCTTTAGCTTCTATCCGTAAGTTTATTTATCATCAAATGGGTATTAAGATTGCATTCTTGCATGGAAAACTTGAAGAAGAGATCACATGCAGTGTGGCCTAAGGGTTTTTCTATACTAGACCAGAAGAACAAATTTTATAGGCTTGTTAGATCCTTTTATGAATCGAAGCAAGCTCCTTAGCATTGGTATGAAAAGTTTGATCAAGTGATATCATTTTCTATAGATTTCAAGACAATAAATTAGATAATTATCTTTATTATAAATGAGTTGATAATTGATTCATTCTTTTCAATCTCCATGTTGATTATATTTTAATTCTTGCTCATGATTTTGATTTGATCAATGATATCAAGAATTTTTTATCATATTATTTTGATATCAAAGACTTAGATGAAGTCGATCTAATTCTTGGTATGAAGATTGTTGGTGTCGAATTCATCGTGCATTGAAGGAAGAGCTGGAGGTGATGCTGGAGTGGGTGATGCAGGCAGTAGTCCGGGAGGCGGTACTTAGAAAAAAGCCTCATCGAGGGTGGTCCAGTGAAGGCACTCGAATACTCAAGTAAGTATTAATACCAATAGTGTGGAGAGTGTAAGTGGAAGAGCTCATGTTTCTTTGTGGACTTGCATGAAGTCCTTTTATAGAAGGAGATCCAGAGGAATTTTTGAGATAATACAGATTTTAGCTGATTTGCTGAAGGGCAGAAGAACTTTCCATGTATTGCCCGAGGCTTTCTTATTGACATGGAATGTCTTGTCCCCTTAAATGCATCATTGTATTCTTATTTAAGGCATGCCATAGCTCATTAATGGAGATAGGACTGTTGTGTATACTTATGCATGCCTCCTTTAATCATCTAGATACAGTGATTATTAGAGATCTCTAAGTGCGATGGAGGGGCTCGTCATGTGGTGGAGGCAAAGGCAGCTGGCGTTGGAGTGTTGTACCTTGAAGATTTATGGATGGGAGCATTTCTTGAGATTTTGTCAGTCTAGGCATTCTCAAGATGTCAAAGGGCATGAAGAAATAGCCTAGGCAATGCTTGTGGAAGGAGGAGTGCATCTGGTGAGCTTGAAGCCATCAGGCTGCAGGGATCAGTTCGTGTTGAGGCTAGGTTGGATGGAGATGATTGATCGAATGGCACCGAGCATAGCTATGCTAGCTAAAGGATTCTTCCCAAGCAGGTATATATGAAGTCTCATAATGCACCAAGCACATGATGGTGTTTGAAGGATAGTCGATCGGGATGTCCCTGATGGAAAGGTCGCCTTGTCGATCATGTGGTCTAGCTTGGTGAATGGTCAACAGGGATTGCCGATATCCCTTGGGTACAGAGATTGGCCCCTACTGAGCCTTGCTTAGATGCTAATGAGTGATTGGTAAGAGTTTGTTGATACCCCTTGGGTACAGGAGTTGGCCCCCATCGAGCTCTACTCAGATGTTGATAAGCAGTCGCTGAGAGCTCACTAATATTCTTTAGGTATAGGAGTGGCCCCCATCGAGCCTGGCTCAGATGATAATGAGCAATCGGTATGAGCTCACAGATAGCTCTTGGGTATAGAAGTTGGCCCCATCGAGCCTTGCTTAGATGCTGATGAGTGGTCAGCGAGAGCTCACTAATACCCTTTGGGTAGTGGAGTTGGCCCCCACCGAGCCTTGCTCAGATGCTGATGAGCGGTTGATGAGAGCTCGCTAATACCCCTAGGTATAGGAGTTGGATCCCACCAAGCCCTACATAGATGTTGATGAGCAATAAGCATTTCGGGCTTATCTGCTAATATTGAGACCTTAATTATTTCGTGAAGCCTTATCCCGATGCTTGGTCAGCTAATCCCCAGCAGATTTGGTCGCCATCACTTTTGCCAGTTTGATGCATTGTCAGGCAATGCATGGCATCGGGCCATTGGACTTAGTCATGTCTTAGATTTTATGCCTTCGATCGGTGGCTGTGCTATGTGGTCGATGGATCTTCTCAGCCACTATGGATCCCATGTTTCTAGTCCAGACATAATTTCTCCCAATAGATTCCCCCTACTTTTAGGTTTGGGCTTCGGTTGGATCATGGAAGTATCTTGAGAAAAAGAGGGTCAGGGACATGGGAGTCCTTTTCCAAATTCAAGAGTGCACCATCTTCAAGGCGGATTCGGATAGACAGGGCAATAATGTTTCCAATCTATCTCTCAGTGGTGCTTCATAGAGCTATAGCATTTACTCCAGATGATGGAATGCCCATAAGTTGTTAACTATGGATGCCACATGGTAGCCGTCAAGTAGTCCTAGATAGTTTCAGGGGCACACATTTCATTTGAAAGGATGATGATGATTACCATTCGCCCTTTCTTATACTTTTGCATCAAATAGTTTCATCTTTTCCTTAAGATACCTTTTGCTATTCATGCTCCAGTCTCTCCATTCTTAGCTATGTGCCTCTTTTTCTTCAATGTCTCCTTTGGAGAGTCTACCATCTTCAACCTCCTTTTCCAGGTTAGCCCCTTTTTCCCTTCTATAGCTTCTTCCTTTTTCTTAAGTTTTGAGAAGATGGTGGGCCCTAGAAAAGAGAGGCCATCAAAGAGGGGTGCTGGAGGGGAGGGGTTGAAAGATCCCTCTACTGCACTTAGAGAGCATGTGGTGTTTGAGACTGTAGGCCTAGAGGGATACCGGTCCATGATCAATCAAGAGGACTTATCTCCTATTCAGGGGGCATATGCATCCCTAAGGAGTTTGAACTAGAGTTGCCCAGGCCTGATGCCCGGATAGATAGTCCCCCTCTTGGTAGACTAAGAGTCTACGAGGAGGCTTTTGAGATAGGTCTTAGGTTTCCTATTTCTCCTTTCATTCTATAGTTCCTTAGATCTTACGGGATCCCTTTATGTATTTTGACTCCGAACTCCATTGGACTTCTTGCAAGGTTCTTGGCCACTTGCTTCTTGGTTGAGGTCCAGCCCTCTTTTTTTGTGTTTCATTCTTTTTTTAACTACTTGAAAATACTCCTATGCAAAAGTCTGGTACTACCTTACCATCCAAAAGGGATAGATCTCCTAATCAAGGGTGCTCCTTCTGCTATTAAAGGATGGAAGGAGCAGTTTTTGTTTGTGTCTTCTCCCTCTATAGATGATTGGGGGTTGCCAAACTAGGATCAATCGAAGCTCTCTATGCTGAGTGCCCCCAGATTGAGTGCCGAGGAAGAGGTAGATTTCAAAGCCCTTAGGGACTTTAAAGCTCTCGATTTGGAGCAGCTTATGTCCGAGAAGACTCTATGTAGCACTGGGCTCAGCCGACTCCCTCAAGATGAGTCTAGGACTTTTCATTTCCTTTTCTTGGCTTGCTTATTCTCCTTATGGTTCTAATTGAAAATATGGCTGTAGACATGAGGCCCAAAGACCGTGATACAATGAGGAAGATCCTAGCTAAGAAGAGAAAGGCTCGGGCCTCCTCCATGGGCTCTAAGAAAAGGGAAAAATTCGTTGATCCTAAACTTGAGCTTGGGCCGATGGAGGCCCAAACTAAATTAGGCACCCTTAAGGCAACTGGGGCCACCTTGGAGGCCTCTATAAATGTTCTTGCTTTGCTGACTACTCATCCTGCACTGATCGCTCACCCATCATCTTCCTCTATTCCAAACGAGGAAGGATTGGGCAGCCCTTCTGCTTGAGCATTACCCTCAGACAGGGGTTCGATGAGTGATGACTCTTAAGAGTGGGAGATCGCTTGGAAGGTTTTTGAGCAGAATCTATTTGCAGAAAAAACTAGAAAAATTATAGAAGATTAGTTATGGAAGTTTGGATAGGAAAGCGATGATGTTTGCATACAAGCTACTCCCTCTCCAACCATTGTTCTTTATCCTTGCCTTTATCCTTTTTGACTTAAACTTTTATAGCAGTTCCATTGCATAGCTGACCTAATGAATTGGACTTTTGAAGGGGGAGATACCATCAAGAAACTTAAGGACGTTGTTGCGGAGGCATGCCAAAGAGTTGAGGCAATTGAGGTGGTGTCCAAGCACTTGGGGGAGGTGCTCTCCAAGATGAAGGTCGAACTAGCCAAAGTTAAGGCTGACCGGGCCTCAGAGAAGGGAAGGATGAAGCTGGAAGTAGCGAAGGCCAAGATGGAGCTTGTGGAGGCTAGGAAGGAGGCTGTGAAGGTCATGGAGAGATACAAGGCCTTCAAGGACTTTGTAGTGGAGAAGGCCTGGGTAGTGGCTGACTTTTGAAAGTAAGAGGAATTCTTCGTCAACTACTGGGTATTCGACCAAGAGGCCTTTGAGGAGGGCTGCAAGGCGAGGGAGCTTGAGTGCCGAATTGCAATCCTGGATCATTTTTTAGGGATGAATCTTGGTTTCCTAGATGAGGAGGAAGAGGAGCCCAAGGGCGAGACCACTGATACTATGATTGAAGCCTTCTCTGCTGAGCCCGTCACTACCGATCCCATAGCTATCCTTGAGCTTACTCTAGCTAGCCCCTCCCTTGCCACCAAGCCTATTCCTGCTGAGGCTACTGCCAAAGTCGAGCCCGCCTTTATTACCACCAATCTTAGCGAGGAGGTTGAGAACTGAGCCCTTTAACTTTTGCTTTTTCTTTCAAATTATTGTAGCCTTCCTTTTAATCTTGCCCATTGTTGTAAGAGAACATTATTGTTATATGGAATGAAATGAAATATCCTTTTTTTCCTTCCTTACTCTTGTTCATTTGGTAGTATCATTGCATTCAGGTGCCGAATCTCCACCAAAAGAGTCTATGTACACTCAATGTCTTCACGATGCTATAGACATTAAGGCTTATGTCCAAGACCAATGGGCTAAACCCAAGGCAGCAAAAAAGAAAGCCACTGATTAGAAAAGGAGGTTGCTGAGAGCGCTTGAGGTGCTTAAAAAGGAGGATGAGGAAATTGATCATTTTAGATCAAAATGTGTTGCTTATGCTTTTAAAAAGACTAGGTTTATGGAGGAATTGAAGAAATTATCAGAGAAGATTTCTGGAGTGACTTGGAATGTAGCTGTTAGGGTGGCTTGGGTGTAGAGCTAGCTCTCATCAGCTTACAGGGAGATTTTTGTCCTTGAATCATTGCTCACATCAAGGTAAGCTAGGTGGGAAATTGCTGCTCAATCGACAAAGCTTCAAGACAAACTTTGCTAAGCTCAAGGAAGGATTTCCAATCTCGAATGATTGTTTAAGGACAAGGAGATTATGGCTATTCTGAGGATTGAGATGCCTCCACTGGCTGTCATTCCACTGTTGATCAAGCCACCTCAAATAGGTCTACTCTTATCACCCAGTAGGCGATTGCTAGTGGCTAGCTCAATAGGGGAGTCGAGGTAGCCTACTATAGTAGTTTCTTGGTCGAGTAAACTATCTCGCTTGGGAGGTTAATAACACATCGGGTGCAAGTATGGCAGTCAGTCCGGAGCTAGAACCAATGCAGCTAGTGAGGGCTACATGTCGATCGAGCAGGCATTCCTAGCCGGAAAGGCACCATCATGCCTTGGAGACCCGAGAGGTTCAGAGAGATGAGTCCACTGATATGTTCGAGGTGGGATGTACATGGGGTATGACAACTACCGAGACTTGATGCGGGTCCTTTATCTAGATCTCGACCTCGACTGTCCGCCCCCCTTCGGTATGGATGTGGCCACATTCATTATGGAAATTCATGTAGCGAACCCGATGCCATGCTGGAACATGAGGTTCGACACTCCCCATTGAATGTATCAAGGAGTGTCACGTTTGAGCGAAAGGCCTCCTAAAAGATTCAGGGCCTAAGAAAGATCAGCCACTTGTTGAAGTAGAGTCCTCATCCTTAGAAGACTGGGTGGATTAATAGACTGAGGCAGGCTATTTGCAAATAATCTAGTTTTTTCTGTGTATTTTAGCTTTTTAGGACTTCTTGCTAGTAGCTTTCAAATATATGTATAACTTTTTAGAGCTTTCGTCGTGGTGCAATGAAACTTTTTCTTTCATTTTGATGTTTTGTGACTAATGTTGGTCATAGGCCCCCGTAGTGTCAAGCAACAAAGCTTCTATGGACCGATCAAAGGTCCTTAAAACCCTAATTGGGCAGCGATCGTCGAAAGATCTAAGCCTTGATCTTTCAGGAATAGTTTAGGGTTATAAATACTACTAGCCTTTGGGCCCTAACTGATCACAAGTTGATCGCTTGGAGCCATGGGTGTTGATCACCTTTTGGGGCTCTGATTGATTGTAGGTCGGTCACTTGGAGCCAGGGCATTAATCACCTTTTAGGCTCTGACCGATCACGGGTTGGTCACTTGGATCCATGGATGTTGATCGCCTTTTGGGCTCTAATCGATCATGGATTGGTCACTTGGAGCCATGGACGTTGATTGCCTTTTGGGCTCTAACCCATCGCAGGTCAATTACTTGGAGCCATGGGCATTGATCGCCTTTTAGACTCTGACCTATCGTGGGTCGGTCATTTGGAGCTATGGATGTTGATCACTTTTTGAGGCTCTAATCGATTGCAACTCGATCACTTGGAGCCAAGGGCTTAATCACTTTTTAGATTTTGATTGATCATGAGTCAGTCACTTAGAGCCATAGGCATTGATCACCTTTTAAACTCTGACTGATCACGGGTCGATCACTTGGAGCCATGGATGTTGATCGCCTATTGGACTTTGATCGATCGCATGTCAATCACTTGCATCCATGGGCATTATCACCTTTTAGGCTTTGATTGGTCACGGTCTGTCACTTGGAGTCATCACCTTTTGGGGCTTTGACTGATCGTAACTTTGTTACTTGTAGCCAGGGATGTTAATAGCCTTTTGGGCTTTAACCGATTACAGGTTGGTCACTTAGAGCAAGGGGCCTTGATTACCTTTTGGGCTTTAATCGATCATGGGTTGATCACTTGGAGCCATGGGCATTGATCACCTTTTGGGCCCTGACTGATCATGGGTCGATCACTTGGAGCTATGGATATTGATTGCCTTTTGGACTTTGATCGATCATAGGTCGATCACTTGGAGCCATGAACGTTGATCACCTTTTGGGGCTCTAATCGATTATGACTCAGTCACTTGGAGCTAGGGGCATTAATCACCTTTTGGGCATTGATCGATCGTAGGTCAATCACTTGAAGCCATGGGCACTGATCACCTTTTGGGCTTTGACCGATTATTGGATATTTATTTGGAGCCATAGATGCTAAATATTTTTTGGGCTTTAAACGATCACAAGTCAGTCACTTGAAGTTAGGGACATTGATCATCTTTTGGGCTAGATTGATCATGGGTCGGTCACTTGGACCATGGATGTTGATCACTTTTTGGGCTCTGACCGATTATGACTCGATCACTTAGAGCCAGGGTCATTAATCACCTTTTGGACTTTGATCGATCATGGGTTGGTCATTTAGAGCTAGGGGCATTGATCTGGACTTAATTTCATACTGGACAGCCTCTACTGGAGGTACTTGGATACAAGGTGAATAGGTATACTTTGAAGGAGTGAAGTACTCCAATTATTGTGGAGGATCGATTTCTTGATTAGGATCCATAGTACATGATCTATTTATGCTACAAGTTCTTTCTATTTCAGGATCTACGGGTATGATTTCAGGTTCTAAGATTGACGATCTAGCATACACCCTACAGTAATACTTTAAAGCAAACAACAGTTCAATATTTTTTTTTGAATTAATAGAAAATTGGAAGAATGAGAGAAGATCTAAAAGAAAGACTCTTAAGAGAATCCTAGGCTAGACAGAAAAAAGAGTTATGTTATTATTATTATTTTTTCAAATAATTAACACAAACAAAATCAAATCTATCCTAGGGTTAACCTGAATCTATACAGCTCCTAACTGTTCCAAGGTTAACTTCGAGCACTCCAAGCCCAAGATCAATCAACTGACCCAGCCAAGTAAGTGTAAGGTTGGGGGGGTCCCCTTGTTGCTTGCCTTAGACACCAATTAAAATTGGCCAGGTAAGTGAATGGAACCAATTAAAGAACCACCTTCCTTCCGTCCCTTGTCCTTGAACTACTTGCCTTAGACACCGAGCAACTAACTGATCTAAACCCGATCCAACTCTAGGGTTCCCTTGTCTTATTGAGCTCAAATTTCCTAGGGCTTGTGTCTAATTAATTTTAGAGTTAAGGTATGGGTCAATGCACATGCAGGAGAATGATTTGTGGGCTAAGGAAGGATAATGAACTCCCCACCTTATCTAATTAATGAGGTTAAATGCCCTTAAATCAGTTATGAAAAGATGAATGCAGCAAGCAAGGTATCCATATCTTGAATTTATCAAACAAACAAAATTATACTAATTACTTTTTTTTCTTTAATTCGATGGTTAAGTTTCTAATCTCCTACCAAGTTATGAAGATGTCAAGATTTTTTTAAAAAAATTATATTTTAGATTTTCATTTTTTAAAGTTTTTTAAAGTCTATTCAATTATACGTAGAAAAATACTAACTACCAATTTTTAATTTTGATTTTTTTAAAAAAAATAATGCCAAAAGGTTCCCAACAATGGTGCCAAAAATCTGATGCGCATTGCTATGCACTGATTTAATACCTTAATTCCACTATTCTTATATAAAGTATTGAGAGTAAGGGTCAAATATGTAGGAATCTTTGAGTTATTTCAAAAGTAAAATGCGCAATAGAAATTGAACTAAAAGAAAATTAACAGTGAAAATAATCTAGATATGATCTATTTTAATGAGAGTACGGCCCATACCCATAGATCATGGTCCATCCTTTTTAGGAATAGATCAGTTAAAATTATATTTACATTGAAAAACTTACCTCAAAAGCTTATCATTGCTCATGAATCTGCTTCAAACAACATCGAGAAAAATATGAATTAATCGAAAGCTCTTTTCATTTTATAAAATGAGGAGTACATCAAATGAACACATCTACAATTTAAACCTCTCTTTCCAAATTTGAAGGAGATCAGGCTTCTAGAGTGAAGCTGCAGTATATCTGAAGATATCAGAAGATGGAGTAGTCTAGAGATGTGGTGGAGAGAGGAGAGTGGGGAACCAGGGCCAATGCGGTGGGGAAGGTGGAAGGGAGTCGAAAGGATGGAAGAGAGGTGGAAGCTAGTGGAAAGAAAAAATGGAGAAGACAGAGAGAACTAGAGTGGAGCGGAGAAGGGATCGAGAGATATGGAGAGGAGAATTTTGGATTCAATATTGTTTTCGTGATCGAGAGGTCATATGATTTTATAGGCTGTGAGCATCAACAACCCAATACCTTATGGTTTCTTCACTTGATTTTTGTTCCATCGATCCAACTGAGCTCCAACGATCCAAACGAACTCCAACTGCATTCCGTTAATCTCCAATGGATGACTCACAGCAGGCGGTGGTGTTGATCGGTGTGGAGAGGGCCTGCGGAGATGACGGGCAGTGGTAGATCTAATCAGAGAAGAAGGCAACGGGATGAAGCAGCACGTTCGGCTTTTGGAGGCAAAATTCAGTGATGCTCGACCAAGAGGAAGAAGGAGGCTGTAGCAGCATCATTTCGGGGCAAAAACTGGCAACTATGATGACTTCTCCAAGCGGAGGAGATGGCTTGGCATCTTTTTTGGCCATGTGGAGCTTCTCGGTGGCATGGGGAAGGTGCAAGCGGCATCTCCAGCAAGTTTCATCTCAAAAGGAGCTTTGTGGTCCACGGTTCTGCTCCATGGACCACTGGCCATGGCTGCCCATGGACCAGAAGCCAAACCATAAACCATTCAGCCAGTCCATGGTAAACCGGCTGTGCCAAAATTTGTACATTCCTTGTTTAATTTTTTGAAATTCAATTTTGAGCTCATTTCAGGTCCGATTCTAGTACCGTTTGCTCCGTTGGACTTCTAAAATTGAGCTCTTCACACTAATAAAATTATTTTATGCAAAACATTATATAATAATATCAATTTTAATTGGATTAATTAAAGTATTTTTAATAACTATCAACCCTTTTCCATATTAGTGAAAAAATATAATGTTATCCATAAGTTGGCCACACTTTATCATTCTCAAACTAGTGGGCAAGTAGAAGTATCCAATAGACAAATCAAATAAATTTTAGAGAAGACCATTAATGCCAATAGAAAGGATTGGTCTTTGAAATTAGTAGATGCACTCTGGGCATATCGTATCGCCTATTAGACCAACCTAGAAATGTTTCCTTATAGAATTGTGTTTAGAAAATCATGTCACTTGCCTATTGAGTTAGAACACAAAGCTATATGGGCCATCAAAAAATTAAACATGAACTTGGACATAACCAGAAACCATAAGAAGTTTCAAATTAATGAATTAGAAGAACTTAGAAATAAAGCTTATGAGAATGCTAGGGTATACAAGGAAGGGATAAAAGTATTTCATGATCAAGCAATTCTTAGAAAATCTTTTACTCCTAGATAAAAAGTTCTCTTGTATAATTCAAGATTACATCATTTTTCTAGAAAGCTTAGATTTAGATAGATGGGACCTTTCTTAGTTAAGAAAGTCTTTTTGTATGGGGCTATAGAAATTGAAAACTTAAGCAATGGTATTCTATTTAAGGTTAACAGTCAATAATTAAAATCATTCTTAGAATTGCCCACTGAATTTATTGAGGAAGCCATAGTTCTTTATGAACCAGTATATACTGGTTAATTTGCTCTCAGGGTTTAGTCTAGCTAAAGATTTTAAACTTAGTACTTCTAAAAATAAAACTTAGTTTTTTCTTTCGAATTATTTTTCTTTAAATTTGATTAGGTTTATTATATATTGTTTCTATACTTCCCTTAGAAGATGAGCTCCATTGGCTAAGTTGGGAGGAGAGATTAGTAAAATTCCTTTTCAGATGTCTTCATTTTCTTTTATACCATATTGTGCTTAAATTTAAAAATTATTTGTAGAAAAAATAAGTGAAATAAGTATATATATCTAGAGCTACCTTTACCTTCTTGTTCTTACACTTGTCAAGTCTCAGACTTAGGATAAATCACACATTTTTGATAAGTTATTAATTGAACAGTTTAGATAATTTTTGAAATATTGAGGGACAAAATATTAATAGATTCAAGTAAAAAAGAAGTAAGAATGAAATCAATTTTTGGATAATTCTAACCCTCCTATTCACATAAAAAAAGAATCTACTTCTTAAATATATATGAGTATTGATAAATACAAAGTTTTCATCATTAGTAAAAAAATAAAAAAGAGAGTGAGATACTAAAAGCAGGTTCTAAACATTATTCCACCGAGTAACCGGATCTCTTCGCTTAAGTAAGCATTGAGTCTAGCATCAAAAAGTCAAGATATAAAGAAACTCTATTATATAGCTAGCTTTGATTTGTAACCTTTCTAGCTCGAGCCAGTAAGCTCGAGAGATGTTCTATACCTAGTGTGTTGACTCCGTTATTGATTTTGATGATAAGCAAAATACTTAAGTATAAGTTGAGTACTAATGATTTCTTTGAAGTATGTTTTTATAGAAAAAGTTGTTCATCAATTTGATGAATGTCGTTTGATTGAAGAAGTCCAAATTTAGATAAAAGATCTACTCAAAGAAGACTTGGACAATTGAAGATTGCTTGAATGGATACTTGAGTTCAATACAAACTTGATTCATCACAAGTTTAGATGTTTTAAGAAAAATCTCAGTGAGGTGTCGACTCAAAGTATCGACACATGACACCAAGTATCGACACATGATAGTGAAGTATCGACTCAAGCCGGTATGCAAAGAAAGTTTCAGATGGCAAGGCTGAAGTGTCAACACATGGAATTAAAGTGTCGACTCAAAGTGTCGACACATGGATCAGCTCATTGCCTGAGATTTTTGGGTTACAGGACTTGCTGAAGTTGAAGATCTGACTGAAGTGTCGATACATGGATGCTAAGTATCGACTCACCTGAAGAAGTGTCGACTCATCTGAGAGTTCCAGAAAGCCACATTGAAGATATTTGAACTAGGTGTCGACTCAAGGAGTACAAGTATCGACCACAGCCTGAAGTATCGACACATGGAGTTCTGGGAATAGTAACGACTATTTTTTCAAACATATAACTTGTCCCTCTTAGCTCCTAATGACTAGTTTTTCATGTTTAATAGCTAGAAACTGGATTTGAGGCCTTGGAAATGTATTTATATGATTCAAATCAAATAAAAACCAAAGGAAATGAAAAAAGAAATAACCAAGAGAGAAGAAAAGAAGAGCATTCACTCCTATTCATTAAGTTCAACCACCTTCAAGTAAAAGCAAGTCTCTAAGCATTCAAGAGCATTCAAGATCAATCATTCTTGAGCAATTAAAGAGGCTTCATCAAGTTGAAAGCATCACAACAATGAGCTTCAAAGAGATACCCACTTTTATTAGAAAGCTTTTATTATTTCTTTACTTCAAACTATATTTGTTGTAAGGGTTCTTGGTTAGCCTATTAGAAAACCAAGGGAGGTTATTGGTGAGCCTTTGAAAACCAATTAGGTTTTTGGTTAGCCTGCAAAACCAAGGGAGGTTGGTGGTGAGCCTTAAAATCATTTAGATTCTTGGTTAGCCCGCAAAACCAAGAGAGGTTGGTGGTGAGCCTTAAAACCATTTAGGTTCTTGGTTAGCCCGTAAAACCAAGTGAGGTTTTGACTTGTGAGCCTTATAAAAATAAGTCGGGTTTTGATTAGTGAGCCCGAAAAACTAATCGACTATAATCGGTTGAGATTATAGTGAATTTCCAAGAAGATTTTGGGGAGTGGATATAGGTGCATTGGATAGCACTGAACCACTATACTTCTTTATATTTGTGATTGCTTGTCTCCTCTATTTGCTCTTACTTTTATTGCTTTATATTTTTGGTGCACACTTATTTAAGAGCACTTCATTTGCATTCATAGTGCTTAGTTTAATTGTTTGATTGGATCACACACTCTTACATTCTATCAAATAATTTTTAGAGACCCAATTCATCCCCCCTCTTGGGTTGCTTACTGGGCAACAAGTGATATCAAAGCCCTATTCTCAGTTTATAGGTCTAACCGCCTTGAGTAAAGATCTATGGAAGCCCCTATTGGTACTAGTGTAGTTGAGGGACAAGCCTTAAATAGACCTCCATTTTTCAATGGATCAAATTATACTTATTGGAAAACTAGAATGAGAATATAAATGCATTCCATTGATTATAACTTGTGGAAGGTAGTTGATAAAGGTCCATGTATTCCTTCGATTGTGGTTAATGGTGTTTCCATCCTAAAGCTCGAAGAGGATTGGGATGAAAATGATATTAAACAATCCGAGATCAATGCAAAAGTAATGAATCTCCTTTATTGTGCATTAGATTCTAGTGAATTCAATAGGATATCTACTTGCACATCCGCCAAGAAAATATGGGACACACTTGAAGTTATCCATGAGGGTACCGATCAAGTGAAAAATACTAAAATGAACATGTTAGTGCATAGATATGAAATGTTCCGAATGGAACCTAATGAGTCTATCACTGATATGTACACTAGATTTATAAATATTATAAATGGAATGAGAAGTTTAGAAAAAATAAAGTCTAATGCTGATCTTGTCAACAAAATCCTCATGTCACTTCCAACCTCATGAGATCCGAAGGTGACCACCATCCAAGAAGCTAAAGATGTTGATAAGCTACCCTTGGAGCAGCTAGTAGGATCGTTCATGACTTATGAGCTGAATTTGAAGCAAAAATTTATGGATATAGATAAGAAGAAAAAGGGGATTGCATTCAAATCTACCATACAAGAAGAATCCTCAATTGATGAATCTAAAGAAGAAGAAGTGATGAAAGTGAAGAAGCACTTCTTGGAAGAAAATTTAGAAGGTTTATAAAGAGAAGGAAGTTTCCTTACAAGAAGAAGTTCCAATCAACTAAAGAGAAAGAAAAGGAAAAGGAGAAAGAGATACCTACATGCTTCGAGTGTAAGAAACCGGGACACTATAAACTCGACTGCCCTCTCCTAAAGAAGTCAAGGAAGAAGCTAAGGAAGAAGGCAATGATGGCCACCTAGAGTGATAGTGAGGACTCTAGTTCAAAAGAAGAACAAGCTGAAATTGCAAACCTATGTCTCATGGCATATCAAGAGCAAGAAGAGGTAAATTCTGATACATAAATAGATTTTACTTTTGATGAATTAAGAAATGCTTTTGATGAACTAATGCATGACTACAAATTAATTTTATCTGAAAATAGAAAACTGAAAAAATATGCAAATAGTTTTTCTCATGAAAACAACTCTTTATAAAATGAAGTTAGTGATTTAAAAACTAAACTAGATATTTTAGAAAAGAAAAACAATGCTTTAACAATGAAAAATGATGTTTTAAAAAGATCCAAAACTATCATTTCAAATGGTGATCTTTTGAAGAAAAATAAGGATTTAGAATTGGAAAATGAAAAGTACAAAAATATGCTTGACAAAATGAAACCTTTTGTTGAAAGGTTTATCTATAGTTCAAAAAAACTAAATCTTTTTTTAAACAGCCAAAGAGTAGTTTTTAACAAAGCAGGATTGGTTATAGACCCCAAAGATAATAAAAGTATTTCAAAAACTTTTTTGTACCTGCATCATCTAGCATAACATGTTTTTCATGCAAAAAATAAGGTCATAAATCTTTTCAATATAATATAAAAAAAATTAATACTTATGAAAAAGTTTGGGTTCCAAAAGGAACCAATTTAAGTGCTAACCTTAAAGGACCTAAGTTGGCTTGGGTACCTAAAAACAAAGCTTGATTTGTATTGCAGGTGTGTCTTGCAACCAAGAAAAACAAAAGACTTTGGTATCTTGATAGTGGTTGCTCAAGGCACATGACGGGAGATGTGAAGCAATTCACCTCTCTTGAAGCAATGAATAGAGGGAGTGTGACCTTCGGGATAATGGTAAAGGAAAAATCATTGGTATTGGTAAGGTTCACATTACTCCTTCTACTTGTATTTGCAATGTACTTTTAGTTGAAGGTTTGAAGCATAATCTTTTAAGTATTAGTCAGTTTCACGATAAAGGTTTTCAAGTTGTTTTCAAATCTTCATATTGCATGATTGCTAGTCCGAATAAAAATGGAGAACAATTTATTAGAAAAAGGCATGGCAACATTTACTTGGTTGATTTAGATGATCTATCTTTGTCTAATGGAGAATGCCTAGTTGCAATGAATTCTACTAAAGATGAGACTAGTTGGCTTTGGCATAGAAGGCTAGGACATGCTAGTATGTATTTACTTTCAAAACTTTGCAAAAAGAATTTAGTAAGAGATTTACCGGAACTTAGTTTTCAAAAAGATAGAGTTTGCCAAGCATGTCAATTTGGAAAATAAGTTAAAACTTCTTTCAAACCTATAGATTTTGTTACTACTAGTAGGCCACTAGAACTACTTCATATGGATCTCTTTGGACTAACTAGAACATCCAGTCTAGGAGGCAAGAGATATGGATTGGTTATAGTGGATGATTTTTCAAGATTTACTTGGATTTTCATTCTTGCTTATAAAGATGAATCATTTTCTGCATTTGTAAAGTTTTACCGAAAAGTTTCAAATGAAAAAGATTTTTCAGTCATTTGCATATGTAGTGATCATGGTTTTGAATTCGAAAATCAAGATTTTGAAAGTTTTTGTAATGAAAAAGGTGTTGAACATAATTTTTCTGCACCTAGGATACCTTAGCAAAATGGGGTAGTAGAAAGAAAAAATTATACTTTGGAAGAAATGGCATGCACTATGCTTTGTGAAAACGATTTACCAAGATATTTTTGGGCTGAAGCTATTAATACTGCATGTTACATTTTGAATCGAGTTTTAATCCATTCTATTTTAAAGAAAACTCCTTATGATCTTTGGAATCAAAGAAAACCAACTTTAAAGTATTTTCGAGTTTTTGGTTGTCAATGTTTTATCTTAAATAATGGCAAAGACAATCTTGAAAAATTTGATGCCAAGTCTGATGAAGGTATATTTTTAGGATACTCTACATCAAGCAAGGCATACGGAGTTTTTAACAAAAGAATCCTAGTTATAGAGGAGTCTGTGCATGTTATTTTTAAAAAATCTGCTAACAAATCCTTCAGAAAAGAGGATACTTATGATGCATGTGCAGGTGCTGATAAGCTTCAAAAGTTGACATTGAATGATCAACCCTCTCAGCAAAGCGAAGAAAATCAAGATAAAGATGAGAAATGTGAAGACACTCCAAAGCACCAAGATCTATCTAAGGAGTGGAGGTATGTTCATGGACATCCTAAGGAATTAATCCTAGATGATCCATCTAAAGGGATAAGAACTCAAGCCTCAATTAAAAATGAATGTGATTATATAGCATTTGTTTCTCAAGTAGAGCCTAAATATTTTGAAGATGTTGAAAAAACTCTAACTGGATAAATACTATGTAAGATGAATTAATTTAGTTTAATAGAAATAATATTTGGATATTAATAGAAAGACCATCTAATGTTTTTATTATTGGCACTAAATGGGTGTTTAGGAATAAGTTAGATGAAAATGGAATTATTGTTAGAAATAAAGCTAAGCTAATTGCCAAAGGCTACAATCAGGAGGAAGAAATTGATTTTGATGAAACTTTTGCTCCTATTGCTAGACTTGAAGCAATTAGACTACTATTAGCATTTGCTTGTTTTATGAATTTCAAACTCTTTCAAATGGATGTTAAAAGTGCTTTTCTAAATGATTTCATAACAAAAGAAGTTTTTGTTGAACAATCATCTAGATTTGAAAATCACGTACATCCTGATTATGTTTTTAAATTACACAAGGCACTTTATGGTTTAAAGCAAGCACCCCGAGCATGATATGAAAGACTCAGCAAATTTTTAATTAAAAATGAATTTTCTAGAGGCCATGTTGATAAAACTTTGTTACTAAAGAAGAAAGATAATGACTTATTAGTAATGCAAATCTATGTTGATGATATTATTTTTGGTACTACTAATGAGATTCTTTGTCAAGAGTTTGCTAAGCTAATGCAGGGTGAGTTCGAGATAAGCATGATGGGAGAACTCAATTTTTTTTTTGAACTCCAAATCAAGCAAACTAAAGATGGAATCTTCATTAACCAAGCTAAGTATACAAGAGAAATTCAAAAGAAGTTTGGGATGGAGACTACAAAGTCAATAGGTACACCTATATGCCCCTCTTTTAAACTTGATAAAGATGAGCATGGTAAATCTGTAGATCAAAAGTTATACAGAGGTATGATTGGCTCTTTATTGTACTTAATTGCTAGTAGACCAGATATAATGTTCAGTGTATGCATGTGTGCTAGATATCAGTCTGAACCTAAGAAATCACATCTGTTGGCTGTTAAGTACATTATTAGATATCTATCTGGTATAATTGATATTGGCTTGTGGTATTCTAGAGATTCATCTGCTAAATTAATTGGATATTCTGATGCTGATTTTGCTGGTTGTAAATTAGATAAAAAAAGTAATAATGGAACTTGCCAATTTCTTGGAGTTAACTTAATATCCTGGTTTAGCAAGAAACAAACTTCAGTTACGCTATCCACAGCTGAAGCTGAGTATATTGTAGCAGGAAGTTATTGTGCTCAAATTTATGGATTAAGCAATAACTTGAAGATTTTGGAATCAAATTAACTAGTACACCTATAAAATGTGATAATACCAGTGCTATTTGCTTGACTAAAAATCCTGTTCAACATTCTAGAAGTAAACACATTGAAATTATGCATCATTTTTTTAGAGATCATGTTGAAAATAATGATGTTGTGCTTGAATTTATTTGTACTGAATTACAATTAACTGGTATTTTAACTAAACCTCTCCAAGAAGATTGGTTCAGTATGATTATAAGAGAACTTGGGATCATTAATCCTTTTGATTGAAAATCTCTACTCTTTGACTCAAAACAGATCAAATTGGACATTAATCTTATTGAATTTCATTGTATTTCTTTTGATTTTGATCTGCACTTCATTCGCTAGATTTTCGGTTTTAAGTTGATGTGTCAACACATGCATGTGTCGACACCTGAATGTCTCGACACGTTCGTGAGTCGACACATGAACGACTACAAACTGAGGTTAAGGTGATGTGGGACTGGTGGGGCTAGAGAGGATCGATCGGTGAGCCTAGAAGTCACCTAGATTAGGGTACTTTTTTTTCTGTAATGGGGTGGTGAAGGAACAATGGAGGTGGAAGATAGGTGTCAGGGCTTTCATGAACTTTGGGACTCACACTCATAGAGAGATCTCACACCTCTAGGATATCCCACCTCACTAATGGAGCCGTACAGAAAGATCTCACACCTCTAGGGCATCCTATCCATTTCACTAATGGAGCCGTACGGAGAGATCTCACACCTCTAGGGCATCCTACCCACCTCACTAATGGAGTCGTTAAGGTAAATCATAAGGGACATGAAGGTGGTAGAGAAGGTGGAATGGGGATTACTAGGGTCTCACATCCCTCGATGCCCGAGGGAGAAGGCAAGACGAGCCTAAGCCCACTCCAAACGGACGCAGAACCAAGAACTCTTTCTCATAAATTCAACTTCATTACTAACTAATTACAAGAGGGGGATGCCTTTTTATAGGCTTACAAGACTTAGGACCCATACATGAAAATTTTATTTTATTTTATTTATTATTATTATTATTATTTAATCCTAAACCAGTAACTTTGAGATCCATGCAGAGCTGCTGCTGCATCAGGATCTGTGCAACTCCATCTTCTGTGACTGTGGAACACGGGATCGGCGGACAGGGTGGAGGGGAGCTGGGGCAGATCTGGCGAAGATGAGGGAGATCCTCCATATCTAGGGCGGCCAATATGGAAACCGGGACCAAGTCCTGGGAGGTGATCATGGGATCGACCATGTCGGGAATTATTCCGGTGATTCCGACCTCCAGCTCGAGCAAATCAATGTTTGTTCCATGAGGCAAGCATCAGAGATGACGGAAAAGATTGAGGATGAAATCACCGAAGGCAACACCAGGGCGAGTAGGAGGAGGAGGCGAGGAATCACCGGCGATGATGGCGGCTAGGCAGTGGTCGCGAGAGAGAAGGGCGCGACACGGAGGTGTGGAGATGGGCTTCACGGTTGCAGGCGATGGTGGATATGGGCTTCACGGGTGGAGGTCCAGTGGAGATGGCTCGGGCAGCTGCAGACGGTGGCGCGGGGGAGAGGGGCACATGGGAGGAGCCGTAGGGGCGGATGGCCATGGGAGGAACTGTAAGGGTGCACGACCGTGGGAGGAACCGTAAGGGTGCACGGCCGTGGGAGGAGCCGCAGGGATGCACAGCCTTGGGCGGTTCCATGAAATTTGCCGGCGTTTCCACTAGAAGAGAGTAGCCGGGGGAAGGTGGACGGACGTCGGGGTGTCGCCGGTGGTCGAGCATGGCATATCCGGGACCGGTGGGAAAAAAATGGAAGTTCTAGGAGGAAGAATGGAGGAAGAAGATAATAGGGATAACCTTGGGATAAGTCATGGATAAGTTTGGAATAAAATAGGAATAGCAGGAATAGGTAGAATAGCTGGGATAAAAATTTAAACTAAAATAAAAAAAGAAAAATCTGAAAAAAAGGAAAAAACCTGGATGGGTTTTGATCCAAGTATTCTTTAAGTACTTGGATCGGGTGCTTCACCAGGCTATTCTATCTTAGGAGAAAAGTAGGGTTTCAAGACCCTCTCTTCCCATTCCACGGGGATCTCCTAAGGCATGTAGGGGTGCCATTGTGATTGACCCATGAAAAAGAAAATAAAGAGCATGTTAGGTCACATTTTCGAATTTCTGCACTTATGACTTTCAGTTTTTTGTTTGCTGTATTTCTGAATAGGCTGATTGTAATTCGTATAAAACTCTAAAAAAAATTAGTTGATTCTTTATTGAAGTAATTTTTTTCCTAATCCATATTAATTTAGCTATCAGCATGCAAAATTTTATTATCAGAAAAAATCACAAAAAAATTGAAAATTCTTGCACTCCATCATTGTTGCTGACATTCCTGTATATTCTGTTCTATTCCTTTTAGCATTGTCTGAGTTCCAGGAATTGTCCAGCAAAGCATAGATTTTATTTTTTTATTTTCTATCATCTGGTATACCCTCTACAAGTTAGGAGTGTTTTATGATTTTTTCAGAGTTTTCTGAGATTAATTTATAGCACTTCTCTGTCCCACTTCAAAACTGCAACACACTAAATTTCTGCACCTAAAATTAGGGTTCATATGCATGCTTGCATTCATCTCATGATAAATCACTGAAAGGGCATCATTATGACATGGGGGCAGGATTTCATCACCTATACTTAGCCCAAAAATATCACCACCCTGCATATCGGACCCAACCTTTAATTAAAACTTAGTAGACACTTAATTTGCTCTAGTGAGCTAGGGACACCCACAAGGTTAGGTCGAACCAAGTGTCAAGCCAATTTAGACAACTTGTTTGTGTATGCTTGTGTATCTGGTATTTAGGCAAGTGGTTCAGGGACAAGAGCCCGAAGGAAGGTGGGTCGGTCCGCTTACCTGGCCAATTTTAAATTGGTGTCTAAGCCAAGCAAAGAGGGATCTCCACCAACCTAACACTTACCTGGCCAGGTGCTAAGTTACTACAACCAAGATTGTCATCTTGATCTAATATTTGGTTAGGACTCTAGGTCTAGCAAACCCCTAGCCTGAATTTGAGTCCGTGTGTGCATGGAAACTAAATCAAGAGCACCTTACCAGCAAACCCAAGCTCAATCGAGTGCAACCATGGACCAAAATTTTGAGACCTTGTTGAAGACTTTGAATGATCAAGTGGCCCGACTGAACCAAAACCTGACTGACCAATTGGCCCAGACAACCAAAGCATGACTGATCAAATGGCCCTTATCATTGCTAGGCTTGATCGATTAGAGGCTCATACCCGTGGAGTAACCCATGAAGTCTAGAATGAATTAGAGCCTGAACCAGAGTTTAATACACCCATCAACCCTAGAAGGGTTCCGCACCAAGACTTTTTCCCTGAACCAAACCCTAGGAGGTCTCATCAAGATCCTTTTCTTGAGCCAAATCCTAGGAGACCCAACCTGATCGAGTCCATGACCTGAACCCTAGGAGAGCACACCATGACCCAGCTTATGAGCCAAATCCTAGGAGACCCAATCAAGATCAAATGGACCGTGAAGGCCGAACCCTTAGGAACATTAAGTTGGAAGCTCCCACTTTTGATGGACAACTAGATCCTAAGGTTTATATAGATTGGAATGGAGAGATGGACCAGTATTTTGACTGGTATGACATGACTGAAGAGAGAAAGTGTAAGTTTGCGAAACTTAGGCTAGTCCGTCAGGCCAGGCTATACTGGAGAAATGTTAAAAGATTCATTAGACAAATAGGTGATGTTTCCATAATAACCTGGAGGGCAATGAAGCTTAGGCTTAGAGAGAAGTACCTTTCCATGTCCTTCCAACAAAGACTGTTAGACCAGTGGTAGAGATTGACCTAGGGAACCAAGAGTGTAGCTGAGTACATTGCAAAATTTAATGAGTTTGTAATGAGATGCAATGTCGATGAGTCTGAATCAGTTACCCTATCTAGGTTTAGAGCTGGATTAAGAAAAGAGATCTAGAAAAAGTTGTTCTTGAGAAAAGTTCATGACTTAGAGCTAGCTTACTAGGTAGCACGAGATGCTGAGAGATTTAATAGGGGACCAACTTATCGTAGGCCAGAACCCCCTAGAACTAGTGCACCTAGTCAGCAGCCAGGACCAAGTCAGATGCAACCCCATTGACCCAATCCTAATACACCTCTGACCCATAGAGACAATAGGGGTAAAGCACCAGAAGTTCAGAGAACCCCAAACCCTAATGCTTTTTATTTTCGATGCCATAAGGTAGGCCATTATTCTAGCAATTGCCTAACTAGAGCCTTGCACTTAAGAAAATTAGCAGAGAATGAGTCTGAACCCGTAGAGCCCCTAGATGATTGTGTTGAGGAAGTATATCAGGCTGAGGATAATTTGGCTGAGTATGAAGGTGACGGGGATTGTATAGAGCTTGACCTTTTGGGAGTAGTTAGATGCATCCTTACCCAGACTAAGACCCAGGAAGATTGGCGTAGGACTAACATCCTACAAACTTTTGTCAAGTTAGGGGATAAGGTATGTAAAATAATTATAGATAGTGGGAGTTGTGTAAACGCCATATCCACTAGTGCTGTCAAAACTTTAGGCATAGCCACAGTTCTCCACCCAAACCCCTATAAGGTTTCTTGGATAGACTCTACCTCAATTCCTATCAAGCTTAGGTGTCTAGTCCAAATCCAATTGCAGTCCTATCAGGAGAAAGTGTGGTGTGACGTCCTATCAATGGGAGTGAGCAATATCATCTTAGGTCAACCCTGGTTATTTGACCATGACGCAACCCTTTATGGCCGATCTAATTCTTGTTCATTCATATACTCTAGAAAGAAGTTTGTGATCAACCCTACACCACCTAAGGACACTGCTAAGAGAGGATCGAGTCACCTAAAGGAGAAGAAGACTGAAGTAAATTTGATAACTGCAAAGGAGATTGAGAAAGAGCTCACTGAGGGCACACCTGTTTGGGTTTTAACCGCTAAGAAAATTCAAGAGCCTTCCCAGAAAGAACACCCTCAAGAAGTGGTTGAAGTGTTAGAAGATTTTAAGGATGTATTTCTAGATGACCTACCTAACCACATTCCACCACTTAGGGACATCTAACATGCCATTGATTTAGTCCCAGGAGCAACCTTACCCAATCTTCTACATTATAGGATGAACCCTACCGAACACCTAGAATTACAAAGATAAGTAGGGGATCTCCTTAGGAAAGGATTTATCAAGGAAAGTTTGAGTCCTTGCACAGTCCCAGCCTTGTTAACACCTAAGAAAGATGGCACTTGGAGGATGTGTGTTGATAGTCGTGCCATCAACAAAATCACATGAAGTATAGATTTCCTATTCCTCGATTAGATGACATGTTGGATATGATGGCTAGAGCTACTATTTTTTCTAAGATCAACCTTAAGAGTGTCTATCATCAAGTGGGAATTAGACCCGGGGATGAATGGAAGACTGCTTTTAAGACTAAGGATGGTTTATTTGAATGGGTAGTGATGCCTTTTGGATTATCCAATGCACCAAGTACATTTATGAGGATCATGATCCAAGTCCTACGAGCTTTTATAAGAAAATTTGTTGTGGTTTACTTTGATGACATTTTGATTTACAATAGGACTAAGGAAAGCCACTTAGACCACCTTAGGCAAGTGTGTTCAACCCTTAGGAAAGAGAATCTCTATGCCAATTTGAAGAAGCATGAATTCATGGCCCCTAGAGTCACTTTCCTTGGTTTCATTGTTACCTCTGATGGAGTTTCAGCTGATCCTAAAAAGATCAAATCCATAGTTGAGTGGCACGTTCCCAAAACTGTTCATGATGTTCGTAGCTTTCATGGCTTAGCCACCTTCTATAGGAGATTCATTCGAGGCTTTAGCTCTATTGTCGCCCCAATAACTAATTGTATTAGGAAGGGTAGTTTTGATTAGACCAAAGCAGCCAATAGAGCCTTCCTAGAAATAAAAGATAAGATGACACAAGCACCAATTTTGAGATTGCCTGACTTTTCCAAAGTATTCAAGGTCACTTGTGATGCATCCGGAGTTGGAATAGGCGGAGTTTTAAGATAGGAGAACCACCCCATAGCTTTCTTTAGTGAAAAGCTAAATGAGGCTAAGCTTAAATATTCCACCTATGATAAAGAGCTCTGTGCTGTAGTGCAAGCTTTAAGGTATTGGAGGCACTATCTTTTACCGCATGAATTTGTCCTATTTTCTGATCATGAGGTCCTTAGATTTCTTAGTTTCCAGAAAAAGCTAAATCCTAGGCATGCCAAATGGGTATAATACATCCAAGCCTATACTTTTGTCCTGAAACACCGTGCCAGAATTGAGAATAAGGTAGCCGATGCATTGAGCCGTAGAGCCTTGCTTCTGAATTCAGTTAAAACTGAAGTCGTTGGATTTGAGAAACTTATGGATGAGTACGATACCTGTCCAGACTTTAGTGAAGCTTACCGGGCTTTAAAACAAGGACCATCTAGTGACCACAGTGAGTATACCCTTCTAGATAGTTATCTGTTTAAGGAGAACAAGCTCTGTATTCCCAAAACATCTTTGAGAGATTTTCTTGTTTGGGAGACCCATGCTAGAGGTTTAGCTGGTCACTTTGGTAGGAACAAGACTATTTCAGCTGTTGAGGACCAGTTTTATTGGCCATGACTTAAGAGACAAGTTGCCCAGATAGTGGCCAAGTGTCGAACTTGTGCTGTTGGCAAACAGGAAAAGCAAAACACTTGACTCTACACACCCTTACCTATACCTGATTACCCCTGGCAGGATCTTAGAATGGATTTTGTATTAGGCCTACCCAAAACCCAGCGAAAACATAATTTGATATTTGTTATAGTCGACAGATTTTCAAAGATGGCCCATTTCATTCCTTGCTCTCAAACCTTTGACGCCTCTAAAGCAGCCAAAATTTTTCTAGACGGAGTGGTTAGAATTCATGGCCTTCCTAAAACCATAGTGTCCAATAGGGATGTCCGATTTACCAGTTACTTTTGGAAAACCCTATGGCATTTGTTAGGAACCAAATTAAATTCTCCACTGCCTACCACCCTCAGATTGATGGTCAAATCAAAGTTGTAAATAGAAGTCTAGGGAATTTATTGAGGTGTCTTATAGGAGAAAGTCTGGGAAACTAGGATTTGTTATTACCTCGTGCTGAATTTGCTTACAACAGTTCTGTCAATAGGTCTACTGGTAAAAGTCCCTTTGAGATTGTCCATGGTTATAAACCTAGGAGACCTATTGACCTCATCCCTTTACCCTCATATGCATGAGTATCTGAGTCTGTCGAGTCATATGCACAGCATATCCAGGAATTGTATAAGAAAATTAGTAAAAAGATTCAAATGAGCAATGAAGTCTATAAATATATGGCTAATTCACGTAAACGAATGAAAGAATTTAATGAAGGGGACTCTGTAATGATTAAACTTAGACCTGAAAGGCTTCCACTGGTAACTATGAAAAAACTGCATGCCCCGGGAGCTGGACCTTTCAAAGTAATTAAGAGAATTGGACCTAATGCATATGTGTTAGAGTTGCCATCAGATTATGGCATTAGTTCAACATTTAATATTGCTGATATGAAAGAATATAAAGAGCCGGCATAAATTCCTAGCGAGCCTTTTGGGCCTTATCCTGCCTTTGAGAGCAAAACCATACCTGAGTGCCCACCAGCAATTCCACCAGACCGGAGTGATAAAGTTGAACGTATCTTGGATGACCAGGTGATTACCACTAGAAGTAAGGGCTATCAAAATTATTTGGTTCATTGGCAAGGCCGACCAGATTTCGAGGATTCCTAGATCACCCGAGAGGATCTGCAGCAAATTGACCCAAACCTATTAGAAAGATATCACAGTCAGACCAATCCTTACTCTATAGGGTCGAGTTCCTCCCACCCAGGAAGAATTGGTGCGGGCACCAGGCTCAGGAAAAGACTCCAACCGATCCAAATTAGGAAAGATTCTCTATGGTTGGAAGATTGAGAGCTCGAGTCCTGTAATAAGTTTTTATTTGAGGCTATTAGTCCAGTATTCATTTTGGTAATTGAGTCCAGTATTTGCTTCAATTAAGTTCTTCATTGTAATTGAGTCAAGGAGAGTCAGCCAAGACCAACCTGGTTTCAACACAACCAAGTCAAGAAGACTAGTGGGCACATAGACCATGGGTTCACCAACTTGGAAGCCACTTCATCATTCCTCGTCGCAACATCACCAGGACACATCACCAAGGAATATCGCCCAAGGAAGAAGGAATTTGAAATGGACCACAATTCCTCCACAAATGGCACCCCTCTTCATGAAGACGCCCACCATTTTCTCCCCTCATTTTGTAATTATTTGAATTTCAAAATTGAATTTCAAAATGGCTTGGTGTCTATAAAAAAGGCTCCAAACCTTATTGTAATCAATCATGAAATTTGAATCAATGAAGAAAGAATTTTCTTGAAATTTTTCCCTTGCTTGAATGCTTGGTCCCTTGTGAGAAGGTGGGCGTGAGACCTAGAGTTTTCTTCCCCTTTCCAACTCCACTCATCCAACCTAGCTTCCTCCATCCCTCTTAGTCCATTCGGCCAACCAAAGAAGCACCTCCATTAGTCCACAACTCCTCCATTTCCAATGAATCCAATCATTCAAGGAGTCCTTCACAAGATCAAGCCGAGAGTTGTCATCTAAATGAAGCCATAGAAGATCTACACCAAGACTACTCCGAGCTTTCCTTCATCATTTCAAAGATCCCTCCCTTCACTTCCCCATTTCAATCCTTTTCTCTAATCTCCCCCTACATATTTTTGTTGCAAGATCCCCGGGCTTCCAGGTTCCTAAGAAGAAGGTCTCCCGTGCCAAAGAACCAGATACAAGAGACCTTGCAATCTAGAGGAATCTTCCTGTCATCCAGGAAGCTTCTTCTTTGAGTGTTCCCGGTGTTAAAACTATAAGTATTAATTACCGGGTAACCCTCTTTAAAAAGGCTTTTAGATCTATAATTATTAGATTAAATTAATCCTAATCTGAGTGGTTTCTTAACCACGAAGGTCCTCCTCTTATTTTCTTTGATCGGTTTTATTTCTAGTCAAGTTTAATATTTAGAATCCTATCATTGAATTCCTACTTCATTACTTGAATAGCTACATCTATTTACTTCATCTTTCATTTAATCATTACTGATTCTATTAGGAATGCATCATTTCATCATTGTCCCCCATCATAAGGATGAACTGAAGTGTTTTTTCTTCCATTTCTCCTCCCCACTCGAGCCGACACATGCCCTAACTCCTTCCAAACTATTCCTTCCCTTCAATCTTAGCTCAAACCTCCTCGATTCTTCATTTTGGATGATTTTTTGGTCCGGATTGTGCGACATTTCCTCTCCCATTTCAGTTTTGAACCCTAGAAACCCTAGGTTTCTTCTCCATTCTTGTTCAAATCACTCTTCTGTGTGATGGGACCTAAGAAACAAGTTGTTCGTCGCCCTCGGCCATCCAATCAAGAAGAAAAGAGAAGAACCAAAGTAAGACATGAGGCCATAGCTCCAGGTCCACCTGTTCGACCACTATTCACTGCTTCTTGTCGGATGAGCTTGAAGACGGTTGTCGGAGGATGCCGTGTGGATTTTGGTTTTGTCAACCAGTAGCATTTTAGGACTGGTCAATGGATTAGAGATGTTGGTCTGACATCATTCTATTCTCTGAGTGAGAGATACTACCCGGGCCTTATTCGAGAGTTCTACAAATCTTTAGCCCATGATAGTGACGGATGGTTAGATCAGGTCCGAGGCAGAGATATCCCCATGACTTCAGAGATATTGAGTAGAGTATGGGATATTCCTATGACTGGTTCAGTAGTTGATAGTCTGATTGACAAAGTGAGTGGACTCTAGTGTATCTTCGAGTTAGATATTTTACCTGAGGGAGCCACTATTCCTGCATCCTGTCTTTCTACCGAGATGAGACTTCTGCATCACATTGTCACCTGGATTCTTCTATCAAAGATCGAATGTTTTGATTACATCACCGAGAGAGAGTTGCTCGTGATGGTCTCCTTGGTTCAGCATACTCCAGTTTGCCTTCCGGTACTCATGATACATCAGATGATGAAGGCATCGATGAGTCAGAGACTTTGCTTACCCTACGGGATGGGGTTGACACTGCTGTTCAGAGAGTACAGTGTGAGTTTTGATGATGAGCCCTTCCGGATGCTTCTACATACTGATGTCTATGACATCAGGTCTTTACACCAGATGGGATATCAGCTGTTCAGAGGCCAGTGGAGATGCAGAGTATCAGGATAGGCCGATGACAGAGATGATGATGCTGCAGAAGAGGAGCGCATATTTTTCGGCGAGGCAGGACCTTCAGAGGCACCTCTTCCAGAGATTCAGCCTGAGCTAGCAGCGCAGCCAGAGTCTGGTTCTCAGTCTGAGCCAGCTACATAGCCTCAGCCTCAGCTAACTCAGTCAGATGCTCCAGGAGTTTCAGAGAGTCTTTTGGATATAGTCAGTTGCATAGAGATAGATATCATGATTGTTCGATAGTGACTTGACAGCTTTATTATGGAGATGAGAGAGAGCCACAGAGGTTTGAGTGATGGCATCTCCGCTATTTTGTCCGCACTATCCAAACCCTCTTCTGGGAGTGTTCCAGATTCTACTCTAGCTCCACCTGCTCCAGTACCAATTATGGATGATATTGATGATGATGAGGAGGAGACTGACTTTGATGGTTTCGACTTTCCAGACTTGATGTCAGATCCAGCAGCAGAGGTGACAGTAGACTTGCCTAGGAGTCCCATTCGAGATCCTTCCAGTTCACCCATTCAGACTCCTATTCTATCTACTCCACCATCTAGATCTGATGATCATACTACCATTCCTATCCTTTCACCTGTGACTGATACCCCCATCATTGATACTCCTATTGTTGACTTCCCGATTATAGATAGACCTCTTGTTTCTTTAGTTGATACGCCTATCGTTGATATGCCTATCATTTCTTCAGCTGATACATCGATTTTTGATTCACCTATAGTTGATACACCTCTAGTTCATGCATCCTCTCTTATTCGGGATCTAGGTTTTTACACACCTTGTTTCCATTATCTTGACTCTGGTCCTTCATTTGATCATATACCACATCCGACAGTTGTAGAGACTGTCACTCCGATCTGCTCTGTTCCTACTGATGACATAGCCTCCACATCTTTTGCTTCACCTAGAGGTAGGATATATGCTCGATGCAAAGGATGTAGTCGTCATACTCCTTCGCGACCAACTAGGACCCGCCTTCGTGATCTCAGATCGATATGGCCCCGAGCTCGTTCTTTCACTGATACTGGATCGATTGAGATCGAATCTTCAGAGGATGAGGATTAGGATACTTTTTATGTTTAGTTAGTTTGCTTTTCTGCGCTTTTTGTATGTTTTGATGTTCTCTTTATGTACAAAATTCTGACTTTGAATGAAATCTTATGTTGTACTTCATGTTATGAATTCAAATGAATGAAATGCATCAATTTCCTTCAGTACTTCATTGTCTTTATTTATGAATGAATGGATGAATGAATTTTTATGTTATACTTCAATGTTCTATCTTGAATGATTTACTTATTATTCTCTTCCTTCCTTTTTAATGATAACAAGAAGGGGGAGTAATAAGACTAAGTATAAATGTGTACTAAGTATAAATGTGTAAATTCTTTTGTGTTTGAAAATTTGAAAACTCTTTTGAAATTTGTTTGAGCCTGAATTAAAAATTCTTTGTAAGATTCATTAAGTAAGGGGGAGTAATACCTCCTTTGTATTGAAAATATATTTTGAATTGAATTTCATGTTAAATCTTTTCTTTAGATGTTTACAAATTCTTTTACGAATCATCTATTCAGGGGGAGTCTAGTCTATTGCTGAATTTGTCTCTCCTAAGCAAGTTTTCTTTTAGAATATCACAATACTTGAATTCATCTCTTATATATTTCAAGCTTTGATACTCTTGACCATTATAATGCTCTTACTCTGATACATCTTTTCAATATTGCAATTATTCTGATACACTTATTGCAATTAGCTCTTTGCACATTGAAAAGTTCTTTTGAAAGTTTTTTATGCAATTTATACTTAAAGGTTTTGTCATTATCAAAAAGAGGAAGATTGTTGACTATGTTATTGATTTTGATAATAAGCAAAATGCTTAAGTATAAGTTGAGTACTAATGATTTCTTTGAAATGTGTTTTTATAGAAAAAGGTGCTCATCAATTTGATGAATGTTGTTTGATTGAAGAAGTCCAAATTTAGATGAAAGATCTGCTCAAAGAAGACTTAGACAGTTGAAGATTGCTTGAATGGATAATTGAGTTCAATACAGACTTGATTCAGCACAAGTTCAGATATTTTAAGAAAAATTTCAATGAGATGTCGACTCAAAGTGTCGACACATGACACCAAGTATTGACACATGACAATGAAGTGTTGACTTAAGCCGGTATGCAAAGAAAGTTTCAGATGACACGGCTGAAGTGTCAACACATAGAATTGAAGTGTTGACTCAAAGTATCGACATATGGATCAGCTCATCACCTGAGATTTTTGGATTACAGAACTTGCTGAAGTTGAAGATCTGGCTGAAGTGTCGACACATGAATGCTAAGTGTCGACTCACCTAAAGAAGTGTCGACTCATCTAAGAGTTCCAGAAAGCCACATTGAAGATATTTGAACTAGGTGTCGACTCAAGGAGTACAAGTATCGACCTAAAGTGTTGACTCACAACTTGAAGTGTCGATACATGGAGTTCTAGGAACAGTAACGACTAATTTTTCAAATATAGAACTCATCCCTCTTGGCTCATAACGGCTAGTTTTTCATGTCTAATAGCTAGAAACCAAATTTGAGGCCTTGGAAAGGTATTTATATGATTCAAATCAAATTAACACCAATGAAAATGAAAAAAGGAATAACCAAGAGAGAAGAAAAGAAGAGCATTCACTCCTATTCATTGAGTTCAACCACCTTCAAGCAAAAGCAAGTTTCCAAGCATTCAAGAGCATTCAAGATCAATCATTCTTGAGCAATTAAAGAGGCTTCATCAAGTTGAAAGCATCACAACAGTGAGCAAGAGATACCCGCTTTTATTAGAAAGCTTTCATTGTTTTTTTACTTCAAACTATATTTGTTGTAAGGGTTCTTGGTTAGCCTTTTGGAAAACCAAGGGAGGTTATTGGTGTGCCTTTGAAAACCAACTAGATTCTTGGTTAGCCTGCAAAACCAAGAGAGGTTGGTGGTGAGCCTTAAAACCATTTAGATTCTTGGTTAGCCCGCAAAACCAAGGGAGGTTGGTGGTGAGCCTTAAAACTATTTAGGTTCTTGGTTAGCCCGTAAAACCACGTAAGGTTTTGACTTGTGAGCCTTGTAAAAATAAGTTGGGTTTTGATTAGTGAGCCCGAAAAACTAATCGACTGTAATCAGTTGAGATTATAGTGAATTTTCAAGGGGATCTTGGAGAGTGGATGTAGGTATATTGGATAGCACCAAACTATTATACTTCTTTGTGTTTGTGATTGCTTGTCTCCTCTATTTGCTCTTACTTTTATTGCTTTATATTTTTGCTGTACACTTATTTAAAAGCACTTCATTTGCATTCATAGTACTTAGTTTAATTGTTGGATTGGATCACACACTCTTGCGTTCAATCAAATAATTTTTAAAGACTTAATTCACCCCCCACTTGGGTTGCTTACTAGGCAACATAGTGCCCTAAGACTAATTGGCCTGGGAGACATTGATTGAAAACTTGTTACAAGGATCAAATAGAAAGCTTAAGAGGTCAAAGCATTTTATGGTTTGTATTAAAAAAAAGTATGACAATAAAAGGAACGTGCTTGCTCCTAAATAACATCTCACCACTCCTTGTAAGTAGAAGACTTATAAATAATAATAGAAGTGGGTCAAGAGTTATCTTGAAAAAATGAGTAATTTGTATTTAACTAATTTACTAGAAACTATTAATATCCCAATGACTTATTTTATCTACTATCTAATAAAAAATCTTCTACTTATAAAGAGGGTGTAAGAAAAATCTTTGAGTCCAAGCAAACTTGTATATGGTATTGAAAGTTTTTGATTGCCCCCTCAATTATTTTTTAATAAGCGATTCATGAACAATCTTTTATTCTTACTTGAGGACGAGTAAGACCCAAGTTGAGGGATATGATAAGTACATAAATTTAGTCATAGAAATATTAATTTATAGATCAAATTATCTTTTTTTTTATAATTAATGCTTTTTCTTATATTTTGTAAGAAAGAGGTCTACCATAATTAAGAGTCTAATTTATAGGCCTAAAAGATACAAATTAGAGTCCAAATAATGAACAATTGAAGCCCAAAATCTATTTTAAAGATGGTCCAAACAAGTCCACATGTGCCGGTCCATTATGGACTAGTAGCTTGGTCTATAAGGAGCCTTCATGTGGTCTACCAATAAATTTGATGGAGATTTGGGATTAGATTTGTCAATGAATTTGAAAAAAATTTGCATCTAGATTCATTAATGAATTAGAAAAAAAATTATGGCTAGATTCATCCAAAATTTAAATTTCTTTATGATTTTTAGTCCCACATCAAAAAAATGTAAATAATTCTTCTCCCTTAGCACATATAAAAAGGCTTATATATCCTTAAAAAAATCACTTCCCACTTTTTTCTGCCCTTCTAACATACAAGGAGAGTGCACTAAGAAAAAAAAGCCTCTTTTAGATTTAAAAAAAAATTATTTAAACTCTAAAACCTATTAATAGCTTAAGAGTTAAAATTTCTTTTATATCATAATTTTTCAGTAATAAAATTAGTTTTCTTTTTCTACAATTTAATTTATGCAATTCTTTTTTTTGTAATTAGGTTAGTTTAATTTCTTGCTCTTTAAATTCCTACAATCCTTTAATTTTTGCAATTAGGTTAGGTTAATTTTCTTGCTCTTTAAATTCTGAAATTTAAATTTCAACAAATAGCGTAAATTTTATTCTTATATTTTCAAATAATTTTAGGGCTTCTATTCAAATCATGTCTAGCTAAGTTACTCTCCTAGGGTTGTGATGAAGCGAGACCAATATTAGAAACCCCTTCTTTTGGATTTCTTTTTGAGAGTTTAATTTTTTTGAGTTCTTCTTCTTTTAACCTTCTTGCCAAGTGCCTTGATGGGCTATTATTGGATTTTAATCCCTTTATAGTTCATACTTTATTTGGTACAAGAAAGGTAATAGGTAGAAAGCTCATAATCTTTTAAATCATTTCTCTTCTTTCTCGTAAAGATACTTGATGGATTATTGTTGGATCAAAGTCCCTTCATAATCCATACTTGGATAATACAAGAAAAATAGTAGAAAGGAGAGTCTCTTAATTAGGATTCATGCTTATTCATGCATTGCACTTTAATCAAAGGATATTATAAGAGAAACCATAGAAGAGATCTCTAAATCATCGATCTAGTAGATTCAAAAGTTCTAGATCTTTTAAATTATTTATTTTTAAAATTATTACTTTAATAGTATTTAACAAATAACCTCTTTCCATCTTTGTTAAAGCTCACATGAGCAAGGTTTGAATACAGATTAAACATCCAACTCTTCATGGGATCAACCCATATACACTGGACATGCTACCTTGCACACCATGCACTTGCAATTTAATTTAAGACACATCAGTAGGTCAGTTGTAAAGTGAGTCATTTGCAAAATTAAATGTTAGAAAGCAAGACAAGATGATGAAAGAAAAAGATTGACATAGAAAACCTCTTGAAGGGTCATCACATACTAATGTATCAGAGCTTAAAAGTCCATATTATGGACCCATTTTACTCCCCCGGAATCAAAGCACTCTCAAAAGCTTCCCAACATCTTTCCAATCTTGAGAAAATATATCTCGTCGACCACCAACCGAGGGCCTGGAGCTAGCGTGGCCTCTTTGGCATCCTAGGTCAGGGTTTTGGAAGGGAACAACCGAGGGATCGGGATGGTTGGAGGCAAGGCAAGCTGGGTAGGACGACGAAGGTTTAGTGAGCAACCTCAACCACCATGAGAGTAGGCTCAGGAGAGGCCTCAGTCGATTCAAGCTCAGCAAGTTTAATCCTCTTCGAAGTGGATGAAGAGGCCTTCCCCTTTCTCCTCTTTTTCTGAGTCAGACTCTCCCTTAACACTTCCAGTTGTTTGGGCGTCATACCTGCATATTAATAGTTCGATTAAGTATACATGTAGCAGTTAAGAAAAAAATGCTAAAGCCTAAGACTCACCTTCGAGGAGTTGACTAAGCCCTGCCTTATAAAAAAACTCTTCTAATAAGAGAAGCTTTAGCCAAGGGACTTTGAAGGTCTCGAGAATTGCAAAGAGGCTCTCCTTCTCATCACTCAATTTAGGAAAACTTAAGATGGATACCTTCAGCCGGTCCCAACTTAGAAGACACTGGTCATCTATGGAAGGACAAGAAACAAATAGGAAGCACTCCTTCCATCCTTTAATGGTAGAAGGAGTACCCTCGATCAGTGGTTATACCCTCTATGGGCCAGTAAGATACCACCATGCATATGGATGAACTTGGATAGTGAAGAATGCTCAAAACAAGGAAAGGGTGGGCTAAATCTCAGCCAAGAAATAGAGGACATGAAACCCTACAATATGCCAGATAGAGTTTGGGGTCAAGAAGCACAGAGAGATTCCATAAAAATGGAGAAGTTCAAGAATGAAAGAAGAAAGAGGAAACCTTAGCTCAGCCTCAAGCACCCTCTCATATACTCTTAGATGATCAGGAGGTAGATCATTGGCTCGAGCACTCTGACCTGGCAGTTCTAGTTCAAAGTTGTTCGAGACAATATGCTAATTGGATAAGGGATAGGTCCTAATCATCCATCAAAGATGAATACCTCTGGACTAGTGGTTGCTGGCATAACATGCCCTTTCCATGGGGCATTAGGGTCTATTTTCCCCTTCCTAAGGTACCTAGGGCTTGATATCTATTTCAGGTTCTAAAAAGAAAAAAAAGTGACTTCGAGGAAGGAAAAGAAAGCCGACCTGAAACTTGGATGAAGCAGGAGACCAGAGATAGCAAACCCTCCAAAGAAAATTATAAAGGATGGAAAGAAGATCAATGCCAGGGATTGAAGATGACTACTGGAGGCCCTAGGATGGAAGGTTCCAAACCTAGAACTTGGAAGAAATCATGAAGAAAGGTGAAGTCATCCTTTCAAATAAGGTGAGTGGCCCCAGACAACTTTAGAGGATTCACCTGCCACCGCGTGGTAGGGTCTCATTGCACCAGGCTATCATGGTCTCTTAGAGAAGATGTGGCATCCCATGAAGTACTAACGAAAAATATAAGATAGGGTACATCATTATCTTGTCTGTTCGAGTCCATCTTGAAGATAGTGCATCTCTGAATTAAGGGTTCCCATATCCCTGATCCTCCTCTTTTTAGGATACTTCCATGATCTGGCCAAGGTCAGGATCAGGAAGTAGGGGTATCTATTGATTGAAAGTATGGTCGAACCAGGGACATGGGATTCATGATGGTATAAGCACTCCATCGGCTAGGCAACATGCTCCCTGATTGAAAACACTAGCCAGGAATGAAGTACAAAGGCTAGGAAACAGGGACAGCATGGACTTCTACAACCTCGCTGACCACCCCTAATGAGCTTGGCTATAAGTCCTTGAACGAGTATCGGTAGCAGTCAACTCCTACACTAAGAAGGTATCAGCAAGATCCACCAACTGCTCCTAAGGTGCTTGGCTAGAAGTCCTCAGATGAGTATCGACAGTGATCGACTCCTATACCTAAAAGGTATCAATAAGACCCACCGACCACCTTTAAGGTACTTAATTAGAAGTCCTCAGGTGAGTATCGGTAGTAATCAACTTCTATACCTAGAAGGTATTATTAAGATTCATCGATCGTTCCTAAGGTGCTCAACCAGAAGCCTTTGAGCGAGTATCGATAGCAGTTGATTCTTATACTTGAAAGGTATCAACGAGACCCACCGATCATCCCTTAGATGCTCGATTAGAAGCCCTCGTATGAGTATCGATAGTGGTCGGCTCCTATACTTGGAAAGTATCAGCAAGACCCACTAATCGCCCCTAAAGAGCTTAGCTAGAAGCCCTTGGGAGAGTATCAGCAGTGGTCGACTCCTATACCTAAAAGGTATTAGCAAGACCCACTAACCATCCCTAATATACTTGGCTAGAAGTCCTTGGATGAGTATCGGCAACGATCGATTCCTATACTTAGAAGGTATCAGCAAGATCTATCGAAAGCTCCTAAGGTGCTCGGCCAAAAGCCCTCGAGCGAGTATCGGTAGCGATCAACTCTTATACCTAAAAGGTATAAGTGAGACCTATCAACCACTCTTGGCTAGAGGCCCTTAGGAATGCGGCAATGAGTTCACGCTAACCGATCGAAAGGCTCTTGGCAACAAGCCTCCCAGCATGGCCAGGCTTTGGGCATACCAAGAGCGCTCTAGTTGGCATGGCCTTAGCAATATATCCACTCTAAGCCTCCTAAAGCACAACACTCTGATGCTCATCACCACCACTTATGCCACTTAGCAGGGCTATCCATTATGTCTTAAAATCATCAATCATTGCAGATCTCAATAAGAAAGAAAGGCATGCTTAAATAACCCGTAACTCGGGCCATCTTTTAATAAAGCATAGCCTACCTTGGACTAGTGATAATGATATATTTAAGGAGACCAGATGCACCCTACCAGTAAGAAGGATTCGGGCAACACGTAAAAGGTTCTACCACCTTTCACCAGATTCGACAGGATCTTGATCTTGTCCAAAATGCCCTTTGTACTCGATCTATAAAAAGGACTCCATGCAAGTTTTCTAAGGTATGCAAGCTCTTCTACTCACACCCTTCACCTTGTTGGTATCAATATTAAATTGAGCATTGGAGTGCCATCACCGGGGCCACCCAAGGTGGGGCTTTTTTGCAGGTACCATTTTTCGGAGAACTACCTATACCACTCACTCTAGCATCACTTCCAACTCTACCTTTGATGCTTGATAAATTTTGGCACTAATAATGTATATTTATTTATTTGATAATTAATTTATTTAGTGTATATCATATGATCATGTAGTATATATCAGTAAAAAATATATATTGAAAATAAGAAAGAAAGAGAATGATTTTTTTTGAATCACGAGACTAATAACTTTATTAGTAGAAAAGTCTTTTGATTTTTAGACTTATTCTTTAAGATTGATATTAAGAGAAATATGATAAATCATGAAACCCATCCTATATGATTTTCTATAATGCCCATCCCATATCATTTCATGGGTCATTTATGTTTCATTTATCTAATTAGCACTTATCGTAAGAAAAAAAATCTTATGGGGCAGGCATCATAGAGCATCATATGGGGTAGGTTTCTTTTAATGCCATGTTTTTCTTTCTCTCACATTAAAGAGAATTTAAAAATCAACTAGGAATAAAATTTCTTTAACTAATAGAGTCCGTTAGTTCCATAAATTAAAAAAGAAAAAAAAAAGTATACATATTGTTGGGATATGACAAGTTTGGTTTGTTTATGCTGATCTATTAAAAGCTTGAATCTGACTAATCAATATCCAAGAGGCACAAGGCTGATCAATGTCCAAAAGATGTAAAGCCAATCAATACCCAATAGGCACAAGTATGATCAATGCCCAATAGGCACAAGTATGATCAATGCCCTATAGGCACAAGTATGATCAATGTCCAAGAGGCACAAGGCTGATCAACATCTAAGAGACGTAAAGCCGATCAATGCCCAATAGGCACAAATATGATCAATGCCAAATAGGTACAAATATGATCAATATTCAAGAGGCATAAAGCCGATCAATGCTCAACAAGCATAAGATTAACTAACTTCCAGGTAATTGGCTAACTTTTAAGAAAGGTAAAGCTTATCAATATTCAAATAATGCAGAGATCATTCAACCTCTGGAGAAGGGCTGATCAACTATGGATGAAGGGCTGATCAATTATGGATGACTTTCATTACACGTACTCACGGTCCTGGATTAACCATTTAACAGCTAGATGCCAGCTATAAGCGGTTAAGTTCGTAGCCTATAACTACCTTCGAGTGCGATGGTGATGGGACTTCTGCTACTTCTTCTATTCTGCGCCATTCTTTGCCTAGTTTTCCTTCAGATCATATCTGTTCCAGTCTAGATGCCATTAACAAGCTTGAGAGCTACCTCAACACCTAGATCTTCTAAGAAGATGACAAAGAGCTAGATCAAATCGGCTCAATCCATTTTTCTTTTGATTCAAGCTTGTTGTAATTTATTTGGATGCAACAGATTGGCGCGCCAGGTAGGGTAACTCGGTGAAGGAGTTTCAAACAATCTGAAAGGAAGCATGGTGAAAGGTAGAAAGAAGAATCTGCCAGTAGAAGATATTTCTCGTTCTTCAAAAGGGAATGATCCTGTTCTTGGCAACAAGAGGAATGATCTTGTTCTTGGCGAAAAAAGGAATGATCCTATTCTTGGAAAAAAGGGGAATGATCCTGTTCTTAACGAAAAGGGGAATGATCCTATTCTTGGAGAGAGGGTGGAAGCTCTTCTTGTGAGATACCTTGATCAAGAAAAGTTGAATACTCTGTACGACAAAGTAGAGGTGCTTACTGCAGCGATGCAGAACCTTCAAGAAATTGTCGCGAGGGAATCAATGCGACCTACCACGTCAAGAACTAGCCGGCAACCTTTCCTTCAAGTAAGTAAACATCTCAGTCCAAGAAGGTATTCATCTTATCAATGTTCTTCAGGTCAACAGTTCCCGTTGAGGCATCATCACCAATCTCACCATCACACCAAGAAATGGCATAAGGGGAAGCATCCACGATCCCATTCAACATCATCTAAAGAATCAACCCCTGATAGTACTCAAGTTCGACACCCTACAAGAGCAAGTGATTTTGATAGAAAATTCAAAAAGCTGGAGTTGTAAATCGCCAAGGTTCTTGAACAGAGGAAAGCAGAGGACACAACCCCGAGCTGCAATATTATACGTCTTTTTTCTAAGAAGGTTATGGAAGAAAGAATCCCACATCACTTCAAAGTTTTGCAAATCAAACTGTACGATGGGTCGTCTGACCCTTTGGATAATTTGGGTAGCTTTAAAGCCCATATGTTGATCCAAGGGGCATCAGATGCATTGCATTGTCTTGCCTTTCCTGCGACCTTGAAGAAGTCAGCAAGAATATGGTACTCAAGTATACTATTCATTCATTCAGTCAGCTAGAGAAGTTGTTCGTCTCCCACTTCAGAACAAGCAGAACAATGCCTAGAAATTCTGATAGCTTATTCTTTATTCAGCAGTCAGAAGGGGAATCTTTGAGAGATTACATCAAGAGGTATAATTCTGCCATGTTAGAGATACCGGATCTCAACGAATATGTGGCAATGTCTGCTATGAAGAAGGGCTTGCGAGCCTCAAGATTCACATTTTCTTTGGATAAGAAATTCCCGACCAACTATTCTAAATTACTGGCATGTGCTCAAAAATACGCTCAGGCTGAAGAACAAGCCTTGAGTCGGCAATAGGTGGAGAAAAAATTGGTGCCAAGTAGGAAAAAGGCCACGGAAGAAGAATTTCGATTCTTTGGAATCCGATCAATTCAACAGTAAGGTCAGAGGCCGAAGGAGTTAATCGGCAGAAGTTACGTCAATCGATTTGATGCTTATACCCTCCTGACTCTTCCAAGAGAATAGATCCTAATGGAAATTGAGAAAGAAAATTTTTTTTCAAAGGCCAAGGCCAATGAGAGCCCTGCCAGCTATGCGAAATAAGACCAAATATTGTCGGTATCATCGCAATCATGGGCATACAATGGAAGAATGTATCCAGTTAAGAGATGAGATCGAAGATCTGATCAAACGAGGTTACTGGGCAGATATGTCCGAAATCCAAACCAAAATCGACCAGTTGAAGCGGCAGTGCCAAGGCCTACAGTTCCAAGGATGATTACTGACAGGACGGAGCTCCCGAACCAACAACTGACTGATGGATTGGTCGGGATGATTTGTCATGCATGTCTCGAAGATGATTGGAGTCCTAAAAGGCTTCGAGGAAGTGTTGTCTTCTCTGACAAAGACCTACAAGGCGTTCAGACACCACATAATGACCCTGTAGTGATTTCTGCGATAATTGCAAACTTTAATGTACATAGAATTTTAGTTGATAATGGAAGCTCTGCCGAGGTTTTGCTTTATGATGCATTTATTAAGATGAATTTGCTGATTAATAAGCTATGAAGGATTTATGTGCCATTAACTGGGTTTGGTGGAAATTCTGTAGGAGTAGAAGGAGAAATCACACTCCCCGTGACTCTCGGAACAGCCCCAAAGTAGAGGACCTTTCCTCTTACCTTTATGGTTGTTCGAATCCCTTTTGCTTATAATGCTATTTTGGGATGACCTGCCCTGAATAAATTCCAAGCCGTTGTATCGACCTATCATCTTTTGATGAAATTTCCAACTCAAAATGGGATTGGAGAAGTAAGGAAAAACCAACAGATAGCTCGTTAATGTTTGACAATCTAGAATCAACAGTCAACCAACAAACCCACTGCCAAACAAATGGATCCACGTGATCTGACTGATGGGGTCAGCATATCAATAAAAAGGACTATTCATGTTCATTTGATAAAGGATGATCCTACTAAAACAGTTCAGATTGGAAGCTTACTTGCTGAAGACCAAAGGAAGAAGTTGGTTGATTTTTTACAAAAAAATGCTGATATATTTGCATGGACAGCTGTCGATATGATGGGAATTCTAACTGAAGTGATTATGCATGAGCTTAAGGTTGATCCGCTCAGTCAGCCTGTTCGACAAAAGAAGCGCAATTTTGCCCCAAAAGATAAAAAGTTATCAATGAAGAAGTGACCAAATTGCTTGATGCTCGACTTATCAGAGAGGTTCACTATCCTGACTGGCTTGCCAATGTAGTAATGGTCAGGAAGGCTAATGAAAAATGAAGGATATGCATAGATTATACTGATCTTAACAAGGCATGCCCTAAAGATAGTTTTCCTTTGTCTAAAATTGATCAACTGGTTGATGCAACGGCTGGACACAAGTATCTGAGTTTTATGGATGCTTTCTTTGGATATAACTAGATACGAATAAGTCCAGAAGATGAAGAAAAGATGTCTTTCATCACTGATCGGGGGATATATTATTATAAAGTAATGCCATTTGGTCTTAAAAATGCGGGAGCTACTTATCAGAGGTTAGTAAATAAGATCTTTGAGGATCAAATTGAAAAAACTATGAAAGTATATGTAGATGACATGATCGTTAAGAGCGATCAGTCTGATGATCACATTAAAGATCTATAGATAGCCTTTGATATTCTGCGACAAAATCATATGAGATTGAATCCGACCAAGTGTGTCTTTGGTGTAACTTCTGGAAAGTTCTTGGACTTTATGGTTACGAAGCATGGAATTGAAGCCAACCTAGAAAAAAATCCAAGCCATCTTGGGTATGAGACTTCCGATTAATAAAAAAGAGATTCAACAGTTGACTAGATGAATCACTTCGTTAAGCCGATTCATCTCTTGTTCGGCCGAGAGATGTTTGCCTTTCTTCAAAGCCCTATGACAAATCAAGGAGTTCAATTGGACAGATGACTGTCAGTCAACTTTTGAAGAGCTTAAGAAGTGTTTGACAAATCCGATCATATTGTCTAAACCCCAAGAAGGAGAAGACTTATATCTTTATTTGGCTGCTTTTGATGAGGCAGTCAGTTCTGTATTAGTGAGAAAGGAGTCCGATGGATTGCACAAACCCATTTATTATATCAGTAAAGTCCTTCATGATACGGAGATAAGGTATCCAAAGCTTCAGAAGATTGTTTATACTTTGGTAATATCGGCTAAGCGCCTCAGGCCATATTTTTAGTCTCATCGTATTATTGTATTGACCGACCAACCTTTAAGGACTGTTTTATAATGCCCTGATACTTCTGGTCGGATGGCAAAATGAGCAGTTAAATTGAGTGAATATGATATTATTTATCAGCCTTGATCAGTAATGAAAGCTCAAGTATTAGCTGATTTTATAGCCGAATGTACCTGGAATGATAGTGAAAAGGAAACTCAATTATCTGATGAAATAAGGGTGACTAATGCGTCTTGGGTATTACATGTAGATGGAGCTTCAAATTCTTCTGGCTGTGGAGCAGGATTGATCTTATCCAATCCAAGCGGAGATGTTATGGAGTATGCACTCAAGTTTTCTTTCAAAGTTTCTAATAATCAAGCTAAATATGAGGCTCTCCTAGCTGGTCTAAGAATTGCAAAGGAGTTAAATGTCCGACGACTAAAGGTATTGTCTAACTCTCAATTAGTTGTTAACCAAATAAAAGGGGATTTTGAAGTTCGTGATGCCACATTAGCTTTATACTTGAAGAAGGTTCAAGAGCTTGGAACTTCATTTGATTTTTGGGATATTAGTCATGTCCCTAGGACTGAAAACTCTCGAGCCGATTCATTATCTAGATTGGCTACTTCTACATCTGACCAAATGGATCGGACTTTTGTAGAACATTTGGAAATCCCTAGTATCTTTGCAACAGAAAAAGAAAAGATTCTTCAAATAGAGCCGGAGATGGATTAGATGAGCCCAATAATCAAATATTTGACTGAAAGAGTATTGCCTGAAAATAGTATAGAAGCTAAACAAATTCGGAGGTTTGCTGCTCGGTATGTCATTTTAGATGGCTTGCTATATAAAAAATTATTTTTCTAGCCATTATTGAAGTGTCTGTCTCCTTCGGACGCCGATTATGCTCTTAGAGAGGTGCATGAAGAATATGCGGTGATCATTTGGGAGGAAAGTCTTTAGCCTATAAAATTATAAGGCGGGGATATTACTGGCCGACTATGCAAAAGGATGCTGCAGATTTTATGAGAAAATACGATTTTTGTCAAAGGTATGCAAATATTCAGAGGCATCCTGCCAGTTAGCTAACACAGCTAATAGCTCATTGGCCCTTTGCTCAATGGGGAATAGACATTCTTGGTCCGTTTCCTCCAGCCTTTGGATAGCAAACATTTTTGATCGTTGCCATCGACTATTTTATAAAATGGGTAGAAGCTGAGCCTCTAGCTTTAACATTGAAGCAAAAGTTGAAATGTTTGTCAGAAATTCTATTATATATCGGTTTGGAATTTCTCATGCTATTATTACAGACAACAGGAGGCAGTTTGATAATCAAAAGTTTAAGGATTTCTGTGCTCAATATGGCATCCTTCACAAATTGACATCTGTCGGACATCCTCAGGCTAATGGAGAAGCTGAGGTAACTTATCAGACAATCCTTCATGGATTGAAAACCCGATTAAATGAAACCAAAGGATCTTGGGATGATGAACTTAACTCTGTTCTATGGGCCGACCGAACAACTCTCCGATCTACCATGGGTGAATCTCTGTTTAATCTTGCTTATGGGAGTGAAGCGATGCTACTTATAGAGATTGTCCTTCATTCTAGAAGAACTGATTGCTTCGAGGAGTATGATAATAATGATCTAAGGAGAACTGATCTTGATCTGCTTGAAAATCTCAGGTTGCAGGCACAACTGAAAATGGCAGCTTATCGATAAAGGGTGGCGCGGTATTATAATTCAAGGATAAAGGCTCGAATCTTTCGAATTGGAGACCTTGTTCTGTGCTGAACAACTGTATCCAGACCAACTGAATAGGGCAAACTTGTCCCAAATTGGGAAGGCCCTTATCGTATTACTGAAGTTGTGCGATTAGGAACCTATCGACTTAAAAGTTTAGATGGTTATCCATTGGCAAGGCCATGGAATGTAGAAAATCTATGCAAATACCATCAATAAAGACATCCTCTTTTTCTTTCTCCTTTTATATGAAGGAAATATATGATATTGAAATATTCTCCAAAAAATAGAGAAAGGAAAGGTTGGCTTGATAAGCTGACCACAATCCGATAAATAGAGTTAGTTTGACCCATTAACTCATCGGTAATAAATGATCAGAATAACTGATCAAAAGGTTGGCCTGATAGGCTGACCACAATCTGACAAATAGAGTTAGTCTGACCCACTAACTCATCGATAATAAATTATCAGAATAACTGATCCAAAGGTTGGCCTGATAAGCTAACCATAATCCGACAAATCGAGTTAGCCTGACCCACTAACTCATCAGTATTTAATGATTAGAATAACTGATCAAAAGGTCATATTAATAAGTTGATCACAATCCAACAAATTGGGTTGACCTGACCCACTAGCTCATCTGTACTTAATGATCAGAATAATTTGCTGATCAATTGAAAAGCTAATCATATGACAGGTGATGGTGAATAGCATGGTTTATTATTTTATCAATAATGTTATCTTAAAATATCTGAAAGTATGATCTGGTATATTGACAGAAAATAAAAGACTTCATTGATATTCTGGTTACAAAAGGAAAAAAGAAAAGGCAGCAGTGAAATTACCACCAGTTCTCTATTACATATATTATTCAGCTCTTTCTGATGTTTCTTTGATAGGCAACATTATCGGATTGTTGGTTGGCTTTTCCTCTTCTTTCTCTGTAGAATAATCTATGAAAATAGAGGAAAGATCAAGGTCAGGGTATAATTTCTTGATTCCATTAATACAGTCTTCGAAACCGAGCTCGTAGCCTTTTGCCCCAACTCGGTTTATTTCATCTTCAAATGCTTTAGATTTTTTAAATTCTTCGATTACAAGGGGCTTCTGTTGGATCAGCAAGACATTTTCTTGTTCGGTTTGCTTCAGCTTTTCTTCAAGAAATGATATTCTCTCCTTCATCAGGAGATTTTGACTTAATACTTCTTCATACGCCCGAGTTTTTTCCTCTATGGCTTCATCTGCCTATCGAAGTATTTTTCTTCTTCTGGCGCCATCCTCCACAAGCTGATGGGCATGCCTTTCAGTTTGTCTTAGTTGGTTTTGCAGAGACAAGATCTTCGCAGTCAATAGGACAACTCTTGATTCGAAGACTTTCCGATCAATGACAGCTTTGTCTTTTTCTTCCTTAGCTGCAGCCAGTTGCTTTTGAAGATCTCCTTGCAGGTTAGTTGCTTGATCCCAGCTCTCTTCGATCATGGAGATATCATTAACAAACTGAAAAAAAAAAAAATCTGGAACAATGATTAAAATACAAATAAGTTGTTTTGGAAAGAGAAGGAGTATTATTAACATTTATGATTCCTGGATAGATGGAGGATAGAATTTCTTTCACTCCATGTTTAATTGTTGTCTCCCAATCTCTCCAAAGAATGGTAGACTGTAGTATGGTTTTTGCCAACTTCGGATTGTTGATGCTTGTATCGGAAACTAGAATTTGAACGGCTTTGCCATCATTCGGATCGACTGGTTCCTCTAGAGGAGCTTTTCCTTTCTCCGTTGAAGTATGTTTGGTGGGTGGGTCATGATCTATTCCTTTTGGAAGTGGAATGGAAGGCTTTCGTTCTTCTTCCTCAGATGAAAAAGCGATATATTCGGGAATTTCTGGCTTATCGGAGGCATTTTTTGACGAACGCCTTCTTCTTACACATGACCTTTCCTCTCTGAACCGTACTGGTCCGGCTTTTCTCTTCGGCATTTGATGAGGTTTCTTGTTACCTGGCTCCATCTCTCGACTACGATGAAGATCTCTTCTTAAGGAGTATTCCTTGGAACAAGGAGTTTTAAAAGAAAAATACTTTGGACAAAATTAGTTTGAAGCCTTGGGCCTGGGACCTCTTTATATAGAGGTTGCCAATGGCTATGATTTATGATCCAAATTTCGAGATATCAGGAGATCTCGACACGTTTAAGATCTTGATTTGGTGGGAATCCGTGCACTGCTTCTGATTCTCAGAAAGTCAGTTATAAAATATGTATATTAAGGCATGTGATTTGAATTTGAATTCGAATCTTGTACGGCCTCTTAAGTCCTGACAAATGCGGTTATATGATCTGCCAATCAATAAATCTCTATCTTCTGACAGAAAGTTAACATTTGGCAAAGTTGGTATGATGGCTTATTAGACTTTGCCTAGAAAAATCTTTACAAAGAATACTTTTTCTTAAAATACTAAGGAAAAATGGATAGGATATTCGGTAAATCAGATGAGAGCATCATATCGACCATGAGCAAGTTAAAGGCCTGGTTAATTCAGAGATATTTGGTAAGTGTTGACTTCTCCTTTAGGAAGAGTTAGAAATCGTGCATTTCGATCAATTTTTTTCGTTAAAGATTCTTGTTTGATGAACTTGTTCGGAATTGTTTTAACTGGATTTTTTTCGAATACGAATTAATGTTTTGAATAATTTTGTGATTAGATCGGTCTTCTTTGAAAATTTCTTTGTTTGATCCGATGATTTTATACTTAGAAAATTTTTTCATTTATGAAAAGTGCAACTTTTGTAATTCGAGAAACATTGCTAAAAAGAAAGATTCTTCATTTCCTATTAAAAGCAAAATAAGTTCTTATATCATTGATCATTTACATTTTGTTCGACTATATTTTCTTCTATTTCAACTTGATCTACAGTAAGAACTGTTGGTACATCTTCTGGAATTGGAAAATTTGGTGCCGGTTCTTTGGTTTGGTCACCGATTGTGTCTTCGGGTTGATCTGTAGTTTGTTCTCCGACCTGATCTTCCTTGTCAGGATTTTCTTCATCGAAATCCTCATCATCGGTGTCTTCTTCTAACATTGAAGTATCTAGGTCAGGATAATATTTCTTTACCTTATTCAAACAATCGGCAAGACCGAGGTTGTAGCTTTCTACCCCCGCCTCATGGAGTTTATCATCAAAAGCTTTCGATTGAACATATACTTTTATGGCCCCATTAACGGCCTCTTCAAAGGCTTGTTCGATCCTTTTGGTTGCCATTAAGACTTTTTCTTCAGCTGCTAAAATCTTTTTTTTGGCTGTTAAGATCTTTTCTTCAGTTCCCTCTAACTTAAGGGACATTGATCGGATTTTCTTATTTTTTTTCTTCAGCTTTGATTCCATAGTATTTATTTTCGACCTTGCTTCCTTCAGCTCTCCTTCTAGAGCTAACGTTTTGACTGCTGATTCTTCCAATTTCTTCTCCATGGCGGTCTTTAGTTCTTCAACAACTTCTTTTTCCGCCTTGGCAATGTTCACCTCGTTGCATATGGTTTTGCGAAACTAGTCGAAATTTTTTAAACTCTCATTCATGATTCGGATTCCATGAACGAGCTGTTTATTTATATTTCAGATTAGTCAGATTTAATAATAACAAAAAACAAAAATGATTAACTTTTTAAAAGAAAAAAGAGAACAAGTTTTATCCTATACCTTTAGTAAAGTAGGATGAAGTAACAGGATGGTGTCATCAATCTGCTGGGACTTAGTGATTTCCCAGTCTCTTGGAATAATGATGGAGTTCAGAAGATGATGGGCCAGCATTGGGTCATTCAAGCCCGAATCATCAGCGTATATGGAAAAATCGACCAAAATATTTGTGGCTGGAGTTCTTTCTTCTTCTTCTTCCCTTATTGGAGCTTTTCCTTTATCAGTCTAGTCAGCAGAAGCGAACGATGGACCGGCTCCTAAAAGTTCCATTGGTCGTCTTTCTTGTGGTGGAGGTTGAAGGGATGTTGACAACGGAACTTCGTCATCCTTCAACACGCTTGCTATCAGTATCGGAGAGATGGGATATGATGAGACTGCCGAAGCTGTTGGATTTGTCGATTTTATTTTCTTCGGTCTTTTTACTCTCTCTTCTTCTTGATTGGAAGGGGTGGCTTCAGCTTTTCTCTTCTTCGAAAGTTTCCGAAGCTTCCGAACATCCACCATGACTAACGTATCTGTAACAATTGAGAAATCAGAGATTAAGATTGATTGATAATAAGGAATGATGAAACAGTATCAACAATGAAGATACCTAAAGAAGGTTTAGGGCTGATTTCTGCCTAAAAAAATCCTCTTTCATTGAGAAGTTCTTTAATCAAAGGAATCTCCATCTCCGTAAGCTTCTCGTAATCTTCTTGGTCGGAAAACAGGACCTTCTTGCCATCATTAGGAGTCAGTCGGGGTTTCCTATGGCTAATAGTGAAGTCCTAGGAGATTTTGGAGACGATGTAGAAGAAACAGGGCTTACAACCGTGAATGGCCGAAGGAAGCCCCGAGATAAATTTCCAACCATGGCGTGGGTTAATCACCCACTACCCATGGTCGTGAAAGCCCTGTTTCAGTACAAATAAAGTGGTAAAAAGAGAAGTCTTTGGAATTATATCCGCGTCCTTGCAAAGGATCAAGAATGCACAAATAATTCGGATACTATTAGGGGTCAGCTGAGATGGTGGTACCCGATACAATCTGAAGATTATAAGGAAAAAAGGGTGAATCGAAAATCTAAGACCGGCCCATTAGATGTTCCTCGTAAATGGTCAGACTGCCGGGTGGAGGTCGATCTATTTGTTCTTCGAAACCGGGGAGGATTACAGCATAATCATCTGAAATGTTATAATATTGTTTTAACGTTAAGATTTGATGTTCGGTTAAAGAAGACCTAATATCGTCCATCTTCATTGATTCGGCTTGTTTTTTCTGTTGTTGGGAAGTGGATTCTTCAGGATTTTCTACATGACTGACCTCTAGCCATAGTTAAAAAAGAAAGTAAAGGAAGATCAACTTAAAAGAGAATGCAGAAGAAGAATAGAGGCCGACCTGAACATTTTCTTTTGCTCCTAAGGCGAAGAGATTAGAATGGTGAAAACCTATTTTTCTGAGAAGGGTGGTGTTTATATAGTATCCTTCAATGGTTCAGGATTTTTCTCGAATAATGAGATCGATTCAGATCTGGCCACATGTCCGTAAATATCGATTAGGTTTCTCGAAGGATCGAAATGACCTTTTATAATCCGACGGTAGAAATCTGTTGACAAGATGGATGCATTTATTTTTGACGAAAATCTTTCGGCTTTCTTGGATTTTGAAAATTACAATGATGAGAGGAAGATACGGCTGTTAGTTTTTATAACTGCCTCCCCAGTCAGAGTTCGACACGTCATCAAAGTGTGCTGCCCCAAAACGGAAGCTTCTGACAGTTTCTGATTTCCAATTAATGAATTCAGAAACTGGGGGGACTAGTGTTGGGATATGACAAGTTTGGTCAGTTTATGCGATCTATTAAAAGCTTGAATCTGGCTAATCAATGCCCAAGAGGTACAAGGCTGATCAACGTCTAAGAGACGTAAAGCCAATCAATGCCTAATATGCACAAATATGATCAATGCCCAATAGGCACAAGTATGATCAATACCCAAGAGGCACAAGGCTGATCAACGTCAAAGAGACGTAAAGCCGATCAATATCCAATAGGCACAAATATGATCAATGCCCAATAGACATAAATATGATCAATACCCAATAAGCACAAATATGATCAATATTCAAGAGGCATAAAGCCGATCAATGCTTAACAAGCATAAGATTGACTAACTTCCAGGTAATTGGTTAACTTTATGAAAGGTAAAGCTTATCAATATTTAAATAATGTAGAGATCATTCAATCTCTGGAGAAGGGCTGATCAACTATGGATAAAGGGCTGATCAACTATGGATGAAGGGCTGATCAACTATGGATGACTTTCGCTACACGTGCTCACGGTCCTGGATTAACCGTTTAACAGCTAGATGCCAGCTATAAGCGGTTAAGTTTGTAGCCTATAAATACCTTTGAGTGCGATGGCGATGGGATTTCTGCTACTTCTTCTTTTCTGCGCCATTCTTTGCCTAGTTTTCTTTCAGATCATATATATTTCGGTCCAGACACCATTAACAAGTTTGAGAGCTACCTCAACACCCAGATCCTCTAAGAAAATGGCAGAGAGCAAAATCAAATCAGCTCAATCCATTTTTCTTTTGATTCAAGTTTGTTGTAATTTGTTTGGACGCAACACATATCAAAAAAAATAATCCATGAAAAGAGACCGTATGTATCTTATTTTTTTTAAAAAAATTCAAGCCTTCCTTATTCTTGAGTCTAGGCATATATTAGAAAACCAAAAAATAAAATATACGGAATGGATAAAGAGCAATCCCTTGATCAATCCATAGCATTTCACTTGAATGCCCCTCAACGAAGAACATGACCTAGTCAACAATGCTGTTTGCCTTCTTTTAGATGTGCCTGATGTCCGGAGATGCGATCCCCCTCAACAATCTCAAGATATCAGCTAGAAGTGGATGAGTAGTGCCCTTCCTCGGGTATCTTTGAATCCAACCTACCATCATGGCCAAGTCTTTCTTGATGACAAGGTAGCCGACTCCCAATGCCAACCTCATATAGACGATACTAGCCCAGGCTGTTTGCAACTCAGCTCCAAAGATGGTAGGCTTGAAAAGATGACAACCTCCGCTAGCCTAGAATCCATTTTTCGAATAATAAATAGTCTTCTCCTACCCTCAAAGTTGACTTCGAGGTAAGTCAAGGGTGGAGCCTCGTATGCAATGAAAATTCTTCGAATCGCTCTGTGAAGAAAGGAAGCCTCAGATGTCCAAAGTTCTCGTGGTCGACGTTGTCGTTAGGTAGATAATCTCAGCAACAACAAGCATACGTAACAAGCATTATTAACAGCTTAAAAGAAATAACTTCTAGTTGAAAAAAAAAAAAAAAAAAAAATATCGTACATTGAATTATTATTTTTCCCAAAACATTACGATGTTCCTACTAATATTGCTCGGTCCTGTAATGTCAACGACAAGCTCAGCCCCGGTTTCCGTTCTATTTTGTGAGAGCATAGACTCCAGAATTTGAACCAACCAGTCATGTAAGCCAACAACCTATCTCAGTTATCTCGTAAGCTTCGGCACCACTGAAGCTAGAAAAAACCTAAAATCTATGTAGATTTTCTTGTGAAACTCCCTACCACGTAAACAGAAGATCGTCCTTGGGAAATTTGCGGGAATTTCCTGCAGTAATAGTTTAGCTCAAGGGTCTTTATTCACTACCTGTATTAGGCAACTGCTTTGAGAACACATTAAAATATGAGTAACCAATCAACAGTTACGGTCTAGTTAATATTAAAGTATATGGTTGAATGCAGAAGCACGGTAATCAGATTCGCACTTTCATATTAACATCCACTTTGATTATTTGCATAAGTTAAACCATCGCTCAGTAGAAAATAATATCCATTCTAGACATACCTGCATGCAACCATATAATATAAAGGTGAAAGCTCAAAGACAATTGATGCTTCCTACTCTCAAATGCACTGAGCTTCATCGCATTTTGTTATCATCCAATCCACAACAGAATTATAATTTACCAAAAGCATATGACCACTCCACCTTCTTTCCCCCAATCTCCTCACAATTCACCCGATTATGTTACAGGAAAAAGTAGAGATAAACCAAGGGACCTTCAGTAGAAAGTTATTAGACACTCGTTATCAGAGAATTTAAAGGGCCTCAAAGCTCAAACAAGAAATATGAAGTTACATAAAAAGTAGCAGAAAAGAAGAACCTTGCATGGCTCTAGAATCAATTCTTGGCCCTCAGAGCATTATTTTCTTTGATCCTTGCCCGGTTGTCAAGTTTAACAAAACGTTTCAGGTCATCAAAAGAAAGAGTTTCTGTGTCCTTCCTCCGCAGTTCGCTCAATGGAAGATGCTTATCAAGCAAGTGCCACAGCCAGTCAGGATAGTCAGAATCTGGCATGATCTTGGGATCAGCTCCATCCTTGAGAATATTGGCTCCAAATACCGTGGTGTTCTTCAGTTCTTTGCTTAGCTCAGAAGCTTTAGGAGCATCACCACTACCACCGCCCTTTGATCCCTTCTTTGACTTGCCACCACCTACTGCAAACGCTCTGATGCCCACCACCTGAGCTGCCTCCTTTGTGATGCTAACGTGCCTCAACAACCTTGCGCAACTCATCGCCATATTCTATTTCTTTAACAACAATCTTGCTGCATTTACAAGTTTTGAGAAAGAAAGGAAATGAATTGCATTTATAGGGGCGCATCATAAATTGAAGGCTGTATTATCCATCTATCATTACATTGAAACCACCAGACCGTGAAGGTGACAGGCAATTAACGGTGCATGAAAAGAATATACCAAAAAGAACACGGTTATATACATATAATTTTAGTGATACAAGAATACATTTCTATGTTCTTTTACAAGTCAAAGCATGCCATGCTTTAGAAAATTTCAACAAAAGGGCATAAAAAGTAAATATGAGAAAGATAGGAAAAAGATCAATGCAAAGTAGACCGGTTTGTCTTGAATCTTAAACAACAATTTTAGTATTCTATGCTGATGATCCGCCCTACTCAGAATTTCTGTTGGCTGTTGACTGACAACAGTTACTCTAGAAGAATTAAGAGCCTCTGGAACAACAAACCCTCAACTTGGCCTAACCAAAACAAAAGGCTCCTATATTTCAAGAATGAGGCTCAGAATAATCAACCCACTACATCACCAGCCTCACTGTGATGTTCAATTCCAAAGACCACAGAGAAATGACTTCATGAATTAATGAAGGACCTATTTGGATACCAGAATTAATTATCCAGTAGTATGATCTTCCACATGAGAGAAATTGAAGAAAGGAAGCAAGTACATAGAGCTTTTGTTGATTTCAAGAGGGACAGAATTTCTAGTGTCCCAAAATGTTAGGAACAAGGTAAATCACCCTTTTAACAGAACCAATCTTTCAAGATTACTAGAATTGGGAGAATCCTCAACTACCCTTTGATCCTTCTCTCAATGCATAACTTATTACTCAAAATCTCCAATGAGTTGGGATCTTATCTCAGGATAATGGAATACAGCATCCAAAAAGGACATAGAATGATTAAAAATCACTATATCGAGTATAACATTATTGAAGTTAAAACCTCTATTAAGGTTTCTTGGCTCTGAACTTCAGCATCTTTAGGTGTTTAGCAATCATCCATTATATTTGTGTGATATCTCCATGGGATAAAAACTACAAAAAAATACAGTAATCAGCTGACCTAATTCGGGTCAGCAAGAAGAAAATGACAAGTTGAAGAAAGGTTTGTATTGATTCTCTGAAAATTTTTGCAAACATAATTCACTGCAAAATTCTGTTTTTTGTGGCAAAAACGATTTTTTCTGCAGTTTTATATTGCACATGAGATATGCACAGCACTTTCATGGATGCTTATGTATTAAACTACTTAGCCAAGATCTTATCATGGTATGCTCAATACAAAGCATGTCAGCATACAGAAAAAAATGTAACTCACGCTCAAAGAGAAGGAATCAATTATTACTTTTGGATTAGACTCTTTGACTCAGGAATGAACTCAGAACTCAGCTTCCTAGGTCAAACATTGCTGTCTTCACTCTTTTGTCGACTCTTTCCAAGTCTCTAGGAACCTTGTGGGGTTGCTCTCCACTTGCATGAGATTAAACTGTTTGACTCAGGAATGAACTCAGAACTCAGCTTCCTAGGTCAAACATTACTTTTGGATTAGACTCTTTGACGCAGGAATGAACTCAGAACTCAGCTTCCTAGGTCAAACATTGATGTCCTCACTCTTTTGCCGACTCTTTCCAAGTCTCTAGGAACCTTGTGGGATTGCTCTCCGCTTGCATGATATTAAACTGTATTAGTAGCAAGGCATGTCTCCCAAACTGCCAACATTCTGGTAGTGTATTTATTTATAGTTGAACATAGTTTATGATCAAATCTTGATCTTCGAAAAAACCCTAATACTGCAGTAAACTGGCTAGGAATCCTGTAGCTAAAAAAGTTTTTTAAAAAACTATAGTTGAATTTTTAACAATTGCAAAGACCTGAATGAGTATTCCACCATTTTCACATTTTAAGGGTAAAATTTCATAAAAACTATTACTTGTTTAAAACTCCCAATCCAGACTATGATAATGAGTATAAAACAAAACCAGCAAAAAAGAAAAGTACTAGGGCATAAATAGTAGTCTTTTATCTATTACTTTGTCAAATTCAACTACGGCACCCATGAACCAATTAAGGCCTTTCTGTTAGTCCATGCCCAGTTAAGTTTGAAACCAAACAAAATCTCAACAAGTGTTCTGTTGGCATACACATGCACAACATGTCCCTCTTTCAACTTATTAAAATACTCTTTCAATATCTGGCAAATTACCAAAATGTACAAGAGTAAAGAGATATACAGTAATGAAGATTATGTGAAGCCATACATCAAGCACGCTAAAGCAATGCATCATAGAAAAAACATAAAAACAAAATTACTACTGCAGATTAGGCTCAATGAGCATAAGTACAAACTCAATGTGATTTGAATCATCTTCATCAGCCAATCCAAAATACTATTTTCTTTCTGCCTCATATGCTTAACAATGATAAATGCCTGTCTCATTCAGAAGAAAATATACAGTTTGAAATCATAATCTGATATGGATGAAGTTTTAAACTTGAATCAAATCAAATAAAGATGGTGAGATATGATCCAGTTGCAAACTCAAAAAGGATTTCCAAACTCAAATCAATCATCCATTCTATAGAAGTTCCAAGAAACTCCATCAGCTACCATAAATTGAACCTCTAATTCTCTAAAAAGCTTAAGCCCTTAAATGAATGGATGAAGCTTATCTTCTTAGAATTGTAGATGACAGAGGGGATGGATCATTTACCCATTGCATGGATCCACTGCCAACTATCAAGCAATACCAAGCTCCCCTGCCTTGACAGTTTATTCAGAATCTTGAGTTTTGACATCTTAACGAACATCTTCATTCAGAGTTCCTGTTAGTTTACTTGACTCATGTTTATCAAATCAGAAATCCTAGTATTGCAGATCTTCATTTTTCTTTCCAAGAGAAGAATATCTTCAAATTGATGCAATTTAGTTGTTAAAAATACTAAATTTGATTTCAAAAACCAAATGATTGTCTAATACCAAAGAAGCTACAGGACTCATCATAAGGGAAAAGTTTGACACCAACCATCCACCAATGGAAGAGTTCAAGCCAGTGTATCCGCAGCAGATAAAATAGTCCAAGGTGGTAAGAAACCAAAAAGATCTAGTGATGTCACAAAAGATCTAAAATGGATCCATCTATCATTACTAATGAGGTCACAGATCATCAAGTGAAAAACTGAGTTAGGCATTTACTGTTTGCAAGGACTTTGCCATTCTCCATGCAACAAAAAACCAGCCATTATTAATTTCACCACGACTAAGAAAAAACTCAAACTCATTTGCTGGGATTATTAGGAGATTTTGACATGTTAGTGAGCTAAGACATTTCCTTTGATTAATCATTACTTGTAACAGATGATTATAATATTTGCTAGTTGTCTGGTTGTGTTTTCTTTACTGGTTACTACACAAACAGGACACTAATTAAATTATGTTAACAGAAAATTAAGTAAAGGAGAATCTGTTATCTTCTAATAGTATTACCAAGTTCAAGATCTACCATTGTAGGAGCTTCTACCCCTTGATTGCCACTACATCCTTTATAGATAAAAGAGGATGGTAAGTTGGGTGGAGCTTATTAGCTAAACCAGTTGCAGATATTGAACTAATAAAAACAATTTCCAGAATATGCTTGCAGGATTATGCGTACAGTATTCAAGAATTATACGAAAAAGAAATGGATATGACATTTATCCACCAATCACAATAGTACATAATGAACAATCACACACACACGCACAAATATTAAGGGGTATGGTCAATTTGCTTCATCACAGTTCTGATCCTGTCAACAGCTGCTTCCATACTTTTTTGTGCAGCTTCATCCATAAGCAGCTTAAACGTTTGATTCCTAGGCTGTATCTCTCGTCCTATCATCTCATCAAAAAGAAGACATGCCCACTCAATGTTACCTACGCTACACAGGCCATGAATCAGAAGAGTATATGTATCAAGATCTAAACTTAAATGATGTTTATTGATCATATCACTCAACAAACTGTGAATGTGGTCATCTCGCTGTCTCAGTTTGAAGCATAATTTCAGCAATGGCCTGTACGTTTGAAGATCAGGCTTACATGACAAATTTTCCATCTCCTTCAACACATTTAAAGCATTTTGCTCTTGGCAATTGTGGCAAAAAATTGAGATCAATGTATTGTAAGTTGACAGATTACGCCTGATCCCATTCCTTTGCATATCTATATCAAAGATGTGAGCGGCCTCATGCAGTCGACCTGCTTTTCCTAGAATGTTGATCAAAGAGTTGTAAAAAAGTATATCAAGTTTACAACCAGATGACTTCATTCTCTTCACCATACCCAATGCTTCTTCAAACTTCCCCGCATTAGCAAGAGAATTCATAATGGTGGTGTAAGTGACAACATTTGGAAGGCAACCTTCAGCAACCATCCTGTCAAGGACATCATAAGCCTCCTGAAATTTATGTTGGTTACAATAAGCCTGCAGAATAGTCGAGTACGTAATTACTGAAGGTCGAAGTCCCCACTTTTTCATCTCCTGTACAGTCCACGTCGCCTCATCAATCCTACGCGCATTGCACCATCCATGGACAAAAATGTTAAATGTGAAAGCATCAGGGGGGATGTGAGACTTGAGAACCAAAAAAGATTCATGAGCAACCTCAACTCTCTTCTCTTTGCAAAGAGTGTCGAGCAAAATATTCATGGATCTAGTGTCCTTATCAAAGCCCATAGTCTCCAAATCATCAAACAACTTCACAGCATCCTTCCATCTCCCAGCACCTGCAAGTCTTCTCATGATCTTGGCAATTGTTTCAAGTGTAACAAGATCCTCGCCACGCAACTCATGTACCAAATCCCACATCCGGTCCATCTGTTTCATCTTCCCCAGTAAGTCCACCATCTTATCGCAGGCATATGGAGTATGTTTGTACCCCGACAGGGAACCAGCCCACTTGAAGAAACCCAAAGCAGACTTCCAATCATCTCCAAACCTATGGAGTAAACTATCAACAAGGTTTGGTGTAAGTTGGACATTACAGCAAGACTGATCACTCCGCAGTGATCGAACAACATCCTCCACCGTCGCATTACAGACTTTCAAAATCACTCTCCTGATTTTCTTGGCTTGAGTCACTTCTTTCAACTCAAAAGAAGAATCTGTTTTCAGGTATTTTACTAGCAGCGACCGGTGGTTGGGGAATGAAGAAGGCGAGAGATTTGTATAGAAGGATTCAGAAAGACCAGAAACAGAGGGAGGAAACATCAAACAAACAAAAGAACGATAAAAACTACGACTCATGTTCGTTCCTCTTTGTGAAGGTCATCGAAAGGAGAGAGCGACAAACAAGTCCTGCATCCCCCAAAGCGACCCTAGCATTAGATTCTTCAGCTTAGGGTAACCCGATTATTACTCTAATTCTTGGAGGTGAAAACCATAAGAAACTTTTTTTTTTGTTTTGATGCAATAATTCCTGAATGATCTATATAAATTTTCTAGTTGATCGAGCATTCAAGATAAAATGAAACAATTAAATCGATAATGCAATCGAGCAAGAGTGGTGCAATTAACTCTACCATCAGGAATTGGGATTCGAGAAATCGATTCCATACAGCAAGGGACCGAGAGAGAAGGGGAGGAGGGAGGGGAGATTACCAGCGAGAGAGGACAGCCGCCGCGCGCAAGAATCGCCAGGTGGGGTCGGATGCGGGGAAAGGCGATATACCCACCCTACACTTGGGGCTGAAAAGGGCCGGCATAAAAAAAGTCCATTATATTAAATTGGATCGGTCCGGCCCAATAAATTTCGGATCCATTTAAAGTTGATTTAGATTTTATACAAAATTATAAGTTTATTGGACTAATTCTGAGATTATAAACTAGAATTCCATTTAATTTTTGGACCAAAGAAATATCCGGATACGATATAAAAATTTTTAAAATATAATGCCGATCCATTTTCAGTCCTATCATGCGCTCAACCCGACCCGTTAATAAAAAGAATGAAACTGCGATCCACGTGGATCACGATCGAGACTCCTCCCAGCCTCCAAAAGTTGAAAACCGGGACGAAAACCGATTCACTGAAGGATAATGTTTTTATTTCAGAATTCATGCGGAAATTTTTAATTTCATATCACAGAGATGATTAAAAAAAAAAAAAAATGCATATCAGATTTAATTCTAGTTAGTGGACTACTTTTGTATTGTTTATTATTTTATTCTCGAGACCGATTTTAAACGACTTTCTTGATTTGTTCTGTTATTAAATATAACTCATTTAAATCAATAGAGGTATTTACATAAAAAATCATAAATCTAATCCTAAGATTTTAAATCTCGTAAGAAGGAAATATCTCGATGGATATCATCTATTTTTCATCCTTTCTTTCTTTTCTTTTATTTTTTTTTATTTTTTTCTTTTCTTCTAATTTTTTTATTTTATTTTATTTTTCTTTCTTTCATTTTTTTTCTTATTATTTTTCCTGCCTTTCTTTCTTCTCTGCTTTCTTTTCTATCTCCCCTCCATTCTTTCTTTTTTTTTTTTTTTTTTTTTCTTTCTTTTCATTTTTTTTGCTTTTATCAATTTTTTTTCTTTCTTTCTTTTTTTTTTCTTTCATGTATAGATGGGTTTTAAAGTTCTAATCCTGTTCTGATCCCATTTTCTAATGCGATGGCCATCCGGCTTCATCCCTATTTATTCGTGTTTTGATGCTATATAATATGTTAAATAAAAAGCAATATAAGGACAAGGACCTTTGGCACCCAACGTTTCCTATTACCGAACCAACTCAATAGTTGCTATAATCCAAGAAATGTGTGCATTCTTTTTTTTTTTTTTTTTTTTTTTGGTAAAATGTGCATTATTTCCGAGATGCAACTGCACGCCTTCACGCCGAATTCATCAAGAAGAAGATGCAAGTTCCATCATTATCTAAAAAAACTTAGCCCCTGAAGCCACCTCATCAAATTCCCTGCATATTTTTGCACTTGCCAGTTTGTTTTATCAAACCTCCAGTCTCGCTATGAAAAGATGCTTTAGAAGAAATCTTAAAGTTACTAATTGGTTGGATTGTTAGATTAATGCATTACTTAGTTGATATAGGGTTGCTAGATATCTCGAGGAGAAGATAGGCTTCTTATATTAATCGCAACTTATCCAAAAATAAACAAATAAGCAAACAAAATAAAAGAGATTATAAGAAAAATTCATACTTCAAATTCTTTAGTTCTTTGCTTCATTCCAAGGATCTCCCCATTATTTCCTCTTTGATTTGAAAGATAAGAATCAGCTAATATCTTAAACAAGGATCCAAATGTACTACATTCTCTTCCAAAGTACTTAAATCCTCTTTCAGAATCCATGATCTATCAATAACAACATCAAGGATAAATAATTCATCAGAAAAAGAAACTATCTTCCGGGAATTTACATGAAATGAATGCAATAGTTGACATAAACTTGGACGTTTGTTTAATTAGTCAGCAAAAATCAAACCATGAGCAAAGAAAAAATGGCAGGCAATCCCACTGTTCTTTCTCTTTTTTTTTTTTTTTTTTTTTTTTTTTTTTTGGATAGAAAAAAGGGTAGAGAGGGTTTTATCCTGATGTAGCTCCTCGTAACAGGCCCCCAGCCCGCTAGACCATGTTCGATTCGGACCATAATTTTTCCGCGTGCCCTCCCCGCACAACTGGACGAGTATATCAGCCTAGCCCTACTACGGCGCCGGAGTTACGACCGCTCAGCTCCCCAGTCACGTGTCCCAGACTTAATCTGGAATTTAATCGAGTCACCAACCGGAGTTACGACCGCTCAGCCCCCAGTCACGTGCCCCAAACTTAATCTGGAATTTAATCGAGTCACCCACGGGATCATTCCTCGAACCCGCGACCAGTGAATTATACACAAGAGCTGAACCATGCCTTAACCGACCGCGCTATCACCGTAGTAGTATCCCACTGTTCTTTTAGACCACATTCTTTAACTGGGAGGCACAAGCACTAAAGGCTACCTTGCAGCATAGGAGCAGTTGAAAGACTTGCCTAAATGTCTGATTCTGAGTTACTCAATGGTATCATATCAAGAAGTTGGAAATTGGAATGTTCATCCATGGTAATAAACTAGAGTACATAATGGCATAAAAATATTTGAAGACGAACTTCATTGTTCCAATGAAATGGAAGTTTCTATTTATATGCTCACAATGCAGTCATTTCCAAGAACGATAGTTAATAGTCCTCTCCACTGTTCATGAATCTGAAACCAACACTTCGAATCCCAAAAAATAAAAGAATCATAACAAGTATTTTTCTTCCTTTACATGTTCAAGACTATCCCTTAGCTATATATAGGCACTTCAGCCACCCCAAATGTCAATAAACATGGTGAAAGTTATACAACAATCTTGTGCACTGCAAGTACAGCAGAAATGCAGCAATAGAATCAAATATGGGTGAAGAGCCCCTTTCAGCTTTCTGCAAAAGTTATCACCTCTGTTTCCAGCCTCAGGTGTTGGAACATAAACAAGCTTGGTCTCCAGGTGCAAAAGCAACACCACATCAGAGCTGAATATTGACACTTCATATTATTTGTTTTACTTTCTGCTACAGCACCACCATCTTCTATGGGTTATTTTCTTTTCAAAATTCCCAGATTTACGAAGTGCTGCATTTGTCTCATGCAGTTGGACCTTGTATTCCTTCTTCCATGCTGCAAAACGGGACTTCAATTTTCGTAGATCTTCAAATGGATTTGTGCTTGAACCTGACTGCTTCACCACAACAAGGTTACGTGCATCATCCTCAAAGGCCTGCTTCTGCTGTTCAAACTCCTTTGCAAGATGGCCAACTGCATTCCGCTTGTCGGCAGAATCTTTTTCCAGCCCAGTGTCAGAAGTTTGATGCCGTCGTTTTGGTGTGCCTTCCTGTGTTTGTGCCTTGGCAGACATTGCACTTTCAAAGTCATGACTATGATGAATTGGCAATGCATCATGCGTTCCAGGTTGGCTCACTCTATCATTAGCAGCAACACTCTTTTTTGCTGCAGCCAGACTCATCTGTGGCAAATTGCCAGGCTCATTAGCTATACATGGGAATTTCTATATTCAGTTAGAGCATTGTTGTATGATGACTTGCACTAACAAGGGGTCATTATTAAATTGGAAAGCAGAAACTTGAATTATATTAGCAGAAAAATACAAACTTCCAATTATGTGTAAATACAATCACTTAACCACAAGAGATTTGTCAGGGCAAACGGCAAGGATCCTAGTTGTTCCTTCCTATCATCACTTTCATTTACAGGATCTCAAAATGTCGTAGAAACAATCAAATATCTATCCTTTCACAAGGGAAATCTCATTGTCAAAAAGTTTATTTTATCTGAGAAAATTGGTCAGCAGATTCACCTGCAATGATGTTATTTGTTTCTGCCACAACTCCTCCATTGATTTCATTTTCACCTCATACTCTGACAACCTTGTCTCATATTGCTGAAGTTGTTGATGTAATGCAGCATTCTCCACCAATTTTTGTCTGAGTTCTGCTTCTGAGTTCAAAATCTGCGTCTCAAGCTCTGCTGGAACTGAAGCCTGCACTCATGAACATTTTACTTTGGTGAAATGGTTCCAATAGTGCCATGGTTCCAAGGGGAAAACCTAATTTATAGCTTCCAACAGGATACATAAATGAAATAACTGATGTGTCAAGATTTGAATCACCTAAAGAACATTAGCACAATATTTCAATTCATATCTTAGGATGGCATGGAAAATAAGATGCTCAGCATCTCAGGATTCATGTTTTCTCTTATGTTCAATATTTTCCACTATTCTACTGGTATTAGATTCCACATGCCTGAATGAAAAGTATGCTGATTAAAATTAACTGCTCAGATCTTAATTTTCCTAGGTTTATTTTGAAAGGAGAAAAAAAAAAGCAACAAAGGATTCATCATGGTGTCCTCAAGTAGATAATTAAACCTGAATAGAGAATAAGTAAAATTTACAAGTGAAATATTACACTAGAATTGTTTACATTAGCAATATTGAGGAACTCTAAGAGACTACCACCTCTGGAGAAACAGCATATAATGTCCTCATAGAATTTGCAACCAAAATGTACACTACCAACCAAGGTTTTAAATCCCGTGGGACAAGACTGTTCCGATTTTTTCCTGGAACGAGACGCATCAGCATCCCGCCCCGTCCCGACACTCGGGACAGGAGATGTCCCAAGGTGTCTCGATTGGAATACTGGGATACTAGCGGAATATCCTGTCCCGACACATGGGATAATACCCCGTCCCGGTATCCTATGGGATGTCTTGTCAGGACCTGAATCCTTGCTGCCAACTATTATTTATAACCATCAATGCCACTTTACTAGCAAATTACAACATAGATATGAACTTTTTGACTTAATAAAGGTATGATAAAACCAGTGACAGAAAAAAACTGAAACTACTGAAGTGGTTATTATCCAGGCATGCAAGATTTATCAAACTGTCAAAACAATAAGATATCATAAAAGGTTTTACAACTTGGTTTCAGTCCCCCCTGGTAAAGTTTTGGTTTCAGCAGTTTCGGTAGTTTGGTAATTCCGCTTTGAGTTTCCAAATTTCAGTTAAAAATATAAGAAAAAAATATACAAAAAAAAGCAAGAAAAAGGAAGAAATTGAGACAAGTTATTTCACTTCATTTTGTTCTGTTATGAGTTATTTGGGATCCTGCTTTGTGTAGCTTCAATAATTTTAGAGGCTGAAATTTTGCTATATTGAAGTGTAGCACATTAAATTTTTTTTTAAAAAAAAATCTCATCTCCCAAAAATCTCAGAGGTTATGATATCCTTCAAATCTAATATGCACATGCATGATGTTTCTTCCTGGTCCATTTCTAATCCATTTCTGAACTGGCCGAAATCGGCCAAAACCAACCAAACTGACAGAAACTAAAATTTTCATACATTTTCAGATTGGTCTCAGCTGTAATGAAATGGATAGGTTTCTGCTGAAATTAAAACGTTTTTATTATGTTCATCATTGCAAAAAAACAAACAATTCATGCACATTGTAACCATGACTTCTACCACCATACATTGTACTTCGTGGCAAGCATAAGCTAATTATCATCAATACTTAGCCCTTGCTACTACTTCTACAGGTCATTTCCTCAAAGTTTCACCCATATAAAGCTAACAGACTGTGTAGTTGCTTCTGCTTCCTATATGCCACTTTCTATGAGTTTTAATCTCCTTCCAACCTGGCGATGGGCTCAACAATGAAGTATACGTATGCAAAACAAGCTGCATGACATCAGCATTTCTTGCAAAAAGTTTTTTGACAAAAAGTGCTTTCTAATTCTCTTTAACGTGCACATATGTAATGCATATATATGTCCGTAGATAATTCACATTACAGATTGATAATGATCTTCACATTTCCTAATGATACATTTTGATAAATTGCTCATTTTCTTTGAGTATTTGATGTCATGTTTACATGGAGCTTTACATAATGAGTAATTTTCTAATACTCCATTGGCATTATGGCATATGAAACTTATAATTGTATATATTGGCTCCATGCTCCCACGATATATGGATTCACTATAAGGCATACTTCCCAAGTTTCACCTATCAGAGCTAAGATTGAACTTTCATAAGATATGGAAAAAGTGAGGCATCAATTCATTCATCCCACGGTTCAAGAAACATTAAGTGAACAATGAAATGAATCTAACTCTGCCGACAAAAACTGCCAGGCTGTACAGGAAGTAACCAGTTGAACAGTCATTTATTGCCAGAAAAGCTGCTGAAGTAGATGGTATGTTAGGGTTATGATCACGGTTCATCGAACCGTACCTAACCGGTTGGTTCGGCCTGTACCAAACCGGACCGGCTCCAAACCGGCACGGTTCGGCTATAAAAATCGGTTCCTCCCTTTATAAATATAAAAAAAAATGAACCGATCCAAACCGACTTGAACTGCGATGAACCGGTCGATTCGAAGCCGGTTCGGTCTGACTCGAACCGGTTTTCAATTTTTTTTGGTTGTTACTATTTGATTTGGGAGGGGTTGATAAGAGTGAACTGAGAGCCCGAGAGCTCTCAATTTTGAATAAAAATCTTGAACGAAGGAGAAAGAACCCATTTTTCACGGATTTGAACTCAATCAAATATCAAAATAGCAAGAAAGAAAATAGATTCAAAGTACACATGTGTTTTCCTTCTCTCTTTCTCCCTCTCACCTCTTTTTTTAAAAAAAATTAGTGGAAAAAAAAATAAGAGAAAATACTGTCAAAATTTTTTTGGACATGATTTTAGAATATGTTGTAAATCTATAAAAGATCTACACAATGGTACTAAGATTATGATTTTTTTAAGCATATAATTTTTAAAATTAAGAAATATTTGTAGATTAAAAAATTAATAAAAAAATAAAATAATTAATTAAAAAAATTATAATTATAGATTATTGTTATAGGGCTCGTAAGCTACTTTCACTATAAATCTCATATCGATTTATCCAAATTTTGATACATCTTATGAATAGTGTTCTAAGTCTAATATTGAAAAAAAGTGACATTTCATGCATGTCCACTATCTTAAAAATATATATATAGCATCTATATGATAGAATCCAACATGAATTTAAGATCAAATTATTTTTACAATATTATAATTTTTCATATATTTTAAATCTAAAAAATAAAAAAATATATAATTAAATAAAAAATTAGGTAAACAAAATACTAATTAATATATGTAATTATTGAGCTTATATACTTTTTAAATATTCAGGAATGGATCCATTGAGGAAGAATGATCCGGAGCATAACATTGGTTGGTTGCATGGAGAAATGCTCTCGGATCAGCATCATTAGAAGTATAAATGGTACATAAGGCTGGAACTAGGCCGGGCAGGTCTGGGCTGCACCCTTACCCGAGCCTGGCCCGAAAAAAATTTTGGGCTTCGGACCGAGCTTAGGCCCAAAATTTTTTCCAAAACATCCGGCCCGAGCCTGATGGGCCGGCCCAAATCGAGGTACTTGAATGAAGCCCAAACAATTTGAATAAAAAAAGGGATCGGATGTTGGGAAGGAAGGAGATCGAAGCCCGGGGGGTCGTGGCCGCGGGTTTGCATACTCGCGTGGGGGGAGGTGCAGGGCCACAGGGGTGTCGAGTGCGGTCAGTGGTCGCCGGGGCCAGGGGAGGAAGATTGGAGCCTCGGGGGGAGGGGGCGAGATCGTACAGGGAGCCGGGGGCATCATGTACGGGCGCTAGGGTCGGAGAAGGGACATCGAAGCCGACGGGCTGTGGGCTTGCACAAGGGGGACGAGTCATCGGGTGTAGGCGCCGGGGCCAAGAGAGGTAGCAGGGTCGCATGGAGGCAACGGAGTTGGGGGTGCAGGTGCCGCCGAGGCCGGGGGGAGAGGGCAGCGGCTGAAACGAGAGGGCAGCAGCTGAAACGGCGACGGGTTGGACCGCTGGAGCCTGGAAGAATTCGAAAACAACTGGAATTCTAGAGACAACTCGAGCACCGAGCGACCTTTAATAGTCTCGACCCTCGGGTCAGATTTATTTTGGACGGGCTGTTTCTGGACCAGGTTTGGGCTGGACTGGGCTGGGCCAAAGGGGTGCCCGAACCCGGCATGAAAACTGAATGGGCCTTATTCTTAGGCCCAATGCTCAGCCCGAACATTCTGGAGCCTGGCCCGAAACCCGGCCCGATTTCGGGCCAGCTCGAAGCCTATCAGGCTAGCCCGGCCTAGTTCTAGCCTTAATGGTATAATATAGAATTTAACGATGGTGGGATAACGAGATTGAAGCAACACTTGACTGGTGGCTATTTTGATGTATCTACATGCCGACAGTGTCCATAAGAGGTCTGTCAGTTGATGAAAAAGTATTTTGATGATTTCAGAATAGGAAAGGAAAAAATATCAAAGAAGGTAAAGTTGAACTTCAAAGCTGCAGAACCACCTTCTTATTACTCAGGGATCAGAGGGAGCATTTATTCCTTCCGGTGAAGAGGCACAGATGAAGACTTTCATTCAGGCAGCTTGTATGAACAAAGGCAGCAAAAAAAGATGGCGAGGCGTAGACAGCAATTTGGACCATCAATTTTTGAGTCAAGATCGGGATCGAGCTCTAGAAGTGTTGCAGGAGAGTTTGAAACACAGTTTAGGAGGATCTCCTCAATCAGAGAGCCCATCAAGAGAGGCACCAGCCATATTGCATCCATATTGAAAGTATTTAGCAATAAAAAGAAGTCTTTTAAAAATATTCCAGCAAGAGCCACTATCCATGATGTCGATCCACATGCCTTTCCTAACAAAGATTCCAAGCGACACAAGACTGATAGCATGTTGAAAAAAGATAAGAAAGATATGTGACGAACAATCGGATCCTGATTTTATTTCAGTCATTTCCCAGCGCACGCAGCAAACAACCCATATTATCGCTCTGCTATTACATCTATACAGGCTGCTAGTGCAGGTGTAGATCCTCCAGGATCGAGAAATATTTATGGTCAGCTTCTGGACAGCAATAAGAAAGCGCTAAAAAATTGGATTGCCTCCTCTCAGAGTAAGTGGCCCGTGTATAGATTGACAGTGATGTGTAATGGTTGGATTGGTCCTACTAGACGAAGTATCATCAACTTCTTGACTTATTGTGATGAAAAAATATTTTTTCATAAATCTATTGATGCTTCATATTAGGTGCACGATAGTAGTTATATCTTCAGATTGACGAAGGAGGTCATTGATTAAGTGAGAGCAGAATGTCGTACAGGTCATCACAGATAATAGACCATAGTATAAGGCCACAGGACAGCTTTTAATGCAGCGGCGACCGCATATTTTTTGGATCCCTTGTGCTGCACATTGTATTGACCTCATGTTGATGGATATTAAAAAAATCCATATGATGCAGAAGATAGTTGAATTAGCACAGACTATCATCAGATTCATTTATAACCATACATGGATCTTATCATTGATGAGGAGCTTTACTGGAAAAAAAATATTGAGACCAGGGATCATCGATTTGCTATAAATTATATAGTACTAGATAGTCTTTTTGGCAAAAAAATAGAGCTGCATCAGATGTTTGTCAAACAAGAGTGGTAGTAGAGCAGATATGATGGGACAAATATTGAGGAAAGCACTGTGAGAAATTTAGTGACGAGATAGACATTCTAGCAACAGTTCGAGAGGATAGTGGAGGCTATTAAGCCTCTATATAAGGTATTTCAAACCATGGACTTTAAGAGATATGCTTAAATGGGCTTCCTGTTACATGATGCAAAGGACAAAGAAAAAGATCCAAGAAACAGATCTAGCAGATGCTAATGAGTATATCCAGATCATTGATGGATGTTATCAAATAAGTTCAAATTTGCATCTAATAGGTACACAGTAAATCATGAACTCTTTAAAATTTTAAATTAAATTATATTTGTACAAGTACACTTCACTAATTTTTAAAATATATGTAACTTACTATCTGAAACCGAGATTCTAATACTCCATACCAGACATTGCCATGAATGAATAGCTTATGTCTTCTTATACAATGTTATATATAAGATGGAACCCGATCCAGATGTCGCAGTTATGCCTAGAAGAAGTAAATTAGGTTGAAATTGTTGAGTAATTTTTATTAGCGCTAATTTCAACAAGTAGCACATGATAACAATTTTTTTTTCAGACGAAATTTTTTGAGGGCACAAATTCTTTTGGATCCAATATGGCTATCAGAAGTAAATCAAAAGATGAATCATGGTAGGTACTACTAAGTTTAATATTGGATTCAAATTGATTTTTGAATTTTGCTGAATCTAAAATTCTAAATGATTTAATATCTTTTGTAGCTGAATGGTGGGTGCATTTTGATAGATCAACAAAATATTTAAAAATTCTTGCTATCAAGATCATCTTTCAGATAGTGTTATCTAGTGGATATAAGCGCAACTGGTCTACATTCGGCCTTATCCACTCCAAACAGAGGAATCGCCTAAAATAGAAATGCCAAAATGATCTTGTTCATGTACACTATAATTTAAGATTGAGACTACAATGCATTTAGAAGAAAGTTGAACTGTTATATCCAAACTGGTGTGACACCCAAGCGTTGTCAAGATTGTTGATGAATGCCTCGCCTTCTAGATTGAGCTCCTTTCCATTGCTCGATGTATTGGATCGAGCCCTTTCCAATTGCTTGATGAGTGCCTTCGTCTACTAGATCGAACTCCTTCCAATCCTGTAAACAAGGACTCACCAGAAGGATTCCGGTAGGGAGACACTCCAATGCTTAAGTCAGTCACTAAATTTGAACTAAACAAAAAAGAATCTGAGAGAATTGATTCAAGGGTATGCGAGAGCTCCTACTAGTTGAGCTCACTTACCTCCTGAAAGCCCTTACTTATCGGTATTTATAGGCTACAATCCTAACTGAATTCAGTTAGAGAAGCCGTAAGCGGTTAGTTCGTTAAGAACCACCACGTGCACAGAATAACTGTAATTAGTTACAATTTATGTCATTTATATCTCTTAACCAGCTTAATAGGCTGATCAATATTATATCATGACTGACTTATTAAGCCAGCTTTAAGCATCGATTGGCTAAGTATTTAATTCAGCCCAAATAATAAATCCTTCTTGGGCGTTTGGTCGGCCTCACGCCCCTTGGAAGTTAATCGACCCTGTACCTCTTGGACGTCAATCGGCCTTGTGCCTTTTGGAAGTCAATCGGCTTTCCGCCTTTTGGAAGTCAATCGACCTTGCGCCTTTTGGGCGTCAATCGGCTTTGTGCCTTTTAAAAGTTAATCGGCCTTGCACCTTTTGGGCGTCAATCAACTTTGCAAGCATCAATATCACTAGAGGCTGATTCATCATTTGACCAACCATAGCCGTTTCACTTGACTGACACAAACAGGCCATTTGCTTATATCTCAACACTTGTCCTCCCGCTTTTAAATTCATTAAATACTATGAATATCAGAAGCTGACAGGAGTCAGGAAAGGTTCTTCTTCCGCTCTTTTGCTTTCTCTTTTTCCCCCGCTTTTTTTTTAGTACAAATTAATGCTCATGTTTTCGAGCATAGCGTCCTGATGACATGTCAGCTTCTCATTGGAGAAGCGGTTATAATACGAATCTGACAGCCGTACCATGACCGGCTGTCATCATTATCAATCTTGAAATTCGAAATGACTGAGAGATCAAAACCGTTGAATAAGCATGAATCGTTTGATCATAGCCGCGTCCGCTGACGAACCACGAATAGTCATTTCGGTTTTTCTCCCATTACATCAATTATCAAATTCTTTTTTCGAAGAGTCGTATCCTTCCATCGAATATTAGTGACAGGTGGCATAATCAGAACCAAACTAGCTATTCGAGGAAGAAATCTTAACCGTCATCCACCACTATATAAGCACTATCCCTTCTAAACGAATAGATTTTCCTTCATTTCATCCTTTCATCCTCTAGGAGCAAAGAACTTCTCTCAGGCCGACTTCTTTTCTTCTTTACTTTTTCTTTCAAGTTAGCCTCCTTTTCTTTCTTTTTTTTTCATGGCTAGAATCTTAGAAATCACTCGTGCCGACGAACCCGAAGGTTATAGTTCCCAAGAGAAAAAGAAGAGGCACCAAGCTGAATCAGTTAGATTAGACTCCGTCAAAACCTCTTTGACCGAACATAGGGTTCTAACTTTATAGAAATATTACAACATTTCCGAGGAATTTGTAGTGATTACTCCTGATTCCGAAGGACAAATAGACCGACCACCCCCAGGTAACCTTACAATTTATGAGGAACATCTTAAGGCTGGACTCCGATTTCCACTTCATCCCTTATCCAAATTTTCAAATTGTATCATGTACTTCATGCTCAGCTGACTCCCAATAATATTAGGATAATCTGTTCCTTCCTGTAAGGATGCCAAAATAATACCCAAAACTTCACTCTTCACTGCCCTTTTTGTTTTGAAAAGAAATTTTCATGGTCACGGATGGTGGGTGATTAACCCCGCCATGATCGTAAATTCATCGTAGGACTTCCTTCGGCTATCCATGGCTGGAAGCCTTGCTTCTTTTACATAACCTTTAAGAATCCTTGGGACTTTAATATTGATTGGAAAGAATCCTGTCTGACACCGAACGACGGCAAGAAAATACTAACAGCCGATAAAGAAGACATCGACAAGCTCATGAGAATAAAGATTCCTCTAATAAAGGAGCTCCTTAACGAAAGGGGATTATATTCGGCTAATATCAGCCCCTACCCTTCTTTAGGTATCTTATTACCGAAATTGCCTTTTCTTTTATCCGATAATAGTTGATTCTGATATTTGGTTTCTCGGATTGTGTAGATACAACCATAATGTTAGACGCACAGAGACTTCAGCAAATGTCGAAAAAGAGAAGCAACGGCGGCTCCAACCGACTCAAGAAGAGGAGAGCCGAAAAAATCAAAGAAAACAAAACCAATTACTCCACCAACACGGATTTCTGCAAGAAGTGAGTCTCCTATAGTAATAAAAAGCATATCTGATGACGACAATGTGCCGATATCTGCCACTCTTCAGTCGCCAACACAAGAAAGATGATCGACCACAACTCCCATTACCGGTCCATCATCATCTCGACCTTGTCAATTTGATAAAGGTAAAGCTCCACGGGTGGAAGAAGAAGAAAGACATTCTGCAGAAGACTCTACCATCAATTTTAATGTATATGTAGATGAATTGGCCTTGAACGATTAGATTTAGCCCGTCATCTTTTAAGGGCTGTCATTCTCCCAAAAGATTGGGAGATAACCAAATCTCATCGGATGGACGAAACAATGTCATCCATTTATCCCACTATGCTGAAGGTAAGATACTGAACTTTACTTTGGTTGATTATTAAAATAATCCTTTCTAAATCTGACTGACTTTGTTGTGGAACATTCGGTTTATTCATGGAATAACTATAATGGAAGAGAGTATGATGGGCTTCGACCAATTCCGCCAAGCAATACGCAATGAACTAGATGCGGCCAAGGTGGAGAGGGATGTTGTCGAAGAGTTGAAGCAGGCTGTAGAAAAAAAATTGGAACAAAGTACAGTCTAAATTTCAACTTTGGAGAAAGAGCTTGGGCTAACTCAATCAAAGTTAGCCAATGCAGAATTAAAGCTAAAGAAGAAAAAGAAAAAGCTTCGATTGACTATAACCAAATCTGAAAAAGCCGAAGAAAGGACTAAAGCAGCGAAAAAGAAAGCGGAATTAGCTACTCAAGAAGCCATTGATAATTATGAGAAGTCAGCAGCTTTTCAAGATAAACTTCATGAAGCTAGAGTCGAGAGTTATGACATCGGTTATGAAGATTGTCTAAAAAAGGTGAAGAAATGTTATCTTGATTTAGACATTTCCAAAATAACAGATGAATCCGACGAGGATCGCACTGAAGAGCAGATTGAGAATCAAACCGAAGAGCCGATGGAAGATGCTTCGGCTCAAGGTGCGACAACCCCGATTCCAATTTTGGAGCAGACTGAAAATGCTGATGTAACGGCTTTTGAAAAAAACCCAGAAAACTGATGTACATTCCTGCTTTCTTCCTTATGTTGATATGAATGGTGAAAAGCCTCTTTTTTTTTAAAATCATATGACAGTGATGAATTTCGACAAATACGAATAAGTCGACTTGTCTGATACCTCTAATCTTAAAAAACTTGACCAAAATCATAGAACTTTAAACATAACAGATATCTCTTGAGAAAAATTTCATCCGAACATCGAACAAGATAAATCATTTTATAAACCTTTATAAGCAAAAAAATTTTTAAGTATGGGACCGTCGGATCATTCATAGAATATATAAATTTTTGGAAAAAATTGGTCCGACTATGAAGTTATCCAAATAAGATAGATTATCGTACGAGATTATCGGATTTCAAATAGCATTGATATATTTTGAAAAATCAGACCGAAACAATCCCCCCTTTTAAGAAAACCCGATATACCAGAGTCTTCAAAAATTTCTCATAGATGTAGGGTCACCAGATTTTTCTGATGGAAAGAAGTAATTAGTCGCCGTTCCATCAAGGGAGCTGATCATTTAAAATCAGTCGGCCCTTGGGGTTAATTTGGCAGTATGCCGTTTCCTTAACTTCCCAGGCTATTTGAGCCTATAATGAACCGATTTTTTAATCGGATCCATCAAATATTTCTCCTTTCCTCCCTCTTTCTTCTTCGAGAAAGAAAATTTTCATGGGATATCTGAATATCAATTTTGATACACCATAACAAAAAGGCGTATCATTCTTACCAAATGTCATACTCCCATTAGGGAGGTAGTTATTCTGCAGGTCGTGAGATCGTGTCGGTCAGCTTTCCAGGAACCATACACAATTTGAATTCAAACCAACAACTGTCTTTTCTCTTTCCATAACTGATTTCTTAAGAATCGGAATCGGCAAATTAATCCCCACCAAATCAAGGACATAGATGTGTCATGATCTTGAGATTGCTCGAGATTTGGATCATGAATCTTGATTGTCGACAATTTCTATATAAAGGGGCTCTAGGCCTACTTTTCAGGCCAAGCCAATTTTTATTTTGAGCAATTCAAGCTTCTTCCTTTTCAAACGTTCTGTTTCGAAAAATCTTGAAACTCTTCATCACCTTTCGAAAATGAAACTAGATAGTGAGAGGCTCCGACAGGCATTCAAAGAGAACTAAATCCGCTCGATTCAGGGAGCAAAGAACATGTGTAAAAAGAACACGTTTATCCAAGAGCTTTTCTAGAGCTTCTGCTAAACAAGAATCTTCTGAATATGTTGCATCTTCTTCTGATGAAGAGAAGTCACACTTACCCGAACTTCCATCGGGAAAATTATTGACGAGTCTTCCTCCCCCACATGCATCCGCATCTCCATCAGATATCGGTCCGTCTAACAGACCAACTTCAAAAAGTAAGGGCAAAGTCCTGATTGCAGAAGCAACACTTGAACTGGGAGCCGACATAGGTTCAAAAAAGGAGGAAGAAAAATGTGTTCAAGTATACATTGCAAATGCAAGTTTTGATAACCCTAGACTGGCAAAGGTTATGCTGCAATCCAATATTCTTCGGAGGGACTGGGAAGCGACACACAAGCGAGGAGTGGAAGATATTTTCTCCTCCATTTATCCAGAGATATTGAAAGTATCAACTTTTCCCCCGAGAATTTTCTAAATCTGCTTCTAATTTCATCTTTACACCTTTTGTTAGTTCATCAATGATGTCTCTATGATCGAAAAAAACATGCTTAAATCGGCTAATACTCAAAAAGATCTTCAAAGTCAGTTAGCATCAGTCAAAGAAGAGAAAGATAAGGCTGAGAAATGTCGAGCGGCCATAAAATCAAAATTAATCCAAGGCACAACTGTCAACCTGTTGTTGGAGAAACAATTAAAGACAGTCAAAGGCTAGGCACCATGAAGCTTCTGGCCAATGCGAAGAGGAGGAAGAAACTTTAACCGGCGGAAACAACGATAGAAGAGAACTCGTGCCTATGCTGAGATCATAATGCAAAAGGCCGAAATAGAAGAGAAAGCAGCCCTTCTTGAGCAAAAATTAAAACAAGCTGAACAAAGGGCTAATTTGGCGATCCAAGAAGGCATTCATGTAGTTGACGAATTCAAAAAATCCGAGATTTTTAATGACGAAATAAACGGAGCGGGGGCAGAAGGTTATAAGATCGGTTTCGAAGATTGTATGGAGAAGATCAAGAAAATATATCCTGATTTGATGAAATTGAAGAGATAAATGAAGTAAGAAAGCCAATCAATGATCCAGTTGCCCCCTTAGCCAAAAAAACATCTGTTCAAGAAACAATCGCTCCTGCCTCGATTCCTAATCCAGTCGAAGAAAAAATAGAATAGTACTTGTAGATGCACACTCCTTGTGAACCTTTTAATGTACTTCTTTTTGTCAATTATCAATGAAGCTTCTTCTTTCTTTTGTTTTCATTGTTGCATAAAAATGATCTCGAAAACTACTAAGTTTGAGTTTAACGGATCAATTCCGCCTGATATAATAACCTTCAAGAAGTTGGCAATGCTGTTTCATGCACATCTATAATATGGCAGGCTAGATCAATTCAACTTGTCAGATTGTAGTTAACATATCAAGCCAACTTATAATAACCTTCAAATTTATCTGATATATTGATTAAATAATACTGATGAACTAGTGGGTCACACCAATTCTATATGTCGGATTACTGTTAGCGTATTAGGCCAACTTACAAGTTGATCAGATATAATAATACCGATGAGATGGTGGGTCAGACCAACTCTATTTGTCGGTTTGTGATCAGCGTATCAGGCCAACCTACAAGTCAATCGGATATACCGATGTAATAATACCGATGAGATGGTAGGTCAGACCAACTCTGTTTGTTGGATTGTGGTCAGCGTATCAGGCCAACCTTTCATTTGATCGGATATACCGATGTACTAATACCGATGAGATAGTGGGTCAGACCAACTCTATTTGTCGGATTGTAGTCAGCGTATCAGGCCAACCTTTCAATTCGTCGGACATACCAATTCAATAACTTTCTTCAGATAAGAAGAGTGAAAAAGAAGAAGAGATCATTTTATTGATAGTACTTACAAAGATTTTCTATATTCCAAGATCGAATCATTTGATAGCCATCTAGGCTTTCAATTCAATAAGTTCCTGGTCGCACAACTTCAGTGATGCGATAGGGACCTTCCCAATTTGGGACGGGTTTATCCTGATCAGTGGGTCGAGATATCTCCGTCTTGCATAGGACAAGATCTCCAGGTCGAAAGACCCGGGCCTTGACTCTTGAATTATAATATCGGGCAACCCTTTGTCAATACACCGCCATTCTTAATTGTACTTGTAATCTGAGGCTTTCAAGTAGATCCAGATTAACTCTTCTTTGGCTAGCATTGTTCGACTCTTCAAGGCAATCCGTTCTCCTACAACGGAGAACGATTTTCACAGGTAACATGGCTTCACTTCCATAGGTAAGGTTGAACGGAGATTTTCCTGTTGTGAATCGGGGGTAGTACAATAAGCCCAAAGGACTCAGTTAAGTTTGTCAGTCCCAGTCCTTTAGCTTCGTTCAATCGGGTCTTAAATCGATAAAGAATAGTTCGATTGGTTACCTCGGCTTCTCCGTTAGCTTAAGGGTGCCCGACGGAAGTTAGTTTATGAAGAACGTGGAACTGGATGCAGAAATCATTGAATTTCTGATTGTCGAACTGCATCTCATTATCAGTAATGATGGCGTGAGGAATTCCGAATCTATAAATTATGGCGTTTCTAACGAACGCCTTAACTTTACTTTCAGTGATCTAGGCTAAAGGCTCAGCTTCCACCCATTTAGTAAAGTAATCAATAGCTACGATCAAGAATTTCCGTTGTCCAGAGGCTGGAGGGAATGGGCCAAGAATATCCATTCCCCATTGGGCGAATGGCCATGGAGCAGTCAGCTATGTTAAATAACTAGAAGGACGTCTTTGTATATTAGCATACCTCTGGCATGGATCGCATCTCCTCACAAAATCTGCCGCATCTTTCTGTATAGTCGGCCAATAATATCCTTGTCGTATTACTTTTTAAGCCAATGACCTGTCTCCCAGATGGTCACCACATATACCTTCATGAACTTCTCTACGGGCATACTCAACATCCGAAGGGGCTAAACATTTTAGCAGTGGCTGGGAAAATGATTTTTTGTATAGCAAGCCATTCAAGATGACATTGAGAAGCAATCCCATGAAGTCACTTGGCTTCCATAATGTTTTCAAGTAGAGTTCCTTCAGTTAAATATCCGATTATGGAGCTTATCCAACTCAATTCTTGTCCTATTTGAAGAATCTTTTCCCTGTTATCCACAGAAATACTTGGAGCTTCTAGATGTTCAACAAAAGTCCGACCCATTGAGTCGGGTGCTAGAGTGGCTAACCGAGATAGCAAGTCAGCACGAGAGTTTTCAGTTCTAGGGACATGACTAATGTCCCGGGAATCAAATTGGGTACTTAGCTCTCGAACTCTTTTCAAATATAGGGCCAAAGTCGCATCGCGAGCTTTGAAGTTTCCCTTTACTTAATTTACAACTAATTGAGAATCAGACAACACTTTCAACCTCCGAATGTCCAGTTCTTTAGCAATCCTCAGGCCAGCTAAAAGGGCCTCATACTCTGCTTGATTGTTGGAAGTTCGAAAGAAAAATCGAAGAGCATATTCCATGACATCCACGCTAGGACCGGATAAAATCAAGCCAGCTCCACAACCAGAAGAATTTGAAGCACCATTCACATGAAGAATCCAAGGAGAATCATTCTTCTCATCTTCAACTGGTGCCTGGGCATCGTCTGCGTTGCTATTCCACGTGCATTCAGCTATGAAGTCAGCCAACACCTGAGCTTTCATTGCAAATCGAGGTTGATATGAGATATCAAATTCTCCCAACTTTACTGCCCACTTAGCCATCCGGCCAGAAGTGTCAGGGCATTGTAAAATAGTCCTCAAAGGTTGGTCAGTTAGCATAACAATCGAATGAGACTGGAAGTAAGGTTTGAGCCGCTTTGCTGATATCACCAAGGTGTAAACAATTTTTTGGAGTTTTGGATACCTTACCTCGGCATCATGAAGTACTTTGCTGATATAATAAATAGGCTTATGCGATCCGTCGAATCCTTCCCTTACCAATACTGAGCTGACCACTTCATCGGATGCAGCTAAGTAAAGATATAGATTTTCCCCTTCTTCTGGTTTGGATAATAAAATCGGATTCATCAGATATTTCTTGAGCTCTTCAAATGCTTGTTGACAATTGTCCGACCATTCAAAGTCTTTAAATTGATGCAGGGCTTTGAAGAAAGGCAGGCACCTTTCAGCCAAACGAGATATAAATCGGCTTAATGAGGCAATCCATCCTGTCAACTGTTGAACCTCTTTCTTATTAACAGGATGCCTCATATCTAGTATAGCTTGGATCTTCTCCGGATTAGCTTCAATTCCTCGATTTGTAACCATGAAGCCCAAAAACTTTCCAGAGGTTATGCCAAAAATGCATTTAGTAGGATTCAGTTTCATTTGATGCCTCCGAAGCATATCAAAGGCTCTCTAGAGATCTCCGATATGATCATCGGCTTGAGTACTTTTGACGATCATGCCGTCCACATATGCCTCCATGGTTTTACCAATCTGATCTTCAAAGATTTTGTTAACTAATCTTTGATATGTCGCTCTAGCATTTTTGAGGCCAAAGGGCATTACCTTGTAGCAGTATATCCCTCGGTCCGTAACAAAGGATGTCTTTCCTTCATCTTCAAGACTCATTCATATTTGGTTATATCCAGAAAAAGCATCCATGAATCTTAAAAGCTTATATCCTGCAGTGGCGTCAACAAATTGATCGATCTTAGGCAAAAGAAAACTGTTTTTAGGACAAGCCTTATTAAAATCAGTGTAATCGATACATATCCTCCATTTTCCATTGACTTTCTTCACCATCACTACGTTGGCGAGCCAATCGGGAAAGTGAACTTCTATGATAAACCCGGCATCAAATAGCTTGGTTACCTCTTCATTGGTAACCTTTTGCTTTTTTAGGACAAAATTTCTCTTCTTCTGACGGACTGGTCGACTTAATGGGTCCACCTTAAGTTCATGTGTGATAATTTCAAGAGGAATCCCTGACATATCAGTGGCTGACCAAGCAAATATATCGGCATTCCTTTGCAGGAAGTCGGTCAATTTCATTCTTTGGTCCTCATCAAGTGAGCTTCCAATCTGAACCATCTTAGTCGGATCGTCTTTTGCAAAAGGTGTAGGAATGGTTCTTTCTATCGGAACTCCTGCTTCTTCAGTCTGATCACGAGGATCTATTTGTTTTGAAGTTAGTCTACTGACTGGTTGTTGGTTTTGATCATCAGACATTAGTGTGCCATATGTTGATCTCCTCTTATTTCGCCAAACCCATTTTGAGTTGGGAATCGTACTAACAGATGATAAGTAGAGACAATGGCTTGAAATTTATTCAAGGCAAGCCGTCCTAAGATAGCATTACACACTGAAAATGTTTGAACAACCATAAAAGTAATATGAAGAGTTCTTTGTTTTGGCACAATCCCGAGGGTCACATGAAGTATTATTTCTCCTTCTACTCCTACGGGATTCCCGCCAAATCCAGTCAGAGGCACCCGAGTTCTTCGTAACTGATTTCTAGGTAAGTTCATCCTGACAAAAGTGTCATTAAGCAAAACCATAGTTGAACTTCCATTATCAATCAGAATTCGTCGTACATCATAATTTGCTATTACAGCAGAAATCATAACAGGGTCGTCATGTGGCATTTGAATTCCTTGTAAATCAGCATCAGAAAAATTGATGGCGTCGCCTCTTCAAGATCTTTTTGAAGAACCGCCATCTTCATAAAGGGGTCGGTGGTGCAGCATCCCGACCATACCATCAGGAGATTGTTGATTGGGGAGCTCCGTGCCATCAATGATCACCCTTGAGGCTGTTGGTCTTGGTGATGTAGCTTCATTTAGGCGGTTTGGATTATGAACATTTTTGCTCAGATAACCGCACTTGATTAGATCTTCAATCTCATCTTTTAACTGGATACACTCTTCAGTGGTGTGTCCATGATCCCGATGGAAACAACAATACTTGGCTTTATTGCACACAGCAGCCGGAGCTCGCATCGGCCTTGGCCTTTGAAGGAAGCTTTCTTTTTCTATTTCCATAAATATTTTTTCCCTCGGAAGAGTCAGAGGGGTATAAGCATCATATTTATTGACATAGCCTCTGCCGATCAAGTTCTTCGGCTTTTGATTTTGCCGTTGAATCGATCGGTCATCAGGGGATCGGAGCCCGTCATTTTTGATATTTTTCTTGTTCGGTGCCGACTTTCTTTCCACCTGGCATCGACTTAGGGCTTGTTCTTCGGCTTGAGCATATTTTTGGGCATGGGCCAACAATTCAGAGTAACTGACTGAGAATTTCTTATCTAAAGAAAATGTGAACCTGGATGCTCAAAGCCCTTTTTTCATGAATGACATTGCCGCGTACTCGTTGAGATCCAGGATCTCCAACGTGGCAGAGTTAAATCTAGCTACATAATCTCTCAAAGTCTCTCCTTGCTGTTGAATAAAGAAAAGGCTGTCGGAATTCCTTGGCATTCTTCGGCTTGTCCTGAAGTGAGACGAACAATCTTTCCAATTGACTAAAAGAATGGACAGTATTTGGTCGGAGGTTGGAATACCACATCCTCGCCGTCTTCTTAAGAGTAGCTGGAAACGCGAGGCAGTGAAGTGCATCCAACGCTCCTTGGATTAACATATAGGCTTTAAAGCTGTCCAGATGATCAAAAGGATCGGCCGATCCATCGTATGGCTCCACTTGAGAAATTTTAAAATGATGCGGGATCTTTTCCTCCATTATCCTTTTGGAGAAAGGAGGTTGGATATCACACATGGAAATCATGTCCTCCGTTCTCTTTTGTTCGCAATTCTGGCAACTTGCAGTTCCAACCTCTGGAATTTTTTTGCAAAGTGATCTTTTTTCCCAGCATCCGGAGTCCGTTGAGCACCTTCAGAAGTTGACTCGCTGGAAGATATCGAGTAGGATCGGGGATGTTTTCCTTTATCCCATCCTTCTGCATGATTGTGGGATCTGTAATGCCGTCTTATAGGAGATCGCCGGCCCGATGAATGCTGATAAGGAGAGTGACGACTTGGGCCCGGATGTTGATTCCCATGAAGAGACGTCCGCCGGCTGCACCTTGAAGCTACGGGTCGTTGCTGTCCACTTACAGCCATTTCCTGGAGATTCTGGACAGCTGCAGTGAGAACTTCCATTTTATTCAGAAGGATTCCTAGCTATTGTTGATCCAGGTTACTAGTAGGAGTAACATCTTCTCTATCTAAAATAGGATCGTTCTCCTTAGATGAGTGATGAACCTCCTCAGTAGGAAAATTTCGTACCCTGCCTTTCACCATCTTTCTCTTTAGATTCTTAAAAATTCTTATGTCTTCCCCTTCCTGGCATGCCAATCTGTTGTATCCAAACTGGTGTGACATCCAAGCATTGTCAAGATCGTTGATGAATGCCTCGCCTTCTAGATTAAGCTCCTTTCCATTGCTCGATGAATGCCTTTGTCTACTGGATCGAACCATTTCCAATTGCTTGATGAGTACCTTCGTTTACTAGATCGAACTCCTTCCAATCCTGCAAACAAATCCACTCACCGGGAGGATTCCAGTGGGGGGACACTCCGATGCTTAAGTCAGTCACTGGGTTTGGACTAAACAGATAAGAATCTGAGAGAAAATTGATTCAAGGATGTGCGAGAGCTCCTGCAAGTTGAGCTCACTTACCTCCTGGAAACCCCTTACTTACCGGTATTTATAGGCTACAATCCTAACTGAATTCAGTTAGAGAAGCTGTAAGCGGTTAGTTCAACCACCACATGCACAGAATAACTGTAATTAGTTACAGTTTATATCATTTGTCTCTTAACCAGCTTAATAGGCTAATCAACATTATATCATGACTGACTTATTAAGCCAGCCTTAAGCATCGGTTGGCTAGATATTTAAATTAGCCCAGATAATGAATTTTTCTTGGGTGTTTGGTCGGCCTCATGCCCCTTGGAAGTCAATCGGCCCTACACCTCTTGGACGTCAATCAACCTTGCACCTTTTGGGCATTGGCCAGTTATGTGCCTCTTGGGAGTTAATCAGCTTTGCGCCTTTTGAAAGTCAATCGGCTTTGCGTCTTTTGGAAGTCAATCGGCCTTGCACCTTTTGGACGTCAATCGGCTTTGTGCCTTTTAGAAGTTAATCGGCCTTGCGTCTTTTGGACGTCAATCGGCTTTGCAAGCATCAATATCACGAGGCTAATTCATCATTTGACCAACCATAGCCGTTTCACTTGACCTGACACAAATAAGCCGTTTGCTTATATCCCAACATGAACTAAAATACTCCGATCCTACTGCAAGTAATTATGCTGATGAGGATGAAGATCCGATGATTGGATGGATTGTGAGTCAGCAGGAAGTGCCAGGATCGTCTCCTTGACTAGCCAGTTTTATAGCTAACGAGGCTGGGGTGGATGCTGAATAATGGACAAGTAATATTCCTCATAGGACTCCAGCAGATACATTATATCATCTCTCCCCGACGTCTATTTGGTTCAGAGATAGAGAAAAGGAAAGGCAGTTGCATCTTCACTGGAGCACTCAGTTCATTCAAATTCAGACACAATAGAGAGTGGTACTAGTGCTTCAAATAGTGGAGGATCTAGTGTTCAGGAAGGGATCGAAGGATAAAAGATGCAATCGACTATTCATCTTCGATTCACTGATGAGTCGCAGTTTAGTCATGCCATATAGAATACAGACTATGATGCACCGGTTGATATAGCCTATGGTGATATGATTCCATATAAACGATGGGCTCCATGAGATCATTCGGAATACGATGCAGCTACAGATCTTGCATGTAAAGTAGAATCCATAAATGTATCAAGGTCATCCTCATATTCAGGATCCTCTTATCTGCAAGTACTGGCAGCTTGTGATCCATATAAATATAGATATAGTGCATCTAAGACATCATCTTCTAGTGGTTATTATCCCATATAGCCCAAAGCATCTTACGGATATGATTTTGCTGTTGGTATATTTGGATGGACCCCTGCATAGCCATATCGTTAGTCTTTGGATATCTCTCAGAGTCAGGACCTCAGCGAGGGATCTACGATGAGTTACGATCCATCACGCATACCTCCTGGGATGAGCTTACAGGAGAATCATGCTGCCTGGTTAGAGAAATTTACTGATCTTCCTACTCGGTACATTAATGATCCCGATGTTATAGATATTGATCCGATTCTAAATATTGATATATAATTATATTTATATTTTACCTTTCACTTTAATTAATTGTTGGTAATTTTACTTCAATTAGATTTTTTTTAAAAAATAATATATCATGGTTGGAGGTTAGATAGCATTTTGTAGTATTTTTAAATGATACAAACATCAATTAGTATCAATAAACATCTATTTAGACCTAAAAATATTTTATAAATCCTAAAAATAATAAAAAAATTAGGAGTGCCGGTTCAACCTTACCGTGTCGGTACGATACGGTACCGGTACCAGGATCCTTGGTTATGATGCTCTCCAAAGAGGAATTAATCCCCATATTTGGATAATGAAATACCGTCAAAGCATCTAAATTTAATTATTTTCACATGGCATTTGGATAAGTGCCATGGATGACACTTGCCAATCTTCTTTCTCCAGAGGACTTGCTACTTGGTTTGAAGGGTATCTTGGGCCTTCCTTGTCATTGAATGATAAGCCACAATGCAATTAGTGGATTCAATAAGCAAACCATCATTTGGTCATTGGCACAACTTCAATTCCTAGTCAAAATTGATCTCTAAAATTGTCCAGTCCTTTGTGATGCTTTGCAAAACCTCTTCTATCCCAACCCCACTTCTCAAATGAAAACCATTTTGGATTCAATTGGTTTTGGGGTTTCAGTTTTGCTTATTTCTTCGAGCATAGGCAAGATTTACTGCTCGCAAAGGACACATCCTGAATAATTTCTAGGTCATCATAAGCCATCCTCAACCCGCTTCATGCTCTATGGCAATTTGTTATTTTACAACTTTTGCTTTTGTGAACCTCTTTTTACTAGTTAATTTTTCCTATGTATCATTTTAAGCTCCTATATATTCTACTTAAGAAGACATGTCATTGTAAGCAAGTAAAGAAGCATGCTGCGTAAGAATGGCAAACTATCAGTATCATGCATGTGAAGAACAGCGAGTGGAAATTTATGTAGCCTAAGCTACAAGTAAGAGGAATACTTAACAATTGCATGTTAAAAATGTGAATAAGCAGCATAGATCTTAAACAAACTAATTATGATCCTCTTATCATTTTAATCTCATCAAATAGGCCAAAAACCCAACATAAACCTAATGAAGATTCATGTATCAAAACTTCATTCCTCTTAAACCATAAGAAATAATCGTGTATTATAACACAATGAGAGCAAATAACATCTCTATGAGAAAAATGAGAACAGATTATGAGGATGTAAGAGTACATAGGGGGTACAACCTGGAGTTTCCTAAACACTTGAGGAGCCTACTCACCAAACAGCTCCTCCTTGAGAAGTGGGTGGTCAGCAGGCTTTCCTAAACCTTTCTAGCTGGCCACAGAAAGCCTTTCTAATAACAAAAGTAATGCAGCTTGCCATAGGATCCCCACTTGACCATACTTTTTGTTCTTATAAAGCCCACAATCATTTCACGGGGCCAAACACCTTCTGCTAGTCAGATTCCTGTAGCTACTTTCCATCCTGAAATATTCTTTACTATTGTTGCAACCCAGCATATGCAAAAGCCTGCTCTCTTTCCAACTATGAACCTTGGTCTTTAGGGTTTCTTTAGTTTCTTGCAGATTTCCTTAGGCTTCATTAGGTATAAAAGCACTCTCTCTTGTGACCTTCTCTAATCAGCATTAGGGCCTGTTCTATTTGCTTCCCAATTCTACCATAAATTTTCAATTCCCTGTCCCATAGTTATCTTCTCTTTGCCCTTGTCCCTCGCATTTAGTGTTCCACCATTTATTTGTGGTCTGCCAAGTTATCATGTCTCTGACCAATTTTGACAACATCAGTCGGATGCATTTCTAGATTGTCCTAGTTTTTATTGTTTGGTTCTCATCCAAATTTTAACTATCAACCTCGGATCTTACTTTAGAATGACCCCTCCACAGAGTTCAGCTACTACCTTCATAATTTTCAAACATGGTGTCACCTCAGAGTTTAATTTGCCCTCCAACAACTGCATGAATCTCAAACTTCCTTCCTTATCCATGGCATCAGGCTTCTGGACATCTTAAGTCCTTAACTAACATCATTATCTTGAGATGCCTGCATTTAGATCTAGCTACTTATCAACCCAGCTTGGTATTCGTTAGCTCATTCCTTTTTGCATTACATTGAAAGGACACATCTATATGTATGTGAGTTTTAGGTCAATTGGCAGCTCATACACATAAATAGTACATGTAGATATTCAGCAGACTATTTTTGCAGCATAACATTGTCAGTGCTGCATGTCTACAATCATTCCAATTGATTTTGTCAGCTAACCTGGGTTTCTGCTGTGACTTTAACAAATGGTTCAACCATCAGCCTAAATGGATATGTTCATCAGTTACAGTTCTCTATTGTAAATGTGCATATTTGGTAGATCTCTAAGATATCAGTTCCGAGCATGAAGTTGCACGTCCACAGAAAGACCTAGTGTGTTGCTTCAATGATTTCAATAATAGGATCTTTCCTCTATTTGGTGACATATAGGCTCCATTATCTCATTGTTAGCATTGCACCTTATTCCTTTGATTCATTGCTCATACTGGTCATTCTCCAAGTATTGACTTCAGTATTTCCTGAACTTATCCTTCAGGCCTTACACCCGAAATGCATCTTGAACAAATCACACTAGCCACTACATTACCTTGGTGGATTTCTTTGATCTTAGCAGGAACTTTATTTTTTCCCTCATGATTAAACCTTCTTTGTTAAAGTTCAAATCATCACAGTTCGTATTTTGTCTATTGGTATTGCATCCTTGGGTCAGATATGAGACCGCTAACTTTTTTATGCATGTCTCAATGGTACATGACTCTAACAATTTGCTCTTCATACCTTAGAAAAATAATTGAAGTAATAATAAAATCCTAGTGACAAGATCTTTCATGATGACTATCAAAACCATCCTCTGGCCTGTATGGGTGCTTTATTAATGTATTCATGACACTATTATAATATTTGACCTTCTTTTGATGAATATATGCCCAAAGATTATCCATAAATTAACAAGAATGGAAACATCCTCTTTCACATCATTAAATGAATCTGACATAAAGTACCTGCATTTCTTGAAAATTCTTATTTGGCTCTATATTAATTCTCTCATTGTTGAGCTTGGACATTGCTAGACTCTGTAGATTGAACAATTTCTTCCTTGCCCACCAACCACGGATACCTGTAAAAGAACGGAGACAGAAATTTGAGAAAAAATATCAACTGCAATTTTTATGAACTGTCCTTTGACTCCTTTCTATACTTATACTGCTAAACTGCAAGACTGTAATATGCTTCTGTAGGTCTTCAACTGTTTCCTGATTGTTTTTTGTATGGAAACAACAGTCCAGCACATAATGTCTCACTATGTCACTTCAAAGTTCAAACAACTACTACACGGACCATAGTTTTTTGATGGAGGTGAAGTTCATACTAGAAATTATAGGCAATTGTTTAAAGTGAGATAAATAAGTTCCCTGGTATGACCTGGACTGCCATCTGGAAATAAAAGCAGCCAATGGATTTCATATGATAACAAAACTGTAAATTGAGGGAAATTCTATATTGGTGGAGAAAATATACAAATATCCCAGCTTTCTCCTTCAAAAAGGTGAGAACAAGCCAAAGTAAAGAAATTTCCTTAGTAAAAAAATTATACAATTTGGCAAAGTTTGTCAGAAGTATGTAAATATAAAAATGTGAACGATAAAGAGTAAATAAAAAACAAATGCAGCTATTTGATGGACAATGAGTTAGAAGATTCTAAATCTATCCCAAACTTTGATAAGAAAACTCTATTTTGCTTTGTATTAGAATCTTTTATATGAAAAGTACTCACGAACATCAAAGGAATCAACATTAAAAGTTGATATTCAGTGACTCAGAATCCTACTGGTTTTCAGTTGACATGTTTTTGATAATCTATAATCTTCCAAACCTGAAGTAACTGTTGTTTATTCTTATCTTCAATCGCCAAAGAAATTAGGGAAAAGAACTTGGTTAAGTATACAAGAGCATTTATAAATAGCAAATACAATTCTTTTCCAAACTTCATGATCACAACCTTTTGAATGAAAGCTAACTGGGAATCCCTTCCAAACAATGGAAGGCATATCAATCTGCCTAATTCAAACAGCCATTCTTGAACTTGATTAACAACATAAATTAAGTAAATTAGTAAAAACGAGTCATTGATTATCACTAGTATGAAATTGCAGGATTACATGATTGAAGTGCAGTCGCTCCTTTCTTGAGCTCCTGAAAATTATGGCGAGACTGAAGACCACGATAACATCTCTGAATCCAGAGGATTGCTTGCATCGTACGGTTTCTAATATCTTCCAATGCAGCTATCTGCACATCATCGAACAAATACATAAGATGACAATGCTGCAGGGTCTCATGCCTGCCTAAATGATAAATGGGTGGGTCAATTTTAAGACCTACAGAAAGATGTGGATTCATAAAGAAATCAAGCTGTAGAACAAATCCGAATTCAATGGTTTGGTAAAGAAGGATCTATGCAATGCTAAATTGCTGTTATTGATTGTTCTTGTATTGTTGTCAACAAGGTCAAACTAACTGAACTTCTGACTGTGGAAGCTGTTCTAAAACTCTATGATTTAAATTCTTACTTTATGAATTTAATGCAATGGAACAACAAACAATTTCTTTAAACTACATCTTTTCTGACATATATCATTCGATCATGTGTAACCCACCTAATGATGAAACAAGCACTTGGTGGTTAACTACATGTAGATGGCTATAAATAAGTTTGGCTTTAATTAACATTTTCAAAAATGGAGAAACAATTCCATTGTATTCCTTGTCGTATAACATGTGAGCAACAAGATATAATAGTCCTTCAATTTCACTTCTTTAAATGCCATCAGACATCATATATAGTTATAATCAAGAATCACTGAACCAGTACCAAGACCCATACCAGTCAGCAACCAGTATGATACCATACATGTACTAACCTTGGTAAATTGAGAAAAAACTATCTTCCTCCCCCTTTTAAGCAATAATCGCTGAACCAGACCTGAACCGGATCCGAACCGAGCTCGAACCAGACTAAACCGAGCCATGCTGGTCTGAACCAACCCGTACCGTACCAAACCGACTCGTACCGGTCTGGTTCAGGCTATTTTTTATAATTCGAGTCCCAAACCATTTTTTAGGACTGAACCGTATCAGTTCTTGATCGGTACGGTATGGTACGTCCTGAACCGGGCGGTTCGGGACAGTACTGTAAATCCTGGTAATAATTTTTGCTATTACACTAGTGAACTTTATAACTTCAATAGTAATTCATGTACACCCAAAATACTAAATTCTGAATATATAGCTAAGTTGATATTCAATAAAGTTGAGGTAATAAATATGGTTTATTGCTATCTGAATAATTTAAGTAAATGATTGACAATCTAGTTTGTATTTTAATTTGCTCAAGACTATTACAACCAAGGTTTGTCAAACTGGCACCAGAAGTCAAACAAATCGGCAACCAATTTGGTCCGCATACCAAAATAAGGAGAGGGAGAAGGAGAGATTGAGGGGGGGAGAGGCAAAAAGGCTTAGTTGTTATCAATTGGCATTATTAGCATCGAAGAGGAGCTCGATAAACAACCAAGTGAGCGAGACGGCAAACAGGCAAGTGGGATTGGTGACTAGGCAAGCAATGGAGCTTCGAAGCTCCAATTATGGTGGAATGGAGGGGGGGAGAGAAAAAAGACCTTAGAGGGCATCAAGGGGGGGAGGCTGAAGAGGTTTTAAAGGGGCTGAACCAACCTGACCACCAAAACCATTCTAGTTCTTGACTAGTTCAGGTCGATTCTGCCTTCCTTGATTACAACTTTATAAACAATTTGATTTAGAATTTATTTCTTTTTTAAAGATACCTATAGAAACAAGTAGCTATTACAAGTCATTTTAGAAAGATAAAGTCCACAATTTTATCAAAATCATCCATGACAAGATTTGTTGTTCTAGAAGATCATATTATCATCTACCAAAGCAGCAGACACTATCTCCCCTATTTAGATGGAGATGAGGGTAGTGGTGACGGGAGGAAGAAGAGGAGGATAAGATGGAGAAGTGAAAGAGGAGAGATGGGAGGATGGGTGAGGTGAGGAAGGAGAGTGTAAGGGGAGCCACAATCCAATGGAGGCTTGGTTTCCAACATTAAAAAGTACTTGTTTGGATGATTGGGCCCAAAATCCCGTTGGATACATAGGTTAGGCTAGTACAACCACCAAAGATTGGATTATAGGCTAGGCTAAGCCTATATTTACAAGTATCCCGGCCTACCTTTTGACTGGACTTAGCCTAAACCCCAGGTCATTTTTTCTCTCTATGAGATTCAGGCCAGCCTACACAAAAGGCAATCCTATGTACTTGTAAATATAGACCTAGCCCACCCTATAATCCAATACTTTGGTGGTTGCACTAGCCCAACTCATGAATCCCATGAGATTTTGGGCCCAGTCATCCAAATAGGCCCTGCAGAGAGTGCATGGGCATCGAGGAAGGTAGGGGGAGCTGTAGATCAGGGGGAAGGTCAAAGATCAAGGTCCAAAAAGGTGTGGATGAGGGAAGTCATATAGGGCATGGACGACGGAGGTCAGGTGATGTCTAGCAAGGTGTGGCCAAGAGATCTGCCAAGATGTGAGCAAGAAAGTTTGGGAGAAGTTCTGCAATGCATGGCCAAGGGGATTGACGAGATGTGGGAAAGAGAGATCGGGTGTAGGTCCAATGAGTGCAACAAAGAAAATTTGGCAAGACAGGCAAGAGTTCAAGAGGAAGTTCGAAAAGGCGTAGCTAGAGAGATCCAACAAGACATGGGCTAGAGAGAGTTGAGAAAAGGATTGGTAGGGCATAAACAAGAGAGATCTGACAAGGCATTAGTCAAAGAAGCCTAAAGGAGGCCAAGCAAGGCATGAATAGTGAGATTCAATAGGAGGCAAGGTCAGGATAGGGAACCAAAGAGGAAAAAGATGATGACATGGAATAGGATGCTCAGACTTTGATCAAGATGGAACACACAAAATTTCCTTTATTAAGATACCAACTCAAGTAGCAACAACTCGTCCATGGCCATTTTGGCTATGAATTGACGTGATGCAAGATAGCCCTAAGTTGCAGCCCAACAAGCAATTCAATTCACTGTGCAATTTGAGTTGCAAACATCCAAACAAGTGGATTACCCCACACCAGCAACTTGAGCTACATATGATTATACTTACAAGACTCCAAAGAGAAACTATAATTACCCAGGTCCAAAGTTTTGGGGATGCACCATCCAGGAACCTTTGGTTACTGAACAGAGGGGTGAAACAACTAGGACAAGCCCCACTTCCACATTATTTATTTCAAATTTTCAATATTACGACTACTAAGTGAATAAATTACTTTGTGGATCCTGGTAGGCAAACCAAATAAATATTGTAGCTTTGTGCCCATGCTAATGTCACCCATAGACTAAATCAATTATCCAAGTTCATGGGGAAAACTTATTAGAAGTTGTTGTGTAATTAATAGATTTTCCAAGGAATTCCCCACAAAAGAACATTTATCCATCACTCGGTTTGGAAACCTAATTCTTAGCTCCCATGTTTGGACATCCATGGAAAAGGAACACAAACAATAAAGATGAATAAGAATGAATTACCTGTCCTGTACGGAAAAACAACTTTGTGTAGCCAACTTGATACATTTCAGGTAGGATATTGAACTGTTGAAGAATGGCAACTGAAACACTGAGTGGATCCTGAAACTGAACATCCTCCAAGAGTAGAAAACCATACCTTGAGGGACAATTGTAAAGGCATCTCAAAATCATGATCTGTATAATATAATGAGTCATCAAGGAATCAAAATAATAAGGATGATATTGACTACCTTTCCGCAAATTGTTGATGTGTCATCCGACTTGGATAACCTGATCTTGAAATCCTGACTACCTCCAAAACCCCACAGCATCTGAGCTGTTGTAAGACAAGATCATTTTCATATACGCCAGGAAGCTGCTTACTGTTTGGTTTAATGCATCGAATGAAGTGAGGAGTTGTTCTTTCTAACTGCTGCATGAGGTTGAATAATTGCCCCTAAAAGCATATAAAATATTTTTTAAGTAAGATAAATTAGGAACTCCACAATAGATTTTTCCAAGAACATATCAAAATGCTTTCTAGTTTTAGCTAACAGAATGTTGTAACTTTGCAGTAAGGTACTAATGGATGAATCTAGCATGAAACAAGAAAAAAGAACTGTCTCCTTCATAACGGTTTGGTTAAGTTTTAAATCTTACAATCCATGTTGATTAGAACACTGTTCAGGCTGTTTCAAGATCTGGCAGAAAGAAGGGTCAGAGTTAAGTGCATCATGAATCTAACCTGGCCTGAATAACAGAATTTTAAAGGAGAAAACATCCCAACAAGATTCATTCTGGGATCACAATATGTCTTAGCAGTAACAGCATATGTTCCTTCATTAATCCATCATCATATTAGTATTTTTCCTGACCTGCTGAAATACAGTTTCTAAGTGTACAGCTTTCTTCAAATTCTATTACATATACAGGCATGCACAACAAGAAGATTTTCAACAAAACCATAACCCTAATCATCCACCCCTATCCCAACAATGCAGCATCACTGCTAAGAGACATTCCAAACCCAAAAAATGTTGCTTACAAAACATGCATACAACATTTCATCACAAAACAACTAACATGATATGACCACATGCTGCAAAGTGCAAACAGTACAATATACTTTAAAGATTAAAATGATGTTTAGTTTTATTTCTTTTACTTGTATGTATTCTTTTTTCAACTGCTTTTCTAGTCTCTTCCATATTTGGATTTTCAATCATTTATAATTTTTTGTTCAAAGATGCTAGCACCGAAATTTTTCCAATCAGTTCAAGACCAGAACCAAGTTTTCAAACCTTGCTTACAATAGTTAAAACATAAAATGGTCACCTTAAGCATTTTAACAGAAATGTTAAGAATTGGAGTCCATTCAAGTCAGAAGTCCAGGGAACATATCGTGATGTTTTAGCAATTGGCACAAGTGATACAAGTAACTAATACATGGATGCTACAACCCCATTGCATGTGATATAACTAAAAGGAGTATATGCAAAGATGGTAGTGATAACATGATTTAAATATCATTTGTTATTTACACGAATAATGTGGCATATGACCAAATTGATTGCTATGCACTTGGTACTTCTATTTAGGGTGGACAATGTGGCATTCACTTGCCTCCAACATCTATGAAGGTTACAATTGGAAAATAAACAAATGTTGAAGTTAAAACTAGAATAAAAAGAGGTATCATAATTCATAACTCTCCCATGGGAGTGGACTTAGAGAATGATGAGGTCATGTGCACGAATTCCCTAAATATAGCAGATTACCAGCATGAATTCTGCATTCTGAAGAATATGTGGTATCTATTATACCAAAAATAGATAGTGCCTTCTATAACTCCCATCACTAAGGCTACAAAAAACTAACTATCAACACATACAAAGAATATACCCAATTATCCAGTGAAGAACATTCCTTACTCAATACAACTTTAAAAACAAAAAAAAAACAAAAAAAACAAAAAACAAAAAAACAAAAAACAAAGAGCGAAAAGGATAGGCCATATATCCTCAATTTTACGTCTTTGAGTATGCATGGATTTTTCATTATGACCAAACAAAAATTGGATTGTTGCAAGTAGCATACTGTATTCTGATATTTAATAAGTCAGACTTTAGATCCCATTCCAACCTAGCTTAAAGTCTTAAACCACTTTCAAAAAAATCTAGATCATACAAGGATCAGCTAATAAACTTAATTTCATCTAAAATGATGAACATGTATCATAAAATTAAAAGAGAAAATACACTTAAAATCAATATAATGATGAAATGGAAATTGGCATTCTTAAACTAAGTCATATCTTTTTCATATAGAAATTCTAAGGGACAAAAAAGCATACACAAAATGTTGATCAGAAACAATGGAAACTTTATTCATGTTCATAGGTTGTACCTTAAACTTTGTTGCAACACTCTGCTTTTGTGATTCAACACTACCTGATCGTCGAATTGGACTAACTGGGTTCCGTAATTGATTAAGCACATGGGCAGCAAAAAACTGAGGGAGTTGGCAGTTACAAGATAAAAGCAATTGGATAGAATCTGAATGAAGTGGATCTCCATTCTTCTCCAAGAAGCCATTTGTTTCATACAGAACCTGATGAACACAGAGTGTTAATCATTTGAATTACGCTAATATGGTATACAAAGAAAAAAAATATGAAAGGTTAACTCCATCTATAAGTATATGTTCAACTTAATTGCACCTTACATTGCCAGTACTTTTAGAAAATGAAATTTATGCCAAAAAAAAGAAAAAAGAAAACGAAAGATTACACATGTAAAGCAAATCTGGAATTAACCTCATTCTTTAAATGTGTTGCTAACAAAGTTTAAACCTATTAACTTTGACAGTGCATGGAAATTATATCAGGTACATTTTTCAAAATGTTCACCATGCATTTTCCTTCTTTTTTTTTTTCCTTTTAATTAGTTTGTGCCTGAATTATGTGAAAAAAATTCTGTACATTGTTTTTTTTTTTTTAACATATGGCCTGTGGTTCCATGTCCTATGTACCGTACACTTTTTTTAACATATGGCCTGTGGTGTCATGTCCTACATATAAGGCTAGTCCTTTCTAACTGAATATGCTTCACTTAGTTCCCTCAAAAGATGATGCATCCAATCCAGTACTTGCTCATTAATTTTTTACATTATCAAATCATACGTTCATCATTATAAATAGTTGACAAAATTTTAGAAAAAAGTGCAGATTTCAGCTAAAGTTGGATTTAAATGTCTTGGCCCTCTTTGCTATCATAAATTCACCCAACAGTTATGACTAGAATATTGTTTGAATCCTCAGCAAAAACACAGATCTCACTTGCTTTGACAAGACAAGTCTATCTCCACCCTCAATTCTAACAAAACAAGCCACCCCATCTGCTGCCAATTTAATAATATTTGAAAGGGGGCCTCTGCTCCTTTCTTAACCAACAGAGAACCTATCGGTGAGGGAATCAATGTACATGGTTCTTTTCACCCTGTCAAGCCACCATGCTCTGACTAGCTATATATATACTCATACCATTCAAATGACAATGGAACACATCTTACCATTCAATCCATTTTAACCACTTCAAAACTTTCAAATATGCTTTCATGTGTACTTCGAATTTCTAGAGAAGTGCTTTTAAGGTTTTCAGTTCATCTTGCTTGAGTTGAGCCCTTACAACACATAGTTTGTCTTCCTTGGGCTTCTTATTGCTTTTATAGCCACATTGCATCTTCTTCTGGAATTTCAAGAGAAGGATGGCAGAAAATTGAAAGAATAGAAAAGAAAGAGGAACAATAAATGTATGTTCTAGTTGCAATAGGCTATCTTAGGATCTTGTTTGCCCTGTTGAATTAGCCTTGGAATGTGACGTTCAAATTTTATTGCTATGGATCAGGGTAGACATCACTTGAATAAAATGCACACACTGATGAACATGTGCTAGTCAGATAACAAAGAGACCAATCACAAATTACTATCAGCTCCTTATCAAGAAACACAAGGGAAAAAAAGAAAAGATTGAATAACCCAAAATTACACGACAGCATTGTGATTACCACATCAAGTGCTCTACTATAAAAGTGAAAAAAATGAATTTGGCATAATGTGTTATTAAGGTTGAATAAACTTCACAACTTGCTCCTCATTTGGATATTATGCTTTCAATGATTTCATGATTTATGCATTTTTCCTCAGATAATTTCTTAAATGATGCAATTTACTGCTATATAACTCAGTTTTCACAACTTTCTTAACCATGTTCATCAGAAATAGGACCAATATCAGTGTAATGTGGTAATCAGATGCAGGCAAGACCATGACCATGACCATAACCATCAAGCATTGCCCCAGCTATGTTCTTAGCCATCAAACAAAGCCATGCAAAACAAGGCCATGCAAGACTGGACATATTTAAATTGTTTCATTAGTGCCAGGAATAAATTTGCAGATCAAATAAATACAACTTAAGATGCAGCCTTGGAAATTCATTTAAATGTATTCCTGTAAAAAGATATGGCATATACTTAATAAAAAGAAAACAGAATCAAAATCATGAAATATTAGAAAGCACTCTTTCAATATTCATGTATGAATGTTTATTATAAAGTCCCACAAACAACATAAAGACTTGGATAAGAATGACTGACCTCTCCAGCACAGTGGCAGATTCTGAAGGCACCTTCTCTTTCCCCCTTAAAGCAACGATTACCAATTAAATGATGCTTAAGCTTGTCAGAAAGGGTCAAATCAGTTGCTTTGGGAAAAGTCAACTCTTCATCCAATAAAGATAACAGCCCTAGGGGTTTCTGTTATTCACAGGATCTCAATGTCATGATCCAAACATCAAAACTACACTTGAAGCAGTATGCCATGGCCTTGACATTTTCCAGAAAACATAAATGCAAATGCCATTAAACTGTCATGAATGACAAACAAATGGTAAGATTTTCCATCAGAATGTTTTAAATCCCTTTGTCAGTTAAAGTGGCTGATGTATGGTGTGCTGATACCAGCTTTTGGAATTATTTTTTTATATTACTCTATAACAATTTGATTTCTGAGCTGGAAGATTTAGTGGCCACTTTAGATGTTATGGAACTTTCCAAAGACATTGATTGACCGAGGTGGCAACAGGATTCTCCAAGTCTTTTTTCTGTCAGATCCCTTCATCATTTGATTAACCAGAAGGGGGTGATTTAGTAGTTTGCCCTCTAGCTTCAGTGTTTTGTAAATGTGCATCCCAGAGAAAGTTTGGATTTTATTTTTCTTTTGGGTCTGGCTGCTGGATATATTGGTGAAATGCTTGCTAAGAAGAGCTGGAAGTTACATCAGAATAATATCTTTTGTGCTGATCCTGCAGAGACCATAGATCATGTTTTTGATATTCTCTTTCAAGAGCCTTTCAGGTAAGGTGTGATCCATCTTGCAAAGTTAGAGAGTGGTTAGAAACAGTTGGTAGGTAGTTTTTTGCTAGTAGTTCTTTTTTGTAGTTAGGCAAATCGAGTTTTCATGTTGTATGCTTTATGTTATGGTTATTTCCTTTCTTTCACTATCTGTGTGATTTGGGTGGGGTCTCCCCTTCCAAGTTGGTATGTCAAATCCAAAATAAATAAATCATATCTGAATACATCAAAGAACGTGGAATCTGAACTAGAGGATTAAAATATCATGCTCCTACTAAAAACTGATAGGATTGCCTTAATGTTCTGATTGGCATGTGGCACACATTTGCATGCACAAGTGTTCCATCGGACTTAAAAGTAATGCCCTTGCTACTGCAATAGTTTTACCATGAATGCATTTGAAGCACCAGCAGGACATGAATCTACAGGACCAACGCAGCACACAAGGGATAGGATGGTCAGTTGGTCACACTATTCATTATGATTTATGAGCATTATATGCTCAAACAAAATGTTATAACTCAAAATATATAGCTAAGGAAAAAAATAAGTCAGCAGAATTTCTAGTATAGATTTATCAGAATTCATATCTCCAAAGATAATGCAATGGATATGAATGCCTGATCTTCAAAACACTAAGAAATTTAATGACTTTCCAATTTTCCATCACCAGAAGGCAACAGGTATTGAATGCCATTGGCACCCCTAAGAAGAAGCCAGTAATAATCTCTGAAACAAATTGCATCAACAAATGCAAACGGGGTCAATTTTTGGAAAAAAGCTAACACAACCCAGATTACAGGAAGGAAAGGAAACACAAACATTGATATATGACAAAGTAAAGAACCGTACGTCCTCTATGGTTAAACTTCTTGGCAATTCTCTGGCACTCAATGCTAGCCAGCATTTTGTGAAAACCAGAGATTATTTTAAAAAATAAAGTCAACGGTTCAAATATGTCTTCTCAGATGTAAACGATCACAAAATTACCTTCTCAAAAAGATTTAAACATTCAGTATTGTCTGCAAATTCAACTTTTGTCCAGTCAATCCCATCTTGGATATATTCCTAAAAACAATAAGAAAAGCACATAAGGCCCTTCTCGGAATTCCAGTTATTTTGTGCACAGATAATCTTATATAGTTATCAGTAAAAAAGAAAAGAAAGAAAAACAAAAAAAGAAAAGAAAAGGTGACTTAAATCTCACAACCATAAGTTAGGCATTACGTATAAATAGAAATCCTAATACCAACATGTTTGGGATGCTCACCTCCTGCTCAAGTTTGAACAGATGCCGATTGAAGTGCTGCTGCAGTCTTTCATTTGCATAGTTTATACAAAACTGCTCAAAGCTGTTCTTCTGCAACAATTACTAGTGCATTTTTAAGACAAGCTTGTTGAGATTGTCATTTCAATAATCAAGATATCAGAAAATAATCGTACATCATAAGATTCAAACCCATATATGTCCAAAATGCTTATAAATCTTCCAGTACGCAATTTTCCTACTTCCAGTGACCTGTTAATTTGTGCTACAAGCCAGTCAAACAAGCTAGAGTACATTGATTTTGCCAATGCATCTCTGGTACTGATGGCCTGCAGAGGGAAAATATGCCAATCAAGAGCTATCACATGAATGCAGGAAAAGAGAGAGTGGCAGGTGGGGGGTGAGGAGGGGGCGGACAGTTGGATAAGCAATTAAGGTACCTGGGGCAATGTCAGCTTTTGAATAACTACATCATTTCCAGCTTGAATTTTGTGAGTTGATAAAGTCAGCATCAAGTCAGGAACTTTGCAACCCATCAATTTTGCCACATTCGTTACAGCTGTACAACATTTAAAATCAATAATGCAGCATACTGGTGAGCGAATGTATCAGCTTGCTAAGACATCCAGAACCAAACAGAAATTCTGCAGAATTTATTGACAGTAATGATAATACATTCTACACGGTCTGTAATGCAAAATCAAGTGCTATCTTATTTCCACACTATTTTCATATTTATGCTTCGAGTAAAGGTTCTTGCATAACATGGTTCATCAACAAAAGTTGATGGCCTGGATGCGGTAGCCAAATTTTGCAGTATTCATATTTTTCTGTTTCACTTCTCATATTTTCTTCTTAATTTCTACATTTTATTATCAAAATCATCATCCCAAGTATCATTACTGCATGACAACAAAAATATCATAAATGCAATACCAAGAATGCCTCTCACATTAAAATTCCTCTCTGGAATGTCTCTAATTGGAAAGTCAAGTTTAACTAGAATTCCTTCATTGAATAGAAAAGGTTGTAGGTCCTAAGACTTGAACATATAACCATATTTGCAAGTGAAGCAAATTAACAAATTAAAAGTCAGCATATAAATGTAAGTTATGGAATATCAGATCACTGTAATGAATTCAGTTCGCAATCAAGGCCCCGGAATTTGATTCTATCCACCACGAGATTGTAGCTGCATGTCGAACTTATATGAAATTCTGTCATGAACTAGAGCCATAATAAGGAATATCACAATGTTAATAGGGAATAGATTATTATGAAGCATCCACCAGAAAAAAGCACAAAATCACAGGGTTTATCATTATGAGAGCTTATAAAACATCTAAATGAAAGAACATGCACATAGACACGCTGAAAAAAAAAAACAAAATCTTTGCTGTGCAGAAATTCAACAAACAAGAATACCTTCACTTGGAATGACTTCCACATGGTTTTCATTGTCAATCACCAAATGAAAGAGCATGCACATAGACACGCTGAAAAAGAAAAAACAAAATCTTTGCTTTGCAGAAATTCAACAAACAAGAATACCTTCACTTGGAATGACTTCCACATGGTTTTCATTGTCAATCACCAAATACTCAATATTTCCAAGCCATAGAACTGCAGCAAGCATTGCAAATACACTCTCTTGATCTTCCTTAGAGACTCGAATAACATCTAATGCTTCCTGGATAGTTGAGCACCAATTAAACCAACATCCAGTCTTATGACTTCCAGAGGATCAGATGGAAGAATGATTCATAAAAGAGGTTCAACAAAAGGAATCAAGGAAAAATCTGAAATACCATCAGCTTGTGAAACCTTGGAGCATCATCAACATTATCAATTCTCAGACAGTCACTCTGCTTCAAATATTCGTAATTCTTGGCTGCTTTCAGGTATAATTTCTCTGTAAATTGGATCGAATATTCAAACAAATGTCCAGTACAAGATTATTGCTATCTAATGAATATACTTACAATCTAGGTGCTTCTCAAAGAGTGAATCATGTTCAGTAAAAAAGAGGCATAATAAATGAAAGGCAAGCCAAGCTTCTACAAGTTTGTATATCTGATGTAACTAATGGAACCAAAAAAATATAGAAAAATCTTTCTTATAGACTACCTCTTAGGGATGATGGAGCTCCTGCACAAAGTTGATAGAATACATGATACGATCTTTCTCCTTTTGCTCGCTGAACCACCCTAGACTGCTCATGGATGGCATTGGACCTTCAGTGATCAGTAAATCACATAGCAAATAAGCTGAAGTTCAAATAGCAGCTGACATACCTTCTCAAGCAAAACTGCAAATTAAGTTAAAAGTCGATGAACAAGACATGGCAAAGGAAATCAATTAGTTGGCTAAACAGCAAAAACTAATAAAAGTTATTTGTTAAAGAAACAAGAATCATTAAAGCATGCTCACACGTTTGGATCTTTGCACCACATATTCTTCCAGATGTACTGAAATGTATATTAATCAGCTTCCCCTGCAACAAATTATGGGAACAAACAGCTACATGACAAATCTCTCGGATGTTTGTTTTGACCATGAAATTACACATGAAGCATAGTTTCATATATTATGGAAGCATGCCTGTTACAGACACTGTCTGCCTGTCACTAGGAAAATAAGAAAGAGGACTCACAAATCGACTAGAGTTGTCATTTCTAAGTGTCTTTGCATTTCCAAATGCTTCCAGTATAGGATTAGTCTGAAGAACTTCATACTCTATCCCACTGCCACCCCCAAGGGCAGCAAGGTATTGCATTGCAATCTTCGCTGTTTCAGTTTTCCCAGCTCCGCTCTCACCACTGCAATGCAAGTCAAATGTTGAAATTCCATCAGCAATTTTCCTAGAGACCGCATATATGAAAATGATAAACCGGACCTTGGTGAGAGAAGGGGTCATTAAAAAATTCATATCTATGAACTGAGAACCTGTCATTTACCTTATGATGATAGATTGATTTACTCCACCTGCAAAATCCATATATTAATTGCTATGGTTGTTAGTCATACTTTATCCATAGATACCTGCCTAAAAGTAACCATATCCTAACCTCTCATCATTTCATTGAAGGCACTGTCTGCAATAGCATAGACATGTGGATTGTCTGTAGTTTTCTCCCTATAAGCTGCAATATATTCATCTCCATAAAGAGGCACATCTTTAAAGGGATTGATTGCAACCAAAACAGGCCCTGCTTTGGTCTACATAAAGAAAATATGCAAGATTATACAGGCATATGCAAATGGAAGAATACAAGAACAACATCAATTTGTAACAACACTTACATAAACCATATCATGAACATATCTGCATTCAAGATTGTGAAGAACTGAAGGTTCATTTAAGTAACTAAGCTGTAATAGATCATCCACACCATCAAGGACTTGTGGATTTGATGGTAAGAGATTTTCAACAAGCACTGCCAAAATCTGTGTGCAACGGAATAGGAAGTGCTTAAATACCATTAAACTAACTGGTTATTGATAAGAAAATACTAATTTACAGCTAGACCAAACATAAAACTCACTCTGCCCTCACGTAGCAAGATATTAGCATTGTTCCCTGAAATTGATTGGATTTCTCCTAACCCCCACTGATCATCTGGAAGACGACACCAAACATGAAGTTTCTGAAAATCAAAAGGCTCAAACTTTAGTGTATGTGTTCCACCTCAACCACTAAAATTTAATAAAAAAAGTACAGAAGTGGAAAACTTGGAAGCAAGTTTGCTTATCACCATATTGAGGAAAATAGATCTTCACTATAAATAAAACAAGAGAACTCTAAGCAGTTTAGGGTGTTTGTTGTTCATGACTGTAAAATTATAACATATAAACGGTAAAAATGGAAATAAATAGACAAATTAAAGCCTGAGAACCCAAAAACTAACAATTAGAGAGGTTAAAGTCAAAAAAAGGATTTGACTTGCATGCCAATTATCAAGAGATGAAATTGCCAAATCATGGTAACAAACATGTCTTGAAAAAGGGTATCTCAAACAACATTGAACAAGGTTAGGGGGATGAAGGTGATAGGAGTTAGAGGAGTCCAGTATAAAGCTCTTGAAAATATGTGGACAAGTAAGAGGCTACCAAAATCTGAAGAAACTTGGTGGGCAGGTGGGTGAGTAGTGTGATTGCGCATATGGGTGAGGGTACACAACACATACAAATAATCAGCTTCTAATATAATGTTTCCAAGCATCTTCATGAAAATTCAACACAGGAGCCAAATCCTCATTATTCAAAGACCCTTGGTTCCACTAGAATTTAGAAATGATTCTGGCTGCAACATGTGATCATGTCATCAGAATGGAATAATGGATTTTTGATGGCTAGAAGCCAGGTATGATCATCATGATATTTTGATTTTATGAAAGTACAAGACAATGGAGGCCAATGATAGTAACTAGGAAAAGAAGATACTAGAAAAGTCTATATAGAAGAACACAGACATCTGCAATTTCCATGAATTACCATTTTGAATACATGACACCTATGGTGCTCAGTAAGGCAGCAAATTGATTAAAAAATTAAGATAACAGAGTTGAATTTAGATAACAGAGATGAATTTAAGTCCTCAATATAGAACTAGTAAATTTGCCAATCCATTCTTCCTGCATAGCTTGTAGAAGAAACAAAAGACTCAAAGTTAAGACTCCTGGTTGAAAAGAATGCACCATTGTTCTAGTCTTCTTCATGATTTTAGGTGTCACTGGTGGAAAGAAAAGAAAGAAATTTGTGATAATGGATGTTAAAAAAAAGGGTGAAGGCCTACGATAACATGGATGGCGGTAAGAGGAAAGATATAAAAAAGCTTGAAATACAATCAGTGGCCCTAAATAAAAACACTTGGTGAATGGGGATCCATAAAGCAGACCCCAGATAGTTGATAAAAGGCTAGATGCTCAAGCCTCAAGGTTTTGGTTATCAATGAAAAGGTTAAGAAAATCCTACAGATAATCGAAAAGAAGGTGCACACAGCTTCCAAAGGGTCTATATGATCACAAATTTTATTGTTATAAACAGAAGGATCAATTTTAGAGCTTTAGATATTTACTAAATGCCTCAGCAGAAATTGTGCTGCGGAGACATGACAACTTTGACTCAGAAAGCAGCATCCCACCATTATTCTCTCAAAAAAAAAAAAAGTATTTGTAGGTGCCTCCTCTAAGTGTCATAGGAAGTGGGGCCTCCCTCTGCCATATGCTTGTATATGTTGCTTATATCTACATTTTACTGCAAGTGTCATAGGAATTGTGGCCACCCTCTACCATATGCTTGTATGTATTGCTTATTTTTAGTTTTTACTATAAACAAAAATTGAAATACATTTTCTCCCACTGTCCCACATATTTAATTACTATTAGAATGGGAACTTTTAATGTGATCCCCACTGCTCCTATCCCAAGATAGCCTTTCCTTCCATGTTTTCCAGATCCTGGAAGTTCCCCAGACCACACAATGCTAACTCTGACACTGTTCCATCTAATTAATCAGAAGTCCATCATACGCGCAGATTAAGTTGACACTGAAACTACCTTTACTAAGTTTTATGTTTTTATTAGAGTATTAAAAAATTAATTACTTTTAAAATGATAGATGATAGGTAAAAGCTAATAAAATATTACACTTTATGCAAAGCACAGCACTGCTTTAACAGCAAAATTTTATGCTCTTCACGGTAGCTAATTCAAATATAAAGTGAAATCCAAGATCATCATCCAAAAAAAATTACCTTCTTTAAGACGTAATTATTTGTGTGACCAAACCTGAGCTTGTCTTCCGACAGACCCACCAACAACAAGGGGTCCACAGGAGACTCCGAGACATCAGCATCTTCTGACCTTTCTTCATAGTTATCTAGTTTCAACATCTTATCATAAGGAGATTCTTCCGGCTGGTCCGTGGACCTTTTGCTTCCGAAGATACTGCTTTTGAATACTGCCTCCTTGTCTTCCTTCCAAGCCTGCCCATCTTTACTCTGAACCCATTTCTTCGAATCCTTCAACAGGCATTCAGCTGAATCGGTTTCTGTATCAGAATTTAATGGCAATGACCTCCTCGAAGAAGGTAGGCGTCCTCTTAAGGTGGGCCGTACTGGCAATGCTGGTGGCACATCCTTCGGCTTCTGGTCCCTCTGCTTGAGGGCCTCCAGCATTTCCTCCAGCGAGCTCTTTGCAGCCATTTGAGTTAAGCGCATGGCAGACGACATGATTCACAGACCCAATTCACAAAACCAATGCTTAAGAAATCACAATTTTCTCAACCCAGCATCATCTTCCTTAAACCAAAGTCCAATTTCCCCCAAATACTCGAAACAAAATTTATAAAAACTCAATAAATCAACATACAACAGAGATAGAGACTGAAGAGGAGCCCAGCAGTTCCTCAAAGGAGCTCAAGTCCTAACACCTAATACCACGACCCTACTTTCCAAAGCAAACCAAAACGCCAAACTTCTCCACCTGACTTTATCTTCTTCGCACCAAAACCCAATTCCCTCCTCAGACTCGAATAAATACAATAAAAAACACAACGTTCCTCTACTTGACATAGAAAACCAAAAAAATCCCTCATCAAAATCGCAGCTTTTTCTCATTTTGATCAAAATCAGATATCAATAAAGAAGAAAAAACAGAAATTTGGCCACCCAAATCCCGCATCGCTGAGAATCCGAGCATGTTTCCGTCCAAAGAGAGCCTCTGCAACGGAGAGGAAAAGGACAAGGAATCGCGGCAAAAAAAAAAAAAAAAAAATCTCTACTTGCAGAACCCTAATTCAAGTCATCCGTTGAGGAAGGTGGTGGGAGTCCAGGGAATGGAAGGGAAATTAGGGGTCTTCGCTCTCCGAGAATTTTCAAAATTCCCTCTGCTGAAGAGCTTCCAACCCCGTTGATCTGTAATTAGAGGAAAACAACAAAAAGGATTCTAAAATTGTTGTTTTGTGGATAGAAACAATAGAGATTTTATGCGTGAAAAGCGCAAGCGTTTGTCTTTCCTTTATTCCGCTTCTCTGCTTTTAATGGAGACGAGGAGACAGCATAAGACCGCCAGTTTCGGAGAGAAGACCGATGAGTTGTCGCCTTTACATCCGACACCCCTGCTTTACCGATTATTAGAACACAAGACCGCATTGCTCACCTTCCAAACCGATTCTAGGTTGGTTCAGGTTAGTTCAACAGATCCAAGCCAATATCAATCAATTCTGAAACTGAATCAATTAATATCAGAACTAAAACCAATAAGATTGGGGTTGATTCGACTGAGTTCTTGAATCACCCAAAACTTTTTTCAAAAAAATAAATGAACTGCTAATTTTATTCAACAAAATAAATTAATAATAAAAAATTTACATATATATCCTTATATTTGAAATTATATATATATATATATATATATATATATATATATATATCCTTTTCAATTTATTATTTATCCCTATATCATTATAAATTACTTTTTTATTGAGTAAACTAAATGTATACGTTGCAAATTCATTATTTTTATGTATATGCTTATAAATCATTTCTTTTTATGAATATATTCATGTAAATTTATTATAACTGTGGGTATATTCTTATAACCTTTTTCCTTTTACATACGTATCTTTTTTGAGTTAAAGGATATACATACCAAAAAAATAATTTATAAATATATACCTATAAAAGAAATTACAAAGATATCTGTATAAAAAAATAAGGATAAGTATAGTTTATTTATCTGAGAATATGTCCAATTTCATTAAACCCATCTACAGTTTGAAAAGCATTACTCTATCCTTTTGAGATCAAATTCGTTAGATATCATTTTGCTCCGTTAACCATCTATGCTATAAAATGACATCAATAATTTTTCTATCATGATTTTGAGGCCATTTCTTTCCCATATCGCATAATCAAAGGCATAGTTCTCCAAATTAAAGATTTTCTAGTGTATTGAAGCCTTCATTCACCCGAATGAAAAGGAAAAGCAAGTAAAAAATCGACAAAGAGGTATGTTGCTTTTCTTTATTTTGTGATGAAAATCTTTTTCTTAGCCAAAAAATTGTATAGGGATTATTCTATTTGTTTTCCAAAATCAAACTTAGGGTTAGGAAATCATCTATGGTTATTAGTTGTTTATGAGTTTGTGAATTTTCGGTCCTATTTAGTAGCAACTAGATAAGTTTAAATGATTATGCAATGGTCCTAGTGTATCTGAAATTATTTAATGTAGTCCCATTTAGTAGTATTTGAATTAGTTTAAATGATTATACCGTGGTCCTAGTGTACCTTAGTTTCTTTCTTATGGTGGCTAATCCCTCATTTAAATGGTTGGATTAATTTAAATGATTATGTAATGGTCCCAGTGTATCTCAATTTCTTTTTTATACAGGCCGTTTCTCTTTAACAATATTTGGATTTGTTTATATGATTATGCAATGGTTCCAATGTGATGAGGACATCACCTAGCATAGTTTTTGATAAGAATTTATTTTTTAAAATTTTTATCTGGGTGCATATATGGGTGTATGGAAAATGGGATGCTTTTGTTTTTATATCCAACTCATGCATGGCTCTTAAAGCATGAGTTGGGCTGGATTGATAAATTAGTCAGTTAAGATTTATAGTAATCCAAATCTATTTAAAATATTATTGTCATTGTAACAGCAGAATAAATTGGATTGATGATTCTTATTTTCTCCTCTTAGCTTCTTCTTCCTCTCTTCTTCCCCTCCCCTACTACTTCTTCTTCCCCGGCTTCTTTTCTTCTTCTCTATTCTTCTTCTTCCTTTTATTCTCCCTCTCTAGCTAATTCTTGTTTCCTCCTCTCGACTTCTTCGTCCTCTCTTTTTCTCCTCTCCTGCTACTTCTTCTTTCCTGGACCTCTTTTCTTCTTCTTCTTCTACTTCTCTGCTTCCTCTTCCTCCTATTCTCCCTCCTCGGGTTTCTCTTCTTCCCTATTCTTCTTCTTCTTCCCTATTCTTCTTCTTCCTCTTATTCCTATTCTCTTTGCTATTCTAAAGTGACTGAGACCCTGTTTCTACTTCAATCCCACATGTGAGCCCCTCTCTGCTCAGCCCCAACCACCAATGTTCGCCACCGTCAACCACCCTATCCAATTATACCTTCTAAGCTTGTTGCCCATTAAGCAACCCAAGAGGGGAGGGTGAATTGGGTCTCTAAAAATTTAAATCTAAGCTTAATATCACAAGCTACAAACTTTACAAATCAAGATATGCAGTTCAATTGAACAAGGTACTATGATTTGAATGCAATGCTCTAAAGTAATAATGCATCGAAAATTAAAAGTAATGAGCAAAAATATTAAGAGCAAGGAGAGAGAGATCAAGAAATCACAAACACCACAAGCTATAGTGGTTCGGTGCCAACAATGCACCTACATCCACTTCCCAAGATCTCCTTGAAAATTTACTAGAATTACAAGATTACAGCCGATTAGTTTTCCGAGTTCACTAATCAAACCTGACTTGTTTTCACAAGGTTCACAAGTCAAACCTCACTTGGTTTTACGGGCTAACCAAGAAACTAATTGGTTTTCACAAGGCTAACCAACAACCTTCCTTAGTTTTCTGGGCTAACCAAGAACCTTCATTGTTTTGCGGGCTAACCACCAACCTAATTGGTTTTCCAAGGCTTACCAATAACCTTCCTTGGTTTTGCAATATGTTAACCAAAAACCCTTACAAGATATGAAGTTTAGAAGCAAAGAACCAATGTAAGCTTTCAAAAAAAAGCAAATAAGTCGATGTAGCTCGATGTAGTGCTGCTTTGCTCTTGTTGAAGCCTTTTGAATGCCCAAGTATGAATGATCTTCAATGCTTTTAATGGCTTTGAATGCTTGGAGGCTTCCTTTAGCTTGAGAGTGGTTGAAACTTGAATGAATAGGAATTATGGCTCTTCTTTCTTTTTTTCTCTTCAAACTCTTAATGGTATTCCATATTCTTGAAAAACTCTTGTCTTGATTTGATTTGGAGCCTATTTATACCTTTCTAAGGCCTCAAAATCAAAATATAGCCGTTACACATGAAAAACTAGCCGTTTGAGGCATTTAGGATGAGTTCTGCATTTGAAAAAACTAGCCGTTACTGTTGCCATAACTCCATGTATCGACACTTCCTCAGTTGAATCGACACAAGGTCGACACATGTTCTTCTTGAGTTGACATTTAGTTCAAAATGATCCATTCATATTCTTTGAAAATCTAAGTTGAGTCGACACATTCTCAGTTGAGTCGACACCTTGCATCCATGTGTCGATACATCAACTGTTGTTTCAACTTCTGTAAGTTCTGTGGCTTGAAAGTCTTAGACGATGTGTTGATCCATGTGTTGATACTTTGAGTCGACACATAAGATCCATGTGTTGATACTTGATCTATGCCATTTGAAACTTTGTAGCGTAGCGGCCTGAGTCGACACCTATTCTTCATGTATCGACACTTCATGTTATGTGTCGATACCTTGAGTCGACACATCTCCGAAAAATCATAGAAGATACTGATTTTGAGCTAGACCAAGTTTTCATTTGGCTTTCACATCCATTCAACCACCTCTTGAGTGTCCAAGTCTTGTTTTGTGCAATCTTATCATTCAAACTTTGTTCTTTAACATAATTGGGCTTCTTCAAATTTTGTGAGCATCCTTTCAATGAAAACACACTTAAAGCAAATCATTAGTCCTCAATTTATACTTAACTATTGTGCTTATCATCAAAATCAATTAGTGGAGTCAACAATCTTCCCCTTTTTGATGATGACAAAATCTTTAAGTATAAATTGCTTTACAAGTAAAGCTTTAAGAGAATTTAACAAGGTGCACAATATTGAAAGCATTAAGTAAATCAACATTACTTGCACTAAAGATATGATCATTCAAAACACAAGTAATAGTATTTGAGCTTGTTACAAAGAGTATCAGAACTTTGTCAAAATTTTGAGCTTGATATTTATTTAAATGCACTGAGAATATGTATCATGATACTCTATAATAAAAATTTCAGCAATTAACAAGGCTCCCCCTAAATCAATGATTCATAATAACATTTGTAAGAATCTTTTCAAAACATTGAAACAGGGGTTTCAAGAATTAAACTCACTTTGAATTTGAGCATAAAGTAAAGCTCCCCATTTCTTAAGGAATTTTGTAAATGATTTTCAGGTTTTTCAAAAAATTTTCAAAAAATACTCAAAATTAAAAGTTACTCCCCCTTTAATTTTGAGAAGTAAACACATTTTTACTTAAATCTCACTAAATTACTCCCCCTTTTTGTTATCATTAAAAAGGTAGGAAAATAAATACAATATATATCATAGAGTTTATAAATTCATTTTTGAAACTACTCACTCTTTTCTTTAGGGAATACATTCAATAAAGAGTTAAGACATAGAATTATAAGAGAAATTCAAGATATAATATTCAATCTCATCAAACACAAAGATAAGAGGAATCAAAAAGTGTTTCATATATGTTAAGAACTTGTACATCAAGTACACAATAAAGGTAAAAGTACAAATAAGCATAAAAGTAAATTATCTAGAAGTACATCAAAATCCTAAACAAATACAAAATAAGTGCTAATCCTCATCCATCAACTCATCAGAAGATGAACCGATCTCGATCGGTCCGGTATCAGCAGAAGATCGAGCTCGGGACCATCGTGATCAAAGATCTCGAAGTCTGGTCCTGGTTGGCTGAGGATGGGTACGGCGTCCACGTCCTTTGCGACGAATATAGGTCTGACCTCTGACTGAAGCAGTAGAAGTAAGAGCTACGTCCTCTGCAGGAACTGAATTGATCGGATCATCAACTTAGCAACAACTGGAGCAGGTGTAGGATCAAAAGTAGGGCCTGAATCGAGATACTGAAAGCCAGGTGTATAAAACCCAAGCTCTCGAGTGACTGATGAAGTATGAAGGGTAGGACTATCAAAAATAGGTGTAACAGCTGATAATACAGGCGTATCAAGAACAACAGTGTCAGCTGTAGAAAGTATCGTGTATCTATAATAGATGTATCAATAGAGAGTGTATCAATGATAGGTGTATGAATATTAGGAGAATCAATAATAGGTAAATCAATAACAAGTGTATCAATAACAGGACTAAGAATAGGAATAGGAACTAGAACTGGAGTGTGATCAACCGATCTGGGAGGAGTGGATGGATCAGGAATCGGGACAGGTGAGAAGGATGGGTCAACAACAGGGCTCGCAGGCACGTCATCCGTCACCTCCGCAATTGGCTCTGACGTAAGATCAGTAATATCAAACCGGTCTGAGTCAGTCTCTACGTCTCCATCAATATCTCTAATAACCGTATCTCCATCTCCATCTCCAACAGTAGTCTGAACACCAGTATCAAGATCCACAATGTCATCAGCTGGTGCAGGAGCAGGTACATGAACAGAAGCAGGAACAATATCTGCAGTAGGAGCACTCATCGAAGATCTGGACAATGCTGAGAGAATAGTCGAAATGCCATCACTAAGACCAATGTGGCTTTCTCTCATCTCAGCAATAAAAATGCTTAAACACTGCCTCATGATAAATACATCGATCTCTATGTGTCTGACTTTATCCTCTAAGGTATTCGAAGTACCAGGAGTCTCCATCTGCACTGGCTGTGGCTGGGTAGATGTAGAAGGATCAGGCTGAGCTGGCTGTGCTGCCATCTCAGGCTATGTCTCACTCGGTCCAGCCTTACCTGAAAGAATCCACTCCTCCTCTGCTATATCCTCATCAATATCAGCTCTATCCTCAACCTGTCCTGATATCCTTCGTGTCCACTGGCCTCAGACTAAATGATAACCCATGCGATGCAACGACCTGATGTCATATACATTGGTATGGATCAAAGTACGATAGGGCTCATCCTAGAAGCTGACTCCATACTCCCAAAATAGTACTGTCAATCCTATGCCATACGGCAAGCAGAGCCGCTGACTAGACAATGCCTCAGTAATCTAATGAACCATCAGAACATGAAGACAAATTGGCATCCACTGAATCAGTGAGACCATCACCAACAACTCCCGCTCAGTGATATAATCAAATCGACCGGTCTTCGAGAGAAGAATCCGGGCAACTATATGATGTAGCAGTCTCATCTCCGCAGACAACCTCGAAGCTGGAACAGTGACTCCCTCTGGTAAGATATCGAACTCAAAAATGCACTGGAGACCACTAACTCGGTCCATTAGGCTATCAATAACTGATCCAATCATGGGTATATCCCACACTCGGCTTAAAATTTCTGATGAAATGGGGATATCTCGTCCTCTAACTTGTGCAACCCAACCATCTGATCCGTGGGCAAGTGATACGTAGAACACCCTCATCAACCCGGGATAGTATCTCTCGCTGAGCGAACAAAAAGTAGCCAACCCAGCATGTCGGATCCACTCTCCTATTCGAAAATGTTGCTGGTCTAAGTAGGAAAAGTCAACTCGGCATTCTCCAACCACTGTCTTGGAGCTTATCCGGCTAGAAGGGGCAAACATGGGTCGTGCAGGCGGATCGGGAGCTCTAGACTCGTGTCGGGCCTTCATTCTTCGCTCTTCTTCATGCTGTGACTGGCGAGGTCGGCGAACGACTTCTTTGCGAGGACTCATTGTCAGGAATCAAGGTTTAGGCAAGGTTTTAGGTGGAAAAAGAGGGTTTTTAGGGTTTAGAAGCTAAAACCTAGATAGAAATCCAATAAGAAAACGGCCACCGAACCTTCAAATCCAAGAAAACGACGGGTAAAAGCAAGAAAATGACAAGATGAACAGTATGGGTACCTTGAATAAGTGTGTCGGCTCGAAGGAGAATGAAATTTGGGAGAAAAACGATTCAAAAACCCCTTAAATCTCATTTTGCTGTCGGTTATGTGTCGACTCACGCATGTGTCAACACATTTTGGTGTCGACACATCGACTTAAAAACTGAAAAATCAGGAATTTCATAGATGGATCAAAATCAATTGAGATAACATGTATTTGGGGTCAAATTAATAATGATTAATCATGATTTATCATAAATAAGGTTGAATTGATCTAATTTGAGTCAAATAAAGAGAATGATTTAATCAAATGGATTGATGATTTCGAGCTCTCTTTTAATCATACAGAATCAATCTTCCAGAAGAGATTTAGTCAAAATATCAGCTAATTGAAATTCAGTACAGATAAATTCAAGCAAAACATCATTGTTTTCTACATGATCCCTAATAAAATGATGCCTAATTTCAATGTGCTTGCTCCTAGAATGTTGAACAGGATTTTTAGTCAAGCAAATAGCACTGGTATTATCACATTTAATAGGAGTTCTAGCCAACTTGATTCCAAAGTCTTCAAGTTGTTGCTTAATCCACAAGATTTGAGCACAACAACTTCCTGCTGCAATAAACTCAGCCTCAGTTGTGAATAGTGCAACTGAAGTTTATTTTTTGCTAAACCATGAGATTAAGTTAACCCCAAGAAGTTAGCAAGTTCCACTAGTACTCTTTCTATCTAGTCTACAACCAGCAAAGTCTGCATCAGAATATCCAATTAATTTAGCAGATGAATTTCTGTCATACCATAAACCAATACTAATAGTACCAGATAGATATCTAATAATGCGCTCAACAGCCATAAAAGTGATTCCTTAGGTTCAGAATGATATTTAGTACACATGCAAACACTGAACATAATATCTAGTCTACTAGCAGTCAAATACAATAAGGAGCCTATCATGCCTCTGTATAACTTCTGATCTATAGATTTACCATGCTCATCTTTATCAAGTCTACAAGAGGGACTCATAGGCATACCTATTGATTTAGTAGTCTCCATTCCAAACTTCTTGATAGTTTTTCTTGTGTACTTAGCTTTGTTGATGAAGATACCATCTCAAGTTTGCTTGATCTAGAGTCCGAGAAAGAAGTTTAGTTCATCCATCATACTTATCTCGAACTCACCTTGCATAAGCTTAGCAAATTCTTGACAAAGAATTTCATTAGTAGCACTGAAAATGATGTCATCAACATATATTTGTACTACTAATTAGTCATTATCTTTCTTTTTTAAAAACAGAGTCTTATCAACATTTCCTCTAGAAAATTCATTTTCAAAAAGAAATTTGCTTAACCTTTCATACCATGTTCTAGGTGCTCGCTTCAATCCATAAAGTGCTTTGTGTAATTTAAAAACATAATCAGGATGTGCATGATTTTCAAAACCAGGTGGTTGTTCAACAAAAACCTTTTCAGATATAAAACTATTTAAGAAAGCACTCTTAACATCCATTTGAAATAATTTAAAATTCATAAAACAGGCAAATGCTAACAATAGTCTAATTGCTTCAAGTCTAGCAACAGGAGCAAAAGTTTCATCAAAGTCAATTCCTTCCTCCTGATTATAGCCTTTAGCAACTATACTAGCTTTATTTCTAATGACAATATCATTTTTATCTAATTTATTTCTAAATATCCATTTAGTGCCAATAATTGAAATATTAGATGATCTTTCTACAAGTGTCCAAACATTATTTCTATCAAATTGTATTAGTTCATATTGCATAGCATTGATCCAATTAGAGTCATTTTCAGCTTCTTCAAAATATTTATGTTCTACTTGAGATACAAAAGCAATATAATCATATTCATTTCTAATAGAAGCTCGAGTTCTTACCCGTTTAGATGGATCTCCTAAGATTAATTTCTTAGGATATCCATGAGCATACTTCCACTCCTTAGGTAGATTTTGATGCTTTGAAGTATCATCTTCTTTCTCATCCTTATCTTGTTCTTCTTCTTCACTTAGTTGAACTTGATCATTCAGTGTCAGCTTCTGAAGTTTGTCAGCACCTGCACATTCATCAGATGTATCATTTTTTCTCGAGGACTTGTTAGTAGTTTCTTCAAACATCACATGTATTGACTCTTCTACAACCAAAGTTCGTTTATTAAATACTCTATATGCCTTGCTTGATGCAGAGTATCCTAAGAAGATACCTTCATCAAATTTGGCATCGAACTTTCCAAGATGATCTTTTCCATCGTTTAAAACAAAACACTTACAACCAAAAACTCGAAAAAATTTCAAAGTTGGTTTTCTTTGGTTCCAAAGCTCATATGGAGTTTTCTTTAAAATAGGGCATATCAAAACTCGATTTAAAACATAACATGCTGTATTAATAGCTTCAGCCTAAAAATACCTTGGCAAATCATTTTCACAAAGCATTGTGCATGCCATTTCTTCTAAAGTACGGTTTTTCCTTTCTACCACCCCATTTTACTGAGGTGTCTTAGGTGCAGAAAAATTATGTTTTATACATTTTTCATTATACAAGTTTTCGAAATCTTGATTTTCAAATTCGGTTTCATGATTACTACGAATACAAATGACTGAAACACCTTTCTTATTTGAAACTTTTCTATAAAACTTTACAAATACAGAAAATGATTCATCTTTTTGTGCCAAAGAGAAAACCCAAGTAAATCTCGAAAAATCATCCACAATAACTAATACATATCTCTTGCCTCCTAGACTTGATGTTCTAGTTGGTCCAAAGAGATCCATATGGAGTAGTTCAAGTGGTATACTAGTAGTTACAAATCCTTTTGGTTTAAAAGAAGTTTTGACTTATTTTCCAAATTGACATGCTTGGCAAATTCTATCTTTTTCAAAATAAATTTCAGGTAAATCTCTAACTAAATTCTTTTTACTAAGTCTTGAAATAAGGTACATACTAGCATCTTCTTGAAATAAGGTACATACTACTAAACTTGATTTAGTAGTCTCCATTCCAAACTTCTTGATAATTTTTCTTGTGAACTTAGCTTGGTTGATGAAGATACCATCTCAAGTTTGTTTGATCTAGAGTCCGAGAAAGAAGTTTAGTTCATCCATCATACTTATCTCGAACTCACCTTGCATAAGCTTAGCAAATTCTTGACAAAGAATTTTATTAGTAGCACTGAAAATGATGTCATCAACATATATTTGTACTACTAATTAGTCATTATTTTTCTTTTTCAAAAACAGAGTCTTATCAACATTTCCTCTAGAAAATTCATTTTCAATAAGAAATTTGCTTAACCTTTCATACCATGCTCTAGGTGCTTGCTTCAATCCATAAAGTGCTTTGTGTAATTTAAAAACATAATCAGGATGTGCATGATTTTCAAAACCAGGTGGTTGTTCAACAAAAATCTTTTCAGATATAAAATTATTTAAGAAAGCACTTTTAACATCCATTTGAAATAATTTAAAATTCATAAAATAAGCAAATGCTAACAATAGTCTAATTGCTTCAAGTCTAGCAACAGGAGCAAAAGTTTCATCAAAGTCAATTCCTTCCTCCTGATTATAGCCTTTAGCAACTAGCCTAGCTTTATTTCTAATGACAATATCATTTTTATCTAATTTATTTCTAAATATCCATTTAGTGCCAATAATTGAAATATTAGATGATCTTTCTACAAATGTCCAAACATTATTTCTATCAAATTGTATTAGTTCATATTGCATAGCATTGATCCAATTAGAGTCATTTTCAGCTTCTTCAAAATATTTATGTTCTACTTGAGATACAAAAGCAATATAATCATATTCATTTCTAATAGAAGCTCGAGTTCTTACCCGTTTAGATGGATCACCTAAGATTAATTCCTTAGGATATCCATAAGCATACTTCCACTCCTTAGGTAGATCTTGATGCTTTGAAGTGTCATCTTCTTTCTCATCCTTATCTTGTTCTTCTTCTTCACTTAGTTGAACTTGATCATTCAGTGTCAGCTTCTGAAGTTTGTCAGCACCTGCACATTCATCAGATGTATCATTTTTTCTCAAGGACTTGTTAGTAGTTTCTTCAAACATCACATGTACTGACTCTTCTACAACCAAAGTTCGTTTATTAAATACTCTGTATGCCTTGCTTGATGCAGAGTATCCTAAGAAGATACCTTCATCAAACTTGGCATCGAACTTTTCAAGATGATCTTTTCCATCGTTTAAAACAAAACACTTACAACCAAAAACTCGAAAAAATTTCAAAGTTGGTTTTCTTTGGTTCCAAAGCTCATATGGAGTTTTCTTTAAAATAGGGCATATCAAAACTCGATTTAAAACATAACATGCTGTATTAATAGTTTCAGCCTAAAAATACCTTGGCAAATCATTTTCACAAAGCATTGTGCATGCCATTTCTTCTAAAGTATGGTTTTTCCTTTCTACCACCTCATTTTACTGAGGTGTCCTAGGTGCAGAAAAATTATGTTTTATACATTTTTCATTATAAAAGTTTTCGAAATCTTGATTTTCAAATTCGGTTTCATGATCACTATGAATACAAATGACTGAAACACCTTTCTCATTTGAAACTTTCCTGTAAAACTTTACAAATACAGAAAATGATTCATCTTTTTGTGCCAAAGAGAAAACCCAAGTAAATCTCAAAAAATCATCCACAATAACTAATCCATATCTCTTGTCTCCTAGACTTGATGTTCTAGTTGGTCCAAAGAGATCCATATGGAGTAGTTCAAGTGGTCTACTAGTAGTTACAAATCCTTTTGGTTTAAAAGAAGTTTTGACTTATTTTCCAAATTGACATGCTTGGCAAATTTTATCTTTTTCAAAACAAATTTCAGGTAAATCTCTAACTAAATTCTTTTTACTAAGTCTTGAAATAAGGTACATACTAGCATGTCCTAATCTTTTATACCATAACCAACTAGTCTCTTCCTTAGTAGAATTCATTATAATAAGGCATTCTCCATTACATAAAGATAGATCATCTAGGTCTACCAAATAAATATTTTCATGTCTTTTTCTAATGAATTATACTCCATTTAAATCCTGACTAGAAATCATGCAGTATGATGATTTGAAAACTACTTGAAAACCTTTGTCACAAAACTGACTAATACTTAAAAGAGTATGCTTTAAACCATCTACTAACAGTACATTACTAATACTATTAGAAGGAGTTATGTGAACCTTACCAATACCAATAATTTTTCCCTTATCATTGTCATTGAAGGTCACACTCCCTCCATTCAAAGCTTCAAGAGAAGTGAATTACTTCACATCTCCAATCATGTGCCTTGAGCAACCACTGTCAAGATACCAAATTCGTTTGTTTTCCTTAGTTACAAGATATACCTGCAATAAGATCATGCTTTGTTTTTAGGTACCCAAGCCAACTTGGGTCCTTTAGGGTTAGCATTCAAAATGGTTTCTTTTGGAACCCATACTTTACCAAAAGACATGATTTTTCTAAAATTACATTGATATGATTTATGACCTAATTTTTTGCAAGTAAAACAGGTAATGTTAGATGATGCAGGTACAAAAAAAATTTTCAAATACTTTTATTGCTTTTGAGGTTTATATCCTAAACCTGCCTTATTAAAAACTGCTCTTTGATTGTTTAAAAGCAAATTCAACTTTTCTGAGTTATAAGTAAATTTGTCAACAAAAGGTTTAAATTTTTCAAGTTCATTTTTGTACTTATCATTTTCAAGTTCCAAATCTTTGTTTTTCTTGATAAGATCATTGTTAGAAACAACGTTTTTAGGTCTTTTTAAAACTTTATTTTCCATAGGTAAAGCATTATTTTTCTTTTCCAAAACATCTAGTTTAGTTTTCAAAGAACTAACATCATTAAGTAAAGAATTGTTTTTAAAGGAAAAACTATTTACATGCTTTTTCAATTTCTTATTTTCTGATAAAACTATTTTATAATCATGCATAAACTCTTCAAAAGCATTTCTAAGTTCATCGAAAGTAAAATCAATTTCAGAGTCAGAACATACCTCTTCATTGTCCTGATATGCCATGAAACAGAGATTTGTAATTTCAGTCTGCTCTTCTTCTGAACTGGAATTTTCACTATCACTCCAAGTGGCCATTATTGCTTTCTTCCTTAATTTCTTTCTTGATTTCTTGAGGAGAGGACAATCAAACTTGTAATATCCCAGCTTCTTGCACTCGAAGCATATCGGTACTTCCTTCTCCTTTTCTTTTTTCTTTTATTTATCTTTTTCTTTTCCCTTTTTTTTAGATTGGTATTTCTTTTTGTAGGGAAACTTCCTCTTCTTCATGAATCTTCTAAACTTTTGTGCAAGGAGGGCTTCTTCACCTTCTTCTTCTTCTTCATCTCCGGACTCATCAATCGAGGATTCTTCTTGAATATTTGACTTGAAAGCAATCCTCTTTTTCTTCTTATCAAGGTCCATAGATTTCTGTTTCAAGTTGAGCTCATAAGTCATGAGCGATCCCACTAGTTGCTCAAGAGGTAGCTTGTCCACATCCTTTGCTTCTTGAATTACGGTCACCTTTGGATCCCATGATGTTGGAAGTGACCTAAGAATTTTATTCACAAGATCAGTATTAGATATGACTTTACTAAGACTTCTCATATCATTTACAATATTTGTAAAATGTGCATACATATCAGTAATAGATTCATTTGGTTCCATCCGGAACATCTCATATGTGTGCACTAACATATTGACCTTAGTGCTCTTCACTTGATCGGTACTCTCATGGGTAATTTCAAGTGTGTCCCATATTTCTTTGACGGACATGCATGTAGATATCCTATTAAACTCACTAGGATCTAATGCACAATACAAGAGATTCATTGCCTTAGCATTGATCTCAGATTGTTTAATGTCATTTTCATCCCAATCCTCTTTAAGTTTTGGGATGGAAACACGATTAACCACCATCGAAGGAATATGAGGATCCTTATCAACTACTCTCCACAAATTGTAATATATAGAATGCATATAAATTTTTATCCTAGTTTTCCAATAAGTGTAATTTGCACCATTGAAAAATGGAGGTCTATTTGAGGCTTGTCCCTCAACTACACTAGTACCTATTGTGGCTGCCATAGATCTTTACTCAAGGCGGTAAAGCCTATACACTGAGAACCTGGCTCTGATACCACTTGTTGCCCAGTAAGCAATCCAAGAGGGGGGGTGAATTGGGTCTTTAAAAATTTAAAGCTAAGCTTAATATCACAAGCTACAAACTTTACAAATCAAGATATGCAATTCAATTGAATAAGGTACTATAATTTGAATGCAATGCTTTAAAGTAATAGTGCAGCGGAAATTAAAAACAATGAGCAAAAATATAAAGAGCAAGGAGGGAGAGATCAAGCAATCACAAACATCACAAGCAATAGTGGTTCGGTGCCAATAATGCACCTACATCCACTCCCCAAGATTCCCTTGGGAATTCACTATAATTACAAGATTACAGCCGATTAGTTTTCTGGGCTCACTAATCAAAATCTGACTTGTTTCTATAAGGTTCACAAGTCAAACCTTACTTGGTTTTACGAGCTAACCAAGAACCTAGTTGGTTTTCACAAGGCTAACCAACAACCTTCCTTGGTTTTCCGGGCTAACCAAGAACCTTGGTGATTTTGCGGGCTAACCACTAACCTAACTGGTTTTTCAAGGCTTACCAATAATCTTCCTTGGTTTTGCAATAGGTTAACCAAGAACCCTTACAAGATATGAAGTTTAAAAACAAAGAACCAATGTAAGCTTTCAAAAGAAAAGTAAATAAGTCGATGTAGCTCGATGAGTGCTGCTTTGCTCTTGTTGAAGCCTTTTGAATGCCCAAGTATGAATGATCTTCAATGCTCTTGATGGCTTTGAATGCATGGAGGCTTCCTTTAGGTTGAGAGTGGTTGAAACTTGAATGAATAGGAGTTATGGCTCTTCTTTCTTCTTTTCTCTTCAAACTCTTAATGATATTCTATATTCTTGAAAAACTCTTGTCTTGATTTGATTTGGAGCCTATTTATACCTTCCGAAGGCCTCAAAATCAAAATATAGCCGTTACACATGAAAAAATAGCCATTAGGGGCATTTAGGACAAGTTCTGCGTTTGAAAAAACTAGTCGTTACTGTTGCCAGAACTCCATGTGTCCACACTTCCTCAGTTGAGTCAACACATAAGGTTGACACATGTTCTTCTTAAGTTGACACTTAGTTCAAAATGGTCCATTCAGATTCTCTGGAAATCTCAGTTGAGTCGACACCTTGCATCCATGTGTCGACACATCAACTGTTGCTTCAACTTTTGCAAGTTATGTGGCTTGAAAGTCTCAGGCAATGTGTTGATTCATGTGTTGACACTTTGAGTCGACACATAAGGTCCATGTATCGATACTTGATCTGTGCCATTTGAAACTTTGTAGCGTACCGGCCTGAGTCAACACCTATTCTTCATGTATCGACACTTCATGTCATGTGTCGACACTTTGAGTTGACACATCTCTGAAAAATTACAGAAGATGCTGATTTTGAGCTGGAACAAGTTTTCATTTGGCTTTCACATCCATTTAACCATCTCTTGAGTGTCCAAGTCTTGTTTTGTGCAATCTTATCATTCAAACTTGGTTCTTTAACATAATTGGGCTTCTTCAAATTTTATGAGCATCCTTTCAATGAAAACACACTTAAAGCAAATCATTAGTCCTCAATTTATACTTAACTGTTTTGCTTATCATCAAAATTAATTAGTGGAGTCAACAAAGCTGCCCTCACCGCCTACCCCTCCATTGCCCACCTTCTCTCGAGCACCGTTGGCGACACTGACCACCACCTCCACCTCGACCATACTGTTTCCCCCTAGACCCAACATGACCACCATGCCCGTGCCACCTCCCATGCTCGTGCTGCCTTCGATCGGCCTCACCCCATCAGTCCTTTATCTTTGATCGGCATCTCCCCCTTTCCTCTACTTGTGAAGCCTCCCATCGATCGGACAAAACCATCATATTCAGCCACTCGACACCTCCCATCCATGAACTTTGTCTTATGCACCGCCAGCCACTAGTGTCCATTACTACCCATAGCCGCTAACAAGCCGTCACCGTAGTTGCATCACCCGTGGACCGAACAGGACATGGTCGAGGTGGAACAACCAGTCGTCCCCTCTCCACCATGCCTCGACATCCCCGCTACCATCCACTCCATCAGTGCTCTCATCCACCAGTGGTCTGTCTACCTCCATGCTCATGATCAACCACCCACTATAGCCCTGGCTACAAGATCGTGAAGGCAACCAGGAGGCCTTGCACGATCGTGAATGCAAACCCCATCATGCTTGCCAACTTTATGTTTGGGACTTTTGGACTTTGGGTTTTCTTTTAATTTGGGCTAGCTTATATCTGTTTATTGGCTAATCCTCTGAGTGATCAAGATTCAAAAACTTCTAGCCCATTTTCATATGAATTATTGACCAAACATTTCGACCACCTCAAGAACAATCTCCCTTGTCTAGAAAGCCATGACATCCCATGCTCGATGAGACCCCTTCAAAGTTTAGATTAGAATTTTAAATCAATGCTATAATTATATTTGTTTTATTAATTTCCCATTTTTAAATTCAGTTAGATCCAAGTTAATTGAATTTAATAACCCTGGCTTAGTGGTCGTTCCTTAACAGCCAATAGTTTAATATTTGAAATATCTTGACTGTGCATGCTGATCGGATTACTTCCTAGATTGGACCTTAATCTTGACTGGATCTAAATTAGCTTAATTCTAGCTTGCTTTGATTATTTGCTATTATTTTGCTTTCATTACTTTTTTTATTTTTTTCATTAATCTCATTAGAGGGTCATTAGATATAGGATTGTTAGCATGTCTCACATCACAATGTATCTGAAATTGTTTAATGCAGTGGTCAATCCCATTTAGTAGTGTTTAAATTAGTTTAAATGATGATATAGTGTATTAGTTGTAATGTATGGAAAATATATATGTATATATATATTAAGATATTTGAAAAGTAATTTTTCATGGTGTGTATGATAAAATATTTTTGGTGTGATAAATAATTTGAAAAAACTAAAAATAGAATAAAGTTTGGAAGTTTGGCTTAGGAGGCAGATAAGACTACTTCCTAAAGAAGATTTAGCCATTCTTCTCATGCGAAGAATAATTGGACCACATACTCTCCTCTAAGGTATAACTCGAAAGCCAATGCTCTAATATTCATCGGTGGCACAATCTTGAACAAATGCGATCAACTTATCTTTGGTCCAATTTTTTTTAAAAAAATAAAAATTGTAAGAGAGAGAGAGAATTTTAAAAAAAATTGGGAGAGAGAAATATATAAGGAAAACTTAAGATTCTTGGATAGATTGTAGGACTATGGTAGAGGCCTATTTATAGACTTAAAATCCCAGAGAAAATCTCAAAAGGCCCTCCAAATAATCATTATTGCATTAAATAAAAAGATAGTCATTAAACATTAAAATTTAAAATTAATAAAATAATAAAAAAATAAAATGGCCAAAATGCATGCTACTTGTGCACAGCGTGCACGCGGATCGGACGTGCTTGTGAGCAGGGGGAGAGTTTGTTTTATTTTTTTCGTAACATCAATAATCTTTCATAAAAATAAAATAAAAATTAAAACTTAATATTATTAAACTCAATAAACAACTTAAGAGAAGAGATATTTGGATTTTTACTGTGCTTAGTGTAAGTACCTTCTAGGTTTGAACTTATATTAAGTATAAAATACACACAGTATGAGGATGAACTAATCATAATACGGGGTAATGGTATCTAGGCCATGCACTTACCTTAATTTTCATGAGAGTTGCTAGGAATTTGTCCCGATTCCATAATTGCTGCTTCACGACTACTCTTACTAAGATAGATTTTCTAATGGTACATGCAACGATATCATATTTCACTGAACTCATAGCCTTGGATCTATTAAGAACTATACTCAACCTAACCATCATAATAGAGCACCACACCATAGGGATGGGATGGAGACTGACTTCATATTGGTGCTTCTAGACATCATCTAAAAGATTATTTTTCTTTGAACCTTAATCATGGGACTGTCATGACGGTAGGGGTCTACTCTGGTAACTACTATATGGATTAAATCCCATCCTCCTTGATGTCTTAGATATCGTAGCCTTTGGAAGGCCTTTAGTCAAAGGATCTGCCAAGTTATTTTTTGATCTTATAAATTATAGCGATATAATTTTTTTTATTTTATTTCTTACAGTTTTATACCTGATCAGGATATGATTATTCATCTTTTAATTAGTTATTTATTTATTTAGCATATTAATTAAAACCCTATAATCATAATTTAAAGAAATTTTTTAAATTTTGGTAAAAAGATTTCTATATTATTTATTAAATCTTTTAGCCACTGTACTTAATACATGTAGTGTCAAAAGTAATTAATTCAGATTCTAGTATATTTCTAGTAATTATTATTTATTTATAAGAGTCCTAAGATACTGCAGCTCCTTCTAGTAAGAAGAGATATTTAGTGATGGACTTAACATCTAAGTTACATGTTACTTAATTGGCAACACTATAACCCTTAAAATACTTCTGGATAACTAGAGTATACTAGAGAGTAATTTAAGATTTCTTTAAGATACCTAAAGATTCTTTCTAAAACTTTTTAATGTTTTTTACTAAGATTACTAATATATTTACTCAGCCTTCCTACTGCATAAACTATATCTAGATGGATTTTATTTGAAATATATAATAGGGATCCTATCCTCTAAAAATATCTTAATTGATTAACAGGTTCTCCTAATTTCTTAATTAAGTAAGAACTATGATTATAAGTGATAGAGATAGGATTTAAATTAAAATATTCAAATTTTTTAAGTATTTTTTCTATTGAGTGTGTTAGGTTTATTGCTATTCCACTATCTACTCTTTTAAATTTCATTCCTAAAATTACATCAACTTCTTCTAAGTCTTTTATATCAAAATTATTTGAGTATACTAGAGAGTAATTTAAGATTTCTTTAAGATACCTAAAGATTCTTCCTAAAACTTTTTAATGTTTTTTACTAAGATTACTAATATATTTACTCAGTCTTCCTACTGCATAAACTATATCTAGATGGATTTTATTTGAAATATATAAAGGGATCCTATCCTCTAAAAATATCTTAATTGATTAACAGGTTCTCCTAAATTCTTAATTAAGTAAGAACTATGATTATAAGCGATAGAGATAGGATTTAAATTAAAATATTCAAACTTTTTAAGTATTTTCTCTATTGAGTGTGTTAGGTTTATTGCTATTCCACTATCTACTTTTTTAAATTTCATTCCTAAAATTACGTCAACTTCTTCTAAGTCTTTTATATCAAAATTATTTGATAAATATCTTTTAATTTTATGAATTACTTTCATTAATGTTCCAAATAATAATATATCATCTATATACAAGCATAATATTATACAATCAGTATCCTATCTTTTATAATATATATATTTATTATATTCATTTATTTTAAAATTATTTTTTAAAATAATTTTATTAAACTTAGTATGCCATTATCTAGGAATTTATTTTAAATCATAAAGTGATTTAATTAGTCTACATACTTTATATTCTCATTCTTTTACTTCAAATTCTTGAGATTGGTTTATGTAGATTTCTTCTTCTAATTCTTTGTTTAAGAATGCAGTTTTTATATTTATTTGATGGATTGTTAATTTATAAATTGAGGCTAAAGCTACTAAGATTCTTAGGATAATTATCCTAGCTACAGGAGCATAAGTATCAAAGTAATGTATGTTTTTCTTTTGGTTAAATCTTTTTACTACTAACCTACCTTTATATCTTTCTATTATTTAATTTGGTCTTAATTTTCTTTTAAAAATTTATTTTGTTACTATAGATTTATTTTCTAGAGGTAAATCAATTAAAATTAAGGTTTTATTTTCTAAGATTGATTGAATTTTACTATCTATGACTTCCTTCCAATATAATGATTTTGATGATGTCATTGCCTCATCATACCTAGAAGGTTCACCCTCTACTAAGAATGTAAAAAAGTCTTTTTCAAAATCTTTTTCAACTCTTTTCTTTTTACTTCTTAATTTATGTTCAGTTTCTAGTTCTAGTTCTATAGCTCTAGAGAAAGATAGTTCATATTTTAGGAATTTAGAAATTTTAGTTTTAGAAGAAATTATATCCTTGAAGAAAGAGACACTCTAGCTTTTAAGATTGAGTTGTCTGCATATCACTAACCTCTGATTTTATTACTAAAAATCTATAGGTATTACTATTTTGGGCATAGCCTATAAATACAACATCTATAGTCTTAGATCCTAGTTTTCTTTTTTTGAGTTCAGGGATATTAACCTTGGCTAGGCACCCCCATACTTTGAGAAAATATAGATTATGAGTCCTCCCTTTTCAAAGTTCATAAGGAGTTTTGCCACTATCCTTAATAGATATCCTATTTAGGATCAAGCAAAAAGGTAGAAGAGCTTCTCCTCATAAGTTCTCGAGTAAGTCGAAACTGATAAGCATAGTATTTACCATATCCATAAGGATACGATTTTTATACTTAACTACACCGTTGGACTGTAAAGAGTAAAGAGCAATCACTTGATGGATTACACTATGTTCTAGATAAAACTGAGAGAATTCATTCCAGGTATACTCCTATCCTGTATCAGACCTAAGAATTTTTTTTCTTATTGATTTTCTATTTTATTCTTATAAATTTGAAATTTATTAAAGGTTTTATTTTTAGATTTAATTAAGTAATAAAAGCAATATCTAGAAAAATTATCTATAAATATCATTATGTACCTATTGCCATCATGGATTGCAATCTTGGTGAAATCATATACATCACAATGTATCAACTTCAAGATTGAAGAATTTTTTTAATTGATTTAAATGGTTTTATTGATTATTTTGTTTTAGCACATATTTCATACTTAGATGTACCTAAGTTTGATTTAGAAATTAGTTTTAACTCTATCATATATTTGACTTTTCTAAGTGTACATGACCTAACTTGTCATGCCATAGATTTTGTTTAGATTCATTTACAAAATAAATTTGATTATTAGCTTTATTAATTAAAAGATTTATTATATTTACTTTGAATAAACCTTCACTTACATATCATTTTCCTATGAAGGTATTATTCGTAGTTATTATAACTTTATTATAAATAAGGATAATTTTATATCCCCTCTAAATTAGCTAAGACCCACTAATAGGTTTCTTTCTAAAATATAGAATATATAGTACATCCATCAAGATGAGAACTTTTTAATGTCATCTTTAGATTGACTCGACCTTGTTCTATAATCCTGATGATTGTGTTGTTTCCTAGGATCACACCTCCTCCACTTGAGTTATGAAAAGTAGTGAACCAGGAACGATCAAAATAAATATGAACATTGGCTCCTGAATCCAACCACCAATCAAGGTTAGAAGAAGTAATATTAACTTCAAGGTTTAAGCTTACTGATTTAAAAGTAAAGTCTTCTTGGCCTTCAACTACATGAGCTTGGAATCTGGAGGAACTGGAAGGTTTGCAAAAAGGTTATTCTTTTGATGAAAGCAGTCTCTTGCAAGATGGTTTATCCTTCGTACACAAAATAGAACATTTTATTTGGATCTTAGATAGGCTTGTTGAATCTAGTATTATTAGTTTTGAAGGATTTACTCTTAGATCTGAATTTATTTGGATTAGGATGATAAGGTTGATTTGATTGGTGTTGGTGGTTTGGTTAAAATCTAGGTTTTAATTTTAGTTTGGTATTATTGTTGGTCTAGTATTGTTGGGTTAGGTTGCTTGGATACTTGAAATTCTAGTTTGCTGGGCTTTAGATCTATATTAATTTTCTATCCTGATTGAGTTCAAAAGTTTGGCTAGGATTAGCTCTCTTTACTTTTGGAGCTAATCTTTGACAAAGTCATTCTAGGAACGAGACATTTTATCTAAAAGACTAAAAATCTTAAATCCTCTGAGAATTTATCTTTATTGACTTAAAGTTTTCTAAGGTACTCTTAAAATTGGTGAAGCTGATCATTGATGGATTTGTCTTCTATCATATTATATCTAAAGAATGATGCAGTGTTGAATCGTTCAACCCTAGTATCATCAAGGCCATACTTAAACTCTAAGATATCTTATAATTCTTTCACACCATTAGTTGATAGGTAAATATCAAAGAGTGAGTCAAAAAGGATACTAAGGATTCTACCTTTATATAGGTAATCCTCTTTTGGGATGTAAGTATAGTTGAACTAGAGAAATTGATAGACTGGTCGATCACAGATCAAAGTCCTAAGATAGTTAGCCAAAACTTTATTTGGCTTTGCCACCTCTTAAAATGAGATCCATCAAATTTTTTGGATTTTAGGCTAGATGTCATCCTTAAGGATTGCCATTGAATCCAGGTCAGGCTCAAAAAAGAAGATCTAAAAAATAAAAATAATTTTATTAAACATTTATTTACATATTTTAAAATAATTTTTTATTTTATATATTTTTATTTATTTATTTATTTTTATTATTTTATTTTTTGTATATGTTTCTAAAGATGTCTCATATATCTTTATTGAAAAATAAAGTTTTATTAAAATGATGACCAATGTGATCGGACCTATGATTTGTTAAGATTTTTATTTAAGTTATTTGTCTCTAAGTCCTAAAGGTTTTAATTAATTTATTTGTGTAATCTTTTAAAAAATTAAATTGCATGTTGTAGTACGGGTTTAGTAGGGATCTTCAATTAATTTTTGTACATTACAAAATGAATAGATATGCTACTATATGTTACCGCCCTTACCGTCGTGGCCTGTAGCTCGAATGTGGCACCGGATGTCAACCTCTTTTCCCAAAATTCAACGATACCTGGTCCTATGAAATAGAGTTAGAGACCCGGGCCGGGGATTCCAGCAGGGGCACTCCGATGATCAAGTCAGCGGACGGTAAAGAGGAACAGATCCTTCAAGGCAGCTCCCTCTTCGGTCACTATGATTGAAAAGGAGTTTTTAGTAAAGAATGGAGTAGGAAGGGTAGGAGAGGAGTAAGGCTCGAGCCGTGATGGCCGTGTCCATCGGAACTCTCTCCGGGAGTTTCGTGGTAGCCTCCGTGCGCTCTCTTCGCTTCTATCTTCATCTCCTCCTTTTCTTTTCTTACCTTGTTTTCGCCCACTGGGTCCTCCTTTTAGATCATCGGCTCTACCCGCTTCTTGCCTTAATTTTTTTTTCGCTTGGGGTGCTCGAAGGTCAATTGCATCAGTTGGCGTGCCCCCAAGGTCATTTTTCTTTATAGTAGGGAGTTATGTTGCGAACCTTATTTTCCTGGTAGGTTATCATGGTTGGAAAAGTTTAGTAGGGCCTCGATCCGGGGGTAGCCATCCTCAGGTTTAAGGTCCCTGATGTAGCCTCCTCCTTCTGGGTGGAACAGGTGGTTGGCTATAGGACCTGGTGCCTCGATCGGGGCACTCCTCCCCAACTGGTGCAAACGATGGTAGGTGCACTTCTCTAGCTTTGGGGTGTCGTACTGGACACGTCACACTGCACGCGTTGGCTTCGATGGCAGACTTGGTGCTGATGCCTTTGTCCTTTTCATGATGCTTCCGAAAAGTAGGTTCAACTTTGGCAGAGGTGGACTTAGCCCTTAGGGAGCCACCTGGTGAAGGAACGGAGGGAGCTCGACTTCGATTGAGGTGGGCTCGACCCTTTGGGAGCCACCTGGTGAAGGAGCTAAGGGAGCTCGACTTCGGTTGAAGTGGCTCGACCCTTGGGGAGACACCTGGCAAAGGAGCGGAGGGAGCTCGACTTCGGTTGAGGTGGGCTCAACCCTTGGGGAGCCACCTGGTGAAGGAGTGGAGGGAGCTCGACTTCGGTCAAGGTGGGCTCGACCCTTGGGGAGCCACCTGACGAAGGAGCGGAGGGAGCTCGACTTCAGTCAAGGTGGACTCGACCCTTGGGGAGCCACCTGGCGAAGGAGCGGAAGGGATCTCCACTTCGATTGAGGTGGGCTCGACCCTTGGAGAGCCACCTGGCAAAGAAGCGGAAGGAGCTTGACTTCGACCGAGGTGGGCTCGACCCTTGGGGAGCCACTTGCCGAAGGAGCGGAAGGAGCTTGACTTTGGTCGAGGTGGGCTCGACCCTTGGGGAGCCACTTGGTGAAGGAGCGGAGGGAGCTCGACTTCGACCGAGATGGGCTCGACCCTTGGGGAGCCACCTGGTAAAGGAGCGGAGGGAGCTCGACTTTGATCGAGGTAGGCTCGACCCTTGGGGAGCCACCTAGTGAAGGAGCGGAAGGAGCTCGACTTTGGTTGAGGTGGGCTTGACCCTTGAGGAGCCACCTGGCGAAGGAGCGGAGGGAGCTCGACTTCGGTCGAGATGGGCTCGACCCTTGGAGATGTTGCCCAGCAAGGATGCAACCCAAGAGGGGGGGTGAATTGGGCTTTATAAAACTTTCAAACTATTTGCAATAAACAAAAGCAAGTATGTGCTAGATCAATTCAATGCTTGTATTTTGGCAATGTATTTGTATGCTTCAAAATAATATGCAGCAAAATTAACATAGTAAATGCACAAAGAAAACAATCACACAAACACAAAAAAATTTATAGTAGTTCGGTGCACTCCAAGGCACCTACATCCACTTCCCAAGATCCACTTGGAAATTCACTATAATCTCAACTGATTACAGCCGATTAGTTCCAGGCTCACTAATCAAAACTCGACTTGTTTTCATAAGGCTCACAAGTCAAAACCTCACTTGGTTTTACGGGCTAATCAAGAACCTAATTGATTTTCAAAGGTTTACCAATAACCTCCCTTAGTTTTGCAATATGCTAACCAAGAACCCTTACAACAAAGTAAGAATGAAAGTAAAGAATATAATAAAGCTTTCTAAAATAAAGCAAATATCTCTTTGAAGCTCTTGGATGATGTTGAAGAAGCTTGTCTTTAATTTGTTGAAGCCTTTGAATGAAGCTTGATGTTGTGGACTTAGAAACTCTCTTTGAAATTGGATGCTTGAAGGCTCAACTCTTTCAAAATATGAATCCTTAAAGTGTATGAAACTTTTCTCTCAAAGGATTACCTCCCCATTTGATTTGTGTTGATTATATAGCTCTCCAAACCTTAAATGACCATTAGAGACCATTGGAGAGGAAAAACTAGCCGTTACAAATATTTTGGAGAAGTTTTGTTCTTCAGAAAACTAGCCATTGTAGAGCTGTTGTCCGTTCAAGTGTCGGCACTTCAGGTCATGTGTCGACACTTAGGATCGATACTTGGAACAGTGAGCCGACACTTGACCAAAAAATATCTTTTGAAGTCTTCTGTTCTACACTGGTGAGCTGACATTTCATCTGATGAGTCAACACTTTGAGTTGACACTTGTCATCCATGTGTCAACACTTCAGGTAAGTCTTCAACTTCAGCAAGTTCTGTAACCCAAAAATCTTAGGCGATGAGCTGATCCATGTGTCGATACTTTGAGTCGACACTTCAAGTCCATGTGTTGACACTTCAGCTGTGCCATCTGAAACTTTCTTTGTGTACCGGCTGGAATCGACACTTCACTGTCATGTGTCGACACTTGGTGTCATGTATCGACACTTTGAGTCGACACCTTAAATCATATATCGACATTTTGAGTCGACACATCACTAAGATTTTCTTCAAAATTTCTGAACTTGTGCTGAATCAAGTTTATGTTGAACTCATATGTCCATTCAAGCAATCTTCAACTATCGAAGTCTTCTTTGAGCAGATTTTTCATCTAAATTTGGACTTCTTCAACTAAATGACAATCTTGTCAATCTTTCAACATTTAATGAGTATCTGAAACTAATAAATACTTTTAATATGCATTAGTACTCATATATACTTAAATGTTTTGTCAATCATCAAAATCAAGATCAGAGTTATCAGGGGAGCCACCTGGCGAAGGAGCTAAGGGAGCTCGACTTCGGTCGAGGTGGGCTCGACCCTTGGGGAGCCACCTGACGAAGGAGCTGAGATAACGAGCTTAACTTTGGTCAAGGTGGGCTCGAGCCTTGGGGGAGCCACCTGGTAAAGGAGCTCGAAAAGAAATCCGATGTGGTGACATCTACCTGCTTTGCTGTCTACTGGATATGGGTGTACTCCATGTCAACGGTCTTGTCACATCATTTGTGCCCCACTTCTAAGTCCCATCGAAACATCATGACTGGGATGAAGGGAGTTAATGCGGAGCTGACATGGAAGGACAAAAATTTGGTGCCATTATTGCCATGATCGTCACCACTTCGCATATCACTACTTGAGGTCCAATGCACGGGCGCCACATCTGTGAGTCTGAGGAATCATAATTGCTGGTACCAGACCCGAGGCAATTTTCAGCACATCGAAGCATCACAGCCGGCCGTCCCCTACACGTGGCACTCATCTAATGGCGGAGATGCAAAAAAGATGTACGGTCACTATCCATCAGTTTTGAAAGGAGAGAGGACTTTCCACAAACTTGCTCTTTCAAACTTCTCGTGCTCGCCGGTGGTTCAGAGTTTCTTATTCCTTGGCTGTCCTCTCTCTTCAAGAAAATAGGTCAGTCCCTGCGTCCTTCCTTCCGTTTTCTTCTTCTTCTTCTTTCCGATCGGTAGTGTCCAAGTCCTTCCCCTTTTCTCAGGCAGACCGAAACCTTCTTTTAGGTCTTCTATCCTCTTTGTCTTCATCCCTTCTTCCTTGAATGGCTCCTTCGAGCCGAATTCTTCGATCCTCTAGCAATCCCAATGAAGCAGGCCCCTCTCGACCGAGGACTCCACCATTCGATGAGGAGGACGAAGTTTCCCTTGAGGTCTGGAGGCGCTTGTGACCCACTGGGATTGTCATAGGAAGTCCTAGGGTTCCTCTTGCTTCCTTTATTCCTGCTGTCGCTCCTCCGATGCCAGTGGCTTCGATTGGTCCCTTCGGCATCGTTTCAACGATGACCGAAGAGGACCTTTTTCTGATCCGGGAGATATTCGATATCTCGGATTTTATCTAGCTCTTGCTCTCGAGGCTAGGGGAATGGGCTGTCTCAAGCGATCTGGGTCGGATCGCCTTTTACGAAGAGTTCCTTGTTAGGGGCCTTCGTTTTCCTCTTTACCCTTTTTTCCTTTCCTTCCTCAGCAATTTTCGCTTTGTGCCAACCCAGTTGGCCCCCAATGTCATTAGGTCATTGCTGCCTTCATCATCTTTTGTCACTTCCATGGATATGTTGCCCGTCTTTCCTTGTTCAGGGCTCTCTTCATCTTGAAGCGTTACCCCATCGACGATGGGTGGTGGTTCCTTTTGCCCCGGCCTAAGTGCCTCAGGTTCAACCTCCCCACTTCTATCAAGAAATGGAAGAACCAATATTTTTTTGCCTCGGTCGAGGGTGTTGATTGGGTCTGGAGTAATCCGGACCGGTCCCTGAATCACTACTCCTAAGTAGAGTCTGCCTACCGGGAGGTCTTCATTCAGTTGATCAGTGACGAGCTCCCCTCCCTCGACGTTCTGCTATTAGAGCAGAACTTGTTTGAGATCGGGGTCAGCTTGATCTAAGAACTTGGTGAGTCTCTACCAGACGTGTCCCTTCTCTCTCTTTTTTTTTTGCTTTTTGACGTGGGGCTGACCCTCTTTCCTTCTTTCTTTCAGGAATGAAGTATTCAGCCGAGCTCTTGATGGAGTCTTCTCGTAAGAGGGGTTCTTTGACCGGGCCCAGGGAGACTATGCTGAAGAGGGCCTAGGTGGAGACCGGCCAGGGGTCTGGGTCCACTCCGTCTTCAGAGGCAAGGGTAGTTGATCCAGCTCCCCGGCTCCCATAGCAGTGAGCTCCCTCCCCGGAAGTCGTCGAGGTCGAGGAGGGGAGGGGAGACGAGCTGCCCACTCAACCACCTATGCTGCCAACCACGGCGGTGGGCCTAACAACAGCGGCCAAGGTCTCTCCATGGGCCTTGCCATCAAACATCGAGGAGGCCTCAGCACCATCATCCTCCGAACCTCGGCATGCACCGATGGGGATCCCGATGAATGCCTCGATCATCTGAGACCTTGCCTTGGTGGAAAGGATGATGGAGTACGCCGTTCAGCCCCAAGATCACCACATGAGGGGAGGCAGGGAATACTCGATGGCCATACGCGGCATAATTCCCCAGCTATACTCGGTGAGTGCCTTGCTTCTTTAATATTCTAGTCGAGTCACTGGGACTAATCTTCTCTTTAGTGTAGATCGGAACCGATGTGCTCCTGCTTTGAGACTTCTATGCCGACTGGGTGAAGAGGATGACCGAGAAGAAGAAGTGACTGGGCAACCTTGCGGCCGACGTGAAGTTCCTAATGGAGGAGCAGGAGATGAAGGAGGCTAACAAGTTCCTTCGACGTGATCTATTCCAGGCCGAGGGGCGTATTAGGGAACTCGAGGCATCCCTAGCCGAGGAGAAGGCATGAATGAAGCACCGCATAGAGGAGTCCATGGTGGAGATATCCTGCCTGGATGGGCGATCCCAAACCCTCGAGGTCCGAGTGGATAAGGTTCTTGCCAAGTTGGCAGTGGCCGACAACAAGACAAGGGGGCATTGGCATTGATGGAAGCTGCTAAGAAGGAAGCCCTCGAGGCCATGCCCAAGTTCCGAGCCTTACAAGAGTACGATGACGAGGTCCACAAGGCAGCCATGGACTCCTTCATCAAGGGATTTGAAGCCTGCTGGGAGAAGGTGGTGTCGACCTTCCCGAAGCTCAACTTGGAGGGCATCGTCATTGGTGACGTGGAGGAGCAATTTGAAGAGGTGGGGGCCCCATCGAGGGCAACAGAGGCAGTGATCGCCAAGCATCCGGCTGAGCAGACAGCCACGCCAGTGGAGGTCCAAGGGGCTGCTGATGCACTAGCGCACTGGCCTGGGAAGGTGCCGGCGATGCAGTGACCTTTTGAGAGCCTTCACACTTCTGACTTTTGTACTTAGGATAGGGTTTTTAAATTTGTTTTTGTGATCACCCGACCTGTCGGGGGTCCTTTCAAGTTGTAAAACCCCTTGTGAAATGAAATTTCCTTTCTTCATGTCTTCTTACCTTTCATTTTAATCTTCTATTCCTTTTGTGCTTCATGTGTCTTCCTACAATTTCACGAACTTAGGTCTTGTCTAGGTCCAGCCATCTGGGGCTCCAAATTTCAAGCCTCTCTAGGAGGCCTTAATCATAGTAGATGACTTAGAAGGGATCTGGAAGTCCCTAAAGGGGTCATCTTCGCTGGACTGGGGCACCTACTGGAGGACTCCGGGTGCCCGCCCGGGGCCGGTGACCTATTTAGGGGTCCTAGGTCTTGTCTAGGTCCAGCCATCTGGGGCTCCAAATTTCAAGCCTCTCTAGGAGGCCTCAATCATAGCAGATGACTTAGAAGGGATCTGGAAGTCCCTAAAGGGGTCATCTTCGCTGGACTGGGGCACCTACTGGAGGACTCCGGGTGCCCGCCCGGGGCCGGTGACCTATTTAGGGGTCCTTCTATCCATGCCAGGAGTCGAGGTGCGACTTCAGTGGGGCGCTTGACCTCATCAAAAAACTTGGCTTCAGTGAGGAGCTTGGCCTCATCAAAGAGCTTGACTTTAGTCGAGAGCTTGAAATCAGAGAGGAGCTTGGCCTCACCAAGGAGCTTGACTTCAGCTCTTGGTTTGAATGTAGAGCTTTAAGGCTCCTTAGTTCGAGGGGCTGAACTGGGAGTCCAGGCGATAGATGGCGGGATTCATGGGGTTTCCCGGCTGACGCCCAGGACTGTGAGTAAGGCCACAAGTGCGGGCCTTCTGGAGTTTCATGTCTTGAGGTGCCAATCTTTGGGAGTTTTCGATCTTGAGGTGCCGGGCTTCAGGAGTTTCCGGTCTTGAGGTGCCATACTTCAGGAGTTTCCAATCTTGAGATGCTGGGCTTCAGGAGTTTCTGGTCTTGAGGTGTCGGGCTTCAGGGGTTTCCGATCTTGAGGTGCCGGGCTTCAGGTATTTCCAATCTTGAGGTGCCGGGCTTCAGGGGTTTCCGATCTTGAGGTGCCGGGCTTCAGGTATTTCCAATCTTGAGGTGCCGGGCTTCGTAAGTTTTCGGTCTTGAGGTGCCGGGCTTTAGGAGTTTTCGGTCTTGAGATGCCGGGCTTCAGGAGTTTTCGGTCTTGAGGTGCCGGGCTTCAGGAGTTTTCGGTCTTGAGGTGCCAGGCTTCAAGAGTTTTCGATCTTAAGGTGCTAGGCTTCAAGAGCTTTCGGTCTTGACATCACCGAACTGGGTTCCAACAAATTGTTTGTAGGACTTCTAGGTCTCCCATCTTCGGTCGCCAGACCTGGGGCTGGGCGAAAGCATTCCCGTAAGACAAAGGCAACTGCTGTACAAAAAGAAATTTTATTATTGATGGGAGGAAGCCTTACATCATTAGTAGTACATCCTCAACTTGCTGGCATTCTAAGTTCATGGGAATTGGGCTCCATCGAGCTCGGTGAGGTAGTAGGCCCCATGAGGAACGGCCTCGCCTACTCTATACAGGCTTTCCCAGTTTGGAGAAAGTTTGCCGCATTCTCGAGGTTGGGAGGCTTCCGCCTGTCGCTGGACCAGATCGCCCAGATGGAAGGTCTTTGCCTTCACCCTGGAGTTATAATACCGGGCCACTCGTTGCCGGTAGGCCGCCATCTGGAGTCGAGTCTTATCCCTTATTTCTTCAAGGAGGTCCAGGTTGAGTAGGAGCCGAGCTGGGTTCTCAGCCTTATGTTATGCTCCACTTGCAATGTGGGTAGACTTAGCTCCATCGGGATCACGGCTTCCATGCCGAAGATGAGGTTAAAGGGTGTCTCGTCTGTGGCCATTCGGAAAGTTGTGTGGTATGCCCATAAGATACTGGGGAGCTCTTTGACCCATCTACCTTTGGCCTGGTCTAGCCTGGTCCGGAGTCCTTGAAGGATGATCCAGTTAGTCACCTCGATCACTCTGTTGGTCTGAGGATGGGCCACCAAGGTGAAGCGATGGCGGATATTGAGGTAGTCATAGAACTCCTCGAACTCCCAATTATCGAACTGCCGTCCGTTGTTGATGATGATGGTATGAGGGAGTCCGAAGCGGCATATGATTGGTTTCCAAAAGAACTTGCTGACCTTGGCCTCCATGATCCATGCTAGCGGTTCAGCCTTGACCCACTTAGTGAAGTAGTTGATGGTGACTATTAGGAACTTGCGCTGCCCGGACGTGGGAGGAAAAGGACCAAGGATGTCCATGCCCCACTGGATGAACGGCCAGGGGGCAGAGAGCTAGGAGAGTGGTGCAGCCGGCTGATGTTGGACACTAGCATGGCACTGGCATCGATCACACTTCTTTACGAAGTCGGCTGCATCCTCTCTCATAGTTTTCCAGTAGTACCCCTGTCGGAGGGCCTTGTATGCTAATGTCCTGCCCCCCACATGATTTCCATAGAGGCCTTCATGTTTCTCTTGGAGTATGAAGGCCACCTCCGAGGGTCTCAGGCACTTCAGGAGTGGGTAGAAGTAGGATCTTCGATAGAGTTGCCCGTCCATCAGCACGAAGCATTTGGCCTTCCTCTTGATGAGGCCGGTCTCTATACGATCTTTGGGCAAGGTACCATCGGCAATGTACCTGACATAGCAGTCCATCCAGCTGGGCTCCGGGGTGGCTTGCTGGACTTCACCATATGCCTCGTAGCTTAGGGCCTGAAGATGCTCGACATAGGCATGCCCCAAGGACGAGTCTGGTAGGGTCACCAACCAGGAGAGGGCATCGGTGCGAGCATTCTCCCCGTGTGGAATGTGGGAGATGCTGAAGCACCTGAAGCCCGCTGTATTTGTACGTACCAGCTCCAGGTACTTCGATATTTGAGGGTCCCGAGCCTTAAATTCCCTCGAGACCTGCCCGACCACCAACTGTGAGTTGGTGAAGACCTTCAAGTTGGGTACGCCCAGCTTGCGAGAGACTCTCAGTCCCACGAGGAGTGCCTCATACTTTTCCTGGTTGTTGGTGGCTACAAACTGAAAATGGAGTGCACACTCGGCGACGACTCCTTTGCTATTGGCGAGAATGAGTCCGACTCCACTTCCCCCAGCATTTGATGCTCCGTCCACATGTAGGACCCAAATGTCCCCCTTTAGTTTAGGTCCCGTCTGTTACTCCTAGGAGATCTCCTCTGGCTCCTCGTCCAGGCCTGTACACTCTACCAAGAAATTAGCCAATACCTATGCCTTCATGGATGACCTCGGTCGGTAGGTAATGTTAAATTCGCTAAGCTTCAGCACCCACTTTGCCAAATATCTGGACATGTCGGGGCGGCTAAGTATGGCCTTCAATGGTTGGTCCATTAAAACCACGATCAGATGTGCTTGGAAGTAAGGCCTGAGGCATCAGGTAGACATGATGAGCGTAAAAATTAACTTCTTGAAACGAGAATACCTAACCTCGGCATCGTGGAGGAGCTTGTTAGTATAGTATACTAGCTTCCAGACTCCGTCCTTGTCCGTGCAGACTAAGATTGAACTAACAGCTCCTAGGGTGACCACCATGTACAGGAGGAGCTCTTCTCCATCCTCTGGCCGAAGAGCAGTGGTGGTGATGCTAGGGTCTTCTTCAGCTCCTCGAAGGCTTCCTGGCACTCCTTTGTCCAGGTGAAGTCATGCATCTTTCGCAGTGACTTGAAGAAGGGTTGGCAGCGATCGACAGATTGCGAGATGAACTAGCTCAGGACTGCTATACGGCCGGTGAGTCGCTGGACTTGCTTCTTGGAGGGCGATGCTCCATATAAATAATTGCTCGGACCTTTTTTAGGTTGGCCTCGATCCCTCTCTAGATGACCATGAAACCAAGGAACTTCCCAACTGCCATGCCAAAAGAGTACTTCATCGGGTTCAACTTCATTTGGTGTAGGTGAAGGTTGCGAAAGGTCTTCGCCAGATCATCGATGTGGTCTAAGGTCGGCCTGTTTATGATGAACATGTCATCCACATAAACTTGCATGTTGTGACTGATCTGGTCTTTAAAGACCTTGTTGACTAGCCACTGGTACGTGGCACCAGCATTCTTCAGGTCGAAAGGCATCATTCTATAGCAGTACGTCCCGCAGTCCATGATGAAGGCAATGTGCTCCTCATCCTTCGAATATATTCAGATCTAGTTGTACCAAGAGAACACATCCATGAAGGAGAGTCAGCAGTGCCCCGAGGTGGCATCCACGAGTTGGTCAATCTTCGAAAGTGGGAAGCTGTTCTTCGGGCAAGCACAGTTGAGATCGATGTAGTCTACACAGATCCTCCATTTTTCATTGCTTTTCTTGACCATGACCACGTTCGCCAACCAGCTAGGGTACTATAATTCATGAACGAACCCAGCTGCGAAGAGCTTCTTTACTTCATCGTTAATCACCTTCTGCCTCTCCGAGGTAAAGCTTCTCTTTTTCTGCTGAACTAGGCGGCACTTCGGGTCAACATTCAGCTTGTGAGTGATGATATCAGCGGGAATCCCCGGCATATCAGTCACAGTCCAGGTGAACATGTTTGCATTTGCTTGGAGGAAACTCAGTAGGCGAGCTTGTTCTTCTTCTGGTAGCTTGGCTCCTACCTGCACCGTCTTCAACGGGTCTGAGCCGAGGGGATACATCAAAAGGCGTTCGATGGGGCCATCCCTAGGGTCCTGTGCCCTTTGGTCGAGGTCGCCGACACGGGGATTATCCTCACTGCTCCGGGCCCCGGGGACCGCTTGAAGGCAATATTGGACCGATTGAGGTGTTCCCCTCATCTCTCCCATGCTGTAGGGGGTCGGGAACTACACCAATAGTTGTTTAGTGGATATGACCATATTAAGTAAGTTGAGCCTAGGGTGGCCAAGAATTACATTGTAAGGTGATGGGAGCCTAACGACAGTGAAGGTCATCATGACCATACTCTATTGAGGTGGTGACCAGACTATGATGGGGAGAGTGATCTCTCCCTCGACTCCCATAGAATCTCCGGTAAAACCCACGAGAGGGGTGTGCACCGACCTTTGTAGTTCAGAGGACAAGTTCATCCGAGAAAGAGCATCGTAAAAATGGACATCAGCCGAGCTCCCACTATTGACCATAACCCGTCTTACAGGATGCCTGGCAATGATCATTTCGACTATGACGATATCATTATTTATATTTTCTTCCTCACTTCCCTTCCCCTTCATAAAGGGGAGTATATTTTCCAAACTATCCCTCCCGGGCTCTCTTAGGGGCATGCTCTATTCTCCAACATATCATACCCACAGGCTTCTTGGTGGGTTGATTGTCAACTACAGGTATAGGGGGAAGAGCTGCAAGTGGCTGATTCTCCGCCAGGACCTCGTCCCTCATGAACTTTCTAAGGTAGCCCCTCCTTATCAGGTCTTCAATTTCCCTTATTAGGTTGCGGCAATCCTCGGTGTCGTGGCCGTGGTCGCGATGGAATTGATAATACTTCATCCTATCACGACCACATGACGACTTCAGTGGGGGAGGTCGGTGTAGGTAGAGGTCGTCCTTGATTTCCATCAAGATTTTTGACCTCGAAGCGAGAAGGGGAGTGAAAGTCACCTTCAAGATAGGACTACCCTTCAGCTTCGGTCCTAACCAGAAGTCCATAGATGGCCCAGGTCTCCGCATCCCGGGTGCTTCTCTTATGGTCGGCTTCTTCGGAGGCTTCCCATCCAGTTCCCTTTTGGTGCGATCGGCCTCCTCGGTGCTGATGTCTTATGGACGCAGAGGAGGAGGTCAGAGTACATCTTCGATGGCTTCTTGTCCAAGGAGTAGGTCAGGCGGGAGGTTTTGAGCCCTCTCTTCAATGCCAGCATGGCGACAGGCTCGTCTAGACTGTAGATCTTAAGGGCGGCAGCTTTGAAGCGGGTCACGTAGTCTCACAGAGGTTCATGATCTTGCTGCCTGATAGAGAAGAAGCGATCCACCTCTCGTGGCACCTTCTGATAGGCGTCGAAGTAGGCCACAAACCTCCTCTCCAACTGCGGGAAGGAGTCGATGCTTTCGAGCTCGAGATGGGTGAACCAGACTCAAGCGGCCTTTCAGAGGGTGGCCGGAAAGGCAATGCATAGGAGGGCATACATCGCTCCCTGGACCCTCATGAGAGCCTTATAGCTCTCTAGGTGGTCCAGGGGGTCGGTGGTCCTGTCGTAGGGATCCACTTGAGGCATACAAAATCGACTCAAGATCGGTTCCTCTTGGATTTCCAAAGAGAAGGGGGGTTGGGCATCGTAGCCCACTAGCTCTTTAGAGGAGCCCTGCATGTTGGCGAACTGGTGGGAAAGCTCCGCCAGCCTGTGCTCTTGTTCTTCGAGGCGCAGCTTGGCCATGCACCTAATGAACTTGTCTGTGAAACCTTCCACTGAGATCGCTGGAGAAGATGGGATTGACAGTTGAAGATGGTTTCGACGAGGAGCCTTGCCTCGGTAGCATTTGCCGTGCTTGACAATGGCATTGCCGTCTACCAAAGATCGGCTCTCTTGATTAGCCGACCCAAAATGATTTCTCTTCACAGGGTTCGATGACTCCCTCGGGGATTAGTTGTGGCCTGTGGATGCAATGGCCTGCCTCGAATGGAGCGCAGGCTTCTGTGAAGGCCGGCGGCTTGGGCCATAGGGGTCCTTGGCCGCGGCTAGGTGACCAGGGAGCATTGCTGGTGCTGTAGCTACCTCACGGTCGTAGCCAGAACCAGCATCTACTGGATTAGTGCAGCATACTGGCCGTCTACCGGGGGCAGCTATGCTGGGGTGGGGAGCTCCCTTTCTGGGCTATGTGGGTCCACAGGAGAAGGGGCATCCCCTGCTCGGCTGGTGGAGGCTTCCCGCATGCGAGTTACCACCATGCTTCGAGTGGAGCTATTCTCAAAGTTAGGGGAGGCTTGTCTGAATAGGGGCTTTTTCCCTACCTGGTGTGCCAATCTGTTGCCGCCCTTACCATCGTGGCTTGCAGCTCGGATGTGTCACTGGATGTCAGCCTCTTTTTTGGAATCTAGCGATACCCGATCCTGTAAAATAGAGTTAGAGACCCAGGCCGGGGATCCCGGCGAGGGCACTCCGATGATCAAGTCAGCGGACGATAAAAAGGAACAGATCCTTCAAGGTGGCTCCCTCTTCGGTCACCATTCTTGAAGGAGAGTTTTTAGTAAAAAATAGAGTAGGAAGGGTAGGAAAGGAGTAAGGCTCGAGCCGTGACGGTCATGTCTGTCAGAACTCTCTCTAAGAGTTTCGGGGTAGCCTCCGTGTGCTCTCTTTGCTTCTATCTCCTTCTCCTCCTTTTCTTTGCTTACCTTGTTTTCGCCCGCTAGGTCCTCCTTTTAGATCATCAGCTCTCCCAGCTTCTTGCCTCGATTTTCCCCCTCTTGGGGTGCACGAAGGTCAACAACATCCATTGGCCATGCCCTCGAGGTCATTTCCCTTTATAGTAGGGAGTTATGTTGCGAGCCTTGTTTTCCCGGTGGGTTATCATGGCTGAAAAAGTTTAGTAGGGCCTCAATCCGGGGATAACCACCCTCACGTCTGAGGTCCTTGATGCAGCCTCCTCCTTCTGAGTGGTACAGGTGGTCGGCTGCAGGGCCTGGTGCCTCGATCGAGGCACTCCTCCCTAACTGGTGCAAACAATGGTAGGCACACCTCTCTAGCTTTGGGGCACCGTACTGGACATGCCATACTACGCGCGCTGACTTTGATGGCAGACTCGGTGCTGATGCCTTTGTCCTTTTCGTGACACTTTTGAAGAGCGGGCTTGACTTCGACAGAGGTGGGCTCAGCCCTTGGGGAGCCACCTGGCGAAGGAGCGGAGGGAGCTCGACTTCGGTCAAGATGGGCTCGACCCTTGGGGAGCCACCTGGCGAAGGAGCGGAGGGAGCTCGACTTCGGTCAAGGTGGGCTCGACCCTTGGAGAGCCACCTAGTGAAGGAGCTAAGGGAGCTCTGTTGACTTCATTATTGATTTTGATGATAAGCAAAATGGTTAAGTATAAGTTGAGTACTATTGATTTTCTTGAAGTGTGTTTATAGAAAAAGGTGCTCATAAATTTAAAAAAGATTGTTTGATTGAAGAAGCCAAGTTTAGATGAAATATCTGCTCAAAGAAGAGTTGAACAGTCAAAGTTTGCTTGAATGGATACTTGAATGAAATATAAATTTGATTCAATACAAGTTCAAGTATTTTTGTGAAGATCTCAGTGAGGTGTAGACTAAAAGTGTCGACACATGATACCAAGTGTTGACATATGATAGTGAAGTATCGACTCAAGCTGGCATGCAAAGAAAGTTTTAGATGGCATGGCTGAAGTGTCAATACATGGACTTGAAGTGTCGACTCAAAGTGTCGACACATGGATTAGCTCATCGCCTGAGATTTTTAAGTTACAGAACTTGCTGAAGATGATGAACTACTGAAGTGTCGACACATGGATGCAAAGTGTCGACTCAAAGTATCGACGCACCTGAAGAAGTGTTGACATATCTGAGATTTTCAAAAAGCCAGAGTGGAGATATTTGAACTGGGTGTCAACTCAAGAGTTCAAGTGTCGACCTGAAGTGTCGACTCACAGCCTGAAGTGTCGATACAAGAAGTTCTGGGAATAGTAACGGATAGTTTTTCAAACACAGAACTTGTCTCTTTTCATCACCAACAACTAGTTTTTCATGTCTAACGGTTGGAAACCAGATTTGAGGCCTTGGGAAGGTATTTATATGCTCCAAATCAAATCAAAATGATAATTATTGAAGTTGTTGACAAAAAAATATCCAAGAAAGAAGAAAAGAGAGCATTCACTCCTATTTTTTGAAGTTCACCTACTCTCAAGTAAAAGCAAGTCTCCAAGTATTCAAGAGTCTTCAAGAGCATTAAAGATCAATCATTTTTGAGCAATCAAAGAGGCTTCATCAAGTTGAAAGCATCACAACATCGAGCTTCAAAGAGATACCCGCTTTTTATTAGAATGCTTTTATTATTTCTCTACTTCAAAACTTGTTCATTGTAAGGGTTCTTGGTTAGCCTATTACAAAACCAAGGGAGGTTATTGGGCCTTTGAAAACCAAATAGGTTCTTGCTTAGCCCAGAAAACCAAGAGAGGTTGGTGGTGAGCCTTAAAACCATTTAGGTTCTTGGTTAGCTCGTAAAACCAAGTGAGATTTTGACTTGTGAGCCTTGTGAAAATAAGTCGAGTTTTAATTCGTAAGCTCGGAAAACTAATCAGCTGTAATAGGTAGTGATTATTGTGATTTTCCAAGGGGATCTTGGGGAGTGGATGTATGTGCATTGGATAGCATCGAACCACTATACTTCGTTGTATTTGTGGTTGCTTGTCTCCTCTTATTGCTCTTACTTATATTACTTTATATTTTCACTGCACATTTACTTAAGAGCACTTCATTTGTATTCATAGTACTTTATTTAATTGTTGGATTGAATCACATACTAGTGCATTGTATCAAGTAATAATTTTTAGAGACCCAATTCACCCCCCCTCTTGGGTTGCTTACTGGGTAACAAGTGGTATCAGAGCCCTGTTATCAGTTTATAGGCTTTACCATCTTGAGTAAAGAACTATGGCAGCCCCTATTGGTACTAGTGTAGTTGAGGGACAAGCCTCAAATAGACATCTATTTTTCAATGGATCAAATTATGCATATTGAAAAACTAGGATGAGAATTTATATGTATTTTATTGATTATAACTTGTTGAGAGTAATTGATAAAGGTCCACATATTCCTTCGATTGTGGTTAATGGTGTTTCCATTCCAAAGCTCGAAGAGGATTGGGATGAAAATGACATTAAATAATTCGTGATCAATGCTAAGACAATGAATCTCCTTTATTGTGCATTAGATCCTAGTGAATTTAATATGATATCTACTTACACTTCAGCCAAAGAAATATGGGACATACTTGAAGTTATCCATGAGGGTACCGATCAAGTAAAGAATACTAAGGTGATCATGTTAGTGCACACTTATAAAATATTTCGAATGGAACCTAATGAGTCTATCACTAACGTGTACACTAGATTTACAAATATGTAAATGGAATGAGAAGTCTAGGAAAAGTAATGTCTAATACTGATCTTGTGAATAAAATTCTTAGGTCACTTCCAACATTATGGGATCCGAAGGTGACCGCCATTCAAGAAGCTAAAGACGTGGACAAACTACCATTGGAGCAGCTAGTTGGATCGCTCATGACTTATGAGCTGAATTTGAAGCAAAAGTCAATGGACATGTATAAGAAGAAAAAAGGGATTGCATTCAAATCAAATATACAAGAAGAATCCTCAATTGATGAGTCCGAAGAAGAAGAAGATGAAAATGAAGAAGCTCTTCTTGCTAGGAAATTTAGAAGATTCATGAAGAGAAGGAAGTTCCCTTACAAGAAGAAATTTCAATCAAATAAAGAAAAGGGAAAAGAGAAAGAGAAAGAAAAGGAAAAAGAAAAGGAGAAGGAGATACCTACATGCTATGAGTATAAGAAGTTGGGATACTACAAATTCGACTGCCCTCTGCTAAAGAAGTCAAGGAAGAAGTTAAGGAAAAAGGCAATGATGGCCACCTGGAGTGATAGTGAGGACTCTAGTTCTGAAGAAGAGCAGACAGAAATTGCAAATCTTTGTCTCATGGCACATCAAGAGCAAGATAAGATGTGTTTTGCAACCAAGAAGAATAAAAGACTTTGGTATCTTGATAGTGGTTGCTCTAGGCACATGATGGGAGTTGTGAAGCAATTCACTTCTCTTGAAGCAATGAATGGAGGAAGTGTGACCTTTGGGGATAATGATAAAGGAAAAATCATTGGTATTGGTAAGGTTCATGTTGCCCAGATATGGTGCCCAAGAGGGGGGGTGAATTGGGTATTTAAAAATTTAAGGCAATATATGTGCTATCAAGTTTTAAGGTGAAGAGTGATAGTGCTTTAAGAATTGTGCAACGGAAGTAATGAAATAAAATGGCAATTAAAGAGCTAAAGAAGTTAAAGAGAAAGGCAATGCAAACACACAAGAAATATAGTGGTTCGGTGCACCTAGCACCTACATCCACTCCCCAAGCTCCACTTGGGAATTTCACTATAATCTTTAGATTACAGCCAACTTGTTTTACCAGGCTCACAAGTCAAAACCTTACACACTTGTTTTGGCTTCGGGCTAACAAGCAACCCTAGTTGGTTTTATCAATTGGATCACCAACAAACCTTACTCACTTGTTTTGGCTTCGGGCTAACAAGCAACCCTAGTTGGTTTTATCAATTGGCTCACCAACAAACCTCACTCTAGTTTCAAATTCCCTTGAAACTAGCTAAAGACAAAAGAGTATGAATACAATGAATTAAAACTAAACAAACTCCTTTTGAGCAATAATAAATTCGTTGAAGCTCTTGATGGAGACTCTTCAAGCCTTTTCCCTTGGAATCTTTGGACCTCACTAAATGCCAAACACTTGAATGTTGGATTCCTCAAAGATGGAAGACTTTTTGGCTAGAGAATCTCTTGGTTTTCTCACTCTTTTTGCTTGGAAGTGATTGAAGGCTTTGTACTTTGAATCAACACTTTTTCACTTTGTTTTCTTGTCTTTTTTGAAGTTTGGTGGAGGTTAAATACCTCATTCATGCTGAAACAACTCTACAAGACCGTTAGATTCAAAAATATGGCTGTTTATGGCCGTTGGAAATCAAATCAGAAGTTCAGAAAAACTAGCCGTTATGCCATGAGTCGACCTCATGAGTCGACCTCTGGATCAAGTGTCGACCTCATGAGTCGACCTCCAGTAAAGTTTAGGCAAAAGTTCAGAATACCATAGTTCTGCCCATTTGAATTCTCAGGCTATGAGTCGACCTCTGGTGTCGACCTCTGGACAGGTGTTGACCTCTGGTGGTCGACCTCTGAAGCGTGCCACTGAGACTTTGCCGTGCCGGCCATGCTGAACTTTTCTTTTCTTCATGAGTCGACCTCTGGTGGTCGACCTTTGACAAGGTGTCGACCTCTGGGGGTCGACCTCTGATCTGAATTTTTCTGAAACTCTTGAGATATGCGTGCCATGCTTGAGTTTCTTTAAGCATTTGTTTCTTTTGTCAAATATTTCTTAACAATAAGGTCCATTATGAGAATTTTGATCTTGTTCAAGGTAGAAGAGCTCATTTCCAAATCAGGTAAACTTAGTTTCATCATTGTCCTTATGATACTCTTTTTGAATAACCTAAGTCCTGAAACTTTATCTTGAGATTAAACATTAGTCCAAACATATACTCAACCTTTTGTTAATCATCAAAACTAAGGAGTCAAAGCCAACAATCTCCCCCTTTTTGATGATGACAAAACCTTGAGTATATATGCAATTAAGTCCAAAAGCAAGATATAGCAATAATAAAATATTTTCACAGAATCCTTACATGCATGAGTGTATCATAAAAATTTACTTTTCATCTTCTTTTTGTGAACCTTTTATTTACTTCTTTCTTCTTGTGAAAACATTCTCATGAGTCAAGAGAGGTAAGAATCATATAAACTTTACTACTCATAAGACGGAGATCTCATAAATATATATATACTTTACTACTCCCCCTTTTTGTCAAGAATCAAAAAGTTTATTGTTATAGTGAAGGATATAGTAATGAGACTTATGTTCAATTATAATGAAGTATTTAGGTGCATAGAATACATGCTCCCCCTCAATTTGTGCATTCAATATAATAAAGCATTTTAACTTGAGGGTTTTTAAATATTGAGAGCTGGTATCAGATAAAATGTCACAAAATGTCACAATATTGATAAAAAGTCACAAGATAGATAAAAACAAGTGTATACAGTTACAAAATTGCCTACAAAGTAGGCACAAGATACTGATACAGCAGATCATACACAAGCAAACTAAGTACAACAAATAAAACTATGAGGCTACTCCTCATCAGAAGGTATGTCAAAAGATACAGGAGCCATGATCCTAGATGAGGATTTTGGAGTCCTATGTGAGGAACTCCGAGTCCTCAGAGAGGGACCAGACCTAGGGGTAGTCCTACGAGATCTATAAGTCCTAGGTAAGGGCTCCACAGAAGTCGAGACAGAGGCAGTAGCTGAAGGAGTGGACGGATCAGCATGCTGAGTAGACTGAGCTGGAGTCTGCCTGCTGACTAGCTCATAAGCTGTGGGATCATCGATGTCTGTCTCTGTATGCTCATCTATGTCATCCGGAATCCCAGTGATAGTCTCAAATAGTGACTCTGTAGGCTCAATATCAACTGGCACAGCTGTGGCTAGAGGATCTGAACTCGGAAAATCAGTGGAAGGAGGATCAGCTGAAGGGGGAATCTCTGGAATTGGCTCTGCAGGTGAAATATCAGATCTACCTGCTCCAGGCTGATCTCCATCACTGTCACTGTATCCACTAGAGTCATCAGCATCATCATCACCATCATCATCATCATCATCATGTGGAGGAGATACTGTCGGATCTGCAGTCCCTGATGGCAGTGCTAATCTCAATAAGCTGAGGATCTGTCTGAATCCTGTATCCATACTAGCTGAGAGAGCACTAATGCGTGTGTCTGTGTGTATCCGCAGATCATGAAGCTCCTGTTGTACACCAGTGATCTCTGTCCGGACCTCTGAAATCTGATCAGTCACTCGCTGCTCGAAGTCCGATATCCTCACTGAAGTCCTCCGTGGTGTCGCAGTGATAGTAGGTGCCGGAGCTGATGAAGGTGGTGGCGTGAATGGCTCAGGCTCCGCAGTCTCTGTCTCCGGTGCTGGGCGAGGAGGTGTACCATGATCAGTAGGCCCTGAAGGCCCTGCCTCAGCAGCTCGGATCTCATCCTCCTCATCTGGCTCCTGGCCAGACTCTCGTCGTACCCATCGGTCACTGATCAGTCGAAATCCCATTCTATGTAGGGATTTCTCTCCATAAGTATCTATGTGCTGTAGCTGACTGAAGGGTATGCCGTCGAATGAGACACCATGCTCTCTGAATATCTGAGTCAGTCCCATACCGTACGGCTGAACGAGTCTCCTGTGAGAAGCTGCCTCACCCATCTGCTGAAGCATGATCCTGGGGAGGTTGATGGGAGTCCGCTGTCTCAGGGACACCATCAACACCAGCTCACGCTCAGTGATAAAATCAAATCTCCCGCTCTTCGGAATCAAGATATGGGCGATGATGTGATGCAGCACTTTCATCTCCAGTGAAAGCTGGTTAGCGGCTACTGTGGAAATGCCGCTAACATCCTCACGCTCTAGGATACACCTGAAGGCGTGCTCTCTGTCGCTGATCGTAGTGGCAGCAGTGCCATGAAGTGGAATCCTCCAGATGCGACTGATGACCTCAGGTGTCACTGGAATCTCGATCCCTCGAACTGTAGCAGACCATCCAATGCCATCAGTGGCCATGGATCCATAGAACTCCCTGATGAGGTCTGGGTAGAATCTCTCGGACATCGTACAAAAATGGACCAGACCTGCATCTCTCAGTACATCTCCAATGAAGAAGTGATGCTGATCCCAGAATGGAATATCTACGCGCCTACCACTAGCAATGCTCTTCCGGACTAGGCTGGCTGGCACTGGTGCAGGTGGCTCTGGGGTCGGCTCACGCTCATGTCTGACTTTCCTTCGCCGCTCAGTACTACCCTGCCCCTGTTCCAATCTCCTTTTCCTTACTGCCTGGTGTTTTCTCGGACCCATGTGTAAGGATGAGGGGTAACTTAGGGAGAAATGCTAAGAGAGGTTCACTGATTGGGAAAAAGAGGAGAATGTGAAATAGTGAAATAGGGTTTGTGAGATTGGAGAAAATCGAGAGTAAATGAGGAAAAGGTAAGAAACGGACGAAAGAAATACGTGTTTTCAAATGAAAAACAGCCGAGATTTAAGGGTAGAAAGATTCGAGGGCTTTTGGTTGACTAAAATCAAGAAAACGGTCAAATAGAGGGTTGAATCGAAGAAATGCAAGAGGAGAGGAGAGGATTTCCCAAAAGGTTGAGGGAGAAGGGTGGAAATCTACTATTTAGGGTTTATGAAAGTTGGAGAGGGACCACACGAAGGAGAGGAAAGAAAAAATTGGAAAAACAAGGCTTGCGGACGGGGTTTTAAAAAAACAGGTTTCCGTTCAAGTGTCGACCTCTGAAAATTTTTAGGGGTCGACCTCAAGTGTCGACCTCCATAACTTAGGTGTCGACCTCAAGTGTCGACCTTCGAAAACCTCAAGTGTCGACCTCCAACAATTAATTACTTGAAATAAAATTCTGTGAGATTTAAAAAATCGATAAAATTTAAAGAAATAGCCTTTAACCAAATTTGAGAATTTATAAATCATTTTTGAGGAATTTTGATGAAAATTGAAGAGATTCAAGCAAAAGGATCAATGACTCCCAGTTCTCTTCTGATCATACAAAATCTGTCTTCATTCAATGGTTTTGTGAATATATCAGCCAATTGATAATCAGTACATATAAATTCTAACAACACATTAAAGTTTTGAACGTGATCTCTTATGAAGTGATGTCTTATTACAATATGTTTGCTTCTTGAATGTTGTACAGGATTTTTCGTTAAATTGATTGTACTAGTATTATCACATCTTATGGGTGTCTTAGTTAGTTTGATGCCAAAGTCCTCGAGTTGTTGTTTGATCCATAGAATCTGAGCACAACAGCTTCCAGCTGCTATATATTCGGCTTCCGCCGTAGATAGAGCAACCGAATTCTGTTTCTTACTGCTCCATGAAATCAAATTAACTCCTAGGAATTGACAAGTTCCACTAGTACTTTTTCGATCAAGTTTACACCCAGCAAAATCAGCATCAGAATATGCAATTAATTCATATGATGACTCTCTAGAGTACCAAAGACCAATTTCGATAGACCCAGATAAGTATCTAAGTATACGTTTTACAGCTAAGAGATGTGATTCTTTAGGAGCAGACTGAAAACGTGCACACATACAGACACTAAACATTATATCTGGTCTACTGGCAGTTAGATATAGCAATGAACCAATCATGCCTCTATATAATTTTTGGTCTACCGATTTACCACAATCATCTTTGTCTAATTTACATGAAGAGCTCATAGGGGTACCTATTGGTTTTGTAGTCTCCATCCCAAACTTTTTTAATATCTCCCTTGTGTACTTGGCTTGGTTGATGGAGATCCCCTCTTTTGTTTGCTTAATTTGGAGTCCGAGGAAGAAGTTGAGTTCTCCCATCATGCTCATCTCGAACTCATTCTGCATTAACTTCGCAAATTCTTGACAAAGACATTCGTTAGTAGCACCAAAAATAATATCATCTACATATATTTGTACTACTAAGAGATCATCATTTTTCTTTTTCAAAAATAATGTATTATCTACATTACCTCTAGAGAAATCATTTTTCATCAAAAATGAACTTAATCTATCATACCAAGCTCTAGGAGCTTGCTTTAAACCATACAATGCTTTATGCAATTTAAAGACATGATTAGGAAATTCATGATTTTCAAAACCAGGAGGTTGTTCAACATAAACCTCCTCTTCAATAAATCCATTTAAAAAGGCACTCTTTACATCCATTTGAAATAACTTGAAATCCATAAAACAAGCAAATGCAAGTAAAAGTCTAATTGCTTCTAGCCTAGCAACAGGAGCAAAGGTTTCATCGAAGTCGATCCCTTCTTCCTGGTTGTAGCCTTTAGCAACAAGTCTAGCTTTGTTCCTAATTACAATACCATGTTCATCAAGTTTATTTCTAAAAACCCATTTTGTGCCAATTACAGAAACATTAAGGGGTCTTTCAGTTAAAGTCCAAACATTATTTCTTTTAAATTGATTTAGTTCATCTTGCATAGCATTAATCCAGTTACAATCTTTTTCAGCTTCTTCTATTGACTTAGGCTCTATCTGAGATACAAAAGCTAAATAATCACAAATATTTCTAATAGAAGAGCGTGTACTTACCCCCTTTGATGGATCACCTATTATTAGCTCTTTAGGGTGTCCATGTGCATACCTCCATTCTTTAGGTAATGGTTTTGGTGAAGTTGCATTGATTTCTTGAATTTGATCTTGACTTTCTTGATCATCATCTCCTTTGGGCTCATCTTCATTGATTGTCAATTGTTCAAGCTTCTTTGTACCTGTTTCAACATCAATAGAATCTTCTTTTCTAGAAGATTTTTCGTTAGATTCATCAAACACTACATGAATTGATTCTTCAACCAGAAGAGTTCTTCTGTTGAAGACCCTGTATGCCTTGCTAGAAGTAGAGTATCCTAAGAAGATACCCTCATCTGACTTGGCATCAAATTTACTGATATTATCTTTGCCATTGTTTAATATGAAACAGCGGCAACCAAATACACGAAAATACTTGAGATTAGGTTTTCGATTTTTCCAAAGCTCATATGGTGTTTTCTTCAAAATAGGTCGAATTAAAACATGATTTAAAATGTAACAGGAAGTATTAATGGCTTCTGCCCAAAAATATCTAGGTAAATCGTTTTTGCAAAGCATTGTGCGTGCCATTTCTTCAAGAGTCCTGTTCTTTCTTTCTACCACCCCATTTTGTTGAGGTGTCCTAGGTGCAGAGAAATTATGACTAATACCATTTTCATTACAAAAAGTTTCAAAATCATGATTTTCAAGTTCAGTTCCATGATCACTACGCAAAGAAACAATAGTGAGATCTTTTTCGTTTGAAACCCTTTTATGAAATTTAACAAAAGCTGAAAAAGTTTCATCTTTATGAGCTAAAAACATTACCCAAGTAAATCGTGAGTAATCATCTACAATTACTAGCCCATATTTTTTACCTCCCAAACTAGTTGTTCTGGTTGGTCCAAAGAGGTCCATATGCAATAATTCAAGGGGTCTAGTAGTAGATACTACTCCTTTAGGTTTGAAAGTAGATTTGGTTTGTTTTCCAAATTGACATGTAGCACAAATTTTATCTTTTTCAAAAGTGAGTTTTGGCAATTCTTTTACAAGATTCTTTTTGCTTAATTTTGAAATCAACTGCATACTAGCATGCCCTAGCCTACGATGCCAAAGCCAACTAGTTTCACTTGCCTTGGCTTCCTTAGCCACTAGGCATTGACCACTTTCCATGGCTAGATCATCAAGATCAACCATGTAAATGTTTCCATGCCTAAGACCAGTGAACTTGATGCCATCGACATCTAGACTAGATACCATGCACAAAGATGATTCAAAAATTACTTTAAAACCTTTATTACAAAACTGACTAATGCTAAAAAGATTATGCTTCAAGCCATCAACAAATAATACATTATCTACATAAGCATTAGGGGTGATATGGATTTTACCAATTCCGACGATTTTGCCTTTTCCATTATCACCAAAGGTAACGTTTCCACCATCAATAGCAGCTAGTGATGAGAATTGCTTCACATCCCCAGTCATGTGCCTTGAGCAACCACTATCCAGATACCACATTCTTCTTTTATTTTTGGTTGCCAGGCACACCTGCAAAAATTGATCAAGTTGAAACTTTAGGTACCCAAGTCATCTTGGGTCCTTTAGGGTTAGTCAAATTGGTTCCTTTTGGAACCCAAATCCTTTTAAAGGTATTTAATTTCCTTCTATTACAAACATATGATTTATGACCTACTTTACCACATGCATAGCAGGTAATATTAGAAGATGCTGGTATGAAAAAGTTTTTGTACAGTTTTTGTTGATTGTGTGGCTTAAATCCAAGTCCAGCTTTATTAAACACTGCATGTTGACTATTTAAAAGCATATTTAGTTTTTCTGAACTAAAAGTAAACTTTTCTACAAAAGGTTTTACTTTTTCTAACTCTTCCTTGTAATTCTTATTTTGAAGCATTAGTTCTTTATTTTGTTTCTCAAAGTTCTCATGAGTTTTAAGATTTCTATTATTCTTCAAGGAATCATTTTCTTTTAAAAGATTATCTTTATCATTTGTCAAAGTTTTTACATGTTCTTTTAATTCCTTGTTTTCTTGAGTTAAATTTTCAATTTCACTTGAAAACTTTTCTGAATTTTTGGTAAGCTCAAAATTTTGCTTTCTTAATTTCTTATTTTTCAATTTTAATTTTTCATATTCCATTACTAAGTCATCAAAAGCATCATGCAATTCATTGAAAGTAAATTCAGTTTCAGGTTCAGAGTTTACCTCATTATCTTCATTGGCCATGAAACATAGGTTGGCGACTACCTGCTGCTCTTCTTCACTGCTGGAGTCCTCACTCTCACTCCAGGTAGCCATCATGGCCTTCTTTCTCAACATCCTTCTACTCTTTTTAAGCAAAGGGCAATCCGTTTTGTAATGTCCAGGCTTCTTGCACTCGAAGCAGATGGGTGGATCCCTTTCTTTCTCTTTCTCCTTCTCCTTGTTGTGATCACCTTTTTGTGGCCTTTTCTTGTAGAAGCCCTTCTTCTTTTTCATGAATCTTTTAAATTTTCTAGTAATTAGGGCTGTCTCATCATCATCATCATCTTCTTCAGATTCATCACTTGACTCTTCTTTTGTAGTGGACTTGAAGGCTATGGCTTTCTTTTTCTTGTCATTGTCCACTGTTTTCTGCTTTAGTGAAAGCTCGTAGGTCATCAGTGATCCAAGAAGCTGCTCGAGAGGTAGAGTGTTGACATCCTTGGCTTCTTCTATGGCTGTAACTTTCGCATCCCATGAAGCCGGAAGAGACCTGAGAAGTTTGTTAACCAGTTCACCATTAGATATAATTTTTCCCAAACTCCTCATACCATTTACTATATTGGTAAATCTAGTATACATTTCACTTATGCTTTCAGTTGGTTCCATCCTGAACATCTCATACGTATGAATGAGCATGTTCACCTTAGTGGTCTTCACTTGGTGTGTACCCTCATGGGTGACCTCAAGTGTATCCCAAATTTCTTTGGCGGAAGTACAATTTGATATTCTGTTAAATTCACTAGGGTCAAGTGCACAGAATAGCAAATTCATCGCCTTAGCATTTAACTCAGCTTGTTTGATGTCATTGTCATCCCATTCTTCTTCAGATTTCGGGGTGATAATGCCATTAACCAAGTGAGTGGGCTGATGAGGCCCTTTGGTAATTACTCTCCATATATGATAATCTACAGCTTGTAAATAAATACGCATACGAGTTTTCCAATATATGTAGTTTGTGCCATTAAAGAAAGGAGGGCGATTTGATGCTTGTCCTTCAACTATACCCATTCCAATTGGGGCGGCCATGATCTTTCACTCAAGATCGTTGGACCTACAAGAGAGTACCGGTGCTCTGATACCACTTGTTGCCCAGATATGGTGCCCAAGAGGGGGGGTGAATTGGGTATTTAAAAATTTAAGGCAATATATGTGCTATCAAGTTTTAAGGTGAAGAGTGATAGTGCTTTAAGAATTGTGCAACGGAAGCAATGAAATAAAATGGCAATTAAAGAGCTAAAGAAGTTAAAGAGAAAGGCAATGCAAACACACAAGAAATATAGTGGTTCGGTGCACCTAGCACCTACATCCACTCCCCAAGCTCCACTTGGGAATTTCACTATAATCTTTAGATTACAGCCGACTTGTTTTACCAGGCTCACAAGTCAAAACCTTACACACTTGTTTTGGCTTCGGGCTAACAAGCAACCCTAGTTGGTTTTATCAATTGGATCACCAACAAACCTTACTCACTTGTTTTGGCTTCGGGCTAACAAGCAACCCTAGTTGGTTTTATCAATTGGCTCACCAACAAACCTCACTCTAGTTTCAAATTCCCTTGAAACTAGCTAAAGACAAAAGAGTATGAATACAATGAATTAAAACTAAACAAACTCCTTTTGAGCAATAATAAATTCGTTGAAGCTCTTGATGGAGACTCTTCAAGCCTTTTCCCTTGGAATCTTTGGACCTCACTAAATGCCAAACACTTGAATGTTGGATTCCTCAAAGATGGAAGACTTTTTGGCTAGAGAATCTCTTGGTTTTCTCACTCTTTTTGCTTGGAAGTGATTGAAGGCTTTGTACTTTGAATCAACACTTTTTCACTTTGTCTCCTTGTCTTTTTTGAAGTTTGGTGGAGGTTAAATACCTCATTCATGCTGAAACAACTCCACAAGACCGTTAGATTCAAAAATATGGCCGTTTATGGCCGTTGGAAATCAAATCAGAAGTTCAGAAAAACTAGCCGTTATGCCATGAGTCGACCTCATGAGTCGACCTCTGGATCAAGTATCGACCTCATGAGTCGACCTCCAGTAAAGTTTAGGCAAAAGTTCAGAATACTATAGTTCTGCCCATTTGAATTCTCAGGCTATGAGTCGACCTCTGGTGTCGACCTCTGGACAGGTGTTGACCTCTGGTGGTCGACCTCTGAAGCGTGCCACTGAGACTTTACCGTGCCGGCCATGCTGAACTTTCCTTTTCTTCATGAGTCGACCTCTGGTGGTCGACCTTTGACAAGGTGTCGACCTCTGGGGGTCGACCTCTGATCTGAATTTTTCTGAAACTCTTGAGATATGCGTGCCATGCTTGAGTTTCTTTAAGCCTTTGTTTCTTTTGTCAAATATTTCTTAACAATAAGGTCCATTATGAGAATTTTGATCTTGTTCAAGGTAGAAGAGCTCATTTCCAAATCAGGTAAACTTAGTTTCATCATTGTCCTTATGATACTCTTTTTGAATAACCTAAGTCCTGAAACTTTATCTTGAGATTAAACATTAGTCCAAACATATACTCAACCTTTTGTTAATCATCAAAACTAAGGAGTCAAAGCCAACAGTTCACATTACTCCTGTTGTATTAGTAATGTACTATTAGTTGAAGGTTTAAAGCATAATCTTTTAAGTATTAGTAAATTTTGCGATAAAGGTTTTCAAGTTCTTTTTAAATCATCTTATTACATGATTGCTAGTCCGGATAAAAATGGAGTACAATTCATTGGAAAAAGATATGGTAATATTTATTTGGTAGATTTAGATGATCTATCTTTGTCTAATGGAGAATGCCTTGTTGCAATGAATTCTACTAAAGATGAGACTAGTTGGCTTTGGCATAGAAGATTAGGGCATGCTAGTATGTATTTACTTTCAAAACTTTGTAAAAAGAATTTTGTTAGAGATTTTTCTGAACTTTGTTTTGAAAAGGATAGAGTTTGCCAAGCATGTCAATTTGGAAAACAAGTTAAAACCTCTTTCAAACCTAAAAGTTTTGTAACTACTAGTAGGCCACTAGAACTACTTCATATGGATCTCTTTGGACCAACTAGAACATCCAGTCTAGGAGGCAAGAGATATGGATTAGTCATAATGGATGATTTTTCAAGATTTACATGGATTTTCTTTCTAGCACATAAAGATGAATCATTTTCTGCATTTATAAAGTTTTACCGAAAAGTTTCAAATGAAAAAGGTGTTTCAGTAATTTGCATTCGTAGTGATCATGGTTCTGAATTTGAAAATTAGGATTTCAAAAACTTTTGTAATGAAAAATGTATTGAACATAACTTTTTTATACCTAGGATACCTCAGCAGAATGGGATAGTAGAAAGAAAAAATCGTATTTTAGAAGAAATGGCATGCACTATGCTTTGTGGAACTGATTTACTAAGATATTTTTGGGTTGAAGCTATTAGTATTACATGTTATATTTTAAATCGAGTTTTAATCCATCCTATTTTGAAGAAAACTCCTTATGAACTTTGGAATCAAAGAAAATCAACTTTAAGATATTTTCGAATTTTTGGTTGTCAATGTTTTATCTTAAATAATGGCAAAGATAATCTTGGAAAATTTGATGCCAAGTCTGATGAAGGTATCTTTTTAAGATACTCTACATCAAGCAGGGCATATAGAGTTTTCAACAAAAGAACCTTAGTTGTAGAGGAGTCTGTACATATTGTTTTTGAAGAATCTACTAACAAATCATCCAGAAAAGAGGATACTTCTGATGCATATGAGGTGCTGATAAACTTCAAAAGTTGACATTGAATGATCAACCATCTCAGCCAAGTGAAGAAGATCAAGACAAAGGTGAGAAAGGTGAAGACACTCCAAAGCATCAAGATCTACCTAAGGAGTGGAGGTATGCCCATGGACATCCTAAGGAATTAATCCTAGGTGATCTATTTAAAGGGATAATAACTCGAGCCTCAATTAGAAATGAATGTGACTATATAGCTTTTGTTTCTCAAGTATAGCTTAAATGTTTTAAAGATGCTGAAAAAGATCCTAACTGGATAAATGCCATGCAAGATGAACTAATTCAATTTGATAGAAATAATGTTTGGACATTAATAGAAAGACCATCTAATGTTTCTATTATTGGCACAAAATGGGTATTTAGGAATAAGTTAGATGAAAACGGAATTGTTGTCAGAAATAAAGCTAGGCTAGTTGCTAAAGGCTTTAATCAGGAGGAAGGAATTGATTTTAATGAAACTTTTGCTTCTGTTGCTAGACTTGATGCAATTAGACTACTATCAGCATTTGCTTGTTTTATGAATTTCAAACTCTTTCAAATGGATGTTAAAAGTGCTTTTCTAAATGATTTTATAACAGAAAAAGTTTTTGTTGAATAACCACTTGGTTTTGAAAATCAGGCACATCCAGATCATGTTTTTAAATTGCATAAAGTACTTTTTGGATTAAAGCAAGCATCTCGAGCCTGGTATGAAAGACTCAACAAATTTTTGATTGAAAATAAATTTTCTAGAGGCCATGTTGATAAAACCTTGTTTCTGAAGAAGAAAGATAATGATTTATTAGTAGTGCAAATATATGTTGATGATATCATGTTCGGTGCTACTAATAAAATTTTTTGTCAAGAGTTTGCTAAGTTAATGTAGGGTGAGTTCGAGATGAGCATGATGGGAGACCTCAATTTCTTTCTCGGACTCCAGATCAAGCAAACCAAAGATGGAATCTTCATCAACCAAGCTAAGTATACAAGAGAAATTATAAAGAAGTTTGGGATGGAGACTACTAAGTCAATAGGTACACCTATGAGCCCCTCTTGTAGACTTGATAAAGATGAGCATGGTAAATCTATAGATCAAAAATTATACAGAAGTATGATTGGCTCTTTACTATACTTAACTTCTAGTAGACCAGATATAATATTCAGTGTATGCATGTGTGCTAGATATCAGTCTAAACCTAAAGAATCACATCTATTAGCTGTTAATCATATTGTTAAATATCTATCTGGTATAATTGATATTGGCTTATGGTATTATAGAGATTCTTTTGCTCAATTAATTGGATATTCTGATGCTGATTTTACTGGTTGTAAATTGGATAGAAAGAATACTAGTAAAACCTGTCAATTTCTTAGAATTAACTTAATCTCCTGGTTTAGCAAGAAACAAACTTCAGTTGCACTATCCATAGCTGAGGTTGACTATATTGCAACAGGAAGTTATTGTGCTCAAATCTTGTAGATTAAGCAATAACTTCAAGATTTTGGAATCAAGTTGACTAGTATACCTATAAAATGTGATAATATCAGTGCTATTTGTTTGACTAAAAATCCTGTTCAACACTCTAGAAGCAAATACATAGAAATTAGGCATCACTTCATTAGAGATCATATTGAAAATAATGATATTGTGCTTGAATTTATCAATACTGAATTTCAATTAGTTGATATTCTGACTAAGCCTCTCCTAGAAGATCAGTTCTGTATGATTAGAAGAGAACTCGGGATCATTAATCCTTTAGATTAAAATCTTTCAATCTTTGACTCATAAATAGATCTAATGTGACATCAATCATATTCAATTATTGATAATTTTATTGAATTACCTGTGATTTTAATTAGACTTTCTGTCTCTTAATTTTTGGTTTTTAAGTCGATGTGTCGACACATGCATGTGTCGACACCTGAATGTGTCGACACATTCATGAGTCGACACATGAACGACAGTAGACTGAGGATAAGGGCATTTCGAAGTATTTTTTCCTTCATTTCACCTCCCCACTCGAGCCGACACATACCCTAACTCTCTCCCAATAGTTTCTTCCCTCCAATTCATGCTCAAAATCCTTTGATTCTTCGTTCTTGATGCTTTTTGGTTTAGATTGAGCGACATTCCATCTCCCATTTCCAATTTAAACCCTAGAAACCATAGGTTTCTCCTCCAAACTTGTTCAAATCCTTATTCTGTGTAATGGGACCCTGAAAACAAGTAGTCCATTTCCCTCGGCCATCTAATCAGGAAGAAGAGCGAAGAACCAAGGCCAGACACGAAGCTAGAGCTCCAGATCCACCAGTTCGACCTCTATTTGTAGCTTCTAGCTGGATGAGCTTGAAGACGGTTGTCGGAGGATGGCGTGTGGACTTCAGTTTCATCGACCAGCAGCACTTCAGGATCGGTCAGTGGATTTGAGATGCTGGTCTGACATCTTTCTGTTCTCTGAGCGAGAGATATTACCCAGGGCTCATACGAGAGTTCTACAGATCATTAGCCCATGGGAGTGATGGCTGGATTGCGCAGGTCAGAGGCAGGGATATCCCCGTTACTTCAGAGATATTGAGCAGAGTGTGGGATATTCCTATGACTGGTTCAGTTGTTGATAGCTTGATTGATAGAGTGAGTGGTCTCCAGTGTGTATTTGAGTTAGACATTTTGCTTGAGGGAGCCACTATGCCTGCATCCCGTGTCCGCGGAGATGAGACTTCTGCACCATATTGTCATCCGGATCCTTCTGTCGAAGACCGGATGGTTTGATTACATCACTGAGAGAGAGCTACTCGTGATGGTCTCATTGGTACAACACACACCCGTCTGCCTTTCGGTGCTCATGGTTCATCAGATGACAGAGGCTTCGATGAGTCAACGACTCTGCTTACCCTACGGGAAGGGGTTGACTTTATTATTTAAAGCTTATGGTGTTATGTTTGAGGATGAGCCCTTCTGTATGCTGCTACATACTAATGTTTATGACATCAGGTCATTACATCGGATGGGTTATCATCTGTTTAGAGGCCAATGGAGATGCAGAGTATCTGGTCAGGCCAATGATAGAGATGATGATGATGCTGCGGAGAAGGAGCGCATTCCTTCCGGTGAGGCAGGACCTACAGAGGCACCTATTCCAGAGAGTCAGCCTGAGCTAGCAGCACAGCCAAAGTCTACTTCTTAGTCTGAGCCTACACCACAGCCTCAACCAGTTCAGTTAGATACTCTAGGAGCCACAGAGATATTGATGGACAGAGTCAGTCGCATTAAAACAGACATATTGATCATTAGACAGCAACTTGACTGCTTCATTGCTGAGACCAGAGAGAGCCACAAAAGACTAAGTGATGGCATCTTAGCTATTCTGACAGCACTGTCCAGACTTACAAGGAGTACTTCAGTTTCTGATCTAGCTCCATCTGCTCCAGCACCAGTTGTTGATGATAGTGATGATGATGGTGATGAGGAGACTGACTCTGATGATTTCGACTTCCCAGACTTGATTTCAGAGCCAACGATAGAGGTGACAGCAGACTTACCTAGGAGTTCCATTTGTGACCCTTCTAGTCACCTACTCAGACTCCTGTTTTATCTACTCTACCATCCAGATCAGATGATCATGTTCCTATTCCTATTCTTTCACCAGTTATTGATTCACCTATTATTGATACCCCCATTATTGACACTCCTTTTGTTGACTCACTGATTACAGATTCACCCATTCATTCTTCAGCTGATACGCCTATCATTTCATCAGCTGATACACCTATTTTTGACACACCCATTATTGATACACCTACCATCCATACATTCTCTCTTATCCAGGAGCTAGGTTTTTACACACTTGGCTTTCATTATCTTGATTCTGGTCCATCTTTTGATCGTACATCATATCCGATAGTTGTAGAGACTGTCGTCCCGATTTACTCTGTTCCTGCTGAGGATATAGCCTCCACCTCTTCTGCTCCAACTAGAGGTCGGACGTAGGCTCGATGCAGAGGACGTGGTCGTCGTACTCCTCCACGACTGACCAGGACCCGTCTTCGTGATCTCAGATTGATGTGGCCCCGAGCTCGCTCTTTTACTGATACTGGACTGATTGAGATCGGATCTTCCATTGAGGAGGATGAGAATTAGGATCATTTTATGTTTAGATAGTTTCCTTTTATGTATCTTTTGCTTGTTTTGTTGATGTACAAATTCTGATTTTAAATGAAATATTATGTTGTACTTCATGTCATGACTTCAAATGAATGAAATGCTTTAACTTTCCTTTAGTACTTCATTATCTTTTGTATGGATGAATGAATTTTTATAATGTACTTCAATGTTATATTTTGAATGACTTGCCTATTTTCTTCCTACCTTTTAATGATAACAAAAAGGAGAAGTAATATAACTAAAGTATAAATGTGCAAGGGAGTAATAGTATAAATATATGCTTGAAAATTTGTCATGTTTTACAATTCCTTTGTAAATTTGAAAATTCTTTTGAAAATTAAGTTGAGCTTGAATTAAAAATTCTTTACAAATTTCTTAAGTAAGGGGGAGCAATACCTCCTTTATATTGAAAATATATTTTGAATTGAATATCATGATAAATCTTTTCTTTAGATGTTTAAAAAGATGTTTACAAATTCTTGTATGAATCATTTGTTCAGGGGGAGCCTTGTCTATTGCTGAATTTTTTGTCTCTCCTAAGCATGTTTTCTTTTAGAGTATCATAATACATGAGTTTATATCTTATATGTCCCAAAACTCTGATACTCTTAATCCTTATAACACTCTTGCTCTGATACATAATTTCAATATTGCAATTACTTTGATACACCTATTACATTTAGCTCGTTGCATCTTAAAAAAATTATTTTAAAAGCTTTTTATGCAATTTATACTTAAAGATTTTGTCATCATCAAAAAGGGGGAGATTGTTGACTTCGTTATTGATTTTGATGATAAGCAAAATGGTTAAGTATAAGTTAAGTACTAATGATTTCCTTGAAGTGTATTTATAAAAAAAAGTGCTCATAAATTTGAAAAAGATTGTTTGATTGAAGAAGCCAAGTTTAGATGAAAGATCTACTCAAAGAAGAGTTGAATAGTCAAAGTTTGCTTGAATGGATGCTTGAGTGAAATATAAATTTGATTCAGCACAAGTTCAAGTATTTTTTGTGAAGATCTCAGTGAGGTGTCGACACATGACACCAAGTGTTGACACATGATAGTGAAGTGTCGATTCAAGCTGGCATGCAAAGAATGTTTTAGATGGCATGACTGAAGTGTCAACACATGGACTTGAAGTGTCGACTCAAAGTGTTGACACATGGATCAGCTCATCGCCTGAGATTTTTAAATCGCAGAACTTGTTGAAGATGATGAACTGTTGAAGTATCGATACATGGATGCGAAGTGTCGACTCAAAGTGTTGACTCACCTGAAAAAGTATCGACACATCTAAGATTTCCAGAAAGCCAGAGTGGAGATATTTGAACTCGGTGTCAACTCAAGAGTTCAAGTGTCGACTCACAGCCTGAAGTGTCGACACATGAAGTTTTGGAAATAGTAATGGCTAGTTTTTCAAACGCAGAACTTGTCTTTTTTCACCCCCAACGGCTAGTTTTTCATGTCTAACGGCTAGAAACTAGATTTCAGGCCTTGGAAAGGTATTTATATGCTCCAAATCAAATCAAAATGAAAATTATTGAAGTTGTTGAAAAAGAAATATCCAAGAGAGAAGAAAAGAGAGCATTCACTCCTATTCTTTGAAGTTCACCTACTCTCAAGTAAAAAAAAGTCTCCAAGCATTCAAGAGTCTTCAAGAGCATTAAAGATCAACCATTCTTGAGCAATCAAAAAGGCTTCATCATGTTGAAAGCATCACAACATCAAGCTTCAAAGAGATACCCACTTTTTATTAAAAAGCTTTTATTGTTTCTCTACTTCAAAACTTATTTGTTGTAAGGGTTATTGGTTAGCCTATTACAAAACCAAGGGAGGTTTTTGGTGAGTCTTTGAAAACCAATTAGGTTCTTGGTTAGCCCAGAAAATCAAGGAAGGTTGGTGGTGAGCTTTAAAACCATTTAGGTTCTTGGTTAGCCCGTAAAACCAAGTGAGGTTTTGACTTGTGAGCCTTGTGAAAACAAGTCGGGTTTTGATTAATAAGCCCAAAAAACTAATCGGCTATAATCGGTAATGATTATAGTGAATTTCCAAGGGGATCTTGGGGAGTAGATGTAGGTGCATTGGAAGCACCGAACTACTATACTTTGTTGTGTTTGTGGTTGCTTGTCTCCTCTTATTGCTCTTACTTTTATTGCTTTATATTTCTGCTGCACATTTATTAAGAGCACTTCATTTGTATTCATAGTATTTTATTTAATTGTTGGATTGGATCACACACTAGTGCATTGCATCAAGTAATAATTTTTAGAGACCCAATTCACCCCCCCTCTTGGGTTGCTTAACCCTTGGGGAGCCACCTGGAGAAGTAGAGGGAGCTCAACTTCAACCGAGATGAACTCGACCCTTGGGGAGCTACCTGGTGAAGGAGTGAAAGGAGCTCGACTTCGGTCGAGGTGGGCTCAATCCTTGGGGAGCCACCTGGCAAAGGAGCGGAGGGAGCTCGACTTCGACCGAGGTGGGCTCAACCCTTGGGGAGCCACCTGGCGAAGGATCTAAGGGAGCTCAACTTCGATCGAGGTGGGCTCGACCCTTGAGGAACCACCTGGCGAAGGAGCTGAGATGACGAGCTCGACTTCGGCCGAGGTGGGCTCGACCCTTGAGGGAGCTACCTGGCGAAGGAGCTCAGAAAGAATCCGACGTGGCAACATCTACCTGCTTCGCTGCCAACTGGATCCGAGGTGTACTCCACGTCAGTGGTCTTGCCACATCACTATATATAACCATAAAAAGGTAATTATAAGTTTTTAATTATATATGTAAATAAAAATATGCAAGGTAAATAAACTATAATTAAATATAAATAATTATATTTATATTCATGCACTACAAACTATTTACAAATATCCTTTAGATTGTTAGTTATAATGTATGGAAATTATATATGTATATATATTAAGGTATTTGAAAAGTAATTTTTCGTGGTGTGTGTGGTAGAATATTTTTGGTATGAAAAATAATTTAAAAAAAATTAAAATAGAACAAAGTTTGAAAGCCCAGCTTAGGAGGTGGATACGATCACTGCCTTAAAGAAGATTTGGCCACTCTTCTTTTACGAAGAATAATTAGACCATACACTCTTCTCCAAGATATAACCTAGAAGCCAATGCTCCAATATCCATTGGTGGCATGATCTCGAATGAACGTTGATCAACTTGTCTTCAGTCCAAATTAAAATAAAAATAAAAATTTCTTGAAAGAGAGAGAATTTTAGAAAATTTTGGGAGAGAGAAATATATGAAAAAGGAGAACTTGAATTCTTGGATGGATTGTAGGGCTAGGGTAGAGGCCTATTTATAGGCTCAAAACCCAGAAAAAATCCTAAAAAAGCCCTTCAAATAGCCATTATTCCATTAAATAAAAACATAGCCATTAAACATTAAAATTTGGAATTAATAAAATAATACTAAAAAATAAAATGGCCAAAATGCACATGACTCGTGCACGTCATGTGAGTGGATCGTGCCGCATGCAAGTGGTGGGGGGAGTTTGTTTTATTTTTTTCATAATATCAACATAGTGTCCTAGGAAAATTTGAATATCTTTTTTAAAATGATTTGTCCCATTTAGCAGTGTTTGAAATTGTTCAAATGATTATGTGCTAGTCTCATTTTTACTTTTATTTTGTATAATGATTTGTTTCACTTTTACAAACCTGGTTGTTGCTAAATAATTACAAACAATTACTTTATTTTGAATGCAAATATGATTGAGGTTAGATTATCCTTCCAAATCCACCTCAAATGCACCAAATGCAAAGTGTAGTAGTAGGATGGATTACTATGATAATGTGGATTCTAACTGTTGCGGCTAAATCACCCGTGGCTGAGGCTTCGACGGCGTCCGCTCGCTCTTCCCACCAGGCTTCTGGGGTGCGGATGGAGACTTCCAAAAGATCTCATACCAAATTTTCGATGGGGGACACTCCAATGATCAAGTCAGTGGGTAGTCTAGGCAGTGATAGAATGGAGAATTCAAGAATAGCATAGATAGAAAAAGAAGTGAGTAGAGTGGCCTTGCTTGGGCCTATTGGCCTTAGACCTTTCTTACTCTTGGGAGGTCCCCTCTTATCCTATTTATAGAGGTTGTAATAACCAAATATGGTTAAGGTGGTTGTAACCGAATAACCGAAGGTGGTTGTTACTGAATAACCGAATAACCAAAGATGGTTGTAATCGAATAACCGAATAACTGAAGGTGGTTGTAACCGAATAACTGAATAACTGAAGGTAGTTGAGGTGGTTATGATAAATGAGGCCAAGTGATAGGGTCATAACATTGCCCCCCACTTCTAAGCTGAAAATGTTGCTAGTGAACTGTTTTTGGCTTTGATTCCATTTTCAGCGAAGGGAGTAATAAGTAATAGCCTTTGTACTTTGTCGGTTGGCCGATTAGATCTGCCTTTGATAGTGATAGAGAATAAGATAGGCTGGTTAGATCATTACCAAGCTACTGAGTAATATATGTTAATTAGATGCACTTTGGTGCATCACCATATTTGCAGTAAGATTGACTGTATAGGTCATCCTTGAATAAAGATTAAGACAAGCTGATTGGGGCCATTTTGGCATTTCATCAGATTTATCATAGTGTAGATCATATGGGTCATTCTTGAGCCTTTGATAGAGAATAAGACAGGCTGATCAAGCCCACCTCGGCACTTCGTAGGGTAGTTTATGTAGATCATCCTTATGCCTTTGATAGAGGATAAGACAGGCTGATCAGGCCTATCTCGGTACTTCGTAGGGTATATCACATAGATCATCCTTATGCCTTTGATAGAGAATAAGACAGGCTGATCAGGCCCACCTTGGTATTTCGTAAGGTAGATCATCCTTATGCCTTTAATAAAGAATAAGATAGACTAATTAGGCCCACCTCGGCACTTCATAGGGTAGATCATATAGATCATCCTTATACCTTTAATAAAAAATAAGATAGACTTCAGTAAGCCTTTCCTTAGGCTTCAGTAGGCTTTAATAAGATAGGCTTTAGTGAGCCTTTCCATGAACTTTAGTCTGCCCTAATAAGATGGGCTTTAGTGAGCCTTGAGCATAGATCGGCCTTCAAGAAGATATCGACCATTTAAAATATCAGCCTTTAAGAAGATATCAGCCTTTAAGAAGTCATCGGCCTTCAAGAAAATATCGGCCATTAAAAATATTGGCCTTTAAAAAGATATCGGCCTTTAAGAAGTTATCGACCTACAAGAAGATATCGGCCATTAAGAAGGCATCGGCCTTCAAGAAGAGATTGGCCTTTAAGAAGCCATCGGCCTTCAAGAAGAGATCGGGCAATAAGAAGGCATCGGCCTTCAAGAAGAGATCGGCCAATAAGAAGACATCGACCATCAAGAAGAGATCGGCCAATAAGAAGACATCGGCCATTAAGAGGAGATCGGTCTTTAAGAAGCCATCGGCCTTCAAGAAGAGATCGACCAATAAGAAGGCATCGGCCTTCAAGAAGAGATCAGCTAATAAGAAGATATCGGCCATCAAAGGTTCCTGCAAAACAAAACCTTGACCGGAATTTCTTCAGTGAAGGACACACCGATGCTTAAGTTAGTAGAGTTTGATAAAACAGAATGGAGAACTCAAAGATAGATGAAAGAAAACAAAATGGCATGGCATAGGCTAATCTCGAACTTGCCTATGTTGACTTACCTCGGAGGTCCCCTCTTACCTTTTTTTCAAGGCTATCCCATTGTTGGATTTCTTGGTTTTAGCGGGTACTTCTTAGGATAGATTTGTTTGATGAGGTAGGTTAAGATTCAAGCTGGATGGCAATTTTTGATAAAATCCTTGGACCTGAAGCTGTTGTGAAGTAGTACGAAGCCATGTGAGCTGAGATTCCTTAATCCATCCATCATGAAACCAGGCAGGATAAGTTGAGAAATAGAATAATCCATGAAGGAGACGAACAACATCATCTCTCCCCGGGTCATGGTGGACTCTTAGATATGATTATCCAAGGTTACTGCCCATGGAATCCTGAACTCCATGCAGGTCAAAATGCTTGAAATGGTGATTCCGCTGCATCCACTGGTCTCAAATATGTTATCCCCTATGAAGGTGATGAATTAGGCTTCTCGGCCCTAATCATCCCCCTGAGGCACTGGGTAGGATGAGATCGGAGCAATGGATGGGAACATATCTAGGCACCAGGTCACTGTACCATTATCGAAATGCATGTCCCCTACATGGAGTATCTTGAAGGTGCTATCGTAGTGGAAGCAGAGGGGGAGCTTGCCGGACTTCTTGACCCTCATGGTGCAGTAGCAGAACTACCGGCTTGGTAGCCGGTTCAGATCCTCTGGCCGTACACCAGCGAACTCCAGAAGGTTCCCAAGCCTGCGGCATTCACTTCTCCATTAGGGCAGAGGAGACAGATGTTGATGGCTTCCTTAAAGCTTCCGCTGGGGAGGAGACAAGGCGGAGATCGGCGAATTTCCCTCGGTCATCGGGCTAGAGGAAAGGCCGTGGTGGTTGATCGGAGTGGAGCCAAGATTGTTCATCATGCCGATTGCAGCAAAGGATGACGAGATGAATCGAGGGGAGCTTCTTCGGGCATCAATATGGCTGGAGGGTTAGTGGGTGGTCATCAACACGGTCTTGCCCACCATGCGAGATCGGTGATGGTGGTCATGATCCGGCTGGTGATGGTGGAGTCAAGGCCAGATATGGGTTTGGCGAGTAGCAGCAGGGGGCCTTCTTGGTGCGGGAAAAGGGCATGCAGAGAACTCCTTGGAGGTGGCGGACTTGGACTCCTCCTCCGTGCCTCCAACGGAAGGAGTCGGAATGGGCATCAAAGGAGCCGGTGTGGCTATCGATGATTATATTCACGAGCCTTTCGATCTCTGTTTGTTGGCTCCTTGGAGCTTGGAGCTTCCTACGAGGTAGCTGGCGCGTCCGGAAAGGAACCAAGTAGGCTCCATGTTGCATGCTAGAGCACGTCTCTGAAAGCCTGTAGCAAGACCATTTCCACTCAGTACGGTCCTCCTTTTCCTCGGGTCCTTCACCAAGCACCTCTTCAAGAAATCCTTCCCCTCATCTAAAAGGCTCTCCGGTATCTCTGACAAGATGTCACCATGACTAATCCGAAACACTGCCAGCAGCTCGAGGTCGACCGGGAAACTTCTTGCATGCTTGCCGATGACCAACTCGATCAGTGTACACCCGAGAGACCATATATCTGATGGCAGCTTGTACTCGTTCCGGGCCACACCCTCCGGAGCCATGTACAGTGGCATGCCTCGAATAATGAATCATTGGGACCTCTCGCCAGCTCTCTTGGCAAGCCCAAAGTTAGCTATCTTGACCTTGCCAGAGTTGGACACGAGGATGTTGTGCGGCTTGATGTCACAATGCACATATCCCTTCGCATGGATATGGGCCAGACCTTTGAGGATGGACTTGGTGCCATGCCATATTTCTGGCTCTGAGAAGGGGCCGTGGGAAGATCGAAAGATGTTGAAGAGGATGCCGAAGGTTGCGAGCTCAAGGAATAGGCTAGCTATAGGTGGCCTCGCCATCATCATCAGGCTGGATGTCATCGTCGAGGCAGTCAATGATCTCAAGCCAACCTTATAAGAGATCGAGGATCTCTTTCTCATGCTTCAAGCTGGGGGAACTGGAGATTGGAATTTTGATGAGCTTGTTGCTATCGATACCCCAATAGCCGACGATCACCCTTCGCTCACCCGGAGGGGCCGTGGAGAACTCCTTGGAGGCGGCAGACTTGGACTCCTCCTCCTCCATGCCTTCGACGGCCGGAGTCGCTACCATGGTGTTGGCCATGCACACCTGGAACAACTGCACCGGCATGGCCACGGGTGCCTTTGCCATTGCCAGGCTAGCCGATCCGGTCTGTAGGAGTGTGTGTGAGGGCTCGCCGGTGGCATAGGAGAGGCGGGGGCCTAGGTGCCGGAGGAGGGTAGACTCGGCCATCCAAGAACTCAGAACTCATCCTCTCTCCAAGAAGTATCCGGCGAAGCTTTTTGAATGGGCTTCTCCATCTTGTATCTCTTGAAATTCTCCTTCCTAAAAGGAAAATAATGAACCCCTACTTGGCATGCCAATCTGTTGCAGCTAAATCACCTGTGGTTGAGGCTTCGACGACATCCGCTCGCTCTTCCCACCGGGCTTCTGGGACATGGATGGAGACCTGCAAAAAACCCCGGACCAGATTTTCGACGGGGGACACTTCGACGATCAAGTCAGTGGATAGTCTAGGCAGTGACAAAATGGAGAATTCAAGAATAGCATAGATGGATAAGGGAGTGAGTAGAGTGGCCTAGCTTGGGCCTATTGGCCTTAGACCTTTCTTACCCTTGGGAGGTCCCCTCTTATCCTATTTATAGATGAAATAACCAAATATGGTTAAGGTGGTTGTAATTGAATAATTATATAACTGAAGGTAACCGTAACCGAATAACCGAAGGTAGTTGAGGTGGTTATGATAAATGAGGCCAAGTGATAGGGTCATAACACTAACCTTCAAATTCCAAAGTATATGTGTTAATCTTGGGTGTCCATCTATTAGTAATATATACTTCGTGATATCTAATGGTAATCTTGATTATGGATTAAGGTTATTAGAGACGGATGATAATGTAATGTACATGTTAGAATTATATTTGAACTAAGGGATATTTATCATTGTGATTTATGTCAAGACTAGGATGCTTCCATTGAATATGAGAAAGAGCTCTATAGCCATCCAAAAGGATGGATTTCATAAGACCCAAGAGACTCAGGATGTGGTTGTGGACACATGGGCCATTGTTCAGTTGGTTGACTTAGCGATGGATGAGAGGGCTAATGAGAGATATAATGAGACAGTTGCAGTTGCTGAGATAGATGAGGGGGCTAACGATAAACATGAGCAAGAAGTTGGGGCTAACAATGCAGGGGTAGACAAGGGAGGTGATGATGGAGATGTAGAGGGTGATGATAATGGGCTAAGTATAGGGTAAGAAATGAAGGTGACACAAATAGCAATAGACATGATAGTGATAGTTAACCAAGTTAGATGAATGAAGGTCTTAAACCAATGATCATGACATCTCTGAGCCTAGGAGACCACTCAGGAGGTTTTTGAGAGGAATCTTTCTGTAAAGAAACTAGAAAAGTTGCAAGTAATGAGCTATGATGACTTAAAGAAGAGATCGATGATGTCTATGCAAGAGGTACTTCCCTTTTAACCCCTTTTCTTCATTTTTAGTTCTACTTTTTTTTATTTCAATCCTATTGTAGTTGTTATATATGTGACCGACTTGCTAAACTAGACCTTTGATCAGAGAAAGGCCCTCAAGAAGCTTAAGGGCATCACCACCGAGGCACACCAAAGGGCTAAGATGGTGGAGGCTGAATCTAAGCACTTACAAGAGGCACTTTCCAAGATTGGTGCGGGCACCAGAATCAGAAGAAGATTTCAGGATTCCATCTAGATCTCTGAATGACCTTGCCTGAAGATTAGGATTTGTAATAAGAGTTGACCTGGTCAACCAGATTATTTTTATTTCTTTGAGTCTGCATTTTATTTTGTTGAGTCATGTTGACTCAATCTAAGTCCAAGTCAAGTCCTGGTTGGCGCCATTCCCTAGGGCATCATTTTTTCTTCCAAGGCCAAATGCAAGTGGACGCCACACTCCCAGCCACACTCCCATGACCAGTTGGCACCACATTTCATCCCAGTGTCCCTGGTCCCCACGCTCAAGAGAGCAAGAAAATTTTCTTAGGAGAAGTCAAGGAAGGCGCCCACAAGCTGCCAAAAGTAACCAAGCTAAAGGAGCAGGGGATTTTTCTTGGAGAGGACTTCAAGGTAGGCGCCCACACCTGCCTAAAGTACCTGGCTATGAATGGAAAGAGCCTAGTCTTGGGGAGAAAGACTAGGAGATGAGTATTTTCTTCCAAGAAAGAGCAAGTCATGGAAGGAAAACCCATGACTTAAGGAGAAGAACTAGGAGGTGCCCCACATACTTGCCATATGAAGCCATCACCTTGCATTTGAGGCCGCCGACTCCAAGGAAAGAAGCCTGGTCGGTCAAGGAAAAGTTTTTCATGCTTAGGATGAATGTTTAGTCCCACATGGGAAGTAGTGTAATTTTGTTTCTCTTGCAAGGTCTATATATTGGACCCTTATGTAATCTTTTGATTAGAATGAGTAAATGAAATCTTTTCTTGTGTTGAGCAACCTTGTATTCTCTTCTTCCGCACTTCTTTGAGTGTTGAGCTCCGTGAGGGAGTAAATCCGGGTTCCATTGGAGCCTTGAGGAGGTGAGAGATCTCCAAAGTTACCAAAACCCTGCCCCGCTTTCATCCCTAGCCGCCAATCCTAATTTCCTTTCATCATCCTAGCCGCCAACACCCAAATTCCTAAACCCTATTCCCACTTCATTCAAGGCCGCCATCTCCTTTTCCAAGCCGCCGCCCACTATATCAAGCCCTAGGTCCTTTTCATCTGCAAGCCGCCGCCCTACCAGCCAAATCCTAAATCCACTCCATCTTCCACCGCTACCTCCATACTCTTCCCTCATCTTCAAAGTTCGAGCAGTCCGGAGCTATCCCTGGTAAAGGTCTCTTCCTTGAGTTTCTTACATCCTTATCTTGTTCTTCATCCTTTCCAGATCCAGAGTACGAGAAGAAGGCCAACCTTGCCATAGGACTATAATCCGAGGATCCATTACGAAAATACCCCGTCTCCAAGGATCCTACAATCTGCTCGAGAGTGTCCTTCAATTGAAGCAAAGAGACATATCATAGTCAGGTATAAAACCTTCTCTTCTCTCTTCGTCTTTTCTTGAAAGAGGAGTAAACCCTAGGTCTGGGGGTTTTTCAATCCCCAGCGATCCTACTTCTTTATTACTCTGATAATCTACTTTTTTGAATTGTGCTTTCTTTCAGTGCATATTTTATTTCAATATTAGTTAACCTTATTTTTGAGTCAAGCCAACTTCTAACAAAACACAAAAAAAAAAAAAAAAATAGTCTTAATTTACTTCCGCATCGCATCATCTTATTTGTTCTGCATCAAAGATGGTGGCTAATTTGGCCAGGATTAAGGCTGACTGGGCCTCTAATAGGAAGAAATGAAGCTGGAGGTGGTGAAGGCTAAGATGGGCTGGCCGAGGCCAAGAAAAAGGATAGGGAGGCCATAGAGAAATACAAGATCTCTGAAGACTTCATGGCGATGAAGGCCTAGGCGAGGGCAGCTTTTTGCAAGTCAGAGGAATTCTTTGCCAAATGCCCGGTGTTTGGTCAAGAGTCCTTTGAGGAGGGCTTCAAGATGAAGGAGCTTGAGTGCTGAGCTTCGATCCTAGCTCACTTTGTGGTAATAAAACTTGATTTTCTGGACAAAAAGGAAGAGCCCGAGTGAGAGCCTACCATGGCTACAGCTGAAGCACCCTCAGTTGAGCCCATTATTGTATCCGAGCTTATTCCTGCCGATCTTTCCACCATATCTCAGCTTGCTCCTATTGACCTGTCATCAGACCTGGGCCTTCTTCAGCCAGAGCGACTGCTCCCTCTCTACAGGATGCTCCTGCTATCATCGACCCTTCATAAAAGATCTGGTGTTAGCTTTGTAATTTTTGCTTCTTTTCTTTTAAGCTTGTAGTTTCTTTTCAAACTTGTTATTTCTTTCCTTCCTTCTCTGCTATTGTAAGAAAAACTTTTTAGTGTAATGAAATGATATTTTTTCTTCACATTTCATGCCATTTATTCATTAGTTATGATGGCACCCAGGATGTCGAACCATCATTAGAGGAGCTCGTGCCTACCGGGTACCTTCATGATGCTGTAGAAATTAGATACTAAATTTAGGATCAATAGGCTAAAACTAGGGCAACGAGAATGAAAGTTGCCAACCAAAAAAAGAGATTGTTGAAGGTGCAAGAAGAGCTTAAATGGGCAGATGAGGAGATTGAATACTTCCACTTGATGGTCAAATCATATGCTTTTGAAAAGACCAGGTTCAAGGAAGAATTATAAAAGTTATTGGAGAAAATCTCCAAGGTGACCTAGGATGCAGTTATTCAAGTGGCTTGGATGTAGAGCCAGCTTCAATTGGATCAAGCAAAGGTCTCTAGCTTAGAGTCATTACTCGCATCGAGGGAAATGAGATGGGAGTTTGCAGCCCAGACATCAGAGCTTCAAAATGAATTATGCTAGGCCCAAGGGGAGATAGCCAACTTGAACGATGAGCCAAGGGCAAAGGCATAGCAGTTGGCTCGAAGGCTGAATAGCACTACCGACCATTTCTCCCTTATCAATCTTACCACCCTAAGCGAGCCCGCATCCCTCGTCGAGTAGGCGATCGCAAGAGGCAAGTTCTATAGTTGGATCAAGACAACTTATGATGGTGACCCCTCGATCAAGCAAGCCATCTCACTTGAGGACAAATCACTTGATCAACATCGGTGCGGTGGCCATTCCTAAGGCAGAGCCTGCATGGCAAGCGGGGACCACTCACCGGTCAGGCAAGCGATCCTGATCAAGGGGGCATCATCATAGGTTTGAGGTTGAAGAAGCTTGGCTAAGGGGCATCGTGAGAGAATACATGATGTGTTTACCATGGACTATTTTGTCGGCTATCGCAACTGCATGGATTTGGTTCGGGTCCTTGACAATACTTTGATTTCGACTGCCTGTCCCCTTTTGGAATAGATGCTACCATGTTCTGCATGGAGACTCGTGTGAACAACCTAAATCCATACACTTCTTAAGGGAGTTTGTTATTCCCCGTCACCCATGTGGAGCATCGTCCATTAAGATTGTACCTTGCAAGAATTCAAAGGCTGAAAGAAATTGGCTATCAGTCAAATGCTTAGCGAGGTGGAGCCTATGAACCCAGAAGGTGGCGATCAATTGGCACTTGAGGGAGGAGATCGGCTGACTATCATTCTATTTGTACATTTTTAGCTTGTTTTCAGCTATCCTTTTGTAGCCTTTGGATGCCTTTGTCATGAGATAGTGAAATCTTTACTTTTGTTTCCTTGTCTTCCCTATGACCTGGATATTTTCATTATCAGAATGATCAAATGTTTTTCCTTTGTTTGGAGTTAAGTTTAATATTAAATGGTTAAAAAGTTTTGGTAGATCAATCAAAGGCCCTTAAGGCCTTGCTTGACCTATGGCAATCAAAAGACTTGCACCCTGACTATTTGATGATTGTTTAGGGATATGGATATCGACTCCCATGATTTTGAGTGACTTGGAACCATAGATGTTGATCGCTCTTGGGCTCAAACTGATTACTAATCAGTCATTTAGAGCCACGGGTACTGATTATCTTGGAGCTCTTACCGATCATGAATTGGTCATTTGGAGCCACGGATGCTGATCGTCTCAGAGCTCTACCAATCATGAATCGATCATTTAGAGCCATGGATGCTAAATGGCCTTGGAACTTTGATCGATCACAAATCGATCATTTTGACCTACGGGTGCTAATTGCCTTGGGGCTCTGATCGATCACGAATCAGTCATTTGGAGCCATGAGTGTCCATCCTTTGCATGTCTTGATGTGCATCTTATCCAGTGGGCTCCTCGATATGTTCAGCCCTTGAGAATAACCCATGATGGAAGGGCACCACATACCATGGAATTTGATTTCCAAGGAGTCTTGACTAGGTGAGTTCCTAGATGAGAAGGAAATTTAAGGCACAATTCTTGGGAAGATGAAATTTAATGCAAGCATTTACCATCTTAGCTTCTCTTCCCAAAGTCGTTTGGTTCCTAAGAGGATGACATTCGGCATACATTGATTGGGTAGATGTGTGGCTGAGTTCCTTCCAGCTTCACTATAAATGAAGTGGGAGGCAACTGGTTTCTACAACATCATTATGCCATTTAAAATGTCCAAGAGGCTGCCACACTTAACTTCTAATGGAGGTGCCTAGATTATGAGGTTCCCTTTTTTAATAGAGGGATTCTCCCTAGGAAGGCTCCTTTGTGGGCAAGTTAATGGAAGCCCACCTTAGAATGGAGGGTATCAAAGATGGCCAGCACCTCTGCTGTGCCGTTGTCACCGTAGTTGATGGTGGACTTAATGACCAGTGCACTAGCTACATCACTATAGGTGCAGTCGATCGACATACTTAACATGGGGAGGAGGGCTCAGGCTTTACCCCCATCATCCAAACCTTCCTTAGGGGGTGCCTGGGCTTTGGTGGAGAGAGGCAGATAGCAAGCCCCCACCTTGGGTTCTAGGTAGGAATACTAGCTTGAGAGCTCTTGGAGGGCCATTTTTCAACTTTTCGGTCAGCTTTTTCAATTAGCTGACTCCCTGCCTTCTTGCATGCTACCTTTGAGGTGGTCATGCTATGCATGCTCTTCATCATACTGGCCTTGCTTTGATAGAAGTAGCCCTGCCCATGCCCTGAACCTTCTTCACCTTGACGATGCACCCCAAGCAATCCCATTGTGTGTCACGATGCATGACTGCCTTCAGGGCACACTAAAGGTGTCCCTTGCTTTATAAAAGAGCTCAGGACTCCTAGAGTCTTCTAGTTCTTTGATGGGAGCCACCTATTGGAGAATGTTCCTAGATGCATGGACAACCTTCTCTAGCAACTAAAGTCCTAGGAAATACCAGGAAGTGGCAAAAAAGTTGTTTGGAAGGAGACAAGGCTGGGTGGCAGCAATGGTCGGCGTAGAAATTATCTGTCTTCTCCAAAGCATTCTATTGCCTTCCAGTTCTGAAATAAATTTGAATAAATTTCTTGAGAACCTCTGATCAGTGGAGAATCAAACATCTTCATGCTCAGGATAGATCCCAACTTATAGAGGAAGAGGGATAGGCCAAAAGAGGCTTGGTGCTAAGGGTTCCAAGTCCAACTTGGACTAGGAATTCCTATGCGCTATGGTTTTTGGCTTTCTCCTTGCTTTGGTGGCTTGGATGGGATTTTTCCTATGAGGTGGGATGGCAACCAAAGAGGAAAGAGGGAAGAAGAAATAGGGACTAGGAAGAAAAGGGATTTCACTATTGCTCCTTGCACCTCCTAGCACCAAAAACTCTTTTAATCAGCCCATATACACAAGTATATATATATAGTCTAGGTCAGAATGACCTAACCCTAAACTCCCACAAGCCAACTCCAAGTTTAACTAGGTTTCCCAAGTCCTTAATAACAATGACTTGACTCAATTATACTTAATACAAGTTGACCCACTTGAGGCTCAAGACTCCTAAACCTCAAGACCCAAAAGGCTAACAGCCTTTTGACCTAGGACTCAACCTAGCCCTAGAGACTCCATGAACTCGTCATGATAAGTAGACCAAGGCCTAAGCCTTGGCTCCATGAGCCTTGAACATATTATACGAGGCCCAACAATCTCCACCTTAGTGCTCCAAGGCTTTAACCAACTCCGTCCAGTCCACAAGCTACATCAGTCTCACACATTTATGAAAGCTGTCACATGGTAGAACCTTCTCAATGTGTTTGCTGAGTTCTCCTTGGTGTGTACCTTCACCAGCTCCACCTCGCCATCCTCCATGAGCTCTCTGATCCTATGATATCTGATGTCGATGTGCTTGGTCCGAGCATGATATGATGAGGGACCCTTCACTCAGAATAATAGGGATCACACAGATATCCTGGGCACACAACATGCACACAGCAAGGAAGAAAACTTAATATTATTTCATTAATCCATGGCATTCAAAAAAATACAAGAGGGGGTGGGGTATTTATAGATTTATCTCAGGGTACATGACTTGAGGGCTAAGAAACCCTGACTTGTAGGCCAAGAACCCTGGTAGACCTGGTCAACAGTGGGCCTTTGTCTTGGACTAGAGCTCTCTCTCGTAGGCTTGGTGACATGAAAGGGCCCAGGTGCATGAAGGCCAGTTCTGGTTGGGGGGGCTGGTGAATCCCTGGCTGCGAACTCTTCTCTTGTACAAAACTGGACTAACTCAAACTTACAGGACTCAACTGGACTCATGAGATTGAGATAGCTCAATTTATTACAGTACTCAAACCTTAAAACATAAGACTCACAGGACTAAAGGGACACTAATAGACTCTTGGGTCCCCTCATTCCCCTACGGTGGGGAGAACTCGACTCCGTCGAGTCAGGCTCAGTAGGGGTTTTGATGGAACCGAATCTAAGCACATCAAAAGAGATAAATCCATAAAGTAAACTAGATCAATTAAACCCAAAATATAACCAAGTAGGCTTGAAATAAAGAAAATGCTATGCTTTGAGATTTGTGCAACTATGAAATTATCGCTGCTTTGAGAATCATGCTCTCTGAAAATTGTGCAGCTCCAAAAATCGTGTAGTGCTGAAGTCAGCAACAGGGGATGGAAGTTGCATTCACATTCGTGCGAGTTCTTCTTCATTGATGGAAACTAAGGGGCGAACTTCACCGGTGATCTCGATGAAACCGGTGGTCTTCAATGGCATTGGCAATGGGAGGCGGGTGGCTGCACGAGGGAACACGCGGCGGCACAAGCGGCGATGGCATCCGATGGTGGAGGGGAGGCGTCGAGCGTTGGATGTCGACTCGGCATGGGCGACTCCAAGCGGGAGACAAGGCCAAGGAAGTGGCGTGATGGTGGTGGCAATCGGAAGGGCATCAACCAGCAAGGGATGGGCTTTGGAGGAGATCGGTAGGGCGATGTCGTGCAGATCTGCGGCACAGGGGTTTCGAATGGGATGGGGCCGATCGGAGGCGAGGTTCGAAGGGGAGGATGGATGCTGGGTTGTGGCGATTCTCCCTTGGATCCGATGAGGGAGACGGTGGATTTGGGGATGGGGGATCTTCTGGGTGGGCCATGGGCAGCCTAATCTATGGCACGGGGTTTCGTCGACTGCTGGGCATTGATAGGCTAGGAGCAGGGGTTGAAGGTGGCATAGCAGCGGATGGATGATGACAGGGAGGGAAGATCAGGGGTGCAGGTGCTAGTGAGGATCCTGTCGACAAGGGTCTCGACCTGGGAGAAGTGGTGGAGGTGGATCTTCCGATGGGGGCACGGGCGGTCGACGGTGAAGGTCGGACATCACAGCACCGAGAGACGGGGGAAAGAACAATGACGAGGATGAAGAAATAGAGAGAAAGATCTGGCTTGATGGTGGCGGGATCTGCGATCGGGAGGAAGGAGATAGAGCCAGCAAGGAAGAAGAAAAACCCTAAGCCTCTAGCTCTGATACCAAGTTGATGAGGGACAGGGATGCGTGGATGGATCGCTGGCGAGCTAAGAAGTCACCAGGGGATCAGGACTTGCCTGGAAGAAGAAAGAGGAGGGTGGCTACAGCACAGGAAGGTAGTAGCAGGGATGGGGTTCACATAGATTCCCCTTGGAAGGACAAAGCATACAGCAATGTCGAGGACAAAGCACACAGTGCAGGGATCACATAGAAACCCTAAGGGATCACACAGATACCCTTCACATAGTAAAATAGGGATCACACAGATACCCTAGGGATCACACAAATACCCTTCACTCAGAATAATAGGGATTACATAGAAACCTTGGGCACACAGCACGCACACGGCAAGGAAGAAAACTCAATATTATTTCATTAATCCATGGCATTTAAAAAATATAAGAGGGGGTGGGGTATTTATAGATTCACCACAGGGTACGTGACTTGAGGGCTAAGAAACTGATGGGGACTCGAGAGTCTAGTATATTTTATTTTGAGTCCAGCTGAGTCCATTTAGTCAAGTCTAGCTATTTTCAGTCAAATCAAGTGAGTTAGATCGAGTCCTGTAATTTTCATTCATGTCAAGATCTAAGAGAAGAGTAAGCAGACCCGGAGATTCACCAGGCCCCCCAACCAAAGCTAGCCTTCATGCACTTGGACCCTTTCATGCTGCTAAGCCCACAAGAGAGAGCTCCAGTCCAAGATAAAGGCCCACTATTGACCAAGTCCACCAGGATTTCTTGGTCTACAAGTCATGGTTTCTTAGCCCTCAAGTCATGTACCCTGGGGTGAATTTGTAAATACCCCACCCCCTCTTGAATTTTTTTATGCCATGGATGAATAAAATTTCTTGAGTTCTATGAAGGATCCGTGTGATCCCAGGATATCTGTGCGATCCCTGATTTTCCTGTGTGGAGGGCATCTGTGTGAGCCTAGGGTATCTGTGTAATCCCTATTATAAGGGCATCTGTGTGAGCCCAGGGTATCTATGTGATCCCTATCGTTCCTAAGGATATCTGTGTGATCCATTCCCCCACTTTTCAGGGTATCTGTGTGATCCCTAGGGCATGTAGGTGAGCCCTTTGCTATGTGTCTGTCCTTCTAGGAGAATCTGTATGAACCCCTGCAAACCCTAATCCCTGGTGACTTCTATGCTCACCAGTGATCCATCACCGTGCATCTATCCCGCATCAACTTGGTATCAGAGAACGGAGGATTAGGGTATGCTTCATCCCTCATGCCAGACTAGTTCATCGAAAGCTTCCGCAGCCTCCCTATTCATCTAAAGCTTCCGTAGCCTCCAAGATAGATCCTGCCCCACCAAGCGAGATCCATGCCGCTAGCCTCCACCACCGTCGCCCACACCACTGATCAGAGCACCCCACCCAGATCGAGCCAACCCCACCGAACCACCAGATGCCCGTTGCCTTGCTCTGCCATCGCCCCACCGCCTCTATTGTCGCTGGCGCTGTTGCAAGATGTAGAAGACGAAGAAGATAAGGAGGAGAAGCCCCAGGCCATGGCAGCCTCCCCTCCTCCCCTCCCGATGTCGTCGCTGTGCGCCCTTTCCTCAGCATCCACCCCCTCAAGGGTGACATGGCCATCGATGGATCCAACTTTGTCCCCCTCCCTGATGTCCTCAAGGCCTTAATCCACCCCGACATCGTCCACTTCGATCACGCAAACCCCTCCAGAGGAATCACCACCCTTATCGTCTCTGCCCTAGTGCTGATGATGTCGACAGACGCCTCATCGCCACTCGTCTGGCTCCTTGCTGCTATGATGCCCGACACCGTCGGATCGGAGCCCGCGCCACCCGTGTCGCCTTGCCTCCACCCTGCCCCAGTTCATCTTCACCATCAACGCTTTGACCATCCACCACCACCAATCGGACATCAAAGATCATCATCGATGCCGCCTCCCGCCAATTCCCTCTCCGGATCTGCCTTTTCTCTGGATCCACCCGTGCCACCACACGGATCTCCACCATTGCCAGCCACCTCTGCCATGACCTCCATCGTGCATGCTGCCATCTCCACACAGCACCATCACCGACCACCAACCTCCTACCCGCTGCCATCGCCAGCCGCCGCTGACTCCATGGCCACCCTGCCGGACAGTCTCTGCCCAGCGTCGACACTGGCGAACTCCTCCGACAGCGATCCTCTGCTCCTTGGCTCGGTCCCTGAGGAAGAGAGGGGACAGCGCAAACGTGAAAGCAGTGCCATCCCCTGTTGCCGACTTCAGTGCATGGTTTTTGGAGTAGCATGGATTTCAGCACCGCACGGCTTCCAAAGTTGCATGATTTTTAGAGCAGAGATGAAAAAAGAAAAGAAGATGAAAATAAATAAATAAATTAATTAATTAAAAATGGTGAACCCAGCATCAGAGTCCTTTTTTTGATTGGTTTCGGTTCCATCAACCCCGTTGAGCTTGACTCGACGGAGTCGAGTTCTCCCCACTCCAGGGAAATGATTGGGACCCGAGAGTCTAGTATGTTTTATTTTGAGTCCAGTTTAGTCCATTTAGTCGAGTCTAGCTATTTTCAGTCTAATCAAGTGAGTTAGATCGAGTCCTATAATTTTTATTCATGTCAAGATCCAAGAGGAGAGTAAGCAGACCCAGAGATTCACCAGGCCCCCCAACCAGAGCTGGCCTTCATGCACTTGGACCCTTTCATGCCGCTAAGCCCACAAGAGAGAGCTCTAGTCCAAGACAAAGGCCCATTATTGACCAGGTCCACCAGGGTTTCTTGGCCCACAAGTCAAGGTTTCTTAGCCCTGAAGTCATGTACCCTAGGGTGAATCTATAAATACCCCACCCCTCTTGTATTTTTTTATGCCATGGATGAATAAAATTTCTTGAGTTCTGTGAAGGATCTGTATGATCCTAGGATATCTATGTGATCCCTGATTTTCCTATGTGGAGGGCATCTGTGTGAGCCCAGGATATCTGTGTGATCCTTATTGTGAGGGAATCTGTGTGAGCCTAGGATATCTGTGTGATCCCTATCGTTTCTAAGGATATCTATGTGATCCCTTCTCCCTCTTTTCAGGGTATCTGTATGATCCCTAGGGCATCTATGTGAGCCCTTTGCTATGTGCTTGTCCTCCTAGGGGAATTTGTGTGAATCCCTGCAAATCCTAATCCCTGGTGACTTCTACGCTCACTAGCGATCCATCCCCATGCATCTGTCCTGTATTAGAAACCCTGACTTGTGGACCAAGAAACCCTGGTGGACCTGGTCAATAGTGGGCCTTTGTCTTGGACTGGAGCTCTCTCTTATGGGCTTGGTGGCATAAAAGGGCCTAGGTGCATGAAGGCCAGCTCTGGTTGGAGGGGCTTGGTGAATCTCATGGCTGCGAACTCTGATCTTATACAAAACTGGACTAACTCAAACTTACAGGACTCAACTGGACTTATGATGTTGAGACAGCTCAACTTATTACAGGACTCAAAACTTAAAACAAAAGACTCACTGCATGGACAATATCCAGCCTACAACACATCATGGTGTATATGAAACTACCTACACCAGAGGCATACAGCACCCTCTCCGTAACCTGAACCTCCACCTTAGTCTATGTCGCCATGGTCTTTGAGGTCTGAAGTGTCTGATTATTGGTAGCTCTGCCGGCTTTGCTTCCTTCATCCATACTTCTCCAAAACCTTCTTTACGTAGCCACCTTGAGATAAATGCAACACCCTCTTGTTCCGATCTCTGAAGATTTCCATGCCTAGGATCTTCCTCGCAGGTCCCGAGTCCTTCATCTCAAACTCTTGAGACAAAGCCGCCTTCAGTTCCTTGCTGTTTGCTTACTCTTGCATGCATCAATATGTCATCCACATACAAGAGTAAGTAGATCCTAAAACCATCATCAAGAGTCCTCGCATACACACATGAGTCATGATCGTACCTGGAAAGTTCAATGCTCCTCACAAAAGTATCGAACTGCTTGTACCATTGCCTCAGTGACTGCTTGAGCCCGTACCATGACTTCTGCTGCAAACAAACTTTTCCTTCTGATCCTGGTTCTCTGAAACCTGGTGCTGCTCTATGTAGATGCTCTCCTCTAAGTGTCCATGGAGAAACATCATCTTGACATCTATCTGCTCCAGCTCCAAGTCCTGAGCTGCTATGATGCTTAGTAGTACCTTGATGGAAGTATGTCTAACGATGAAAGAGAAAATCTCGCTGAAGTCTATTCTTTCTCTTTGTGAGTAACCTTTGGCAACCAAACAAGCTTTGAATCTGATGCCTCCTTGTTCCAAAGGGATCTTTGCATTGGTAAACCTATGTGCACCCTATGGGTTTCTTCCCCTGTAGCAACTGCACCAACTGCCACGTGTCATTCTTGTGGAGAGATTGCATCTCCTCGGACATTGCTTGGACCAACATCTCTTTATCTAGGCTCTCCATAGCCTCTTCATAGGTATATGGGTCTCCATTGGCTATCATCAGGGCATATGACACCATCTCTCTGAAGCCATATTGGTTAGGTTGCTTGATGATCATCTTGGGCTTGTGCAGTATAACCTCGATATCTCTCATAGGTCCAGTCTACTCCTGCTGGTCCTCCTGGCCTTGATCATTTGTTCGATCTCTCTCACATGTGGAGGCACCCTCTGAGAGTGCTCTACTTGAATGTCCAATCCTCTAGATGCACCTACAAGTAGCAAAACAGAAAACAAGGTTAGCTATCCAATACTGCCCTACTGGACCTCTTGCTGGTCCTGCTACTCCTCCGTGCCACCTGACCTCTAGAGAACTGACATCTCATTAAAGGTTACATCCCTACTGATGACGACCTTTTGCTCCAAGGGATCCCATATCCTGTACCCCTTGACTCCTCGTGGATACTCCAAGAACACCATCTTCTTTGACTTGGCATCCAACTTACTACACTCACCAGCACCGATGTGCACATACACTGTGCACCCAAAAACCCATAGATGGTGAAGCCCAATCCTCCTTTCAGACAATCTCTCCTCTAGAATACCACCATCTAACTTTGTATGCAGTGACCGATTGACCAAATAGCAGGCTATGTCAATTGTATCAACCCAGAATGCCTTAGGAAGCCCTGCCTGCAACCTCATGCATCTTACCTTCTCCATAAGGGTTTGGTTGATTCTCTAGGCCATGCCATTTTGCTGAGGAGTCTCTCTGATTGAGAAGTACCTTTTGATGCCACACTCCTCACAAAAGTGCTGGAACTCCCTATTGGTGAACTCACTACCGTTGTCAGACCTCAGGCACTTTACACTGCGACCTTGCTCCTTCTCAACTTCTGCTTTCCACACCTTGAACTTTGAGAAGATCTCTGATTTTTCCCTCATGAAGTATACCCACACATTCCTTGAAAAATCATCTATTAAGGTCACAAAGTACCTCACTCCATTTCTGGCTGGAACTGGAGACGGTCCCGACACATCAGTGTGAACTAGCTTTAGTGGAGCTACATAGTGGGCTGAACTGCTGCCGAAGTGGATCCTCCTCTACTTTCCCATCTACCATGGCTCACAGACATCTGAAATGTCATCAACCAGATCTGGAATTAATCCATGCTTACTCAGTTCCTTCATCCCAAGATCTTCCATGTGGCCCAAGCGATAGTGCCATAATCTGTAGTCCCCCTGTGGGTCTTGTGCTGTTGCTATTGTATCAGATTGCCCCATCACAACTAACCCCTCCATCCTATAGAGATTATTGTCCATCCTCCTACCTCTCATCATGAACATGGCTCCATTGGAGATATTAAGTACTCCACTCCTGACTTGACTACTAAAGTTGTAACCGTATCGCTCTAGGTAGCCTAGTGACACTAAACTTTTCTTCAGCTCGGGAACATCCTCACTCGTACACTTCCAATACCAGTAACCTTACATGTGTGATAATCTTCAAGTATCACACTTTTCTCATCGACCTTGGTATAGGTCAAAAACCAAGACCGATTCGGGATATAATGATGAGAACATGTTGAATTCAGGGTCCAAATAATTGTGTACAATTTATGATCATCTGATACCACCAAGAGGTCATCCTCCACCTCTTTATCAACCACAATACTCACCGAATCTGATCCTCCTGTGTCTCCCTTCTTGTTTTTCAACTAAGGATAATCCCGTCGAAAGTGCCCAGTCTCATTGCACTTGAAGCACCTTGCATCTTTCCTGCTCTTGATCTTCCTTCTAGACTTTGACTGTCCTCTCTACTTGGACCTTTCCCCAACAACCAAGCCCTCTTGGGGAACTCCTTCTTTGGTTAGCTTCTCTCTCTGCTTGCTGGAAAGCAGCACCAAGACCATGTCTTCATACTCCAAGATCTCCTTGCCGTATAGCAACGTAGTAACCAAAGCATCAAAGAAAGGGAGCAGCGAGCATAGCAACAACAAGGACTTGTCCTCCTCCTTGAACTTGATTCCAATATTTAGCAACTTGTTGCACATCTGGTCGAACTTCTAAATGTGATCTACTATGTTTCCGCCTTCTTGCATCCGAAGGCGTAGAGTCGCTTCTTTAGCATCAACTTGTTGCACATGTTCTTCTCCATGTCGAGCATATGCAACATCGACCAGAGACCTTTTGGAGTCCTCTCCTCTATCACAAAATAGAGAGCCACATCCACCAAGTGCCCTCTGATCATCGTATAGGCCTTCCTTTCCATGGACATCCATTGCTTCTCTAACACCTCGTCAGGCTTTTCCTCCAAAGCCTGATCTAGTTCCAACTAGATAAGGAGAATTTTAACCCAAACTTTCCACATGGAAAAATTTTCTTTTCCATCAAACTTCTTGAGATCCACCTTTATGCTAGTACTTATAGCTAGATCCTAGCCAAACATATAATAATAAAAAAATACCATAGGATTGAGAAGTACCTTGACAGGCCCTTGCTGAAAATTCAGCAATTAAAGATCTGCAACTTCTAGCATCTCCCACGAACTCCATGCAACTCAGGCTCTGATACCACTTGTTGAAGAATGTTTCCAGATGTGTGGACAACCTTCTACCAATAATCAAACTCCTAGAAAATACCAGGAAGTGGTAGAAAAGTTGTTTGGAAGGAGACAAGGCTGGGTGGCAGTAATGGTTGGTGCAAAAATTATCTATCTTTTCTAAAGCATTCCGTTGCCTTCCAGATCCGAAATAAATCTGAATAAATTCTTAGAGAACCTCTGATCAGTGGAGAATCAACCCTCTTCACGCTCAGGATAGATCCCAACTCGTAGAGGAAGAGGGACATGCCAAAAGAGGCTTGGTGCTAAGGGTTCTAAGTCCAACTTGGACTAGGAAGCCCTATGCGCTATGGATTTTGGCTTTCTCCTTGCTTTGGTGGCTTGGATGGGGTTTTTCCCATGAGGTGGGATGGCAACCAGAGAGGAAGAGAGGGAGGAAGAAGATAGGGATTAGGGAGAAAAGGGATTTCACTATTGCTTCTTGCGCCTCCTAGTGCCAAAAACTCTTTCAATCATCCTATATACACAAGTATATATATAGTCTAGGTCACAATGACCTAACTCTAAACTCCCATAAGCCAACTCCAAGTCTAACTAGGTTTTCCAAGCCCTTAACAACAATGACTTGATCCAATTACACTTAATACAAGTTGACCCACTTGTGGCTCAAGACTCCTAAACCTCAAGACCCAAAAGGCTGACAGCCTTTTGACCTAGGACTCAATCTAGCCCTAGAGACTCCATGAACTCATCATAATAAGTGGAACAAGGCCTAAGACTTGGCCCCATGAGCCTTGGACGCACCACATGAGGCCCAACACCACCACTTTTCATGTACTTTGAAGGAACTAAGAAGCAATGTAATCTAGCTGCAAGGCTATAAGCATGTGTAATCAAATTTTATCAATGAAAATGAAAAATTCTTTATACTCTTATGTCTTTGTTTATACTTATTTATCATTTAATTATATTCTAAACTTGAGTAATTGCATGCTACACTTTGTAATTTAACAGGTTTTACAGAAATTCAAGTGATCGATCGGAGTGCATTTTTGATTAAGGAGTGTTTCTGATCGAAGTGTGTTTTTGATCAAGGTGTGTACTCGATCAAGATATGTTTTTGATTGAGGATACATGGTCGAGGTTGCTTATCTGATGGATTCTCAAACTAGTTTTCAAATCCGAAGGATTCTCGATCTTCCATCGAGAAGTTCCTACCTGATGGGCTCTCAGACCTTCAATTAGGAATTCCCAAACAATGAGCCTTTGAACCCTCAATCAAAATTTGCATCGATTAGGAATTCCTATTTGATGAGCCCTCGAGTGAGAATTTGTTTGGTTGCAAAGGCATAACTCTTTTGAGCTTTCATCGGGGGACTTTCCATAAATAACCAATAAAAGATATCCATCGAAAAGAAAGAATTTTCTTTCATTGAGATGGGGCCACAATACTAATATATCCATAGGTTGGTTGAGTTGTAGGGATGGAGTATAGAAGTTTCTATCAGCTGCTTTAGCTAATAGATCCCTGGTTTGATGACCTCCTCCACTTGGTAAGGTCCCTCCCAATTTGGCAAAAGCTTGTTGTTAGATATGTATGCCCTAGAAGCAAAGTTGGCTGACACATTATAATTTCTAGGATATCAAATTATGCTTCATCAAATTTTTATCAATAAAATTGGATATTTTTCTATTCATTTTTTTGTGTATCCATGAACTGTCCATGTAGTTAATGGACAATAACGCATATTCTCAAGAATTGAAAATTTGAGACATGTGTCATTATAGGTTGCTCCTAAATGCTCCCGATCATTAGATCATCATAGGGATGGTGATCGATCCATCAAGATCAGCAAACAAATCACTTTCCTTTCAGTAGATAAGTCTTGAGTCTATAGTGTGGAATACTGGAAAAAAAGTGCTAGTAGTTGTTAGAGAACAACGGTAGTGAGCATGACCAAAGAACAAGAAGTACATGAATGTCTACTACTTGTTAGTGACATCTTGAGCTATAGTTGTGTGAAAAATTTCTTGACCTGTAGTACTTGGTTACTCATAATGAAGTTGCTGTAGTTTGATAAGCACATAAACATTATTCCTAGCCATATGGGATCTTGTAGTGTATGTTGGCTATAATAGGTTCGCTGTAGAAGTTGGGAGTATACCTATAGAGGATCTATAGACTTCAGTAGTAGAGGAATAGTCCTATACAACTTAAAAGGCTGAGCCCTTGAGTCTGTGGCCATAGTAGTATGATGTTGCCCAGGTGGCTTTTCCAAGAGGGGGGTGAATTTGGAATTTAAAAAGTTTAAGTAATTATGTGCTCTTTGAAAATCCCTTGAAGGGTTGAGTGCTGTGATTGAAATAATTGAAAGCAGAAGCAAGATATAAAAAGAATGCACAATACAAATACAGAAAATTTTATAGTGGTTCGGAGCAACCCAGCTCCTACATCTACTATCCAAGATTACCATTTGGGATTTCCACTATATCCCCCACTGGAATATAGTCAAATTGTTTTAACAGGATCACAATCCAAACCTCTACACTTTGGTTTTTAAACCGGGCTCACTGAAGAAACCCAATACTTGGTTTTAGCAGGATCACCAAGAACCCAACACTTGATTTTAATACAGGCTCACCAATAACCTATTTGGTTTTTAAACTGAGCTCACCAATAACCCAACAACTCAAAAAGAATTGCAAAGAGAAAGTAATAGAATGACAAACAAATTTTGTCGAATGGTTGCCAATGCAGCTCAAGAGAAGCCCAATTGATTGTACTTCAATGCACTTGGTTGGCTTCTTCAACTTCTTTAATAAAAGCTTCAAGCTTCAGATGTGAGTTAGTGAAGACTTGAAGTTTATCTTGAATGCTTTTGCAATGCTTTCTAGCTCACAAGTCCAAGTAAGCATTAAACATTCATTCCTCCTTGTTTTAAAGTTTAAATCCCTCAAATATATATTCTTGTACTCTTCTCAGATGATTTTAGTTGTTGTAGACCATTGGGATGTGACATTTAATCGTTGGAGCACTTTTTAGATTCAAATTCCAAGTTCTGGAACTAGCCATTATAAGCCTAAAATCGATCTTCGAGTCGGCTCGGATTACTCGAGTCAGCTCGGATCCTCAGAGTAGTTCTGGTTAAGTCAACTCACTTCATTCTAGTTGGCTTGGTTGCACAATATTCTGATTCCTCACTTTGTAAGAGTCGGCTCGTCTTGATTTTAGTTGACTCGGATCCTCAGGCATTCAAAAATGTAGTTTGGAAGAGTCTGCTCTTTCTCTTTAGAGTCGGCTCGGTTGGTTGTAGTTCTCAGAATAAATTTTCTGGACTTTGGAGGAGTCGGCTCGAACTTCTGAAGGGTCGACTAGGATGTTTGATAGTACAATGTAGTCGGCTCGGATTCCCTTCAGGTTGGCTTGATTTTCTGATTCAGAAAATCATGAATTGGATGAGTCAGCTTGGGTCCCTTAGAGTTGGCTCGGATATTTGCATGCCAAAAATCTTTATGCGTGCCATGTGCTAGAGTCGGCTCTCTTCTCTTTGAGTTGGCTCGGATGAATTCTTTAATGAATTATCAATTTTTTTCCAGAAATCATCCAGTAAGTCTTCAAAGTTTCGAGATGCCTTCAAACTCTTCTAACCATATTTTAAAGGAATTTTAAGCTTGAAACACATCTAGAAGTAACCCATTTTCATTATTTTTACTTCACTTTTTCTTTGGGTTCTTCTTTACATGAATCACCTACAACACAACTCATTTTAAAACTAGGAATGTAGGAGTTGAAATTAAACAATGAAATCATCCTACAAAAACTTGTAAAACACTTGAAGAATTGTTAGTAAAACAAATGCATGCTCCAATATTTTGTTATCATCAAAATCACTTATGGGGTCAACATATGATAATGAAAAGGAGTTTCCATGGAAATCATGATTGGACTCGAATCGATTAAGTTTAGCATATGATGGATGCTTAGGATTTGACGAGAATCCATGACCTGCATCTTATCAGGATTTTCAATAGAGAAACTTAATCATACAGGAACTATACCTAGGGGTTCATCCTTCTATTTTACTAGGTTGCCACCATATATTGCTAGGTATCACTGGTAAATTATGGAAATTCACTTGGATTATTTTTAGATCAATGATCCATATTACGGTTAAACTATAAAAGTTCCATTCTATTAAAAAAGTTTTGATAATACTATAATAGAGATCATAATATATCTCACCACCAGAAAGAATAGAACCTGATGGATCATACACAATAGGAGATTGACTTGATTAAGAGAATATCATCCACATACAAAATAAGAAAATATCATCAACATACAAAACAAGAGAATGTCATCCATATACAAAACAAGAAATACTATTACTGAACCATTAGTCCATTTGTATATACAGGGCTCTTCTCCATTCTTAACAAAGCTATATATTTTGATCACTTTATCTAAACACATGTTTCAACTTCAAGATGCATACTTCAATCCATAAATAGAATTTTGAAGTTTCACATCTTTGATTCATCTGTAGATGTGAATCCTTCAGGCTGTATCATATATACCTCTTCTTCTAACTCTTCATTTAGGAACACGATTTTTATATTCATTTGCCAGATCTCAAAATTAAGATATACTACTATTGTGAGCATAATCCGAATAAACTTGAGCATTACTACAGACAAAAACATCTCATCATAGTCAATGCTATAATACTGACAATATCCCTTGGCAATCAGATGGGTTTTATAAGTCTCCACCTTCCCGTCTATGCCTTTTTTCTTTTGCAAATCCACTTGCACTCTATGGGTTTTATCCCTTCAGGTGGGTCAATGAGTGTCCATACATCGTTGACTTTTATGGATGCTATTTTGAATTTCATGACTTTAAGCCATTTATCAGAGTCGACACTCTACATTGTATCCATATAGGAGATAATATCCTTGTTATTCTCATCAAGTTCAACAGGATCACCATCTAGACTAAGAAATTATAGTATATATCTAGTTGATGTAGTACTTTACCAGATCTTCTTAATGGTGCATCTACAATGGGCTCCAGGTCTGATCCAATCAAATCTAGTTCTATGGATTCAGCCAATGTTATCGATTTTTCTATTTATCGAACTTCTTTAAGTTTAACCTTAGAGATATTAGTTTATTCTCCAAGGAACTCCTTTTTCAAAATGATCTCCCTATTATTGATGAACATGTTTTGTTCATCAGTATGGTAGAAGAAATAACTCTTAGCCTCTTTCGAGTATCCTATGAAAATATACTTATTAGACCTAGGCCAAACTTGTCCATTTTCAAAAGTTTGACATAAGCTGGACATTCCCAGACCCTAAGGTATGAGAGCTATGGCTTGTACCCTAACCATATGTCATATGGTGTTTTGTTCACAAACTTGCTGGGAACTCTATTTAGAACGTAGCAAGCCGACTCAAGTACATATCCCTAAAAGGAGATCAACAGACTCGAAGATCACATAATGGACCAAACCATGTCAACAAGATTTAATTATTCCTTTCAGACACTCTGTTATGCTGAGATATCCCAGGAGGTGTCCATTGTAAGAGAATTCCATTCTCTTCTAAATATGTCAAAAACTCACTTGTGAGGTATTCACCTCCTCAATCAAATCGAAGAGTTTTAATACTCTTCCTAGTCTATTTTTCTACTTCATTATGGAAGTGTTTGAACATTTTAAATGATTCAGACTTATGCTTTATAAGGAAGACATACCCACATCTTAATAGGTCATTTATGAATGTGATGAAGCAGTGATATCCATCTATGGCTATAGTGTTCATCGGTCCATATACATCACTATGCACTAGACTTAGAACCTTAGTGGCTCTTTCACCTTTTCCAAGAAAGGGTGACTTAGTCATCTTACCAAGAGGGCAAGATTCACAGGTTGGCAATGATTCAAAATTATTAAGCTCAAGGAAATCCTCTTTAAATAACCTGTTGATCATATTCTTGTTAATATGACCTAGCTAGTAGTGCCAATGGTAAATATCAAATACATTCTCTAATCTAGGACATTTGCTCGATATGTACACTACAATGAATGGCTATGATAAAATATAAATATCATTTTCAATTATCTATACATTACAGTAACATCATTGATAATGATATTATAATAATCTCCTTTTATTGATAAATAAAAATTGTTCTTGGCCAAAAGACTAATAGAGATTACATTCATCACAAAACTAGGACAATAGTGATAATCACTTAAACTGGCAACATAATCATTGAAAACAAGCTTGACAATTTTTAAAGCTAGAACTGGAATTAATCTTCCATCTCTAACATTCAGGAATCTCCCATCATCTTCAAATCTTCTACTAATCTAAACTCCCTACAACAAATTACAAATATTAATAGAACTTCCAATATCTACTGCCCAGATAGTAGTATCATATATCAAAAAGTTACAAGGTATTATCATATAAGTACCTTGTCCAATAATTGCTTACTATTTCTTCTTCTTTCTTGAGCTATTCGGGTCTAGCGAGCAATGTAAAGAGGACAATTCTTCTTCCAGTATCCTTACTTCTTATAGAAGAAGCACTCTACTTGACTCTAATTAGACTTCATCTTCTTGGTTTAACTTGGCTGAGCATGTTGCATTTTCTTCTTGTTTTATTCTTTTCCTTCTTAAAGGGATGATGCCCAGTCAAAGTTGAACCTCCCACTATATTCATTGGCTTTTTGTAGAGCTGATGATTCTTATCATAAGCCTGTAGCAACCCTAATAGACCCAGTAGTTGACTACAGGCTTAGTCATTCTATAATAACTAAGGAAGTCTAGGAAGGATTTTGATAGGGAATTCAAAATCGCATCTTTTCCAAGCTACTCATGTAAGGGAAATCCGAGTTTACTCAAACATTTGATTAGTTTGATCATGTACAAATATGATCAGTGACTGACACCCCTTCCCTCATCCTGGCATTGAACATGGCATAAGATATTTTATACCTTTCAATATCGTTGGGAGTGCCAAAGGATTCTTTTAATACTTGAAACATATCCTACAACGAGCATCCTCGAATTTGCGATTTAGTTCACCATTCATGGATGCCCGCATAATGCATCAAATTATAGTTCGATCATTGAGCCACTTCTGGTAAGTATCTCGAACCTTACCTCGAGTATTTGGAGCAGGCTCCTTAAGTGCTGGATCTATCAGCATGTACAAGATCTATTCGTACTCTAGGATAATTTTTAGTTTTTGATACCAGCTATCAAAACTGGATCCTATTAGCTTTTTATTATCCAATAATGAATGAAGAGATAATGTATTGGCCATTTTTAGCTGAAAAGAAAAGAAAATAAGACCTATTAGTACATGAATCATTTAATTCTAAAGACTTAGACTTTAGCCTAAAGGTCCTCCCACTATCTTATTCAAATTGATAGCCTCTACATCTAATTCAATGAATTACATTAATTTCTTAATAGGTACTAGAATCTAATAGACTACACATGAGCCCGACTTTGGCTGGCCCACCCATGTGTATCTAAAGGTAAGTTCCTAATCAATTATTTTTCTAAACAATTTCTAATATTAATTTTGCCCCAAGCACCTCTTTAGTAGTTTTTGGACCTCCACTAAAAGTCCTAGTTAGGTATAACCATTGACATGACCAAACTTAGTGCTTTTAACCAATAAATGGTCAAGCCCAACTTTGACCGGCTCACCTGACCATCATTAAGAAAGTTGTTACTGAATCATCATAATATGAATGATATTTTCAATAGCCAGATGAGCACCAGGTCTTTGGACCACCAATGATCATCTTAACTATTGAACCCATTACCCCCTCTTAATGAAAGGCTATGACTCGGATATCTCCATAACTTAGTCATTTTAGAGACCTAATAATTTAAAAACTTTTATTAGTGGTTCAGAAGAGAGAAGAAGACATAGACCAATTCTCTCACCGACTTCACCAAGTTTGTGATGAGGGTTAAAGACATAATTGATCCAAGGGCACCTAGATCAATCTTGTTGATCATCCTTATTGGCATGGGTTAACTTAAATTAATAAGTTATCTAATCAAAAACTAACAAACCACATTGACCAGGTAACTAAAATCAATAGGAGGGTTCAGCCATTATCCTCTTTTCTTAGACACCACCAAGTTGGCTAGGTAAGAGGTAGCCCCAACTAATAACCATGATCATAGGCCAAGCTTACCTTAGATACCAAATTGGTTCTTTAGATTCGATTAGACTAGTCTAAGGACTCGGGTCCAACTGCTAAGCCATAATCAGGTTCATTTGCTATAATATAGACTTGATCAAACTATCACTATAGATTTAATCTAGAAAAAACTTGATATAATCTTAATCAACTTTTGGTATAGGTTAAATCCAATTCTATATTAGGTTCATATTATTCAAAATTCTAACCTTAGGTCTAACTCGGTTAATTGACCTGATTTAAGCTAACCCAAAGTCCATGATTTATGAAATGTGATTAGATCTTTAATTCATAATTATAAATATAATTTTAGACCTCTTAATTCCAACAAATAATCAAGATTAATTTTTCTAAATTTAGATGTAAATAATTTACATGCATCTCATATACATTAATCACTTTTAGATCTAAACTATACAATATAAATATATGCTAAAATTTATATTATGTTTCATGTTCTAAACATAAAAAAAAATCATGAAAATTTTATTTTAGATCAAAAATAATAAATTAATCAAGATTAAATCACCAAAAAATAGATCCAATAATTGAAACAATTTTAATAAAAATCTTTTCACCTCACTTATTTATGGGATATGACCACAAGCGGCAACTCTACACGCCATAGGAGACTCCATAGAATGGAAAGGGAGAGCCTTTAACCTTACTTTTCTTCTATGACTGGATGGTTATGGTGATCAACTTAATTCAAAGTAGTTACTTAGATTAAGATTATATCTGAGATGCATGATTCTACATCTACATATCTTGTTATAAAAAATATATCACTCTGATACCATTATTGAAAAATATCTAGGATTTCATGCTTGATTTTTTTATAATTATAGTAGAAGAAAATCTATTTTAAAACTATTTTAAATAAAAAATTATGTATATAGATCAAATCTAATAAATTCTACAAGGAACATAACATAATATGCAATATTAAAAATAAAATCAGCATGCATCAATATAATTGATGCATGTTGTAGATCATATCTACTAAGACTATGAGATCAAATCTCATACCTGATCACAAGTCAATGATCATCACTATCGATGGTACATGATAAGGGAACTCCACATCGTTTCATAGTTATACAAGATATCCAGCTACTACGAATCATCAATATGATGCTCCGATGTGATCAACCTCCTAGGATTACTAGATCCTATCGAAGGCCACCAGATAGTTGAAAAAATATTTCTTGGATCTTCTTTAACCCTCCAAGGAGATCAAGAGGAGGAGAATTAAGAGGATCAATGATGGAGAAAAAATAAAATCCAAAAGACTTTCCTTTTATTTTTTCTTCCCCTCTCCTTAGGAAAGACCGAGCATTATAACCCAAGAAACCCTTCATGCTTATCTTAAAATTCATGCCCCCTCTTAGATAGTTTTCCAAAATAATTTTACTTCAGATTTCATAGAAAATAGGGCCTCTTAATGTCACACATCAGAGCAAAAACATAATTGAGATTGGCATGGAAATTGTTTTGGATAATGGATAGAGTTTCGCTTAGACTAGGAATTTTATTCCCAATATGACTCCTCTAAATTGAATTCAAATAAATACTAATTTAATTCAAAACCAATCCTAATCTAAAAAAAAATAAGGGAAGATAAAAAAAAATTTCTTTCATGGAGAATTCATGAAAAAAATTCTTGAAAGGTATGGAGAACTTTTAGGGAAGAAAATAAGATTGGTTAGGGTTTGACCAAGATTTGACCAAAATTAGTTTGGAACCAAGACTAATTTGGTTATAATTAATTTAACTAACTTGAACCCAATCCAATTAATCCCTAATTAGGCTTAACTAAAATTTAATTAAATCTAAAATTAATTAATCCAAAGTCTAAATTAAATCAAAATTAAATTTTCTTAGTGATTAGGTCATCATATAACCTAATCGGGTGAGATCTAATTGAACCAATTTTAATTAGACTTAACCTAATTCTCTTTGTTTAATCAAATTGATTCAATTAGCAATCTAATTACTAATTAATCCTTTGATAATTAATTAATAATTATTTATTTTTTTATAATATTTGTATAAGGTTAATTATTAATTATATTTATAATTTGGTATCTAAATGATTTTTAATCATTATCAGCCATCATGATCGATCATAAACTTCTAATGTATGTGACCTCATAGGTTTGAACATTTAGCCGATAGCCCACAAGCTAATTCTTGAACTAATTGATATGACCATTTAGCAATGGTGCCCAATATCCAGATAGATCGAATATTTACAAAGCAACATTCAAGAATCCAAGATATGAATTATGTATAATTCATCCCTTTTACCTAATGTTTAAGATGATTTCAGAGTCAACTACCAACTCTTAAATAGTACATCCAAATGTGTCTCAACCTAATAAATCATGTAACTCCTCACAAGGATTGTCGTGACCAAGGTCCTACCAAATTAAAATATAGTTGAGCATTTTCTCCAACAACTTGGAGTGGTTAATTCTATCTTGACTCACACACTAACTTAACAAGTACTTGGTTGTACCAAGTAAGCTTCCATCATTAGATTAAAAATCTAGGTAGTCTGGTACTTAAATATAATAAGTTGATTGTAAGTCACTGTGCTGATCTCAGGTCATAGTGATATTTATATCCATATCCTTCTTAGAGAAACTCTTGGCAATAGAATACTCTACAGCATTGGTCACATTCAGTGTACTCTTACACTTACCTGCATACCATACAAGTGTCTTCACACTTCTTGGTTATAAGGACAACCAACCTATATGGCATACAATGATCTATGCTCGATAAACATTATCATCCTAGATAACAACATATCATTTGATTGTGAACAAGTTTAAAAACTACTTGATAAATCTTTCTTTATCAAATTAAAGTAGTTCTAAGAAGTTTATCTTAAAATAGTTCAAAAGAAGATGCACAAAAATAGATAAACTATCAAAAATAATTTTTATTTTATTAATGATTCATGTACAAAATTACAATGAGCATAATTATCTACAACCTAAATGATTGGCTTTAGGATATATTTTCTAACATGTTAATTGATATCTTGAGGATGATATCTAAATGGAACAGCCCTAGGTTTCACTTTCAATGATGAAGATCATAAAGTCTGCAAGCTGCATAGATCTATTTATGTGCTTAAGCATGCTTCTCGGAGTTGGAACACTCATTTCAACGATGCAATCAAATCATTTCATTTCATTAGGAATGAGGAGGACCTTGTATGTATAAGAAGGTCAGTTAAAGGGTCGTGACATTTCTTGTATTATATATGAATGACATCCTCGTTATTGGAAATGATATTTCTATGCTAACATCAGTCAAGAGTTGGTTATGCAAAAGATTTTCCATGAAAGACCTAGACGAAGCATCATATATTCTAGGAATTAAGATCTATAGAGATAGACTGAATATGATGATTGGCCTGTTACAGAATATGTATATAGAGGAAATGCTAAAAAGGTTTAGTATAGAGAATTCTAAGAAAGGACTTCTACCCCTTAGGCATGGTATTAGTGTCTCCAAGAAGATGTGTCTTAGCATACATGAGGAGATTTAGAGAATGAGCAAGGTCCCTTACGCATTGATAATTAGAAGCCTCATATATGTCATGTTGTGTACACAACCTGATATAACCCTTGCTGTAAGGGTTACGAGTAGGTATCAGGTGAACCTAGGCAATGAACTAAGGATTTATACCTGGTCTTTGAAAGAAATTCAATATTACGAGTTAAGGGTTATACCGATTCAGATTTATATTTGATCTTGATGATAGAAAGTCCATATCAAGTTGTGTGTTTCTGTGCAATGATGATTCAACTAGTTGGAAGAGTTCCAAGCAGCCCATCATTGCGGACTCAATAATGGAAGATGAGTATATCATTGCCTCGGAAGCTATGAAGGAAGCATTTTGGTATAAAAAATTCATTACGGAGCTCGAAGTGATGCCATCGATGCCATCCCCTTGTACTATGACAACAATGGTGCATAGCCCTCACCAAGGATCCTAGGTCTCACTAGAAGTTAAAAATATCGAGCGGCGATTTCATATCATATGCAACTATCTCGAGAAGAAGCATATCAAGGTGAAGTGAGCTGACTCTATGGATAACGTGGCAGACCCACTAATGAAGTAGTTAACCTATAAAAGACTGAAGCCCACCTTGAGAAGATAGGATTTAGGTATATGGCCAATTAGCTTTAATGCAAATGAAAGATTGTTAAATATATATGTCCTAAAAGATAAATTAGCAGACATATTGTAATTTCTAGGATATCAAATTATACTTAATTAATTTTTTATTAATAAAATTAAATATTTGTTCATTCATATTTTTTGTGTATCTATGAATCGTCTATGGAGATAATGGATAATGATGTATATTCTCAAGAGTTAAGAATTTGAGACACATTTCATTATACATTAGCTCCTTAATGCTCTTGATCATTGGATCATTATGGGGATAGTGATCGATCTATCAAGATCGGTGTATACATCACTTTCCTTTCAGGTAGACGAGTCTCAAGTCTACAGTGTGGGGATACTGAAATAAGATTGCAAGTGGTTGTTAGAGAACAATAGTACTGAGCATGACCAAAGAATAAGAAGTCACATGGATGTTTACTCACTCATCAGTGACTTCTTAAGCTATAGTTGTGTGAGTAGTTTCTTGACCTACGATACCTCGGTTGCTTATAGCGGGGTTGCTGTAGTTTGATATGTACATAATCATGGTCCCTAGCCATATGGAGCCTTTGTAGTATACGTTGGCTACAGTAGGTTTGCTGTAGAAGTTGGGAGTGTACCTATAAGAAATCTATAGACTTCGATAGTAGAGGAATAATCTTATGCAACTTAAAAGGCCGAGTTCTTAAGTTTGTGGCTATAGTAATATGATAATAAAAAGAAGTTTCCATGAAAATCATGATTAGGCTCGAGTCGATTAAGTATAGCATATGATTGATGCTTAGGATTTGACAAGAATCCAGTGCATCCTATTAGGATTTTCAATAGAGGAACTTAATCACATGAGAACTACACCTAGAGGTTTATCCTTCTATTCTGCTAGATTACCACCATATATTGCTAGGTGTCACTGGTGGATTATGAAAACTTAGATCATTTTTGGATCATGATCCATGTTAGGGTTGAACTAGAAAAGTTCCAGTCCATCGAAAGGGTTTCAATGATATCATGGTAGATATCATAGTATATCTCACTACTAAATAGAATAGAACCTAAGGGATCATACACAATAGAGGATTGATCTGATCAAGGCTTGGGTTGAATTCAGTAATTGCTAATTTTGTAAAGGTTACAAATTTAGTAGCTACTATTTTTATGTACATGCTATTTTTGGTACCTGCTATTTTTGACACTTGCCAATTTTGGTATTTACTAATTTTAGCACCAGGGACTTAATTGCAAGAGTTACAATATGATTTGTTTTAATTAGGTTTGATTTAATTAGATTTAAGAATCCTAGTTAGACTAGGATTTCAGAATTATAGCTGAACTAGGATTGATGGCCTTTTCAAATTTGGTTCGATTTGATCTAAGTTTGAACCCAATTAAAGTAGGACACCTAGCCTAATTGGATTAGGCTTGGTCTCTTTCTTTTGTCATGGGAAATCTATTTTTGTATGGTGATTTAAGATGTGGTTTATGGGCGTGTGCTTTTCCTTCCATCGCACATTTGTTTTTTTTCTCATCACCAAGACTCCTATATGTCACCCACTTTCTTTCTATCTAATTAAAATTTAGATAAGATGGAGTCTTATTTGATAGATTCTTCAATCAGGTGGAGTCTTATCTTTTTGGGGCATGAAATACTTCTCTATTTTATGCGACAATAGGATGGTGCACATATATCTCTTCCCATCGTTATTTAGTCCAAGTCAACACTCCTTTTGGTCGGCCACCTTTTATTTGAATCTAACTCTAATTAGGATAAGATACCAACTAGATCAAGCCTTATCTTATCAGTTTTAGGCATGGAGATTGCTGAGATTTATATGACAAAAATTTGTGGAGAAAAAGAAAGATTATGTAGTGCCAAATAGGGTTTCTCATCGCAAGTTTTGTTTGTCATATAATATTCATGCCATTTGAATCCACTCCTAGATTAGGATAAGTTCTAAGTTTTGATAGGTGAGGAGTCTTATCTGATGTGGACTCTTATCTGAAAGATGGCATGTAAATTAGATGGGTGTGCAACAATTATAAAGGAGGAAAAATTGGTGCAAGCGAGAGAGGCTAGTTGAGATCATCTTGTCATTCTTCTTCTTTCCATCGACTTTCAAACCCTTTTTCTAATTAGTTCCATTCCAAAAAGCCTCTAAGAGAAGAGATTTTAGAGAGAGGAGAATGCCATAAGAAAAGTTTTCTTCCTCCCTTGGTGTCCTAAGAAAAGTCCCAATCAATTACGCAAAGGGTTCGTGTTAGGGCTGCAAGGGCTGTAGCTTTGCTTCTTCGAGAACATCTTGGAAGGATACTAGATTTAAGCTGATGGAGAAGCCTACAAGGAGCAAATACTTTGGGAGCCTCAAAGAGTCGATTATTATCATTCTCATGTAGATACCAGCAGAGGTCAGGCACTTGCGCAGCTCCAACTGCAACATCGAACATCTGCTGATCTAACTCGAATCAAGAAAAATAAGGATAGCAATCAATGGTAAGTTGATCTATCCTTTTTTGTTTTATTTTTTCAGATATGATATCATGTGATGATATGCTAATAAACATGTTAGATAGGTCCTTATTGAAATTATTTTGAATAATTTTTGCATGCCTTTATGAAATTATTTTGTAAATTGCTTTTGTCAATTTTTAGAAACCCTAGTTTACCACATGCATGATTCATTAAGGGACTTTCCATAAATAACCACTAAAAGATACCCATCAAAAAGAAAGAGAATTTTCATTCACTGAGTAAGGGGCCACATTACTGATAATATATCAATAGATTGGTTGAGTTGCAGGGATGGAGTATAGAAGTTCCTTCCAGCTACTTCAAGCTATAGGTCCCTGGCCCGATGACATCCTCCACTTAGTAAGGTCTCTCTCAGTTTGATGAGAGCTTGCCCTTCTGGCTAGGTTCGAAGACCTCTACTCGATGCAACACTAGATCATCAACCTTGAAAGTTTAATCCCGGATCTTAGAATTAAAGTAGCAGGCAACCTTGTGTCGATATGTTGTCATCCTGATATACACTTTTTTCTAAGCCTCATCTGGTAGATCCAAATTGATGAGCCTCCTTTTTGAGTTGGTTTATTCATCAAAGTTTTCAATTCGGGTTGAGAGAACTCTGAGCTCAACGAGAATTACTACTTCAATCCCACAGGCCAAGCAGAAGGATGTTTCCCTTATCGGGACCCTTGGTCTTATTCAATATGTCCAAAGTATGTCGTGGAGCTCATTGGCCCATAATCCTTTAACTTTGTCAAGCCTCTTCTTGATCCCTTGGAGGATGGCTCTGTTAGTGACTTCCACTTTTCCATTAGCTTGAGAATGAGCTACTAAGATTAGGTGGTGTGAGATCCCTTGGTCTTCACAAAATTTCTTGAATCTATCTCTGACAAACTATCACCCATTATCTATGATTAGAACCTGGGGGATCCTAAAATGGCAAATTATGGCCCTCCACACGAATTGATTACCTTGGACTCAATGATGTGGGCAAGTGGCTCTGATTCCACCCACTTTGTAAAATACTCTACTACAACGAGCAAAAATTTTTGCTACCTTGATACAGGTGGGAATGGACTGAAAATATCAATTTTCTATTATGCAAAAGGCCATGGAGTGCATATGGGTGTGATAAGTATGGATGGAAGTTACTGGATATTTGTGTTCCTTTGGCAGGCATCACACAGCATGATGAAGACCTGTGCATCTTACTGCATTATGGGCCAATAATAGTCCAGTCGGAGTAGCTTGTATGCTAGCACATTCTTCCTAATATGGTCACCATAGACTCCATAGACCTTCCTCAATGCATACTCAATCTCGAATAGGCATAAGCATCGGAGGAGAGGTAGGGAGAATGATCTCTTATAAAGTTTTCCTTCATATACTGGTACTTAAAGAATTTATACTTCATTTTGTGGGCTTCTTTTTGATTTGCAGGGAGTCTACCATTTTCTAGAAAGTCGATCAGTGGGTCAATCCAACATGGCTTGTTGTCTAGCTGCATTACTTTCGATGATTCTTCAATGGTTTGCTTTTTAACTTGTTGAAAATAAGCTTCATAAGGAAGCACCATCAATGTTGTCATAACCTCTTTAGCTAGCGAGTCCTCCTGGGAGTTATCTTTCCTAGGAATTTGTTGGACTTCAAAACTACGGAAGCCATTGGCCAAATCTTTGACCTTTCATAGATATTTGATCATGCTTTTCTCCCAAGCCATAGTGTCACCTCTAATATGGCTAACAACCAGCTGGAAGTTGCTATAGACTTTCAAGTCTTGCATTCCCAGTTCTTTGGTGGCTTCGAGCCATGTAATAAAGGCTTCATACTCAGCCTCATTATTTATTGCCAAAAACTCGAGGCATAATGCATTCTCAATAATGACCCCTTATGGGCTAATGATGACCATCCCTACTCCCAAGCCCTCAAAGTTGGAAGACCCATCTACATATATGTCTCATGTGCCAGTCAGGTTCAGAGGGAGGTTCTACATTAGTGCTAAGGGTTTCGTCTCTTCAAGCTTGGTTGGTTTGCCAGGAATGGTACATTCGATCAGGAAATTGGGCAATATCTAAGCCTTGACCGATGGTCAGGACTAAAATTTAATATCAAACTCAAAGAGCTTAATCACCTCCTTGGCGATATGTCTAGATCTGTCAGATCGATGGAGAATATCTTTCATTTATTGATCGATCAGGAGGATAATAATGTGATCTTGAAAATATGGTTAGCTTCCAAGTAATGATGAGGAAAGTGTAGACTAGCTTCTCCAACTTTAAGTATTGGGTCTTTGTATCTCTCAAGATTTGGATAACATAGAAGATTGGCTTCTATATATTGTCCTTCTCCTAGATCAGTACTGCACTCATTGTCAAAGGAAAGGCTACCAAATATAAGAACAACTCCTCTCAAGGATTAGGCTTGGCCAATAATGGTGAGAAACTGAGATAGTTCTTAAGATCTTCAAAAGCTTTTTGACATTCCTCGATCCACCAGAAATTCTTCAATTGTTTCAAAGTTTGGAAGAAGGGCAAGTAGTGTTCAATTGATTTGGAGATAAACCTATTAAGGGCTACGATTCGCCCAATGAGGTGTTGCACATCTTTGATTGTCCTTGGGGGAGTCATGTCGTAGATAGCCTTTATCTTCTCTAGGTTGGCTTCCACCCCTCGATTAGAAATCATAAAGCCAAGAAATTTGCTTGAGACCACTTGAAACTACATTTAGTAGGATTTAACTTCATTTTATACTTTCTTAGAGTGGTGAAAGCTTCCTGAAGTTTATCGATGTGGGTTCTAGTGATATGGCTTTTAACAAGCATTTCATCCACGTACACCTCCATGTTTCTCTAGATCTGGTATTTGAAAACTTTGTTTACTAGGCACTGATAAGTGGCACTTATATTTTTGAGACCAAACAACATGACCCTGTAACAAAAAAGACCTAGTCAGTGATAAAGGCAGTTTTTTCTTCATCTTCAAGAGCCATCTAGATTTGGTTATAGTCAAAAAAGGCATCTTTGAAGCTGAGAAGATCATGGCCTGAAGTGGTACCCACCATCTGATCGATTTTTGATAGCAGGTAACCATCTTTCAGGCATACTCAATTAAGATCGGTGAAGTCTGTATAGATTCTCCATTTGTCGTTCACCTTCTTTACCATAACCAGGTTAGCGATCCACTCTGGATAAGTGGTTTCTTTGATAAAACCAATATCGAGCAGCTTTTCAACCTCCTCAGCTATAGCCTCCTGGTGCTTAAGTGCAAAGCTTCGTTTCTTTTATTTGAGAGGTCGATGCTTCAAATCCACCTTTAGTTGGTAGACCATCTTTGAGGGATTGATGCCCAGCATGTTTGTTGGTATCCAGGCAAAGACATCGACATTCTCCTACAAAAAATGAAGTCAGTTGATCTTTGGTTACCTGATCAAAGTTGGAGTCGATTTTGATCGTTAATTCGGGATCTCCATCAGCTAAAGGGATGGAGAAAAGATCCTCAGCAGGTTTCCCTCGTTGTTCGGCTATATCATCTCGAATGTCAAACCTTCGATAGGGCAAGCATTGGTAGCTTTGTTCCCCTGGAGCTTGATGTGATAACAATGGCATGCTAGGCTTTTGTTGCCCATAAATGGAGCCTAAGAGGGAGGGTGAATTGGGTCTTTTAAAATTTAAAGCAGTAATGTGAAGGTCTAGTGGTGTTTATAAGTAATAAATTCAATGCTCTAGATTGAATACAGCAGAAAGCAGTAAATAAATTGCAATGAACAAAGAGCAAGAAAGGGAGAAGGCAATCACACACAAACACAAAGTTTATAGTGGTTCGGTGCAAACCTAGCACCTACATCCACTCCCCGAGCTACCCTTGGGAATTCCACTATAATCCAATCAAGATTACAGCCGACTTGTTTTTCAAAAGGCTCACAAGTCAAAACCTATGTTGGTTTTGTCACCTAGGCTCACCAACAAACCTCAACACTTATTTTGTCTTCGGGCTCACAAGTTAACCCTAGTTGGTTTTGTCCCTTTGGCTTACCAACAAACCACAACAACCTTCTTTCAAGACACCCTTGAAAGCAAGGTCAAATCACAAGATAAAATCAGATATACAATTTCAAAAATAAGATAAACTCTCTTCAAGAGTATAATAGAAGCTTTGAAGCTCAAGTTGATGCTTTGTCTTGTCTCCTCCTTGGAATATCCTTCAAACTCTTTTTTTGGAATGATGTAAGGATGGGCTTGTAAGCTTTTTCAGAGAACCAAACTTTAAATGGCTCTTGAAGTGAAGTTCTTGAGAGAATCTTGGCTTTTTGGCTTTTTAATGGACTTCACTACACTTCCCTTGCTTTTGAATGAGGTTGGTGAAGGTTAAATACAACTAAAAACTTCCAAAAAATGATTTATGACCGTTGGAGCCTCGAATCTAGCCATTTGAAGCTTGAAAAGTGATTTCTACAAGTCAGAAAAATAGATCCGTTAGGGCTGTCAGACTTCAAGTATCGATACTTGGCTGTCAGGTATCGACACTTGATTTTTAGGTGTCGATACTTGAACTTTCAAGTATCGATACTTGATGCATAGATGTTGACACTTGACACAAAAACCCTCAATTGGCAAAGTTCTGTATTTTCAAAAACCTCTGGCCATGAGTCGACACTTGGAAATCTAAGTGTCGACACTTGGCATGCCAAGGGATTTTTTTGCATGCCAAATGCTGAAGTGTCGACACTTGACTTTCCAGGTGTCGACACTTGATCTTGAAAAGTTCATAATCAAGTGCGAATAAAGCCAAAAACACAAGCATATATTTTGAAACTAAAGTGAAACATAAACAATCAATAATTGAACATGTAAAAGCCCTTTTTTGCATGAAGAGGATGTCCTTAATTGCGAAAAATGATCTGTGCCATGGCGTGCCATGATACTTAAATTTTTGAGAATTTGAGGTACTTGCTTCCTGAAAACTCATAGCTAGAAATACACATCAGTATACAATATGTACTCAACATTTTGTTTTTCATCAAAATCACTAGGTGGAGCCAACAATCTCTCCCTTTTTGATGATGACAAAACCTTGAGTAATTCAACAGTAATTTTCAAATTTTAGATATGATATTTTGTGAAGCTCATATAAACCACAACTTGCATAGATAGGAAGAATAAATCTCCCCCTTAATTAGACAATTATAATTAGAATAGGCAATATGCAATTTTGATATTCAAATTGGAAATTAGAAATTAATGTACTCATATACTCATACTCCCCTTTTTGTCAGTCATTAGAAAAAGAGAGTAAATTCCCCCTCAAAACAAGCATGGAGACAAAAAGTAACGGAGTTAAATTCAATCACAGCTCAAGAGCATTAGATTTAAGATTTCAAAGTTAACATTATTAGAGCCAAAATGATAAGAGTATCATATTAATTCAAGCACATCAATCATAGTGAAAGTCACAGATATATGATATGAAGTTTTCAGTTACAAAATTTGTTGACTCAATAGCAATACTGAAACATATCAAGATACATCAACATAAATAGTAAACATAAATAGTTAAGATACAACATAAAACATAAGTCATCTATGAGGCTAGTCCTCATTAGATGGAATCTCAAGAGTGAAAGGAGCACTGATCCTAGATCTAGAGGCTAAGGCCTTAGGAGGTCTCTGGGCTAAAGCTCGGTGACTCCTAGTGCAGCCAAAAGGACCTAAAGCGGGTACAACCCTAGACGATCTAGTTGAAGGAGGTGATAGAAGATCAGTAGGTGTAACAAAGTCAAACGTGGAATCAACTAAGTCAGCTGGTGGAAGATCTGTAGGGGTAGCTAGAGGATCACGACTGACCACCTCATATCTGTCAGTGCCATCATCACTATCACTGTCACTGTCTCTGTCAATAATATCAGTGGCTCTGTCCTGACTCCCCTCAGTATGGACACCACCATCACCAGTGCCATCATCACCATCATCATGACCATCACCGCCATCATCATCAGGTCTGTCGTCACAGCCATCATCATCAGCTGGCGGAGCTGAAGGGGCTACAAAAGATCTGAAGAGCTCCTCATGCGAGCAAACCCAGTCTCCACCAATCGGCGAAGCTCAGTGAGCTCAGAAGTAGTATGGGCTCTAAGGCCCTCTATCTCTATCCGCATCTGAGTCGATCGAACTCCAAGAGCAATGAGCTCACCTCGAACCTCTGCGAACTGTTGACGAGAATACTCCTCATGAGATAATCCAGTAGACGCTGGAGGAGCAGCTGAAGGAGTAGCAGCAGGTGTCACAGGCTCTATCTCGGATACATGAGCAGCCTGAGCAGGTGGACTAACTGGCCCTGATGGCCCTGCCTCTTCCTCTCGTATCTCATCCTCCTCATCTGGCTCCTGGCTAGACTCCCTCCGGACCCATCTGCTTGCTACCAGTCTGTAGCTCATGCGATGAAGTGACCTCTCATCGTACACATCTAGGTGTAAGATCTCCTTGGGGATCTCCCCCTCCAAGGATACTCCACACGCTCTAAAAAGTCAGGTCAACCCCATGCCATATGGCAGACAGTGACGCCTCTGGGTTGTAGCATCATGCATCTGTACGAGCATCAGCGATGGCAAATCAATCTGCCTCCTCTCTATTAGGCTGGTCATCACCATCAACTCTCTCTCTGTAATAAAGTCGAATCTGCCTATCTTCGGTAGAAGTATGCGTGCGGTGATGCGATGTAATAGGTGCATCTCCAAAAATAACTGGTTCACAGTGACTACTGTCACACCACGAACATCCTCTCGCTCGAGGATACACCGAACGCAGCCTCTTTGTCCTCTATACCAAAAATGCTAACTCCCCGATGTGGGATCTCCCAGATCCTGCTCAGCAACTCCACTGATAACGAGATCTCAACTCCTCTAACTGTAGTGGTCCATAGGAGTGGTCGACAGTCCATGGCACCGTAGAACTCCCTCACAAGATGAGGGTAGTACTTCTCCTGCATAGTGCAGAAGGGTACTAGACCTGCATCTGTGAGTATCTGACGAATAGGAAAATGGTGCCGATCCAAGATATCCAGGTCAACTCTCCTCCCGGAAGCCACTGCCTTCCCCGCCATCCTCTCTACAGGGGGAAGAACTGGTGCCGCTGAACTACTAGCCTGCCCAGTGTCCTGTCTGGCCTTAGATCTCCTCTCTGCACCCTGACTAGGTCTCTCCCTAACTGCAAGTCTTTTCCTGGGACCCATCACAGCAAGCTGACTAAGAAAGGTTGAGGAAATGTAAATTAGGGGGACAGTTTCAACTAGGCATAGAATAAGATAGGCTTAGGGAAACTAGGCTTTCTAAACTTAGAATTTCTAGATTTTAAAGAATAAGCTAAGTTTTGAAAAGTTGGGATAAATCAGATTTAAGTTGTAAAATACAGGAAATTGAATATGAATTATTTTTGTCAAAAGAATTCGAGGGTAAAATCATAAGAAATCGTGTGTGAAATTCTTTTAAATTATGAGAAATTGAGGGTCAAAATAATAAATTAGGGTTGATCCCATCAAATATACTTTGGTCATAATACACTCTTTCCTCTTTTTAAGTCCAGAAAAAATTAGTAAACTTAAATAAATTAAAATGTATAACTTAAACCTATGGTTTAATCAAAATTTATTTGGGTTTTAGGTCAAAACCAAGAAATTAATCAACAAAATTAGTGAAAAGCATTGAAAAACTCTTCCCACAAGAATGAAATCCAACAGATAGTTTGGAAAAATCAGATTTTAGACAAAACCCTAAGATTTTTTGGCCTAAAATCAATCCAACAGTGATTTTCCCAAAATCGGACAAAATAAATGGGAAATCGGTCAAAAATTCGAAGGAAATCCAAGAAGAATGCAATGAAGCTTGATTCCTTCCAAATGGAATCTTAGAAATGAAGTAAAACTTGGGAAAATCCGATTGAAATGGTTTAAAATGGTCGAAAAAACCCCAAAAAAGTTTCCATAGTTTGAAAATAACAAAAAAATGAAAAAGAGTGAGGGAAATACCTGATTTTTGGAGGTGTAAATGGGAAATGGGAGGGTTTGGAGGTTTCTGGAGTTTGGGGGACCACTTTTGCTTGAGAGAGACGGGGGAAAAAGTGAAACAAAACCGTTTGATTAACCCTAAAAAATAGAAAAATTTCCGTGAGTGTCGACACTTGGGATTTGTCAAGTGTCGACACTTGGGATTTGTCAAGTGTCGACACTTGGCCAAGAAAATCCCAAAAAAATTCAAAAAAATTTCAAAAAAAAATTAAGGAAGTATTTAAATGTTTTTGGTCTAAATGCAAGTATTTTTTTGAGTAAAATTCCTTGGGTAAGATGAAGTTTGAGAGAGTTCTAGGAGAATGGATCAATGACACCTAACTCTCTTCTAATCAGACAAAATCTCTCTTCACTCAATGGTTTGGTAAACACATCAGCTAATTGATCATCAGTACACACAAATTCAAGTAAAACATTAGAGTTTTGTACATGATCTCTTATGAAATGATATCTTATTTCAATGTGTTTACTTCTTGAATGTTGCACAGGATTCTTAGTTAGATTGATTGCACTAGTATTGTCACATCTTATGGGTATCTTAATTAGTTTAATACCAAAATCTTTGAGTTGTTGTTTGATCCAAAGGATTTGAGCACAATAGCTTCCAGCTTCTATATATTCGGCTTTCACCGTAGATAGAGCAACTGAATTATGTTTCTTGCTACTCCAAGAGATCAAATTTACTCCAAGAAACTGACAGGTTCCACTAGTACTTTTACGATCAAGTTTACACCCAGCAAAGTCAGCATCAGAATATGCAATCAATTCAAATGAAGAATCTCTAGAGTACCACAAACCAATTTCAATTGAGCCAGATAGATATCTAAGTATGCGTTTAACAGCCAAAAGATGAGACTCTTTAGGATTAAACTGATATCTAGCACACATACATACACTAAACATGATATCTGGCCTACTGGCAGTAAGATATAGCAATGAGCCGATCATGCCACGATATAATTTTTGGTCAACATATTTACCTGATTCATCCTTGTCAAGTCTACAAGAAGAGCTCATAGGGGTACCTAAAGGTTTGGTGTTCTCCATCCCAAATTTTTTGAGTATTTCTTTTGTTTACTTCGCTTGGTTGATGAAGATCCCCTCTTTGGTTTGCTTTATTTGGAGTCTGAGGAAGAAATTCAATTCTCCCATCATGTTCATCTCGAACTCACCCTGTATTAACTTTGCAAATTCTTGACAAAGAGATTCGTTAGTAGCAACAAATATGATATCATCTACATAGATTTGCACTACTAAGAGATCATCATCCTTTTTCTTCAAAAACAAAGTTTTGTCTACATTACTTCTAGTAAAATCATTTTTGAGCAAGAAAGAGCTTAAACGATCATACTAAACTCTAGGAGCTTGTTTCAAATCATACAAAGCTTTATAAAGTTTGAAAACATGATTTGAAAATTCAGAATTTTCAAAACCAGGAGGTTGTTCAACATAAACCTCTTCTTTAATAAAACCATTTAAAAAAACACTTTTAACATCTATTTGAAATAATTTAAAATTCATAAAACAAGCAAAAGCCAATAATAGCCTAATTGCCTCAAGTCTAGCCACATGAGCAAAGGTTTTATCAAAATATATCCCTTCCTCCTGATTGTATCCTATGGCAACCAGTCTAGCCTTATTCCTTGTAACAATACCATTTTCATCAAGTTTATTTTGAAAAATCCATTTTGTGCCAATAATTAAAGTATTTGAAGGCCTATCTACTAATGTCCAAACATTATTTCTTTTGAATTAGTTTAGTTCATTTTGCATAGCATTTATCCAAATACTATCACATTCAGCTTCTTCAATAGTTTTAGGTTTAATTTGAGAAATAAATATTAAATAATCACAGATATTTCTAAGGGATGATCGAGTACTTACATCTTTAGATGGATCACCAATAATTAGTTCTTTTGGGTGTCCATGAGCATACCTCCATTCTTTTGGTAGTGGATCAACAGTATATGTGTTTTTATCACCTTATACTTGATCTCCTTCAGTGTTTTGATCATCTTCTTGTTCCTTGACAGGTTCTTCATTGTTGTTTACACTTTTAGTTTTCTTGGTTCCTATTTCATTAGTAAGCACATCTTCTTTTCTAGAAGATTTTTGGTCAGATTTATCAAATACTACATGTATAGATTCTTCAACAACTAGTATTCTTCTGTTGAAGACCCTATATGCCTTACTAGATATGGAGTAGCCTAAAAAGACTTCCTCATCTGATTTGGCATCAAATTTACTCAAATTGTCTTTACCATTGTTTAAGATGAAATAACGGCATTCAAAAACATGAAAATAATGAATTGAAGGTTTTCTACCCTTCCAAAGCTCATATGGTGTTTTCTTTAAAATCGGTCAGATTAAAACTCGATTTAAAACATAGCATGCAATATTTATGGCTTCTGCCCAAAAATATCTAGGTAGGTCATTTTCACAAAGTGTGGTGCATGTCATTTCTTCAAAAGTTCTATTTTTCCTTTCTACCACCCCATTTTGTTGAGGTGTCATAGGTGCTGAAAAATTATGATGAATGCCATTCTCAATACAAAATTTATCAAAGTTAACATTTTCAAATTCGGTTCCATGATCACTTCTCAAAGATATGATTGAAACACCTTTTTCATTTGAAATACGTTTATGAAATCTAATGAATTTTGAAAACGTTTCATCTTTGTGCACTAAAAACATGACCCATGTAAATCATGAGAAATCATCTACAATGACTAGACCGTACTTCTTACCTCCCAAACTAGATGTTCTAGTTGTCCCAAAGAGGTCCATGTGAAGCAACTCTAAGGGTCTAGATGTAGAGATTACTCCTTTTGATTTGAAAGAGGATTTGGTTTGTTTTTCAAGCTGACATGCACTACAAATCTTGTCTTTTTCAAAACTGAGTTTTGGCAAATCTTTTATTAATTTTTTTATGCTAAGTTTTGAGATCAAATGCATACTAGCATGCCCTAGTCTACGATGTCAAAGCAACTAGTTTTATTGATCTTGGCTTCCATTGCCACTAGGCATTGACCATTTTGAACAGTAAGATCACCAAGATCAACCATATAAATATTGACATGCCTATGACCAATGAACTTGATGCCACTGTTATCTAAACTAGAAACAATGCACATAGAAGATTTGAAAACAACTTTAAAATCCTTGTCACAAAATTGATTAATACTAAGCAAGTTATGTTTCAAACCATCAACATATAAAACATTATCAATGTAAGAAGAGGGGGTGATATGGACTTTACCAATACCAACAATTTTGCCCTTTCCATTATCACCAAAAGTCACATTGCCACCATTTTGATATTCGAGTGATGAGAACTGTTTCACATCTCCTGTCATATGCCTTGAGCAACCGCTATCAAGGTACCACATTCTTTTCTTATTAGTTGCAAGGCATACATGCAATAAAGATCAAGTGGAGACTTTAGGTACCCAAGTCATCTTGGGTCCTTTTAGGTTAGTGGCATTGGTTCCTTTTGGAACCCAAACTTTCTTAATGTTACTCAATCTTCTTTTATTGCACATATAAGATTTATGCCCTATAGTACCACATGCATAACAAGTAATGGATGAAGATGCAGGCACAAAGAAATTTTTGAAAAGTTTCTATTTCTTATGAGTTCTAAACCCTAAACCCGCTTTATCAAAAATAGCTCTTTGGTTATTTAAAAGCATATTTAACTTTTCAGAACTGTAAGTAAATTTATCTACAAAAGGTTTTAACTTTTCGAGTTCTTCTTTATATTTTTTGTTTTCATTCAAAATTTATTTGTTTTGTTTTGAAAGATTTTCATTTGAAACTGAAAGGCTTTTCTTTTCCAAAACTTTTTCTCTTTCAAGAACAGAAATTTTATCATTTAATTTATTATTTTGAAGAAGTAGGCAATCATTTTCATTTAAAAGCTTATCATTTGCTTTGACTAAATCCAAATTTTGCTTTTTCAAATATTTATGTTTTGACTTTAGTTTTTGAAATTCTATAACTAGCTCATCAAAAACTTCATGAAGTTTATCAAATATAAATTCATTCTCTGTTTTAGATTGTACCTTATCATTATCTGCCATCAGACAGAAGTTTGCAACCTCCTACTGTTCTTCCTCAGAGCTGGAGTCCTCGCTGTCACTCCAGGTTGCCATCATGGCCTTCTTTCTTAATTTTCTTCTGTTTTTCTTGAGTAAGGGGCAATCCACCTTAAAATGACCCGGTTTCTTTAATTCAAAGCAAGTGGGCTGCTCCTTATCTTTCTCCTTGTCTTTCTCTTTATTTGGCTTACCTTTCAGGGGTTTCTTCTTGAAGTTAAACTTTTTCTTCCTCATGAACCTTCTGAATTTTCTTGCCATTAGAGCCGTCTCATCTTCTTCATCATCTTCTTTAGAGTCGTCGCTTGATTCTTCTCTAGCAGTGGATTTGCAAGCGATCACTTTCTTCTTTTTATCAACTTCCATATTTTTTTGTTTGAGGGAGAGCTCAAAGTCATCGGTGAGCCTAACAATTGTTCAAGTGGAAGAGTGTTGACATCCTTGGCTTCTTCAATAGCAGTCACCTTTGTATGCCAAGAAGCCGGTAGAGACTTGAGAAGTTTGTTTACAAGTTCACCATTAGAAACAACTTTTTCTAGGCTTCTCATGCCATTCACAATATTTGTGAACCTAGTGTACATCTCACTAATAGATTCAGTAGGTTCCATTCTAAACATGTCATAAGTATGAATGAGCATGTTGACCTTAGTTGTTTTCACTTGGTGTGTACCCTTTTGGATAACCTCAAGCGTGTCCCCAATCTCCTTGGTGGAGAGATAATTAGATATTCTATTGAATTCACTTGGATCAAAAGAACAAAACAACAAGTTCATAGCCTTAGCATTTAGCTCTATTTGCTTAATGTCATTCTCATCCTAATTATCTTCCATTTTTGAAGTGAGAATACCATTAACCATCATAGTAGGCTGATGAGGACCTTTTACAATTATCCTCCACAGATTATAATCAATAGCTTGAATAAAAATGCGCATGTGTGTTTTCCAATACATGCAATTTGTGCCATTGAAGAGTGGGGGATGATTTGAAGCTTGACCTTCAATAACATCTATTCCTATTGGGGCTGCCATGATCTTTTACTCAAGATCCTTGGACCTACAAGAGAGTACCGGTGCTCTAATACCACTTGTTGCCAAGAAATGGAGCCCAATAGGGGGGGTGAATTGGGTCTTTTAAAATTTAAAGCAGTAATGTGAAGGTCTAGTGGTGTTTGTGAGTAATAAATTCAATGCTCTAGATTGAATGCAGCGAAAAGTAGTAAATAAATTGCAATGAACAAAGAGCAAGAAATGAAGAAGGCAATCACACACAAATACAAAGTTTATAGTGGTTCGGTGCAAACCTAGCACCTACATCCACTTTCCAAGCCATCCATGGGAATTCCACTATAATCCAATCAAGATTATAGCCGACTTATTTTTCAAAAGGCTCACAAGTCAAAACCTATGTTGGTTTTGTCACCTAGGCTCACCAACAAACCTCAACACTTATTTTGTCTTCGGGCTCACAAGTTAACCCTAGTTGGTTTTGTCCCTTTGGCTTACCAACAAACCACAACAACCTTCTTTCAAGACACCCTTGAAAGCAAGGTCAAATCACAAGATAAAATCAGATATACAATTTCAAAAATAAGACAAACTCTCTTCAAGAGTAGAATAGAAGCTTTGAAGCTCAAGTTGATGCTTTGTCTTGTCTCCTCCTTGGAATATCCTTCAAACTCTTCTTTTGAAATGATATAAGGATGGGCTTGAAAGCTTTTTCAGAGAATCAAACTTTAAATGGCTCTTGAAGTGAAGTTCTTGAGAGAATCTTGGCTTTTTGGCTTTTTAATGGACTTCAATACACTTCCCTTGCTTTTGAATGAGGTTGGTGAAGGTTAAATACAACTAAAAACTTCCAAAAAATGGTTTGTGACCATTGGAGCCTCGAATCTAGCTGTTTGGAGCTTGAAAAGTGATTTCTACAAGTCAGAAAAATAGATCCGTTAGGGCTGTCAGACTTCAAGTATCGATACTTGGCTGTCAGGTGTCGACACTTGGCTGTAGGTGTCGACACTTGATTTCTAGGTGTCGATACTTGAACTTTCAAGTGTCGATACTTGATGCACGGGTATCGACACTTGACACAAAAATCCTCTATTGGTAAAGTTCTGTATTTTCAAAAATCTCAGGCCATGAGTCGACACTTGGAAATCTAAGTGTCAACACTTGGCATGCCAAGAAATTTTTTTGCATGCCAAATGCTGAAGTGTCGACACTTGACTTTCTAGGTATCGACACTTGACCTTGAATAGTTCATAATCAAGTGCAAATAAAGCCAAAAATACAAGCATATATTTTGAAACTAAATTGGAACATAAACAATCAATAATTGAACATGTAAAAGACCTTTTTTGCATGAAGAGGATGTCCTTAATTGCAAAAAATGCTTCGTGCCATGGCGTGCCATGATACTTAAACTTTTGAGAATTTGAGGTGCTTGCTTCCTGAAAACTCATAGCTAGAAATATACATTAGTATACAATATGTACTCAACATTTTGTTTTTCATCAAAATCACTAGGTGGAGCCAATAGCTTTCATCTCCGTAGACCTCTTTGACTCCATGTGTTGTTGGAAACTTGACTTTCAGGTGATAAGTGGATACAACTGCTAGGAAGGCATTGAGACTTGGTTGTCCAAGGATGACATTATAAGCGGAAGGTGCTCGAATGATGAAAACATCTATTTAAAAGATGGATCAGAGGAGATAACATCTCATTCTCTTGGTCAAGGAGATCATCCCTTCAACTTGGATTGTGTCCCCTATGAATCCAACCAATGGGGTGTTCACTCGAGTTAGCCGATTAGGGGATATCCCTATTTTTAGGAGAGCCTTGAAGTACAAAACATCAGCTAAACTTTCATTATCAATTAGAATGTGGCGTACATCATGGTTCTCCACATTCAGGGCTACAACAACCATATCATTGTACGAGAATAGGACTCCCTCATTATCTTTTTTTGAAAAGTTATTCGCACAGCCTGCCTCTTAGTAATTCTCCATCGAGGTAATGTCACCCCCTAGTGATTGTACCTACCAACTTGGATGGAGGTGGATTGCCTCTTTCCGGGAGCAGAGGTAGCTATTATGTTTGCTCAATAGGTCAGAGAGACCTTGGTCGACCCCTTTGCTCCCTTCATCGTCAAATAAAGCAGTCGAGCTGGCCTTGCCTGATTAATTTCTTCATTTCATCTTGGAGAAAGATGCACTCCTTAGTATCATGGTCATGATCTTGATGGTACAAATAAAACTTGCTTGGATTCCTCTTATTTGATGGGGTTCATAGCTTTCAAGGTTTTGGGATCTGTCCCTTGATTTCTATTAACACCTTTTTTCTTATTGCATTTAGAGGGGTGCAGGTATAGAACTTCTTAGTGATGGTACTTGGCTGGCTTGCTTGGATCGGTGATCCTTGAAGACCTTGTTCTTCTTTCGTGGAGACTTGAAATGTGATTAGGTCCTTCCCACTTTAGAGAAAACTTCCAAATGTTTTGCATTCTCTCGCTATCCCCTAGTATGGAAGTGGCAGGGAGTTCTTCCAACTAAAAAGCATCTTCCATCTGAGCATACTTTTCAACTCGAACTACATGTCTGTGAAGTCTTTAGGGTAAGTTTTAATCAATGACCTCTTGATGTCATTCTTCTATAGGCCACTTATCAAGGCTAACATGGCGATCGACTAGTCTAAGTTACAGAGTTCTAAGGTAGCCGCATTAAAATGGTTGATGAAGGCTCGGATGTTCTTCCCTTCTTTTTGCTTATGGATGTGGAGATAATCCGATTGCTTCTATTACTTTCGACTACTGACAAAGTGATCGATGAACGATTGGCTCAACTGCTCAAAGGAGTGCACCAATCCCGGCTTCAAGCTTGAATACCAGTACTGAGCCGCTCCTTTCAGGATGGATGGGAAGGCTTATCAAAGGATGGGATCAGGTGCCCCATGAAGGAGCATAGTTGCTCGAAAGCTTGCCAGGTGATCGATGGGATTAGTGGTCCCATCGTAACTTTCAAGATGAGAAATTTTAAAGTACTAAAAGAGCAATGCTTGCATGATTTTGATGTCAAAAGGTGGATCATTGATGAACTCATCATTTAGTGGTGAAAAAAGGTTGTGGTAGCTTTAATGCACTGGTCTAGCTCCTTAAGTTTTTGATCAACTTTTGGGTCTCGAATGATAGGAGTTTCCAATCATTGGGGGGATCATTGGCCTAGGATTGAGTCATGTTTCGACTAGAGGCTTCGAGAGCATTGCCTCCTTGGTTCTGAACTTTTGAGATGATGATGATGATTTATCCTCTCCGATTTCCTAGGTGGGACTCATGATCATCTTGGTGGTGAAGGTGCTGCTTCAACTGCCAGGCAGGGATAGAGTGTTACAGGAGGTAATGCAGGTGTTGGCTACTCGCAGGCTGGGAGGCCACAGGTGGCATCCTAGCAAAGGCTGGGTCACTGGAGGTAGCATAGGAGTGGACTGGATATCCCAAGTGATTGCCACTAGTTTTTGGACCTACATGAAGAGTAGGTCGAATTTCTTTATACTAACCACCACCGTTTATAGTGATGGTGAACCTCCTACAGGCGTAGGCCATGGTTGGTAATTTGCTTGGATTTCTACCACCCTTTCTGCTAGCTAGGCAGTAACGATGTTAGTATGACAGGAAGCAGCCTTCTTAGGAGGCATCGATATCCCACTTTTATATTGCTCTCCTCATAGTTATTAGGTCATTTTTCTAATCTATTGGTGCCAAAATTCATCAAGCACCAGAGTAGCTAGAGATAGTGATGGACTGGGTGGCACAAGTAGCTCTCTAGGAATTGGTACTTGTAAAAAATCCCACCAGGGATGTTCCTCGATGAAGACACTTCGACGCTCAAGTCAGTATCTAGACTAATAGTGTAAGGAGTGTTAGTGGGAGGGCATGCATAACTTGAGGACTTGCATGAAGTCTCTTTTTATAGGTGGAGATCCAGAAGCACTTTGGGGATGATTAAGATCTTGTTGGATATGTTGAAAGGTGATAGGGTTCTCCATATATCGCCTAGGATTCACTTGTTGGTAGGGAATGTCTTAACTCCTTAAATGCATCCTTGTCGTTTACCTTTGGCATGCCATGCCCCATTAATAGTAGCATGGAACACTGCAAGATTAAGCACGCTTCCCTCAGTTGCTTAGATATGGCAATGATGAGGGATTTTAAGATGCGATGGAGAGTCTAGCCATGTGGTGGAGACCATGGGGTAGGCATTGAAGTGTTGCATCTTGGAGGTTTTGGGAAAATGCACCACTTAAGGATCTGTTAGCTTGGGAGTTTTCAAGATGTCCAGGGCCTGATTGGTCTAGGGAGCTTGTCTAAGCACCTCTAATGTATCTGAGGCCATCAGGCTATAGGGATCTAGCCATGTCGAGGTTGGGTCAAGCAGAGGCAATCGATCGATTGGCATCAGGAGCATTTTGACTGATTAGAGGATCCTTTTTTAGGTAGATGAATGAGGGATCACTGCATGCTAAGTGCATGTTAGTGTCTAATGACTGGTCGATCATGATGTCTCAGTTGGGGAGGCCACCGCATGTTGGGTGTATGGCTCGGATCGATGAGCGATCAGTGGGGGCTTGTTGATACCACTTGGGTATAGGAGCTAGTCCCCATCGAGGACTATTTGGATGCCTTGATGAGGAGCGACCGAGCCTGGTTGGCCCAAAAGCTTGATGCTCAGTCAATTGTTTGGGAGAAGCATCATCCCTCCTGGTGAGGAGTCGATCGAATGGCAAAGCCGACCATGTCTTAGTGGCATTGTCTTGCTTGATGGTGTTAGAGTTGGTAATCTCTCCTAATTGGGGGCCTCACCCAATGAGTAGTTGGCCACTCTTCGGCTGGCTTTGTTTGTGCTACTCGGCTGAGGGATCACTTTTGTTGCTGTGGGCCCTATGTTCTTGGCCCGAACATAATTCCTACCAATAACAATATTAATTTGAGCAAGAACAAGACTCAACCCAAGATTGTGATTAATGTTGCAACCTCCAAGAAGATATAGAATAGCAACTTGGTTTAGATCACATATACTACAAGGATCACAAGTGAATTTCAAATCTAGTGTCATTTATATTGTTGTTTAACTTGTATTAATGTCTAGCTTGTATGACTATGATGCAGGCTACTATAAGTACAGGTAGAGGAACAGCTACTACAACTACTAGAGGTGCTTGGAGTGGTAGGGAAAGAGACTCTAGAAGAGGATCTGCTTCAGGAACTTCTTCATAAAGAGGACCTAGCATAGGTTTAGGGAGAGGAGTAGGCACATTTATCGATAGAGGAGCTTTAGCCATAAGTCCTTCAAGAAGAGGTTCAGTTGGAGAAGCTTCAGAAAGTAATTCAATAAGAGATTCATATACTGGTTCAAACAATGGAGTAAATGGACCATTAAAGTTTGTACCACTTGGTGAGAAAGGGAAGAAAACATGGGGACTGAAGGAAATGTAATATTGAATGTAATATCAGCTGAAACATAGTAGAATGCAATGCTGTGTGGAACTTGATTGAAATATAATGTTTGTTTCATTCATATCTTTGTGATGAACTAAATTGTTTGGAATCTATCACTTATTTTTGTATGGAATAAGCATATTCAAATGCAACGATATGAATCTATTATGCACTGATATCAATTTTGTAATGCAATAATATCAATTTTATGAAGTATTTTTAATGCAATGATATTATTTTGTTCCAATGAGATTAAAATTTGAGGTTTTGTCAATGACAAGACATGTTTATATTCAGTAAAAGGTTTCAAGCAATGTTCATGAAATGACATCTCAAAGCAAACCTGATATTGTGCCAAATAGTTCAAGCACAGGTTCAAGAAGGGATTGAATCATATACCATTATAATTATGAATGAAACATATAAAACTTATACATCAAACTTAATCTTGTACTACTTGAATAACTATGAAACTTGATTGGAATATAATGTTGGTTCAAATCTTTCGAATGAACTCAATTGCAAAGAATGGTATTATCACTAGAGTGTGTATCAAATTCCATTACAAATATGAAATGTGATATAGAATTTCATGAAATATGATATAGAATGTCATTGCAAAAAGGAATATCATTACAAAATGTCATTACAAAATCTCAATAAAAATTGTTATTGTGGAATAATCTTCTCATGTCATTACATAATATTTATTACAGAATGTCGATGAAGATTATAATGTAATTAGAAAATTTCTTGGATATCATTCGATGAAAAAGAATATGAGATAGAAGAAGAGTCTGAAGCAATAGCTCCTACTTATTGTGCCAGGGCATAGTGAGCCCAATTCAGCTTGAAATCCTTCCTTGAACAAATGGCAGGAGTTGGATGGCTAGATTCAGCATTAAGAATAGAAATTGACATTATGTATGTTGCATCTTTTCAAGGGTCACATTTATTGAGCTAGGGATGTCATCCACATTTTTATAAAAGTTTGCAACTTTGAAGACCATAAGATCCATAACACTCAGTGTTCTAGGGGTGATTTGATCAAGTTGGGCAAAGCCATAAACAATCTTTCTAATAGAAACAATATCTCAAATATGAGGTGACATACCATACAAATGTAGTAGTGCACGATTCTGCAAATGATGAATAGCAACCCTATCTCTATAGAACTAAAGTCAAACAAAGAAAGTGAAATTTATGTTGTATGACACCAAGTCGAATGGCCTACATTAGAGTGATTTAGGATAGGAAAGTGATTAAATAGGTATCAAGCCCTAGCTTAATCGAATCCAAATCAAACCACAATGGTCCAAGGTATATGAGAGCTTGTGCTACTTGAGATACATTCAAAAGGTGGCCTCCTCTTATAGGATGAACATGGACCACCCCAGCATTCTAGAGTTCCTTATAGTCCCAAAAATGAACATCTTGAGTTGGCAAGAATACTTTAAAATTTTCTGGCATGCCTTTACGACAAACTCTCCTAGATTATCCCTATTCTTACCCACTCTACAAGTTGCCAAAAAATCCCTTATAGTACTAGGGGGATTTATAATTCTCTATGACCATCCATTGGGAATCAATGGAGGCTTTTATGTATTATCATTGTATCCTTAAAAAAGATGGCATCCCAAGGAAAGACTGCAGTGCTTCATCACACCTAGGAAATAAAGGGTATGAACAATTGCTTCCATAACATCTCTATGGATGACTTACCCAACAATGGTTGGGAAGATATTAAAAAGCACATTAAACATCACATTAACACTAAATGGAAACCAAACACCGTTAAACATTATACAACCAGCAAAATGGATTAAATAAAATTTTATTAACCTGAAATATTTGTGTACATAATCGATAACACCATTCAAAACTAGAAAACACAGAAAATTAGCCAAACAAAATAATTAAGGAAAACATTGCTGCTCCCTAATAGCCCCCATCCCTTCAAGCAACAGAGCGCCACCAATAGTAACAAACACCCATGATTCAATCAAAGTATACTTGTAGGACTTCTTATCCCCTCCTAGAGCTATTGCTACTATTTCTAGAGCAAGCATCTCCTTCACATGAGTAATTACTTCCTATCCCAAATGTGAAAATCAATAAAAAATGAAGAACTTTCACCATATTTGGAGCAATCCCATAACCATTTTTTGAAATTTTCCATGTCCATGAAGTTCTAACCATTGATTGTTCCCCAAGTGAGCAAGAAATCTATTTACCACTACTATTGCTCAAAGAAGATGATGATGGCAATATGCTTTACAGTACCTATGTCCAGATTTTTCTTTAGAAATTTAATAAATTTCAAAACAAAAACATGATTTGAAAAAGGGATAATACTTGATGTAGTCCTTTTCCCCTTTAGATTTGCGAAGAAAAGGGCTTAGATTTGAAAAAGGGCCATCAAAATCTTGATGGAAACTTCAATACACTTGAAAAATCTTCGATTTGGAAAAGTATGCCTTCAATTATGTGATTTAGAAAAAAAAGAGCCACAAAATCATAACAAAGAGAAAACATCGATGCTATTTTATAGCACGGTTGGATAACGCATCAAAATAGAGTTTGATGAATCTGACCTATTATGGATTGAGTGCTACTTTCCAAATCATAGATGGACATAGTATAACTAGGCCTAATATAAGGTAGGTAAACTAGAATTATCCCAAAAAATAATTTATAAAGATATACAAGCAAATAGTAAATTTGCAAAGGTATACACATGTTTTGGATTTTAATAAGAGTATACATACAACAAGAATAATTTATAAGTGTATAGAAATAAATAGTAAATTTATGAGGATATTGATGTAATTTCAGATTTTTAGAAGGAAGTGTGTACAAAAGTTCTAATAAAAATTGTATATAATTTTTTCTAAATATATCTTATAATGATATAATTGAAATATTTATAAATCTAGAATATAATATATTACAAAGAAGTAGTACTAATCAAAAACATGAGTGAAAAATCTACGAAAATCAATCATATATTATATAACATATAAGTAATTTATTATTCAAATTATGTATAAATATATTTAGATTGGATTGGTTCGTATCCAAATCAATTGACCTTTTAGCCCAAATCTAAGTAGATCCAATCAAGTTTGTGAATATGAGAACTAGAATCTACATGATTCTATTAGGAACTTGAACCAAACCCACCCAAGAAGGTTGGCTCAGCTCAAATCTTGGGTTGATCCAAACCCATGTGCATGCCTATTTTTGGCAAAAACATCAATAAGTTTCTTCAAAATGTAAAGCACTAAAACTTTAAAATTCTCCAAATTACTTTACAACAATTATTTTATCAATAGTTATTAAATTATTTATGATTTATTCATGGATGTTACAATTTATTCACAAATTTTTCACTGCCAATTCAAAAAATATTTGTGCAGTGAAAGTTACTGATTCTATATTCTTCTAAAAAATAATTAATGATGCTATATGTTCATGATGATGATGTTGGTTTTACCAATCTTACTACTCCATAAAGTTGTTTTTATGATAATAAATATATAAATTATTATCCAGCTAGACAATCCAAGAAGGGGGATGAATTGGATTTTTAAAAAAATTCAACTCAAATATGTGCTCCTTTGGAAACATGTGGAGTGATGGTGAGTAGAAATATATACTCTAGCTATTCTAAAATGGAATGCTGAAAGTAAAAGCAATGAGATAAAAGATCACACAAATACATAGAAATTTTTTAGTGGTTCGATATATCTAACACCTACATCCATTTTCCAAGCATTTCTTAAAAAATTTTCACCATAATCTCTCCAAGATTATAACCCGATTATTTTTTTGGACTCAATCCAAAATCCTTATAGCCAATTCCTTGCTAAAATCTAACTTCAGTCCCTAATTAAAGTTAGAAACAAAAGAACCAAGAAAAGAGAATATAAGCACAAAATTCCTTGAAATAAGCAAGAATAAAAATAATAATGCTCAAAAGGGAGACTCCTAGGAATCTTTTGGAATCTTCAAAGCTTGTCTCCTTGCTGAGAAGCCAAGGATTGAAAGTCTTTTCAGGTGGTTGGCAAGTGATTACTTTCAAATCAATGCTTCTTGACTTTTTTCTTCGTTTTCAACTATCACTTGATTGTTCTTGGAATATTTCAAGTTCTTGTTGCTTTTCAATGAGTTTGGAGAGCTTTTAACATGCCTTCAAGGTCAAAAAGTTAGTTTGTAGCCATTAAAAGATGAAATATGGCTATTAGATTCAAATCTGGATAATTCTAAATTTTCTGTAGAACTAGCCATTAAACTATCAGCAGGTCTCAAGTCGGCTCAGATTTCATTTGAGTTGCTCAAATTCCATCTGAGTTGGCTCAGTCCAAAAATGAGTAGCTCGATTTTAGCTTATCAAAATTTATCTTTTTGTTTTCCACTTTTGATTCAACTTGGATTGTTGGGGTCGACTTGGTTGCCAATCTATCAAAAATTTAGCTTTTTATAGAGCATTGTTGGATTGACTTAGATAATTGAGATCAACTCGGATTCCATTAGAGTTCGCTCAATTGATATTGGAGTTGACTTAGTTATCAACTTTCAAAATTGAACTTTTATAATTTATTAGCTTCCCCCTATCAAGTCAACTCGATTTCCATTCGAGTCAGCTCGATAATGTGCTAGTTGAAACTCTTGCATGCCAAGCTAAAACTTTTTATGTGATGTACTAAAACTCTTAGCCTTTAAGAAATTTTGATTCTACTTCCCAACACACTATTTTTGCTTGAATTTCACTAGCTTTTCCTTCTATTAAAGCTCCACAAATATATAATATTATTAAACTTAATTCTTTTTTTAATACATTAACATTTCTTGAAACATGAACTTATTTGAATTATTAGTCACATTATATATTCAAATATTTTGTTATTTATCAAAATCAATTCTTGGGATCAACAATCTCTCCTTTTTTGATAGCGATGACAAAACTTTGAGTATATAAGCAAATAATATCAAGATAATATAAATACATAATTTAGCTAAAAAATGCTAAGTATTTTCACAAGAATTAACATTACAAAATTCTAAAGTTTTATATCCTTGTTATCCAAGCATATCATAGCTATCAAAGCAATTCTCAAGGAATTTTAATATCAGAGCATATTTATATATTCAGTATTAGAGCATATTATAGTGTTAAAGGAATTCTCATAGTATAATTATCATATCAAATTTTTACATAGCTCATAATATAAGCATTTTTTTACATATCTCAGAGCTAGTATCAACATAGTATCGAGTTGGTATCAGAGCAAAGCTAGCATCAAAATATCATAGAGTTTCAAACTTTAGAATTATGTATCATTTGCAAGTTAGACTTTAGACTTTCATTCTTTTTTTCCCCTTTTTGTCATCATCCAATAGACATAAGCATCATGGCATATGATGTAGTTCCCTTTTGTAAAACTTTTTTGAGAAACTAGGAAGGGTAGAACAAGTATAAGGGATACCATTCATAAACAAGATAAGATATTAAAAAATGGCCCAAAGTTTTGTATTATAAAATGAGTGTACTACACAAAAAATGATACCACCAAAGAAGTACACTAAGATACAAAATATAACATAGATCTAAGACAAAATAGTATGCAATACATAGATATCATCCTGCGATAGATCTAAGAGATCCTAGAAATCTAGCTCTGGTATTGGAGTGGATCTCTAATATAGCAAAGGAGCCTGCTCTAGAAGATGAAGGATGCAGCTTCTAACTCTTGGACCTGGTAGATGGACCAGTAGTAGGAGGCGGATGCCTCACAAACGAGCTACGGTAGGTCCTAATAGGTGCGGATGGTCCAAGCTGGCTAGATACAAGCTATGAAGTGTGAGGAGGGGAGGCCCCGGAAGTTACTGTTGCAGAAGATGGTAGAGCTAGGGATACTATTGGACCTGCTTGTGCTACCCACATCTCAACAACACGAGATAGAGTACAAAAAATATAGCCTAAGTTCACTCGCTAAGACATGCGAAGCCTATCAATGGCAGTGCATATGTCCACAAAGCCAACATCTAATTGTTATTCAAGCCTATCAATCTCAGTAAACATTACAGGGTTTCTGGGCTGCTACTCTGTTGCCCAGAAATGGAGCCCAAGAGGGGGGGTGAATTGGGTCTTTTAAAAAATTTAACACAATAAAATGAAGGTCTAGTGGTGCTTGTGAGCAGTAATAAATTAGATGCAAGATGATAGCACTTAATTAAAGAATGCAAGAGGAAAAGAGCAATCACACACAAACACAAGATATATAGTGGTTCGGTGCAAACCTAGCACCTACATCCACTTCCCAAGCCATCCTTGGGAATTCTACTATAATCCACACCAGATTACAGTTGACTTATTTTTACAAGGCTCACAAGTCAAAACCTAAGTTGGTTTTATCACCTAGGCTCACCAACAAACCTAAATACTTGTTTTGTCTTCGGGCTCACAAGTTAACCCTAGTTGGTTTTAACACTTTGGCTCACCAACAAACCACAATAACCTTTTTTCAAGACACCCTTGAAAGCAAGGTTAAAACACAATAAAACAGATATGAAATTTAAAAGCTACAACAAACTCTCTTCAAGAATAGATTGGAATCTTTGAAGCTCAAAAGGATGCTTTGTCTTCACTCTTCTTCAAGTTGCCTCTTTTTGGAATGTAGTAAGGTTGAGCTTGTAGGCTTTTCAGTGGAATCAAGCTAGAAGAGACTTTTGATTTGAAGTTTGGAGAGAATATTATTTTTTTGGCTTTTGAGTGGACTTGAATGCTCTTGAATAGACTTCTCTACACTTCTCTCTTGCTTTCTCTTGCTTTAAAATGAGGTTGGTGGAGATTAAATACACCAAAAACCTTCTAAAAATGGTTTGTGACCGTTGGAGCATTGGAAATAGCCGTTTGGAGCTTGAAAACCATTTTCTGCAAGCCAGAAAAATAGATCCGTTAGAGCTGTCAGGCTGCAAGTGTCGACACTTGGCTGTCAGGTGTCGACACTTGGCTGTCAGGTATCGATACTTGATTTCTGGGAGTCGACACTTGATCATTCAAGTGTCGACACTTGATGCACAGGTATCGACACTTGACACAAAAATCCTTGAACCAATAAAGTTCTATATTTTCAAAATTCTCAGGCCTTGAGTCGACACTTAAAACCTAAGTGTCGACACTTGGTGTCGACACTTGAATTATAGGTGTCGACACTTGGCGTGCCAAGGATTTTTGTCCATGCCAAATGCTGAAGTGTCGACACTTGACTTCCAAGTGTCGACACTTGAGACTGAAAACATCCAGAATCAAGAGTAAAAGCCTTGAAATCAAAAATAATGTTCATGAATGCATAAACACATAATAATTAAGCAATTATAAGCCCTTTTTCAATGAAGAGGATGCCCGGATATGTGAGAATTGCTCCGTGCCATTGCGTGCCATACACCATAAGTATTTGGAATTTTGAGGTGCTTTCTTCCTGAAAACTCACAACTTAGAATCCTCATTAGAATACAATATGTACTCAATGTTTTGTTATTCATCAAAATCACTGGGTGGAGCCAACAATCTCCCCCTTTTTGATGATGACAAAACCTTGAGAAAAAGAGACAATATAGTTCAAACTTTTATAAACATGAATTTTTAGTCATAATAGAGATAACAACTTTATAGATAGGAGGAAACAATCTCCCCCTTAATTAGATACTTCTTATTAAGGTAAACCTCAAATCAATATAATCAATATAATGCATCTTTTTTCTCAATAAAAATCAATATTCTTCATAAAAACAAATACTTGTTCTCAATAACAATTAACATCATTACTTAAAAATTAACATCTCTTTTTCTCCATAACAATTAACATCACTCTAACAATTAACATCACTTTTTCTCCCCCTTTTTGTCAATCATAAGAAAAGGGAATAACCTCCCCCTTACAATTAGCATGGATACAAAAAGAGAGTAGAGAAACAAATATCATAGCTGAAATTGTGCTAGTATCAAGGAATATCAGAGTTAAAATATCCCATTATATCAGAGCTAAAATATGATAAACTGAAGTACAAAAGGTTCAAGATAACAAACATATATATATGAGATAAATTTTCAGTACAAAAGAGCTGAAACATACATATATCAAACATACAAAATAAGTTCGGAAACAGACATCTGTGAGGCTAATCCTCATCAGATGGAACATCAAGACTGAAAGGAGCACTAATCCTAGATCTGGTGGCTAATGCCCTAGGAGGTGCTAAAGCTCTAAGACTCCTGGTACGGCCGGCAGGACCAAAAGCGGGTACAACCCTAGAAGATATGGTAGAAGAAGGTGAAAGACGATCAGCTGGCTCAATAGGATCCGGAACGAAGTCAACCAGTGCAGTAGAAGGAGCAGGTGTAGTAGGAGGATCTCGACTGACCACCTCATAAGCATCAGCTCCGCCTACACTGTCGCTGTCAGTGCCTACTATCTCAGTGGCTCGGTCAACATCCTGATCACCTCCGTCAGCAAAGTCAGCATGGTCGCTCTGGTGATCGCCGCCGTCATCATCATCATCATCAGATCGAGCAAGTGCAGGTGCAACAGGAGGTATAAGTGATCTCAAAAGACTCTCAAGACGTGTAAATCCCTCCTCCATGGATCTGCGGATCTCAGCATGCTCCGAGGTAGTTTGTGCTCGTAGAAGCTCGACCTCGCTACGCAGCTGAGTCACCTCTCCTCTGATCTATGTGAATTGTGCTCTGGCATGCTCCTCAAAGGATAATCCGGTAGATGGTGGTGGAGGAGCTGAAGCATCAGGCGACAGGTGCTCTGCCTGTGTCGATGGTTCATCTACTGGAGGAAGAACTGCTGGCTCAGATGGTCCAGCCTCAGCCTCTCGAATCTCATCCTCCTCATCTGGCTCCTGGCCAGACTCTCTCCGAACCCATCGACCTCCAATCATCCTGAATCCCATGCGGTGCAATGACCTCTCATCATATACATCCATGTGCAGTATCTCCTTGGGGATCTCCCCCTCCAATGATACTCCACAGGCTCTAAAAAGACGGGTCAGTGCCATCCCGTATGGCAAACAGTGTCGGTGCTGAGTGGCAGCATCATGCATCTGTGACAGCATCAAGGCGGGTATATCAACCAGTCTCCTCTCGATCAGACTGGTCATCAACATCAGCTCTCTCTGTGTGATGAAATCGAATCTGCCAGTCTTCGGTAGAAGGATCCGTGCGGTAATGTGGTGCAGCAGTCGCATCTCCAATGATAACTGGTTCGCGGTAACCACTGAGATACCGTGAACATCCTCTCGCTCAAGGATGCATCTGAAAGCCGCCTCTCTATCATCAACTGAAAATGCACAGACTCCTCTCCGGGGTATCTCCCATACTCGGCTCAGCAACTCATCAGTCAATGAAATCTGTGTACCCCTGATGGATGTCGTCCATAAAAGTCATCGACAGTCCAGTGCACCGTAGAACTCCCTCACCAGGTGAGGATAGTATCTCTCCTGCATGGTGCAGAAGGGTACTAGTCCTGCATCTGTGAGTATCTCCCTAATGCCAAAATGGTGCCTGTCGAAACACTGTAGATCAACTCTCCTCCCTGAAGCTACTGACTTCCCTGCCATCCTCTCTGCAGGGGGGAGCTCGGAGTGGCTGTACTGCTCGGCTGAGCGGGATCAAATCTGGCCTTCGACCTCCTCTCACTACCCTGACTAGGCCTCGCCCTAACTGCAAGTCTCTTCCTAGGACCCATATTAGCCAACTGACCAGGAAGAATGAAAAAAGGGTTTAGAACAAAGGACTGGCCATAGGTTAAGATTAGAGTTCAGATAGGTTTCGAAAACCAGAATCAATAAGTTTTGATCAAATGACAAAATTTTTGAGCAAGATTTGTAGGAAAAATTTGTGTTAGGTGGAACACATTTGAATCCCAAAAAGAATTATTTTTGTAAGGTCTAAAAATCAAAAACCATGGGATTTAGGTTTTAATCACTTATGGTTTTTGCAAATAGGCGAAAATGTTGCAAATGTATTACTAAAAATCTTTCTAAATCACCAATAAATGGATTTAGTACTTTTAAATTAGATGAAAACCCATTTTATTTTGTCCAAAATTGATGAAACAGTGATTTTTGTGAAAAAGGGTTGAAAAACGTCCAAAAGATGAGGGAAATCCGAGAAAAACAAATCTAAAACATGATTCCCTCAAATGGAGTTTTAGAAATTCACTAAAACACCCAAAAATCCGGTTAGATTGAAGAAAAATATTCGGAAAACCCAAAACACGGTTGTTTGGCCCTAAAATAATAAAATTAAAAACATAGAAAAATAAAAATAAAGTTAAAGAGGGAAAATACCTGATTTGTGAAGGATTGAGGGGTGAAAGGACGGATTTGGACAGGGGGGACCACTGTTCCAAGAAACCTGGGGGGAAGAAAATTTTCAAAAAACCCTTTGTTCGGTCCGTATAAAACAGTTCAGATTCGCAAGTGTCGACACTTCGGATTTGTCAAGTGTCGACACTTGGTCAGGTGTCGACACTTGACACTTTCCAAGTGTCGACACTTGGCCAAGAAAATTCAAAAAAATCCAGAAAAATTAGGAAAAATTTTGACAAATTTCTTGGGGTTTTAAATAATAAGTTTTGAGCTTTTAGCACTAGGTAAAATGATACTAAGAGAGTCCTAGGAGAATGGATCAATTACATCTAACTCTCTTCTAATCAGACAGAACCTATCCTCACTCAAAGGCTTTGTAAACACATCAGCTAATTGATCATTAGTACAAACAAAATCAAGAATTACATTAGAGTTTTGTACATGATCTCTTATGAAATGATGTCTTATTTCAATGTGTTTACTTCTTGAATGTTGCACTGGATTTTTAGATAAGTTGATTGCACTAGTATTATCACATCTTATGGGTGTCTTAGTTAGTTTAATGCCAAAGTCTTCGAGTTGTTGTTTGATCCAAAGGATTTGAGCACAACAGCTCCCAGCTGCTATATATTCGGCTTCTGCCGTAGATAGAGCAACAGAGTTCTGTTTCTTGCTACTCCAGGAGATCAAATTTACTCCAAGAAACTAATAGGTTCCACTAGTACTTTTACGATCAAGTTTACACCCAGCAAAATCAGCATCAGAATACGCAATTAAATCAAATGAAGAATCTCTAGAGTACCATAAACCAATTTCAATTGAGCCAGATAGATATCTAAGTATGTGTTTAACAGCCAAAAGATGAGACTCTTTAGGATTGGACTGATATCTAGCACACATACAGACACTAAACATGATATCTGACCTACTGGCAGTAAGATATAATAATGAACCAATCATGCCATGATATAATTTTTGGTTTATTGACTTACCTGATTCATCTTTGTCAAGTCTACATGTAGAGCTCATAGGGGTACCTAATGGCTTAGTGTTCTCCATCCCAAACTTCTTGAGTATTTTTCTTGTGTATTTTGTTTGGTTGATGAAGATCCCCTCTTTGGTTTGCCTTATCTAGAGTTCGAGGAAGAAATTCAGTTCTCCCATCATGCTCATCTCGAACTCACCCTGCATTAGACTTGCAAAATCTTGACAAAGAGATTCATTAGTAGCACCAAATATTATATCATCAACATAGATTTGTACTACTAAGAGATCATCATTCTTTTTTTTAAAAATAATGTTTTATCTACATTACCTCTAGTAAAATCATTTTTCAGCAGAAAATAACTTAAACGATAATACCAAGCTCTTGGAGCTTGTTTTAATCCATATAAAGCTTTATGAAGTTTATAAACATGATTTGGAAATTCTGAATTTTCAAAACCAGGGGGTTGTTCAACATAAACTTCTTCTTCAATTAATCCATTTAAGAAAGCACTTTTAACATCCATCTGATACAGTTTAAAGTTCATGAAACAGGAAAAAGCCAACAATAGCCTAATTGCCTCAAGTCTAGCCACAGGAGCAAAGGTTTCATCAAAATCTATCCCTTCCTCCTGATTGTATTCTTTGGCAACTAGTCTAGCTTTAGTTCTAATTACTATTCCATTTTCATCAAGTTTGTTTCGAAAAACCCATTTTATGCCAATAATTGATGTGTTTGAGGGCCTATCTACTAGTGTCCAAACATTGTTCCTTTTAAATTGATTAAGTTCATCTTGCATAGCATCTATCCAATTACTATCACATTCAGCTTCCTCAATAGTTTTAGGTTCAATTTGAGACACAAAAGCTAAGTAATCACAAATATTTCTAAGAGATGATCGAGTACTTACACCTTTAGATGGATCACCTATAATAGTTCTTTTGGGTGTCCATGAGCATACCTCCATTCTTTTGGTAAAGGATCAACAGTTGAGGTATCTTCATCACCTTGTGCTTGATCTCTGTCAGTGTTTTGATCATCATTCTGTTCCTTGGTAAGTTCTTCATTATTGTTTCTTTCTTCAGTTTTCTTGTTACCTGATTCATCAAAAAGTACATCTTCTTTTCTTGAAGATTTTTGGTTAGTTTCATCAAATACTACATGAATGGATTCTTCAACAACAAGTGTTTTTCTATTGAAGACCCTGTATGACTTACTAGATGTGGAGTAGCCTAGAAAGACTCCCTCATCTGATTTGGCATCAAATTTACTTAGATTGTCTTTACCATTGTTTAAGATGAAACAACGGCAACCAAAAACATGAAAATAACGGATTGAAGGTTTTCTACCCTTCCAAAGCTCATAAGGAGTTTTCTTTAAAATTGGTCGAATTAAAACACGATTTAAGATATAGCATGTAGTATTTATGGCTTCCGCCCAAAAGTATCTAGGTAAATCATTTTCACAAAGCATGGTGCGTGCCATTTCTTCAAGAGTTCTATTTTTTCTTTCTACTACCCCATTTTGTTGAGGTGTCCTAAGTGCAGAAAAATTATGATTAATTCCATTTTCAATACAGAATTTATTAAAATCGGCATTTTCAAATTCAGTTCCATGATCACTTCTTAAAGAAATTACTGAAACACCTTTTTCATTTAAAACTCTTTTGTGAAATCTTATAAATTCAGAAAATGTTTCATCTTTGTGTGCTAAAAACATGACCCAAGTAAAACGTGAGAAATCATCTACAATGACTAGACCAAACTTCTTACCTCCCAAACTAGATGTTCTAGTAGGCCCAAAGAGGTCCATATGAAGCAATTCCAAAGGTCTAGATGTAGAGATTACTCCTTTAGGTTTGAAAGAAGATTTTGTTTGTTTTCCAAGTTGAAATGCACTGCAAATCTTATCTTTTTCAAAATTAAGTTTAGGCAAATCTTTTACTAAATTTTTTTTGCTAAGTTTTGAAATTAAATGCATGCTAGCATGTCCTAGTCTACGATGCCAAAGCCAAATAGTTTCATCGATCTTGGCTTCCATTGCCACTAGACATTGACCTTTATGAATAGGGAGATCATCAAGATCAACCATATAAATATTGCCATGCCTATGACCGATGAATTTAATGTCATTATCATCTAGACTAGAAACAATGCACAAAGAAGATTCAAAAACAACTTTAAAATTTTTGTCACAAAATTGACTAATACTAAGCAAGTTATGTTTTAATCCATCAACATATAAAACATTATCAATATAAGAGGTAGGGATGATATGGATTTTACCAATACCGATGATTTTTCCTTTTCCATTATCACCAAAAGTTACATTGCCACCATTTTGATATGTGAGTGATGAGAACTGCTCCACATCTCCTGTCATATGCCTTGAGCAACCGCTATCAAGGTACCACATTCTTTTCTTGTTGGTTGCAAGGCATACCTGCAATAAAGATCAAGTGGAGACTTTAGGTACCCAAGCCATCTTGGGTCCTTTTTGGTTAGTGGCATTGGTTCCTTTTGGAACCCAAACTTTCTTAGTTTTTCTCAATTTTCTTTTGTTGCACATGTAAGATTTATGTCCTTTAACACCACAAGTATAGCATGTAATTGATGAAGATGCAGGCACAAAGAAATTTTTAAGGAGTTTCTGTTTCTTATGAGTTCTGAATCCTAATCCAGCTTTGTCAAATACTGCTCTTTGGTTATTTAACAGTAAATTTAACTTTTCAGAACTGTAAGTAAATTTTTCAACAAAAGGCTTTAGTTTATCGATTTCCTCTTTATATCTTTTGTTTTCCATTAAAATTTCTTTGTTTTGTCTTGACAATTTTTCATTTGAAGGTAAGTTACTTTTCTTTTCAAGTATATTCTTTTTATTTTCAAGAGCCATAATCTTATCATTTAAATTTTTATTTTGTATTAGAAGGTATTCATTTTCATTTGAAAGGTTGTTATTTGTTTTAGCTAGTTCCAGATTTTGCTTCTTTAGGTCTTTATGTTTTCACTTTAATTTTTGAAATTCTATGACTAGTTCATCAAAAATTTCATGAAGCTCATCAAAAGATAATTCATTTTCGGTTTCAGAACATACCTCCTCTTGATCGGCCATCAGACAGAAATTTGCTACTTCCTGTTGTTCTTCCTCAGAGCTGGAGTCTTCACTTTCACTCCAGGTTGCCATCATGGCCTTCTTTCTTAGCTTTCTTCTGCTTTTCTTTAGTAAGGGGCAGTCTACCTTGAAATGCCCTGGCTTTTTGCACTCAAAACATGTGGGCTGCTCCTCCTTCTTTTCCTTATCTTTTTCTTTACTGGACTCACCTTTCAGAGGTTTCTTCTTGTAATTGAATTTCTTTTTCCTCATAAACCTTCTGAATTTTCTTGCAAACATAGCAGTTTCATCTTCTTCGTCATCCTCTTCAAAGTCTTCACTCGAGTCTTCTCTGGTAGTAGATTTGAATGCTATTATCTTTTTCTTTTTGTCCACCTCTCTGTTCTTCTGTTTGAGGGATAGTTCATATGTCATCAATGAACCCAACAGTTATTCCAGCGGGAGAGTGTTGACATCTTTTGCTTCTTCGATTGCAGTGACCTTTGCATCCCATGAAGCTGGTAAAGACCTGAGAAGTTTATTCACAAGTTCACCATTAGAAATTGTTTTTTCTAAACTTCTCATGCCATTCACAATGTTTGTGAACCTAGTATACATCTCACTGATAGACTCAGTAGGTTCCATTTTAAACATTTCATAAGTGTGAATTAGCATGTTAACCTTGGTGGTCTTCACTTGGTGTGTACCCTCATGGATAACCTCAAGTGTATCCCAAATCTCCTTTGCAGAGAGACAGTTTGATATTCTGTTAAACTCACTAGGATCAAGAGAACAAAATAAAAGGTTCATTGCCTTAGCATTAAGATCAATTTGCTTAATGTCACTCTCATCCCAATCATCTTCCATTTTAGGGGTGAGAATGCCATTAATCATCATTGTAGGCTGATGAGGACCTTTTACTATTGTTCTCCACAAATTATAATCAAGAGCTTGTATAAATATGCGCATGCGTGTCTTCCAGTATGTGTAATTTGTGCCATTAAAAAGTAGGGGTCGATTTGAAGCTTGACCTTCAACAATACTCATGCCTATTGGGGCTGCCATGATCTTTTACTTAAGATCCTTGGACCTACAAGAGAGTACCAGTGCTCTGATACCACTTGTTGCCCAGAAATGGAGCCCAAGAGGGGGGGTGAATTGGGTCTTTTAAAAAATTTAACACAATAAAATGAAGGTCTAGTGGTGCTTGTGAGCAGTAATAAATTAGATGCAAGATGATAGCACTTAATTAAAGAATGCAAGAGGAAAAGAGCAATCACACACAAACACAAGATATATAGTGGTTCGGTGCAAACCTAGCACCTACATCCACTCCCCAAGCCACCCTTGGGAATTCCACTATAATCCACACCAGATTACAATTGACTTGTTTTTACAAGGCTCACAAGTCAAAACCTAAGTTGGTTTTATCATCTAGGCTCACAAACAAACCTAAATACTTGTTTTGTCTTCGGGCTCACAAGTTAACCCTAGTTGGTTTTAACATTTTGGCTCACCAACAGACCACAATAACCTTCTTTCAAGACACCCTTGAAAGCAAGGTTAAAGCACAATAAAACAAATATGAAATTTAAAAGCTACAACAAACTCGCTTCAAGAGTAGATTGGAATCTTTGAAGCTCAAAAGGATGCTTTGTCTTCACTCTTCTTCAAGTTTCCTCTTTTTGGAATGTAGTAAGGTTGAGCTTGTAGGCTTTTCAGTGGAATCAAGCTAGAAGAGACTTTTGATTTGAAGTTTAGAGAGAATATTGGCTTTTTGGCTTTTGAGTGGACTTGAATGCTCTTGAATAGACTTCTCTGCACTTCTCTCTTGCTTTCTCTTGCTTTAAAATGAGGTTGGTGGAAATTAAATACACCAAAAATCTTCTAAAAATGGTTCGTGACCGTTGGAGCATTGGAAATAGCCGTTTGGAGCTTGAAAACCATTTTCTGCAAGCTAAAAAAATAGATCCGTTAGAGCTGTCAGGCTGCAAGTGTCGACACTTGGCTGTCAAGTGTCGACACTTGGCTGTCAGGTGTCGATACTTGATTTCTGGGAGTCGACACTTGATCATTCAAGTGTCGACACTTGATGCACAGGTGTCGACACTTGACACAAAAATCCTTGAACCAACAAAGTTCTGTATTTTCAAAATTCTCAGGCCTTGAGTCGACACTTGAAACCTAAGTGTCAACACTTAGTGTCGACACTTGAATTATAGGTGTCGACACTTGGCATGCCAAGGATTTTTGTCCGTGCCAAATGCTGAAGTGTCGACACTTGACTGTCCAGGTGTTGACACTTGAGACTGAAAACATCCAGAATCAAGAGTAAAAGCCTTGAAATCAAAAATAATGTTCATGAATGCATAAACACATAATAATTAAGCAATTATAAGCCCTTTTTCAATGAAGAGGATGCCCGGATATGTGAGAATTGCTCCGTGCCACTGCATGCCATACACCATAAGTATTTGGAATTTTGAGGTGCTTTCTTCCTGAAAACTCACAACTTGGAATCCTCATTAGAATACAATATATACTCAATGTCTTGTTATTCATCAAAATCACTGGGTGGAGCCAACATACTCAAAATGTCTCTACATCTCTACCCAGAGCCCATCAACTCTGTCAAATAAGGCTTAAATCTCTATCCTGACAAATCGACTCACCACCTTGCCTATCCTCTACACCAACTGATTGTGAAATCTACTCAAATGGTGAGGAGCACCGGGTGCCCTAGGGATGAAACTAGAATTAAAGGAGTTGCTGCAGCTGCATTGGATGCTCTAGGTAGAGAAGATGGCTCAGCTCTTTGGATAGGAGACTCTGGTCTCTCTTGATGCTCCTGGCAGACATCTTGCGAACCCAATGACCATCTATCTTTTGATACCCTATCTTATGAAGGGTCCTATCATAGTATTTGCATGGCTTAGCAATTTTTTGAAGGACTTCCCTTCAAGAGAAATGCCAAAAGCCTCAAACACTCGAGTTAATACCATACCGCATGGCAAACAAGCCTTCACCCTTTCTGCTACCTCTCTCATCAGAACCAACATTAGACCAAGCAAGCTCATGGAAGTATCGTAAATCAAGTGCAACATAAAACCAACTCTCTCTTAGACACAAAATCAAATTGGCTAGTCTTTAGAATAAAAATCCATCCAATAATATGATATAGTAGCCTCATATCAATGGTCAAGATGCTAGGTATAAGATCACCAATCCCATCTACATCATCTCGATCTAGTACACACCTCAACCAATCTTCCTCTTAGCTAAGGCTGCAAATGGGTCAGGTTGACCCATGTCATGACCCGACCCGATCCGACCCATTTAGACATGATCTAACCCATTTTTAAGGACCCGAGATCTAGGTCAGGTCCCAAAATTGGATCAATTTTATTTTCTAGATTAGGTCTGGTTTTATCAAATTTGGAGCTGACCTGACCTAAGCCTGCTAATACTGTTAGGATCAATCCTATTTGAACCTTTAAATTATAATTTAAAACTTGTATGAAATTTATTTTTAATATAAAAATAGAGTTATAATTATTTTTATATCTTAACTTATTTTTAAAATAATATTGTTTGTTATCTATTTTATGGTTAATAATAGTTGGCTATGTAATACTTAAAAAATAGTTATCTATATTTGATCCGGATCATATCTAGTCTAATTTTTTAGATTAGAACTGGATTATTCATAGACCCGATCCAATCCAAATAACCCGTTGGATCAAAAATTTTGATAGTGGACCTGACCCGACCCAACTTGATTTTTCAGTGGATTGAGTCTGGGTCTAATATTAAGATCTGATCAAAGAACCAGGTCAAGCTGAGGTCACTCATGACCTGGTCTGACATGATCCATTTTCACCCCTACTCTCATCTAATCTCTCAAGTATACTACCTTGAGAGGAGACTCGGGTCAATATAATCTCAATATCCTTGATAGATGAAGTGATACCTCCAAAAATCTTCAAATTTTCATAGAACTTTCTCATAAGCTTTGGAAAGATAAAAATGTTTAGCCTACATAACTGCTCCCACCTTTGGGCTCTAATCCATTGCCCAAAAAGAAAATCATTGCTATCAAAAAATTTAAAATTTATACATCTTCTAGTGATGACTACCTTACCAGCCATTCTCTTGATTGGGGGGGTGAGAAGGAGAAGGTACCGGTATAGAAATCATGGGCTCAGCCAGCTATGGCTAGGTTGGTGAAGCTTATTCGTTCCGAGCTAACTCTCTTCTCTACCTTTCTCTTTCTCTAGTGGCATGAACCATCTCAGACTGAGGATACTTCAATCATTGAGCAAGCTACTTTTGTGGCCCCATTCATCATGGAAATGATAGGGATTTGATGGAAAACGAAGGGAATATAACTTAATCAAAGAGATTTTGATAAATGAAAGGATGAGATGTGTTGGAATTGTATCCTAAATCTAATCATGTCGCTATAGACAAACTCTGTAATTATATAAATTAAAAATTAATAAATATTATTTGGCAATTCATCATAATTTTGCATCTTCCATAACATAACTCTAATAATTATGATGAAGTCCTTAGAACTATAAATTCACAATAAAGGTGATGAAAATATATCAAATAGTTCTTAAATTATGACTATGACCAAATGATATGTTATTATTAGGATAATAATGTTTATCAAGTATAGGTTATTGCATGCCATATGGATTGATTGTCCTCATAATCAAAGAATGTGGAGACACTGGTATGATAAACACGTAAAATGTAGTATATTATCACTAAACGTGAACTTAGTTGCAGAGTGCTCTACTGTCAAGAGCAGAATATGGATATAAGTATCCTTTCGATCTGAGATCACCACGATAACTTTTAAGCAACTTACTGTGCTTTGATGCTTGATTATCTATATTTTTAATATAATGATGGAAAGTTTTTGGGTACAGTCAAGTACTTGCAAAGTTTATGCGAGTCAAGATGGAATTGACTGCTCCAAGTTTTAAGAGTTTATACTTCGGTGTATTTCAATTCAGTAAAACCTTGGCCAGGATAATTTTTATAATCAGACTTAGGATTTATTAAAATTGAAATACTACATGGAAGATTTATTAAGGGTTTGACAGTAGACCTTGAAGTATCCTTGATGTATTAAGGATTAAAGGGATGAATTATGTAGAAACCATATGCCAAGGTTCTTGAATGTTGCTTTACAATTATTTGACCTATCTCGATATCGAGTATCATTGCTAGATAATCACTTCGATTAGTACAGTAATTTGTTTATGTACTACTGGCTTAGCATTTGAACCTATGAAGTCACATACATTGTTGAGCGATGTAGAAGAAAGCTTGACCAAATATCTATATGTCCAATTTAGAAGTAGTGACTTGATTAAGCAAATATACTTATTTAATTAAGAATTAAGTTAAAGGTCATATGAAATTAAATACTGGTTATGTCCCGCTAGTACTTGACATTAGTTGCAAGATTAATTCCGATATTGCACTTGGATTAATTTGTAATCCAAGGATTTAAAGGATAATTGGTTCAAATCTTAATTTGGTTAGGATTTGATTTTCTAAACCAATTTTAATTTTAAATAGGATCTAAGAGGGGATTTGGTTTGAGTCCTGATATGGTTAGGATCCAAATAATTTGTGGTCAAGGCCCAATTGGTTTTTGGATTTTAGAATTCAAAACAAATAAAATAAAAAAATTGAAGTCACCACAGACCATGCGCTGAGAAATATTCTCGGAGCATGCTGAGAATAGTTCTCAGTTCTTAACGGTCGCTAACAGCGGTTCTCAGCGCTAACACTGGGAACAGTTGTCAACGGTCGCTAAGAATGGATCTCAGCGGAGTGCTAAGAATTTCTCAATGACACTAATTTTTGGGCTTTAGAAATTGTGCTAAATCCAAATTAAAAAAAAAAAAGAAAAAAAGAGAAGATCGGAAAATCTTGAATACATGTTACCTGTTTGGAACAATCATGCAGGTTTTTTTTCTCGCTGGGATTTGAGTTTTTGAAACTCAAATAAAGGGATCGTAGGATAGTTCTTGGGGAACGAATTTCTTTTCTCACACTGATCTAATCTTAGCATGAGAGCTGGTTTTGGTTCTTATGCCAAGAGCTATTAAATACCTACGCCCTTCTCCCCCTGAACGCAATAGAAAAAATAAGATCGAAAAAAATTTCCCTCTGAATCCCTATTACCCTGAACCTGCATCCCTGTTCCCGTAGAGGTTTGAAATGTATGCGAGGTAGAGGAGCGGCAAATGCGGCTCTCACAAAGCATCCTTCAAAAATCTAGATCTCCATTAATCTGCTGAAAAAATAAGATACGATTTTATATTTTATGAGCGGCAAGTACGAAGTAGAGGAGCGGCAAATGCGGCTCTCACAAAGCATCCTTCAAGAATCTAGATCTGCATTCTGCTACAAATTTTTTTTGAAATCATGGTTTTCTTTCCTGGGATTTGGGGATCTATATTCCGCTGTGAAAATAATGTACGGTTTTAGATTTTATGACAAAATTTTTTGGAACCATGGTTTTCATTCCTGGGATTCAACTTTTTTTCCTTTTGAGGTCGAATTTTTTCCTTTAACTGGTATCAGAGACAGGTTATCTGAAAATCAAGATCAGATTTTCTGTAAGGAAAACAGAAATTTTTAGATATGTTTTGGCTATTTTTTTCTGTAATGATTTCATAGCAAGTATTGATCTTGTTTTGACCAGATTTTTATATGCGATGATAAAAATGTTCTGTCAGATTTTTATATGCATTTCAGACTAGATCTCCAGATCTGGTTTATTTGGATCTTTTTGTTATTTGGATTTTTTTCTTGCTGAATTTTGTATAATTTTTAGATTTGGTTTTGCAAGACTTTAAGGTGTATTTAGAATCTGTTTTTGGCTGAAAAACAGATTTGTTTTGTGGGCAGATTTTGATTCGTTTCTAGATCTGGATTTTGATAGGATTCTTAAAAGTTTTCGGATCTGTTTCGAAACAAAAATTCTAGTTTGAAAATAGTCCTGTTTTAACATAAATTCAGTTCTGAAAATGGTGATTTCAGATCTATTTTTTAGATCTAATTTTTGATATGATCAGATTACAATATTTTCTGATGAAATCTGAATTTGTATACATTTTTTGGACTGTTTTGTGTCATATTTAGATTCAGATCTGAATCAGATATTTAAGATTGCTGAAATCTTATAGATTTTTACATATTGTTTTCTGTTTTAGTTCTGTTTTCAGCACATTTATTTTTCTGTATTAATTCAGATTTTGAATATAATGTTGATGTTTATATGTTTAATTATAAAGTTTATTTTTGCTATGCTTCTGCCCTTATGCATGCCAAAAACATAATCGACTACACATATAAATTAGATTGGATCTAATTTTAGATAATTAAGAATTAAAAATGAATGATTAATCGATCGCATGTACTGATATAATGTTATCCTATTGTAATGTTAACTCCTTGTAGTACAAAGGTTGTCTTAATATATATTGATAAAAGGTGTTTTAAAACTTTTAATCATTATGATTAGATCTGAATATATGTTACACATGATATTCTTATTTTAGATATAATTTTTTCATGTTTAATCATATGACTTTGATCTGAAAAATTAGTTTAAGGTCTCGTACTTATGTTTAAACATGGGTTTTGGGCAATGGGTTAACTTGATCCGGTTCTTTTTGACTAGGTTAGACCTAGGATCTAAAATCAAATGCATAATGGACTTAGCTTAATTGTGTAATTCATCAAATCTAACCAAGTGTCAATTAAGATTAGGTCTAGATTACAATAGATCAAATCCAATAGTTGTAGTGATCAAGTCCATACATTTAATTTGACCAAATGAAGCTAATTGTGGCTCAGTGGTCAAGCTCAAGTCTTTAAGTTGACTAAATCAAAACTGATAAACCAAATAGTGTCTAAGGCAAGTGGCTGAAAGGGATTTTTAATTGGGACTATTCTTTTTCCTGGCCAAACATGGTGTCAAAGAAAAAATTAAGGACCTTCTCGTTGATCTCCACTTACCTGGCCAATGTGTATGATTTATTTTTGATTCGAGTTCACCCATACTATCTAGGTAAGTCAGTCATTTGAATGAGCTGACTAATTAAGGTGATCTTGAACCAACCTTTTCTTATGGTGCATGCATGTCTGCCTCTGCCTCTTCAATTACTTGGTGAAGTCAATGGGAGAATTATGGCTAGTTGTCTTTTGGGTTCTAATATAAACCCAATTATCATGTCCTTAAATCCTTTAAATTATTAGGTCCTTAATAATGAAATGTTATGGGGAGAACTTATTCATAGCTTCCCATTAAGGTCCTCTAAATTATTAGGTCCTTAACAATGAAATGTTATGGGGATAACTTAATCATAGCTTCCTATTAAGGTGGATGATAATTGATCCAATATCTAAATAAACATTGGAGGTGCCACATGCCTTGTGTTTATCTAGATATTGGAATTGTCATCCATGATATTGTCCCTTGTGTCTTTTTATGGATGGGTAGGTTGGCCGAGCCACACTCGGGTCTGATTATTCATTAGTTAGATGCCCTGAATATGATCCTATTAATGGTTGGATCTAACCAAGTTTTTCAGTGGAGGTGCCACACGCTTGCTGAAAAGAATATGAGGCAAAATTCTTTACTAGAAATTGTTTAGAAAAATAATTGGTTAAAAACGTATTCATAGATGTACATAGGTTGGTCGAGCCACACTCAGGCCCATATGCAATCTATATGGATTCTAGTACTTACTAAGAAATTATATTTCTCAAATTAAAGGTAGAGACTACCTATTCATATAAAATAGTGAAAGAAACCTTTAGATTAAAGTTCAAGTCTTTAAAATTATTTAATTCATATACTAAATAGCTTTTGGTTTTCTTTCGACAGAAATGACTGATACCTTATCACTCCACTCACTATTGGACAATGATAAGCTTATGGGACCAAACTTTGATAGCTAGTATCAGAAGTTGAGAATTATTCTTGAGCATGAGAGAATTCTTTATATCTGTATGGATCTTGCACCTAAAAAGCTTGCTCCTAATGCATGTACGATGGTCAAAGATACTTATTAAAAGTGGCTCAATTTCCATACGATGGTGCATTGCATTATGAGGGCCTCTATGAATGATGAGTTTAGTCACAAGTTTGAGGATGCATAGCCAGAGAAAATGCTTCAAAAGTTAAACGATACTGAGAGGCACAAAATCTCCTGTACAATCTTTAATGCATGAATTCGAGAGGGGGCTTGCTTATAGATCATGTAACAATTGGGCAAGGATGCAGTTCTGAACTTGCTTCCAAAGTCCTACCTTCCTTTCTTGAGTCATTATAGAATGACCAAGCTTGCAATAAACTATCTTGGTTTACTAGAAACTTTTGAGAAAGATAATCGGCTCCATAAGGAGCTGGTCAATGTGGTAGGGAGGTCTTTAGCAGGGCATCGATCCTCAAAGAGAGGAAAGAAGAAGCTACAGAAACTTGTGCTGTGGTTGTTAAGCCTAAACAGACCAAGAAGCCCAAGGTGGACCAGAGTCAGGCAAAGTGCTTCTTTTGCAAGAAGCAGGGTCATTAAAAGAGAAATTGTCCTAAATATCTTACTTTCCTTGAACCTAATAGTCCTAGAAAGAAGAATAAACAATTGGTTACTAGGTAATTATATGATAACTCCTTATAATTTTTATATTTATGATACTACTACATGTATATTGGATACTAGAAATCCAACTAATATTTATAATTCATTACACAGACATCAGGTTAGCAAGAAGTTTGAAAATGGTGAATAATTCCTGAACGTTAGAGATGGAAGATCTATTCCAATTCTAGTCTTAGGAATAGTTTAGCTTATTATCAATTCAAAAGTTGACATGTTAAATGATTGTCATTATTGACCATCCTTTCTTTTAAATGTTATTTTTGTAGGCCTTTTGGCCAAAGACAGTTTTATTTTTATAATAAAGGATGATTTTTGTGACATCATTGAGAATGATGTTACAATTATGTGTGAATAATTAAGATATGGCATATATCTTTTATCACAACTTGTTAGTGTAATGTACAATTAAAAAAATGCCCAAAAATAGATTATGTCACTAGTGTCTTCCTTTTGCTTGGTCATATAAATAAGAATAGGATAAATAGGTTAACTAAAGAGGGAATCCTCAATATCAATAATTATGAATCATTATCAACCCGTGAATCCTATCTTCTTAGAAAATTGACAAAGTCATCTTTATAGGAAATGGTGAACGGGCCGGTGATATTCTGAGTCTATTGCATAGTAATGTATATGGACCCATGAACACAAGTGCTAGAGGTGGATATGATTACTACATTACTTTTACTAATAACCTATCTAGGTATGGTTACATCTATCTTATGAAACATAAGTCTGAGTCTTTTGAAATGTTCAAAAGATTTCATAGTAAGTAGAAAAACAAACTAGGAAGAGCATTAAAACTCTTTGAATAGATCTAGGAGGAGAATATATCTCTAATGATTTTCTGATATATTTAAAAGAGAATGGGATTCTCTCTCAATGGACTCCTCCTGGAACACTACAATACAATGGGATGTTCAAAAGGAGAAATCAAACTCTATTGGTTATGGTTCAATCTATGATAGGTTTTGCAAATCTACCTATCTCCTTTTGGGGATATGCTCTTGAAACTGCTTGCAGTATGCTAAACAAGGTTCCAAGCAAGTCCATCAATAAATTATCATATGAGATATGAACATGATGTAAGCCAGTACTCTCTCATCTTAGAATTTGAGGATGTTTAACTTATGTCAAACATTTAAAGATAGATAAACTTGGACCTAAGTCTAACAAGTGTTTATTTATAGGATATCTAAAAGAAACTAGAGGATATTATTTCTACCTCGCTAAAAAATAAAAGGTCTTCGTCAGCAATAAGGTAGTCTTTTTGGAAAAAGAGTTTCTTGATAAAGGAACTAATACCATTAAAATTGAACTTCATGAAGTTCAAGAGGTAGAAAAACCAACATAATCAATTAAGCTTACAAAACTAGATTTATAATTTGAGAATCAAACCCTGAGCCTGTTGTGATGTGCCTTTAAGAAGATCCAATTGAGTACTACATTAGCTGGATAGATACTACAGTATCTTGGTCTAGGATGGTGATTTTGTTGAAGTAGATGAGAACAATAAGGATTCGATCACCTATATGGATGCTATTTAGAGGACTAACTTTGAGAAATGGCTTAAAGCTATGAGATCCAAGATAGAATACATGAAAATCAATGATGTATGGATACTCATTGATTTACCTAAAGGGATAAAACCCATAGGGTATAAATAGATTTTTAAAAGAAAAAAGGGGCATAAATGGGAAGGTGGAGACCTATAAAGTCCATTTGGTTGCCAAGAAATATCGTCAATGTTATAGTATAGACTAAATGCTCAAATCTATTTGGATTATACTTGCGATAGTAGGATATCTAGATTACAAAATTTGGTAAATAGATATTAAGACAACATTCCTTAATGGAGAGCTCGAAGAAGAGGTATATATGATATAGCTTGAAGGGTTAATATTCATAGATGAATCTAAAGTGTGCAAGCTAAATAAATCCCCATTTATGGATTAAAGCAAGCCTCTCAGAGTTGGAACATATATTTTAATAAAATAATCAAAATGTATAGCTTCATTAAGAATGGAGAAAAGTCTTATGTTTATAAATGGGCTAATGGTTCTGTAATTATTTTTCTTGTATTGTATGTGGATGACATTCTCCTAATTGAAAATGACATCCTTGCATTACAAAGTATGAAGCTTTAGGTATTATCAGAATTCTTCGTGAAAGATTTGGGAGAAGCATTATATATCCTGGGAAAGAAGATCTATAGAGATAGATCTTAAAGTAAGCCTCTTGGAGTTGGAACATGTGTTTTGATAAAATAATCAAAATAAATGGCTTCAATAAGCATGAAGAAAAGTCTTGTATATGTAAATGGGTTAATGGTTTTATAATTACTTTTCTTGTATTGTATGTGGATGACATTTTTCTAATTAGAAATGACATCCCTGTATTATAAATAAAGCATGAAGCTCTAGCTATCATTATAATTTTTTGTGAAAGATTTGGAAGAAGCATCTTATATCCTAAGGATGAATATCTATAAAGATAGATCTAAAAGGTTGCTTGGGTTATCCCAATCTATGTACATTGATACCATGCTAAAACGATTTGGCATGATAAATTCTAAAAAGGGCAATCTCCTGATAGGTCAAGGAATTAGTCTCTTTAAGTAAGATTGTCCAACAATCTCATAAGAGGGAGAGCGTATAAGTAAAATCCCATATATCTCGATAGTAAGATCTATTATGTATGCCATGACATGTACGAGGCTAGATGTGGCCTACTTGCTAGGGGTAGCAAGTAGATATCAATCTAATCCAGGTAAGAAGCTTTGAAAGGTTGTAAAAACAATCCTAAAATATTTGAGAAATACTAGGAACCAATGGCTTATTTACGGAGACACTGACTTTAAACTTATGGGATATATTGATTTTAATTTTTAGTCAGACCATGATGATAGCAGAAGTGTGTCTGGTTACATTTTTACCTTATCTGGTGGGGCAATATATTGTAAAAGCTCTAAGCAATACACAGTAGCTGACTTTGTATGTGAAGTAGAATATATTGCAGCATCCGAAGCTACTAAGGAGGTTGTTTAGTTAAGAAAGTTCATCAATGAGCTTGGTATGATTCCCTCCACATTGATAGTCCCATTTCACTATATTATGATAGTACTGGAGCCATTGTACAAGCCAAGGAATCCAAATCCTATCAGAGAACTAAATACATTTTGCGATTATATCACCTTATATGAATCATTGAAAGAGGTGATGTTGATTTGCAGAAGATCAATGGAAATGAAAACTAGGTCAACCCCTTCGTTAAAGCTCTCAAAATCAAGGAGTTCGATGAATACAAGTGGAAGATGGGTATTAGATACTATTTTGATTAGCTTTAGTCCAAGTGGGAGTTTGTTGAAATTATATTCTAAATCCAATCATCTAGCTATAGATGAACTCTATAATTATATGTGAATTGAAAATTAATAAATGTTATTTAGTAGTCCATCATAATTTTGCATCTCCCATAATAGAACTCTAATAATCATGATGAAGTCCTTAGAACTATAAATTCATGATAAAGGAGATAAGGATTTATCGAATAGTTCTTAAATTATGTTTGTGACCAAATGATATATTATTATTAGAATAATAATGTTTATCAAGTATAGATCGTTGTGTGCCATATGTAATAATTATTTTTATAATCAAGAAGTGTGGAGACACTGAAATGGTATGCAGGTAAAATATAGAAGTACATTATCACTATACATAACTCAGCTATAGAGCACTCTACTATTAAAAGCAGCTCATGAAGGATATAGATATAGGTATCCATAAGACCTGAGATCACCATGATGACTTGCAAGCAACTTACCTTGCTTTGGTACTCAACTATCTATATTTTTAATATAGTGATGGAAGGTTTCTGAGCATAGTCAAGTACTTGCAAATTCTGTGTGTAAGTCAAGATGGAATTGACCTCTCTAAGTTTTAGGACTTTATGCTTCGGTGTATTTCAATTCAATAAAATCTTGGCCAGGATAATCCTTGTAATCAATCGAGGATTTATTAAGATTGAAATACTAGATAGAAGACTTATTAAGAGTTTGACGATAGACCTCAAAGTCTTCTTGAAGCATTAAGGATCAAAGGGATGAATTATGTGAAAACCATATGCCAAGGTTTTGGAATGTTGCATTATATTCATTTAACCTATCTAGATATCGAGTATCATTGCTAGATGGTCACTTTGATTAGTATAATAATTTGTTCTTATACTACCGGCTTAGTATTTGAACCTATGGAGTCACGCATATTTTCGAGTGACGTGGGAAAAGGCTTAACCTAATATCTATATGTTTAATTTGAAAGTAGTGACTTGATTGAGCAAATAGACTTATTTAATTAAGAATTAAGTTAAAGGTCATACAAAGTTAAATACTAGCTATGTCTAGCTAGCACTGGATACTAGTTGCAAGATTAATTCTAGAGTTGCACTTGGATTAATTTCTGTTGCCCAGGTGGCTTTCCCAAGAGGGGGTGAATTGAAAATTTTAAAAAATTAAATAGATATGTGCTCTTTTAAATCTTCTTGTGTGGTAGGTGCTGTGATTCAAATATTTAAAGCAGAAGCAAGTAAAGAAGAAAAAGCACAATCACAAACACATTAATTTTATAGTGGTTCGGAGCAACCTTGCTCCTATGTCCACTACTCAAGATACCACTTAAAATTTCTACTATATTCACCACCAGAATACAGTCATATTATTTTACCGGGCTCACAATCCAAAACCCAACTTGGTTTTTCAACCGGGCTCACCAAAAATCCAACTCTTGATTTTCAACAGGATCACCAAGAACCTAACCTTGGTTTTGACCGGGCTTACCAAAAACCCTTACAATGTTAGTTTTAAAACGGGATCACTAACAATCCACACTTGGTTTTTATTCAGGCTCACCAAGAACCAACAACTCATAAATGAGTTAAGAGAAAGTAAGCAACTAATGACAAACCCAAGTTATCTGATGGTTGCAGTTGCAGCTCAAGAGAAGCCTTCTTAAATATGCTTTAATGTACTTCAATGGCTTCGTCTTCTTCCTCAATAAGTGCTTCAAGCTTCTGGTTGGAGTTGGTGAAGACTTGAAGGCTGACTTGAATGTTCTTTTTTGTGCTCTCTTGCTCACAAGCTCATTTAATATTCAATCATGCATTAGCTTCTTCAAAGGTTGTCCAAATCCCTCATTTATAGAGTCTTGTACTCTTCTTAGGTGGATATAGTTGTTGTAGACCATTGGGTTTGATATTTGACCATTGGAGAACTTTTTAAATTCAAAATTGAAGTTCTGGAACTATTCGTTACTTACCTGGAATCCACATTCGAGTTGGCTCGGATCCTTAGAGAGTTGACTCTTCACTCTGGTCGAGTCGGCTCGCCACTATCAAGTCCGCTCAGATCCTTAGTGTCAATGATTCCTTACTCTAGTTGAGTCGGTTCACCTCAGTAGAGTGACTCTACTGGCTATTCTTTCAGAACTGATTTTCTTTGGACTCTGGAGGAGTCGGCTCGGATTACTGAAGGGTCACTTGGATGCCTGACTAAATGGTTAAGTCGGCTCGGATTGCCTTCGGGTCAGCTTGCCTGTCTGATTCTAGTAATGAAGCTCTAGACGAGTTAGCTCGAGTTCCTTCGAGTCAGCTCGGATCTCTGCATGCCAGAATCCTTCAACCGTGCCATGGACTAGAGTCGGCTCTCCTTACACGAGTTGGCTCGAGTGAATTTTTAATAAAATCTTCAACACTTCTCCAGAATTCATCCAGTGACTCTTAACCACTCAAGACTCTTCCCAACTCAACTAATAATAGATTCTAAAGAATTTTAAGCTTGAAAAACATGCAAAAGCAACCCATTTTCATGAATATTACATCAATTTTTCTTTGGGCTCTTCTTTACATGAAACTTTTACAACACTATACATGGCATAAAGCAAGGTTGTAGTAGTTGCAATTGAGCATTAAAATCATCCTACAAAAACTTGTAATGCACTTGAAAAGTTGTTAGTAAGATAAATGCATGCTCTAATATTTTATTATCATCAAAATCACTAAAGGGGTCAACAATTTCTAATCTAAGGATTTAAAGGGTAATTGGTTCAAATCTTAATTTGGTTAGGATTTGATTTTCTAAATTAATTTGAATTTTAAATAGGATTTAAGAGGGGATTTGGTTTGAGTCCTAATCTAGTTAGAACCCAAATAATTTTTGGTCAAGGCCCAATTTGTTTTTGGATTTTAGAATTCAAGACAAATAAAATACTTTTTTTTTAAATCACCATAGACTATGCACTAAGAATAGTTCTTAGCACTAATGCTGAGACTGTGCATAGACTATATAATGAGAATTTCTTAGTGATGCTAATTTTTTAGCTTGAGAAATTATGCCAAAACCCAAATTGAAAAAATGAAAAAAAAGGAGAGAGGAAAATATTGTGCACATGTTATCTGTTTGGAACAGTCACACAGATTTTTTTTTTCTCATTGGGATTTGAGTTTTTGAAACTCAAATGAAGGGATAGAAGGATAGTTCTTGGGGAATGCATTTCTGTTCTCATGCTGATCTAATCTTAGTGTGAGAATAGGTTTCAAGTCTTATGCCAAGTGCTATTAAATACATGCACCCTTCTCCCCTAAACATAATGGAAAAAATAAGATTAAAAAAAAATCCCCTCTGAATCCCTGTTACACTGAACTTGCATCCCCTTCTCCTGCGGAGGCTTGGTATGCATGTGAAGTAGAGGAGCGGAAAGTGTGGCTTTCACAAAGCACCCTTCAAGAATTTGGATCGATATTCTGCTATGAAAACAAGGAACAATTTTAGATTATGACAGAAATTTTTTGGAACCGTGGTTTTCATTCCTCGGATTTGACCTTTTTTCCTTCTAAGGTCAATTTTTTTCCTTTAGGATGAAGGTTATTGTTCTAGGATGAGATGAAGGGATAAGAGGGCTTATTTGGCTAAAATGGGGGCTTGTGACTCCTCTTTTCAAAGAGGGATCCCGTCCATGAGTCAACTCGCATAAGCTATCGAGTAGGCTCAAATTCGAGTCAACTCGGACTCAAGATTCAAGTCAGCTTAAATCCAGGTTAGAGACAAAAAGTTTATAAAACAAGTTTTAGGGGTTTCAAATAGGATTTTGGAAATTCTAAGGAAATTTAGAACTAAATAGGATTTCTATCAGATAATGATAGTAGAGGCCAAAAAGAGATTTAATCAAATAGATCACAAATGCTTAATTCTTTTTTAATCATACTAATTCTATCCTTACTTAGGGACTTGATGAGAATATTAGCTAATTATTTTTTGGTATTAACAAAATAAAGCATTATATCATCATTTTGAACTTGATCTCTTATAAAATGATATCTTATTTCAATGTACTTAGTTCTTGAATGTTGAATTGGTTTTTTAGTTAAGTTTATTATACTAGTATATCATATCTTATAGGAATGTTATTTAGTTTGATACCAAAATCTTCAAGTTATTACTTAATCCATAAGATTTGAAAATAACAACTCCCACCTATAATATATTCACACTACAAAAAATAGAAAAAAAGGCAATGCTAATAAAGACCTTTCCGATACTTTAAAGCGTCGCTAAAAATCCTTCCAACACTTTAAAAAGTGTCGAGAATGCAGGGGTGGAGACGATTTTTTTCGATGCTTTTTAAAAGCATCGAGGTTTTTCTCGATGCTTTAAAGAATCAAGAATAAGGTTATTCCCGATGCTTTAAAGTATTGAGAATAACTCAATTCCTGATGCTTTTAAAAAGCATCAGGAATAACCTTATTCCTGAGTTATTCCTGATGCTTTAAAGTATCGAGGATAGGGTTATTCCCGATGCTTTTAAAAAGTATCAGGAATAGGATTATTCTCGATGCTTTAAAGCATCGGGAATAACTTAGGAATAAGGTTATTCTTGATGCTTTAAAGCATTAGAAATAAGGTTATTCTCGATGCTTTTTAAATGCATCGAGAATAGAGTTATTCCTAATGCTTTAAAGCATCGAGAATAACTCAGGAATAAGGTTATTCTCCATGCTTTAAAGCATCGAGAATTTCATTTTTAAAAAAATAAAATAATTATTTTAAAATTTAAATTCTATATAATTTTTTTGTAGCATGTATAATGCAATAATAACAAATATTTCAATCTCATTGCATGCATTCTTCACACATCCAAATATAAATTTCAAATATAAAATTCATTACAATCTAATATAATAAAGTTTGTTACATATATGTCTGTTTAACAAAATTAAAAAATACATGAAATACAAGATATAAAATAACAAAAAGCCGAGGTCAATGATCTGCAGGAGGTAGGTCGTCACCCTGTTCATGAGGATCTAATGCTTTGGAAGTCTATAAAAAATATTTAAAATGTTTAATTTGCGAAACTATAATGATAATATAGTATACAAATTATTGATTTAACATAATAATATATATTTAATATCATATAATTTACCTAATGTGGAACAAATATTTGTATGATAGATGTAAGCCACTCAATGTGCTCTCTCATGCTCTCCATCGCTACTCTATCGATGGCACGGCTTTATCGCATCTCCTTTATCTCTTCCTTAAGTCTGTAAATATGTGCATTTTGATCACCCTCTACGGCATCACGTGTATATTTACTGATCGTAGATAACTGAGTGAGGGTGACTCCAACTCCATAGCCCCTTACTCGACGTAGCACTCTGGCCCCATTAACTCTATAAATATCTCGGTCTCTATGCGACTACTCTACGTAGATGCTGTAGAGTCATCGATATGCTCGTCAATAAGAGATGTAGCTCTTTCATATATTAATTTAAAAAAATTAGTTAGATTTAATGACTAACAAAATCAAATTTAAATCATTGTATGAAATAAATTGTAATAAAAATTTACACATATATCTCATGACTCATCTCTAACAAAAGTGACATCATGATGAGTATAAGTCATCCAGTAAAACTCAACTTGACCGGGTTGTTAGATGTATGCCCTGAAAGCCATGTTGGCATGACACATTTTAATTTTAGGGCATGAACTTTGTACTTAATTTTTCTTATTAATTAAAAGGGTATTAGTTTCATTCATATTATTGTGTCTATGAATTGTCTATGGAGTTAATGGACAATGACACATATTCTCAAAAGTTGAGAATTTGAGGCATGTGTCTTTATAGATTAACTCCTAAAGGCTCCCAATTATTAGAATATCATGAGGATGGTGATTGATTCATTAAAACGGTGCACATATCACTTCCCTTTCTAGGTAGATGAGTCTCTGACCTACAGTGTGGTGACACTGGAGTGAGAGTGTAGGTAGTTGATAGAGATCAACAGTACTGAGCATGACCAAGTACAGAAAGTTATACGGATGACTACTCACTCGTCGATAACTTCCTGATGCTGTAATTATGTGAATAGTTCCTTGACCTAGAGTGCCTCGACTACTTACAATAAGGTTGCTATAGTTTGACAGCATAATCACATGGTTCCTATCCATACGGAACCTTGCGATGTTCGTTGATTGTAGTAATTTTATTGTAGGAGTAGGGTGTTCACTTGTAGGGATCTATTAGCCTTAGTAATAAGTATAATCCTATGCAAGCTTATTGAGACTAAGTCTAGAAGTCTATGGCCATAGCAGGGTGATAATGAAAAGGTATTTTCATTATTATCACAATTAGACTTGAGTCGATTAGGTTAAGGATATGACTGATGGGTTTGACGAGTATCCGTAACCAGCATCATGTTGGGATTTTGATAGAGGAACCGAATCACATGGTAACTATACCTAGAAGTTCCAATCTTATTCTGCTGGGTTGCCACTACATATTGTTAGGTGCCACTAGTGGATTCTGAGAGCTCGTTAGGATCATTTTCTGATCGATGAGCCTAATTAGGGTTGAGTTGAAATTATTTCAGTCCATCAAAAGGAGTTTCGATGATATATAATGGAGATTATAGCATGTCTCATTACCAGACAGGATAGGACCTGAGGGATCACACACATTATGAGCTCAAGTAACCAATCAGCAAATCAATTTGGACCTAATTGTAAGTGTTACAATTAATATTTGACCTAATTGTAAATGTTACAATTAATTGATTATGAATTAATTGTTAATTAATTTAAATTAGATTTAATTTAATTGAGTTAGACTAAATTAATTAATCCTAATTGATTTGGGTCAATGTCCGCTTCAAAATGGTTCGATCGAATTTAAAATCGGTTGCAGTTTGACTGTAAAATCATTATATTTGGACCAAGACCTAGAGTCCAGTTAGACTGGGACTCTCTCTCTGTCTCCCCTTCCCTCCACATGCAAGGTGGGCCCCCATTTATTTTGTGCGACAAATGAAGGATGGGGCATGATTAGGTGGGCGGTAATAGAGTTTAGGCATGGAGAAATTAAGAGAGGGAAGAGTCCTTCTCTTCCACTCCTCTTAAAATTCAAACCTAAACCAGATTAAACCAAACTCCTTTATTTATGGCATGTAGAATTGGGAAGATTTACCATGAAAGAAATAAAAGAAGGGAGAAAGGGGTGGCCGAACACATGGTTTTGTTTTTGGCATGATTTCCTTTTGAGCGTTTTATCTGAGGGTCTCTCTCCTGACACCTAGTATTCTTCTCCCTTCTAGTTTATTTCTTCCTTGAGATCTTCAAGAGTGTTGAGAGGTCTTCTACATAAAAGAAAGAAGAGGAAAAAGGGTCCAAGATCTTGCAGATCTAAGATTGCGAGATAGAAGCTGAAAGCTAGTCCGGATTTGGATCAGCAAGTTTTTAAAGCTGGCAATTTACTGAAAGAGGAGAGGGCTGCAAGGATCTAGCAGTTCAGTGCCCTCTACAACTCGGTTATGAGAGCTTCATGTGGATACTAGCAGAGGCCGGGCGATTGCACGGTTCCAACAGAATCCTGGCTTTTCAATAACGGATCTACATGCTTTTCAGAGCAGGCCCGGATAGCGATCCAGGTAAGTATTTTATGTTTAAAATAATTTTTATTTCATATCTAATATTTTTTTCATGTTATTCATCATGTTAGGAATTTATGATAAATAAATTAGATTTATTTATGATTTGCATGATTAGATATAAAATTATTTTTTATCTGCTTCCGCTGGTCAGGCTTTTGATGCCTGATTTTATGCAACATACTTTCCTGTTCCTAGGAGAACTCCAATGTGGTATCAAAGCCATGGTTCTCTCTTTAACATGCATGCATAAGAATCAGATCTGAAAAATATTCAGATCATATAGATAATTATGATTGTATTAGATCTATGTTGAACATGAGATTGTTCTAGCATAGAATTTTATATTTTAAAAAATTATTTTTGAAATTAAAATCATAATTTTTAGATCTGAAATTAAATTTAATAATTTAAAATTAAATTGATCAAAGGTTACACAAAGTAACATAAGGTTGTCCTGCTATAGGATTTACCTCCTATAGTGCAAAGGTTGTCCTACTTTGATATATATCAGTTTTGAAAAAAGATTTTCAAAAGGATTTTGATCGGTTTATGATTATTGATATTGATGTATGCGATGCACCAATTTAGGGTTTAAATCTTAAATGTGATTTATGATCATAAGCCATTAAAATCATGCACTTGAACTTAATTTTAAAATTGATTTGATCTAGAAAATCAAATTAGGTGCATGAGGGTTTGGGTTGAACAAATTAGGTCTAGAGATTGGGCTGTGTGATTAGGGCTTGATTAGATCAACTAGTAACCCTAATATAATTTTGAGCATGTGACTCAACCTAATCAGATGATGATTTGGGTTAGGTCAAGTGTGCTCAAAATTATTTTTAGATGTAGTCTAGTCAGATCGATTCACGATAGTGAATCGATAAGTTAAGACCTAATTTGGCTTAGTGATGAGCCCAGATCATTAGATGACCTAATTAAACCTTATCAGTCAATTGGTGTCTAAGGAAGGTTTCGATCATGGTTTGCTAATTGGGGCTAACTCTTTCTTAACCAACTAGTTTGGCGGAAAGAGGGTATATTGGCAGAACCCTCCCATGGATCAAACTGACCTGGCTAATTTGGTTGATTAAGTTTTCAAAAGAGTCACTTTTGATTTGAGTTCACCCATGCTAACTTTTTTTAGTCAGACATGGGATTGTGCTAACTGAATGTAATTAGTCAGACATGAGATTGTTCTGATTTAATATAATTGGTTAGTCATGATTTGGCTAATCAATTTAGAAGAGACCTGAACCTAAGCTCCAAATAAATATTAAGTAATAGGTCTTCCACCATTGTAGGTATGCGGGTGTCCTACTGATGTTGATTATTCTCGGCTGGTTATAGTGGTCTAGTTGCATCGGAAAGACACAACCACCCTATTAAGCATGAGATGTTGCTAGGCACTGATGGGGTTGGGCCCAATAAATGGGCACGTTGAGAAACTCAATGACGGCTTTGTCTAATAGGAATGGTGGGTCTGATTTAACTAATGATTAAATCAATAAATGGATACATTGAGGTTCCATGATTTAGAAACCAAGAGCTATAATTTGTATTAGATACATTGGACAAAAGTGGCCACTTATTGGTGTAGCGTGTTACCAATAATCGGATACAGTGAGGTGCTGCACATCGATGGGACCGTAGCACCCACTAGAAATCTAGAGTTGCAGGATTTTCGCATCTCCACAGGGAGTGTAAGAGATCCGAGAAAATAGTGGGAGTTCTAAAATTATTTCTTAAAGACCCAAGAATAATTTTTATGATTAAGTATAAAGCATCTAATTTGAATCTTCTACACTTGCAGTTAACCATGTCTGCTTCAAATTTCTTAGTCCGTATTATAGAGACAAATCGACTAGTAGGCCTCAAATTTAAAGATTGGTTGAGAAACTTCAAAATTGTTTTGAGTTTTGAGAAGTTGGGCTATGTGCTTGACTAGGAACCCCCTGTCTTGCCTGACCATCCAAATGCTCGTCAAATGACTGCATATGAGAAATGGATGGAAGATGATAATAAGGTTAAGTGTTATATATTGGCCTTAATGTCAAATGAATTGCAGAGCCAATATGAGGATATGCCAACTGCTAAATCGATTCTGATTCACCTACAAGAGTAATATGGTGAACAAAGTCGGATTGCATGCTTCAAAGTGTCAAAAAGGCTTTTCAACAATAAGATGTGTGAAGGGGAGTCAATGCACGATCATTGTTTGATAATGATCAAGGATATTGAATAGCTTGAGAAGCTGGGCATTCCTATTCACAAGGAGCTTCAGGTGGATTTGATCCTCTAGTCTTTGACTAGTTTATATGCTCAGTTTGTAATGAATTATAATATGAACAAGTTAAACTACACTTTGCCTGAATTGTTGAACATGCTGGTAAGTAATGAGGGGACCCTGAAGAGTTCAAGGGGCTATGTTTTCTCTATGGAGCAGTTTTCCTCCAAAAGAAACTCTACTTGGAAGAAGAAGAAACCTGCGAAGAAGCAAAAGAAGGAGAACAAATAGAAGAAGAAGGACACTCCCAAGAAAGCCAAGGTTAGCAAAAGGAAATGTTTCCACCGCAACACAGATGGCCACTAGAAAAGGAATTATCCTCTCTACCTAGAAAGCCTAAAGAAATAAAAGGAGGATGTGTCTTTTGAAGGTAAGCCTATACTCCTTATTGAATCTAACCTAATGGTTTCATCTACTTCCAGCTGGATTTTAGACCCTGGCTCTAGTGCTCATATATACATTTCAATGCAGGGTCTGGAAAGAAGTAGAATGCTGAGAGAAGGTGAGATGGTCCTACGTGTCGGAAATGCAGCAAAAGTTACTGCTCAAGCCATTGGATCATATTCTCTGGTGTTACCTTTAGGGTTTAGATTAGTTCTTAGTGACTGTTATTTTGTGCCTGAAGCTAGTAAAAATTTGATTTCTGTCTCTGTGCTAGCACAGGAAGGATTTGAATTTATGTTCAATAAAGACTTTTGTGATATTTATTTCAAAAAAAAATTGGTTGCAAAAGTTATTTTAATAGACAGTCTCTATCATTTGCATGTCGATACATCTTTGAACATTAACAAAAAAATTAAAGTGAATGCCATAGGACATAAACATCCTAGAGATGACCTAAATGATAAATTTATATGGCATCTAAAGCTCGGTCATATAGGTGAGAACATAATTAATAAACTGGAAAGGGATGGAATCCTAGATTCAGTTAATTCTGAATCATACCCACCTTGTGAATCATGTCTTCAAGGCAAAATGACCAAGTTATCCTTTGTAGGACATGGGGAGAGGGCCACAGAATTACTTACCCTGGTATACACTGATGTGTGTGGTCCATTTGATGTGCAGTCTAGGAATAGTTTTTACTACTTCATAACCTTTATTGATGATTGTTCACGGTATGGTTATGTGTTTCTTATGAGACACAAATCTAAAGCTTTTGAAAAGTTTAAGGAATTCAGAAATAAGGTAGAAAACAAACAGGTAAAACCCTTAAGGTTCTTCGATCAGATCGGGGAGTAGAATACCTTAGTAGGGAGTTTTTAGGTTATCTTAAGGACAATGGCATAGTCTCACAATGGACTCCACCAAGTACGCCTCAGCTTAATGGGATGCTTGAGAGGAGAAACAGGACATTATTAAATATGGTCCGATCTATGATGAGCTTCACTGACTTGCCTTTATTTTTTTGGGAAGATGCCCTACAAACTTCAATTTATATTCTAAATAGGGTTCCATCTAAATCTGTTCCTACCACACCATATGAGATTTGGCATGGTAAGAAACCAAGTCTTGCACATTTCAAGATTTGGGGATGTCCTACCTATGTCAAGTGACTAATGACGGACAAGTTAGAATATAAATCTATGAAAGCTCAATTTATAGGATATCCTAAAGAAACTTTAGAATATTATATTTATCTTCCAGAAGATCATAATGTGATTGTGTGCAAACATGCCACATTTCTTGAAAAATAGTTTATTCAGGAAGGTGGTAGTGGGAGGTTAATTGAGCTCGATGAGAAAGTCTCTGAACAGCAGCTAGCTATAGAACAGATCGAACCTAATCAACCAATACACATAAATGCTCTTCTACCTCATAGGTCTATTAGAGTCTCTAAACCTCCTGAAAGATACTTGGGTATGCTTATAGAGGATATAAAGGAAATGTTTCTTGTTGGGGACAAGGATCAATTGATTGATCCTAAGACTTGTGATGAGGTGATGTCAGACATCGACTCCGAGAAATGGTTGAATGCTATGAAGTCAGAAATTGATTCAATGCATTTTAACCAAGTTTGATCCTTAGTGGATCTACCAGAGGGTATTGTACCTATTGGTTGTAAATGGATCTACAAAAAGAAAATAGGTGCAGATGGTAAGGTAGAGACCTTTAAAGCTAGGTTGGTGGCAAAAGGGTATAGTCAACGTGAAGACATTGACTATCATGATACCTTTTCACCAGTAGCTATACCAAAATCCATCCGTACTTTGCTTACAATTGCAGCATATCATGATTATGAGATATGGTAGATGGATGTGAAAACTGCATTCCTGAATGAATATCTTGAGGAAGATATCTATATGGAGTAGCCTCTAGGTTTCACTTCCAATGATGAAGATCATAAGGTCTGCAAGCTGCATAGATCAATCTACGAATTGAAGCAAGCTTCTCGAAGCTGGAATACTCATTTTGATGATGCAATCAAATCATTTGATTTTATCAAGAATGAGGATGAGCTATGTGTTTACAGGAAGGGCAGTGACATTCCTCGTATTGTACGTGGATGACATCTCCTTATTGGGAATGATATTTTCATGTTGACTTTGGTCAAAAGTTGGTTATCTAAGAAATTCTCTATGAAAGACTTAGGTGAAGCATCTTATATTTTAAGAATTAAGGTCTATAGAGATAGATCTAATCGGATGCTTGGCCTTTCACAAAAATTGTACATAGAGGAAGTGTAGAAAAGGTTCAGCATGGAGAACTCTAAAAGAGGATTGTTACCTCTTTGGCATGGCATTAATCTCTCCAAAAAAATGTATCCTAACACACCTAAAGAGATTCAACGCATGAGCAAGATTCTATATGCTTTGGCAATTGGAAGCCTTATGTATGTCATGTTGTGTACTCGACCTGTTATAGCTCTTGCTGTAAGTGTCACGAGCAGATATCAGTCGAATCCAGGTGAAGAATACTGGATAGCTGTGAAGAACATTCTTAAGTACTTGAGAAGGACTAAAGATTTGTTCTTAGTCTTTGGAGGGAGTTTAGAAGTAGGGATAAAGGGATATACAGACTCAGACTTTATGTCTGATCCTGATGATAGAAGGTCTACATCAGGGTCTGTGTTTTTGTGCAATGGCGGGGCAACTAGTTGAAAAAGTTCCAAGCAGCCCATCATAGCAGATTCAATAATAGAAGTAGAGTACATCACTACCTCTGAAGCTGCAAAAGAAGCTTTCTGTTACAAAAAGTTCATTACGGAGCTTGGAGTGATGCCATCTGATGCCATCCCTATATATTGTGATAATAATGGTGCAATAACTCTTGCTAAGGAGCCCAGGTCTCACCAAAAGTCTAAGCATATTGAGCGGCAGTTTCATATCATACGCGACTACCTCGAGAAGAAATATGTTAAGGTGCGAAGAATAGACTCCACGGATAACATGGCTGACCCACTGACTAAGACATTGAGCCAACATAAGGCTGAAGTCCACTTTGAAAAAATAGGACTTAGATATGTAGCCAATTAGCTTTAGTGCAAGTGGGAGATTGTTAGATGTATGCCCTAAAAGCCATGTTGGCTTGACACATTTTAATTTTAGGGCATGAACTTTACACTTAATTTTTCTTATTAATTAAAAAGGCATTAGTTTTATTTATATTGTTGTGTCTATGAATCGTCCATAGAGTTAATGGACAATGACACATTCTCAAGAGTTGAGAATCTAAGGCATGTGTCTTTATAGATTAACTCATAAAGGCTCCCGATTATTGGAATATCATGAGGACGGTGATTGATCTCTTAAAATCGGTGCACAGATCACTTCCCTTTCTGGGTAGATGAGTCTATGACCTACATGTGGTGACACTGGAGTGAGAGTGTAAGTAGTAGGTAGAGATCAACGGTATTGAGCGTGACCAAGTACAAGAAATTATATGAATGACTACTCACACGTTGATAACTTCCTGATGCTGTAGTTGTGTAAATAGTTCCTTGACCTAGAGTGTCTCGGCTACTCATAATAAGGTTGCTGTAGTTTGACAGCACAATCACATGGTTCCTATCCATACGAGACCTTGCGGTGTTTGTTGGGTGCAGTAATTTTATTGTAGGAGTAGGGTGTTCACTTGTAGGGATCTATCAGCCTTGGTAGTAAGGTATAATCCTATGCAAGCTTAATGAGACTAAGTCCAGAAGTTTATGGCCATAGCAGGGTGATAATGAAAAGGTGTTTTCATTAGTATCACAATTGGACTTGAGCCGATTATGTTAAGCATATGACTGATGGGTTTGATGAGTATCCCTAACCAGCATCATGTCGGGATTTTGATAAAGGAAATTGAATCACATGGTAACTACTCCTAGGGGTTCCAATCTTATTCTGCTGGGTTGCCACTACATATTGCTAGGTGTCACTAGTGGATTATGAGAGCCCATTAAAATCATTTTCGGATCGATGATCCTAATTAGGGTTGAGCTAAAATTATTTCAGTCCATCAAAAGGAGTTTCGATGATGTATAATAGAGATTATAGCATGTCTCATTACCAGACAAGATAAGACCTGAGGGGTCACATACATTAGGAGTTCAAGTAACCAATCAGCAAATCAATTTGGACCTAATTGTAAGTGTTACAATTAATATTTGACCTAATTATAAATGTTACAATTAATTGATTATGAATTAATTATTAATTAATTTAAATTAAATTTAATTTAATTGAGTTAGGCTCAATTAATTAATCTTAATTGATTCGGGTCAATGTCCGCTTCGAAATAGTTCGATCGGATTTAAAATCGGCTTCAGTTTGACTGTAAAATCATTATATTTGGACCAAGACCTAGAGTCCAGTTACACTAGGACTCTCTCTCTTTATCTCCCATTCCCTCCACATTCCAAGGTGGGCCCCCATTTATTTTGTGTGATAAATGAAGGATCGGGCATGATTAGGTGGGCGGTAATAGAGTTTAGGCATGGAGAAATTTAGAGAGGGAAGAGTCCTTCTCTTCCACTCCTCTTAAAATTCAAACCTAAACCAGACTCGAGCAAACTCCTTTATTTATGGCGTGTAGAATTGGGGAGATTTACCATGAAAGAAATAAAAGAAGGGAGAAAGGGGTGGCCGAACACATGGTTTTGTTTTCGGCATGATTTCCTTTTGGGCATTTTATCTGAGAGTTTCTCTCCTGGCACCTAGTATTCTTCTCCTTTCTAGTTTATTTCTTCCTTGAGATCTTCAAGAGTGTTGAGAGGTCTTCTACATAAAAGAAAGAAGAGAGAAAAGGGTCCAAGGTCTTGCAGATCTAAGATTTCAAGATAGAAGCTGAAAGCCGGTCCGGATTCAGATCGGCATAATTTTTAAAGCAGGCGATTTGCTGAAAGAGGGGAGGGCTACAAGGATCTAGAAGTTCGGTGCCCTCTATGACTCGATTGTGAGAGCTTCGTGTGGATACCAGTAGAGGCAGGGCGATTGCACGGCTCCGACAGAATCCCGGCTTTTCAATAGCGGATCTGCATGCTTTTCAGAGCAGGCCCGGATAGCGATCCAGGTAAGTATTTTATGCTTAAAATAATTTTTATTTTAGATCTAATATTTTTTTCATGTTATTCATCATGTTAGGAATTTATGATAAATAAATTAGATTTATTTATGATTTGCATGATTAGATATAAAAGCATTTTATATCTGCTTCCACTGGTCAAGCTTTTGATGCCTGATCTTATGCAACATACTTTCCTATTCCTGGGAGAACTCCAACACGGGTTCCCTCCTATGCTCATCCATCTACGTGAAAAATTATAATTTTAACTAAATAATTCAAACAAATTTAAAAATTATTTAAGTATCACGATACATATGTGATCGCGATACATATATATATCGCGATATATCGTCCACGATACATATATGTACCGCGATACATATATGTATTGCAATACATACATGTACCGTGAACATACATGTACCATGATATATCATCCGTAATACATATATGTACCGCAATACATCATTCGTGATACATATATGTACTGCGATACATATATGTACCACGATACATTGTCCATGATACATATATGTACCGTGATACATCGTTCGCGATACATATATGTACCATGATACATCATCCGCGATACATATATGTACCGTGATACATCGTCCATGATATATATATATACTGTGATATATATATGTACCACGATATATATATATGTACTACTCTATATCATCCACGATACATATATGTACCGCAATACATCATCCACGATATATATATATATATCGCGATACATTTTCTACGATATATAATATTAGTTTCATTAAAATGTATAAATACTTTAATATTGAAAATATAAGCTTATAGTTTAAGAAACTTATGAACTCTTGTCTAACTCGTGCGTAACTCTTGGATCTCGATGTATGGGGAACAGACAGATCTACTCATGCAGCTCTACCAATATTAGAATATGTCTGGAAAATCAAATAGATAATTTCTTATATCCTGAAAGTAATATATATATATGTATAATGTATAATATAAACTAAATATTTTAATAAACTTGCTTTAAAGAAATTAGAAGATATTTGTTCCCTCTCGGAGAACCAATAATGAACCAACTCCACCCACTGATGAGGGGTAGATCAGGAGGACAAGTACTAACTACATGCTTCTCTATCATACCTAGCAACTTGTACTTCATCTTCAACTATACTTTATATTCTTTCCATTTTCAATTGAAACACTTCAGTATAAAATCATTAGCGGGTGAAGGGAGTACAAACTTGGACTGCAAAAGAAAATAATTAGTAAGTAATGCAAATGTTAGAAATAATCATGCAGGAACGTAGCATAATATAAAATCCACCAACCCTCCTAATATCATGTCGATACAAAATATTGTTACTGAAAGAGTATAAAACGTAGCATAATATATCAACTATGCAAGATAACAAATAATTTATTACCAATTTTTTACCTGCACAACTCGTAGAATCTCAACTTTATACATCGGAAGCATGTCATTCCACTTTGCATAACTCAATGGACAAAGTTGATGCCTCCGTGCAAATGTCCCTAAAAATGAACTCAATAAGCTGGCGGCTTTTTTAATTAGCTACCCTAGCTGATTGCACTCAACCACTATCTTCTCATCCTCGTGCATCTGCCAGACATCCCATACTACCTGTGAGCCCCCACCTACGTGTAACCCTCCCAGATCTGTCTGCATAAAAATAGATAAAAGTAAGTTATAGTAAAAAGTATAATGAAATTTTATCTAACCAAGGATAAAAAAATAAATTATCTTGAATGTGTAGCTCATCATCTGTTACATCGACGGGAGGATCATGATGCCCCGAGGATGATGGACCTGCAGTAGACTGATGTGCCGAAGGACTAGATGCAATGTCCGATACTGACGAAGGATCGGCATGAACCTCCCGTGCTAAAGAAGTACTGGCTTCAGCCTACTGTGTCGAAGCAGAAGTGCCAGCCTCTGTCTGTGAGTGCTGCAACTGCACATTAACAAATCATCATGAGCGAAGCATGGTGTCACCTATCATTTACATCAGAGTCATAATTAGTGAAGATGAATATTAATTTAACATAATAATTAATACAATTTGCATACATTACAAAATTTAATACCAATAAGAATCAAGAATTAGTATTTTCTTCAAATTCCGTCCTAACCAAGGATACTGTAGCATGTACGTCATCAACTGGTACAAAATTGAATGGCATGAAATGTGTATAATTATCATCATCTTCATTATCTTCCAACTATTTTTCCATATCATATAAGTTCCTTGGTTTTATTTTAATAATAGTAGCCCAATCTTTGTCTTTTGTATCTTGTACAAAAAATACTTGACGAGCTTGAGAAGAAAAACTAAATAGATCATCCTTCAATAAGACACCAGTATATATCAACCTTATAAAATTTATAAGTGTAAATCCATTTGCATCTTTTTTCAAACCCCTTGATGAGTTTATATCTACCCAATCACATCTAAATAATATGACTTTAAAGATTCCATAGTAATCTAACTCATATATATATCTTTAAGTGCACCATGATAAGTTTTTCCATTAGCTTCCATTATAACACCACTATTCTGTGTTTTTCTAAATTTCTCGCGATCTTTAGTATGAAATTTAAAATCATTGATTATGAAACCATTATATCTGATGACAACTTTGTTAGGTCCTTGAGCCAGGGCTTTAATTCATCTGAATAATTTCTCTCCATCATTGTTGATATCTAAAAAATAATAAGAAATGTTAACAAGTTATTCGATGATAACTCTATCCATATATTCTTTAAATATATGTCAAACCTATTTTGAAAGCCCTTTCGGAAATAACTCGATTAACCATCACTGCTCAATCCTTGGATTAGGTCGAGTGCTATGATTAGCTTATCGCTGAGACATTAAAAATTCACTGCATAAAATTAACATTTATTAATATAAAATAAAAAATAAGATATGATATTTAAACTTAAAATACATTAAATATACTAACCTTTGATAGTCGGATATTATTTCACTATGAAGTAACACATAATGATGTGCTTGTGCAATTGATTTCTGATCCAATACAATACTTTCACTTCTTCCCATTACTCTACCAACAGCAGAAAAGTTATACAATTCTGCATTATCTACGAAATCACTATGTCATTGAGGTCTATTAAGTACAGTCTCAACACCTTAAAGATATCTTAAACAATATGTCAAACACTCTTCAGCAATATATTCTTCGGCAATCAAACCCTCTGGATAGGTTCCATTTCATACATAATCTTTCAATCGCACAAGATACCTACAATATTTAAAAATTTATTTACACATTATTATGATGCTACTTTTATTAAAAATTATATAATGATTAAAAATTAATAATAATACCCCTCAATATGATACATTCATCTATAGTGTATCGGTCTACCAAGCTTGACTTCCGAAGCTAAGTGAATGAGTAGATGTACCATAATAATAAAAAATTCAGGTGAAAAAATCTTCTCCATCTGACAAAGTATAATCATAACATCAGACTCCAACTGATCAAGCTCTCCAGGATCAATAATTTTTGAACATAATGTCTTAAAGAATGATGATAACCAAATTATAACTACAAGAACTTGTTTAGGCACTGATGATCTTGAAGCTATTGGAAAGATATCTTGCATCAATATGTGACCATCATGACTTTTGAGATTAGAAATTTCTTGATCTTTAAGATGCACGCACTTTGAAATATTTGATGCATATCCATCAGGTACTTTAATATTTTTCAATACTGTCAAAAAATTATCTTTTTCTTTAGTAGACATTGTATAAGATGTAGGAGGCAAATAAATTCTATCATTAGCAAGTATTTTCGGATGAAGCTCTTGTTGGATACCCAATTCTTGTAAATCCAGTCATGCCTTCATGTTATCTTTGGTCTTTCTATCCAAATTCAATAATGTTCCAAGTAGATCATCACAAGTATTCCTCTCTATGTGCATGACATCAAAATTTTGTCGAAAAGATTATGTTTCCAATAAGGTAAGTCAAAGAAGATACTTCTTTTCTTCCATAAATGTTTGTTGGGATGATTTGTAGATACTACTTGTACATCTTCCTCATTTTTATTTTTAAAAAAAGTATCAGGATCTTCAAATACTTGTACATCTATAATACCAGTAGTCACTTCTTCTTCCAATCCTTCTTGATCATCCCTTCCTCTTTTTTTAGAAGATTTTGAGAATTTACCATATATGTAATTGATAGAATCCATTTATCTACGAACATTAGTTCCATAAGGTGGAATAGGTGCACATCCCATTTCTATGGTACTATCAAATAAATCTTTCTGAAAATGAAATGGATAATTTGGTTCTAACCATCAACAATGTCCCATATAAAAAAATTTTCTTCCATGTTTTAATCAAATTGAATGTATCGAATCTGCAGAACAAGGGCATGCAACTCGTCCCTTTGTACTCTAGCCAGATAAATTGGCATTTGCTGGAAAATCATTAATAGTCCATAACAAAGCTGTCCATAGTTTAAATGTTTCATCATTTGAAGTATCAATTGCATCGACACCTTCCCACAACTGTTTCAATTCCTCTATTAAAGGTTGTAAAAAAATATCAATATCATTTCCTGGATCCTTATCATCTGGAATAACCATTGACAAGATAAGTGAGGATTGTTTCATGCATAACCATGGTAGTAAATTGTATGGTATTAGAACAACTGGCCAAGTGCTACATATAGAATTTAGAGTCCAAAAAGGATTGAAGCCATTTGAAGCTAAACCCAACCGAACATTACGAATATCAGAGGCAAAATCAGAATGCCTAGCATTAAATATTTTTCATGCTAAACTATCAACTGGATGTCTTAACATTCCATCCTTTGTACACCCTTCATCATTCTATCTCATTAATGAAGCTATTTTCAATGATGAATATAGCCTCCTCAATTAAGGAATAAGAGAAAAGTAATGCAATACCTTTGACGGTTTCTTTGTATACTGCATTATATCTGTTCAATTCACTATATTATCCTCATCTTCTTCGTGAGTTGTCCATCATGAAGATCCACATACATTGCATGACTCTCGATCAATATTTTCATCATGAAATAACATGCAGTCTTTTAGACAACTATGAATCTTTTGATATCCAAGATCCAGATTATTGACAACTTTCTTTGCTTTATAATAAGAGGATGGTAAACCATTGCCTTCTGGAAATGCATCCTTTAATAACCTTAGAAGCATGGTAAAACTCTTTCCAGACTATCCATTCATATATTTTATATGGAATAAATATATAAGAAAAGAGATCTTAGAAAATTTTAAACAATCCGGATATAATTATTCATCTACTTCTTTCATTAAATTATGATACCGAGCTGACTCAGAAGTTGATGGTTGCATCTGCTTCTCGATATATGTTCGTTCAATGAATGTAGAACCTTCACATATTCCAGTTGTTTCATGTGTATCAGTTGAACCTCCAAAGTTTTGAACACCATGTCTAAAAGCTTCTATGATCAAACCCATTATATCATCATCTCCTATAGGATTCTCTTGCATATTACTAGATCCAAGATCAGATGAGGGTTGATTACTTGATACTGGTAATATAAGTTCTCCATGAGAAACCCACTAGTATAACCTCTTGTAAAACCATTCCATATCAAATATTCTTCAACTGTTTGTGGATCTAGACATGAACTGTTAACACATCATCGGCATGGACATAAAATCTTTTCATTCAAACTACTTTTATCCATACCAAATTTAATGAAATCATGAACTCCATCTAAATATGCTTTGGTATTTTTAGTTTATTTATCAAATTTTTATCCATTTTAGGATAAAATGATCCAACTTTTAAGTTATCTAAATACAAAAAAAAATTATCCAGTCAATAACAATGAACCAAGTAATTTTTTTAAAAAAATTATGTAAAAAATAACACAAGTTAACTAATAAATATATCCTATCACTAACTAATAGGTAAAGATAGGTCTTGTCCTATTCAATAATTGTATTAATTATATAGGTTATTTATAGTAATCAAACGATATGCAATAAGAGCTTCGAAAAAATTTTAGCAGCATTTTCCTTTAGTTCTTCCCATATGACTAAAGATGTATGAAGAGAACTAAAAGAAAATATTATCCAAAATATATCTGGAACTCTATCCATACTACTTGATTATTGTAAGTACCTATAAAATTATTTGCAATTCTCAAACTATCCAAACTGGATATTTAATTTACCACTATACATAATTCTCCCACCCGTATAAAAATAAAATAAATGTACGGATGCTATAGAAATGTATATTAATCAATTGACGGGTCTATGTTTTTATGCAATATAAGTTTTGAAAAAAATATTTAAAAAATCATAATTGATCATAGCAAAGCTATACATGGTATTGAAATGAAAGATTTGCGATAATAAACAAATCTTAAATGCAACTAAAATTAGACGGTCAAACGAACTCAAAAAAATCTTAAAATCTTGTTTCTATTCTTCGGGTTAAATCTGAAATAGTATTTAGAAAGGATAGAATTTTAGTTCTAGCTTTAAATTTTATCTTATTTTATATTATTACAATTCTACCTTAATATTTTATGGCATAGCCTTTACTGGCCTAGCTTGGGTTTAGTCAAGCCTCATTTAATACCAGCCTGCCTTCAACCAAAGCTAAGGAAACTTATAGACCATGTATATATATATATATATATTAAAAATCCCATGTGTTTGTCTATCACATGACTTAGTTGGCTAAATCGATAGAATATAATTGGTATCTGACTTGATACTTACTTTCCAAAATTTGGTCAAAAATATGGTGGTTTTGAACCAGGTTTTATCTCGGAGGAGGGTGGGAAGAACAAAGGGGAGGACTCTAAAAGAAAATGAATGGATAGACCTCTTCCAACTTTGGTTGGACAGACTGATATAGTCCATCAACCAGATCTTATCAAGGTCATATAGTGATTGGGCTCCTAAAGTTAGTAATTATTTTTTTTTATAAATCAGATGATTTATATTTTTCAAGAGTACTAGCACAAAATATGAATAGTTTTAGATGTAATGTGCTAACATCCTAGGCTTCGAGCCTTTTTATAAACCCGGTCTAGGTAGTTGCTCGGAAGGTCCATAAAGGCTTTAGCCTTGATTATGTGCATTAATATCTACAACACATGTTATGGCATGCACAAGTTAGTCGGGAATGGGGATGCATATGAATCAAGTTGAGTCATTTGCTCACAAGCTATTTAAGCTCGGCTCAAGTTCAAGCTCGACCTAGCTCAATTATAAATTATACAATAATAAATGTGTTTACAAAATTATACAATAGTAAATGTGTCCAATATTTCTTTTCATTTATGAAGCAAGGAGGTATGGGTATAGAGTATCTAAATTAAATATTCAAAGCTACAAACTCATTACTTGGTAAAAACCTATTTATTATTAATCTATTATTTAAGTTATGCCAAGTTTCATGTAGGGATTGTCTATTTTGGTTGTTAAGAATTATCGATCATGGATGGCTAGGACCTTGATGGAGAAAACACAATTTCAATCTAATGAATACTTTTAAAACTCAGAAGAAATTTTAGTGGGTGAAGGTAGTATGTAGATGAGTTTGTTGAAAAAGTTTTATCCAATTTTGATCATGTTTCACCAATGGTCATAGCTGCCCTAACTAGATTCAGGATAAAGGCATTTTAATGCTAAATTTAGTCTAAATGATGGGAGGTCATGAGTGTGGGTTTGCCAAACAAATTTCAAAATATTGGAATGGCCTACAATCAATGTTGCTTGGCCAATATGAGATGCAAAAAATATTAAGGCATAGCTGACCCACCCAACCCAGTCATTAATCCATATGCCAACATTTTATCATGTTGGGAAGACCAGGGTCCTCTTTACAAGCATGTCACCTACTCATTTTAGGTAAAAGCCATTTCCCAGCCTATAGTTTTACATTGTACCAAGTTCATAATGGTCAAGAATGGTAAGAATTAAAAAACTACTAGTTTTCAATGGGCACATAAACCGGACCCAAACTAGTTTCCATATATATTTTTCCAACAAGATTTCTAAATCTTAAATAATTTCCATGTATCCATTGATATGGCAAGATCGCTGACATGGAATCCCTGTCAGGTCCAGCCAACTGCCACATTGGCAGAAGTTGCCATGTCAGACCCTCTCTTCGAGCTCCCTCGCTAGGTGGCTCCCTCGAGGTCGAGCCCACCTCGCTCTCTTCGAGCTCCCGCTCTCTTCGAGCTCCCGCTCTCTTCGAGCTCCCGCTCTCTTCGAGCTCCTTCGCTGGGTGGCTCCCTCGAGGTCGAGCCCACTTCGATCGAAGTCGAGCTCCCGCTCTCTTCGAGCTCCTTCGTCGAGTGGCTCCCTTGAGGTTGAGCCCACCTTGGCCAAAGTAGAGCTCCTGCTCCCTTCGAGCTCCTTCGCCGGGCGGCTCCCTCGAGGTCGAGCCCACCTCGATCGAAGTCGAGCTCTTGCTCTCTTCGAGCTCCTTCGTCGAGCGGCTCCCTCGAGGTCAAGCCCACCTCAACCAAAGTCGAGCTCCTTTGCTGGGTGGCTCCCTCGAGGTTGATCCCATCTTGGTCGAAGTCGAGCTCCTACTCTTCAGACCAAGCTCTCTTCAGACAAAAGGTCCAGCAACCGAAAGCCATCCCCGTGGCCAAAGCCCATGGTGCTTTGGGAGATTTAGAAGCAGGAGGAAGGGGATGGCGCCACCTCCCTTAGATGATGGACTGCCGCCCAAGGACTACAGAGGGGCACCCCCCAAGATGCCATGACTACACCCATGGCTACTTATACCAGATAGGAAAGGGTGCCCTGGCCAAGTTATTGCACATCCCAACCGACCGTTTACACCACCCGAAAGAAAAAATCATTTTATAAGATTCAAATCAGGGAGGCGGCTACTCCCCGATCGAGGCCCTGCCAAATTTTTCAAAGTGGAGCGATCAGAGGGAAGGTCAGAGCCAGCGACATAACTCCTTATCACAGATGGGAAAGGCACCTGGGTGCACGGCATGGAGCGCTGTCGGGCGTTGACCTTCCGGTGCTTGCAGAGGTGGAAGAACCCGAGGTAGGTTGCTGGAAGGGTCCATGGCCTAAAAGAAGGTTCAGAATATTTTTGAAGAAGGTAAGCAAGCAAAGGCAAGAAAATGGGAGAGCAAGCAAGGAGCAGAGCATTCTAAGGCTACCGGAGCACCCGTCAGAAGGGTCTCAATGGACATATCCGTCACCACTCGAGCTCTCCTCCACCACTACCACCCTCACTCTACTCTTTCTTTCTAAAGCAAAATCTCCTCCTCCAAGCATGGAGTCCGACCAAAGGGGCCCACAGGGGAGGATTTGTTCTCCTAGATCGCCACTAACTTAATTATCGGAGTGCCCCCATTGGGATCCCTGGCTCGGGTCTCCTCTTTTTTGTAGGTCTGGGCACGTGAGCTGGTTCCCGAGAGATGAGGTCGGCATCCGAGCTATAGGCCATGGCGGTGTAGGTGGCAACAGATTGGCATGCCAGGTAGGGGGGCAAGATACAGTCTGATCCAGGCCAATCCCCACATGTGTAACTCCACCCGAAACATGGTAATGACACGTGCGCGCGGGAGGTCTCCACCAGCCATGCGGGAGAAACCCCTTCCCATGGGGTCTCGCACAGTCTAGAGAGGGAGCCCCCCGCTCCACTGCAACCACCTCTGGTGGATGTCCAATTGGCCGCACTCGTCCAACAGATGCAGTATCTAACTGTGGTGGTGTGGCAGTTGTAGCATCAACATCGATCCCTGGCCACCCACCAACAGCTAGGGACCCCTGCGGCCCAAGCCGCCGTATCCCGTGATAGCCTGCATTCCTTCCAAGGAAGGCTGTCACTGTCGCGGGCCATGACAGACCCCCAGGGAAGCCACCAGATCCTAGTGAAGAGATAGTGGACCGGGTCAATTGATTGGGAAAGTTGGTCTCCGGCCCTTGAGCAGGCCACTGCTAAGCACCGTCGAGGCTGTCGAGGCAAGGCCCCCCGTGATGACCCCCCTCAGCTATCATCTTCACCTCCTCCTTTGGCCTCAGTGGAAGGCTTCACCGATAAGGCCATCAGGTGCATGGCTGAAAGGTACCTGAAGGAATAGGAGCGCAAGCTGGTGGAGCTATCCCGCCAGTTTGCAAACTTGCAGGGCTCCTCCCGTGAGCCTGCGGGCCATGACGCCCATCCCCCTTTCTTTCGAGAAATTCAAGAGGAGCCGATCCCCAGTCAGTTTCATATGCCACAGGTGGATCCCTACGATGGAACCACCAACCCTCTGGACCACCTTAAGAGCTACAAGGCTCTCATGAGATCCAAGGGGCGATCGACGCCCTCTTCTGCATCTCCTTTCCAGCCACTCTCTGGAAGGCAGCTCGAGTCTGGTTTACCCACCTCGAGCCTGAAAGCATCAACTCCCTTGCACAGCTGGAAAGGAAGTTTGTGGCCCACTTTGGCACCTACCGGAAGGTGCCACAAGAGGTAGATAGCCTCTTCTCCATCAGGCAACAGGACCACGAACCCTTGCAGGACTATGTGACCCGCTTCAAAGTTGTCGCACTAGAGATCTATAACTTGGATGAACCAGTCGTCATGCTGGCATTGAAGAGAGGACTCAGGACCACCCATCTTACCTATCCCTGGACAAAAAGCTGTCGAAGACATACTCCGACCTCCTCCTCTGCATTCATAAGTACATCCACGTCGAGGAGGTGGACTATACGAGGAGGGAGCTGGATGGGAAGCCACTGAAGAAGCGATCCCCGGGGAAGACGTTCGGGACATGAAAGCCCGGATCGACCACCCTGAACTTCCATCCAGGGCTGAAGCCAAAGAGCGGCCCTATCCTAGAAGAAAGATACACACCTCTCCTCGCCCCGGGGTCGAAGACCTTATGAAGATTGAGGGCAAGCATTACTTGCACCGCCCTCTCCCGTTGAGGCCATCCAACGGTCATGACAAGATGAAGTATTGCCAGTTCCACTGTGACCATGGCCACGACATTAAGGAGTGCCACCACCTCAAGAGAAAATTTGAAGACCTAATAAAGAGGGGCTACCTCGAAAAATTTGTGAGAGGCAAGACCCCGGCAAAACCTCAAGTGCTTGCTGCTCTTTTCCCTATCCCTGTAGTCAACAATCAACCCACCGAGAAGCCTGTGGGTATGATATGTTGGGGAATAGAGTGCACTACCAAGAGGGCCCGGGAGGGGGAGAGGTCAGAAAATGTCCTCCCCTTTATAAGGGAGGAGGGATCTGGGAATCAAAATATAAATAACGATGCCATGGTTGTCGAGATGACGATTGCCAGGCATCCTGTAAAGTGGATTATGGTCGATAGTGGAAGTTTGACTGATGTCCTTTTTAACGATGCTTTCTCTAGGATGAACCTATCCTCTACTCAATTGAAGCCTGTGCATACTCCCCTTGTTGATTTTACTAGGGACTCCATGAGAGTTGAAGGGGAGATCACTCTTACCGTTATTATCAGGTCATCACCTCGACAGAACACTATCATGATGACCTTCATAGTTGTTAGGCTCTCTTCGACCTACAACGTGATCCTTGGCCACCCCGGGCTCAATCTACTCGACACGGTCATCTCCACCAGGTGGCTATTGGTGTAGTTTCCCACTCTTTATAGCATAGGGGAAATAAGGGGGGCACCTCAACCAATTCAACGTTGTCTTCAAGATGTTCCAAGGATCGGGGGTTCCAAGGAGGACCCCAGTGTCGATGACCTCGACCAAAGGATGCAGGATCCTAGAGGTGGCCCAGTTGAGTGCCTTTTGACATATCCACTTGGAGTAGACCCAACAAAGACGATACAAATTGGGGCCCAACTGCAAGAAGAGGAATGAACCCACTTACTGGGTTTCCTTTGGGCGAATGCGGATGTGTTTGCCTGGACAGTGGTAGACATGCATGGGATTCCCCCCAGTATCATCACCCATAAGTTGAGCATCGATATGAAGTACCGCCCTGTCCGGCAGAAGAAGAGATGTTTCATCCCGGAGAGGCAACGAACGATCAATAAGGAGGTGGAAAAGCTTCTCGTAGCCAGCTTTATTCGTGAAGTGCAGTATCCTAGCTGGCTGGCGAACATGGTCGTGGTCAAGAAGAATAATGAGAAATGGAGGATTTGCGTGGACTACACCGACCTCAACCGAGCCTGCCCGAAGGATAACTTCTCATTGCCAAAGATCGACCAACTGGTAGATGCCACCTCGGGGCACCGCTTACTCTCCTTCATGGATGCATTCTCCGGGTACAATCAGATCTAAATGCATCTAGAGGACGAGGAGCACATTGCCTTTATCACAAATCGGGGGGCATACTACTACTAGATGATGGCTTTCAACCTAAAGAATGTGGGTGCCACATACCAATAGCTGGTCAATCGAGTCTTCAAGGATCAGATCGACCGAAACATGCAAGTTTATGTGGATGACATGCTCGTCATGAGCAAGCTGGGGTCAGACGACATCACCGACTTGGCAAAGGCCTTCCAAAACCTTCACCTGCACCATATGAAGCTGAATCCGGTGAAGTGCACTTTTAGCATGGCAGCAGGGAAGTTCCTAGGCTTCATGGTCACCTAGAGGGGAATAGAAGCTAACCCTAAGAAGGTTTAGGCGATTGTCGACATGGAGCACCCCACCTCGAAGAAGCAGGTCCAGCACCTCATGGGCCGGATCGTCGCCCTGAGCCGGTTCATCTCGCGATCTGCTGACCGCTACTTGCCTTTCTTCAAGGCACTACACAAAGTGCATGACTTCACTTGGACAAAAGAGTGCAAGGAAATCTTTGAGGAGCTGAAGAAGTTCTTGGCATCACCATCGCTGCTCTCTAGACCGGAAGATGGAGAGGAAGTCTTATTGTACTTGGCGGTCACCCCAGGGGCTGTCAGTTTAGTCCTTGTCCGTACAGACAAGGGCGGAGCTCAAAAACTGATGTATTATGCCAGCAAACTCCTCTGAGATGCAAAGATCATGTACACCCACTCTGAGAAGTTAATTTTTATCCTCATAATGTTTGCTCAGCGACTCAGGCCATACTTCCAAGTGCATCCGATTATGGTCTTGACAGACCAACCATTGAGGATCATACTCAACCGCCATGATACTTCTGGATGTTTGGCTAAGTGAGCTCTGATACTTAGCAAGTTCGACATCGTGTACCGACCGAGACCATCTCAAAAGACCCAGGTATTGACTGACTTTCTGGTCGAGTGCACGCATATGGGCGAGGAGTTGGAAGAGACCACCCTGGAGTGCCAGATGGAGCCTGGAATCGAGGAGGAGGTTTGGGTCCTCCACATGGATAGCACATCCAACTCGGGAGGGAGCAGAGCAGGCCTCATCCTCACTAATGGTGATGGGGTTGTGACAAGTGCGCACTTTGAATCTGGTTTGCAGCAACCAACAACCAGGTGGAGTACGAGGCACTCCTCACGGGACTGAGGGTCTCCCATGAACTGGGTGTGCCCAACCTGAAAGTCTCCACTGACTCCCAGCTAGTGGCGGACAGGTCTCAAGAGAATTCGAGGAAAGAGATCTCCAAATGATGAAGTACTTGGAATAGGTGCACTCGAGCATGGCGGGCTTTCGATGCTTCAGCATCTCCCACATCCCTCATGGAGAGAATGCTCGTGCCGATGCCCTCTCAAGTTTCGTGACCCTACCAGACTCATCACTGGGGTGCACCCACATTGAATACTTAGAAACTCCAAGTTATGAGGCTCCTCGGGAGGTCCAACAGGTCACCCCGAAGCCCAGTTGGATGGATCGATACATTAGGTACATCACCGACGGCATCCTGCCAGAAGACCGTGCAGAGGCTGGCCTCGTCAAGAAGAAGGTTGCGTGCTTCATCTTGATGGATGGACAACTCTATCGCAGGTCCTACTTTTATCCACTCGTGAAGTGCCTGAGATCCATGGAGGTGGCCTTTGTGCTCCAGGAGATACATGAAGGCCTCTATGGGAATCACGTGAGGGGCAGAATGTTAGCATACAAGGCTCTTTGTCAGGGGTATTACTGGGAGACTATGAGGGAGGACGATGCCGACTTTGTGAAGAAGTATGAGCGCTACCAGTGCCATGCCCGCATACAGTGCCAACCGGTGGCACCACTCTCCCAGCTCTCCGCCCCTTGGCCATTCACCCAGTGGGGGATGGACATCCTTGGTCCATTTCTTTCAGTGTACGGACAGTGCAAGTTCCTGATAGTGGTCATTGACTACTTCACCAAATGGGTAGAGGCAGAGCCACTAGCATGGATCACTGAAGCCAAGGTCAGTCAACTCTTCTAGAAGTTGATCATCTGCCACTTCGTACTCCCCCACACCATCATCATCGATAATGGATGATAGTTCAACAATCGAGAGTTTGAGGAGTTCTGTTCCAGCCTTGATATCCATCATCGCTTCACCTCGGTGGCTCACCCTCAAACTAATGGAGAGGCCGAGGTGACCAACCAGACCATCCTCCAGTGACTCTGAACCAGGTTGGACTAGGCCAAGGGCAGGTGGGTAGAAGAACTTTCCAGTATCCTTTGGGCCTACCACATAATGCCCCGAACGGCCATGGATGAGACACCTTTCAACGTCGTGTTCGGTGCCGAAGCCATAGTCCCAGTCAAACTTGGTATGCCCACGATGCGGGTGGAGCAATATGATGAAGTCGAAAATCTGGCCCGCCTTCTACTCAACTTAGAGCTCCTTGAGGAAATGAGAGACAAGGCTCCACTCCGGATGGTGGCTTACCGACAGTGGGTAGCCCGGTACTATAACATGCGAGTAAGGCCAAAGATCTTTTGCCCGGGTGATTTGGTGCTGCGGTGGGCCGAAGCCTCTCAACCTCGGGAGTGCGGCAAACTCTCCCTGAACTGGGAAGGCTCTTATAAGGTGGTCGAGGCTCTTCTCCATGGAGCTTACTACCTTGTCGAGCTCGATGGTGCCCGGTTCCCACGAACTTGGAATGCCGACAATTTGAGGATGTACTGCCAATGATGTAAGGCTTCCTCCCATCAATAAGAGAATTCCTTTTGGTACAAACTATCTTTGCCTTGCAAGAATATTGCTGCCCGACCCTAGGTCCAGCAGATCAAGCCGAGAAACTCCAGAAGCCCCGCACCTCAAAGTTGGGAAACTCATGAAGCCCCATACCTCAAGCCGGGAAACTCCTGAAGCCCTACACCTCAAGCCGGGAAACTCTTGAAGCCTCGCACCTCAAGCCAAGAAACTCCAGAAGCCCTGCACCTCGAAGCCAGGAAACTCCAGAAGCCCCGCACCTCAAGCCGGAAAGCTCCTGAAGCCCCGCACCTCAAGCCGGGAAACACCTGAAGCCCCGTATCTCAAGTCGAGAAACTCCAGAAACCCCGCAACTCGAAGCCGAGAGACTCCTAAAGCCCCACACATTTAAGTCGGGAGACTCCAGAAGCCCTGCACTCTGCCTATCCAAGTCCTAGCCTGGTGGGGGAACTTTATGGACTCCTCGAGTTCAGCCTCCCAACTCAATCGCATTCTAGGCACTTGGAGAATGTTTCACTTGAGGTCACTTCGGCCTCCTTCAAGGAGATGCATGAAGCCCCACTACCTCATATCCAACATGGTAAGGACAACTCTACAACTCAAGATCTTTCTTACTAACTGCCCTCCGTACCCGGGGCTTTGCTAGAAACAATCGAAGGACTTGGTGCCTTGAGGCAAGGCACCACAACAAGAACCTGTACATGGGCGGTCAAAAAAAAAAAAAACAAACAACAAAGAAAGAAGAAGGAAGAAGGAAGAGAGGTTGTTGTTGCACTCAAGAATACAAAGGAATGCAGATGAGGGATTCTGTGAGCTTAGTTAACAGAAAGGATACTTCATTCAAAGTTAAAAAAAATTATTACACTATCCCAGGACCCCCGGTAGGCCGGGCGATCCAGGAAGAAGCAAAAATACAAGAAGCAAAAAGAAAAAGTCCCTATTCTACCAGCTCCTTTCCAGGATGGCACTAAGGTAGGACAGCATCCTCTTAGACCTCCACCAACGGAGCTGCTTCAACGATGGTCATAGGCTTCTCCTTCGCTTTCGCCATGAACCCAACTAGGTCCCTGCATGGAATGGCTGGGAAGGCGAGCGCCTCCAGGTTCAGCTCTGGAAAGAGTTGTGCCATCCTGGACTGGCAGAACTTATAGCCTTTAAGGAACAAGTCCATGGCCACCTCCTGAACCTCATCAATGTATTCCGCCAAGGCCTTGAAGTTCGGTACTACCTCGGCGGCCTCCTTCTTCATGGTCTCCATCAAGGCCACCACCCTTACAACCTTCTCTTCAGCGACGACAGCCCATGCCTGCATTACCTCCAGCTGAGCTCGGAGAGCCCGAGTCTATTCCGCCTCTCGGGCCACTTCGGCCTTTAGCTCTTCTATTTGAGCAACCCTGACCTTGAGCTCCTCGGCTCGATGCTTGACCCAGTCTTTCTCTCGGGCTAAGGATGCCTCGAGGTCCTTGATGTGCCTTTTAGCACTCGCCACCTCGGCCTTCAATTCTTTATTTTTCTCCTCTGCTTCCTGGGCCCTATTGGTCTTCTCTCTGGCCTTAGCCACCAACGATGCCGCCTCCTGCTCCTTCAAATTCTCCCTTTTGGTCCAATGGGAGCAATAATTATGAATGAGCAAGAGGTCCGTTCTGAGCTGCACTAAAGAAGATGTCAGCCATGCAAAAAAAAAAAGAAATGAATGATGATGAATGAAAAATGAGGAGGAAAAAGGCAAGGGACCCTACTGTGAAGAGATGGGGGAAGGTGCCGAGGATGGCATCCGACAAAGGCCTTCCTCCCCTTTCCCACCAATCACGTGATTGGATGGCAAAGTCCATCATACGCTTGGCCAGGGATCAATCTTGGATCACCGACGAGTTTGGCGCCACCTCGACGGGTGCCCTTCAGGAGCTGGTATTCTTCTTTGTCGGGGCCACCGCCATGCCCTCAAGGGTGGCCGAAGACATCTCCGAACCCTGTTGGAGCTTGACGCCACACCAGACGGCACTGTTGATGGTGGCTCCCTCCCCTTCTCTCCTCCTACTTCCACCTCGATGACTTCAGGAGGTGGGGGCGCAGCAACAACAGCAGCAGTGGGTCGAGCCCGCACGATCACGCCGGACTCCCAGAATCGAAGGTGAAATCTATCGCCTTGGCAGTTCGAGGGTCGGTTCGGCCATTCTTCTGCCTGGGCTGGAGGCTGCAATAGGCCTGGGCCTCGAGCTGGGCTCATTCCGGGCCCTCTTTGGTAGGGACTCCCTAGGTCTCTCTGGTGCACCCCTCTTCTAGGAGGACTAGACAAGTTGCTCCATCAAGAACTTCATGCCTATAAGATAAAAAGAAATAAGATCAGCCTCGAGCTCGAACAGACCTGCAGTAGAAGAAGAAAGGAAAGTTTACACCGAACTCATCCAACTCCCGGATTGGGTTGGCCCCAGCTTTGAACAGGTTCTGCTCTGATAGCAGAACCTCGAGGGAAAGAATTTGGTCGGTGATGAGCTGGTCATAAATCTCTCGATCAGCCACTTCGACCTTTGAGTTCCAATTCAGAGTCCGATCCAGATGACGCTAGACCCAGTTGAACCCTTCAATGGAGGTGAAAAAATACTTGCTCTCCCATCCTTTGATGGAAGATGGGAGTTCAAATTTAATACCCTTAGAGCGAGGAGAGATAAACCACCACCCGTCCTCGGTCGGGTGGCATTTCAGGGTGAAGAAAGCCCTGAATAGAGAAAAATGGGCTACAATCCTGTGAAAGTAGCAAAAGATAATAAAACAGATGATGGTCCTAATCGCATTCAGAACCAGCTGAGCTGGGATGAGGCGATGGTTACTAAGCACATAGAGGAAGAAAGGATGAAAAGGGAAGCAAAGACCCCCTGCGAGAAATTCCTCATAGAGGGCAATCTGGCCTAGGCCACTGGAGGTGACCTATTCCCCCGACCTTGGGATCGAGAGCCGGATGGAGTCCGGGATGCCAAAGGCTTCCCGAATTATCGAGAGGTCCTTCTTGGTCATCATCAAAGTGACACTGTAGGGACCAGTCGAGCGAGAAGGCTTCTGCAAACCTAAAGAGGGATTTCCTCCTCCTCATCGGAGGATGGAGTCCTCGGTTGAGAAGGCCCTGCCTCATTGGGATTGCTTGAAGGATGGTGGCTACAACCTAAAGGGGCCATCCTAAGGAAGAACAAGGAAACGAGGAAGGAAGAAGAAGAATGAAGTCCGGAGGGCCTTAGGGACGAACTCTACCTAACTAGAGAAGAAGAAGGACTGAAGAAGATGAACCTGGTGGCCTTGAAGAGAAAGGACAGATGGTGTAGGAGAAAAGAAGGAAGGCTCTGGTTTGTCAGCAGGCATGAAGAATTCGAAAGAAATGATGTTTTTAGGAAACTTTCCTTCTTTTCGAAATGGCCAGATAGCAACCATACCCCTCAGAATCGATACCATCGAATTTGCACCACGTGCCGAGATCAGCGAGGAGCGACGCTTCAGTTCACCCGAAGCCATTTTGAGTTCTGCGTCAGCCATTATGCTTCCTCGAACAAGCTGACGTGTCATCCCCATAGTGGTCTCAAGGTCCATTCCATGAGGCACCGACGATCATGGTATTAATGGTGCCCGATTTCACCTTTCCATGTCAACTCCGCATTTACTCTCTTCGCCTCGAGCGCCGCGCGCCAAAAAAACTTGTGAGTGGGGGGCAAATGATATGGCAAGATCGCTAACGTGGAATCCCTGTCAGGTCCAACCGAATGCCACATTGGCAGAAGTTGCCATGTCAGACCCTCTCTTCGAGATCTCTCGCCAAGTGGCTCCCTCGAGGTCGAGCCCACCTTAGCCGAAGTCGAGCTCCCGCTCTCTTCGAGCTCCTTCACCGGGTGGCTCCCTCGAGGTCGAGCCTACCTCGGTCGAAGTTGAGCTCCCGCTCTCTTCGAGCTCCTTCACCGGGTGGCTCCCTCGAGGTCGAGCCTACCTCGGTCGAAGTCGAGCTCCCGCTCTCTTCGAGCTCCTTCGCCAGGCGGCTTCCTCGAGGTCGAGCCCACCTTGATCAAAGTCAAGCTCCTTCACTGGACAGCTCCCTCGAGGTCTAGCCCACCTCAGTCAAAGTCGAGCTCCTGCTCTCTTCAAGCTCCCTCGAGGTCAAGCCAACCTCGGTCGAAGTCGAGCTGCTACTCTCTTCAAGCTCCTTCGTCGGGCAGCTCCCTTGAGGTCGAGCCCACCTCGACCGAAGTCAAGCTCCTGCTCTTTAGACCAAGCTCTCTTTAGATGGAAGGTCCAGCAACCGGAAGCCATCCCCGTGGCCAAAGCCCATGGTGCTTCGGGAGATTCAGAAGCAGGAGGAAGGGGACAGCGCCACCTCCCTTAGGTGACGGACCACCGCCCAAGGACCACGAAGGGGCACCCCCCAGGATGCCATGATTACCCCACCGCTACTTACACCAGATAGAAAATGGCACCCTGACCAAGGCACTGCACCTCCTAATCGACCGTTTGCACCATCTGAAAGAGGAAATAACTTCAGGAGATTCAAATCTGAGGGATGACTGCTCCCCGATCGAGACCTTGCTAAATTTTTCAAAGTAGAACGACCAGAGGGAAGGTCAGAGCCAGTGACATAACTCCTTATCACGGATGGGGAAGGAACCTGGGCACACGGCACGGAGCACTGCTGAGCATTGACCTTCCGGTGCTTGCAGAGGGGGAAGAACCCGAGGTAGGTAGCTGGATGGGTCCATGGCCTAAAAGAAGGTTCAGAAGGTCTTCGAAGAAGGTAAGCAAGCAAAGGTAAGAAAACAGGAGAGCAAGCAAGGAGCAGAGCATTCTGAGGCTATAGGAGCATCCATCGGAAGGATCTCAATGGATACAGCCATCACCGCTCGAGCTCTCCTCCACCACTGCCACCCTCACTCTACTCTTTCTTTCTAAAGCAAAATCTCCTCCTCCAAGCATGGAGTCCGACCAAAGGGGCCCATAGGAAAGGATCTATTCTCATAGATCATCACTGACTTGATCATCGGAGTGCCCCTGCTAGGATCCCCGGCCCGGGTCTCCTCTTTTTTGCAGGTCCGGGCACGTGAGCTGGTTCCCGAGCGACGAGGTCAGCATTCGAGGTCATCCCCAAGCTACAGGCCATGGCGGCGTAGGCGGCAACACCCATAAAAAAGTACCTCAAATTGCATATCTTTGATTTCATGTTAGTACAAGCCAATACATCTTAAATGTTATATTCTCATGAACTTAGGGAGTAATGTTTTTGCCATGTGTAATGTAATACTACATACACCATCAACCTTCTTGATTATATCAAGCTTTCAGCAACACAAAGTTGTAAAGAAAAAAGATGGTCAAACTTTTGGAAAGCACTTCAACTCTAAATCAAAACTCAGAGAATTCAAAATGGGAGATGGTAATTATTCAGTAGAACTGCATGTACCATCATTGATATGCACTTCTTTTAACAACTTACTAATCTACAAACCTAAGGCAACCATATTTGAAAATGGACTTGAATCATATGCAAGGACAACTGAGTTCTACTTTGTTGAAGAAAAAATGGTGAAGCAGCTACCATCACCTAACTCTAGGCCCATGTATTTAAAACCTTAAATGAAATAGCAAGGAAGTCATAATGGTAGAACCTAGTGGATGGTATAATTGAGACAAAAGTTCTATTTGAACAATATTACAGCCATTTTGATAGAAGTAGGTGTCCCATTTATTAAAACATAAAGGAAACCAAGTTTTGGTAGGTATGATAAAAGATAAAACTATAGATGCATCCAATTTCATGTACGCAAAGGAGCACAAAGTCTCCTTCCTTTCCTTTCCATGTCATTATAACTGATATTATAAGAAACACTTTCATTAAAAAAATGACATTATAAGAAACCCTTTGGCACATTTACAACCCAGAGTCCCGGTGTCTAGCATTGATGTCCCTGCACCAAGACCCACAGCCATGTTAGTTGCACCAATATCTGAAAATTTTCAAGTTAGATATTTCTAGTTGTTACCATGGTGCCCACAAACATCAAGCTACCCAAAATGAAAGACATCATACCTACCAGATTAGTATAATATCAACACCAATGATGTTCTTTTATGTTTTATATTGCTGAATTCATATTTACTGCTACACTTAATGAGACTTTTTAATCTTTTCAATATGACAAAATTGAGACTTTCTATGAAGTTGCAACCTTTCCTCATTTTTAAGGATTTCTTGAATTTCATAACAAAAATTAAAAGTCTAAAAAACTTTTTCCCTGGTGGATCGTCACTTGGGTTCCCTAAAAAATATGCAAAAAATCATTATTTTATACACACGGAACCTCATTCTACAGTAAATAACAAGAATTGAAATTGATACTTGGTTTAAACATCAAAGTAATATTTACAGTCATAAATAAATAAGAAAAAAAGTCAGCGGAGAGGGATATATACTTGGGGCTGTAGACAGGATCGGAGGCGATGAACTCCTTGTCGTTGGCACTGATGAAGGGGATCCACTTGCTTAGCGAGAGACGGGAGTGCTCCACTTGGGTATCATCTCCATGGACCACACCGGATAGGATCAATGATGCCGGAGGCACGAGGAAGGCCGGGGGGTTGGGGGAAGATTATGGAATGGGTTTTGGAAGGGAGCTTGTGATCCCGAAGGAGATGAAGGAGGAGGGAGGGATCCCGGAGGGGAAATGGAGGAGCGGCGCATGGCGGAAAGAATGATTTAGGGTTGAATCAGGGAGAAGAAAATGGTGGACCTGTCGATGCTTAAAAGCATCGTTAACCAATAGTTTTTGCCAATTCTTCTTAAAAGCATCGGCATGGTGGCGGAGCTTCCCGACACAACCCCTAGCATCAAAAAAAATTGGTTGGGAAAAACTATTTTTGTTGTAGTGTCAGCTTCAGCCATGAATAATGCTATCAAATTTTATTTTTTGCTAAATTATGAAATTAAGTTAACTCCAAGAAATTGATAAATTTTACTACTACTTTTTTATCTAATTTACATCCAACAAAATTAGCACCAGAATATCCAATTAATTCAATGGAAGATTATTTTAAGTACCATAAACTAGCATTAATAGTCCTAGATACATATCTAAAAATCTTTTTAATACAAGTAAGTGTGATTCTTTAGGATTAGATTGATATCTTATACACATACAAACACTGAATATTATATCTAGCCTACTAGCAATAAGGTAGAGCAATGATCTAATCATACCTCTATAAAGCTTTTGATCTGTGCTCTTATATTTTTCATCTTTGTTAAGCTTATATGAGGAGCTCATAAGTATACCAATTTTCTTAGAGTTCTCCATCCTAAACTTTTTGAATATTTTCATTTTATACTTTATTTGGTTGATGAGACTTTATTTAGAATTCAAGGAAGAAGTTAAGTTCTCCCATCATACTCATTTCGAACTCTTCTTATAATTAGCTTTGCAAATTCTTGATAAAAAAGTTCATTAGTAATATCAAAAATAATATCGTCTACGTAAACTTGAACAATTAGCAAATCAATACCTTTCTTTTTTTTAAAAAAAAGGTAGTATCTATATTTTCTCTAATAAAATTATTTTGAAGTAAAAATTTGCTTAAACATTCATACCATACACGAGAGGTTTATTTTAAACCATATAGTGCTTTATGTCATTTGTAAACATGATTTGAAAAATTATGAATTTCAATCCGGGTGATTATTCAACATACACTTCTTCATAAATAAAACTATTTAGAATGTATTTTTGATATCCATTTGATAAAATTTGAGATCTATAAAAAAATAAAGCAAGTACTAGTCTAATAGCTTCTAGTCTAGCTACTGGTATAAAGTTTTATCAAAATCAAAACCTTCTTCTTGACTATATCCTTTTACAACTAATCTAGCTTTGTTTCTTATAACTATTCTATGTTTATCTAATTTATTTATGAAAATCCATTTAGTTCTAATGATGGGATAATCTTTAAATTTATCTACGAGGATCTATACATTATTTCTTTCGAATTGGTTGAGTTTTTCTTGCATAGCATTTATCTATTTAAAGTCATTTTCAGCTTCTTCTATAGATTTTGGCTTTTGTTGTGATATAAAAGCTAAATAATTGCAAGAGACTTTTAAGAAAGATTGAGTTCTTATTCTTTGAGATGGATCACCAATAATAAGATTTTTTGGATGATCATGAGCATACCTCCATTTATTGTATAGTCTATCTCGCTTTTGTTGTGTTATTATACTTTCATCATCCTCCTTTAGATCTTCAACTTTATTTCTAGGAGATAAATCTTTCAATATGAGGTCCTCCACTTTCTTGCCTAAAATTCTTATATCATCATTTAAACCATCTTCCTTTCTCAAAGGATTGGCATTAGCTTCGTCAAATATAATATGATTAATTCTTTAACAATAAGTCTTCTTTTGCTAAAGACTCTATATACCTTATTAGATGATAAGTAATCTAAAAAGATTTCCTCATCCAACTTGGTATAAAACTTTTTAAAATTATTTTTACCATTATCTAATATAAAGCAATGACATCCAAAAATATAAAAGTAGCTAATATTTGATTTTCTATTTTTTCAAAGTCTATATGAAGTTTTCTTTAAAATTGAATGAATCAAAATATGATTTAAAATGTAGCATATTGTGTTTATTGCTTTCATCTAAAAATATCTAGGAAGGTTGTATTCAAATAATATAGTACATATCATTTTTTCTAAAGTATGGTTTTTCTTTTTATCATCCTATTTTGTTGAAGTATCCTAGGTATAGAAAAATTATGTTCATTTTCTTTTTCATTGCGAAAACTTTTAAAATTTTGTTTTTCAAGCTCCGTTCCATGATCACTGTGAATGAATACAATTAACAAATTTCTTTCATTTAAAACTTTGCTATAGAACTTTACAAAAGCTAAAAATACTTCATCTTTTATTCTAAGAATCAAACCCATAAAAATCTAAAAAAATTATTAATATAACAAGTCTATATCATTTACCTCCTAAATTTATAGTTCTAGTAGGTCTAAACAAATCCATATGAAGTTCTAAAGGTTTGCTAGTTGAAAATGTGCCTTTTGGTTTGAAAAAATTTCTAGGTTGTTTTCCAAATTGACATGCATCACAAAATGATTCTTTTAAAACTTTAGTTTGGTAAAAGATCTCTTTTAACAATTTTAAAAGTAAATCTATGCTTGCATGTCCAAACTTACGATGCCACAACCAACTAATCTCATTATTTTTAGCATTCATTGCAACTAGATATTGACCATTTTTCAAGGATAGAACATTTAGATCCACTATATAGATATTGCAATGTCTACGTCTAATGAATACAATGCTATCATCAATAGGACAAAACATAATGCATGATAATGACTCAAAAACTACTTTGTAACTTTTATTACAAAATTAACTTATACTAAGAAAATTATGCTTTAAACCATCTATTAGTAAAATATTTTTAATAAATATAGAGAGGGCAATACAAACTTTACTAATGCCAAGTATGTGCTATTTTTCATTATCTCCAAATGTAATCATTCCCTCTTTCTTTGCATCAATAGTAATGAATTGAGTTTTGTCACCCATCATATATCTTGAGCATCCACTATCAAGATACCATTTTCTTTTTCCTTCCTAAGTTACAAGATATATCTATATAAAAAATCAAGTTATAGTTTTAAGTACACAAGTCATCTTGGATCCTTTGTGGTTAGTTTTGTTGATTCCTCTTGGAATCCATTTTTTTTTAACCATTTTACCATTAATTTTTTTAAAGTTACAAAGATAAACATTATGTCCGACTTTTCAATAACAAAAATATGTAATATTTGAAGTAGAGCTAAGAGGGACTTTGTCAAAGAAATTTTTTAAATATCTTTATTTATTTTGAGTATTAAGACCTAAACCAACTTTGTTAAAAATAGCTCTTTGATCACTTAAAATTATTTGAAGCTTTTCAGAGCTAAGAGTAGATTTTTCAATGAAAGGTTTCAACTTTTGTAACTCATTTTTAAATTATGATTTTCTTATAAAACATCCTCATTATTTTTCAAAATCTTTTCTTTTTCAATTGGCAATTCAATGTTTTTCTTTTTCAAGTCCTTGTTTATCTTGTGTAATTTTTAAAATTTAGCTAAAAGATCAACAAATGCTATTTGAAAGTCATTATCATCCAGAAAACTTTCACATGTTATCTCTTTTTCTTGAGCCATAAGATATAAGTTGGCTACTTCTTGAGTTTCTTTTTTGAAACTCAAATCTTTACTATCACTCCATATAAGTATTAATGCCTTCTTATTATACTTTTTGGACTTCTTAAGTTGACTGTAGTACTTTTTGAAGTGTCTGGACTTTTTGCATTCAAAGTAAATGGATTGCTCTTTTTCTTTTTCTTTCTCCTTGTCCTTACTTGCCTCATGTTTGTATGGCTTCTTGAAACTTGATTTCTTTTTTCTCATGAGCCTCTTGAACCTTCGAGTAACAAGAGCCATCTTATCATCATCCTCCGACTCATTACTTTCCATGTATTTATTCGTTGTTGACTTTAAAATGATGTTCTTTTTTTCTTAGACTCTTCTTCATTATGTTGCCTCATTGTGAGCTTATAAGTTCTAAGTGATCCAATAAGTTCTTCAAGTGGAAGAGTACTAAGATCATTTTTTTTTTGGATGGTGGTTACTTTTGCTTCCTATAATTTTAAAAGAGATCTAAGAATTTTTAAACAAGGTCACTGTTAGAATAAGTTCTACCCAAACTCTTTAAGCCATTAGTAATATCAATAAATCTAGTATACATACTATTAACAGACTCATTTGACTCCATTTTAAATAATTCATATTTATACACAAACATATTGATTTTAGTTTCTTTTACTTGGTTAGTACCCTCATGGGTAACCTCCAACCCATCCGACATTTCTTTAGTGGAGCTACAAGTTAATATTTTATTGAACTCATTAGTATTTAATGCACAATATAAACTTTTCATAGCTTTGGCATTTAGCTCTATTAGCTTCATATCTTGTTTATCCTAATCCTTTTCAAATTTAGGAATATCAACTCTATCTATTCTAATTATTGGTGTGTATGGCCCATTGACTATAACTCTTCAAAGTTAATAGTCAAGTGTTTGAACATAAATGTGCATGCAAGCTTTCCAATAAGTATAATTTATCCCAGTGAACGAGGGAGGTTAGTTTAATAATTTCCCTTTAGCAAGAGATGTGCTAAGTTGGGTTGCTATTTGATATTAACTCTTAATCATTAGATAAAATTTAGTTGAGTACTAAGGCTCTGATATCACTTGTTGCCTAGCTACACAATCCAAGAAAGGGTGTGAATTGGATTTTAAAAAAATTAACTCAAATATGTACTATTTTTGAAACTTATGGAATGATAGTGAGTAGAAATGTGCTCTGGCTATTCTAGAATGGAATGCTAAAAGTAAAAGTAATGAGACAAGAGAGAAAATACAAATGCAGAAATTTTATAGCTGTTCAGTATATCCAACACCTACATCCACTTTTTAAGTCTTTCCTTAAAACCTTTTATTATAATCTCTCCAAGATTATAGCTAAATTATTTTTCTGAACTCACAATCAAAAACCCTTACACTTAATCCCTGGCTAAAAATCTAACTTCAATCCTCTATTGAAGTTAGAAATAAAAGAATTAAGAAAGGAGAATATATACACAAGTTATTGAAATGAGCAAGAATAAAAATAATAATGCTCAAAAGGAAGACTCCTAGGAATTTTTTGAAATCTTCAAAGCTTGTCTCCTTGCTGAGAAACCAATGATTGAAAGTCTCTCGAAATGGTTGGAAAGTGATTGCTCTCAAATCAATGATTCTTGGCCTTTTCTCTTTGTTCTCAACAATCACTTGATTGCTCTAGAATCTTTTCAGTTTTTGTTGCTTTTCAATGAATTTGGAGAGCTTTTAACATATCTTCGAAGCCAAAAAATCAGTTTGCAGCCATTGAAGGACAAAATATGGTCGTTAGATTTAAATCTGGATAATTCTAAACTTTCTATAGAAATAGCCATTAGGTTGTCAGCAGATCTCGAGTTGACTCAAATTTTATTCTAGTCAACTTGGAATCTATTCAAGTTGGCTCAACTTAAAAATGAGTAGACTCGGCTTTAGCTCATCAAAATTCTCTTTCTATTTTTCACTATTGAGTCGACTCGGGTTTTTAGAGTCAACTCGATTGCCAATCTATCAAAAATTCAACCTTTTGTAGAGACTATTGAATCGACTCAGATAATTAGAGTCGACTCGGATGGAACCCAAGTCAGCTTGGTTGATATTAGAGTCGACTCGGTTCTCAGCCTTCAAAATTTAGCTTCTATATTTTTCAGTTTCCTTGTCGAGGTGACTCGATTTCTATTTGAGTTGGCTTAGCAACATGTTGGCTAAATCTTGCATGCCAAGCTAAAACTTTTTGTGTATTATACTGAAACTCTCAGTCTTTAAGAAATTTTGATTGTACTTCCTAACACACTATTGTTGCTTGAATTTTACTGGCTTTTCCTTCTTTTAAAGTTTCAAAAATATACCCATATTATTGAACTTAATTATTTCTTTAGTACTTTAATATTTCCTGAAATATGAATGTATTTGAATTATTAGTCATATTATATACTTAAATATTTTATTATTCATCAAAATCAATTCTTGGGACCAACATAAATACTTGAACAATTTTATATTATCATTTTGTTGGATACATGTTAAAATATTTTTTTATTTATTTGTATTTTTTTATATTTTTTTCTAAATTTTGGATTTTATATTTGCTGGGAATTGTGTCCCAATGCTAATCGTCTAGGCTATAGATGGTTGTGCTATTTTATAATAATATATAAATTCTCAATGAATAAAAGTTATTCTTTTGGATGTTCATCACATGTGCATTTTCTTGAAAAGAACTCTTATATGATGGAGTCCTTAAAACTACATTATATTTGATATAGAGAGGATATATCAAGTAGTTCTTAAACTGGTTCACAACCAAAGGATACATTGTTATAGGATGACGATGTATCAAGTATAGGTTGTTGTATCTCACATTGGTTGGTTGTCCTCTTGACCAAGGAGTGTGGTGACACTGATGTGATATACAAGTGAAATGTGTAACATCTCACTGAACGTGATCATCTACAGAGCTCCCTTCTGCCAAAGGGTTACTCACGAAGGGATATGGGTATATGTGTCCCTTAGACCTGAGGTCACCATGGTAGCTTGCAAGCAACTCACTATACTTTGGTACCATACTACCTGGATTTCTAATTCAGTGATGAAAGGTTTCTGGGAACAGTCAAGTACTTGTGAAGCGGTGGTGGATCAAGATGGAATTGATCCCTCCAAATAGTTTGGAGTGAATGACTCGCCGTGTCTCAATTTAGTAAAACCTTGGCTAGGGTAGTTCTTGTGAGGAGTCATAGAACTTGTAAGGTTGAGACACGATCTGGATGAACCAAATTAGGGTTGACAGTCAAATCCTAGATCATCCTGAGCATTATGACATCAAAGGGATGAATTATGCGATAACCATATGCGAGAGGTTCTAGAAAGTTTCTTTATAATCTTCGACCTATCCGGATGTCAGGTATCATTGCTAGATGAGGACTTTGACTGATACTGGAAGTGTTCCAGTGCTACCGGCTTGGTGTTCGAACCTATGGGGTCACACACCATAGGGATTTCTATATGATCTAAAGGTTGATCGATGATTGAGAATCATTTGCCATCACTGGAGGTCAATGTGATTGATCATGTTCCAAATGTCGACACTTCCAAGTATTGATACTTCCAAGTGTCGATACTTCCAAGTGTCAATACTTGGAAGTGTCGACACTTGACTGTGACGAGCAGAAATTCTGGAAAGATTTCTGGAAAGGTTTTGATTTTGAATTTTGAATTCGAATTTTGAAATCTGGCTAGTTTTGGCTCCAAGCTTTCATGGAATGTTCTTGCCATTTAAGCTTGGAACCTCTTTGGTATAGCCCTCAACCTTCTTCCCCAAGAAGCTCCTCCTTCCTCATCTCCCTCTCATGGCTGCCTCTATAAATAAGGGTTGTCTTAGGGCTGCCAAGCTGAATGAAACCATTTTCTTGTTGAAGAGTTTTCTTGCTGCTGAGATTCTAAGAGGGAAAAGAAAAGGGGCTTGTGAGGACTTGGGTATTGGGTGTGTGAATACCTAGCACTCAAGCTAGGTCTTGGGAAGAGAGCTAGTTAGGAAGGGTTCCACTTCTCCTCCTTATCTTCCGAGAAGAAGAAGATCGACATCAAGGATCCTAAGAAGCTAGCACTCCGAGGGAGTTGATCAGAGTCGAGCCCTGGTGTGAACTACCCGTAGAGGCCAGATGCGTGTGTGGCTCGAGGACTTTTTTCACAACTCTCTTCAAAGGTATAACAGTAAGGTATCTTTATATCTTTGGTTTTTTTCTTGCTTTTGATATTTATTGCATGCTACATTATCATACTAGGTCCTTTTACAAGCAGTTTGGTAGATCATTTTGATCGATCTACCAAGTCTTTCGCTGATTTTATTTTAGAATAGTTTTAAAATATCTTTCTACCATGCATGCTCGCCTGCATTTTTCACCTTCAATGTTCTGTCAAAATATTTTAGAATGATGATGGTAACTAGACAATGCAACTTTGCATTGATTTGCTCCCTTAAAATACAAATAAGTAGCTACTAAATAGAAATTATTTTAACAGTGAAGGAGCTTTTTTGTTTATGAGTGAGAAACTCTGGTGAAAGAGCATTTATGAGTGAGAAAGGAAAGCAACCTGTTAGGGTTTCCTTTGATCTCCCCTATGGGGGAGAAGAGAGGCCAGGGGGTGAGGGGAACAAATCCGAGAGGTCTGATCTCCAGGAGAAGAGCTCGGGTTTTGGGGATAGTAAGGGAAGGGAGTCATCTTCCTACCAAATTCAGGGGCAGATGGCTTCGGATCCAAGCAAATCAACGAGTGTAGTTAGATCGAGCAAGGTAAAGGAGAAACGAGCTTCTTCTGGTCATCCTATAAGCTCGAATGCACCGGTTCGGGAAGCAACAACAGCAAATACTTAAGGTAAGGAAGGATTTTCCATGGACTCAACATGCAACTGGTCCCAAGTTGTTCAAGGGGTTCGGAGATTCCACCGGTAGTCAATAGGAGCAACTATGGCGGACATCGCGGCTCTGGAGGAATGATTTTTGAAGGTGATAGCATTCTCGTCTGATGAGGTAAGCCATGCCAAACTTCTTCTTAAATCAGTGCTTCTAGGTCAGTTTTTGGGGTGGGGTTTCTCTCTTGAATTCATTCAAAAGGAGCTTAAGCTCTGCTAGGGTTTAAAAGAGGACCTTAATGTTTCCTCTCTATCTGAGAGTGTCTTCTTTTTCAGTTACAATTCGAGGAGGAAAAAGCTAGGATCCTTGAGAATGGGCCTTGGTCCCTAGCAGGTCAACTCCTGGCTATAGAGGAATGGCGGCTGAACTTCAAACCTAGCCATGATAGAATCCATCATGTTAGGGTTTGGATCAAGCTATCGGACTTTCCAATGGAACTGTGGAAGAAGGAAAAGATCTTAAAAGTTGCCTGTGCTGTAGGTCAACCCTTATTTCTTGATGAATGGATGGCAAACTCCACCTGCATGGGCTATGCTAGGGTTTGTGTTCTTATTGATGCCTCTCAAGTCATTTGTCCAGGTATTAAAATCATGATAAATAATGAATGCTGGTGGCAAGAGTTTATCTATGAGGAGTTACCAGAAATTTGCTATACTTGTAGACACATTCAATTAGACCCCTCTGCTAACTGTAAATGCCTAGATTTACCGGAACATCTAAGAACCAACTGTGTATAGTCTTTGGATTCGAGCTACCAGGTTCTTGATGCAGTCCCAAGCATCAGACAAAGGCAGTAAAACCAACAATACCTCTAAGAAAGGAGAGGCTAAAAATCAATGGATCCTTACAAACAAACTAGCAAAAAGAACATCTCTTGTCAAACATCATCCACCTCTATAGGATGAACTGCTAAAGGGCTTTAGATTTGCTCCTTTGAGCCAAGTTTCAGGAGATAATGATACCCGGGTGAAGGAGGGTGTCCAATTCTCCTTGGAGAAGGGAGAGACGCCAGTTGTTGGTGCCAATAAGGAGAAAAGGAAGCATTCTCCTATCAAATCAGCTACTAAAGATACTTCATCGAGACCTGACTCACTTTCCTCTTCTAAGGTGCTTATCCGAGAAGAGGGAAGTCAGGTTCATGATCCGGGTACACAACTGATGCTTTATATGCCAAAGCAAGGGAGGAAGAATACTAATGTGCGGGAAATCTGGCGACCAATTATTTCATCTACATCAAAGCATGGAAACTCGAGATGGAATGTGATAAATTTCACCAAATTAGTCCACATGAACTCCAGGTACTCAATTGAAAGGCAAAGGTATGCATCAGAATTATGTCACTCAATTATTGCATGTTCTTAAACATCCAATGAAACATGGGGAGTGTCACTCATCATCTTTACATGACCTTGATCCAGAACTAATTGATGTTCCGATTGTTGAGTCTTCATTGATCACATAGCCTACCTTGGAGAGGCCCAAAGGGGTGAAGTTATCCATTTTCCCAAAATGAGACTCTTAGTATGGAACTGTAGGGGAGTTGCTAAGGCTCCTTTTGTTAACCATCAAAAGAATATGTTACATAATTATCAACATGATATTTGTTATTTTTTGGAAACCAAGTTGTCTTTTCAGGCTCTTGATTATGTTAAGCGCATTATGGGCCCAAAGTGGGGGGTCTATATGATTACCTCATTAGGCCTGTCTGGGGGTATCATTATCTCTTGGAAACTTGAATTAGGCCAATTGGATTTCATGCATACCAACAGACAAGTAGCCTTTGGGATCATTATGCCTAGCATTGGTCAACCCTGGATGATGGCTTTTGTCTATGCAAGCACTAAGGGTATTGAAAGGAGATTACTTTGGGATCAACTTCTCTTAGCAAATTCTATAAACTTACCTTTTCTTGTTATTGAAGATTTTAATTGTATCTTGAATAGGGAAGACAAGAAAAGGGGTAAACCTATCATCTTACCAGAGATATCAGAGAATTCAACCAATTTATTTTCATGGCGGGCCTTACTGATATTCGTTTTACGGGCCCTTCTTATACTTGGTGCAACAACATACTTGGCAATGCAAGGGTGTGGGAGAGATCGGACCGAGCTTTTGCATCACAGAGTTGGCTAGCATTATTCCCTAAATCTACTCTTCAACATCTAACTAGATTTGCTTCTAATCATTATCCTATCCTTCTGTCAGTGGTTACACAACATCGAAGAAATAGAACACCTTTTTGGTTTGAGAAGATGTGGTTGAAGTGTGAGGGGGTTCATCACACTATTGCAAAAGCTTGGAATTCTAAAGTTATGGGTTCTCCACTGGTAAGATTATCTAACTTTCTTTATAGAACTAAGATTGCTTTGACTAAATGGAAGAAATGTTTAGGAAATATTTTCTGAAAAGGGCAACAGTTGCAATGAAGTATCTATGAGCTACAACTCAAAGAAACTAACTTGGATGATTTTTCTCAACATGATTATAATCAATTGTTAACTTTTCTTTAGAAATACCATGCTAACCGGCAAGCTCAAGAAATTTTTTAAAGACAGAAATCAAGAATAACCTGGCTTAAAGAGGGTGACTTAAATACTAAGTTTTTTCATCATTCGACAATTCTTAGAAGGATGCAAAACTAAATCCAGAACCTGACAGATCAAGAAGGGAACCAAGTTAAGGAGGAGGAAGGGATACGAAGGCTTATATACACTCACTTTATTCAAAGATGCCAGACTGATGACATTGAAGACACTAATGTCTTATTTTCTTCAACTACCACAATCACTCAACTTCAAAATAATATGCTAATTAAATCTGTTACTATGTAGGGGATCCTGGCTGTGGTTAAGGAGATGCCTTCTAATAAAGCACCGAGTCCGGATGGATTCCAGGCACTTTTCTTCCAAAATTTCTAGTCCATAATTTATAAGGAAGTTTTGCAAGCGGTTGTATAAGTTTTTAATTAGGGCAATATGCTTTATAAGTGAAAAAAACTTTTATTACTCTTGTTCCTAAGAAGAGTAATCCTTTTGTCATTACAGATTATCGCCCTATCAGCTTATGTAATACTATTTACAAAATTATTGCTAAAATATTGGCAAACCGATTGCAGACCATCCTTCCTTCGTTAATCTCAGTTGAACAGGGTACTTTTGTTCCGAGCCATAGCATTACTGAAAATATTTTGCTCACCCAAGAAATCATGCATTCCTTGTATCTGGCTCCTAGGAGGCGAGATCTTATGGCTATGAAATGGACATAGAGAAGGCGTATGACAAGATGCTGTGGTCCTTTATAAATAAAGTTATGCACCATTTTGGGTTCCATCCTAAATTCATTAATATGGTATTCCTTTGTGTTACAAATTATCAATATGCCATTTTAATAAATGGAACCCGTACACCTTGGATTCCACCAAATAGAGGATTTCGACAAGGTTGCCCTCTATCCCCTTATTCATCTTATATTCTGACATTTTTTCTAAGTTCATTAATTATGTAGTGTGGCAAAAGTTACTTAAACCTTTCATTCCGGGTGCAAATGGTCCGCATGTTTCTTATATGCTCTTTGCGGATGACATGCTTCTGGTTACTCATGCAACTACTACCAATGCTATTTGTCTTAAAGCCATTCTTGAAGCTTACAATATGATGTCGGACCAGTTAATTATCATCGCCAAGTCTTATGTTACTTTCAGTCCCTCAATCCTGACAAATATTAAAAAGTAGTATTTGCTCGATTTTGCACATATCGGAAAAGCGTGGAATTTGGAATTATCTAAGACTTTCGCTATCTGCGAATAGATTAGTAACTAATGATTTTAATTACCTTATTGATGCAGTGAACAAGAAGATTGAAGCGTGGAAGTGGAAGTCATTATCTTTTGCTAGGCGAATGACTTTGATTCAATTAGTGCTATCATCATTATTTAATTATACTATGGCAGCGCTCTATATTCCAAACTCTATTCTAAAGTACTTGGAAAAGGATATAAGAGCCTTCCTCTGGAGTATCCCACTGATCGAAAAGGTATGCATCTTGTATCTTGGAAAAACATATGTGTCTCTAAAAATGAAGGGGGCTTGGTATTATATAGATGTTAGATAAACAAAGGTCCTCCTTTGCTAAATTGGCTACACAAATTATCCTGAACCCTACTTCTTTGTGGGGTCAAACTATCATTGCTAAATACTCCTTTCCTACTACTTGGCATAATTATAAAAGACCTCGTAGAAGTTCTCATACTTAGGCTAGGGTTGTTGCTTTGGGTTACAAAATTGGCTTTCACTTTATTTGCTTTATTAGTTATGGTGAGAGTATCAGCTTGCTTAGAGGCCCATGGATTTCTCAAATTCCATTATCTACCTGACCAACCTATCTTAATATGGATATGGATGTTCAGGGATGGAACATAAATCATCTTATTTCTCTTAATAGAACCTGGAATACTGATTTATTACATCAACTATTCTCTAACGATATGATGCAGCACATTAGTTCTATCCAAATTCCGGTGGGGAGTTGGAAGGATAATCTTACTTAGGGCCCTATAGGTCAGGTACGAGTCAGATAGAAGGACATGTATCCCATTTTTACTGAGCCTAACCAGGTAAACGGTCCCTCTTTATTTGGATATGGAAATTACGGATCCCCTTGAGAGTCAAGACTTTCTGGTGGAAGCTTGTTAAGTGCAAACTGTCATCTAAGCATTTCCTTTGCCATAAGGGCATTCTCTCTAAGGATCATCTCTTTTGTGATATCTATTCTTCTGAAATCGAAGACTTACAACATATTTTTATTACTTGCCCTTTTGTGAAAGATTGTTGGCACTTCCTGAAATCTTTTTATGGTTGGCTGTATAATTTTGATTCCTTGTCAGACCTTAAATATATTTTGTCTAACACTCATATTGATAAGGACACAAAATATACAATTGCTTGTGCTTCTGGCAAATTTGGAAAGCTCAGAATGCCAGATTGTTTTAAAATATATATATAACTCACACCCATGTGTGTAGGCTTATTCATGATTTTCATACTACCAGCAACTGTAATCTCAATTTTATGGAGCTTGAGAGTCAATCATGGAACTGGGAAGGTCCAATATCCCTATCATCCAATCTCAAGGGTTCCAAGATTGTTTGTTGGCTTCCCCCGCATGAAAACTCTCAAGCTAAATTTTGATACATCCATAACGATGGAGGCTACAACTATTGTTTATATTATCCGTGATTGCTATGGTCTGCTAGTGCAAGCAAAGGGTAAGCTGATTACTCATTCTATCATCCCCACTGCTGAACTTATTGCTGCCTAGAATGGAATCAAAATATCTTTACTTCATCTACAAGTTGACAAGCTAATAGTTGAAGGAGATTCTGAAATGGCTATAAAATGGATTAACCAAAATCAGGCTCCTACTTCAGCTATCAACCCTATGTTGCAAGATATTTTGCATTGGAAAATTTTTTTTCATACTTTATCTTTCCAGCATGTTTACCGCGAAGCCAATCAAGCTGCTGATTGTTTAGCTTCTTTAGCTCAAAAAAGGAATTTTACTATTCACCAAAATGAAGTGATTCCGATGGATCTTGCAGATATATTGTGGAGTGATAGTTATGGTATCGGCTTTCTTCGAAAATGACCATGACAAATAGGTTTCACTACAAGGTTTTTGCATCTCCTATCTTTATGCATTGTACTCAAGGATTGCAGATTAGTTAATGGAGGGTGCATACATGAGGATTAGACTAGCACACCAATTGAGTCAACTAAGGGTTGTAATATTGGTCTTCAATTCTTACATTACCTTGAATGTTCTGCTCCCACATTTTCTCAAAAGTGGAAAGAAAGAAAAATTTCCAAGAGTAGTACTACTAAAATTATGAAAATGGAGGAAAAAAAAGGAAGAAGAAAAAAAACGTCAAAATCTAAATATCATGAGAGAAAAAGATAATGAGGGAGAAAAAAGAAGTTGGAGATGAGCTTTCTTACCTTTTTTGTTTTTGTGTGCATGTGACTATTATACTTGGGATTTACCTAATCAACTTTCAAATCTGTCATTACTTTCGCATTTGGACTTTCAAATCTATCATTACCTTTGCATTCAGACATTCAAATCTATCATTACCTAATCAACTTTCAAACCTGTCATTACCTTTGCATTCGGACTTTCAGCTCTGTCATCACCTGTCTATTCTATATATTGCAACTGCAACTTCTCCCTATTTTTTCTCTTCCATTAGAGCGGTTGATAGGCTTCCTAATTCTGTTTCTTATCATCTCTGCATTTATTTTCTTGCAATACAGGTTTTAGATTCAACTAGGATGCTATATTTTTCAAACAATATATCTTCGGAGGTTGTTCTGCTCCTCAGAAGCATGTATTTATACCTGTATAACTTGGTGCAGTGTCTATGCTTATACAACAACTCATCACATAACTGATTGGTTTGTGCTTCTGCTGCTCTCTAAACCACCAAGTACTCAAGGTCACAACATTGAACTATATTTTCATAAGTTTTCTGGGTGGCACTGGATTTATAGTTATGCAACTGTGCCATTCTCTGCATTGCAATGCTATTTCTGGTTATATATTGGCTATCTACTATAAAACTTGCAGTGACACTATTTTATCAAGTTACAGGACTGGAAGATCATTGGAAAATATATCAATATGCTGATTATGGACCACATCAATGGGCGCAGCCTCAAATGTGAATTGCAGGCATCAACAATCACTCATTGGTTTTTATCATATTACCACTCATGCTTGTTACGTTCTTTTATATTCACAATGCCATGGTACTGTATCAGGGGTTAATGTAATTTATCAAATATCTATGTTTCTCATGGTACCACATCTCACATACAGCTCCACAACAACATTAGTTTCATCACCAGATTTTATTAACTAACTATCTGCTGCAGCCTCTAGTACAGGTCACTATAAATCTCTCTGACTCACAACATTTAGAGAGGAAAGATAACCTCCTGTTTGCACTCTTATCACCATTCCTTTGCAATGTTATGCTTATCTGGTTCTATACTGGGTCAGTTCTCTTATTTGCATGCATTTTGGACTTCTCAAAGGCTCCAAATGGAAAATCTCATCTCAAAGTTTCTGTCTAGGCAATTCTCAATCTACCTCTTACTCAACTGTCTTACAATTCCAAACTATATTTGGGGAATGCTGAATGCAGGTTTAATCATCTCTCATTGCATTCTCATGGGTTTTATATGGAAGTTAAATATATTTTGTGCTGAACTTATACTTTTCTGATGCTGGATTACTTATATACTCTCAGGCTACATATTATCAGGCTCTCTATTTACTGCTGAACTTATCATCTTCTGTGGCTGGCTTGCTAACAAACTTCCAGGCTCACATACCCTCGGGTGCTATAATATATTCTACATTCTCAATTTCTCCTTTAATGCAGTGGGCTTGCTGAGATTATCCAATTTTGCTGCTGCTTTGATCAAATATTGCTCCAATGTCCTATTCAACAATAATCTGAAAAGCATATTCTCCGGCTGCCATGTATTCTACTTTTGTTTAAGGGGTATCTTAGGACTGCTAAGTAATTCACTTCTTATGATTTTGTATCACTGGGTTTCCCGTTACTTTGTAATATGTTTTCCCACTGTTCTGGGTCTTCTACAAACTTTGTAAACTTTCCTGTTACATTCTAATATAGCCTTTGTTTGGGCTTCCTTACCCAAAAATTAAAAAAAAAAAATTTCTTTTCAATGTAGATAATGTAAAAGATTAGCAAGTCTGGAAAAAAAAGATGGCAAATAAAGATTACTTTTTGAGATCTTTTCTAGATAAGGGTTTAATTTTATGATTCATTGTCAAAAGTCTTCCCATATTCTTTTTTTTTTTTCAAGAAAAAAAAATATAAAGAAATGAATGAGGTTCTTCCACCTAGCATTTTTCTAGGTAGCAATCTAATAGCACATATTTTTATATTTCAATCAAAGTAGTTACTACTTTAATTCTCTCTTCAATCTCTTTTCTTCTTTCTAGTTTGCAGATTTTTGCACATATCTTATCCTAGAGAGCACAACATGCACCAACTAACATCTCCCTATGGTGAAGATCTTTGATCACATCTGATTGACTACAATAGCAAGTGCAAAAGTAATACAGTTCTTGAATTCTTGTCAAATCAAATACAAGAAGTTTTTTCTTACACAAAATAAAATGTACAATATTAGGTGATATTTCAGTTTGGAAGCAAGTTTAATAGTCTGGGTCTAAAATTTCTTTCTAGTGCATGCACGGTAATAAGGTAATATCAAGGTCTATATAACATAAGAGTAGTCAAAGTTAAAGTCTTCTAATGGAAGCCAAACCAATTTATATGCTTACTCTTTGATGAAGGGATTCAGCAAAGATAAAAGTTAAATCATGCTATAAACTAACAAATACATTCATGTTGTTTCAAGCCACTTGAAATACGTTTCATCAGAATGTTGCTTTATTGCATAGGAAACTTCATTAATTAGTAGTGTTTCTTTATAATTATAAAGGAAAAATAAATATTACATGCATTCAAGTGAAATCAAGGAACTTCAAAAATAGAAATACATGAAGAAATAAAGAGAAGCAAAAATTAAAAAAAAAAAATCAAATTCGCATTCTAATAGTCATTTAATGATTAAAACTTGCTTAGCGAAAACTTTCTAGCCCATTATTTTCACAATCACTTATCTTTTGTTTTCTAGGTTATATCACATTCTAAATACCAAGGTAAAGTTATAATGCAATGTGTCGAAAGTGATCCATTTGCTTTCACGGGTATATCGATTAGACTACCAAAACACAAAGAAAAGAATAACAATAATAACATGCTAAGATTTACATAGAAAAATCCACCATGTAAGAGAAAAAACCATAGTGTGAATATGATTAAAGACTTGCTTAGTAAAAACTTTCTAGCCCATTATTTTTACAATCATTTATCTTTTTTTTTCTAGGTTATATCACATTCTAAATACCAAGATAAAGTTATAATGCAATGTGTTGAAAGTAACCCATTTGCTAATGATTAATACCAAGGTTATATTAATTAGACATGCTAATGATTAAGACTTGCTTAGTAAAAACTTTCCGGTCCATTATTTTCACAATCATTTATCTTTTGTTTTCCAGGTTATATCACATTCTGAATACCAAGGTAAAGTTATAATGCAATGTGTCGAAAGTGACCCATTTGCTTTCACGGGTATATCGTTTAGACTACCAAAACACAAAGAAAAGAATAACAATAATAACATGCTAAGATTTACATAGAAAAATCCACCATGTAAGAGAAAAAACCATAGTGTGAATATGATTAAAGACTTGCTTAGTAAAAACTTTCTAGCCCATTATTTTTACAATCATTTATCTTTTTTTTTCTAGGTTATATCACATTCTAAATACCAAGATAAAGTTATAATGCAATGTGTTGAAAGTAACCCATTTGCTAATGATTAATACCAAGGTTATATTAATTAGACATGCTAATGATTAAGACTTGCTTAGTAAAAACTTTCCGGTCCATTATTTTCACAATCATTTATCTTTTATTTTCCAGGTTATATCACATTCTGAATACCAAGGTAAAGTTATAATGCAATGTGTCGAAAGTGACCCATTTGCTTTCACGGGTATATCAATTAGACTACCAAGACACAAATAAAAGAATAACAATAACAACATGCTAAGATCTACATAGAAAAATCCACCATGTAAGAGAAAAAAATCATAGTGCGAATCTGATTTATATGTATATCAGGCAAACAATGGTCTTAGATCACAATGTCATGTATAGAGCTCATGCATGAAGAAGTTGTATAATATATCACCAAGAAAGATGCCAAAAGATATTTGAAGAGAACACCAATATGAAAATGTAAGAGGACATAAACACAAATACCTGCCATTACCAATTTATAGATAAATGAATGGAAACTTCATAAGATTAATTGCAAAAGCATGATGAAATATACCGACACCCCACAACATGCATAACAGATCCAATTCTCACATAGACAATTTCTGGCATGAGTTGATTCCCAATACTTCGATTGCCATTTAATAAGTATTCTCTGGCTAAATTATATTTAATGTCTAGTACTTAAAGACACATTAGATATTTTTCTTTTTTTCCATAGTTAAATTAAAGCTGAGACGGGTCCTTTTCTCCCTAGCAAGCAAGCTTCGCTGATGCTGTAATGCATAATCTCATTCAAACTCCTTTGGTATAATATGACTTTTGGTACAGAAATTTCTATCAAAATCGATAAGTTAATACTAAGGATTCGTTTGGTTGGAATATCTAGAAAAATTATTGTAAAAAAAAAAAAAAAAAAAAATCTACTATGTTTGGTTGGTGAAAAAGTCAATTCAAAAAATGGCATGAAAGAAATATCATAATGCTTGATTAGAGAAAATCTTACACAGATATATTGCCAAATTTCCAACAATATTTTTAAATAAATATTCAAGTAATGGCTTCTTCTTTATTTTTGTGCTCGGTCTCTTTGTTGACTATTTATGGCCTGCTTGCATGAAGATTATCAAAATGAGCCAATTCAAATATTAAATATATTTACGTGAGTTAATAAATATTTTTAATTAATTATGCAAATATTAAAACATAGATTTCCTATTAAAAATAAATTTCAATATATTTTTGATATATTAATAAATATATTACTATTCCATACTAGATTTACTAATAACTAATCATTATATGTTATTTATTAATTAAAAATATTATTTATTAACCAGTATATTCATGTATTAATTATATTATTATTTATAAATAATATTATGTAATATATTAATTAAAATAAAATAATTTTTTATATTAACTATTATACATTATTAATAAATATGTTAATAATATTATGACATATAATTAATATATTTATTAAAGTTAGTATTTTGATTAATATATTAACGACTAATATATTTATAATATATTAATATAATTAATACAATATAAGTGAGGGTATTTTCATCAAGAAATGGTAATTTCAAATTATCTTCATTCACTAATCCTTCTTATGGTATTTATTTTGCCTTCTCTTTTATTAAAATATACATTAATTTCTCATCTTTTTTCATACCAAACACAGTAATTTGACATGGGATTTATGTTCCCATAACAAATTAGCCCCAACAAAACGAATCCTAAGATGGTATTTGGTAACCCCAATGAATCATCAAGATGATTTCAAATCAATAGGGATCCTTATCTTGGGATAATTTGATCCTTAGTGATTAAAGATCACCTCTAAATGCATACTATATTCTAATGATTAAAATTTTTCATATATATGTGAGTAACTGGCATGGTTTTTTCCATGAATCCAAAATTATTGACTATGTAATAACAAAATGACCCATAATATATTCCCTAAAAATATATTTATTAATCCTATAAAAATATATTAATTATTATAGAACTAATATTTTTATTTATACTTATAATATATTATTTTTAATAGTAATATTTAATATGGCAAGAAGCTGACGTACTGACGTGTAATCCCTGTGAGATGCCATGTCAAAAAATCCGCCATGGCGGACACCCCATCTCGGACTCCTTTGACCGGGCCAAGCTCCCCCAGATCAACGAGGCAGCCCGTCAAAGCCGAACTCTGTCCTCCGCCAAGTCAGCATCCGCAAGCCCGGGGTGCCTAGGTCAGAGCCGAGCGACCTCCTTCGCCAGATTGAGCCCCTCCGAGGCTGAGCCCCCTGAACTGGAGTCGAGCTCAACCCTCCTCCGCCAAGTCGAGCCCCTCCGAGGCCGAGCCCTCTGGGCTGGAGTCGCGTGTCAACCTCCTCCGCTGGATCAAGCCCCTCCGAGGTTGAGCCCCCTGGACCGGAGTCGAGCTCAGCCCTCCTTCGCTAGGTCGAGCCCCTCCGAGGCCGAGCCCTCCAAGTCGAAGCCGAGTCCCAACTCTCCATTTCGGCAACCAATTCGAACAGTACCACCGGCTACCAAGGGGACGAAGCTACCTCCCCGAGGCACGAGAGAGCAACCTGAAGACCACAAGGAAGCACCTGTCAAGTCGTAATAATTGTCCGCGGCCACCACTTACACTGAAAGAGGAAGAAGCTCCCTGACCAAGGTGCCACACTCTCCACCAACCACCTGCACCACCCGAAAGAGGAAGTCAACCAAGAGATTCGAATTCCGGGGGTGGCAGCCCCCCGTCGAGACACTGCCAAGCTTCCCGGAACAGGGCGACCGGAAGGAATATCAGAACGCATGACCGTTTTTCTTATCACGAATCAGAAAAGACGTTCCATCCACGGCACGGAACACCGCCGCACGTGCTTGACAGCATGGGGAATATCCCAAGGTAGGCGCCCAACAATCACCTGGACTTAAAAGAACCTTCGACACCCCCAACGGGGAGATACGGAAACATAAGCTAAACCACAAAACGCTCACCCAAGTGAGTGAAGAAGAGGAAGCCACACAGGAGGACCAATCCACCTCGGCTACCACCTCTCCCAACACACTCGCACCCCCACTCTTACACCATTTACTCCTCCTAACATGGAGTCCATCAAGAGGGGCTCGACCAGAAGGATTTATTCCCCTGGATCGTCACTGACTTGACCGTCGAAGTTCCCCGCCGGAATCCTCGGCCTAGGTGTCTGACCTTGTTTTGCAGGTCCCGAAGCTCAGGCCATCCCCGAGAAGACGAGGGGCAATCCGACGTCGACGACAGCTACGGGCCACGACAATCTTGGCGGCAACAATATTTATTTTAATTTAAAAAATAAGGTACATAGAAGTTGTTGTACCATGACGGCTCACCCTCTATCAGAACCGGCCCAATCTTGCGGTCTGACCCGGCCTGCCATCCTCCGCTAGAGGTCCGACCCACTGGAGCTGAGGTCCGAACGACCCTCTCCTGCTGGGGTCCAGCCCGTTGCCCTCTTTTGGGAGTTCGGCCTTTGATATGACCGACCGACTGCCTCATGGCCAACGTCCGACGGGCAAGCCTTGGCATCCAGGGTATTCCAGAAGTACCTTTCTGTTACGGCGGGATTCAGCTATCCCAACGCCCTGCTTCACTACTTCCACGGTGTCGCCGTATCTGCGCGCCACGTGGCCACTCTCCAGATTCTCCTAGGGGCAGATCAGTCTTTCCCAGCCTCTCCCATAATAGATTTTGGACTGTTCCGTGCCTATATAAGGTACCTGGAGGACTCCATTCGAAGGTAGAAGAACTCTTCCCTCTCCATACGCGGTTATTCCTTTGATTCCTCCATTCTGTTGCCTTCAACCTCCTGCTAACTTAAGCATCGGAGGGTCCCCCGTCGGTGCACCACCAGCATCCTTGGGGACTTTTCTGCAGGTTCGCCGGGGAGAGGAGCGCTCCAGCCCACCTAGCCGTCCCGGTTCTCGGTCCGAGAGTTGACGCGGCAGCAGAAGTCATATATTAAATAATTTCATTATATTAATATAAAGTAGAATAATATATTTCTATTATAATTTTAAACTATCATTGGCTAATAATATAGCAATAATATGATTAATATATTATAATGTAACATATCATAAATATAATATACAGCCCAAAATAATATAATATATAATATATCAACAATTTATTGATATACCATTTTTTTTCATTGGATTGAGAGGCATTTTTATATCCAAATTTTAGCTCAAAATTACCATCCTAAAGTGATTTTAGATGTCCAACTCCAAAGAGGTTAGATGATAATTTAAGAAGTTGGGACAATTTAGGATCACCATGTCATTTCCATCTACATCATTCTTGATTTCAGTTAGATCACTCTATATCAAACATCCCTTAAAGTATTAAGCAGCAAGTCAGCAACGAATGATGTGCGGTGGCACAAGGGGCAACCTAGATCTGAGAATGTCTATTAAGATTATGCATGATCAATCTAATGCTCGACCGACTAGAGTTGAGTTGATGCACGGAGTTTTTTCGTAAAGTGAAATAATTAAGCACCCTCCCTTACTCCGTTTTTTATTTCCTAATCTACCTTTATAAAGTAATAAAACAAATATTTGATGAGAAAGAAAGAAAGATCGAGGCCATAAGCAGCCCCCATGGCTGCCGGCCACAGCTGAGAGCAGCTGCAGCTCTCTGACACCATTAGAGACGCTGCAGTTCTTACATCAAAGAGGAACTCGATGTTTGCTCTAAAAACATAGGCACTCAATGAACTGTCTTCTTCTTTATGAAATATTTATCAGAGTTTTGAATGATCTTATCGGTCTTTGTTGGGCATCAGATTCTTCTTCCTTTTTTTTTTTTTTTTTTTTTTTGTTGGACATTCGGTATATCTTAGAGGATTTTATAATCGGTTGGAGAAGAGTGCAGATCTTCCTTAACAGGAATTAGAATGCAGGTAATATAAGATCATCACCAACGAGGGTGGATATATATAACAAGGGGATCACTGGATAGCAGGAAAAGAAGTGGACTGTTCAGGTTTTTATTCTTCACTAGCATGAAGAGAGATTATAAATGGAGTCGACAAAATATTTTAATGCATTTTAAGATCTGGGGAAATGTGTGTCAATTCTGCAGAACCAAACAGTAAACTTAGCATTCAAGACCGCACGGTAGCGGCTAAATAATTGACCAAATGATGACATGTCTGGCATCAAATCCTGCTAGTTGCACCAATCTCTTTTCTCAGTCTCCTTTCTATCTTAAACCTTGGCGAAGATCTAAAATACGATCTCATCACAGGGATCCAATGAAAATAATAAAGTTGTTATTTAACAGTTTTGGGAATGGAAGTAGAAGTTCCTTTTGGTTCTCCCCGAAAACGACCTTCTTTTTTTTTAACACATTGAGAGATTGTTTGTGTGAACATCATGGGAACCTGCAACTCTACTCCATTATTTGGTTATGATAACCAATTCCTCCTGCTAGGTGATTTATCTTATTGACATACGGTAGGAATACGTCACCGCTTGGCTTTCCTAGTATTTTTGCCGCTATTGATTGGTTTTCCAAACCTATCTAAACCTCCTGACCTCTTTTGTATATTTAAAACAATATCCCATGCCATATTGAAGATCTTCCAACATCCAAGCAAGAACTATCTGAAGATATTTAGGCTTCATTGGAACTTCAGTACGTACCTTCTTATGTTGAAGTTTGGACATTTGCTTGGAGACCTGCATTGCTTTCTCAGTAACAAGATAGAAGCAAACACAACACATTCACGTATTCTTTCCACTTGTTTATTCTGTTTCCTACTTGATTCCCCACTGCTCTCTCTCTGATTTTCTTGGTGATGGTGAACTCGATCATTCTCCAACTGTTCTATTTCAAGTTTAGACAAATTTCACTGCCTTTCAAAACATACCCTTCTTGCGAGCTCTTGCACTCCACGAGGGTTTTCATGTAGTAAATGTAGATCAGTAATGTTAGTTACAAAGGTAAACCTTTTATGTAAGATTAGGACTTAGGGAGCAGTTAATTTTTCCAAACCAGCCTTGGCTCATCTGGTTGGCATCCCCTTCCTTAAGGAAGAGCTACAGTATTGGAACCCAAAGAATTCATTTGGTTCGCGGGAGAAAATCTTATTTCTTGAAAGTAATTCCTAAAGGATATTTCTTAGAAAGTTATTTTATGGAATAAGATTCTGACATGTTTGATTTACTATAAATATATATATATATATATATATATTTCAAAGTTACTTATGTTTGATGGAACATGCACTTCATGAAAATTTTTTTATAAAATACCTAGTATATCCTTAATAAATATAAAATCATATCTTTTTACTTATAACCATTATATAAATAATATTATTATATTTTTATTAATATAAATATAATATCAATATATTATAATATAATATTAGATCATAATAATTTATTATAGATATGAATATCATATTAAATATCATATTATAACGATATAAATATTAATATATTAATATCAATACTATATAATATTAATAAAAATATTATATTAACATAGATATTAAAATAATATTAATATATTATAAATATTATAATTAATATAAATATTAAGATATTATTATTGTTCAATATTTTATTTTAATCATTGATATTTTATATAATTTTAATTGTAAATTTTAAATGATTTTTTTTTTGGAAAGAAAAAAGAGCCACCGCTTTTCATTCCATAAAAAGCTCCAAAACCTATCTTTTTTTCATGAATTTTCATTTCCCATGAAACATAAAAAAAAAAATTTCTATGAAAATAACTTTTTCCATTCGCTCCTCTTAAGATTTTAACTAAATAAACAAACTTTTCTTTACTTCCCAAGAAGTGCCTTTTTCTCCTATACCTCGTAAACCAAACAAGTCCCAAGAGTAGTACAATCCCCATATATTTCTTAATAAAATAAAATGAAATAAAAAATATCAATCTGACACATGCCTCCCCGAAATAAAATAGTTCGTTCTTGGAAAACTTTCTTAAGATACGGGTATCAATTGCAGTGGAATTCCAAAGGCTTCAGCAATACTTGCAGTTATGTTCATTCCAGTTTAAGAAAATGTGAGTAAAATTTCATACATTACATTAAGCATACACCCAGCCAGTGCAATTACTACACAACATCAGCAATCACTGGCCCATATTTATTGATCCCGGATGCCCTTTTATACAAATGAGGACATCAAATAAGTATACAATGCCTCTAATGCAGCTTGTAACTCTATGCAGGAGAACAACTGCTATGTATTTATATGATTTTTATTTCCCTGTATATTGTAATGTTAACATGGAAGACCATCACAATGTGCTGTGCCACGTGCCTTTCTCCATTCAGTGTTTTGAGAACATCCCTTGAGTTAAAGATGAGAAATCGTAATCACTTAGTGATTGGCTGGGAGTAGTAGAAGGTGAAGAAGATGCAGAGTTTCTGCCCGCTCCACCTGTGGTTGCTCCATTAACAGACGCAGGTGATCCAGTAGCATGCATGCTGCAAGAAAGTATCTTTAGATACACATAATCTCATGCTAGCTGCTCTTTAGAGTATCTTTTGATAATAATTTTAATATTTTGGGAGACATCATATATAAATGGTATGGAAGGATAATTATGATTTTGATAGTGCTCTCAGGGCACTTCGAATTTCTATGTACCAACACTTTTGGACATCTACAATTACCTCAGATACCCTTTTTGGCATCACTTTCATTTTTTTTCAAAAATAAAAATAAAAATTTCATTTCTATTTTATTTTTAAAATTTTAAACAATAAATATATTTGATATGACCAATTATTTTTTAAATATAAATATGATAATGATAGCCAAGATGGTGGTGATCAGGGTTTGCAGTACCGTCCCATACCGCCCGGTACGGAATGTACCGTACCGTACCGGCCAAGAACCGGTATGATTCACATATAAAAAACAGTCCGGCACTCCAGACCGTTAAAAAAAATTTTAAAAAATAGGTTTGGCTCGGTTTAGGTCTGGTTTAATAATCTTTGCTTGAGAGGGAGGAAAAGAATTTTTTATCATTATTTTAGTCTCGATACACGTACCGGTATGGTACAGACTGTACCATACCGGCAGCTGACCGATACGGGTCTCGGTACCGGTTCAGCGATCCTTGGTGATGATGGTGGTGGAGATAGCGAAGGTGGCGGTGGTGATAGGGATAATAACATCAACCAGTGTGCTAGCAATAAAGCAGCAACACTTGGTTGGTGATAATAGCAAAATGATGGTGGAGGCATCAATAAAGTAGTGATGGCAATGATGATGGTGGTGGCAGTATGGTTATTAAGCCAATGGCAAAGGCCATCATTGTAATAGCAATGTAGCTGAAGTGATGGGAAGGCAGCTTAGTGGTGGTGGTGGTGGCGGTGATGAAGACAATAACGGTGGTAGTGGTGACAATAGTAATGATAGAGATGATAATAATAGCAGTGGCAATAATGGCAGTGACATAGAGGATGGGTTGGGTGGTGGTTATAAAAGGCACAAGTTTTTTATTTTTGAAAATAGTAAGGTAAGAATTTTACTTTTATTTTTTTCTGAAATTCTATTTTTAAAAATAAAAAAAGAAATAAAAGGATGCCAAACAGCCCCTTAGTTATATTTTCTTCTTAGAGGCATGACATGAAAATTCATTACCTGTTCTAGACATGAGGCAGCTTGGGGGTGAATTAGTTGTGGTCCTCACAACTTGCTGGCAACGAATTGATTTTGGTTTAATTGTTATGGACTCAAGAATTAGCACAAAGTATGCAAATTGATTAGAAGTATAAATCCTATTAGGAAATCCCTAGATTGCTTTTGCATTAAAGAGACCTCAGTTTTGGATTTTAAAAGTTTTTAATACATCCAATGTTTCCTAGGACTTGAACATTCATTTGACTTGCATAAGTACAAAAGGATGTGTATGAAGAATTATAAATTTATTTTCTTCCTTTTTTTAAAAATTTTGCATGGTACATCACAATTTTCCCAGCTTAGTGAGTCTCAGCTTACTTTTATTTCCTTCTCACTACTCTTACCTTTTTTTGTCAGCTCATCACCTTTTAATTTACCCCCCTTCAGTAGACTGCACCACTTTTGTGCCAGATCCTCCAGCCAAACAAACTTGCAGCACTCTACTAGGAATTACTATACCAACTAAGATTAGGATGTGCCCTAATTGTGGCAAGTGCATTCAGAAAACTTATGACGGGCTTCGATAGAAGAAAAAAAAATTGGATGATTTTCAGGAAGGGACAAGTTTAATGTTGGACTATTTTATTGAAAATAATTATAGATCCATATTAAAATCCTAAATTTTTATTGCCTGCAAGTTATGCTTGAGTCAGAAATAACCCAAATTATACATGTAACAGTGACTGCCAACGATAAAGTTTAAATTCTACAAGTATCAGTAGAACAGCAAAATCCAGCAATAAAAAGGGTGTGGCATGAACACAGATTAAAAACAGAAACGCTAGGTAATTACCTACCTAGATGTAGGAAGAGGACCAAAATTGCCCAATGGATGTGCCTGACTGATATTTCCAATCTGCCATCGGAAAGAAGAAACAAGTCAGAACTGCAGATTTGCAACATCCTGAGCAAGCAATGGTGTATTTAGGAGCATCTGCCTTTTTAGGTGTGTATTTAAGTGTATTACCTGATTGAGAATGTTGGTGTTCTGCTGTCCAGCTAGAGATGACATTCCAGGAATTTGATAGCCAAGATTTGGCCATGTTTGGGCAGTGAAATTTGCAATAGGTGCATGTGAATCAGCACCTCCTGGCTGATGAGTTTTGCCAGGAAATATTGGTGGGGCACTGCCAGATTTAGCTGCGGCCATGAGAAGAGCCTGCTGTTGGGAGAGGAAAGCAAGCTGCTGTTGATGTACGGCATATGGTGACACCATATTGGACTGCAATACATCAACACAAAAAGATGAAGCAATTAAACCTTTTTCTCATCAATCAAACCCAATTAAAATTTCACTTAATGATACAGAAAATGCATAGGAAATAGTTTAATTGTAACCTTCAGCTCATCCATATAATGTAATATAAGCTTAAAAAAGGGTATTCCTTGCAGCACTATACAAAATTACAAATCTCCCAACTACAAAGGTTACTGCTATCAAGTTTTTGGATTGAACGGGACAAAAACTAAAAATTTACTCATATATTCTCATTTAAATTAATTTGATAACCGAAGTTATGAAAACACTGCAAATAACTCTATGTACTTATTTCAGAATATTGCTAAAACATGCCATTTCCTTAATGACTAACCTTATCAAAGAGGCTCATGATGTCATTTTTCACATTTGACTGGGATTTCTCGGGAGCTGACGACAGTGTCATTGATGCTGGATCTTTAAATAGGTCATTAATCCCTGTTGCAGATTGACTCTTTCCAACAGGTTTTGTAGTGCTGTTTTTCTCTGAATCCAAAGGCAGTGTAACTGATGGTGAATCTTTAAATAGGTCCTCAATTCCTGATGTGGATTGGCTCTTGCGTTCAAGAGGTTTCATGGTGCTGTTTTTCTCAAGATCTGAAGGCAGTGTGGCTGATGGCGAATCTTTAAATATGTCCTCAATTCCTGATGCAGATTGGCTATTGCTTTCAACAGGTTTCATGGTATTGTCTTTCTCTATGGCACTTGTTACTTCTGCAGCTGCAAGATTTAAGAAGTAACAAGTTATTGAACTGCATCATTTACATCTAGAATTCAGCACGTGAAATAAATGTGCAGAGCAACAGGGACAATTATTATTTCTCTGATCTCTTAGCTGCATGTGCTTCTTCCAATTTATTATCAAGAGAAGCATGTGCAGTATATGGAAAGGAGCAGTACTTGCATGAAGGTTATACATATATAACTTGCATGAATGTTTTGGAGTCCAGAAGCATGCCTGGACTTCAAGGAATTTTACATTATATGGAGATTAATATACCCGTTTCAGTTCTACCAAAATGCGAATCATCTAAGATGGTTTGAAGAAAGAGATTCCAAATGATCACAAGTTAAAACACAAGTATAGAAAACAATGAAAGCTGCATTTCAGTGAATGAAAATTGACCACAGGAAACAAACATGAACTGCAAAAAAAGCCAAGTCTCCATGACTAATAACACAGCATAACTTACACTGGAAATTTGCCCATGCATTATCATCAGCGGAAGATGATTCTGACACAGTTTCACTTGGGTCCTCCACCACAAGCACGTTGAAAAGATCAACCGTCTCATCAACTTTTGGAGGTGGGGCAGGTGGAGTATCAACTACAGCAGGAGATGTCTCTGAAGGCTGTGGAGGACTTACCAGGATTGTGACTGGTTCTGCTTTTGATTCAGGGGGTACCTATATGACAGGAGGCCATAACAAGTTATAATTATCATCAAACATTCTTTGATTCTTTGATATAATAGAACATGAAACCATTTTAAGTGGAGAAAAAAAAGCAAATCTATTTACAAGAGTTCATACACATGATAGAAACTACCAGGGAAGAACACAATGAAGAAAAAGTCCTGCTAAATAAATCAACTGCATCAGGTTTCATGATCATAAATTCACATAATAATGTCCATATTCTTCAACATAGAAGAATAAAATTATCATTTGGATGGGAGAGCATTAAATAAATCGAGTTACAAAAGTCAAGACAACAACTATTAATACATATACCAAACAAAGAAAAGTGCACCCACCCCTTTTGAATCCAGTATCCCCAGGCAATACCAAGCAATAGAAACATTTACAGTTCAGAAATCTACACTATATCAAACATTGCCAAAGCCGGTCCCCCATACCAGAGAATTCATATCAGGTTAACAGCTTCTTGTAAAAAACTTGCAAATAATGAAATAGATTCAAGTTCCATACTCACGAATGCCTGAATCTCCCCTGTTAAGTGTGTAACATTAGAGGTGTTTTTAAATAAGAATGCATGGGGCATGAGGATCTAAAAAGCCAAACCCAACTAGTTGGGACAAGGATGGATGGTTAGGTTTATGTTTATACCGATAAAATATTAAAAAGAGACTATTTGAACTTCAGGAATATTTCAGAAATATTATATTCAACAATTTTACTTTCCACCATATCCTAGAGACCTAGACCCAAATGCAAGTTAGGATTTTTTTTTTTTCACCAAATTGACAAGGGACTGGCAAAAGTTCTCATGCGTCCACCTCCAAGCTATAGCAAATAATTGGATGCATTAAATGCCACAATCCTTTTGACTCAGTAGTGTTCTTTTTCTTGATGCCAAAGCGAGAGAAGAGGCAAGGGATTCTCCCTCATTCACTATTAAAAATAAGTACCTGAAAGAGATGGACAAAAATGAAAGACCCAAGAGAATAAGAAAAATATACATCATTGGTTGTTTTATGCTAGAGGCCTAGATGTCCTAGCATGCTTATGTCATACTTTTTCTTCTCATGGTCCCACCACAAATGGTTCCAAACATGAAATGAAGAGGCAATATTCTAATAGTGAAGCACGAACTGCTTACCAAAAAGCTTTTGCCATCTAATTTCCTAAACCCCTACTCCCAATTTAAACACCCAATAGTAATATTCTGAAATCTTAATTGATTAGTATTGGCCATTATCATTATTAAAAAACTTGATGCATGATAGCAGTGAATAAACTGTCATCTACATCTATGGCATCATCTATCAGGCATTCTAGATTAAATTAAACAGGGATATATTATTTGGAATGCATGATTCCATGAAATTTGGGACGGTTAATGAAGTCTGACTCTTTTCCTTCTATCTATCCTGTCTAGGTGACTGACTTGGAAAGAAAAAAGAGCAGCATGCAGATCAGATTGCTCAGATAAAAAAATGGAGTGAAACCCCCTTATTGAGAAAGGGCATAGAAATAGTCCATTTAAAGCTGAAGTTTTCTCTACTAAATTTGAGATTTGTGGAATTCAAATCAGTGAGCAATTATAACAGAACAAGAGGAGGAAGGGAACCTGCATGCAAACCTACAGGAATATTTGTCAGTCCTGTTGGTGAGCAACCTCCTGTTGGATCTTTGATCTTCCTTTTCCTAGGCTCCATATGTGATGGAGTTCTTCACATGACAAATAATAATCTTCTAGAATAAGTTTTTTTAAATATATATCTATCCCTCCTGAAAATACATAATTAATAAAGCACCCAGCTCACCTTTCCTGTTAATCCAATTAAACATAATAAAGAACTAACCATACTTTTTTCCCCCTAAGAAACCCAAAATTTAAATTGAAATCAAATGCATCTCTATTACAAATATTTCTTTCCTTAAATAGAAATGGGCAAAATCTCACGTTCATCTCCCTCCTCTTTTAAGAAAACTCATATTCATCTCCCTCATCCTTCCTAACAAAACATGCCTTATCACTGAATTTTTTTCCCTCCGAAAATAAATTCTTAACAATTTTAAAAGTCCCATCCCAAATAATACTAGACTATATTTTTTTCCCATTTTGATCCAGCTATTCTCTCTTTTATTCCTTAATTGTTACATGACCTTTTGCAATTTGGAAAAAAAAAAAATGCTCTTCATGGATACTTCCTATTAAGTATCTTTATTTCTACAGAAAGAAGAAAACAATTGAAGCAAAAGGCAGGGATGAATTCAATAATTTACATAAAAATTTAAATGGATAGCATCAAAAGTACCATCTTATATTTTTAATTTTTCTTTTATCTATTGAAGTTAACACCTCAAAATTTTCTTTTTAACTTATTTTGTTTTGTTTTGTGTTTTACTTTTTCTCAAGCTTGTTATCATGCTATTATTGTACTTCTGGTTTAATCTTATCTTTGAATATTTCTGCCTTCTCTCTTTAGCAATTCACAACAAAATAACCCATGCCATGCACAAAATTAGTTGTAGTACATGAAAAGGAAAAAGTTCAGTACAGCTAAATAAGTTCGTAAGTGGATTAGACACAAACTTAATATGACATCGTAGGCATGTAGGTTTGCTATAAATACATATTTGAGATCCAAAAACTGTTACCCAATCAGTTGCAGACGTCTCATAACTAAACATGACTAAAAAAATATGAACAAATTGACCACAGTATTAGTTCAAATATTTGGTTCTGACCTATTTAATTCAAAATTCATCACACTCAACCCACAAAGAAAGGGTGAACTGGCCCTAGAAATGCAATGGATAAGGGCTTATATTATGCGCACTACTATACATAAAGTATTTAAAACATAAAATTATGTTACTACGTTTTTCATCTAACTTGAGATGCAAAATTTGAGAAGATGGATCTCTTACCTATTCAATGACCAAATCTTACATAGAAACATTTAAATAAGTTGATATACATATATTTTCTTAATTTAATCACAACAAGTTTGATGTATGATCTCATTAATCAGCCAACTGCAAGCTACTGGATGCATCAAAAATCTAGTTCTGTTGATTCACTTACCTCCCATACATCATGATTTTTTTTCTTCCTTTTGTATCAATCTCATTTAACCCATCTCATGTCTCACTTTATTATGTGTAATCAGTCTTCCATGGTTTCCAGCGTCCACAAATAGATCACCTCCCCATTGTGGTTTAAGCTCTCCATTACATGGAGAAACAGCAGTTCATGATTAGAAGTGATTGATGTGTACCCTTTCAAGCACTAGCTGCCATGCCAATGACTAAGGGTGCACATAGAAAAAAGGGTGCATGGACCCTGAATAATACTTTTAATCCACATCCCACTTTCCTTGCCAAATTTGGTTTCATTGTTTAAATATTTACAGTGCCCAACTTTCTATCTATATGCACATTCTTGAAATTGGATAGCTCATCTTGTTATTCTTTCTTATACTTGTACGGTTGTACCTCATCATCTGTGTCTCCAAATAAACTTGGGAATCTTAGCTAATTTAACCCTTCATTGGTGGCTCCTCTCTCTCTCTCTCTCATGCACGCATGCAAAAACTCCCAGCCCATGCACCGAGTGCACTGCATTTTTCACCATCTCACTGCATCATATTGTCTCCTTTTTGCAGTACTCATAACTTGGCATTTGCAAATGCCCCTTGCACAAAATTCATACACATCTCTAAATATCAGAAGACAAAAATATATATATAAGGTGTGCACGACATACCCAAAAGAAATTTAGACTCAAATCCTGCAGAATACCAGGACAACGTACCATCCCAAGTATCAGCACAAAACCACCCTACCATTGTCCAAGCATCCAAATCAGCACGTCTTGGAACATAAACTATCCCAAGTCTCGGATTAGGGCAGGATAATGTTGCATCCTGTTCCATGAAAAAACTGAGATAGTCTCACCCCATGAGATTTTAAAAAACTTGTTGCAGAAGGCCATATTTCCTTTTAAATCTTTTACAAAAATTATTTTTAATTTTAATTATGAAATCCAAGTTTGCTTGATTTATTGTATTTTGGATTTTTTTTATATGCTTCAACAACTCGAAGTCACACAAAAATCTGGTACCTAAGCATTTTAATCCATTTATTTATCGAGTTATTTTTGCATAAACACTGCTACAAAATTTTGTTGTGTATTTACCCTGGAAATAGATGGTTGCATGGCTATCCCCCATCCCCACAACATAGTCTTTTTCCAACAATACTACCCCTGCTATCATGGTTCCCTATGCCTCATAAGTCTAACTGCACTATAAATAGGTTATACAATGACGAGCTAAGTTGAATAACAGACCTGCCCTTAAGTTTTGAGGGGCTCTTCTGGAGGGAGTTATTTAAAAAATAAATAAAAACTCTAAAGTTTCTATAGCCCAATGGAGGGGTATTATAGCGGAAGGTAATTCATGTCAAGGTAAATAGCCATCTTTTGACACGGTCAGGATATGCTTTAACCACATAGGCGGTGTTGCTAAAAAACCCAAATATCAAGGGACTGTATGCAAATCAACTTTCTAGGGTTTAGGTACACAATGAAGGCAATTTCATGCGCACATGAGAAAGAAACGTTATTTATAATAACCATCTTACTTTATTCTACTTGAATTAAAAGTGATACATATCAAGCTCCTTCTCAACATAAACACTACATACTGAGAAACAAATCTATCATTTTGTCATTCATCTTAAGATGTCCTTTAAACCTCTCTAGCTTTTATCATGCTCACATCCAAATGCATTAACATGCAAAGATTCAATAGGAATGTAACCTTCCTAACGAACCAAAAAAGTACAAAATGGTACATTGCTTAAATTTTGTATATTCAACGTATATTACAATTTATTTTAACAAAATGAAATTTAACAATACAAATATTTCAAAAAAACACATTTACAAAAAAAAAAAAACTATGATTGTAAATTGTTAGCTAATATTATAGCAAACTTGATGTAACTAATATATGTAAATTCTGAACTTTTTTTTTAATCAAAATGTGCATTGCATGCGTGCATGTGCTAGTACACAAATGAAATAGAAACTCCAATGAACCACTTCTAGGTGATGGGGATTGGTGGACCAATTAAAATAGAGCATTATTAGTTTATCTGCTCATTTGTCATGCACACTTTATAGTCAAAGGACAGGGTAATCCTCATTAAGATTACAGACAACCATATAGAGCATAAAGGCTGTTTTGAACTGCATAAACTTGGGGAAGATTAACTATGTCCACCATTTTATAAACTTGTAATAAAGCTGCCCAGATTTTAAATGTGATATTTTCTTGTGACTACTTCAAAATTGTCAACAACTTTATTTGCACCTGTATGAGAATCTAATATATCAATCAACCAAGGATCACTGAATCGATACCTAGACCCATACCGGTCAGTGACCGGTATAGTACAGTATAGTACCATACCGGTAGATGTACTGGGTTTGATGAATTGAGAAAAATCTATCTTCCTCCCCCCTCTCAAGCAAGGATCGCGGAACCAGATCTGAATCGGACCCGACCGGGCCGAACCAAGCCCGAACCAAATTGAACTGGGCCATACCAGTCCGAACCGATTTGTACCGTACCGAACCAACCCGTACCGGTCCGGTTTGGGTCAATTATTATGATTCGGATCTCAAATCACTTTTTAGGACTAAACCGTACTAGTTCTTAGCCGGTACGGTATACCCTGAACCGAGCAATTCATGATGGTACCAAAAATCCTGCAATCAACCTTGCATGATCATCTGCATCATTCAAAAACTCTATAAACTCCTTGGAAAACCATACTACTTAGGGCCTGTTTCAGTAATCCAGCAGGATTGGGCAAGATTTCCTGCTGGATTTGCAAATTGGGCAGCCCATTTGGGCATGGCCCATATCAACCCAATCTCCCCAGCCCAAATCATGCGGAAGAAAAAATATCCTCCATGCATCTTTTCTTTCTTCCTGCATTTCCAACATCCTCTTCCCTCATGGTTGCTGATACTCCACCCTCTCCCTCTTATCCTTCCCTTTCCGCTATCTCCCCTCTCTCCCCCTGATTCCTGCAAGATATTTCCACAGAAATAACCAGACAGGCCCTTAAAGGAAATTTCAGCTGACGAGTTTCTAAAAAATCATTTGTTCATGGAGTGGCTAGTGTGAATATGCCATCCAAGTCAATGGGATCAAATCATCAAACCTTTGTATTTAAGGTGTAAAGGCAATGAGAAGTGAGAAGTGAGAAGTGAGAACACAACAGCACCTTTCGCCATGTGAATGCAGTTAGTTATTCTGAGATGCTTTCCAGAAGAAAAGGAGAGGGAAAGGAATATCATGGCCTTGTCAAATGTCCATGGATTTGGTGTACTTTATATCTCTAAATGCTTCAATTGAAAGTTGGTGTTGCTGGCCAACAAAGTAAATACTTGAAAGTTGAAACAGCAGTGCAACTAGTTCTTTCAAAGAAACGCTTGCATTTGGACATGAAGTTGCTGAACTAAAGCACCATACTGCCAATAGAAAATAAAAATATCATTTAGATGCTTTATATCAACAAATGCCATAGAAGCAGTTACCAATCTTTTGACATCATCATATAGGGCCTAAGGTCATAACCCTGAATCTTACAAAAGTCTACCAGAATATTGATCTCGAAGCAAAATTTGATATAAGCAAATATAATAATCTAATTCTAGGTTGTTCAATGTAATGGGTCAATTTGAGGTACAAGCAGAACACCACCACTTGCTAAATTAATGAACTAAGAACAAGATAAAGTTCATGTAGGAGGTGGAGGAATTGCCTGAGACTGAATGAATGTCATTACCTCATTGACTGGCTCAAAAGAATCATGAAGCCCAATTCTATATCAAATAATACTGAATGACATTGATTAAATCAGCCATATGTTGCACTTGATTTAATCCAAGAGGCACAAATACAAAGGGCACAAAATCAGAATGACAATATGGACTTTGTGTGAATTTCCAGCTAGAGCATGTGAACAAAAAAGGAAGAACCGTAGGGGTCCTGGGGCCATGTCCCTGCAAGATAGAAGGAAAGACCTTTTGAGGTCCTTTTTATTCCACAGGAACGTGCTGCAGCAACCCTGTGCTCTCCCTTCCTTCTCTCCCACTTTCTCTCCCTTCATCCTGCAGTCCAATCCCAGCCTATCCTGCCGGATCTAGCTGAAAAGGTCCTACACTCGTTTAAAATGACATGGTGCTCTCTAAAGTCTCAAGACCAATCAAACCATTCTTCTTTAGAATGCAATAGAACTCAAAAGTCTACCACAAGGTAGAAATCTATGATGTCAAAAATTGTTCCAGCATATCTTTCAAATCCATTCTATAATTAAAAGCAAATTCCTGAGTGGTTCATGATGCTCCACTCAGGAGTCATCTTTCTCCATATGACATGTGGTGCATGTGGCACATTTTAGTGATGTAATAAAAAAACAAAGTGATACTTGCTGCATACAAACTAAAAGTTCTTTTTGGAAATCCTTGAAATGAAGTTTTATTTAAATGCTAAGTCAGGTTCAAGCCCATGACCTTGAGGTTGACAGCATTAATATCAACAAGAATTTCAAAGTTGTTCTTTCTCCAGGTGAAAGTATATGCTCAAGTACTTCAGTAATAACTCTCCAGCACTAGTGTGAGTACAGTGATGACAACAATGAAGGCCATACATTTTAGCACAGAGTCTTACAATGTGCTGAGTAGCAAAAAACAACTTCTGGTATCATTTGCAAACTTTTCTCATATCAATAAAATCTTAGTCACTGAAAAAAATATAGTAAAGATAAAGTTTCTATAATGTTCAGGTGAAGGCACCTTAAATAACCGTAAAACCTTTTTCAAAAACATTTTCAACATTTCACAGCATACAGGATAGTCAACAAACAATGCACACGACAATTATTATACAAGTCCAGATTGAAGTGGATATATCTATACAAATCTGTGGATTGAATATCAAGATTACCGGGCTGGGTATCTTAGGAATCACTAGATTATCCTTCCTTGCATTTTGTGGTGGAATGGTATTCCGCTTCTCAGAAGAATTCACATTATTGGCAGATCCATGCGCACCGCTATCACCTGGTTTCTCTGAATTTTCTTCCACCATCTTTAAAATTGATGTTGACTTTTTATCCCGTGGTACCCATCTTTTTTCTTCATATCTGGAAGCTCCATTTGTTTAAGCAGTAAGAGTAAATTGAGCTTATAGTAACAAAAACCTTATAAATATTTGACAAAACAGACACAGAGACAATACAGATGTCTGTCTACATTCAAAAAACAATGAAAATAGTCATACTTTGCACGAATGAAGTTCTCTATCCCAACTCTGTCATAATTTGGAGGTAGTTCTGCTTCCCAGTAGCTATTTGCCTTTTCATTTCCCATTTCTATGCACAACCAGAATCCACAACACAATGAGTGATGACATGAAATGATAGAGACTTTTGGAGCAACAACTGAAGAAAAAGCTCAAGATATTTACTTTGGATAAATGCAACCTGCTCCGGGAGCCATGTGTCTAGTGTTGCAGACCTTACCTGCAGCAGAATGTAATCAGGTGAATTTAGAAGTGCAAACAAACCATGAGTCATGAAAATGTAACCCAACCAAAAAACAGAAGTATCACTAGAAGTCAAGCAAAATGACAGGTCATAACATGGACCTGCAAATTAGATCTACATATTTCAATTGTTGCCAATTCAATAGTGGAAGGCCCTCTTGAGTTAAAAAATCCAAACTTAGCTGAAGTTCAAGTGGTATGTTACTTTTCAAGAATCTTTCTAAAATATTTTGTGATAAAATCTTTATATCTGTTAATGGATCAACAGAGACATTCTCCCAATGAAAACGAAGGATAGAAAAGGGGAAAAGAACAGTAGCATAATATATATAATTCTCCAAATAGAGATACTTGATCTCGATTATGATCAAGATGACAAAGATTATTACAAAGGCGAGGAGTTGACCCTAATCATCTCCATGGTCATAATTAATAGAAGGGAAAACTATTATCTCAATAAAAGAATGAAGCTTAACCCTTTATTAGAGAAAGACTTTAATCAAGGTTCGCTGTGTCGGTACCAAAGCCCAGACCGGTCAGCCAGCAGTATAGTTTAGTACACCCCCATGCCTTCCATACCAGGCCCGAACCGACATGGAGAGAAGCACAAGGAGAACGAGAGAGGAAGAGAGAAAGGGGGGAGGGAAGGAGAGGGAGAGAGGATCTCCGGAGGGTAGCCAAGGCTGCCGCGCCATGGCCGAGCTTGGTGGAAAGCCAGGAGGAGGGAAGGAGAGTGAAAGAGAAAAAGCCACTAGAAGAGAGAGGGGCAATGGCTGACTTCAACCAAAAATCAGAAATATATATATGAAAATATGAAGTCGGCAACAACCGTTGCTGATTTCACTCGATAAAACCAAAATAAAAAACAATACAGGGACCAAATCCCTTGTTTCAATCGAGAGAAGGGCAGAGCCCATCTTTTGGCTATCCAACAGGTTCAGCAGTGATGTGATAGCCTTGTCAACCCTCCAGTGGCCCTCTCTCCCTCTCTTTCCCTCCTCGTCCTCCTCCTCCTCTCTCTCTCTTCCTCTCTTTCCTTCTCCCTCTCTCCCTCCTTCACTAGTTTCTAATTTCAATTGCTGGAACCATCCTGGTCCACTGCCGGCATGACTCAATACATCCCAAACCAGGTGGTTCAAGATAGTTCCACAAAACATGACTTCAATAACTTCTCAATGGTCCAACACATGCAGAAAATATAAAAACTGAAGTTGTTTCTGTCAGAATTATCACCTGATGCACGATATCTGAAGGTTTGAAAGCTAACAACAAAAATATCACAACTTACTAGGACCTAGAATAATACAACACCTGGTCAATTAAGCTTCACGTCAATGGCATTAATGTAAAAGTATGTACCATGTTTCTATTTCCAACAAAGAGTAACAATATTGGCTGGAATATTACTACCAGGATATCATACATGATATCACATGCATGACCTTTTACAACATACAAAAATAAAAAACTGACCAGTTGATTCAGTAAAGGAGAATAAAATAAACATGATCATAGAGCATATTGGCCATTAGATGAGCTCATCAATATAATTGTAAGTTATAACATTAAAGACTGTATAATTGATTAATAGCACCTATGGAGTATAAACCTTTGTTTACAAAAACTCAACTTGGAAACAACAACTCTATATTTTCCAATGAAAATGGTCAACCAAAACATGAAGTGTAATTAAAGAATGAAGAGTGCACATAGCTAGGAGCTATTAATGACCTTTGAAATGTGCACGCCCAAACTTCTATGGATCCCAGAACACTGCATGCACATAAAGATACCCAGATTTACACTTGCCCATCGTGGACCTCTGCAAGATTATGAGCCACAATTAGATTCAAACAAAAGTCTTATCATAGAAACCATCTCAGGTACGAACTTATCATAAAAATATCTCAGTTATTATTCATTCCAATGATAATTAGTAATGCAAGAAAGTTTTGCTTTATCAACTGAATCAAATGATCACTTTGTGCCTTGATTGGCAAAAATTACTGCAGTCCCATGTATACCATCTTGGTATTATAGTCAATTCTTCATATTTGGAGTCATTAAATTTGATGAATTCTCAGTGGACATTTCAGGAAAAGACACAGTGATCTTGCCCTAGCCTGAAGAACCGCTATTAGAGAAGCAAAATTCACGGTTCTGATCTTCAAAGAAATAGTCTTGCAGAAACCAGAATTTGATAGTATAGGAAAATTTTTAAAATAGCTAAAATAGCATACATGTATTACACGGCAGATAAAATGAAGGGCTTCAAGCAGTAATTATTTATAATGAGGATTGTCTTTTTTCCTTTATTTTGGAATAATTGCATAAGCCATAGTATATGGACTTGCATAACAGCACATTAAAAGCTCCTACCAGAGGCTTAATATCTCAGCACTGGTACCTGTCCTGGTCAGGCACCAGTTTGGTACCACACCATACCATACACACATGGTATGGTAGTTGGTACTGGCACAGAAGCCAGTCCTTTCTTTCATGCCGGTATAAAGGGCATCCCAAATACCGGTCTGATTTGGTACAGAATGGTACTCTGATCCTTCCTCCTAGTAATATCCAAATACCTGTTTAAAGGTCTGGATGAAAAACTAGGCAGCAAAAAAAATCTAACCATAGATCCAAAACTTACCTGGCTTTGCAGTCGGCACATTCCTTGTTCTCTGGCAGTTTAAGAAGACCCTCCAATACCTGCAAATAAAAGAAATAGAACATCTTTATGTGGAACAGGAACTCAGATAGCACCTCAATGTAAACAAGACACCGGAGAATCTAGACTTTAAGAGAAATAATCCACCAGCAATGATTAAGAAGTGAACTGAAATATGAACATGAATTTGCAGTTACAAGAAGCAATAGATTTCGCAAAAGAATTATGTAGAGGCACCAAGCAATAGGAGGCCAGGGTTAAATTCATCCACCTGCAAAGACTCCACAGGAAGTTAACCACCAAGTGGGGTGCCTCGAGGACAACTGTAGAAAATTCTTGGGAGCTTTTAGACTCACCAAGATTTACAATCTTGCTTGTTCAAAAAAACGTGGTGAACAAAAGATTGTTTGCTACCCACATGTGTCTTGCATAATCAAGTAAGGGCACCCTAAATTCAATAGAAGTATAAACCACATACATTCAGAAAAACTGTAGGTCTTCACTTATCTTTAATCTTCAAGCACTAAGGCTAGAAACAAAGATTTTTAAAACTATCCTAAACTGCATGGTTCAGGCATACCGAACCATACCAACCAAGAACTGGTATGGTTTGGTCATGGAAAATAGTCTGAAAGTCCGGACCATTCAAAAAAACCTAAATCGGACTGGTATGGTACGGTACTGTACTGGTGTATTTCGCCCGGTTCAGGTCGGATAATGTAGCAATGGGAGGGATGGTTTTTTATCAATTTCACGGAGTGTGGTATACATCCCGATACAGTACCACAGTACCGGTCGCTGATCAGTACATCTCCCAATACCGGTTCAGCATTCCTTGGTAGAAACTAACCGAAAGGACTCAGATGAGAAAAACCATAGGCAAGAGACTTATAGGATACATCTTACATGGCTTGAAAAGTACAGACAGTATATTTCACAATTTTATTGTAATAGAGAAGAATTGTGAAGAAAAAAATCTATGAAGTTTTTTATCAGACTTTTTGTATTTGTTCGAAAGCGCAAGAGATCAATGTCATCTTTGTTGCTGTCATTGAAAATTTGAAAACACTACTATGCAAAAGTTCCGCTCACATAATAAATCAGCATCACCTCAATAGCATTGATATCACACCATCACTATGTTGATTGCAATTCTGTGGCAATGCACTTTGTTTGATGTGGTTTTAGAGATATGCCAACCATCAAAGCAGTTATCTTCATGGGACAAGCAATGAAAAAATTTACAGAAAAGGAAAAATTATAAAAACTTATTTTACTGGCTTCAGTAAAAAATAGAACACAGTACGATGATTAGCTATTTGGACACTGATGAGCAATCAAAGCAGCAACCCATATGTAAACTATTGACAAATTGATGAAACAAGAACACTAATGGATGCTAAATTGCAATAGTAGAAAAGAAATATTTTAAGATCAAGGATCTAAAAGTCTGTTGGACTATAGTAAGGAATGGAAACACCCATGATCATTCAAATGATAACATGGTTGTTATTGCCATCAAATCGTCCTTCACTAGACTCCGGCAATGGCCAAGGATATTCCGGTCTTCTCCAAGCAAAAATAAGTGCTGCTCTTGGTGGCTCCCAAACGGAGACCTACAAAAGCAATCCCTTGACCGATGGTAAGACCCTCCGACGCTCAAGTAAATGAATAGGAGAAATGGACTACAGCAACCAAAGCTAAAAGCAATGGTGGTGATTGCTAAAAGCAATGGTGGTGATTAAGCGAACATGAGAATGAGTGTAGAAGTATGTTATGTAGCATACCTCGTTGGGGAAGAGCCGTACCGTACCGGCCAAGAACTGGTACGGTTCGCCACCTAAAAACGGTTCGGACACTGGACCGTTGACAAAAACAAAAAAAAAAAATTCATACCGAAACGGTACGATACGGTACCGGTACGGTACGAAACCGCCCGGTTCGGGTCAGTTCAGGCTCGGTTCGGCCCGGTTTAGGCTCGGTTCGGGGTCGGTTCAAGGAGAGGGGGGAAGAAAGATTGTTTTTTTATTTAATTTGGCACGCCGGTACACCATACGGTACGGTACGGACCGCTGACCGGTACGGGTCCCGGTACCGGTTCAGCGGACCTTGCTCTTACTAATTTATAAGGCTATGCAAGGTAACCGAATGACATTGCGAAGGTGGCCTCCTCTAATATGTGTAACAAATTTTGCTGAAATGGCAGGATCTTGTCCCATGGAATCTTTTCTGCTAGCATCTTTCTGTTAGGATGGCAGGATTCTTTGGGATCCTATCCGCCACAACCATGTCCACCATCATTTATGTTGGAGCAGCTGTGATCGGCAGGGTTGTCATCTACTTGAACATCATGAACTCCGAGTAGGTAGCCAGCCTAGCACCTTATTCAAGCACGCCCAACTAGGCTTACTTAAGTAACTAGTCGGACCCGAATAAATACTCGGTGGATGTGCATAGAGAATGCTATGCCAATCGAACTTGATAGGTTATAGCTACTTGATCTAGAAATGAACTACTCGATCTTGGAAAGAGCAACTACTCGGTCTGGTGGTTGGCTTCGTCTTTCCCTCGCTAGTCTTCTTCCCGATTAGCAGTGCCATAGTCAACTTCCTTGTCTACATCCTAGTCGGTAACTTGATCGCTCCGAATCAGATATCCCAGTCTTCCATAGCGGTGGCATGGTCGGTGGTTCAACAAGTCTTCGAGATCGAGTCAACAATTACCATAACATATGCCCAACACTCTCGAATCCAAATCAATGCCGAGTAGTTTCGAACCTTGTCATTTCTGGGTGAAGAAAATAGTTAGCTTTTCGACCTCGAGGTTGGACGGATATTCTCATAATTTGGGCATTTATTGATCTCTTGAAAACTGTCGCCAGCTATTTTGTAGCCTTAATTACGGAGGAAAGGAGATTATTGGTGCAGTGCTTGAAAAGACTGCGCAGTAACTCCTTAAGTGACAGGCGACTTGCACAATTCTTCTTGGCTGGTGGAGCAATGCCATGTGGCCTGGCAGCTACGGCCTTTAAATGATTTGCATAGATCCCAGTATCAAAAGTTGATTGATCGAAGGCTGCTTCAAGATAGTATGGCACTTCTTAATTAGGAGTAGGCGTGTCAAGATCTGAGAACTTTAATCGAATCGAGGTCTGGATCTTAGTCATCCGACTAGATTTAAAAGGGGTTCCCCACCACTGTTTCACTTCTTTGCTGAGTTGCAAAGAAAAGAGAGTGCTCAAAAGCTACAAACCTAGATTCACCTTCGAGCATCTCTTCTTAGCAGGTTAGTTCTCGTTCCATCTTCTCATTCTTCTCTTCTTTGCTCTCCTTCCTCACTTTTGTCTTCCTTTAGGACTCTTTTAGGATTTTCCGGACGAAGCTATACTTGACAGCTTTGACTCTCCGTTTAAATTTCCTACTTTGCTTAATCTTTCTCGCTCTTTCTTTTCTCTATTGTTATGACTTCGTCTGAAGGTAAAAGCCATTCAATGAGTCATATTTATAGGCTTTAAAGTTCTTGGAAATCTTCCTTGGAAGGAGCCCATTTCTTCCAATCCCAGAGAGGTCAGGACTTCCTCCTTTAGGATGGTACTCCGGCTGGTCAGTCGACTAGTCTGAGAGCTCCAATCCCCTCCGGTCTAGCGAGCACTATCTCGACAATGACTAAGGCGAATGTCCTCCAACTCCAGGAACAATATAAGTTCCTAAGTCAGTTCCAGATCTACGCTCCCGGGCTGAATGACAGAGTGACGTCGAGTCTAGCAAATAGGATCGTCCTGTATAAGGAGTTTCTTTGTGCAGGTCTTCAATTTCCTTTCTATTCCTTTATCCTGAACATACTCAAGTTGTTTCGGCTCAATTAGCACCGAACTTATTTCGAATCATTTATTCCTTCATCATTTTGTCACTTTCTCAGGACCAAGGCCAGGATCTCATTGTTTCGAGCATTTTTTACTTTAAAGTGACACCTGACTAAGAAGGGCTGATGGTTCATCGACCCTCGCCAAGGTCGCGCTTTCCTTTCTAGTATACCCTCTTCCATCCACAATTGGAAAAGCCATTTCTTTTTTATTTCTTGTGATATTCTCTGGAGAGTGAACTAGGTTTGGGGCGAACCAGACCTATCCCCAAACAAGAACTCTGTAGTCCTTGCTACCGATGAGGAAGACTATTGCCAACTGCTTCATACGAATGTTCCTCGATAGCAGGTTCTACTTTCGAAGCAAAATTTATATGATGCCGAGCTCAGTCCGATAAACACTTTGGATGAGTTTTGTTAAGATCCTCGTCTCTTGTTTGTTTGTAATAAACTAAGTCTTCTACTCGGCTTTTGCAAACATGAAGGTGTCTCAAGAAAAACTTAAGTGTGCTGGCCAAAAAAGAGCTCTGGCTGAGGGGGGGTATAAAAGCCGAAGAAGGCAATAGCGAAGAAGCCCCGCACGGGTCGATCTTTGGGGGCCCATCGGCTTCGACACGAGCTCCCACGCCCCATCCAAGAGAGGCTCATGTGCCGCGTTCGAGGGAGTCTCCTGCTATAGATGAAGTGATGGTGGTCTAATGGCCGTTGCCTCCTGCTCCAGCACCAACTCGATCACCAACTCCTTTAGCTCTAGCTCTGAAGCCATCTTTTGTGGCGGAGCCAAGGCATTTGAGCCCCTCACCCCAAGCAGACCCCTCGCAATTTGACGAGACTCCTCGTGACAATGAGTACATTGAGATAAGGGCCAAGGTGAAGTCAACTGCTTCCGTCTTCAGCAACAAGAGGATGGCTGAGCGGCTAGTTGACATGATCCTTATATCCCGAGATCAGAAGGAGCGAAAGTCTCAATCAGTGGATAAGATTTTCACCAATTTCTTCTCTTAACTACTCGGGATAAGTATTCTTCATTCCTTAATTTACTGATTACTTTGCCTCCCGAGTAGTTAACTTATAGTTTTTCTTTTTTTTTCTTGCAGCTTGCCCACAATGTATCCATCATCGAGGCATTCAATGAGTTCATCAAGTTGAGGCACTCCCTCAAGGATAAGGTGGCAATTGCCAAAGTGCAAGTCAAGTTCTCGGAGGAACTAAAGAAGGCGAGCAAGGCCTGAGAGGCCAAGCTCGAGGAGGAACTACAAGCCTCCAAGAACACTATTCAAGAACTGGAAGCCCAAATAGTGAAGGATGAAAAAAATATGGTCACTGAGCTAGAGACCAGGTTGGTCGATGCCGACTCGAAGGTGATGGTCATGGAGGCTCAACTCCAGACATCTGACTTCAAAGTCGTGAAGGCTGAAGTCGCAGCTCAGAAGGCCGAAGATAGGGCTCAAGCAGCTAAGGCCAAGACTCAAGCTATCGAGGCGCAAGCGACTTCTACTGGTCCTCGAAAAGTGAAAGAGTACAAGTCCAAAGACTTCGAAAATGAAGTCACCCAGGGTTCGTACGATGCCTACTAACTCGGGTTCGTAGAGTACAAGAAGGTCACCGAGGCATTCCCGGGACTCAAACTTGGATGGCATTGTAGACATCGAGCATGAAAAGAAGGGAAAGGAAGAGGAAGGCAAAGCCGGGCAGATATTGAGGAATTTGCTGAGGGGGCTACAAACACTGAAGCCGAACGGGCCATCATTAAGAAGACCGTTGCCGAGGCGATGGTCGAAGCCGAGGCCATGATCAAAGCGACAATTAAGACTTTCAAGGCAAGCTCGATCCCAGCTCCAAAGAAGCTAGCAACTAATCCCAAGAGTAGATTTTGTAACTTTTCCTTTCTTCTTCATTGTACTTGGGCTTGGCCCTTTTCTTGTAATTACTTGCATATTAATGAGTATCCTTTCATTTAGTTTTTGCATTGTGTGAATGTTTGCCAAATGTTTGAATCTTGACGAGTAGTTTAGTTGGTGCAGTCCCAATCGAATACAGCAGCTTCTAAGCTTTAGTTGCACAAGTCCCTAGGTCGGGCAATGCCTTTATTCGAGTAGATGATCGTGCTGGCTCCAACTATCTTGTAAACCTGCTATTAAGCAAATAACTTAGTTAGAGGAGCAATCTTACACAAACGACTTTTCCCTTAGAGATAGATTAAACAACCAGCCTATGAAGTTTGCAAGCCATCTAGTCGGTCAGGTGTTTGAAACCGGACTATAAAAAGTGGAAACCTGACCATGGGAGTAAAACCCAAATAAGAACGGGAGTGAAATCCAAATAAGATAGAAGTGGAACCTGAATAAGAATGGGATTGGAATCCGAATAAGAGTGGGATTGAAATCCAAATAAGAGTGGGATTGGAATCTGAATAAGAGTGGGATTGGAATCCGAATAAGATAGAAGTGGAATCCGAATAAGATTGGGATTGAAATCCGAATAAGAGTAGGATTAAAACCCGAATAAGTGTGAGATTGGAACCCGAATAAGAGTGGGATTGGAACCCGAATAAAAGTGGAATTGGAATTCGAATAAGAGTGGGATTGAAATCCAAATAAGATAGAAATTGAGAACGCTACCATCTTTACCGTAACCAGTTGTTAGTCAACCAAAGATGGAGGTATGGAAATGTAGCCATTTTTACTGCGACCGATTGTTAATCGAACGGATGGAAGATGGAGGTGTTGGAACGCTACCATTTTTATTGCGATCGGTTGTTGGTTAGCCGAATGAGAGATGGAAGTGTCGAAATACTATCATCTTTACTGCGACCGGCTATTAGTCAACCAGAGACGGAGGTGTGGAAACGCTGCCACATTTACTACAGTCGGTTATTAGTCAACTAAATGGGAGAGAGGTCGAAATGCTACCATCTTTACTGTGACCAGTTGTTAGTTAGGCGGATGGGAGATGGAGGGGTCGGAACGCTGCCATCTTTGTACTCGACCAGATGTCAATAGATTGAAGGGCTCGAAGCTGATTAATTAAGTTCTCAATTAATCAAGAGACCTAGGAACACTATTGCAGAAAAACTTCTTTGTATTGCCAAATGAGAATTAATACATCCTTGGTAATACATCCAGATCTCGGCATTCCAAGTCCGAGAGCTTGGAGTTCCACCAAAGTCTTCGATCCGGTATGCTCCTCGATGAAGGGCTTCTGCTATTCAGTAAAGTCCTTCCCAATTTGGAGACAGCTTGCCTTACTTAGTAGGCCTTCAGACTTCTACACGGCATAGTACAAGATCTCCAAGGCAGAAGGCTTTTGACCTTACTCCAGAGTTATAGTACTGGGCTATTCACTATCGATACATCACATTCGCAGACGAGCTTGATTTTGAGTCTCCTCCAGCAAGTCAAGATTAACTCTTAATGACTCGAGTTGCTTGACTTGTTGAAGTGCTTGATCCGCATGGTCGGAAATCCAATTTCGACTGGGATCACAATTTTAATACCGAAGACCAAACTAAAGGGAGTCTTGTTAATCGATGTCCAAGGAGTTTGAGGTATGCCTACAGCATGCTAGATAACTCTTTGGCCCACCTGCCATTGGCTTTTTCCAGCTTGGTTCTCAGTCCTTGAAGGATTGTCAATTCGTCACTTCTGGCTCCCCGTTTGACTAAGGGTGTCCGACAGATATTAACCGGTATTGGATGTGGAGCTCAGCACAAAAGTTCCTGAATGCTCGGTTGTCAAACTATGAACCGTTGTCAATGACAATGATGTGAGAAAGCTCGAATCAGCAGATGATAGATTTTCATAAGAAATTCTTGACCTTGCTCTTGGTAACGTGCATTAAGAACTTTGCCTCCATCCATTTGGTGTAGTCGATGACAACGACTAGGAACTTTCACTGACTTGTTGCTAGAAAAATAGGCCAAGTCCATACCCTATTAGACTAACAGCCAAGAAAAAGAGAGCCAGGCCAGCTGACTTGCCAACTGCCGCTGGATGTTGGCATGCCATTGACATCTGTTGCACTTTTGGACAAGCTCCATGGTATTTTCTTCCATGGTGAGCCCGTAGTATCCTTACCTTAGAGCTTTGTAGATCACGGATCTGCCTCCTAGATGGTTCTCACAGATGCCTTCGTGGATCTCCCGAAATACATAGTCGACTTCAATAGGTCTCAGATACTTGAATAAGGAAAATAAGTAAGATTTCTTGTAGAGCTATCCATCCAGCAGCATGAACTGAGAAGCTTCCTATTTCAACAACCTCGCCTCTAAGAGATCGTCGGGTAGAATTCCTTGGATTAGATACTTAACAAACGGATCAATCCAACCTGGCTCGTTGGTGACTTGTTAGACTTTCTCGGTTTCATTGATGTTGAAAGCTTCTAGGTACTCAATATAAGTCCACCTGAAAAATTGTCCATTAAAGTCACGAGCCAAGAGAGTATGTCCATCTGGGCATTCTCGCACTAGAAAATATGGGATATGCTAAAATGTTTGAGTGCCGACATGAAGGTCTGCACCCTATTAAGGTACTTGCCATCATCAGGTCCCGAACCTCGTACTTGTCAGTAACTTGGCTGACCATGAGCTGGGAGTCAGTGAAGATCCTTAGATGCTTTATCCAAACTTCTTTAGCCAGCTTCAATCGAACTAGCAAGACTTCGTACTTCGACTGATTGTTGGTCGCATTGAATAAGAAGCGCAAGCCGTACTTGGCGACTATTCCTTCAAGTTTGTTAGAGTCCAGCTCCACTCCCCTAAGAGTTTGAAGCCCCATCTACGTGAAAGATCTAGGTTATCCCTAAGTCGAGTTGCTCAACATGTTACTCAGTAGATAGTTCCTCAAGCTTGTCGTCCAACCACATGTACTCGACAAGAAAATTGGCAAAGACTTGAATCTTCATGGATGATCTCGGATGATAGGAGATGTCAAACTTGTTGAATTTGATCCCATTTGGCCATGCTCCCAAAAGTATCGAGCCGATGCAAGATGGCCTTAAACAGTTGGTCGATCAAGATGACTATCCAATGAGCTTGAAAATACGACCTGAGATGCTACACAAGATGATTAGTGCATAACCAATCTTCTCAAATTTAGAGTACCTGGTCTTTGCATCGCGAAGCACTCGACTGATGTAGTAGATGGACTTTTGAACTCCTCTGTTGTCCACCCGAACAAGCATGGAACTGATTGCCTCCGGAGATGTGGCGAGGTACAAGTAGATTTCCTTCCCGACTTCAGGCTCGGAAAGCAAGGATGAAGACCCAAGAAACTTTTTCAGCTTCTCAAAAGCTTATCAGCATTCCTCCATCGAAGTGAAGTTATGCATTCAGCGCAAGACCTTGAAGAAAGGCAAGCAGGGCTCAACTGATCGCAAGATAAACCAACTAAGTACTGCAATACACCCGGTCAGTTGTTGTTCTTCCTTCTTGGAGGATGGATGTCGCATGTTAAAGGTTGCCTGGTTTTTTCAGGATTCGCCTCAATGCCCCACTTAGTGACCATGAATCTGAGAATTGCTAGCTATAACATTGAAGATGCATTTACCCAAATTCAGCTTCATTTGGTGTCGACGAAGAGCATTAAAGGCTTCTTCCAGGTCTTTAATATGATCGACTTTCTCAGAGCTCTTGACAAGCATATCGTTGATATAAATCTCCATATTCCAACCAATCTAGTTCTTGAAGACCTTGTTAACCAACCGTTGATAGGTGACTCCTGTGTTTTTCAAATCGAAAGACATTACTTTGTAACAAAAAATACCTTTATTAGTTGTGAAGGCAGTGTTCTCATCCTCAAGAGCTATCATAATCTGGTTGTAGCCCGAGAAAGCATCCATAAAACTAAGTAGCTTGTGTCCGGACATAGCATCAACCAGTTGATCAATCTTCAGTAGTAAAAAGCTATCCTTCAAGCATGCCTTGTTGAGGTCAGTAAAATTGATGCAAATTTTACACTTCCCGCTAGCTTTCTTGACCATGACGTTGGCTAACCAATCGAGATAGTACACTTCTCAGATAAATCTAGTAGTAAGAAATTTATCGACTTCTTTATCGATGGCCATGTCTCTCAGAGATAAAACTCTTCTTTTGCTAGATCGACTTATACTTTGGATCGATGTTTAGTTTATGGATAATCACTTTTAAAGGATCCCGGCATGTTTAATGCCGACCAACTGAAAATATCAAAGTTGAAGTGCAAAAACTCTAGTAATCAGTCCCTTTCTTTCTCAGGCAGAAGAGCATCGATTTGCATAGATTTTATGAGATCATCTTTTAGCAGAAAGTAAAGTAACTGCTCGGCTGGCTCACTTCTTTTTTTTTGGCTCTCTTTGGTCTAACTGTTCAATAGCTAGAACCTCGCTAGCCCTTGTACCTTGGGCACCATCAAAAAACACCATTGGGCTAGTTGATCTCCATGCATCTCGTCAACTCCATTCATTGTTGGAAAGCGAATGAAAGGCATTTTGTTAAAATGATAGTATCTAGTTGGTTCAACCCTGATCGCTCAAGGATGACATTGTACGCTAAGGGCATACAGACTACTATGAATGTTATGAAGACAGTGCTCCATGGGACAAAGTCCCTGCTATAGCTAGAAAAATAATTTCTCTTTCGACCCCAATCGAGTCCCCAGTGAAGCCGACTAAGGATATAAAAACAGGTTTCAAATGATTCAGAAACAAGTTCATCCGAACAAAAGTATCATAAAATAAAATATCGACTAAGCTTCTATTATCGACTAAAATTATCTTTACATCATGTTTAGCTATCATCATGGACACGACGAAAGCATTATTATTGAGGTTGTGAATCCTAATTATATTCCTATCAGAAAAAAAGATTATATTTTCTTCTCTTCCCTCTCCCCTTAACCTCTTTATATAGTGCTCTGCCTTTAGGAGATCATGCCAACTTGCCCCTCTATCAGCCAATTAACGACCTCAGCCTAAGTCGACTGCAGAACGAGATTCTTGGCATTAGATCGAAGTCCTCCGCAAATATAGTTTCCAAAGTAGCCACGCCGAATAAGATTTTCTATCTCCTTTAGCTGAAAGGACTGCTTGGTGTCATGGTTGTAATCTCGGTGAAACTGATAATATTTGCTCTTATCACAATAGGCCAAAGGCTTTAGCAGACGAGACCTACGCAAGTACTACTGTCCTATTTTCATTAAAACTTTAGATCTAGGGAATAGGAGAAGAGTATAGTTATCCGACTTGCCTGCAAAGTTCTTCGACTTGGAACACTGTCAACTGGACAAGTTGGACTTCTCAGCTCGGGCTCCGCTTGGCTCTTCTCGAACTTGCTTCTTCGGCTTCCCGTCGATCTCTCACCGAGTGAGAGCTCCTTTATCTGCACGGATGTACTTTATGCGGGCCAGCATTTCTGAATAAGACTTCGGATGAGTCTTGTCTAGCAAAAATGTAAAGCGAAAGGTGCAAAATCCTTTTTTCATGGCCAACATGGCACGCACTCATCCAAGTTGTAGACTTCCAATGTAGCTACCTTGAAATGAACCATGTAGTCTTTCAAAGATTCTGTCTTGCAGAAAAGACTGCCAACTTCTCGTGACATCTTCCGACTAGCATTGAAGTGGACCACGAACTATCTCTTTAGCTACTTGAAGGAGTTAGTACTCTTTGGCTCGAATCAGAAATATCATGCTCAAGCCACCTCGTAAAGAGTGGCTACGAAGACAAGACAGAGTAAGGCATCGGTGGCTCCCTGAATTTGCATGAGAGCCTTGTAGCTCTCAATATGATCCAGTAAATCAATGGTGCCATCGTAAGGATCTAGCTAGGACATCTTGAACTGATTAGGAATCGATTCTTCCATGATCCGATAGGTGAGAGGAGGACGGGTGTCGAAACCATTGATTTCTGACTTCCATCTTTAAAATCAGCAAGTTAGTAGTTATTGTCGCTCAACTTATGGTCATAATCATCGAAGCATTGCTCGACTAGTCGTCGAATAGCCTCATCTGTAGATATCTTCGAAGGACTCGGGTGATGATTTGGATGAAGATTAGGATGCTTCTCTTACTTTGGCTCTTTTCCTAGTTGTCGCTCCTCGTACGAAGGACTTGCTTGGTACGGTGTAGGAGAACACGATCGATGAATGGTCTGATGGTGGAAGGACCTCCCCCCTAGGGATCCAATGACTCGCTCGACGGGATGAAGGAGACCGTCGCTGATGAGAAACCCACCGATGAGAAGATCCTCCCAAAAAGATTGATGGCTAGGACAAGTGGCAGCAGTGAGGATGGATGGAATCTCCTGCTACTACTGCTGTGCCACAAACCGCTGCCAGTGTTGCAGCTCTTACACTATCGTGACCAGCATTTGGACCTGATGCATTAGAGTAGCGAGCAAATCCTGCTGGATCAACAATGATGGAAGTGGAGCAAGAGGCTCCACCTCCTATGTCATTCATCACGATGCGAGAAAATTTCAGTGCAATTGGTGGAGTCTTGCACCCGTGTCATTACCACCATTGCACTCCAAACTTCGAAAATTTCTCAAGACTGACTTGCTTGCCCCCCTACCTAGCGTGCTAAGCTATTGCTATCAAATCGCCCTCCACTAGACTTCAACGATGGTCGAGGGTGCTCCGATCTTCTTCGAGCAAAAATGGATGCCGGTCTTAGTGGCTCTCGAATGGAGACCTGTAAAAGCAATTCCTTGACCATGGTGACTGGTGGGGGACCCTCCGATGTTCAAGTTAGTGAATAGGAGAAATAGACTATAGCGACTAGAGCTGAGAGCGATGATGGTGACTGAGCAAGTATGAGAATTAGTACAGGAGTATATTAGTATAGCATACCTCATCAGAGATCCCCTCTTACCAATTAATAGGGCTTTGTAGGGTAACCAAATGCCGTTGCAAAGATAGCCTCCTCTGACATGTATAACAAATTTTGCTACGATGTAAAATCTTGTTCCCTGAAATCTTTTTCGCTAGCATCTTTCTATTAAGATGGTAAGATTCGCTGGGATCCTATCCGCCACAACCTTATATGCCATGATTTGTGCTGGAATAGCTATCATCTGTAGAGTTGTCACTTACTTAGGCATCATGGACTTCGGATAGATAGTCAATTTATCTGCTGCCGAAGGGAGCCAGCACTGTACTCAAACATGCCCAACTAGGCTTTACTTAAGTAACTAGTTAGGCCCGAGTAGATATTTGATGGATGTGCATGGAGAATGCTATGCTAATTGGACTCGGTAAGTTATAGCTACTCGATCAGCAACTACTCAGTCTCGTGGCCGGCTTCATTTTTTTCTCGCTAATCTTATTCCTGATTAGCAGTGCCGTAGTCGACTTCGTTGTCTCCCTCCTAGTCGATAACATGATCGCTTGAATCAGATGTCCCGATCTTCTATAACTGGCAAGGTCGGTAGCTCAGCAAGTTTTCGAAGCCGAGTTAGTAATTGCCATAACAGTTGTTATCAAAAGCACGGCATAAATATATGGGATCATTATTTTCAACATCCCAGATCCATTATTCACATTGGAGAAATATCAAAAATATCCAGCAAAGCGCAACCTAGGAGGATGGAATCAAGATTTGCTTCCATACTTGTTACACAATCAATGCATAAAAATAAGGATTGAACAAAAGATAGTTACCACTGCAAAGATAATAATGTCAAGATGGAAATGTGAATATTGCAACATGTCTTCCTACCAAGGCTCATTCCAACTAAAACTTCAAATGTGATTTACTAATCTCCTCATTATAAAATCCTAAGAACAAGAATCATAAAATGATTCTAATTCACAAATGGAAGAAAATAGGACAAAAGCAATGAAGTAAAGCTGAGTGAAGAAGAAGGTTGAGTTGTAATCAACTAAATAAAAAGGGCCAAGAATTATGAAAGTTCATAATTTTTTGATATATCCAATGTCTAGATCATGGGAGTGCCTCTCGCCAATGACTATGGGTCAACTAGATCCAAACCCCTAGATAACAAGGATCAATTATGGCCACAAATCCAATTTAAACTAATTTTAAGATCTTGAACAAGGAAGGAACCAAAAAAGAATCATGTTATATAGGTATATAACTCAATCTCCAGCTCCAATCCCGCCTTCAATTTTTAAGCTATGTCTATCAAAACCAAAGATATTAGTTGGAGAAGACCACGCCCAAATAACGGTATGCAAGAACATTCTAAAATTTTCACCGGCTAAAACGAGTAGAGCCAAGAACTGGGAGCAGCCATCAGATCCCTCATTCTCGTTGCAAATGGATCCAAGATCGATCTTTTTAATAATTAAGTATTTCCAGGATCGATATTTGCCACATTGTGTACCAAATGAAGAAATTGAGGTTGAATTCCTCCACCACCAAAACACCAAATCTTGAACCAAAAAAACTCAGATATCAATAGCACGCCCCAATCCTGGATCTACAAAATTCCACCTTCCGGCACATTTAACTCACCAAAACAAAAAAAAGGCATTAAAATGATCGCATCTTTTACCATAAAGATAGAAATTATCGGTTAAAGTGATACAAAAACGGAGTAATTGGAGAAAAGAACGGACCTTGCGGTGTTTCTCATTGAGTTCTTTGGAGACGGAGGCCTTTTCGTTCATCCTGATGCCCTCGTCGATTCTCGGGACTTCCCCGTGGATTAAGAGAGAGAGAGAGAGAGAAAGTAGATTGGAAATAGATGGAAACAAGGGAAGAAGAATCGAGGGTTTCTCCCCTTTGTCGTCCCTTTAGCTCCTTCTCCCCGGGGGAGAAGCGATATTCCGATAGAACGAACCAAATTGGCCAATTTTCCTCTTTAAAACTTATTATTATTATTATTTTATTACTATTTGGTTTATTTCACCCGGTCAGCTTCGTGCATTTCTCACACGTGATCAGGACAAACGTGTGAATGTATGGGATGCATTTCAGAGCTAGGTGATATTATAACCTAATCTTGATGAGAATCCATACCGAGTTATTTATATCTATACCTGTGGATGAAGAACCTTTGATGACAAAAGCATAGCAGTACTCTGGTTTCTGCCATAAGCAAAGTTATATAGTATTTGTTTTTTCCAATTTGAACAGTCAATTATTTATGATGGAGTGTTTTGATTTGAGCCTGGATTTACTTAATATATTATATGATAAATTTATATGCTATGCATAAAATTTTAGTTTTATTACCGTAGCATAATTTTGAAATTTACGATTCTTTTAGTCATTGAAATGCCTCATCCTGGAATATTTTTTTTTTTTTTTGAAGCATAGGAGCATTGTGCCACCTCACTAGGCACACAATAGGTGCCAACTCATTGGATCCCTGTACACAATCATCACCAAATGATATTAGCAGACTCGCCACATGGCACATGGGGAAAGCATAGGGACCCTCTTTAACGTACAGGATAGATATTATATTCGCCATTAGTTAGCTTATAAAATATTATAAGAAAATAGTTTAACATGTAAAGTGCATGAATATGTATATATATATATATATATGCATGCATTGCTCAGCTAAATAACTCAAGAAAGAGGTAAATTAGGTTTTCAAAAATTTAAACAAGTATGTGTATATATGTATGTATTGCCCAGCTAGATAATTCAAGAAGGAGGTAAATTAGATTTTCAAAAATTTAAATAAGTATGTGTACTTTTGAAAACTTAAAATGAGTGAACTAAATGTTACGTGAGCTAAATTAAATGCAAAAGATCGAGAAAAGAATAGCGCACGTACACAAACAACAGGGTTTATAGTGGTTCAGTATACTCCCGGCACCGACATTCACTCTCAAAACTTCACTTAAAATTTTTTTACTATATTTTTCAAGAATATAGTTGAATTATTTTTTGGGCTCACAATCTATAATTTAATTAATTTTAACAGGGTAGCCAATCAAAACCTTACAACCTCTCAAAGGTTACAAGCTTAAACCCTAAGTTTCAGTCCCTACTAAAACTTGTAATAAAACAACAATCCAATAAATGCAATAAAGAAATAACTCCATAAGAATAGATTGTTATTGTTGAAACTTGATAAATGATTACTTGAAAGCTATAGTGAATGCACTTAATTATTCTTCTAATTGCTCACTTAATGCTTCAAGAGAAGTAGGTGGAAAATGGTTGAGTTCTCTTAAAAGTCAATGAATGTTGAAACTTTTTCTTAAGGTTTTTCAATAATCTCTCCTTCATCTAACTTTATCCCATTGGTTTATATATTTTTCCTTGAGTTTTCAATGGTTTAAAGACCATTTTAACCATTTCTAGTCATTGGAATTCGAAAAATAGCTATTAGAATAACTTTTTGAAAAATTTTGGAAGTCCGTGGAATTAGTTTTTATGACCTGTCAGAGGGTCACGAGTTAAGTCATCTAGGTCAGGAGTTGACTCACTTGCTTGATCTAAAAACTTAGTCCTTTGTATCCTCTAAGAGAGTCAATTTTTTTATTTTAAGAGTCAGCTCGTCTACCTGTTTGGAAAAATTGCCTTTCTATATCTATTGAGAGAGTTAACTCTTCTGTCTAAGAGTCGGCTTATCTAGGTGATTTGGATTTTTAGCCTTTTATTTTTTTCTTGAAAGAGTTGGCTTGTTTTTACAAGAGTCGACTTGCCATCTTGTGACAGAAAACCATTTCTTTTGTTTGCTCTGAGAGAGTCGGCTTATCTTTACAGGAGTCAACTCGTTTGCATGCCAAAGTAATGTATCATTTTCATTATGTGCACGGGTCGACTCTCACTTGCATGAGTTGACTCTTCTTTTCAACCTTGAATTTTAACATCTTTTCCTCTTCAAATTGTGTTCTTTTGGGCTCAAAAGGATTCCAATAGCTATAGGACTATTTTTATAATTAATGAGCTCTACAAAAACATTCTTAAACAAATTCAAAGATATTAGTATACTTTTTATGCTCTAATATTTTGTAATCATCAAAATCATTTCTGGAATCAACAACCTTCTCCTTTTTGATGATGAAAAAATATTGGGCACGTAGATTAAAAAAACATTATAGTGTAGTTATAAATACAAGTGTATGCTTTTTAGATATATAAAATAACATGTATCAGAGCATTGAATATGTATTAGAGCATTTTCATTGTACTTGTTTTAATGTGTAGTATAGCATATATCAGAGTTTATGTATCAGAGCTGTTGGCATAGAGTCCCTTTTTCGACCAGGCAGAGCTACTGGATCGCAGGTCCTTTCCCTGGTTCACCTGTAAAACAAATTCCTGGTCGGAATTACTCCAGCGGGAGACACTCCGATGCCTAAGTCAGAGGAGGGCTCTAGCCACAGAATGAGAAAGATTCTGAGGAGGATAAATGAAGAGAAAAAGACTCTGAAATTTTCAGGAGTATCCTGTGCTTTACCTCGAGTGTCCCCTCTTACCATTATTTATATTGAGTTGTCCGACCTGTGGTTCCGTTCTCCCTTCTGCAGTTACGATGGGAAAGTTAAGTCATTCCCCTCTGTTCGCAATCATGGGCGGTTACTAAACGATTCCGGCTAGGCCGGAGACGTTGCCGCTGGAGTTAATGATCACGTGTCATGGTCGTGCTTTGGAGGTAGTTAGATAGTCGATGATAACCGTTGTTTGCCACGTTCATGGGGATCTGAGATAGATCGGAGATCTGTCTTCAGGCTTCTTTTTTGGAAAAATGTTTATAGCCGAATTTAAGGGGCGCCTTCATCTTCGGACTCCTTTAAGACAGATTAGAAATCATGTTTTCGACACAGGTCGAAAACTTTGTCTTCGATGTAAGTCTTCGATTGATGGCAAAAATCATGTCTTCGGTTCAGGTTGAGGGCCCTGTCCTTAACAAGGGCCATAGGCTGACTCTTCAACTGAAGTTGAGAGCTTCGGCTTTGGCTTGTCCGTCAGTTATTCGGTTTCCTTCGGACACTTTGGTTTAAAGTGCATGGTTCGGGAGGAATGTCTTCGGCCGATCAAACCGGTGGCTAATCTGTGCTTGAACCGACATATCCCAATAGTTGCCCCCTATTGCCCAGTAAGCAACCCAAGAGAGGGGGTGAATTGGATCTCTAAAAATTTAAAGCTAAGCTTAATATTACAAGCTACAAACTTTACAAATCAAGATATGCAATTCAATTGAACAATGTACTATGATTTGAATGCAATGCTCTAAAGTAATAGTGCAGCGAAAATTAAAAGCAATGAGCAAAGATATAAAGAGCAAGGAGGGAGAGATCAAGCAATCAAAAACACCACAAGCTATAGTGGTTCGGTACCAACAATGCACATACATCCACTCCCCAAGATTTCCTTGGGAATTCACTATAATCATAAAATTACAGCCGATTAATTTTCTAGGCTCACTAATCAAAACCCAACTTGTTTTCACAAGGTTCACAAGTCAAACCTCACTTGGTTTTACGGGCTAACCAAGAATCAAATTAGTTTTCACAAGGCTAACCAACAACCTCCCTTGATTTTCCAGGCTAACCAAGAATCTTAGTGGTTTTGCGGGCTAACCACCAACCTAATTCATTTTCCAAGGCTTACCAATAACCTCCCTTGGTTTTGCAATAGGCTAACCAAGAATCTTTACAAGATATAAAGTTTAGAAATAAAGAACCAATGTAAGCTTTCAAAAGAAAAGCAAATAAGTTGATGTAACTCGATGTAGTGCTGCTTTACTCTTGTTGAAGCCTTTTGAATGCCCAAGTATGAATGATCTTCAATACTCTTGATGGCTTTGAATGCTTGGAGGCTTCCTTTAACTTGAGAGTGGTTGAAACTTGAATGAATAGGAGTTATGGCTCTTCTCTCTTCTTTTCTCTTCAAACTCTTAATGGTATTCAATATTCTTGTGTTTAGATTTGATTTGAGCCATATAAATACCCTTCCAAGGCCTTAAAACCAAAATCTAGCCATTACACTTAAAAAACTAGCCATTGGGGGCATTTAGGACGAGTTCTGTATTTAAAAAAACTAGGCGTTACTATTGCCAGAACTCCATGTATCGACACTTCCTCAGTTGAGTCAACATATAAGGTCGACACATGTTCTTCTTGAGTCGACACTTAGTTCAAAATAATCCATTCAGATTCTCTGGAAATCTCAGTTGAGTCGACACATTCTCAATTGAGTCGACATCTTGAGTCGACACTTTGCATCCATGTGTCGACACTTCAACTATTACTTCACCTTCTGCAAGTTCTGTGGCTTGAAAGTCTCAGACGATGTGTTAATCCATGTGTTGACACTTTGAGTCGACACATAAGGTCCATGTGTCGATACTTGAACTATGCCATTTGAAACTTTGTAGTGTACCGGCCTGAGTCGATACCTATCTTCATATGTCGACACTTCATGTCATGTGTCGACACCTTGAGTCGACACATCTCTGAAAAATCACAGAAGATGCTGATTTTGAGCTGGAACAAGTTTCTATTTGGCTTTCACATCCATTCAACCATCTCTTGAGTGTCCAAGTCTTGTTTTATGCAATCTTATCATTCAAACTTGATTCTTTAACATAATTAGGCTTCTTCAAATTTTGTGAGCATCCTTTCAATAAAAACACACTTAAAGCAAATCATTAGTCCTCAATTTATACTTAACTATTTTGCTTATCATCAAAATTAATTAGTGGAGTCAACAATCTCCCCCTTTTTGATAATGACAAAATTCTTAAATATAAATTGCTTTACAAGTAAAGCTTTAAGAGAATTTAACAAGGTGCACAATATTGAAAGCATTAAGTAAATCAACATTACTTGCACTAAAGATATGATCATTCAAAATGCAAGTCATAGTATTTGAGCTTGTTATAAAGATAGAGAGTATCAGAACTTTGTCAGAACTTTGAGCTTGATATTTATTTAAATGCATTAAGAACATGTATCATGATACTCTATAATGAAAATTCCAACAATTAACAAGGCTCCCCCTGAATCAATGATTCATAACAACATTTGTAAGAATCTTTTCAAAACATTGAAAGAGGGGTTTCAAGAATTAAACTCACTTTGAATTTGAGCATAAAGTAAAGCTCCCCCTTTCTTAAGGAATTTTGTAAATGATTTTCAAGTTTTTCAAAAATACTCAAAATTAAAAGTTACTCCCCCTTTAATTTTGAGAAGTAAACACATTTATACTTAAATCTCACTAAATTACTCCCCCTTTTTGTTATCATTAAAAAGGTAGGAAAATAAATACAAGATATATCATAGAGTTTATAAATTCGTTTTCGAAACTACTCACTCTTTTTCTTTAGGAAATACATTCAATAAAGAGTGAACACATAGAATTATAAGAGCAATTCAAGATATAATATTCAATCTCATCAAACACAAAGATAAGAGGAATCAAAAAGTGTTTCATATATGCCAAGAACTTATACATGAAGTACACAACAAAGATAAAAGTACATATAAGTATAAAAGTAAATTATCTAGAAGTACATCAAAATCCTAAACAAATACAAAATAAGTCCTAATCCTCATCCATCGACTCATCAGAAGATGAACCGATCTTGATTGGTCCTGTATCAGTGAAAGAACGAGCTCTAGGCCATCGTGATCGAAGATCTCGAAGTCTGGTCCTGGTCGACTGAGGAGGGGTACGGCGTCCACATCCTCTGCGACGAATATAGGTCCGACCTCTGACTGAAGCAATAGAAGTAGGAGCTACGTCCTCCGCAGGAACTGAACTGATCGGATCAATCAACTCAGCAACAGCTAGAGCAGGTGTAGGATCAAAAGTAGGGCCTGAATCGAGATACTGAAAGCCAGGTGTATAAAACCCAAGCTCTCGAGTGACTAATGAAGTATGAAGGGTAGGACTATCAAAAGTAGGTGTAACAGCTGATGATACAGGCATATCAAGAACAACAGTGTCAGCTGTAGAAAGTATCGGTGTATCTATAGTGTGTATATCAATAGAGGGTGTCTCAATGATAGGTGTATGAATGTCAGGAGAATCAACAGTAGGTAAATCAATAACAGGTATATCAATAGCAGGACTAAGAATAGGAATAGGAACTGGAGTGTGATCAACCGATCTAGGAGGAGAGGATGGATCAGGAATAGGGACAGGTAAGAAGGATGGGTTAACAACAAGGTTCGCAGGCACAACATCCATCACCTCCGCAATTAGCTCTGACGTAAGATCATCAATATCAAACTGGTCTGAATCAGTCTCCTCATCTCCATCAATATCTCCAATAACAGTATCTCCATCTCCATCTCCAATAGTAGTCTGAACACCAGTATCAAGATCCACGATATCATCAGCTGGTGTAGGAGCAGGTACCTAAACAGATGTAGGAGTAGTGTCTGCAGCAGGAGCACTCATCGAAGATCTGGACAGTACTGATATAATAGCCGAAATGCCATTACTAAGACCAATGTGGCTCTCTCTCGTCTCAGCAATAAAAATTCTAGACGCTGCTTCATGATAAATACATCGATCTCTATGCGTCTGACTCTGTCCTCTAAGGTATCCAAAGTCCCAGGAGTCTCCGTCTGCGCTGGCTATGGCTGGGTAGATGTAAAAGGATCAGACTGAGCTGGCTGTGCTGCCATCTCAGGCTGTGTCTCGCTCGGTCCAACCTCACCTGAAAGAATCCGCTCCTCCTCTGTTGTATCCTCATCAATATCAGCTCTATCCTCGGCCTGACCTGATATCCTCCATGTCCACTAGCCTCGGACTAAATGATAACCCATGCGATGCAGTGACCTGATGTCATATACATCAGTATTGATCAAAGTATGATAGGGCTCATCCTGGAAGCTGACTCCATACTTCCGAAATAGTACTGTCAATCCCATGCCATACGGTAAGCAGAGCCGTTGGCTAGATGATACCTCAGTAATCTGATGAACCATCAGAACAGGAAGACAAATCGGCGTGCGCTGAATCAGTGAGACCATCATCAGCAACTCCCGCTCGGTGATATAGTCAAAGTGACCAGTCTTCGGCAGAAGAATCCAGGCAACTATATGATGTAGCAGTCTCATCTCCGCAGACAACCTCGAAGCTTGAATAGTGGCTCCCTCTGGTAAGATATCGGACTCAAAAATGTACTAGAGACCACTAACTCGGTCCATCATGCTGTCAATAACTGATCCAGTCATGGGTATATCCCATACTCTGCTCAGAGTCTCTGAAGTGATGGGGATATCCCGTCCTCTATCCTGTGCAACCCAACCATCTGATCCGTGGGCAAGTGATCCGTAGAACTCTCTCATCAACCCGGGATAGTATCTCTCGCTGAGCAAATAAAAAGTAACCAACCCAGCATGTCGGATCCACTCTCCTATCCGAAAATGCTGCTGGTATAAGAAGGAAAAGTCCACTCGGCATCCTCCAACCATTGTCTTGGAGCTCATCCTACTAGAAGGGGCAAACAGGGGTTGTGCAAGTGGATCCGGAGCTCTAGACTCGAGTTGGGCCTTTATTCTTCGCTCTTCTTCATGCTATGACTGGCGAGGTCGGCGAATGACTTATTTGCGAGGACCCATTGTCAAGAATCAAAGTTTGGACAAGGTTTTTGGTGGAAAAAGAGGGTTTCTAGGATTTAGGAGCTAAAACCTAGAAAGAAATCCAACAAAAACGACCACCGAACCTTCAAATCCGAGAAAACAACAGTAAAAGCAAGAAAATGACAAGATGAATAGTATGGATACCTTGAATCAGTGTGTCAGCTCGAAGGAGAATGAAATTTGGGGGAAAAATGACTCGAAAACCCCTTAAATCTCAGTTTGTCGTCGGTTATGTGTCGGCTCACGCATGTGTCGACACATTTTGGTGTCGACTCATGATGTGTCGACACATCCACTTAAAAACTAAAAATTTGGAAATTTCACAAAATGATCAAAATCAATTGAAATATCATATTTTTAGAGTCAAATCAATAATGATTAACATGATTTATCATAAATAATGTCAAATTGATCTAGTTTGAGTCAAATTGGGAGAAAGATTTAATCAAATGGATTGATGATCTCGAGCTCTCTTCTAATCATACAGAATCGATCTTCTAGAAGAGGTTTAGTTAAAATATCAGCTAATTGAAATTCAGTACAGATAAATTTAAGCAAAACATCATTGTTTTCTATATGATCCCTAATAAAATGATGTCTAATTTCAATGTGCTTGCTCCTAGAATGTTGAACAGGATTTTTAGTCAAGCAAATAGCATTTGTATTATCACATTTAATAGGAGTTCTAGCCAACTTGATTCCAAAGTCTTCAAGTTATTGCTTAATCCATAGGATTTGAGCACAAAAACTTCCTGATGCAATATACTCAGCCTTAGCTATGGATAGTGCAACTGAAGTTTGTTTCTTGCTAAACCATGAGATTAAGTTCACTCCAAGAAGTTGGCAAGTTTCACTAGTACTCTTTCTATTTAGTCTACAACCAGCAAAGTCTGCATTAGAATATCCAATCAATTCAGCAGATAAATTTCTATCATACCATAAACCAATACTAATAGTACCAAACAGACATCTAATAATGCGCTTAACAGCCATAAGATGTGATTCCTTAGGTTCAGACTAATATCTAGCACACATGCAAATACTGAATATAATATCTGATCTACTAGCAGTCAAATACAATAAAGAGCCTATCATGCTTCTGTATAACTTTTGATCTACAGATTTACCATGCTCATCTTTATCAAGTCTACAAGAGGGGCTTATAGGCGTACCTATTGGTTTAGTAGTCTCCATTCCAAACTTTTTGATAATTTCTCTTATGTACTTAGCTTGGTTGATGAAGATACTATCTGAAGTTTGCTTGATCTGGAGTCCCAGAAAGAAGTTTAGTTCATCCATCATACTCATCTCGAACTCACCCTGCATAAGCTTAGCAAACTCTTGACAAAGAATTTCATTAGTAGCACCGAAGATAATATCATCAACATATATTTGTACTACTAATAAATCATTATCTTTCTTTTTCAAAAATAGAGTCTCATCAACATTTTCTCTAGAAAATTCATTTTCAATAAGAAATTTGCTTAACCTTTCATACCATGCTCTAGGTGCTTGCTTCAATCTGTAAAGTGCTTTGTATAATTTGAAAACATAGTCAAGATGTGCATGATTTTCAAATCCAGGTGGTTGTTCAACAAAAATCTTTTTTGATATAAAACCATTTAAGAAAGCACTTTTAACATCCATTTGAAATAACTTGAAATTCATAAAACAAGCAAATGCTAACAATAGTCTAATTGCTTCAAGTCTAGAACATGAGCAAAAGTTTCATCAAAGTCAATTCCTTCCTCCTGATTGTAGCCTTTAGCAACTAACCTAGCTTTATTTCTAATGACAATACCATTTTCATCTAATTTATTCCTAAATACCCATTTAGTGCCAATAATTGAAACATTATATGGTCTTTCTACAAGTGTCCAAACATTATTTCTATCAAATTGTATTAGTTCTTCTTGCATAGCATTGATCCAATTAGAGTCTTTTTTAGCTTCTTCAAAATATTTAGGTTCTACTTGAGATACAAAAGTAATATAATCGCATTCATTTCTAATAGAAGCTCGAGTTCTTACCCCTTTAGATGGATCACCTAAGATTAATTCCTTAGGATGTCCATGAGCATACCTCCACTCCTTAGGTAGATCTTGATGCTTTGAAGTGTCATCTTCTTTCTCATCCTTGTCTTGTTTTTCTTCACTTGGTTGAACTTGATCATTCAGTGCCAGCTTCTGAAGTTTGTCAGCACTTGTATATTCATCAGATGTATCCTCTTTTCTCAAGGACTTGTTAGTAGTTTCTTCAAATATAACATGTACTGACTCTTCTACAACCAAAGTTCGTTTATTAAATACTCTATATGCCTTGCTTGATATAGAGTATCCTAAGAAGAAACCTTCATCAGACTTGGCATCGAACTTTCCAAGATGATCTTTCCATTGTTTAAAACAAAACACTTACAACCAAAAACTCAAAAATATTTCAAAGTTGGTTTTTTTTTGTTCCAAAGCTCATATGGAGTTTTCTTTAAAAAATAGGGCGTATCAAAACTTGATTTAAAACATAACATGCTGTATTAATTGCTTCAGCCCAAAAATATCTTGGCAAATCGTTTTCACAAAGCATTGTGCGTGCCATTTCTTCCAAAGTACGGTTTTTCCTTTCTACCATCCCATTCTGCTGAGGTGTCCTAGGTGCAGAAAAATTGTGTTCAATACCTTTTTCATTGCAAAAGTTTTTAAAATCTTGATTTTTAAATTCAGTTCCATGATCACTACAAATACAAATAACTGAAACACCTTTTTCATTTGAAACTTTTCTATAAAACTTTATGAATACAGAAAATGATTCGTCTTTTTGTGCTAAAAAGAAAATCCAAGTAAATCTCGAAAAATCATCCACAATGACTAATCCATATCTTTTGCCTCCTAGACTTGATGTTCTAGTTGGTCCAAAGAGATCCATATGGAGTAGTTCAAGTGGTCTACTAGTAGTTACAAATTCTTTTGGTTTAAAATAAGTTTTGACTTGCTTACCAAGTTGACATGCTTGGCAAATTCTATCTTTTTCAAAACAAATTTCAGGTAAATCTCTAACTAAATTCTTTTTACTAAGTTTTAAAATGAGATACATATTAGTATGCCCTAATCTTCTATGCCATAACCAACTAGTCTCTTCCTTAGTAGAATTCATTGCAACAAGGCATTCTCCATTAGGTAAAGATAGATCATCTAGGTCTACCAAATAAATATTTTCATACCTTTTTCTAATGAATTGTACTCCATTTAAATCTGGATTAGAAATCATGCAATATGATGATTTGAAAACTACCTGAAAACCTTTATCGCAAAATTGACTAATGCTTAAAAGATTATGCTTTAAGCCATCTACTAACAATACATTACTAATACTATTAGAATGAGTTATGGGAACCTTACCAATACCAATGATTTTTTCATTACCATTGTCACCGAAGGTCACACTCCCTCCATTCAAATCTTCAAGAGAAGTGAATTGCTTCACATCTCCAGTCATGTACCTTGAGCAACCACTGTCAAGATATCAAATTTGTTTGTTTTTCTTGGTTGCAAGACACACCTCTTCATTGTCCTGATGCGCCATGAAGCAGAGATTTGCAATTTCAGTATGCTCTTCTTCTGAACTAGAGTCTTCACTGTCACTCCAAGTGGCCATCGTTGCTTTCTTCCTTAGTTTCTTTCTTGATTTCTTGAGGAGAGGACAATCAAACTTGTAATGTCCCAGCTTCTTGCACTCGAAGCATATCGGTACTTCCTTCTCATTTTCTTTTTCCTTTTCTTTCTCTTTTTCTTTTCCCTTTTCCTTAGATTGGTATTTCTTTTTGTAGGGAAATTTTCTCCACTTCATAAATCTTCTAAACTTTCATGCAAGGAGGGCTTCTTCACCTTCTTCTTCTTCATCTTTGGACTCATCAATCGAGGATTCTTTTTGAATATTTGACTTGAAAGCAATCCCCTTTTTCTTCTTATCAAGGTCCATAGATTTCTATTTCAAGTTGAGCTCATAAGTCATGAGCGATCCCACTAGTTACTCAAGAGGTAGCTTGTCCACATCCTTTGCTTATTGAATTACGGTCACTTTTAGATCCCATGAGTTGGTAGTGACCTAAGAATTTTATTCACAAGATCAGCATTAGATATGACTTTACTAAAACTTGTCATAGCATTTATAATATTTGTAAAATGTGTATACATATCAGTAATAGATTCATTTGGTTCCATCCAGAACATCTCATATGTGTGCACTAACATATTGACTTTAATGTTCTTCACTTGATTGGTACCCTCATGGGTAACTTCAAGTGTATCCCATATTTCTTTGGCGGACATGCATATTGATAACCTATTAAATTTACTATGATCTAATGCATAATAAAGGAGATTCATTGCCTTAGCATTGATCTCATATTGTTTAATGTCATTTTCATCCCAATCCTTTTCAAGTTTTGGGATGGAAACACCATTAACCACCACCGAAGGAATATGAGGACCCTTATCAACTACTCTCCACACATTGTAATCTATAGAATGCATATAAATTCTCATCCTAGTTTTCCAATAAATATAATTTGTTCCATTGAAAAAGGGAGGTCTATTTGAGGCTTGTCCCTCAACTACACTAGTACCGAATGGGGCTGCCATAGATCTTTACTCAAGGTGGTAAAGCCTATACACTGAGAACAGGGCTTTGATACCACTTGTTGCCCAGTAAGCAACCCAAGAGGGGGGGTGAATTGGGTCTCTAAAAATTTAAAGCTAAGCTTAATATTACAAGCTACAAACTTTACAAATCAAGATATGCAATTCAATTGAACAATGTACTATGATTTGAATGTAATGCTCTAAAGTAATAGTGCAGCGAAAATTAAAAGCAATGAGCAAAAATATAAAGAGCAAGGAGGGAGAGATCAAGTAATCACAAATACCATAAGCTATAGTGGTTCGGTGCCAATAATGCACCTACATCCACTCCTCAAGATCTCCTTAGGAATTCATTATAATCACAAGATTACAACCAATTAGTTTTCCAGGCTCACTAATCAAAATCCGACTTGTTTTCACAAGGTTCACAAGTCAAACCTCACTTGGTTTTACGGGCTAACCAAGAACCTAATTGGTTTTCATAAGGCTAACCAACAACCTTCCTTGGTTTTCCAGGCTAACCAAGAATCTTAGTGGTTTTGCGGACTAACCACCAACCTAATTAGTTTTCCAAGGCTTATCAATAACCTCCCTTAGTTTTGCAATAGGCTAATCAAGAATCCTCACAAGATATAAAGTTTAAAAATAAAGAACCAATGTAAGCTTTCAAAAGAAAAGCAAATAAGTCGATGTAGCTCGATGTAGTGCTCCTTTGCTCTTGTTGAAGCCTTTTGAATGTCCAAGTATGAATGATCTTCAATGCTCTTGATGGCTTTGAATGCTTGGAGGCTTTCTTTAGCTTGAGAGTGGTTAAAACTTGAATGAATAGGAGTTATGGCTCTTCTCTCTTCTTTTCTTTTTAAACTCTTAATGGTATTCAATATTCTTGGGTTTAGATTTGATTTGAACCATATAAATACCCTCCCAAGGCCTTAAAAATGAAATCTAGCCATTATACTTGAAAAACTAGCTGTTGGGAGCATTTAGGATGAGTTCTGCATTTGAAAAAACTAGGCATTACTGTTGCTAGAACTCCATGTGTCGACACTTTCTCAGTTGAGTCGACATATAAGGTCGACACATGTTCTTCTTGAGTCGACACTTTGTTCAAAATGGTCCATTCAGATTCTCTGGAAATCTCAGTTGAGTCGACACATTCTCAGTTGAGTCAACACCTTGAGTCGACACTTTGCATCCATGTGTCGACACTTCAACTGTTCCTTCACCTTCTGCAAGTTCTATGGCTTGAAAGTCTCAGGCGATGTGTTGATCCATGTGTTGACACTTTGAGTCGACACATAAGATCCATGTGTCAATACTTGAACTGTGTCATTTAAAACTTTATAAAGTACCGGCCTGAGTCGACACCTCATCTTCATGTGTCGACACTTCATATCATATGTTGACACCTTGATTGACACATCTCTAAAAAATCACAGAAGATGCTGATTTTGAGCTGGAACAAGTTTTCATTTGGCTTTCACATCCATTCAACCATCTCTTGAGTGTCCAAGTCTTGTTTTGTATAATCTTATCATTCAAACTTGGTTCTTTAACATAATTGGATTTCTTCAAATTTTGTGAGCATCCTTTCAATGAAAACACACTTAAAGCAAATCGTTAGTCCTCAATTTATACTTAACTATTTTGCTTATCATCAAAATCAATTAGTGGAGTCAACACCCCCCACTCTCAGTTTTCGAAGTGATGATCTGCCTCGAAGAGTGAGAGTATTACTGGTTTATCATTTTCCCTTGGAGAATGGTGCAGCAGATGATTACGAAATCTCTGATTAGACCGTTTGCCATAATTGCTGGCTGATTCGAGGATCAGGTGATGGACAGCCGTCACCTCCTGGTTGGGGTATGAAAAAGGAGCGGGTAGACCAGGGACTGTCCCTCTTTTTTCTGTTATGCGATGGTTCAGCCAATCTTTTGGTTAGGATTTGGGCGGCGATCATGGCCTCTTCCCATCCCTCAGATAAAAAGTGTATTCCACCTTAGCCATTGATTTGCACGGATTATGACCTTCAATCCATTCCGCATCTAATCAATTTAGGGCTGTTTGGAATTGTGCACCCATCTCGAGCATCCGTGGTAGATTTGGGAAGATGGTTCTGTCTATCGAGATGTCATCCTAGAGTTTTCTTATCCTTTATGAGGAGAAAAGGTCTGGTTGAGGAAACTTCTTGATCCTTGCACACCTTCAACTTTGGCCCAACTTTCCCTATTCTTGGCCATCGGTCCCTTTCGCAGGTAGAATCTTTCTCTTGTTTCTTTATTTCATTCTTTTGTCATGGCTGAGACCGTAGGAAGTCAAGGGGAAAAAGTTGGGCCCTCTGGGACTGATGATGTGGTGAGTCCAGAGTTAGTTTCTAGCTCTGTCTCACCGAGAAAGATTGCCCACCTTTGAGAGCATTATCACGTTCCCGAAGGGTTTCCTCTAATAATTCCCATGTCTGAAGAGCGGGTATATAAACCTCCCATTGGGTGTCTTGTCATATATGAAGACCATTTAAAGGCTAGTCTTCGATTTTCCTTGCATCCCTTCTTCGTCAAGGTCTTTCGTATGTACCAAATAGTGCCTGCACAGTTGACTCCGAATAGCATTCATAATATCTATGGGTTTTTGGTCCGATGCCACATATCCAACATTAATCCCGGGACCAATTTGTTCATCGCTCTTTTTGTTATCAAGAGGGATTTCCATGGTCGCGGATGGTGGGTGATCGGTCCTCAGCCTGGTCGCAAGATCATAAAGGATATGCCCAGCACCATCCATGGGTGGAAGCCCAACTTTGTTTTTGTATCATCTACCGAACCGTGGGGTTTCAGTAGCGAGTGGAGGGAGCCACGCCTAGTTGCCAATGATGGAAAAATGGTTTTGGCGATCGATCAATCTGAATATGTCTTATTGATTGGTTCAGAGGCCGTTCCCATCCGCGAACTGTTGGAGAAGAGGAATCTCCATCTTGCAGGGATTAGTAAGTTCCTTGCATTAGGTACAAATGGTAGAAGTTTTCAGCTCTTCTCTTTTATCTCCTTTATAGCCTAGTTGACTTAGAAGGGCCTTTCTGTTTGCAGGTGGTGGAATGAAGCCTAACTTGGGCTGACTTCGCCAATCTTCCAAAAAGAGGATAGCTCAAGCTCCTCCTTTAGGATCAGAGGCTCGGAAGAAGGCCCGAGGGGATGATTTTGAGGGAAGTAGAAGCACTTCGTTCTTTAGAGAATCCTCTGGGGGAGATGGGGTATCGATGATGGAGGCTTCCATAGGGCCTCAGTTAGTTGAATCTCTACCGTTGGCTAGCTCTCCAATTCAGATAAGGGAGAGTCCATCTTCGGTGGTTGATGTGCCACCACCTTGCCCCCCTGTGGTGAATAGGGACAAGGCACCGCAATTCGAGGAGGAGTTTGTTCGGAAGGCTTCTCCGAGGGGGAGCCATCTCGTGGGCTCTTCGGAGCTTTCCCCTGTAGGGGGTCTTTTGGTTCCTGCCGTGGCTAGGCAGGCATTGAAGGATACTTTGCTGCCTCATGATTTAGTAGTTATTCAAGGTCGAAGCCTCGTTAGGATATCTGATTCTGCTTATTCTTCCCTGCAACATGTGAGATCTTCATCGTCCCTTCTTTGCCCGATGAGTCATTCAGTTTGTGACTGATCTTATACCTTGTCTTGTTGGTGTAGCTGGTCTATGACATTACCTTCATGGAGGAAGGTCTGGGGAGCGTTGATGGCCTCATTCACGGTTTGAAGGAGGAGCTCCAAGTGGCCAGGGCTGAAAGGGAGGTGGCCGAGGAACTGAAGCAGTCCATAGAGAATTGGCTTACTCGCGTGGACGTAGAAGTTTGGGGCCTGAAGGGCGAACTGAAGAACGCCCACTTGACGATTGCAGGGCAAGGGGCAGAGTTGAGGAGGAGTAAGAAGCATATTGACTCCTTGGAAAATTCTGCCAAGGAGAGTCAGGAGAGGGTTGAAGACCTGACCAAGGTGGCTGAGGAGGCGACCAAGAGGGCCGAGGAAGCACCTTTGAGAGCCAAAGAGGCATCTACAAGAGCCGAAGAGGTGGCCTTGGAGGCCGAACCTGCCAGGAGGGAGTCCGAAGCCATGAAAGAGCAGGTGGCTAGAGCTATTGCGGATTTCAGGAAATCCTCACAGTTCCAACAAGAGATGAATGAAGCAAGTTTATACAGCTACCAGCATGGCTTTATTGACAGACTCACCAAGGTCAGTGCAAGTTTTCTCGATCTTGATCTTTCCAGCTCCCTGCTTTTGATATTGAGGAGGAAGAAGAGGAGGAGATCGAGGCCGTAGAGGAGGCTGAAGAGATGCCAAGCTGGAGAAAAGAAACCCCAATCGTAGCTGAGGACTCGGGTGTAATTCCGGTTAAGTTGAAGAGGCTGTAGAGATGCCAAGCCTGAGGGAAGAAATTCCAATCGTAGCTGAGGACTCAGGTATAATTCTCGTCCAGGCTGAAGGCTCTCTGGATCTAGCCCAAGTTGAGAAGACCCTTTCTGCCCAGATTGATAGGATACTCCAATCTTGCAATGTTGGATCCCTCTAAGCTGATCCTTAAGGACTCGTTAGGCTTTGGGCACTATATCTCTTCTTTTCCTTCCTTTAGCATGTAACCTACAAACTCTCCTGAATTAATAAGCATTTTTCCTTTTCTATGTATACTATGATGCTTTCCAAGTGTTGCATTTTTTGAACTTGGTTTAGGTAGAGTCATTGGTTTTGGTGATGGTTTGAATCACGTTGCCCTTTGTGGAGTCTATTCTTGCGAATATAGGCTTCTCCTTTTGGACTGCAAAATAAATAAGAAAGTTCCTATATAAAGGGAACCCCTAGCTTACCAGCTTATCGGGGTGTAGTGACCGCCATGTCGTCGCTTGGAGAGGTAGTGGCGATTAAGTCCATAATGACTATGCATGGGAACAGGGATCATCGTGGCTGCAGCCATTTAGTGGTCCCTCCCAATACACTAGTTGAAGCCCTAATTCATTAGGGCGACCGTGCGTGGCGTGCCTAGGAGCCCGTTGCGAATGAGGGCTTTTAAATTCCGCTAGTCTCGATATAAGGAAAGGAATTTCCTTGGATCAACTGCCATTCGCCCTTGGCAACAATGTTTCTAACACCATTCCTATTTCCTCATCCTCGCATCGCTTTGAGGGTTTGCTACATCATGAGGCCGAACCTAGCACAGCTCAGGCGAGTAGCCAAGGGGAAACCAATGAGAGGCTTCTAGGTGAGGAGATCAGATCGAAGGTGAAGATATGTGTTGGCATTACTATGTGCCAAGGCCAGGAGTAGCAATCCTATCGAGATAGGTTCTTCCTCAGGGGAGGAACCGATTTCTCCCGGGAGAGTTATGCCGACCAAGCCATCTGAGAGGTCGAGCCCACAAGATGTTGATGGGGCTTTCCCATATGTTGAAGGTGCCAAGCCTGCGGCTCCAGTTGCGGGGAAAAGAAGTCTAGTGGGGTGCAATACCCCTATCACCGGAGCCGGGAGGCAGGAATCTGGGAATCCTTTTCCTGCTGTCATCCTTGGGATATAACAGGTAGCCTTTGGCATGTGTGTTACTTATCCACATTCGTTGATTGAACTGACCTTGTATGTGTTCCTCATTCTACAAGTTTCTCATGACCTTTCTTTGTTGGAGAAAGGTGCTCACGAATCTATCAGCTACAGCGAAGACCTCGAAGCCGTATGGCTTTAGCCATAGCGAAAAAAGATGTCGCCAAGAAGCTTCAGGCTACTGCAGAAGAAGAGAGGGACAAGGCAGTTGCCTCGAACGATGTCTTGAAGAGATAGATGAGTACTATTCAGGCGCAGGCGGTCGAAGTGTTGATCATTGCGCAGGAGAGAAGGAGGAAGGTAGTCTCTCTTGAATGGATGCTGAGGGAGACCCTACGGGATGCTGAGGAGCCAAAGTCTCATTTGGTCAAATTGAAGAGGAGGGTCGAGGAGCTGGAGACAAGCCTTTTGATGGCCAATTAGAGGGCTGCATAGGCCGAAGAGAGGTCTTTCAAGGCTGTTGAAGATATAAAACTTCTCAGGCCTTCAAAGATGAGGCAAGTAAAGTTGCATCAGAAGGATACTCTTCAGGTTATGCCAATTGTCTAGGTAAAATTAAGGAGCTCTACCCTGGCCTGGACTTCTCCTTGCTCACCGTTCCGGAGGATAGATCTATAGCCTCCAAGGTTTAGCCTGAAATGATATCGACCCTTACTCTTGTTTCGACTACTGAAGAGGTTGACAAGAAGTAAATATGTTGTATTTTTTCTTTTTTTAGCTATCTGTAATGTCCTCCCTTTGGATGAGGTTTTTCATCCTTTAAATTTATGACTAATTTCTTTTAAACTAGTCTCTTCTGGGCTGATTCTTTTTGGTTGATGGGTAAGCCGAAGACTATCCAATTTGAGGTTGATGTTGAAGACGAATTCCGAAGTAAGATCGAAATTCCGCTGTCGATGATTGACCTCGATTAGGTTAGGCTGACCTCAGTTACCCATCATAATTATTCCTTCTATCTTGGAATGGACGTGGCAGACATGTGTCATTTTTTCATTGGCCATTGATTAAAGAACATTAAGCATAATTTTCGTTGCCTGTGTTGAGTGCATGGATATTTGAATGGTCGTGTCCCTACGCATCCTGGGTGCCACCATATCTTCCCTTTCTAGGAGAAGGCCATTAATGTTGTAACCATCCGAGGAAGATCATTCTGGGTTCCCAGCGTCGATGGTCTCCATACCCGAGAGCAGTTATTGACGATCACACCATTCCCAGGCGGCCACTTGGGTTCCGAGGCATCATTTCAACACGTGGCACCCTTTGGAACATCTGGGGAAAGGTGTGGAGCACGTCTCCCCGTGGCCGTTCGTAGGTATAGGATCCTGTCTTTCCCTATCATAGGTCATCAAAATTTCAGACTTCCATTTTAAAAAATGCCCTCATTCCCTCAGCACACCAACAAAATGAAGTTTAGCATTTCCGATCTTCGGAAGGCAGCTATGAAGAGGGCCTCTAGCGCTCAGATAGAGGGTCAGCCTGAAAGGGATATGCCCTACAAGCCAATCTATGTTGTATCTCCCAAACCATTGTAATTGATAATTTTCTAATAAAGGCATTATTTTTCATCATACGCTGTGTTTATATTATATGATGAACCCCATAAATTAGGGCTATGATTTTAGGGTTATGATGAGATCATACCAGTGAGACCTAAAATCTTAAAACCTTAATCTAAAATATTCCTAGTCAAAGGAACCCTGAGTAGGGGATCAGGGTTTTCCGGTAAAACTAGCACATCCCATGTATACTGGAGAGGGTGACTGCTCTCACAGTCACTTGTGTATGACACTAATACTAGGATGTGGGAGCTCATTGGAGAATGAGTTCACTGATATGATCCAACTTGAGAACATCTAATGGAGTCTTAGCTACATGTCAATAAAAGGTTCTCATAGTGGGAGTGGTACAAGTAATCCTTTAACCTGAGACTACCATAAGTACCTTATGTACATGAACCCATACTTTGGTTCAATCCTAATCATGACACTGAGTCATGCACAGGATTGATACTGGGAATGGTGAATTGGATATGAAGGTAATGAGTAGGTTAACAAGGAATCGATCACTCTTTGTAAGAAGAGATTGCATCCAGCTAGTTAACAATTGGATAATGATTCAGGGAATCTTTGATCAAAGTAAAGATATTAGAGATGGTTTCTAATATCAAGATAATTGAATCATCAATATAAGATTGAGCTAGAAATAAATATAATATTGAATTTGACATATATCCATATCCATAGTTATATTTTGGGTGTAGGCTGATTGAAAGATTTAATTGTATGGTAACTCTCTACTGAAGGGTAATTTTGGTATTTCACCAGAATTTCCATATCTTCCGGGTAGACATGACACGTTGCTAGACGTCAATCTTGTCTTGTGGGTTGATCAAATTCAAAGATCACTTATTAGGAAGAGTCCTAATTGATCAAATCGGGTAAGCCCGGTTTGACCTAAATCGATTATAAGGAGTTCTAATCAAATTAGGTCAACTTGTATTCGAACCCACTGCTGGTTAGATGTGGAACCCAATGGGTCACACACTTAAGAGGATTGATCAAGAGTTTAATTTGTGATTAAATTATCTTTGCAGGATAACACTCTAGCAGGTGTTGCAAACCCTAGCTTCTATTCGAATCGGATTCGAATTAGGGTTCCGGATTGGTTCAATTTGGGTTCTAATTGGAGCTAATTAGACCCTAATTGTGAAAATAGGGATTATGGCTAACCCTATTGGCTAGCCATGTAACTAGGCTAGCCTCCCCACCCGCCCCTTTGCATTTTCACACCAAATGCCAAGAGTCCATGCGCTTATGGACTCTTGGCGCGCCATTTGGAAGAGTCCATGGCGCATGGACTCTTGGCGCGCCCCACTTAATTCTCCGATGAATTAAGATGGGGCGGCCTCCTTTCTTAAGAAATAGTGCCTCACATATGCCCCCTTGGATAGGAATCCAACGGCTGATGGGTTTTTAAGAAAGAAGAAAAGCGCTGTTTCTTCCCGGGAATGCGAAATAACATCTCTTCGGAGATGAAAAGTCGCGACTCCTTTCCTTTTAAAACACCGCATTTTTCCTTTAAGAAAAGCCGTGGGATTTAATCTGGAAGGCCGTGAGATGGGAGGATGGGGTGTGAGAAATTGAGAAGGGCATGAGAAGGAGTTTATGGAGAGTTTTGTAGGTGCCTCTCTGAAAACTATTTAAGGGGCAGGAAAGATCAGAACCGGGTTAAGATTTTTTTTTCTTTTATTCCTTCTTCCTCTCCTAAAGACTCTTTCATTCTTTTCTTGCTCTTGCACTGTTTCCTTTACAGAGTACACCTCTGTCGAAACTCTGCTATTGAACAAGAATAAGAGTGAAAGTCTCTGACGGTAAAGGAAAGAAATGAGTTCTAATTTATTCCTTCTTTCTTACATTAAGACATCATTGTCTTAATTTCTCCTCCAACTTAAGACAAGCCTATGTCCTCTTAGGACAAGGTCTTTTCTTCAAGACAAGGGTGTCTAAAGGGCCATGGTCTTAGTGGAAGGAGGAGAAGAGATCAAGGAAAGAGAGGTAACTGCTTGTGTGGAAGAATTCCAGCCATAGTCCAAGCAATTAAGTTCTATGAAGAAGAACTCAATAGAAGGAACCATTGAAAAGAAGATAGGTTTACTTGATCATTGCTCTGTGTGGATCACCATTGGAGGGCGGACACTTGGATGCCTGGTGAATTAAATTAGCCCCTTCAACATCAAATTTTGTTGGAATTAGCGATTACAGGTTGGTACCCTAATCCTAATTTACATAGATATGCTTGTCATATGATCTAGTCTTATTTAAGGAGTTCCTGTTTTAGGGTTTTTGGTGTGAATTTAGTTTCATTTTTGAAATTACACTTCCACTGTGTTGCACCGGAACCCTACAGTGGTATCAGAGCCACCTTAATTAGGACTATAATCTATGATATTTTGTGTGTTACATATTAGGGTTTTTTAAGTCCTAATATGCTATAACACTTAGCATATTTTTGTTGCATATATGTTTTGGTGTATGCCACTAGTTAGGATTTTTCACTCAAACCCTAATTATTATAGAGATATGATTAGTTTTGATGTCATCATACCGAAATAAGGTTGCCCTGGCATAATGGTGGATCCATTATGTGGTAAATGGTTGTCCTTGTATGATTACACACTTTGCACATATTTGTTTATCAGAGTGATATGATTGTGATATGTTCTATAAGAATGTGCTGGCAATTTTATAAAACCCTCCTCTTAAAATGATATTAAGTCATAGTATATTTAACTAATAAGCATCACTAGTCATGATGAACAATTGATCATTCGGTGTCTAGAAAGGTGGTTCTAGGAAGGTAAAGAGAATTGTGGTTTTTAATTGGTTCCGTTGACTGACCTGGCCAATTTTTATTGGTGTCTAGGAAAGCAACGGGGGGACTCCCACATCTCTTCCACTTGCCTGGCCGATTTGATTATATTTAAATATTGACTAAATTGCTTAGTGTTAAAAATACTATATATTGGCCTTCGTTCATGCTGGAACATTATTGTGTTATGAACCACATTAGGTTTGTTGTGTTATCTGCAATATCTAATATGGTGATTGACATAATACTAGTCTAGTGCACAGATATGCTTACAGTATATTTAGTATAATGCTTTGTTGTGTTATCTGCAAGGGCATTATATTTGAGTATTGACTGTATAGAAATGAAAGGGTCTTGACTTAACTAAAACATTATGGTTTGTTGTATTTTTCTGCAAGACTAATAATGTTCTAGATGCCAAGTTATTTTTAAGAATTATATGAGATATAATTGGAAGAGTTTCCTACCTTTGAGCTTATAAAAGATTTGTTGTGTTATCTGCAAGATCTTTTATAAGTTATTAGGATCTCAATCTCACTAAGAAAAACCGATCAGGGTTCTTCTCGATTATCATAGTGAGGGCTATGATTTTTGATAAAATAGTGGGAGACATAATTAAATTGAAGACCTAATTTAATTATGTAAGTCATTTCATGGTTGTTTGCTTATATATTGTTCTTTATTAAATATAGATAAATGGCATCTTCATTATCACTGCGAAGTATCTTAGATACCAACAAACTGACTGGTCCAAATTATGTAGACTGGTTGAGAAATTTAAAGATTGTACTGAGTTCAGAAAAACTTTCTTATATTCTTGATACCCCTAGTCTTAATCCACCAGGGGATGATGCCACACAAGAAGATATGGCCACATACAAAATGTGGCAGAATGACTCCCTCACTGTCAAGTGTATCATACTGGCCTCCATGACCAATGAGTTACAGAGACAGCATAAGAGCATGGATACTCAATCCATAATGCTCAATTTAAAAGAGCTTTATGGAGAACAAAGCAGAACTGCTAGATATGAAATATCTAAGCAGTTATTCCGTGCTAGGATGACAGAGGGAACATCCATTCAGGATCATGTTCTGAAGGTAATTGACTTAATCACCAGATTGGGTCAATTAGGGTTTATTATAGATGGGGAGCTGAATCAGGATTTAATCCTGCAATCACTCCCGGAGTCATTTTCTTAGTTTGCCTTGAATTATCACATGAACAAACTGAACACTTCCTTGCCTGAGCTGTTAAATATGTTAAAAACAGCAGAGAGCCACGTTAAGAAAGAAAAGGCTCCACTTCTTCTTGTTGATAAGACCAATAAGAAGAAATCAGGCAAAAAGAGTTTTAAAGGAGGCTAAACCCTAAGGGTGGCATCAATAAGAATAAAAAAGGAAAGAAGGCCTCAAAACAGTCAACCTGTTTCTTTTGCGGCAAAGCGGGACATTGGAAAAGGAATTGCAAGTCTTACCTTGCAACTGTGAAGCCTGGTGCGGCAGATGCACCAAAAGGTATGTATGAGATACATGCTATATTGACATTAAATTCGTCTATATCAAATACTTGGGTATTGGATACCGCTTGTAGTTACCATATATGCAAATCTTTGCAGGACCTCCACAAGCTTAAAGTATTGAAGGAAGGTGACTTCAATCTCTATGGTGCTAGTGGTGATATCATCCAAGCAGAAGCTGTAGGGACCTATATTTTGAAGTTGCCTTCAGGGAAGATCTTGGAGTTAGAAAATTGTTACTATATGCCTAAAATTATTAGAAACATTATATTTATTCCTTTGTTATTAAAACAAGGATATGTAATAGATGTAACGAGCACTGGTTGCTCGATAATGTTATCTAATAAAATTATTTGTTCTGGCATATTTAGCAATGGGCTCTTAACTCTCTCTTCTAATGATAGTGTTTTTCATGTCAATAATAAAAGAAAAAGATAAGACTTTAATGAAATTTTACTTTGGCATCATCGACTTGGTCATGTTAATGAGTCCAGGATAAGCAAGTTATACAAGAAAAAATTTCTTGATCCTTATGAGTATGAATCATTAGGAACTTGCGAATCATGTCTCATGGGTACAATGACCAAGACTCCATTTACTGGACATGGAGAAAGGTCAACTGAGTTATTAGGACTTATACATACTGATGTATGTGGTCCAATGACAACTCAGGTCAGAGGTGGATACTCATATTTTATCACTTTTACAGATGATTTATCTAGGTTCGGATGTGTGTACTTATGAAACATAAATATGAAGCCTTTGATAAATTTAAGGAGTATCAAAGTATGGTCAAAAAACAAACCGGGAAAAGTATTAAAGTTCTTCGTTCTGATCGAGGAGAAGAATACTTATCCACGGTGTTTTTAGACTATCTTAAAGTTAATGGAATTCTTTCTAAATGGACCCCTCCTTATACACCACAGCTAAATGGTATAGCTGAAAGGAGGAATCGTACCTTATTAGATATGGTACGATCCATGATGTGCTTCATAAATTTACCCATTTCCTTCTGGGGTCATGCCCTAGAAACTGTTGTTTACATTCTGAACAAGGTACCTTCTAAATCCGTTGTTAGTACTCCATATGAAATTTGGAGTGGAAAGAAACCGTATCTTAAATATTTTAAGGTATGGGGATGTCCAGCTTATGTTAAAAGAAATTTTGGACATAAGTTGGAACCTAGAGCGGATAAATGTCTATTTGTAGGATATCCTAGAGAGGGTAGAGGATATCTGTTTTACCATCCTACTGAACAAAAGATTTTTGTCAGCAGGCATGCCACTTTTCTAGAAAAAGAGTTTATTTTAGAAAAGGGCAATGGTAGAACTGTTGAACTTGGAGAAGTACAAGAAATACAGATAGACAGTTCTCAACCATTAGAACATATAGTCAGGACAGAACCAGAATACAAAACTCCTCCCCATAGGTCTGATAGAGTGCCACGGGCACCTGAGAGGTATGGGTTTATTATTGAAAATAATGAAGCCCAAGTCATTCAAAATGATAAACCTCTGACCTATACGGAAGCTATCTTGAGTACTGATTCAGATAGATGGCAAGAAGCCATGGAATCCGAGATAGACTCTATGTATGTAAACCAAGTATGGTCTTTGGTCGATGCACCAGAGGGTGTTAATCCTATTGGGTGCAAATGGGTCTATAAGAAAAAGATTGGGGCTGATGGCCAAGTTGAAACCTATAAAGCCAGATTAGTGGCAAAAGGTTTTAGACAAAAACAGGGAATTGATTATGATGAAACATTCTCACCTGTTGCCATGCTCAAATCAATTCGGATTTTACTTGCTATAGCAGCGTACTACGATTATGAGATCTGGCAGATGGATGTGAAAACTGCATTTCTCAATGGTTTCCTTGAGGAAGAAGTCTACATGTCACAGCCAGAAGGTTTTATTTCAAAGAATAAACCTAATCAAGTATGCAAGCTAAAGAAATCCATTTATGGATTAAAGCAAGCTTCAAGGAGTTGGAACATCCGCTTTGATGAAACTATTAAAAGGTTTGGTTTTATCAAAAATATGGATGAACCCTGTGTTTATAAGAAGACTAGTAGGAGTGCCATAGTCTTCTTGGTTCTGTATGTAGATGACATACTCCTCATTGGGAATGATATCCCAATGTTAAAATCAGTCAAGGTTTGGCTATCAAACCAGTTTTCCATGAAAGATTTGGGAGAAGCATACTATATACTAGGTATTAAGATCTATAGAGATAGATCTAAGAGGATGCTAGGTTTATCCCAATCTAGGTACATTGACTTAGTGCTGAAAAGATTCAGCATGGATGGAAGTAAAAGAGGTTATCTTCCTACGAGTCAAGGCATACATCTTTCTAAAAGGATGTCTCCTAAAACACCTGAAGAAAAAAATAGAATGAATTCTATACCCTATACTTCGGCAATAGGGTCCATAATGTATGCCATGTTATGTACCAGGCCTGATGTGGCATATGCTTTAGGCATTGTTAGTAGGTTTCAGGCTGATCCAGGAGAGGATCTTTGGAAAGCAGTTAAAAATATTCTTAAGTACCTAAGAAGGACTAAGGATATTTTTTTGGTTTATGGTGGTTCTGATCTTAAACTAGAAGCTTATTCTGATTCTAGTTTTCAATCAGACCCTGATGATAGCAAATCCATTTCGGGATATGTTTTTACCCTAAACGCTGGAGCAGTGAGTTGGAAGAGTACCAAACAGTAGACTGTAGCTGACTCAACCATAGAGGCAGAATACATAGCTGTCAGTGAAGCTGCCAAGGAAGCAGTCTGGATGAAGAAGTTCATCACAGAGTTGGGTGTTGTTCCTGAGATTGAAAACCCAGTGCCACTTTACTGTGACAACACTGGGGCTGTTGCTCAAGCTAAGGAACCAAGAGCTCATCATAAGTCCAAGCACATTCTGAGATGCTTCCATCTCGTCCGAGAAATAGTAGAAAGACAAGATGTCTACATAAATAGAGTTGATACAAAGAACAATGTAGCAGACCCGTTCACTAAGGCTCTACCACAGCGAGAGTTTGATCGCCACCTCGAGTGTATGGGATTAAGATTTAAAGGCGATTGGCTTTAGTGCAAGTGGGAGATTGAAAGGGATATGCCCTACAAGCCAATCTATGTTGTATCTCCCAAACCATTGTAATTGACAATTTTCTAATAAAGGCATTATTTTTCATCATACGCTGTGTTTATATTATATGATGAACCCCATAGATTAGGGCTATGATTTTAGGGTTATGATGAGATCATACCAGTGAGACCTAAAATCTTAAAACCTTAATCTAAAATATTCCTAGTCAAAGGAACCCTGAGTAGGGGATCAGGGTTTTCCGGTAAGACTAGCACATCCCATGTATACTGGAGAGGGTGACTGCTCTCACAATCACTTATGTATGACACTAATACTAGGATATGGGTGCTCATTGGAGAATGAGTTCACTGATATGATCCAACTTGAGAACATCTAATGGAGTCTTAGCTATATGTCAATAGAAGGTTCTCATAGTGGTAGTGGTACAAGTAATCCTTTGACCTGAGACTGCCATAAGTACCTTATGTACATGAACCCATACTTTGGTTCAATCCTAATCATGACACTGAGTCATGCACATGATTGATACTGGGAATGGTGAATTGGATATGAAGGTAATGAGTAGGTCAACAAGGAATCGATCACTCTTGGTAAGAAGAGATTGCATCCAGCTAGTTAACAATCGGATAATGATTCAGGGAATCTTTGATCAAAGTAAAGATATTTGAGATGGTTTCTAATATCAAGATAATTGAATCATCAATATAAGATTGAGCTAGAAATAAATATAATATTGAATTTGACATATATCCATATCCATAGTTATATTTTGGGTGCAGGCTGATTGAAAGATTTAATTGTACGGTAACTCTCTACTGAAGGGTAATTTTGGTATTTCACCAGAATTTCCATATCTTCTGGGTAGACATGACACGTTGCTAAACGTCAATCTTGTCTTGTGGGTTGATCAAATTCAAAGATCACTTATTAGGAAGAGTCCTAATTGATCAAATCGGGTAAGCCCGGTTTGACCTAAATTGATTAGGAGTTCTAATCAAATTAGGTCAACTTGTATTCGAACCCACTGCTGGTTAGATGTGGAACCCAATGGGTCACACACTTAAGAGGATTGATCAAGAGTTTAATTTGTGATTAAATCATCTTTGCAGGATAACACTCTAGCAGGTGTTGCAAACCCTAGCTTCTATTCGAATCGGATTCGAATTAGGATTCCGGATTGGTTCAATTTAGGTTCTAATTGGAGCTAATTAGACCCTAATTATGAAAATAGGGATTATGGCTAACCCTATTGGCTAGCCATGTAACTAGGCTAGCCTCCCCACCCACCCCTTTGCATTTTCATGCCAAATGCCAAGAGTCCATGCGCTTATGGACTCTTGGCGCGCCATTTGGAAGAGTCCATGGCGCATGGACTCTTGGCGCGCCCCACTTAATTCTCCGATGAATTAAGATGGGGCAGCCTCCTTTCTTAAGAAATAGCGCCTCACATATGCCCCCTTGGATAGGAATCTAATGGCTGATGGGTTTTTAAGAAAGAAGAAAGCGTTGTTTCTTCCCGGGCGCGCGAAATAACATCTCTTCGGAGATGAAAAGTCGCGATTCCTTTCCTTTTAAAACACCGCATTTTTTCTTTTAAGAAAAGCCATGGGATTTAATCTGGAAGGCCGTGAGATGGGAGGATGGGGCGTGAGAAATTGAGAAGGGCGTGAGAAGGAGTTTACAGAGAGTTTTGTAGGCACCTCTCTGAAAACTATTTAAGGGGCAGGAAAGATCAGAACCGGGTTAAGATTTTTTTTTCTTTTATTCCTTCTTCCTCTCCTAAAGACTCTTTCATTCTTTTCTTGCTCTTGCACTGTTTCCTTTACAGAGTACACCTTTGTCGAAACTCTGCTACTGAACAAGAATAAGAGTGAAAGTCTCCGACGATAAAGGAAAGAAAGGAGTTCTGATTTATTCCTTCTTTCTTATATTAAGACATCATTGTCTTAATTTCTCCTCCAACTTAAGACAAGCTTATGTCCTCTTAGGACAAGGTCTTTTCTTCAAGACAAGGGTGTCTAAAGGGTCAAGGTCTTAGTGGAAGGAGGAGAAGAGATCAAGGAAAGGGAGGCAACCGCTTGTGTGGAAGAATTCCAGCCATAGTCCAAGCAATTGAGTTCTAGGAAGAAGAACTCAATAGAAGGAACCATTGAAAAGAAGATAGGTTTACTTGATCATTGCTCTGTGTGGATCACCATTGGAGGGCGGACACTTGGACGCCTGGTGAATTAAATTAGCCCCTTCAACATCAAATTTTGTTGGAATTAGCGATTACAGGTTGGTACCCAAATCCTAATTTACATAGATATGCTTGTCATATGATCTAGTCTTATTTAAGGAGTTCCTGTTTTAGGATTTTTGGTGTGAATTTAGTTTCATTTTTGAAATTACACTTCCGCTGCGTTGCACCGGAACCCTACATAGCCTAGTTCAAAGGCTCCCCAGAGAGGTGACAATGACGACCCGCAGGGGGTCATTGCTCGCTTAAAGAAGAAGATCTGGGTCTTGGAGGCCCGTCTGAAGGAGGCCAGGGCTTGAGTCGAGGTAGCCGCTGTAGAGGCAGAGGAGGCTAGGAAGAAGGTTGATGCGGGACTGTACGCTCTGATATCAAGACTGGTGTCGGATCGTTAATCGTTAAGAAACGATTTCTAGATTAGGGTGTCCAATTTAATTAAATAAAAATAACCAGCAATCAATTGGGTCAGGTTATCAAAGTGGATCTCACCTGAAAACACAGAATCTCACGAAATTTGGAAAAGGGAGATCGTCCTGAGATCGTCCAAAAATCCGGACCAGTGGTTCGTAGGCAAAATATATTTGAAGTCGTCGGACCTGGAATACCAAAAAATAGATGAAGATTAAATTCCAAATCAAATAAAAATTAATTAAAAACCCAATGCTTTGAAATCTGTGCTCTGGGATCCATGAGGCTTTGGGATCTGTGCGCTCTGGGATCCATGCGGTGCAGAAATTGGCAACAGAGAACGTGAAGGCTTTCATGTTCGTGCCAAGTTCTTCCTTCTTTCGTCCGATGCAAGGGAGAACAGGGGAGGCTGAAGGCCTGCGGTCGGATTCGCCGGCGTCGGCGTTGGGCGGCGATGGTGGTGATTCCGGTGGAGTGGACTGCGATGGCAGGGCGACAGCAGGGGCGTCGGCTTGCACGGGCGGAGGAGACGGACGGGGCGGTCGGTTGCGTTGGCTTCACGGGTGGACCTCGGCTGCAGTCGTTGGCGGCCATGGAGGGCATGGGCAGCCATGGAGGGCATGTTAGCAGCGGCGTCGGAGTGGAGGAGTTCCGGTCTGGGAACCCCTAGGAGCAGAGGGAAACTCCGATCTATGGAGGAGGAGACTGACAGTGTGGATTGTCCCGGACGTGAGCTTCCGGCGTAGCGAGCGGAGATGGGGAAGGAGGCGGCTCCGATGGAGGGAGAGGCGTCGTGGCTCTTAGGGCTGGCCGGTCAACGGAGATGGTGGCTGCAGAGGGCGTCGGTGGCGACGGAAGGGCAGGCTTGGCTCGGTTGAAGACTTTCGGTCGGCCGGTGGTGGTGAGGCGTCGCAGGAGACTAGGGGATCCGGCGACTTGTGGCTTCGATCGGGCAGATCCCGGGGGAGAACGGTGGTTTTGATGATAGAGGGTCGGCGGGATCCAGTGGTTAATGAATGAAGTTGGTATTTTTTTCTTCTATGTGTTTTTTTCTATGTCTATGTGGTAGCTTAGACTTTCTCTTCCTCCACGCCAACCCTAATCTTTCCTTCTTCCATTCCCAACGCCAAAGACTTCCTCTTCTTTTCATAACTTCAAACTAGCTCCAGCATTCAAGGGTGAATCAAGAAGATCATCACAAGGTGACCAACCTACTCCACTTCAAGCATTCCACCATGACGCCAAGATGGATCTCCTTCAATGCCTCTTCCACCCTTCTTTCTTTTCTCTAGTTGATTGCTTGTTAAGTCACTCATCTTAGGGTTTCTTTGTTGCAGGGTTCTCCGGGATTCCGGCTTCAAGAGGAAGGTTTACTTTCCATAGATCCAGAAAATAAGAGGGGCCTTCAATGGTATTATGTTCATGTCATCCGGGAGACCTCTTCAAGAGTGAATCTATTCTAATTGAAGGGCCAATGTCAGGTATGTCTAGTGTTGATTAAGTCTGCAATGTTAAATTAGACCTAGCTTGGCTTGCGTGGTTCTCTTCTGGTCCTATTCCTTTCTTATTCTGAGAGTCTCGATCACTAGGTTTATGTTAGATCCTTCGAGCTTCTTCACTAGATCTCTTTGATAGTTTATGTTGAGTTGTTTATATGCAAATAGGGAATTGCTTGGTTAATTATTTGCTAATCTCCATTAGGGTTGCATAGTTTCATTTTATATTCTACACCAAAGGTGGTGGAGGCCGTCTTGAATTTCATGGCATCTTCTATCTATAAGGATGAAGTCGCCGAGGCGATCCTAGATTCATACCACCGGGGGTTCTAGGAGCACCGGGACAAGGCTTTCAAGTTCTTAAATCTGAAGGGCTTGGAAAATGTTAGGCCTTCTATCCCGTTCCCTGGTCACGAATTTGACTCCGATTTCGAAGAAGAGTCGGAGTCTGAATCAGAAGGAAACTCTGGGGCCTCTCCATCCTCCTTCCAGGGCTTCGACCCCACTCGCCAGCATGGAAAAGGACCAGCAGGTGGTCTCTAGATCTACTTTCCCATTATCTGCACTATTTTTTGTTTTCTTTTTTTTTTGTAAGATTGTAAGAATGAAATGAAGAAATCGATTTTCTTCACACTCTTTCTTTCTTTGTGAATGGTGTATCTTAAGGCACTACGAAATGTAGACCTTGTGATATGACGAAAGCGTAGATTTTACAGAGCCGTTAGGGATCTGTAGAGGGGATGGGATTGGTTGAGCCATCTCGCCAAATGTTTGCTGCTGACAGGGTGAGCGATATGGATTCACTTCAGCATGTTTTTGGATTTTCCATAAGGTAGGGCATATGAGCTATCCCTGTGCATCCCTATCATGATTAAGGTAGGCTGTTCAGGCCTGCCTTGGTGCGTCTTCGAATTTACCATAGGGTAGGTTATACGAACCATCCCTACACCTTCTTTGATGTCAGGTAGGCTGATTAGGCCCGCCCTGGCACATTTTCGGATTTACCATAGGGTAGGTTATACGAACCATCCCTATGCCTTTGATTATTTTGGCAGCCTGATTGGGCCATCCATCATGCTCGTCTGGCATATCGATAAGGTGAGTGGATAGACTCTTCTTTGTACTTCTGGCCGATTCTTTCGATCGAACCATTGAAACCGTTGTCATTCTGATAATACAACGGGTTGTTTAGAGTTGAATAGATTTTCACGAAAGACACTAGGTCTGTTTCTTGATAGTACTTGCAAAAATTTTGTACATTTCATGGCCAGGACAGGACTTTACCATCGAAGGTCTTGAGTTGATACGTTCCTAGACGTTTGACTTCTTCAACTTGGTATGGTCCTTCCAAGTTGGGAGAAAGCTTGCCTTGCTCTGTTAGCCTGGATACTTCAATTCTTCGCAGCACCATGTTCCCCGTGCGAAAAATTTGCTTATTTACTCTGGAGTTGTAATATTTGGTGACTTTTTGTTGATATGTCACCATTTTCATTTAGGCCTGGAGTCTGGTACTCAGCAGTAGATCCATATCAACTCTTCTGTGATCGGAGTTTTCAGGCTCTTTATACTTATTAATTCTCAGAGATTGGAGATAGACTTCAATAGGGAGGACGGCTTCGATACCGTACACCAAGTTGAACGGAGATTCATCGGTAGCCGTTCTCAGGGTCGTCCTGTATGCCTAGAGAATAGAGGATAGCTTTTCTGCCCAAAGTCCTTTGGCAGCATTCAACCTTGTCTTCAGGCCATGGAGAATGGTCCGATTAGTCACTTCGGCTTTTCCATTGGACTGCGGATGGGTGACAGAAGTCTGTCTATGTTGTACATGGTATCGAGCGTAGAAGTCTTTAAACTTCAGATTATCGACTTGCCTCCCGTTGTCGGTGATAATTGTATATGAAATCCCGAACCGAAATATGATGGAGTTCTTGACAAAATTCTCGACTTTGCCCTCCGTGATGTGAGCCAGTGGTTCGGCTTCGACCCTTTAGTAAAGTAGTTGATTGCCACAAGGAGGAACTTACTCTGCCCAGACGCCGGTGGAAATGTGCCAACGATATCCATGCCCCATTGGGCGAAGGGCCAAGGTGCTGTCAGCTGGGTCAAATGACTCGTTGGTTATCTCTGTATGTTGGCATACCTTTGACATTGATCACATCTCCGTACGAAGTCGGCTGAATCTTTTTGAATGGAGGGTCAATAATATCTCTGCATATTATTTTGTACACCAGAGACCTGCCTCCCAGGTGATCACCACATATTCCTTCATGTACCTCCCTCAAAGCATAGTTAGCATCTAATGGTCCCAAGCATTTTAGCAAAGGCTGAGAGAATGATCTTTTGTAGAGGATTTCATCTAAGATGACATATTGGGAAGCTATCTAGCGGATCTTTTTGGCATTTGCTTTATCTTCTGGCAATACGCCCTCATTTAAGAACTTGAGGATGGGATCCATCTAACTTGGTTTGGTCTCAATTTGGTACACCTCCAAAGTTTCTTCAACTATACTTGGGATTTCGAGGTGTTCGATGAAGGTGCGACCAAGAGATTCCTGGGTGGTGGTAGCAAGTCTAGACAATGCATCCACTCGGGAGTTCTCTAATCGAGAAACATGAATGATTTCGAAGAACTCCAGTTGAGAAGATAGGGCTTGTACCTTTTTTAGGTACTGTACCATGGTGGGATCTTTAGCTTCATATTTCCCTTTGACTTGGTTTACCATCAACTGGGAATCCAAAAAGGCCTGGAGTCTATGAACTCCTAAGCTCTTGGTGATCCGAAGTCCTGCAAGTAGGGCTTCGTATTTGGCCTGGTTGTTCGAAGCGTGAAAGAAAAATCGGAATGCATACTCCACTGTATGCCCATCTGGTTCAGCCAGTATGAGACCAGCTCCATACCCAGAAGAGTTGGAGGCTCCGTCTACATGGAGCACCCAAACAGACTCCATGTCCTTCGAAATTTTCTCTTCTACTGGATGCGCTTCATCTTCGAACTTCCAGGCACATTCAACCAAGAAATCTGAGAGCACTTGGGCTTTCATAGCCGATCGATGCTGGAAACTAATATCGAACTCGCTTAGCTTCACAACCCATTTGGCTATTCTTCCTGAAGTATCAGGGCAACGGAGAATGACCTTAAGAGGCTAATCAGTCAGCACCATGATGGCATGGGTATGGAAGTAAGGCTGTAATCGCTTTGTCATAATTATTAAAGAATAGATTAGCTTATGCATTTTCGAATATCTCATTTCAGCATCATGCAAGACTTTGCTGATGTAGTAGATCGGCTTGTGGAAGCCATCTCCTTCTCTTTGGACGAGGACTAAACTGACTGCTTCATCCGTAGCGGAAAGGTATAAGTAGAGTACTTCCCCCTCTTGAGGTTTAGAGAGTAGAGGTAGGGTCTCTAAGTACTTCTTCAGTTCTTCAAAAGCAGTACGGTAGTCTTCAGTCCATTCGAAGCCTCGAGATTGCCGAAGTACTTTGAAGAATGGGAGGCACTTCTCAGCCGACCGGGAGATGAATCTGCTTAAGGAAGCGATCCTTTCTATCAGCTGTTGTACTTCCTTCTTGCAAGATGGATGCCTCATATCTTTAAGGGCCTAGATTTTCTCAGGGTTTGCTTCAATTCCCCGTTTAGTAATGAGAAACCCTAATAACTTGCCCAAAGTTACCCCGAAGGTGCACTTCGTTGGATTTAACTTCATGCGATGGCGTCGCAGGGCACCAAATGATTCTTCCAGGTCCTTGATATGATCTTTTTTAAGGAGGTTTTTGACGATCATGTTGTCAACATAGGCCTCCATGTTTCTTCCCGATTGTTCTTTGAACACCTTGTTGATCAATCTTTGGAATGTTGCCCCAGCATTTTTGAGCCCAAATGGCATTATTTTGTAGTAATATAGACCTTTATCTATGACGAAGGCCATCTTCTTTTCATCCTAAGGATCCATTCGGATTTGATTATATCCAGAGAAAGTGTCCATGAAGCTTGGTAGCTGGTGCCTAGCAATGGCATTGACCAGTTGGTCGATCTTTAGGAGAGGAAAGCTATCTTTTTGGCAAGCCTTATTGAGGTATGTGTAATCAATGCAAATCCTCCACTTGCCATTAGCCTTCTTCACCATTACCACATTGGCCAACCACTCAGGATAATGAGCTTCTCGAATGAACCTTGCATTGAGGAGCTTGCTTACTTCTTCATCTATTGCCTTTTATCTTTCGGGGGCGAAACTTCTTTTTTTTTGCCAGCCCGACTTATATTCAGGAGCAACTTCCAACTGATGAGTAATTACTTCGGTTGGAATCCCTAGCATGTTCGAGGTCGACCAAGCAAAAACATCAGCATTACTTCTGAGAAAACATATTAGCTCCACATTGGTCTTCTTGTCAAGCATACTTCCGATCTTCACGACCCTGGTAGGGTCCTCTTCAGTCAAGGGTACTGAAATGGTTCTCTCCATGGGTTCACCAGAGTCTGTGGTCGGGTCCCTTGGATCTAATTGATCCCAAGTTATAAGATCGTTGGAGTGTTTGTCTTGAATCATCAAGCACTGTCATGCCATTCTCTAATCTCCTTTGGCCTCTCCAATGCCATTCCTAGTGGAAAAATGTATCAAGAGGTAGTAAGTTGACACTATGGCTCGAAATTTGTTCAAGACGGGCCGTCCCAGAATCACGTTGTAGGCTGAAGGGGTTTGGACCATCATGAAATTGATTGGTAGTGTCTTCTGTTGGGGTTCAATGCCGAAGGTTACAGGCAATATTATTTCTCCCTCGACATCAACCTGGTTACCTCCGAAGCTGGTAAGAGGTATAGGAGATCTTTGTAATTTGTTTTTAGGCAAACACATTCGAGAGAATGCATCGTAGATCAAGACATCGACTGAGCTTTCATTATCAACCAAGATTTGTTTTACATCATAATTAGCCACGATGGTCGAAATTACAACAGGATCATCGTGCAAGAGTCGAACCCCTGCAAGGTCATCGTTAGAGAAGAGAATAGCATTGTTGTCTTTGAGCCACTTTGGGGCATCATCTTCGGCTCTTTTTCAATTGTTAGGTTGATGTATCATCCCCACATCTCCGTTGGTGGGCCTCTGATTCGGTAGTTCAGCCTCTTCAGGGGCCCTCTAGGAAACTATAGCTTCTGACCGAGGTCCTTGGCGACTAATGTACCACCCCAGGTATCCTCTTTTGATAAGATCCTCTATAGCATCTCTCAATTGGATGCATTCTTCAGTATTATGGCCATGGTCCCGGTGGAATCGACAGTATTTGTTCCTGTTCCTTGCGGAAGATGATGCCTTCATGGGATGTGGCCGTTGGAGATAGTTTTCTTTCTCTATCTCCAAGAGGATCTTTTTTCGAGGGAGGTTGAGGGGGGTATAGGAGTCGAATCTTCCGCCCAATGCTTTGGGCCTGGGACTCCATTGTAGGTCGGTATATTTGTTATTGTTGTTGTTGTTGGAAGTAGGGGAACCTTATCCCCTGTTATTTTTCTTCTTCAAAGGGGGCTTCCCTTTAGCTATACGCTGATTCGCCACTTGCTCTTCAGTGTTGGCATACTTCTGTGCTCTTGACAGGAGCTCAGCATAGCTTTTAGGGAACTTCTTGTCCAGGAAAAAGGTGAGCCTAGACGTATGAAGCCCCTTTTTTTAAGGTAGACATGGCCACGTACTTGTTAAGATCAGGGATCTTGAGCATGGCCGCATTAAATCTGGAGATGTAATCTCGTAGACTTTCTCCTTCATTCTACTGAAAGAGGAACAACGTATCCGTATTGCTGGGGGTCTTGCGACAGGTCCCGAAATGCAAGACAAACAATTTTTCTAGCTCGAAAAAAGAATCGATGGTACCCAGGCGTATGCTTAAGTACCACATCTGAGCATCTTTCTTTAAGATGGCCGGGAATGCGAGGCAGTACATTACGTCCGAAGCTCCTTGGATCATCATGTGGGCTTTGAAACTGCCAAGGTGATCAAAAGGATTGGAGGTGCCATCGTAGGGCTCCATCTGGGGAACCCTAAAGTGCCGAGGAATAACTTCGGCCATGATGCGGTCAGTGTAAGGAGGGTGCAATTCACACGCTGCTAGGTCATTATGATCCCTTCGCTCTCAGATTTTTGCAATCTCCAATTCGATGGGTTTAAACTTTCCATCATACTCGGGGAGAACTTGCTTCGGCGGATTCTCCACAAGAGTAAAGTCTTTAGAAGGAGAGGGAGTTTGCCTAGGCCTTTTTTCTCTTTGCAAGGAATCAGTGGATTTGGACATTCTTGAACTTCGGCCCTTAGGGGAGGGTCAATGATGGAGGGAAAGATGGGTGGACCCCTCTTGAGGGGCTCTCTTCCTCTGGGATCGAGAGCTATGTTTGGAGGTGGCTGGCAGATGCCCAGCCTAAAAAGCTTTGTTCTGGAAGTCCTGAATCATGGCCGTGAGAGTGTTGACCTGGTTTAGGAGATTCTCAAACTGTTGTTGTCCCATGACAAGCGTAGGAGATAGAATGTCGTTCTCTATCAGGGGTCCACCCCCTGGGAAGGAGCATGACTTCGACTTCCTGAGGCGATCTGAGTCTTTTCTCTTGCCATCGAGAACTTCTTACACTTTCCCTTTTTCAAGGAGGGGAGCTTAGCAACGAATTCTTAAATATCGCGTTTCCCTACCTGGCGCGCCAATCTATTGGCGTAGAGTTCCTTTTCCGACCGGGCGAAGCTACTGGATCGCAGGTTCACTCCCTGGTTCACCTGTAAAACAAATCCTTGGTCGGAGTTACTCCGATGGGGGACACTCCGATGCCTAAGTCAGAGACAGGCTCTAGCCACAGAATAGAAAAAATTCTAAGGAGAATAAATGAAGAGGAAAAGACTCTAAAATTTTTAGGAGTATCCTGTGCTTATCTCGAGTGTCCCCTCTTACCAATATTTATATTGAGTTGTCTGACCTGCGATTCCGTTCTCTCTCCTGCGGTTACGATGGGAGAGTTAATTCCTTCCTCTCTGTTCGCAATCATGGACGGTTACTAAACGGTTCTGGCTAGACTGGAGACATTGCTGCTGGAGTTAATGATCACGTGTCATGGTCATGCTTTGGAGGTAGTTAGGTAGTCGATGATAACCGTTGCTTGCCACGTTCGTGGGGATCTGAGACAGATCGGAGATATGTCTTCAGGCTTCTTTTTTGGAAAAATGTTTGTAGCCGAATTGAAGGGGCACCTTCATCTTCGGACTCCTTTGAAACAGATTGGAAATCATGTTTTCGGCACAGGTCGAAGATTTTGTCTTTGACGTAGGTCGAAGACTATGTCTTCGGCTGATGGTGAAGATCGTGTCTTCAGTTCAGGTTGAGGGCCCTGTCCTCAGCAAGGGCTACAGGCTGACTCTTCAGTCGAAGTTGGGATCTTCCGCTTCGGCTTGTCCATCAATTGTTCAATTTCCTTCGGACACTTTGGTTTAAAGTACATGGTTCGGGAGGAATGTCTTTGGCCGGTCGAACCAGTGGCTGATCTGTGCTTGAACCGACATATCCCAATAAGAGCATAATATTTACAAGCTAAGTAATCTTATATAGGAATCATGTACAAAGCTTCCCCTCAATTCCAACTTTCTTTTCTCTTCATTTTCATTTAATCTCTTGCCTTTCTCACTCTTTTTCTTTTTAATCTCTTTGCTTTCTCTCCCATTTTGTCATCAGCAAGTAAGTTAAAATGTAGGGAATTCATTAAAAGACAATAATCCATGTAGAGAATAAAGATAAGATCTCATTAAATATATGCTCATTAAGAAATATAGTAAACACATAGTTCATTAAAGAAGTCATAATCTATTACAAGAAAGTTAGACTTCAATACACCATACATAATGTATTATTACATTAAGAAAGTAATTACATCAAAATCTAACTTCACTATCTCATAGTCAAAAGATACAAAGGTCCTAAGAATACTGGGCTACAAAGAATATGATAGGATCCTAATCAACAGTGAACTCAATATTAGGATCAGATAATGAAGATGAAGCACTCGGGTACAAGTCTTGGATGGTGGCCTAGAAAGAAATCTAGTTCCTGGATGCATTATGGAGCTTAAATGATGCGGGACATATGCACGGGAACGGATCGCTGGCATGCGTAGAAGTCACCAGAGATTAGGATTTGCAAAGAATAAGGAAGAAGAGAGCAAAGGATAACTGGGGTTCACACAGATTCTCCACGGGACAAGCACACAGCAAAAGGCTCACACAGATGCCCTAGGGATCACACAGAAATCCTGAAAAGTTCACACATAACTCAAAAAATCATATTCATTCATATCATTAAAAATACAAGAGGGGGTGGGGTATTTATGCATTCATCCCAGGGTACATAACTTGAGGGCTAAGAAATCCTGACTTGTGGGCCAAGAAATCCTGGTGGACCTGGTCAACAGTAGGCCTTTGTCTTGGACTGGAGCTCTCTCTTGCGGGCTTGGCGGCATGAAAGGGTCCAGGTGCATGAAGGCCAGCTCTGGTTTGGGGGCATGGTGAATCTCCGGGTCTGCGGACTCTCCTCTTGAACATGACTTGAATGGACTCGATTGGATTGAAAAAAATTGGACCTAACTAAGTGGACTCAACTGGACTCAGTTGTCTCACTTTATTATAGGACTAATGGACTCAAATAAAATAAAATAAAATAGACTTTTGATCCCCATCATTTTCTTGGAGTGGGGAGAACTTGACTTCGTCGAGTCAGGCTCAGTAGGATTTGATGGAACCAAAACTAATCAAAAAAGCAAAGATGCTAGGTTCAATTTTTTTTACCTTTCTTTCTTTTTTTTCTGAATTTCTTTTTTTATTGGCTGCTCTGAGATCAGTGTAGCTTTGAAGATTGTACAGTGCTAAGATCCATGCTGCTCTAGAAATCATGCACTGAAGTCGGCAACAGTGAAGGCATTTTCCTTCACGTTCGTGTGCTGGACTTCCCTCTTCTCCATGGACCAAAAGTTGGAATAGGGGAGGCCCTCCGGCAGTGGAAACCGGCACGCCTTCACTAGCGACGGTGAGGGAAGGAAGGCGGCGGCATGGGGGTCCGGATGGGTGGGAGGAGGTGGAGCCAGGAGGCAGTGCGCTCAGGTTCGGGTGGCGCATCGATGATGATGAATGCGGAGATCGACTGGATAGCAAGAGGCAGCACGGTCAACACTATTGGTAGCAGTGGGCAGAGAGGGATGGCGAGGTGCATCGGTGTCGTCGGTAGCGGGAGAAGCCGAACTTGTCGAAGGGAGTGACGATCTGCCCATCGGATAGGATTTCCGTTCCCCGGATCTCAACCATCAATGTCCGGAAGGAGGCCAGGAGTGCCACCACAAGGAGGATGAGGCAGAGGAGGGCCATCGTCGATCGCTGCTCCCAGTCGCACCGACATCTCCCTGTCCATGCCGCCGTCGTTGGTTTTGGAGGCGCGTGCGGCTGAGGGCATCGCGGATGAGGGTGGAGACATGGTGGATCCCCGGTCGTCGACTGCAGGTAATGGATCCAGAGGGAGGGGGTTGGGGGGTTGGGGCGTCGGCTGCTGGCGGTGAGCAGGAACAGGGTGTCGACCGGCAGGGGATGGGAGGCTTCACGTGATGGAGGTGGAGGGGTTCGAGCGTGAACTTCTGGATCGGCGTCGGTGGAGGTGTGCTTCACGAGCGATGGAGAGGAGAGGGGCTCGGGTGCAGGGCGTTGATGGACCTCGGCAGTTGATCGAGGTTTGAGAAGTCTCTTGCACAAGGAGATCTGGACAGGAGGAAGGATGCAGAGCCGGGAAAAAAAGAAAAACCCTAATCCTCTAGCTCTGATACCACTTGATACGGGATAGATGCATGGGGACGGATCGCTGGTGAGCGTAGAAGTCACCAGAAATTACGGTTTGCAGGGGAGAAGGAAGAAGAGAGTGAAGAATAACTAGGGTTTACAGAGATTCCCCACGGGACAAGCACATAGCAAAAGGTGCACACAAATGCCCTAGGGATCACACAGAAACCCTAAAAAGTTTACACATAACTCAAAAAATCATATTCATTCATATTATTAAAAATACAAGAGGGGGTGTCGTATTTATAGATTCATCCCAGGGTACATAACTTGAGGGCTAAGAAATCCTGACTTGTGGACCAAGAAATCCTAGTAGACCTGGTCAATAGTGGGCCTTTGTCTTGGACTGGAGCTCTCTCTTGCGGGCTTGGTGGCATGAAAGGGTCCAGGTACATGAATGCCAGCTCTGGTTGGGGGGCATGGTGAATCTCCGGGTCTGCGGACTCTCCTCTTGAACATGACTTGAATGGACTCGAATGGACTCGATTGGACTGAAAAAAATTGGACCTGACTAAGTAGACTCAACTGGACTCAGTTGTCTCACTTTATTATAGGACTAATGGACTCAAATAAAATAAAATAAAATAAACTTTTGGTCCCCATCATTAAAGGTGGTCTAAGAGAAATTGGTGGATAGCTAGGAGGCACATATGGAGTGGATGAAGAAGTTCGAGAGAAAAGACCCCGGATGCCAGGCTTGATATGACAGATCCCCTACAAAATAGTGCTAGAACTAGCTGATGGTGAAACAATGAAGTCATCAATATTCCTGGATAGCCTGGCAGTCTCCTCAATCAATTTGGAGACATTTAATGGTTCTCCCTGCTAACCTTGGACTTTCTTAACACCACAACCCTCAATGTCAGCTCCCTCAAGTCATGATGTAGCTCATCATACGATCTCTAAATTGATGCTTGAAACTTATCTTGTCTCATCATGATGTCTACTCTCAAGCTAATGATCTCTGAATTGATGCTTGGAGCTTGTCCTGTCTCATCATGATATCTACTCTTAGGCTAATAAAAAGAGTGCCAATCTGCTAAGTAACAACATCTGCAATATTAGATATCCACTCTATGGTCTGTACAGAAGCTAGTGGTGGAGTCATGGACTCCTCGGTGAAGTAACTGCTTGTGTTGATGGTCCTACAGTGGAAGGTGCAACTAAAGAAGGAGCCTGTGATATAGATGGTACTACTGGTGGTGGTGAATGAGAAGCATCTCCCTTATCATGCTCATCATCACCATCTACAGTAGGTTCTTGATTCAAAATCCTGCATTCCCATCTATCATTTACTTTCTTGTACCCCATCCTATGAAGAGACCTCTCATTATAATGAGAGGTGTGTAGCAGTCTCTTGGCAGCATCCTCTTCAAAATCAACTCAAAACTCAATAAAAATACTGGTAAAGACCATCCCATAGGATAAACAGGCTCTAGGTTTTTAAGCAGTCTCTTTGATTTGTCTCAATATCAAAAAAGGTAGGTTTATGGGCTTGCCTTGAATCAAGTAACAAATAAAAGCAATATCCTTTTTTGTCACCCAATCAAATCTACCTGTCTTAAGAAAGAAAATCCGGCTAACTATATTATGTAGCAATGTCATTGTAATAGCTAACTTTTAGCCAATAGATTTCCTAGGTCTTTCACCTCATCTCTCTCCAAAATGAATTCAATCCATCTTTTTTCTTCTTCAAAGTAAGTAAGCAAATACCGGATCTAGGTATCTCAAGGATACTACAAGTCTTCATTCATCAATGACAATTAGGGTATCTTTAACCTTAGAATCCAAAGAGCAAGTCTCGATCCTCAAATTTTTTGAAAACTCTCACAAGCTTGAGGTAAATGTGTGCATTCAATGAACATAATTTCTTCCAACCTTGGTTTCTAATCCAATCATCAATATGGAAGTGTTCCTTTGAAAAATGTCAAAAGCTACCTTCATACCTTGAAAAAGGTTAAAAGATAGATTAAGCACAATACAAATAAGGCAGATTTATAGTGGTTCGGAGCAACCCAGCTCCTATGTCCACTACCCAAGTTTACCACTCAAGATTTCCACTATATCCCCCAAACCGGATACAGTCGGATTGTTTTACAGGCTCACAATCCCAACCTCTACACTTTGGTTTTTAAAACCAGTCTCACCAAAGAAACCCACACTAGGTTTTTACAAGCTCACCTAGAACCTTTATACTTTGGTTTTTAAAAGGCTCACCAAAGAAACCTATTTGGTTTTTACAACCGGGCTCACCAATAACCCAAATATTCTAAGAATAGAATAAAAAAGCAACAAAAATGACAAACTCTGTTGTCGGGTGGTTGCCAAGATAGCTCGAGTGAAGCTCTATTGAATGCTCTTCAATGCACTTCAATGGCTTCCTTACTTTCTTCAAAAGGTGCTTCAAGCTTCTAGTAAGAGTTGGTGAAGGCTTGAAGGCTGACTTTAAAGCTCAAGTGCTCTCTTTCTTCTTACTTCAATAAGTGTTCAATAAATACTTAATAATTCATTAGTCTCTTCAAAGATGTTCTCATACCTTATTTATAGAGACTTCGACTACCTTCCCTTGATTTTGAACGTTATAGATCGTTGGGAGGTGGCAGGTTATCATTGGAGCACTTTTGGAATTTAAAAACTGGAAACTAGAACTAGCCATTGGAGGTGACCCCATCATTCTAGTCGGCTCGGACAATCTTCGAGTCGGCTCGGATCAAGTTCGGGTCGACTGGTCTGAATGCCAGTCGGCTAGCTTCCACAGTTAAAAAAATACCTTACTTTGGATGAGTCGGCTAGGTTAGAATCCAGTCGGCTCGGATCTCAGAGGCTCTCAGACCATTCTCAACTTAGTTCTGGACGAGTCGGCTGGGCTGAATTCCAATCGGCTCGGATTCCTAAGAATCTCAGAACATTCTCAACCATGTTTTGGACGAGTAGACTGGGCCTAGGTGCCAGTCGGCTGGATCTGTATGCCAAAGAACTTCTTTCCTGTGCCAGTGCCAGAGTCGGCTGGTTCCTCCATCCAGTCGGCTCGAGAGTTGTTCTTCAGCCAGATCAAATCCAATTCTCCAAAACACTTGTGCCAAGTTTTGAAGTCTTTTTTTTAAGGACTTCTTACAATAAATTCAAGAAAAAATTGAAGCTTCAAAACTACTAGAAGTAACCCTTAAACATGATTTAAATAGAAAATTTTTTGTAGGGTTCTTCTTTACAAGATTCTAGGCACTTTACAACTCAACACAAAATATTAAAGATTGTAGGATTTAGAAAGTGTGTCAATGTAGTTGTCCTACAAAAACTTGTCAATCATTTGAAGAGTTGTTAGATAACCAAATGTATGCTCCAATGTTTTGTTATCATCAAAATCACTTTAGGGGTCAACACTCTATTATCCTTTTCCTAGTTTATTTTGCCCAAGAGTTTTTTTTATGGCACATGATTTATTAAAAAAATTTTCTCCATAATTTTTTTTAAAAAAAATTCAAAATTTTTTAATAGATTTCTAAAATAATTTTCAAAAGGAGTAAGGAAAAATTAGGACATGAATGTAAGACAAAAAGAGGTACCACCTGGACTTGATATGCATCATGAATTTCCAGGTGCATCTATAAAGAGCGGTTCATTATTTCAATAAAAATGAAAATCATTAAAGAAAAAATTAATAAAAAGATTGGGTTGCCTTCAAACAAGTACTAAGTTTAACATCTTTAGCCAGTAGGGTTCTCATCCTATAACCGTCTGAATCTTGATATGGATTTATATTTCCCTACATGATTCAGGTTCAGCTTTAGGATATTTCCTGCACGGAACCATTAAGTGGCTTGTTTCCCTAATAGTTAATAATTTTTTATTTATAATTAGATCTAGGTATAACTTAAATACCAGTCAGGGTTCTAATGGATCTAGATCTATGTATTTAATGTGCTCGATGTATGAAGAGAGTATATTAGGATCTCCATTTGATGCTTCTTCCTTCATAAACAAAGGTGCAACCAATATCATGAGGGGTTCGATTAATAATTTAGATCTTAGTATAAGTCTTTTTTGACATATAACTTGAAACTTTTTCCTAATCAATATCAACTCTTTCTCCATACATTGTTTCAATATTATAGATAAATTTTGGAGGTAGTTCTTGAAAGTGGTGCCAAATTAGAGAAATCGGATATAAAAGTTTTAAATTCATTATCCCTTGTATGCACAATGTCCCATCCAACAATTTCTTTGTATGCTTTTAGAATACCTACAATTTGGGCTTCCTGATTATAGATTACTGGTAAGGTATCAATGAATGTGGCAGGAAGTGGATTCAATTCTGGGTCAGATGGTTATTCTAACAAGGAAGCTATTGAAGGTTTGGGTGATGGCTTATATTTCTTGATCCGAGGTGAGATAGTGTTGGGGTAGGGTGTTTCTACTAGGTCATTCATTTTTAGGGTACATTCCTCTATATCAGATCATCCACCTCAAAGTGAGCCAAACTAGAATTTAACGAATCATGGGAAAAAAATTTATACATGACTTGCTTTATTATATTATGCATTTATGATCTTTGGGTAGTCTCAGTTAATTCTATCATTACATCTATTTGTTCTTCCTTCCCATCAAAAGTAATGGATGATTCTAGGGTTTTTGGAATTGGAGCCATAGGTAAGTTAGGTGATGATGGAAGTGGTTTGTCTTTCCTTTTTAATTTCTCTTCATAAGTTTCTACCTTAGTCGAATTATCTAGGTTGGTCTCTTTGGTTGTACAGGTTTGCTCTATGACCAATTCATTCCTGAGAGTCATAATCGATTGCCGAGGGACAGTTACAGGAATATTAAAGTTTCCAACTAGGTATTATCCCTCAAGATCACTCTTAGGCCGATTAGGCAGCTCTTTTTCACTTATAGCTATGGCTAATGGTTTCTGTTGTATATCCAAATAGGCAATAGTTTGGGTGTTAGGAGTTATATGTTGGCCCATGGTCTCCATGAAACTATTCAAGGTAGCATTAGTGCTCTTGATTGTGGCATCAAGGTCAGCACAGGATTTCGCCATAGTTTCTAGGGCTTTTTCTTGAGGACTGGGTTTCTCAAGATCTAAATCTGGTTGATGATTGAGTACTTCGCTAGGCCTAGAATATGGCTAGTTAAAATTAGGGACTCCTAGTATTGCATCTTGTGACCATACAAAATTAGGATGATGATCCCATCCTGGATTATAGGTCAGGGCATAAGGTTCAGTTGTATATATGTTATTTGCTACACTCTCCTGTGTAAACCTATTTTGGGTTGAGTACATCAAGTAAAGACATTCCTCTATAACATGGTCTGGTGCATCACATGCCATGCACATAGGTACTGGCACATTGTGAAATTGGGTATATCCTTTATGTTATAGGACTTCCTCAATCCTATGGATCATAGATGCTAGTTTAGTTTTTGGAGGTTCCCTTGTATGATTGTATGCATCTTCAAATCTCATGAAATTAGGATGCATATCAATCTATTATGGTTGATTCATAAAATTGTTAGCTTGGGGTCTCAAAGAGTCAATCATGCACCAATAATCCTATAGGGTTTGAGATCGTTCAATAGGATCTGGATAGTAATAATCTATTAATCTTTTCAATCGTTCGATGGATCCCATGACCTTTTAATCTTGTATGGTTTAGATTGTATCTGACCAATCATTATTTTATTATCTTAACAATTTTTTTTAATTTTATTATTTTTTTAAAAGAAGAGGAAAAAATAGATAAAAGGATAATAATTCTAAAGATGAGAAACATAGCGGATCCTAAATCTATAGATGATAGAGAAGGGTAGTTTAATTAGGTTAAAATTTTGTTAGCAAAATAAGTTGTCAAGCATTGGACTCTCTATCATAGGGTTATCTTATATCTAGATAGCTCATAACTACCAAGGTTGTCTTTGAGCCTTTGAAGTTAGATACTAACTAGCCACTAGCCAGTTAAGGATAAGGTTGGTGGGGTCCTCCTTTTGCTTTCCTTAGACTCTAAATAAATTATCTTGGTTAGACAATGGAACCAATTAAAGAACCAGTTAACCAGTTAATTCTGAGCTAGTCCAACTCTCAGGGTCCCTTATCCTAATGAGCTCGAAAATCCTTATGAGCTGATGTCTATTGATTTTAAATTTAAACTTGGGTTATGTAGTATGAAGGGTGGTGGTTTGTGGGCCAAGGAAGGGTGATAAAATTTCTACCTTATGTTGTTTAGGATTTATGCCCTTAAAGTGTCTTATGAGAATGCAATGCAAATCAAGCAAGGTGTCCAAAAAAGTTAGCAAGTTTTTAAACTTTATTTGTTTTCTTAAATTAATTAAGTTTTATGGAAATGTATTTTTTTATTTTTTTGGATTATTTAAGAAAGTTTAATTAAAAGAAAAAGTTAATTAGGTTAAGAGTTGATTTGTAAAAAGAAGGAAAGTAATTTTTTTATGTTAAAAAAAAATAAGAAAGTCTAATAATTAAGGTAATTAAAAAAAGGTAATGAACTAAAGAGAGCTGATGTGAAGGGATCGCTGACGTGGAGGAACCGACAGGCGCCACGTCAAGAAAAGATGCCACATCGATTCTCCAGCCTGGATCCCACTACCGAGCTGAGCTGAGCTCCCTCAGAACAACAAGCCAAGCTTAGTCCTCTGCCAGGTGGTGCCCGCAAGCTCGGAACACCTAGGTCGAAGCCATCTTCTGCCCTCCAGAGCGAGACCCTCGAAGGCTAGTGCCCTGCGGTCGAGGTCGAGCCAAGAGCTCACCCGCCGATGTGGAGCCTCTCCAAGAGCACGCCCTCTAGACCGGATCTGTTTTCCGCCCTCTAGAGCGAGACCCTCGGAGGCTAGAGCCCTGCGATTGAGGTTGAGCCAAGAGCTCACCCGTTGATGTGGAGCCTCTCCGAGTGCGCGCCCTCTGGATCGGGTCCATCTTCCACCCTCCAGAGCGAGACCCTCGGAGGCTAGTGCCCTGCGATCGAGGTCGAGCCAAGAGCTCACCCTCCGATGTGGAGTTTCTCCGAGCGCGCACCCTCTGGACCGGGTCCGCCTTCCACCCTCCGGAGTGAAACCCTTGGAGGTTAGTGCCCTGCGGTCGAGGTTGAGCCATGTGCTCACCCGTCGATGTGGAGCCTCTCCGAGCGCGCCCCTCCGGACCAGGCCCGCACTCTGCCCTCCTCCACTAAGGCACCCCCGCAAGCTTAGAGAATCTAGGTTGGAGCGAGTCCTACCGTCCCAACTCGGCCCCAACGTGGACGAGGTCCTCACTAGCCTAGAACACCGGCGAGCCACCCGAGGACTGCACCGAAGCACCTTCCAGGCCATACTGACCACCGCCGCCCGCCAGTTACACCAGAAAGGCAAGCAACACGTTGATCGAGACACCACACTCCTCATCAACCACTCAAATCACCCAAGAGAAGAAGCCAACCGGAAGATTCGAATCCCGCGGGCAGCGGCCCGCCGTTCAAGGCACTGCCAAATTTCCCGGAATGAGATAACTAAGAGGAGTGTCGGAGCGCCTGACAACTCTCCTTATCATGAATCAAGAAAGACTCCTCGGGACACCGCCGCATGTGCCTGACAGCCCGGCGGGGATCCCAAGACAAGCGCCCAACGGTAACCTAGTTTGCAACAAGCTCGGAGGTCACACAACAACTCCAACACAGGTAAAAAATACAAGCCTTAAGAGAAAAAAAAGAGGGCAACCCCCACCAGCAAGGGGAGCATGGCACCACCACCACCACGAGCACAAGCGCAAACCCCACTAAGAGGGCGAAGCACTGCTACCACGATAGTTGAAGGAAAATGAGGGACACATGAAGAGGCGGAGGAACAGGGCACTCCTCTGTCCCCGCTATAACTCTCCCCCTGCAACGTTTTCACCTTCGCATACATTTTCTACTCCTCCTAGTGCAGAGTCCATCAAGAGGGGCCCGACCAGGAGGATCTGTTCCCCTGGATCGTCACTGACTTGATCATCGGAGTGCCCCTGCCGGAAACCCCGGCCCGGGTCTCTAACCCCTATCTCGCAGGTCCGGGAGCGGAGGACTGCCGAGCGGCAAGACGGCCAAACCCAGCACGGAGGTCCGGGACCCGAGGATGGCGGGCAGCAGGAGGAGCGCACTCCGGTGCCGACAGCAGCTACGAGCCACGACGGTCTTGGTGGCAACAGATTGGCGCACCAGGTAGGGGGAGAATGGTGATGACACAAGCTAGAAAGGTCAACAGATTGGCGATCTTCTCTAGGCCTCTCCAGGACGTCACCCCCTCCGTCCCATTCGATGGGGAATCTGCTGACGAAACCATCAGGCACACAGCGAAAGTGCGCCTGGAGAAACATGAGCACATGACGGCGGGATTCTTTTGCCAGTTCATCAGCATGCGAGGCTTAGACGGCGAGCCACTGGACTACAACGCCCACCACCGGTTAAGCCCTTCACCGGTTGCAGCGAGGCGGAGTATCATCGCTTCCACCATGATCATGACCATGGCATCGAAAAATATTGCAACCGTGAGCAGGAGATCGAGAAGCTCATCAAGGAGGCTCTCCTCCGAAGGTTTGCGAGGGGGGGCAGGCCTCAAGCGGGGTCCCAAGCACCCGCCGCTCTCCCATCAGCTTCAACCACCGACAGTCATCCCACCATGAAACCGGTGGGTGTGATTTCCTGGAGAATCACGTGTGCATCTAAGAAGACTCGGGGGGCAGGGGACCCCGAGAGTAATCGCCCCGTCATGAGGGGAGAAGAGAGCGAAGGAGAAAGGTAAATAGAGATGCCATGGATGCCGGGACGACGGTCGCGAGCCACCGCGGGGAGGCCCCCATGAGGTGGTCGAACCTCCATCACGAGGGGTCCATTACCTCGAGGAACTCGACGGCGTCAGGCTCTCCCAAGGGAAGAGGGCCTGTAGCTTATAAAGACGCCGCCAATAAGGTAAGTTTTCTTACCAACAATCATAATAATGATTTTTCCCTTGCATGGGTATCCTCATGTCTTCTAGGAAAGAATCGACGGTGCCCCCGAGCCTAGCTCCAGGACGTCAAAGAATCTTCGAGCCACATAGCTCCCAATTCCAGGCATCCCGGAGCCTAGCTCCAGGATGTCAGGAATCTTCGAGCCACGTAGCTCCCAATTCCAGGCATCCCGGAGCCCAGCTCCAGGATGTCAGGAATCTTCGAGCCACGTAGCTCCCAATTCCAGGCATCCCCGAGCCCAGCTCCAGGATGTCAAAGACTCTTCGAGCCACGTAGCTCCAGGATGTCAAGAATCTTTGAGCCATGTAGCTCCCAATTCCAGGCATCCCCGAGCCCAGCTCCAGGATGTCAAGAATCTTCGAGCCATGTAGCTCCCAATTCCAGGCATCCCCGAGCCCAGCTCCAGGATGTTAAGAATCTTCGAGCCACGTAGCTCCCAATTCCTGGCATCCTCGAGCCCAACTCCAGGACGTCAAAGAATCTTCGAGCCACATAGCTCCAGGATGTTAAAGAATCTTCGAGTCACGTAGCTCTCATTCAACAACGTCCCCGAGCCTAGCTCCAGAATGCCAACTCAAGACCGGAGCTCAGATCTCCGGCGAAGAAAACTTCAAGCCAAGTCGCTCTCCATCTCAAACATCTCCGAGCCAAGATCTGAGATGCCAAGAGATCATGGGGCCACGTAGCTCCCATCAAAGCCTCGAGCCTAGCTTCAAGGTGCCAAAGACCTGAGCCAAGATCTCAGGTAACCCCTGGGCCTGAGCCTAGCTCCACGTCTAGGAAGGCCTCGAGCCTAGCTCCATGTCAAGGAAGGCCTCGAGCCTAGCTCCAAGGCAATCAAGATCGGTAACCCCCTTCTCTGATCTCCCCAATCGAAAAGAAGACAAGAGGGGAAGGAAAGAAAGAGAACAAAGGGGGGAGCCCGGCAACCCCCTTCTCTGATCTCCCCACTCGAAAAGAAGACGGGAGGGGAAGGAAAGAAAGAGAACAAAATGGGTGCACAACCAGCATCCTCTTCTCTGATCTCCCCACTCGAAAAGAAGACGGGATGGGAAGGAAAGAAAGAAAACAAAATGGGGGCACAACCAGCATCCTCTTCTTTGATCTCCCCACTCTAAAAAATAAATAAATAAAGAAAAAAAAAGAAGAAGAAAAAGAAAGAAAAAAAAAAAGAGAAAGAAAGAAGAGAGGGGAAGGAAAGGAAGAGAGAACAAGAGAAAAATACATCATCATCGAAGCTACCACTCCCTTCTCAAGACCGGAGCTCAGATCTCCGGCCAAGAGAACCTTGAGCTACGCAGCTCTCAGTCATCAATGTCTCTGAGCCCAGCTCCAGGGTGCCTTTTCAAGACCGGAGCTCAGATCTCCGGCCAAGAGAACTTCGAGCCACGTAGCTCTCAGTCATCAATGTCCCCGAGCCCAGCTCTAGGATGCCTTCTCAAGATCGGAGCTCAGATCTCTGGCAAAGAGAACCTCGAACCATGCAGCTCTCAGTCATCAACGTCCCCGAGCCCAGCTCCAGGATGCCTTCTCAAGACCGGAGCTTAGATCTCCTGCCAAGAGAACTTCGAGCCAAGCAGCTCTCAGTCACCAACATCCCCGATCCCAATTCTAGGATGCCTTCTCAAGATCGGAGCTCAGATCTTCGGCCAAGAGAACTTTGAGCCAAGCAGCTCTCAGTCACCAATGTCCCCGAGACCAGCTCCAGGATGCCTTCTCAAGACTGGAGCTTAGATCTTCGGCCAAGAGAACTTCAAGCCAAGCAGCTCTTAGTCATCAACATCCCCGAGCCCAGCTCCAGGATGCCTTCTCAAGACCGGAGCTCAGATCTCTGGCCAAGAGAACTTCGAGCCAAGCAGCTCTCAGTCATCAATGTCCCTGAGCCCAGCTCCAGGATGCCTTCTCAAGACCGGAGCTCAGATCTCCGACCAAGAGAACTTTGAGCCAAGCAGCTCTCAGTCATCAACATCCCCGAGCCCAGCTCCAGGATGCCTTCTCAAGATCAGAGCTAGGATCTCCGGCCAAGAGAACTTCGAGCCACGTAGCTCTCAGTCATCAACGTCCCCGAGCCCAGCTCCAGGATGCCCACCCAAGATCGGAGCTTAGATCTCCGGCCAAGGGACCTCCGAGCCACATGGCTCTCAGTCAACAACACCTTCGAGCCCAGCAGCCCTCAAGTGTCATAACTTGGCCCCAAGTAAGGTGCAGCCCTTCTCTCTGATCTCCCCATAAAAAAAAAAGAAAAAGAAAAAAAAAGGGTGGGGGAAGAGAGAGGAAAGGAAGAGAAGAAAAGGGAGTGAAAGAAAATTGATGGCAAAGAAACTTAAGCTTCATTGACTGAACACAAATTACAAGTGTTTCCTGGGCCCCCGACATGCCGGGTGACCCTGGCTGAAAGCAAGAAACAAAAGTACAAAGCAAGGCAAGGAAGAAAAGGGTCACTCCTCGCCGGCCGGTTTCTCTGCTGGATCCTGAGGCCGAGAAGTCTCCTGTTGAGCTACCCTAATTCTTGGAGGATCACTCTCAGCTGGTGTCGAAGGCTCTGGGCTCGCAGCTCCTGCGACGACCTCCTCGTCAGCCTCTATCTCCGAGATCGAAGGGTACTTGAGGCGGCCACGGTCCTTGTCAGGGATAAGCGCCTCCACTCGACCGTGCAGGTACATAAAACCCTTGAAAAAGGAATCCGACACCATCTGCTAGATTTCAGCGATGAACTCCTCCAAAGCCTTGAAGTTGGCAATGGCATCCTCAGCCCCCTTCATGGCCTCAGCGGCCACCCTCTTCGACTCGGCGGCCTCCGACCTGGCTGCCTCCATCGAGTTGGCTACCGTCTCTGCCGCCTTCTCAGCAGTGGCAAGTCTCTCCTTCATAGCTGCCAGCTCTGTCTGGGCAGCTTGGGCGATCTCCTTGTGCCGATCGGCCTAGGCACTGTACCAGTTAAGCTTTTTCTCGATGATGGAGAGGTCGTTAATCGCCTTCTTCGAACGGCTCCGCTCCAGGTCGCAAGCCATCAGGAGTGCCTTCGCTCGCCCCTCAGCATCGGCGAGTTCTTTCTCAAGGTCCTTGACCTTCGACTCAAGGACCACGTTTGCCCCGACCTTCCCCTTCAGGTCGGCCTTCAAAGACTCGATCTTGGCATCCTACTGCCGCTCGAGATGCTCCTAGCTCTGGTGGTGGTCCTTGATGTAGAGGGCCTCGGCACCGATCTGCACCATGAAAAGAGGTCAGCTAAAACAAAAAAAAGGAGAAAAGAAAAGAAAGAAGGGGATAACTCACTAAGTATAGCTGGGAAAAGATATTGCTGATAACATCGGCCAGTCGCATCCCGACCATCTCTTGCCAGTCGCATAGCTGGATTGAGAAATCCATCATACACTCGGCCAACTCAGGGCTCCGGAGGAAAGAGCTCTCTGGCCCCATCCTGAAGGGGAGACGGTGTCGTGCCTCCTCCCTCCCGCCCTCTCCGGGGGCGGGCGACCTCGCCCCGCTGACTGAAAGACCCTGGGGGGCAGACTGAGAAAATGGTGCAGGCGGCACCTCCATCGCGGCCCTGGGCGCAGCCCGGATCTCCTCACCCCTGACATCGGTGACGGGCGAACTCGGAGGATGGCAGGGTACAGCGGCAGCAGCCGCAGCCCTCGCCCGAACAACTACCTCAGGCTTTGTAGTGGGGGCCCGCTGGGCTGGCCTTGGTGCCGCGGAAGCTGCCCTCTCCACCGGCACAAGAGCAGCGTGGGACACCTCTGAACTTAGACCCGTTGGAGCTGCCGAGCTCAGACCGATCACCATTGTGGGGATGGCTACAGGGGCGCTCTCACTCCGTGCCCGCCTCGACGAAGGCTCCCTGGCCAGCCCGGTCGGTGGCCACTTCTTGGTGATTGCCAGGAGGTCATTCTTGGAGAAGATCATTCCTACATACAGACCACACAATAGTTAGAATCTATGGGGAATAGTGCAAGAAGTGCAAAAAAATGGAAAAGAAAAGTTCAAGTTGAACTCACCCAACCCATTCGTTGGGTTGACCCTGGAGTCGGCGAGGTTCTGCTCAGACAACAGGACCTCCAAAGGAGGAATCTAGGTGGTGCCGAGCTACTCGTAATCATCCCAGTTAGCCGCATCAACCATAGAATTTCGATTGGGAGACTTGTCCGGATCGCTCCAGACCCAGTCGACTCCCTCGACCTCAACAAAGAAAAACTTGGTCTTCCATCTCCTGATGGAAGAGGGAAGCTCAAACTTGATGCCCTTCGGGCGGGAGGACAAGGACCACCACCCATCCTCGGTTGGGTGGTGCTTCAAGGCAAAGAAAGCCTTGAACAAGGAAAAGCGGGCAACGAACCCGTGGAGGTGACAAAGCACAATGAAGGAAAAAACGATCCTAATGGCGTTTGGTACTAGCTATGCAGGGACAAGACGGTAATTATCCGGGACGAACAAGAAGAAAGGATGGAAGGGAAATCGAAGACCCCCAGAGAAGGTCCCCTCATAAAATGCAAGACGGCCCGGGCTACTAGAAGTGACCCGTTCCCCTGGCTGGGGGATCATGAGCCGAACAGAAGCAGGGATGCCATAGACATCCCGGACGGTCCTCAATTCCCCGGCAGTGATTGTCGAGACGACCCCACTAGGACCTGTGGACCGGATTGACTCAGAGACGGGGACAGAAAGAGAAGGAGGAGGCAAAGAAGGGCCAGATTCCGGTTCCCTGTTGAGTATCGGACTGGGAGGACGCCTCCTACTGAGCTCAAAGCGAGTTGCATCTTCCTCTCCGTCAGAAGAAGAAGAAGAAGATGCCGGCCTCCGCTCGGAGGGACTGGCCTCCCCCTGATCAGTGGAGGGGCGGAAGCTCGGACCAAAATGGGACATCCTCGAAAACGAGGGGAAGGAAGAACTTGGAGTAAAGGATGGAAGAGAAGACTCAACCTAAAGAAGACTCCAGACCCCGGGAAAGAACCCTATTTTAGCGAGGGAAGGAGGGAGAAGAAGCTGACCTGTTGCCTTAGAAAATTCGGGGCGGCTGGAAGGAGGAAGAAGCTTGAGCGCGGTGGCAGCAGGCACGGAGAATTCAAAAAGAATGGATGGTTCGGGTAAGGCCCTCCTTTTATTTCGAAATGACCCGAGGGATTCGTACCGATTCAACCCTTCCGCCCACGGATCTATGCCACGTGCCGTCCATCGATGAGAATGGCATCCCGACCACTTTGCATTCTACGCCAACATTAACTGCTCCTCGGACGTGGCCACATGGCATCCCCGCATTGGTCCGCAGGGTCTGTCCCCGAAGCGCCAGCAATCATGGCCATCATCATGCCAGATTTTTACCTTTCCACGTCAGCACCGCAATTACTCCCTTCGACCCGAGTGCCGCGCACTAACGGGCCTCGGGAGTGGGGGGCAAATGATGTGAAGGGATCGCTAACATGGAGGAACCGACAGGCGCCATGTCAAGAAAAGATGCCATATCGATTCTCCAGCCCGGATCCCACTACCGAGCTGAGCTGAGCTCCCTCAGAACAACAAGCCGAGCTCTGTCCTCCACCAGGACGTGCCCTTAAGCTCGGGATGCCTTGGTCGGAGCCGTCTTCTGCCCTCTAGAGCAAAACCCTCGGAGGCTAGTGCCCTGCAGTCGAAGTCAAGCCAAGAGCTCACCCACCAATGTGGAGCCTCTCCGAGTGCGCGCCCTCTGGACCGGGTCCGTCTTCCACCCTCCAGAGCGAGACCCTCGGAGGCTAGAGCCCTGCGGTCAAGGTCGAGCCAAGAGCTCAACCGCTGATGTGGAGCCTCTCCGAGCGCGCCCCTCTGGACCGGGTCCGTCTTCCGCCCTCGAGAGCGAGACCCTCGGAGGCTAGAGCCCTATGGTCGAGGTCGAGCCAAGAGCTCACCCGTCGATGTGGAGCCTCTCCGAGAGTGCGCCCTCTGGACCGGGTCCGTCTTCAGCCCTCCAGGGCGAGATCCTCAGAGGCTAGTGCCTTGTGGTCGAGGTCGAGCCAAGAGCTCATCCACCGATATGGAGCCTCTCCGAGCACGCGCCATCTGGACCAGGTCCGCCTTCCGCCCTCCGGAGTGAGACTCTCGGAGGTTAGTGCCCTGCGGTCGAGGTTGAGCCCTACGCTCACCCGCCGATATGGAGCCTCTCTGAGCGCGTGCCATCCGAACTGGGCCCGCACTCTGCCCTCCTCCACCAAGGCGCCACCACAAGCTCGGAGCGTCTAGGTCGGAGCGAGTCTTGCAGTCTCAGCTCGGCCCCAGCCCGGACGAGGTCCTCACCAGCCTATAACACCAGCGAGCCGCCCGAGGACTGCACCAAAGCACCTTCCAGGCCGTACTGACCACCGCCACCCACCAGTTACACCAGAAAAGCAAGCAGCATGTTGATCGAGATACCGCACTCCTCACCAACCACTCAAATCATCCAAGAGAAGAAGCCAACCAGAAGATTTGAATCCCGCGGGCGGCGACCCGCCGTTCGAGGTACTACCAAATTTCCTGGAATGAGATAACTAAGAGGAGTGCCGGAGTGCCTGACAACGCTCCTTATCATGAATCAGGAAAGACTCCTTGGGACACCGCCGTATGCGCCTGACAGCCCGGCGGGAATCCCGAGACAAGCCCCCAACGGTAACCTAGTTTGCAACAAGCTCGGAGGTAACACAATAACTCCAACACACAAGCAAAAAATACAAGCTAGAAGAGAAAGAAAAGAGGGCAATCCCCACCAGCAAGGGGGGCATGGCACCACCACCACCACGAGCACAAGCGCAAGCCCCACCAAGAGGGCGAAGCGCTGCTACCACGATAGTTGAAGGAAAACGAGGGACACAAGGAGAGGCGGAGAAACCTCTGTCCCGACTATCACTCTCCCCCTGCAACGTTTTCACCTTCGCACACATTTTCTACTCCTCCTAGTACGGAGTCCATCATGAGGAGCTCGACCAGGAGGATCTGTTCCTCTGGATCGTCACTGACTTGATCGTCGGAGTGCCCCCGCCGGAAACCCCGGCCCGGGTCTCTAACCCCTGTCTTGCAGGTCCGGGAGCGGAGGACCGCCGAGCGGCAAGACGACCACACCCAGCGCGGAGATCCGGGACCCGAGGACGGCGGGCGGCAGGAGGAGCGCACTCCGTCGCCGACAGCAGTTTCGAGCCATGAAGGTCTTGGCGGCAACAAGAGCAATAACTAAAATTTAAATAAATACCTTTTTTCATAAAATAATCATGCCTAGATCCCAGCAATAGTGCCAAGATTTGATCGCTGTCATAGGTGGTCAAAAATAAAACCTAACTCATTACTGTTGCTAGGATGAGCAGTGATCGTATTCTTGGAGATCACGGACTATTATTTCATGAAGAAAATAAAAAAAAGAGATAAATATTTAGATTTAAAAATATAGATGATGATTTAATTAATACTAATCAATTTAAATGAGATATGAGATTGAGGGATTTAAATAATAAAAAGATATCTTTGGGTCTTCAAGTAATCACAAACATAAATTATGTATTTGTTCTAATCTAAATAATCGAAATCCGTATTTGTTTCGAAATCTTTCAAATTAATCCCTAGCATAGGTTATTTTGTCAAGTACGAACCATATCTTGTTAGGATCATGGCCCGTTCTATAAGTATAGGCTTTCAAATGATTGAGTTAAAAACACCCTAATAAAATAAATGGATAAAAATCCTAAAATTAATTATCTATATTAAGCATGAACTATATCATGTTAGGATCATGATCCATCATATCTAGATAATTAATTTTAAAAAATTAAATAAAAAAGAATTTAAAAGAATTTTAAAACTTTATGTAATTACATAGATTAAAAACAAATACAAAACTAAAGCATAGAAATCTATACTTCCCTACAGACTGCACCTCAGTCACACATGGCTCTTGGATATATTTTTTTGGAGATTCGGGGCTCTATCATAGTATCTCATCTTCTGAAGAACTCTTTTTCTTGATTCCTCTTCCTCTCTCTCTAATCTAAAACTAAATTACAAGAAAAAAAAATTTGCCATAAAAATTGATCTTGGCTCTGTGCTTGCTTTTTTGCTCCCATGATTCCCCTTAAATAGAGCTTCAACCAGGTGCAATTTATATCAGATTTGGCCTTTAAGATCTCTCCAATTCATATTTGACTTTTAAAGTTATTCTGGTCCATCCGATTTTTGATCATCAATTCTTCCACGCCCGAAAACATGTCGCATCTTCAGGGATCACACCTCAATTCCACTTGGATTCGCCCATCGCTCTACCATGGGTTTTGGACTGCCAGATTGTGCTTAGGATGGAGTTTGGATCGGTCTTCTATTTAGTTTCCCAGTTGGCGTTATGCTCCACCGAATCTTCCTTGCAGCCTTTGAATCTTGGCATCATGTTCCCACTTGCTGAAACCCATTCCCAAGGAAATCCCACCTGCCTCCTATCTCATGCGTGCCATGTTCCAAGCTTCCACGCCCTGTTAACAATTAATTTATGTTGGTATGCCACGTTCTGCATGAAACCCATTGACCGCATGCGAACGAAGCCGCCTCCAGCGTTTGACATGGACTAGGATGCCTGATATGTGAATTGCACCAGCCCACCGTCCTCGTCAAATAAAATCTCCTTTGGTAGACCGAGTCTTTGTACATCGCACACGATACAGCATATCTAACATAACCCGTACAATTTTTTTTATTAATTTATCTATATCCAAAATAGCATGATGGAATAGAACGTATAACAGATTATAAATTAAGCATGACTAGCATTAATTATCGTTTATCTTTTATTCAAATTTTTTGTCCAGATCAAAAAATTCTTTCCCTCCAGCCCATTTTTTCATGCTATATTACTTGGATTTTGGTAAATGATGGGGCCAGATCGCTGATGTGGCATGGGGCAGCTGACGTGGCGCAAGGTAGCTGACGTGGAGCCCCCATCTGACGCCATGATAAGCTTTCAACACAAGCACCTTCACCGGGCTGAGCTCCCCTGAAGCAACACTTCTGCACGCCGAAGTCGAGCTCCGTCCTCCGCCAGGTCCGTTCCTGTAAGCCCGGAATACCTAGGTCGGAGCCGAGTCCAAGTCCCCACCCAAGGCGTACCCCTCGGGATCGGGCCCCGTGGTCAGGAGTCGAGCTCAGCCTCCTCCGCCACGAGGTGCCCCTCCGAGCTCAGGTCCCCTGGGCTGGGCGACACCCCGGTGCCGAGCTCGCCTGGAGCCGGACCCCGTGGTCAGGAGTCGAGCTCAGCCTCCTCCGCCACGAGGCGCCCCTCCGCAGCCGAGCTCGGCCCGTCTCCACCCTGCTGAGCAGCACCGAGGCGAGTCCACCGAAGGTGGGCCCTATCCTTCCAGCTCGGCCTTCAGTTCAAACCACTGCGCCAGCCGCCAAGGGAGCCATGCCTCCCCTCCGAGGGAGCCAGCCTTAGCTTTGGCGCAGGGAGGTATGCATTGGTTCGAATCCCGGGGGCGGTGATCCCGAGGTATGCATTGATTACACATACCTCAATAAGGCTTGCCAAAAAGATAGCTTTCCTCTCCTAAAGATCGACCAACTGGTCAATGCCATTGCTAGGCACCAGCTACCAAGCTTCATGGACACTTTCTCTGGATATAATCAAATCCGAATGGATCCTTAGGATGAAAAGAAGATGGCCATCGTCACAGATAAAGGTCTATATTACTACAAAATAATGCCATTTGGGCTCAAAAATGCTGGGACAACATTCCAAAGATTGATCAACAAGGTGTTCAAAGAACAATCGGGAAGAAACATGGAGGCCTATGTTGACAACATGATCGTCAAAAACCTCCTTAAAAAAGATCATATCAAGGACCTGGAAGAATCATTTGGTGCCCTGCGACGCCACCGCATGAAGTTAAATCCAACGAAGTGCACCTTCGGGGTAACTTTGGGCAAGTTATTGGGGTTTCTCATTACTAAACGGGGAATTGAAGCAAACCCTGAGAAAATCTAGGCCCTTAAAGATATGAGGCATCCATCTTGCAAGAAGGAAGTACAACAGCTGATAGAAAGGATCGCTTCCTTTCTTTGATGTCAGGTAGGCTGATTAGGCCCGCCCTGGCACATTTTTGGATTTACCATAGGGTAGGTTATACGAACCATCCCTATGCCTTTGATCATTTTGGCAGCCTGATTGGGCCATCCATCATGCTCGTCTGGCATATCGATAAGGTGAGTGGATAGACTCTTCTTTGTACTTCTGGCCGATTCTTTCGATCGAACCATTGAAACCGTTGTCATTCTGATAATACAACGGGTTGTTTAGAGTTGAATAGATTTTCACGAAAGACACTAGGTCTGTTTCTTGATAGTACTTGCAAAAATTTTGTACATTTCATGGCCAGGACAGGACTTTACCATCGAAGGTCTTGAGTTGATACGTTCCTAGACGTTTGACTTCTTCAACTTGGTATGGTCCTTCCAAGTTGGGAGAAAGCTTGCCTTGCTCTGTTAGCCTGGATACTTCAATTCTTCGCAGCACCATGTTCCCCGTGCGAAAAATTTGCTTATTTACTCTGGAGTTGTAATATTTGGTGACTTTTTGTTGATATGTCACCATTTTCATTTAGGCCTGGAGTCTGGTACTCAGCAGTAGATCCATATCAACTCTTCTGTGATCGGAGTTTTCAGGCTCTTTATACTTATTAATTCTTAGAGATTGGAGATAGACTTCAATAGGGAGGACGGCTTCGATACCGTACACCAAGTTGAATGGAGATTCATCGGTAGCCGTTCTCAGGGTCGTCCTGTATGCCTAGAGAATGGAGGATAGCTTTTCTGCCCAAAGTCCTTTGGCAGCATTCAACCTTGTCTTCAGGCCATGGAGAATGGTCCGATTAGTCACTTCGGCTTTTCCATTGGACTGCGGATGGGTGACAGAAGTCTGTCTATGTTGTACATGGTATCGAGCGTAGAAGTCTTTAAACTTCAGATTATCGACTTGCCTCCCGTTGTCGGTGATAATTGTATATGAAATCCCGAACCGAAATATGATGGAGTTCTTGACAAAATTCTCAACTTTGCCCTCCGTGATGTGAGCCAGTGGTTCGGCTTCGACCCTTTAGTAAAGTAGTTGATTGCCACAAGGAGGAACTTACTCTGCCTAGACGCCGGTGGAAATGTGCCAACGATATCCATGCCCCATTGGGCGAAGGGCCAAGGTGCTGTCAGCTGGGTCAAATGACTCGTTGGTTATCTCTGTATGTTGGCATACCTTTGACATTGATCACATCTCCGTACGAAGTCGGCTGAATCTTTTTGAATGGAGGGTCAATAATATCTCTGCATATTATTTTGTACACCAGAGACCTGCCTCCCAGGTGATCACCACATATTCCTTCATGTACCTCCCTCAAAGCATAGTTAGCATCTAATGGTCCCAAGCATTTTAGCAAAGGCTGAGAGAATGATCTTTTGTAGAGGATTTCGTTTAAGATGACATATTGGGAAGCTATCTAGCGGATCTTTTTGTCATTTGCTTTATCTTCTGGCAATACACCCTCATTTAAGAACTTGAGGATGGGATCCATCTAACTTGGTTTGGTCTCAATTTGGTACACCTCCAAAGTTTCTTCAACTATACTTGGGATTTCGAGGTGTTCGATGAAGGTGCGACCAAGAGATTCCTGGGTGGTGGTAGCAAGTCTAGACAATGCATCCGCTCGGGAGTTCTCTAATCGAGAAACATGAATGATTTCGAAGAACTCCAGTTGAGAAGATAGGGCTTGTACCTTTTTTAGGTACTGTACCATGGTGGGATCTTTAGCTTCATATTTCCCTTTGACTTGGTTTACCATCAACTGGGAATCCAAAAAGGCCTGGAGTCTATGAACTCCTAAGCTCTTGGTGATCCGAAGTCCTGCAAGTAGGGCTTCGTATTTGGCCTGGTTGTTCGAAGCGTGAAAGAAAAATCGGAATGCATACTCCACTGTATGCCCATCTGGTTCAGCCAGTATGAGACCAGCTCCATACCCAGAAGAGTTGGAGGCTCCGTCTACATGGAGCACCCAAACAGACTCCATGTCCTTCGAAATTTTCTCTTCTACTGGATGCGCTTCATCTTCGAACTTCCAGGTACATTCAACCAAGAAATTTGAGAGCACTTGGGCTTTCATAGCCGATCGATGCTGGAAACTAATATCGAACTCGCTTAGCTTCACAACCCATTTGTCTATTCTTCCTGAAGTATCAGGGCAACGGAGAATGACCTTAAGAGGCTAATCAGTCAGCACCATGATGGCATGGGCATGGAAGTAAGGTTGTAATTGCTTTGTCGTAATTATTAAAGAATAGATTAGCTTCTGCATTTTCGAATATCTCATTTCAGCATCATGCAAGACTTTGCTGATGTAGTAGATCGGCTTGTGGAAGCCATCTCCTTCTCTTTGGACGAGGACTAAACTGACTGCTTCATCCGTAGCGGAAAGGTATAAGTAGAGTACTTCCCCCTCTTGAGGTTTAGAGAGTAGAGGTAGGGTCTCTAAGTACTTCTTCAGTTCTTCAAAAGCAGTACGGTAGTCTTCAGTCCATTCGAAGCCTCGAGATTGCCGAAGTACTTTGAAGAATGGGAGGCACTTCTTAGCCGACCGGGAGATGAATCTGCTTAAGGAAGCGATCCTTTCTATCAGCTGTTGTACTTCCTTCTTGCAAGATGGATGCCTCATATCTTTAAGGGCCTAGATTTTCTCAGGGTTTGCTTCAATTCCCCGTTTAGTAATGAGAAACCCCAATAACTTGCCCAAAGTTACCCCGAAGGTGCACTTCGTTGGATTTAACTTCATGCGGTGGCGTCGCAGGGCACCAAATGATTCTTCCAGGTCCTTGATATGATCTTTTTTAAGGAGGTTTTTGACGATCATGTTGTCAACATAGGCCTCCATGTTTCTTCCCGATTGTTCTTTGAACACCTTGTTGATCAATCTTTGGAATGTTGCCCCAGCATTTTTGAGCCCAAATGGCATTATTTTGTAGTAATATAGACCTTTATCTGTGACGAAGGCCATCTTCTTTCATCCTAAGGATCCATTCGGATTTGATTATATCCAGAGAAAGTGTCCATGAAGCTTGGTAGCTGGTGCTTAGCAATGGCATTGACCAGTTGGTCGATCTTTAGGAGAGGAAAGCTATCTTTTTGGCAAGCCTTATTGAGGTATGTGTAATCAATGCATACCTCGGGATCACCGCCCCCGGGATCACTGCGCCAGCCGCCAAGGGAGCCAGCCTTAGCTTTGGCTTAGTTTCAGCTTACCTCCCTGCTGGGGGTGTCGATGGTTCTTTTAAGTCCAGGTGGTTGCTGAACACCTACCTCGGGATCTCCCTCGTGCTAGCAGGCACGTGCAGCGGTGTTCCATGCCATGGACGGGATGTCTTTCCCGTTTCATGATAGGGGAAGCTACCGTGCGCTCTGACATTCCTTCCGATCGCTCCATTCCGGGAATCTTGGCAGGGCCTCGATTGGGGGATCACCGCCCCCGGGATTCGAATCCCCTGGTTGACTTCCTCTTCCAAGTGATGCAGGCGGTTGATGGAGAGCATGGCACCTCGGTCAGGGAGCTTCTTCCTTTTCTGGTATAAGTGGTAGCTGCGGATAGTTATTACAGCTTGGAGGGTGCTTTCTTACAGTCCTCGGGTGGCTCACCGGTGCCCTAGGAGGGCGGCATCACTCCCTCAGTGGCCAGTGCCCTTGTCCGAGGTGGAAGAAGAACTGAAGAGCTAAGGCTCGACTTCGAGGGCCTCAACCCCGAAGGGGCTCCACTTGGTGGAGGAGGGCTGGGCTCAACTCTGGTCCAAGGGGCTCGACTTTGAGGGGGCTCAACCTGGAGGAGGAAGGCAGGGCTCGACTCCTGCATAGAGGGCTCGGCCTCGGAGGGGCTCGACTTGGTGGAGGAGAGCAGGGCTCGACCCGGCCTAGGGGGCTCGGCCTCGAAGGGGCTCGATCTGGTGGAGGTGGTCAGTACCTGACTTTTGCACAGAGAGCTCGGCCTCGGAGGGGCTCGACCTGGCGGAGGAGGGCTGGGCTCGACTCCAGCCCAGGGGGCTCAGCCTCGGAGGGGCTCAATCTAGCGAAGGAGGTCACTTGGCTCTGGCCTAGGCATCCTAGTCTTGCAGGAGCCGACCTGGCGGAGGACGGAACTCAACTTCGATGGGTCGCCCTGATATGCTGAGGGAGCTCGGCCCGGCAAAGGAGCCCGAGGAGGAATGTCCATCGTGGCAGCTTTTTCTGACATGGCATCCGACAGGGATTACATGTCACCTTCCTGCCATATCATTTGTCCCCCATTCCCAAGTCCCGTTGGCATGGGGCGCTCGGGGCGAAGGGAGTTAATGCAATGCTGACGTGGAAAGGTGAGAATCTGGCATAATGATGGCCATGATCGTCGGTGCTTCGTGAAGCGGTTTCTTCGGCCTACCTTGGGAAGCCACGTGGACATGTTCGAGGAGTAGTTATTGCGGGCATAGAATTCAGAGCGGCCGCAGTCAAAACCAAATGCCAGCCTTGCCGATTGATGATACGTGGTGCGGATCCATCGGTGGGGGAGCTGTAACGGTACGGTCGGGCGCCGATCACTTCAAAAGGAAATGCAACCTTTTCCAAAACATACCTTCTTTCAAATCTTGCGTGCCCACTGTCGTACCGAAGTTCTTCTTTCGCTCCCCTCGCCATCTCTGTCTTTCCAAGTTCACAGTAGGTTAGTCTCCTTCTCCCCTGTCCAGGTCGAGTAGAGTCTACCTTCTATGGCTAGGTTCCTCCTCGGACTCTTGTCTGTCTTCTCCTGCCTTCTTCCTCCTTTCTATTTCTTGGCTTTCATCTTCTTCTTCATGTCTTGCTTCGGACCAAACTTCCACCCCACCACTAACTAGGATGAGGCCAGGACTTCAAGGCCAAGGCCGCCTTCTTCTTCTTCCGATGAGGAGGAGGATGTGGCGTGCTTCGAGGTCAGCCGAAGACCCGTGCCTAGAGGAATAGTGATTAGAGAACCCAGATCTTCTCCTCCACCTCGTCCTCCTCTTCTTCTTCCTGGACCTGCTCCTGAGCCTCCTCGGTCACAAGTCCTTGGGGGATTGCTTCGGTGATCACCGTCATGGATCTCGCGACCATCCGGGACACCTATGGTATCCCGGACTCCGTCTGGCTCTCGGTCCCTCGACCAGGGGAACGGGTCACTTCCAGTGGCCCACGTCGGATAGCCTTCTACGAGGAGGCCTTCGTGGGGGGCCTACGATTTCCATTCCAGACATTCTTTCTCTCTGTTTTGAATAACTACCACCTTGTTCCTGCCCAACTTGTCCCAAACGCCATCAAAACAATTTTTTGCTTCATTATTGTATGTCATTTTCACGGGATAATTGCCCATTTTTCTTTGTTCAGGACCATTTTTACCCTGAAACGCCATCCCATCGAGGAGGGGTGGTGGTCCCTTTCTTTCCGCCCAAGGAGCATTAGGTTCGAACTCCCCTCTTCCATCAAAGGATGGAAGAGTAGATACTTTTTTGCCTCGATTGAGGGGACCGATTGGGTTTGGAGCGACCCAGATAGTACCCCCAACCAGAACTCTGCGGTCGAGGTAGCTCACCTGGAGGTATACGACCAGCTCCGCTTCACTGAGATTCCTTCACTTAAGGTCATGCTATCAGAGCAGAATCTTCACGAGGCCAGGGTCGGCCTAACACAGGAGTTGGGTGAGTTCGGCTTAAACCTCCTTTTTTCTTTTTCTTTTTTCCTTTTTTTTTTTACTCAGAGCTTATGTCTTCCTTTTTTACTCAGGCATGAAATTCTCCATGGAGAGCTCCTCTCATTCACCAAGGAGAGGAGCCAAGCGGAGGGGGTCAGCGAGCCTGCCCCGAAGAGGGCCCGAGTGGATGATGGTGCGAGGGCCGTACCTGCCGTGCCAGCCGAGCCCACTCCCGAGCCAAGCAGGAGGGTCGCCGAGCCTGTCCCCGATCCTCTAAGGCAGTGCAATTCAACCCCGACACTGGAATCCGAGGTGGTCGCCCGGGCCAGATCCACTGTCGCTGCCACTACTGCTGCAGTGGCCTCTCCCCCTCTGGAGATCATCGAGGTCGAGGAGGATGGAGAGCCAGAAAGTGCAGGGCCGACGTCGGTGGCACCATCCGAGATGATGCCGAGCTCGTAGCCCCCGTCGGAAGCTTCTTCTGTCGATGGTGCAGGTGATTCTGCAACGGCGGCGAGCAAGAGAGACATGGACTACTGCTGGGTCCCCTTTAGGTTGAGGCCCAATGTCTCCCTGGCCAAGGACCCAGTCCTCACCGAGTGCATGATGGATTTCGCCATCCAGTCATGCGATTAGCGAGAGAGGGCCGAGAAACTTCTGGGCGACGCCATCAGCGCCACCTTCTTCCACCTCTTCGCTGTAAGTGCTTCTTTGCTCTGCCTTGCTTCCTTCTTCATTTCTTGTCTTTACAACTGACATCCCCTTCTATGCATCAAGGCGCGGAGCTCCTGCTCATCAGGGACTATTGCCACACCTGGGCCAAGAGGGACAGGGAGAGAGCGACGGAGCTCAAGTCCTTTACGGTCGAGTTGAGGTAGAAGAATGATGAGGCCTGGGAGGCCAACATAAGGGTCAAAGGACTTCACTAGCACCGAGCGACTCTCGAAGGAGCTTGAGGAGGGGCTCAAGTCCAAAGCGGCTCGGCTGAAGGAGCTCAGAGCCGAGCTGGATACGGTGAAGGAGTGGGCTACCTCCGTCGAGAAGAAGGCCGCAGCCGCTAAGCAGAAGGCTATCGAGGCAGAGGGGAAGGTCTTCACCGCCGTCAGCTCAGCAGAGGCTATGGGGAAAGAGACAGCTGAGGCCATCCACCGGGCTGAGGATGCAGAAAAGAGGGCAGCTGATATGACGCGCAGGGCAGAGGCTGCTAGGAAAGAGGTCATCGATGCGGTGGCCAACTACAAGGCCTTCCTGAAGTTCAAGATTGACTTCAAAGAGGTGGCGATGGACTCCTTTTCCAAGGGGTTTGAGTACTGCCGGTCTCTGCTACACGGCATTCTTTCAGACAAGTAGATGGCCGACATCCACCTTCCAGGCTTTGCGTGGAGAGCACCTTCAGCTCCTGCGATAGCGATGGCAGAAGAGCGTGCGGCCGTGGCTGATCCGAATCCGCTGGTGGTGGCGGCCGATCCGACTCTGTCAATGGCGGAGGCTGAAGGAGGGGTCCCGAACCCAGAGGCCGAGGAGGGTGAGATCCTGGCTGGGCACCGTTCGGGGAAGGCACCGACTGAGTAGGGCTCCTTAGCAGTTGTAACTTTTTCTTTTTTGTTTTTTGACCTGGGCTGCCCGGCATGTCGGGGCCTAGGAATAGTGTAACATTTTGCCAAGTAATGAAAACATTTTCACCAACTTGACTTGTTCCTTCTTTTCTTTTGCTTGTACTTGTGTATTGCAAATGTCTCCTCTTCACTTCTTGGTCATCTAGATGCATGGGTAAGTGAAAAGAGGAGTACTTGTCTTGCTTAATCATGCTCGGCTTGGGGGCAAAGTGGATGTGAAGATCTCTCTGCTCTGCTCGATGTCAGGAAGCTTGGATCTTGGTGTCGGAGGGGCGTGAGATCTATACTTTGATTGCCGGGAAGCTAGGCTCCCTGTGCTAGAGTAGGGTCTGATCTTTGGTGCTGGAGGGTCATGAGATCTGGGTTTAGAATGCCAGGAAGCTAGGATCCTGGTGCCAGAGTAGGGTCTGGTCTTTGGTGCTAGAAGGTCATGAGATCTGGGCTTAGAATGCCAGGAAGCTAGGTTCTTGGTGCCGAAGCATGGTCCGGTCTTTGGTGCTAGAGGGTCGTGAGATCCGGGCTTAGAATGCCAGGAAGCTAGGATCTGGTGCCGGAGCAGGGTCTGGTCTTTGGTGCTGGAGAGTCGTGGGATCCGGGCTTTGAGTGCCAGACCTGGGGTTGGGCGATGATTTTCTTGCAAGGCAAAGAGGGTTTGCATAAGCGAAATCTTGATTATTAGTGAGGAAGGACCTTACACTATTGATTCCGGAAGGCTGGGCCCTGGGCTTAAGCGTGTCGGAGAGCTTGGCTCCGGGCTTCGGTGTCGAAGAGTTGGGCCTCGGGCTTGAGTGCCGGAGAGCTGGGCTCTGGGCTTGAGTGTCGAAGAGCTGGGTTACGGGCTTGAGCATGCCGGAGAGCTGAGCTCTGCGCTTCAGTGCCGGAGAGCTGGGCACCGGGATTGAGTGCCGGAGTGCTAGGCTCCGGGCTTGAGTGCTGGAGAGCTGGGCTCCAGGCTTGAGTGTCGGAGAGCTGGGCTCCGGTCTTGAGTGTGTCAGAGAGTTGGGCTCCGTGCTTTGGTGCCGGAGAGCTGGGCTCCAGGCTTGAGTGTGCTGGAGAGCTGGGCTCTGTGCTTTGGTGCTAGAGGGCTGGGCTCCGGGCTTGAGCATGCCGGAGAGCTGGGCTCCGTGCTTCGGTGCCGGAGAGCTGGGCTCTGGGCTTCGGCATACCAGACTTTGGGCCGGGCAGTGACATCCCTGCAATGTAGAGAGCGATTTGTGCAAAAGAAAGTCTTTATTATTTTTGGAGGAAAGCCTTACACTACTGATAGTATCTTCTCAGGTTGCTGGCATGTCATGTTCGTGGGAATCTAGCACCGTCCAGATCTTCGAGATAGCAGGCTCCATGTGGAAGAGCTTCGACCACCTTATAGGGGCCTTCCTAGTTTGGTGAGAGCTTGTTACACTCCCGGGATTGAGATGCTTCGACTCGGTGCAGCACCAGGTTGCCAGGTCGGAAGACCTTTGGCATTACCCATGCGTTGTAGTACCAGGCCACTCGTTGCCGGTATGCTTCTATTTGGAGTCGAGCTTTGTCCCTGGTTTCTTCAAGGAGGTCTAGGTTGAATAGCAGGCATGCCGGGTTCTGCACTTTGTCATACTGCTGTACCCGCAGCGTGGGCACGCTGAGCTCAACTGGGACGATGGCCTCAGTGCCGAAGACAAGGTTGAAAAGCATTTTGTCCGTCACCATTCTGGGCATTGTGTGATAGGCCCATAGAACACTTGGGAGTTCCATCGCCCATCTGCCCTTGGCTTGATCCAGCTTGGTCTTAAGTCCTTGGAGGATAGTCCGATTGGTTACCTCAGCTTCCCCGTTCGTTTGGGGGTGAGCTACTGAGGTGAAGCGGTGACGGATGCTGTGCTCGGCACAGAACCCTTCGAACTCCCGGTTGTCGAACCGATGCCCGTTATCGGTGATGATGTAGTGGGGTAGTTTGAAGAGGTTGATGATAGATTTCTAGAAGAACTGGTGGACCTTGACTTCCGTGATCCGTGCTAGTGGCTCTGCCTCCACCCACTTGGTGAAGTAGTCGATTGCCACCAGCAAAAATCTCCGTTGCCCATGAGCAGGGGGAAATGGTCCTATGATGTCCATTCCCCACTAGATGAATGGCCAAGGGGCGGAGAGCTAAGAGATCGGCGTCACTGGTTGACACTGTATATGAGCATGGCGCTGGCATCTGTCGCACTTCTTCATGAAGTCGGAGGCGTCCTCCCTCATGGTCTCCTAGAAGTATCCTTGGCGAAGAGTTTTGTATGCTAGCATCCTTCCTCCCACGTTGATGGGACATCAACAAGAAAAAAAATATATTTTTCAACTAATTCTTTCGATATTTTTTGCAGCTAAATAGTGTACTTAGGATTAATGAGAACCTTGGAATGAAGCCCACCAAATCCTTGAAGACAAATACCAATTCATGAGCCAACTCATGAAAAACAGGCCACCAGTCCCTTGAGTCGACACAATCCAGATCAAGACCAACTTCAAGCATGACCAAGTCAAAGCTCAAGCAAGTCAAGATACCACCTTTTGAAGCCCATGATGCCACCTCTTAGAAGCCTATTTTATTCTTCACATGGGACACATTTTTGAGGAGGCATAAGAAACAACACATCAAGCATTTTGAGGGGAAGCACGGGACCACTCCTCACTCACCCAACAACCTCCCAACCAACTTGCCATGTAGGATGCCACATCACATGACACCTAGGGCTTCACATCAGCAATTAGAAGCCATGTCAAAGCCACCTAGGTGCCACATAGGAAGTTCTTACAACCTCTTACCTAGAAGTTGTTTCTTGTTGCAACTATGTAACCAAAGGAGTTAAATTTAACTAGAAATGGTTAGCTAACCTAGCTCCACCTATCCTCCTCACTTTGGACAACCCCTAAGGCTATAAATAGGGTCCAAGGCTTCCCTTGTAAGGCATTCCATGTATGAAATATTTTAAGAATTAATGAAGGTTTTTTTCTTGTTGAGTTCTATCTTGAGTTCTTCTTGTATGGAATGATTTAGTTCTTCTAGTTGGAGTGATTTAGTCCTTTAAGTTGGAGTGTTTAAATTCATGTTTGAGAAGGGAGTGAGAGGTCCTTTGAGTGCTTGAAAGGTGGAGTGCTCCTTTCTTGATTCAAGATCCAAGCATCATTCCTTGAAGGCGCCGATTTCTACTTCCTTGTTTTTCCTTTCTTCTTCTTCTTGTTTCCATTCCAATTTTGAATTCTCCTTCCATGCCTAATCTCTGATTTGATGCAGGTTTTTTCTGATTTTCCAAGTCCAAGATGAAGGTCTCCAAGCCAAGGATCATGACCAAGGTGAGTCCTAAAGGTAGTGAGTGCTAGTCTTATAGTTTAGACCTCAATCCTTGAGTGAAAAGAGTTCTTTCTTCCACCAAATAATTAGCCATCATTGTTGGTAGGAAAACTCTTCCTAAGCTTTATTAGATCTGATCATTTGAAGGTTAACTTGCCCTAGTAGTGATGGTTTCCTTGCCATGAAGATCCTAATCTCTATTTTGAACTAGATCTACATTTCGGGTATTGTAATTTAGATCAACTAGTCTCCTTATGAAGATTCTATTCTTGGATTAATTTAGATGATTTATTTGCAATTAATTGCTCAAGTTTCCTTGCTGGTTAGCTTGCTAATACTCTCCATTCATCATTTTATTTTCGTCCCCTATCAATTTTTGGTATCAAGAGCTTAAGGTTCTACTAGGTCAAGTGTTTGATTGCTGAAATTTCTGTTCTAGTATTCATCCAAATATTTCATGAATTTTAGTAATTTTATTGAATTGCCAAAAAATCCACAAAAATACTTTTCCAGTACCATAGTATGTTAGGATTCTAAATTTAAAATTCAAAAAAATATTTTTCATTGATTTCTAGATTTAGAAATATGAGTTCTTAGATCATTTCTAAAGTTCTGTCCAGAATTCTGTTTCTACCTTCCATTTCATTTAATTTTCAAAAAATATAAAAATATTTTTTCTAAATTTTTAATTTTTAGATATGAGATTCAGACGTCTATTTTTGTTATTTTCCACTATATTTTTGAATTTTAGAAGGATCTAGAGTTAAGAATTCGAAATTTAAATTTAGGTTATCAAGAGTTAGCTAAACTGCTGGAACCTTCTAGCATGTGCTTTCAAACTACATTCTCAATCAAAATTCGTGTTAATCTGAAGTCAAAACTTTAAAATCCAAGAATTTTTATCTGATATTTAACCAAATCAATTTTATTTTAAATTTTTGTATTTTTTAAAAGATTAAATTTTGAATCTTTAAAACTAGCTAGTTGAAAGTTGTTCCCTGCTGAAATTTTTTTACAACTAGCTTTCAAAATGAATTTCTTAACCAAATTCCAGGAATTAAATTTTAAAATTTATAATATGAAATCTTAACTAAGTGATATAATAATTAAAATTTTAATTTTAATTTTTTTGATATTTTAAAATTTTAATTTCGAATTTTTTTTAAAAACTAGTTGACTAGAAGTTGTTAGGGCTGAAACTATCTTGCAATAACTCTAACTTCTAAAATGATTTTTTAATCCTAATTCGAGATTTAAATTTTAAAATTGATTTCTGAAATCTGGACTTCAAAATCTAAATTTTTCAATTTAATTTTTTGAATTTTAATTTTTTAAAATTCGGGTTTGAATCACATGTTTGTGCTAATACTAGTTGTTGTGTTAACTAGTTGGTGAATTGTTTGTGCATCCATTCCTAAATCTAATTAAGGGCATTCAATCATAACATAAGGGAAGGAGGTCATTACCTTTCCTTGGCCCAAAACAATCACCCACATTTGCATTGACCTAAACCATAATTGAAATCGAGTAGGAACCTAAAACTAGGGACACCCACAAGTCGGGTTCAAGTACAAGGTAAGACAAATTATTATTTGAGTTTGTACTTATTCCTTGAAATTGGTATTTAAGGCAAGAGGTCAAATGGCAAACACCTTAAGCGGACTTGCGGTTTTTAATTAGGACCTCGCAAAAGTGAGGGGAGCCTCCCGTAACCCCACCTCTTACCTGGCTAGTGGACCGGGTAATTACATACTTATGTAGTACCTAGTTAAGTCTTGTATTTTAAACTTTTAGGTTTAGGAGCCCTAAAAGTTAGGTTTGTACTGGTTGTTTTGAAGCTCCATACTAATAGTCCCATACTCAGTCTATTTTTACCCATGGATCCTGATCTTGAATTCTTTTTGAGAACCCTGACAAAAAAGCTTGATACCATAAATGGGCAATTGGGGCAAAATAGAAAGGAATTAGGTCAAGTGAAGGACCATGTTGGGACACTTGAAGAGACCCCAATGACCCCCGCTGAACCTGAGTCACTTAGGTCAATTCCTCGAGGTCCAAGAGTCCATCATCATGAATTCACTACTGAATACAATTCAAGACGACTTCACCATGACTTCATAGAAGAAGCCCATATGATCCATGCTGAGCCTGAATCACCTAGTGCACCTTCCCTTGGTCCAAGAGCCCGATGTCATGATCTCACCCCTGAGTATAACCCTGGATATCCCTACCAAGACTTTCTAGATTAGGAGGAAAGAGTCTTTAGGAGCAATCGACCCTATGCACTCACTTTCAATGGAAATTAGATCCTAAAGTGTATGTCGATTAGGAAGAGAAAATGGATCAATCTTTGAAATTGATGAAATGTCAGAAGTAATGAAGTGTCAATTTTCCAAATCAAAGTTAGTCCGACATGCTAAAGCATATTGGGGAGAAGTTGAGCGAAAAGGTTATTATAGTGGGGATAAAATAAATACTTGGAGAGAAATGAAGAGTAAATTGAGGGAAAAGTACCTAGGTAAATATTATGAGCAAAAATTTTTAGACCGATGGTACAAATTGAGACAAGATGATATACCTGTATTTGATTATATTACCAAACTCAATAAGTATGAGGGAGATGAAGAAGAGACCAAATCCATAGAAAAAATAGTGAAAAAAATCTCCTGAACCTATTGAAGAATTTAAAGATGAAATAGAATCAAAGTCTTGTCCAAATGAAGGGCTAAAAAGAAAAAATCCTAAACTCATTGAAGAACTTAAGGAAGAAGTTTATGAAGCTAGGTCTAACCTTATGGATGAATATGATCAAGAATAATAATTTGAAGATAAAATAATTATCCAGCCTAAATAAATCAACAACGAGGATGATCAAAATGAGATCCAAAAATAAAGCCATGAAGAACAATTCGAGGAGATAATAGAGGACCCAGAATTAATCACTGTTGAGGATTTACATCTAGAGATTAATGAAGGATCACCTAATGGGGTATTGACCATCAAAGAGGATCTAGAACCAAGTCCAAAGGATCAACCCCAAGAAATTATGGAACCTGCAAAAGAATTTAACATGAAGATTAAAAGTGAAGAGATGGTAGGAATTGAAAGATGGAAGTGTAAGAGAAGGAAGATGGAAATTGAATTCCCTGATAATTACCCAAAGCCTGGTTCACCCTTCTGGAACATTCCCAATCCTAATCCACCCAGTTGGGACATCCACCATACAATTAATCAGGTCCCAGTAATATTCAACAGTTACTTTTGGAAAACATTATGGCATTTATTGGGCACCAAACTAAGATTCACTACCACCTACCTAAAGTTATGTACCAGAGTTTTCAAAGCCATTTAGGAGAATATTGGAAATTAGGAATTTTTGTTTCCTAGCTCGACAATAAAGTTTAGTTCATAGATAATAAAGTCCATTAGAGCTTGTTTTGTTTTGGTGTCATTTATGTTTTGTCATTTGATGTCATTTGACCTTTCCATGCATAAGTATCCATGACTGTGAGAGTCATATGCATAGCATGATTAGTAAGAAAATTTGAGCAATAACAAGCATATGATCAACTCACATAAAAGAGCCAAAGAATTTCAGGAAAGAGACTATGTCATAGTAAGGCCAAACCTGAACAATTATATGCCCGTGGTGTAGGTCATTTTCAAAATAGTAAGAAAAATTTGGACATAATATGTGCTAGATTTACCATCCAACTTTGGTGTCAGTTCCACTTTCAACAATTCAGATCTAGGAGGGTAAAAGAACCAACAATGATACCTAGTGAGCCTTTCGAGCCTGATTCTATCTTTGAGAGTGAGCCAACCCATGAGTGTCCACCAGCCAAGTTACCAAAGCAGTAAGATAGGATTGAGCGAATCTTAGACAATAAGACTATCACTACCCGAAACAGGGACTATCAACGCTACTTGGTTCATTAGCAAGGATGTCCTGATTTTGAAGACTCATGGATAACTCGAGAGGACCTACAAAGAATCAATCCCGACCTATTAGAGTATTACCAAAGTCAGACTGATTCCTACTCGACGGAGTCGAGCTCTTTTCCACCCCGAGAGAAATGATGGGACATCAACAAGAAAAAAATATATTTTTCAACTAATTCTCTTGATATTTTTTGTGTCTAAATAGTGTACTTAGGATTAATGAGAACCTTGGAATGAAGGCCACCAAACCCTTGAAGACAAAGACCAATTCATGAGCCGACTCATGAAAAAAAGGCCACCAGTCCCTTGAGTCGACTCAATCCAGATCAAGACCAACTTTAAGCATGACTAAGTCAAAGCCCAAGCAAGTCAAGATACCACCTTTTGAAGCCCATGATGCCACCTCTTAGAAGCCTATTTTATTCTTCACATGGGACACATTTTTGGGAGACATGAGAAACAACACATCAAGCATTTTGAGGGGAAGCATGGGACCACTTCTCACTCACCCAACAACCCCCCAACTAACTTGCCATGTGGGATGCCACATCACATGACACCTATGGCTCCACATCAGTAATTAGAAGCCATGTCAAAGCCACCTAGGTGCCACATAGGAAGTTGTTACAACCTCTTACCTAGAAGTTGTTTCTTGTTGCAACTATGTAACCAAAGGAGTTAAATTTAACTAGAAATAGTTAGCTAACCTAACTCCACCTACCCTCCTCACTTTGGATGATCCCTAAGGATATAAATAGGGTCCAAGGCTCCCCTTGTAAGGCATTCCATATATGAAATATTTTGAGAATTAATGAAGGTTTTTTTCTTGTTGAGTTCTATCTTGAGTTCTTCTTGTATGGAGTAATTTAGTTCTTCTAGTTTGAGTGATTTAGTCCTTTAAGTTGGAGTGTTTAAATTCATGTTTAAGAAGGGAGTGAGAGGTCCTTTGAGTGCTTGAAAGGTGGAGTGCTCCTTGCTTGATCCAAGATCCAAGCATCATTCCTTGAAGGCACCGGTTTCTACTTGTTTTCCCTTTCTTCTTCTTCTTGTTTCCATTCCAATTTTGAATTCTCCTTCCATGCCTAATCTCTAATTTGATGCAGGTTTTCTATGATATTTTAAAGTCCAAGATGAAGGTCTCCAAGCCAAGGATCATGGCCAAGGTGGGTCCTAAAGGTAGGGAGTGCTAGTCTTATAGTTTAGACCTCAATCCTTGAGTGAAGAGAGCTCCTTCTTCCACCAAATAATTAGCCATCATTGTTGGTAGGAAAACTCTTCCTAAGCTTCATTAGATCTGATCATTTAAAGGTTAACTTATCCTAGTAGTGATGGTTTCCTTTCCATGAAGATCCTAATCTCTATTTTGAACTAGATCTACATTTCGGGTATTGTAATTTAGATCGACTAGTCTCCTTATGAAGATTCTTTTTCTGAATTAATTTAGACCATTTATTTGATAATTAATTACTCAAGTTTGCTTGCTGGTTAGCTTGCTAATACTCTCCATTCATCATTTTATTTTCGTCCCCCATCAATTTTTGGTATCAAGAGCTTAAAGTTCTACTAGGTCAAGTATTTGATTGCTGAAATTTCTATTCTAGTATTCACCCTAATTTTTCATGAATTTTAGTAATTTTTTTATATTACAAAAAATTCACAAAAATACTTTCCCAGTATCATAGTATTTTAGGATTCAAAATTTAAAATTCAAAAAATATTTTCCATTTATTTCTGGATTTAAAAATACGAGTTCTTAGATCATTTCTGAAATTCTGTCCAGAATTTTGTTTCTGCCTTCCATTTCATTTAATTTTTTAAAAAATATAAAAATATTTTTTATAAATTTTTAATTTTTAGATCTAACATCTAGACTTCTATTTTTGTTATTTTCCAATGGATTTTTAAATTTTAGAAGGATCTAGAGTTAAGAATTTGAAATTTAAATTTAGGTTGTCAAGAGTTAGCTAAACTGTTGGAACCTTCTAGCATGTGCTTTCAAACTACCTTCTCAACCAAAATTCATGTTAATCTGAAGTCAAAACTTTAAAATCCAAGAATTTTTATCTGATATTTAACCAAATCAATTTTATTTTAAATTTTTGTATTTTTTAAAAGATTAAATTTTGAGTTTTTAAAACTAGCTAGTTGAAAGTTGTTCCCTGCTGAAATTTTTTTACAACTAGCTTTCAGAATGAATTTCTTAACCAAATTTTAGGAATTAAATATCAAAATTTAGAATCTGGAATCTTCACTAAGGGATCTAACAATTAAAATTTTAATTTTAATTTTTTTAAAATTTTAAAATTTTAATTTTGAGTTTTTTTTAGAAACTAGTTGACTAGAAGTTGTTAGGGCTGAAACTATCTTGCAACAACTCTAACTTCTAAAATAATTTTTTAATCCTAATTTGAGATTTAGATTTTAAAATTGATTTCTGAAATCTGGACTTCAAAATCTAAATTTTTTAATTTAGTTTTTTGAATTTTAATTTTTTAAAATTCAGGATTGAATCACATGTTTGTGCTAATACTAGTTGTTGTGTTAACTAGTTGGTGAATTGTTTGTGCATCCATTCCTATATCTAATTAAGGGCATTCAATCATAACATAAGGGAAAGAGGTCATTACCTTTTCTTGGTCCAAAACAATCACCCACATTTGCATTGACCTAAACCATAATTGAAATCGAGTAGGAACCTAAAACTAGGGACACCCACAAGTTGGGTTCAAGTACAAGGTAAGACAAATTATTATTTGAGTTTGTACTTATTCCTTGAAATTGGTGTCTAAGGCAAGAGGTCAAATGGCAAATGCCTTAAGCGGACTTGTGGTTTTTAATTAGGACCTCACGAAAGTAAGGGGAGCCTCCCACAACCCCACCTCTTACCTAGCCAGTGGACAGAGTAATTACATACTTAAGTAGTACCTAGTTAAGTCTTGTATTTTGAACTTTTAGGTCTAGGAGCCCTAGAAGTTAGGTTTGTACTGCTTGTTTTGAAGCTCCATTCCAATAGTCCCACACTCGGTCTGTTTTTATCAATGGATCCTAATCTTGAATTCTTTTTGAGAACCCTGATAAAAAAGTTTGATACCATAAATGGGCAATTAGGGCAAATAAGAAAGGAATTAGGTCAAGTGAAGGACCATGTTGGGACACTTGAAGAGATCCCAATGACCCCCACCGAACTTGAGTCACTTAGGTCAATTCCTCGAGGTCCAAGAGCCCATCATCATGAATTCATTACTGAATACAATTCAAGATGACTTCACCATGACTTCATAGAAGAAGCCCATAGGATCCATGTTGAGCCTGAATCACCTAGTCCACCTCCCCTTGGTCCAAGAGCCCAATTTCATGATCTCACCCCTGAGTATAAACCTGAATATCCCTACCAAGACTTTGTAGATCAGGAGGAGAGAGTCTTTAGAAGCAATCGACCCTATGCACCCACTTTCAAGCTTTGCACGCCCAGCTCGCGGGAGACCCTTAGACCTGTGAGGAGTGCCTCGTACTCCGCCTGGTTGTTTGTCGCAGTGAACTTGAAGCGGAGAGCACACTATGCCATGACCCCATTACTGTTGGCGAGGATGAGGCCCGCTCTGCTCCCGTCGGAGTTGGATGCACCATCCATGTGGAGGATCCAGGGCTCCTCCTCTGACCCGGGCTCAACTTGATGCTCTAAGGTATCTGCTCTGGCTCCTCGGTGAGCCTCGTACACTCGACTAGGAAGTCAGCTAGGACCTGGACCTTCTACGATGACCTCAGCCGATATGCGTATCGAACTCACTCAGCATTAGGGACCACTTGGCCAGCCGCTGGAGGTTTCGGGGTGGCTGAGTATGGTCCTCAGCTGCTAATCCATCATGATTGCAATCGGATGCACTTGGAAGTAAGGCCTGAGGTGCTTAGCAGACATTATTAGAGAAAAAATGAGTTTTTTGAAATGAGTAGACCTGATCTCCGCATCGCGGAGGATTTTGCTAGTGTAGTACACTGGCTTCTGAGATCCGTCCCCATCTACACGGACAAGGATCGAGCTGACGGCTCTAGGTGTGACCGCCAGGTAGAGTAGGAGCTCCTCTCCCTCCTCCAGTCTAAAGAGCAGCGGAGGAGATGCTAGGAACTTCTTCAATTCTTCGAAAGCCATTTTGCACTCCTCCGTCCAGGAGAAGTCGTGCATCTTGGTAGCTCCTTGAAGAAGGGAAGGCAGCGGTCTACTGATCTCAAGATGAATCGACTTAGAGCTGCAATTTGCCCCATCAGGCACTGGACCTGCTTCTTGGATGTTGGGTGCTCTATGTCGATGATCGCCTAGACTTTCTCTCGGTTTGCTTCGATGCCCCTCTGGGTAACCATGAAGCGAGGAACTTTCCTACCGCCACTCTGAAGGCGCATTTTGCTGGGTTCAGCTTCATCTTGTGTTTTCGGAGGTTGTGAAAAGCTTCGACGATGTCGGCGAAGTGGTCCGAGCTCGGCTTGCTCATGATAAGCATGTCATCCACGTACACCTGCATGTTCCAACCAATTTGGTCTTTGAAGACCTTATTGACCAAGCACTGGAATGTGGCCCTAGTATTCTTCAGACCGAAGGGCATCATCCTAAAGCAGTACATCCCTTGGTCAGTGACAAAGGCAGTGTGCTCCTTATCCTCCGGGTGCATCTGGATCTGGTTGTACCTAGAGAATGCATCCATGAAGGAGAGTAGTCGGTGCCCCGAGGTGGCGTCCACCAATTGGTCAATCTTCGGTAAAGGGAAGCTATCCTTTGGGCATGCCTTGTTGAGGTTGGTGTAATCTACACAGATCCTCCATTTACCATTGCTCTTCTTCACCATCCTACATTTGCCAGCCAGCTCAGGTATTGTACCTCCCGAATGAAGCCGACAGCGAGAAGTTTGTCCACTTCTTCATTGATCGCCGCCTGCCTCTCCGGGGTGAAGCTTCTCTTCTTCTATAGATTGGTCAGTGCCTTGGGTCAATACTTAGCTTATGGTTGATGATGTCAGGGGGAATACCTGGCATGTCCACCGCCATCCAAGCAAACACATCTGCATTCGCCCGTAGGAACTCCAACAGGTGGGCCCTCTCTTCGTCTTGTAGCTGGGCCCCAATATGCACCGTCTTTGCCGGGTCAACCTCGAGCGGATAAGATAGTAGGTGCTCGATCAGGCCGCCCGTGGGGTCCCGCGCCCTTTGGTCGAAATCGTCCATGCTAGGGTCGTCCTCAGAGACTTTGGCCCCAGGAAGAGTCTAGAAACAATGTTGCACTGGTTGAGGTGCCCCCCCATCTCCCCGACATCATAGGGGGTGGGGAACTGCACTAACAGCCGCTTGGCGAAAATAATGGTGCCGAGTAGATTGAGTCCAGGTCAACCGAGAATCATGTTGTAGGCTGATGGAAGCCTAACAACCGTGAAGGTCACCATAACAGTGCTCTGCCAAGGTGGGGTCTCGGTAGTGACTGGGAGAGTGATCTCTCCCTCAACTCTTACAGAGTCCCCCGTGAAACTGACAAGGGATGTGTGTATAGGTCTGAGCTGAGCAGGGAAAAGATTCAACCTGGAGAAAGCATCATAAAAAAGCACATCTTTGGAGCTTCCACTATCAACCATGATGCATTTTATAGGATGCCTTGTGATCGTCATCTCGACGACCATGGCATCGTTATTTACACTTTCCCCTCCATTTCCCCCTACCATCATAAAGGGGACTACATTTTCAGAACATTCTGCCCCCCGGGCCTTCTTGGAAGCGCGCTTGGCCCCCTAGCATATCATCCCTACCGGCTTCTCGGTAGGGCGGTTATCGACTACAGGGACTGGCGAGAGAGCGGCAAGCACGTGAGGTTCCGTTGGAGGTCTGCCCCCCATGAACCACCCGAGGTAGCCCCTCTTGATGAGTTCTTTAATTTCTTTCTGGAGGTTGCGGCATTCCTCGATGTCGTGGCCATGGTCGTGATGGTAACGACAGTACTTCATCTTGTCGTGGCCAGTCGATGACTTCATCAGAGGTGGGTGCTTTAGGTAGGGATCACCTTCAATCTCCATGAAGATCTTCATCCTCGGGGCTAGGAGGGGGGTGTACCTCTCCTCTGAAATGGGGGCGCTCCTCGATCTTGACCCCTGGTGGAAGTTCAAAGTTGGAGGTCTTGGCTTCCACGTCCAGGATGCCTCGATGGGAGTTGACTTCTTAAGTGGCTTCCCGTCGAGCTCCCTTCTTGTATGATCCGCCTCCTTAGCATGGATGTACTTTTGAGCTCGAAGAAGGAGCTTGGAGTAGGTCTTGGGGGGTTTCTTGTTGAGCGAGTAGGTCTGGCGGGAGGTCCTGAGCCCTCGCTTCAGTGCCAGCATGGTGACTAGCTCATCAAGATTGTAAATCTCCAAGGCGGCAACCTTGAAGTGGGCCACGTAGTCCCGCAGGAGCTCGCGGTCTTGTTGCCGGATGGAGAAGAGGATGTCTTCTTCTCGTGGCACCTTCTGACAGACATCGAAGTGGGCCATAAACTTTCGCTCTAGTTGAGCAAAAGAGCCGATACTTTCGGGCTCGAGGCCGGTGAACCAGACCCGAGCCGCCTTCCGGAGGGTTATTGGGAAGGTGATGCAGAAGAGGGCGTCAGTGGCCCCATGGACCCTCATGAGAGCCTTGTAGCTTTCCAGGTGGTCCAGGGGGTCGGTGGTCTCATCGTAAGGATCCACCTGTGGCATACGGAACCGGCCAGGGATCGATTTTTCTTGGATCTCTCGGGAGAAGGGGGGACGGGTATCGTAGCCCGCTGGCTCGTCATTGGAGCCCTGCATATTTGCAAACTGGCGGGATAGCTCCACCAGCTTGCGCTCATGCTCCTCCAAGCGCTTCTCGGTTGTGCGCCTGATGGCCTCGTCGGTTGAACCCTCCGCGGAGGCCAAAGGAGACGGAGAATGTGACATGGATGGATGGTGTCCATGAAGGGGAGTCTTGCTTTTTCGGCCTTGGTGGGGTTTGGCCGTTACCCACTCGAGGGTTGGGGATCGACTCTCCCTGTCGGTGTATCCGGCCCATTATCTCTTCGCTGGAGTCTGGTGACTACCCCAGTGATCGGTGATGGCCTATGGCTGCGAAGGCCTTCCTTGGAAGGAACGTAAGCTATTGCAAGGTGCTGTGGCATGGGCCGCGGGGGTCCCTGGTTGTTGATGGGTGGCCAAGGACCGTTGTTGATGGTAGAGCTGGCGCATCACCGTAGTGAGGATTTTCATCTGCTGGGCGAGTGTAACCAGCTAGATGTCCGTCGGAGGAGGTTGAGTGGGAGCAGGGAGCTCCCCTTCTAGACTGTGCGGGTCCCCATGGGAAAGGGGATCCTCTGCACGGCTGGTGGAGACTTCTCTTGCTCGCATCGTCACCATCCCCCCGGTGAGCTCCTTGCAATGGGTTTAGGTTTGGATGAGGATGCATCCTGCCCGACCCCTGCCTGGCATGCCAATCTATTGCCGCCAAGATCATCGTGGCCCATAGCTGTTGTCAGCGTCGGATCACCTCTCGTCTCTTTGGGACCGGCCTTCTCTTCTGGACCTGCAAAATAAGGGTTAGAGACCCGGGCGGGGGCACTCCGACGGTCAACTCAGTGATGATCCAGGGGAACATATCCTCCTGGTCAAGCTCCTGAGATGGACTCTATGCTAGGAGGAGTGAATGATGTGTGAGTATGGTGCAAGCAAGCTGGGAAAGGTGGTGGCTTAGATGAACTGGAGCTGGATGGCTGTGTCCGGGTGATCCTTCCCGCGGATCTCCGGTAGCCTTGAGTTCTCAGTCTCCCTGGCAGTTTTCCTATGTGGCCTCTTCTCCCTCGCTTGCTTGGGTGCTCTTAGCTTAACTTTGTCTTAGTTTCAGCTTACCTCCCTGCTGGGGGTGTCGATGGTTCTTTTAAGTCCAGGTGGTTGCTAAACGCCTATCTCGGGATCTCCCCCGTGCTAGCAGGAGCGTACGGCGGCCTTCCATGCCATGGATGGAATGTCTTTCATGGTTCAAGATGGGGGAAGCTACCGTGCACTCTGACATTCCTTCCAGTCGCTCTATTTTGGAAAACTTGGTAGGGCCTCGATCGAGGGACCGTCGCCCACGGGATTCAAATCCCCTGGTTGACTTTTTCTTCCAGGTGATGCAGGCGATTGGTGGAGAGCGTGGCACTTTAGTTAGGGAGCTTCTTCCTTTTCTGGTGTAAGTGGTAGCTGCGAATAGTTATTACGGCTTGGAGGGTGCTTCCTTACAGTCCTCGAGCGACTCGCCGGTGCCCTAGGAGGGCGGCATCACTCCCTCATTGGCCAGCGCCCTTGTCCAAGGTGGAGGCAGAACTAAAGAGCTGAGGCTCGACTCTGAGGGGCTCGACCTTGAAAGGGCTCCGCTCGGTGGAGGAGGGCTGGGCTCGACTCCGATCCAAGGATCTCGACTTCATGGGGGCTCGACCTGGAGGAGGAGGGCAGGGCTCGACTCTTGCACAGAGGGCTCGGCCTCAGAGGGGCTCGACCTGGCAGAGGAGAGCAGGGCTCGACTCCGGCTCAAGGGGCTCGGCCTTAGAGGGGCTCGATTTGGTGGAGGAGGTCAGTACGCGACTTTTGCACAGAGGGCTCGGCCTCGGAGGGGCTCGACCTGGCGGAGAAGGGCTAGGCTCGACTCTGGCCCAGGGGGCTCGACCACGAAGGGGCTCAATCTGGTGAAGAAGGTCGCTTGGCTCTGGCCTAGGTGTCCCGGTCTTGCGGGACTGACCTGGCAGAGGATGGAACTCGGCTTTGATGGGCCGCCCTGATATGCTGAGGGAGCTCAGCTCGGTAAAGGAGCCCGAGGAGGAATGTCCACCGTGGTAGCTTTTTCTAACATGGCATCTGACAGGGATTACACATTAGCTTCCTGCCATATCAACTATATTTAATTTCATGTTTTATGATCGGGTGTCATAATATTTTAACTACGATGTCGTAACTTCTGAACTAAGGTATCATAAATTCTGAACTAGGGTGTCGTTCAATGAAAACTCATTTTTTTGAAATCCTTTTTCTTCCTGGTCTTTTTATCACAATCTAACAATCTTATTCAAGCCAATGCACAGTTGAAATATCCCATGACGGATGATAAAAGCTTTCATTTTTTATTTTGTACTGAGTTGTTCATGTTTCGAAGTTTTTGATACTCATGTTTTCTTAGAAGAATTTTATTACTTTGTGGGTATCATATATTAACAATGCATACCGAAACACTTCTATTACGGAGGATCTAAACATCTAGTTTAAGTTTTTGTGCAGGAATGTTAGGTTTGTAACTAGGGTGTCGTAGTATTTGAATTGGGATATCGTAATACTGTTTCAGCATATATTTATCATTCTTTTGCATCCGTAGCATGTTATAACATCCTAGGAGTCATAACTCAGTCTATAAGTGATAGGTTCTTCAGGTAGTATGGGTTACTATATTTAATTTCATGTTTTATGATCGAGTATCGTAATCTTTTAACTAGGATGTCGTAACTTCTGAACTATGATATCATAACTTTTGAACTAGGATGTCGTTCAATGAAAATTCATTTTTTTTGAAATCTTTTTTCTTCCTGATCTTTTTATCATAATCTATCAATTTTATTCAAGACAATGCACAGTTGAAATATTCCATGATGGAGGATAAAAGCTTTCATTTTCTGTTTTGTATTGAGTTGTTCATGTTTTGAAGCTTTTGGTACTCAAGTTTTCTCAAAAGAATTTTATTACATTGTGGGTATCATATATCAACAATGCATACCGAAATACTTCTGTTATGGAGGATAAAAACATCCGATTTAAGTTTTTGTGCACGAATGTTAGGTTTATAATCAGGGTGTCGTAGTGTTTGAACTGGGATGTCGTAATACTATTTCAGCATATATTTGTCATCCTTTTGCATCCGTAGCATGTTATGACATCCTAGGAGTCATAACTCAGTCCATAAGTGATAGGTTCTTCAGGTAGTAGGGGTTACTATATTTAATTTCATGTTTTATGATCGGGTGTCATAATCTTTTAACTAGGATGTCATAAGTTTAAATTTATGTATTTAGAAATATTTGGTTCTATGCCCGTATTATCGTACTATCTTGTCATATTCTATCAAATGCATAATTCATTATTTATTATGCTACAGATAAAATGTCATCTAAAACTATGTATATCAATGTTTATGATTTTTAATGCAGATATTTCTACATATGGCATTGAAATTAGAAATCTGAAAAAAATTCAAGATGATCATTTGGATAAGGATGCTGATGTTGTTCAGAAGAATGCACCTTCTCCTATCACCCTGATTATAGAGAATGAGTCTGTTGATCCTAAAATTGGAATGGAGTTCCATTATGCAAATGATTTATATAATTTCTATAATGGATATGCAAGGAGAGTAGGTTTTGGAATCACAATAGTGTATAGTAGGTCCAATAACAACAAAAAAATATACTTCAAGCACCTAGCATATTGGAGGCAAAGAAAATCTATAAAAATTGATAACTCAATGAATCCTATGGATACTGGCAAAACTGATTGTATGGCTTCGATAAAAGCAAGACTAAATTCTAAAAATGATAAGTGGATATTGGTTGATGTTTTTCTAGAATATAACCATGAGCTGTACATATTATCAGCTGGTGATCTACGGTTCCATAGGAGGATCAACATACCAAAAAGGCAAAGATCAGTAATTTACATGCTGTGAATATTCTCATAAGTTAAATATACTCTGCCATGCTAGAAGGCAAGGGGGTAGAAGATAATTAGATTTCACAAAAAATGATGCTCATAATTTTATCTATCGGGAACGTCAGAGTTAGCTGAAAAAAGGAGATGCACAGTCAATGGTAATCCATTTTACATAAATACAAGTAAAAAATCCAAATTTCTTTTATACTTTGGACCTGAATAATAATGGACAGCTCAGGACTGTCTTCTGGATCCATCCTAGGTTAAGATTGGCAAGCACTTACTTTAAGGATGTACTTAACCTTTGACTCAACCTATTTGACAAATACATATTAAATGCATTTTTATCCATTTGTCGGAGTCAACCATCATGGACAATCCACATTGCTTAGTTGTGCATTGTTATTAGATGAGATGATTGAGAAATTTAAATGGGTATTCCAATCATAGCTAGATACAAATGGTAGTTAACCACCTAATGCCATCATAACTGATCAAGATAAGGTAATCGAGGCTGTTATTAGGGATGTTTTTCCCAATACACGACATAGATTTTTTCTTTGGCATATATTGAAGAAGATTCCTAAAAAGATTGGCCATATTTGTACTGCAAATCCCAAATTTATGATAGAGTTTGAAGAGACGATATATGATTCAGTTACCATAGTATCTTTTGAGAAAAGGTAGGCACATTTAATGAAAAAATATGTAAAATGCAAGGCTATATATTGGTTAAATGACATATATAAATGTCAAGATGAATAGGTTCCAGTTTACCTTAAAGATACATTCTTCGTAGGTTTGTTAATCATTATAATTGATTAATGTTCATTCTTTTTAAATTTCTAACAAACATTTTATCTTTAAAGCTTCTATTTTTTGAATTTTTATGAACAGGGATGTCAACTTCACAAAGAAGCGAGAGCATCAATCACTTCTTTGATGGGTTTATAAATTCCAAGACTATGCTCAACGAATTCATCAATAAGTATGGAGATGCCTTGGAGAAAAGATATGAAGCAGAAAATGATGAAGATAATAAAACATTGCAAACAAATTGTTGCCCAGCATAGCAACCCAAGAGGGGTGTGAATTGGGTTTCTTTGAAAATTTAAAGTACATATGTGCTGCACTTTAAAGTGTTTGTGAAGTAATGTAAATGAGCATACAATGAATAAGATGCAATGCTATGAATATAAGTAGCAAATGTAAGAGAGCAAAGAACACACACAAATACAAAGGTTTATAATGGTTCGGTGTACACCAAGCACCTATATCCACTCCCTAAGCTATTCCTTTGAAATTTTACTATAATCAACCTAGATTACATCCAACTTGTTTTCAAGTGCTCACAAGTCAAACCCAAAGTTGGTTTTCTTACTTAGGCTCACCAACAACCTTTATTCAAGCCAACATAGGCTTGGGTTCCAATTCACGGTTTGGAAGGGCCTAATACCTAGTTTCAAACACCCTTGAAACTAGTCATAATAGATAAATTCAGAAGTACAAGAGTAAAGCACAAGAAAAACTCTCTATAGAGTAGAAAGTTGAAGCTTTGAGGCTCTTGATGATTTCTTGACTTGTGTTCTCCTTTGAATCACTTCAAAGAGCACTTTTGGAATATTGATTTGAAGACTTGGAAGCTTTTTCAATGGAAATATTCTCTTTTGCTTTCTTTTTGACTTTGAAAGTGAAGTTCTCAAAAGTATGTCTTGTCTCTTATGAGTTTCTTAATCTTGAATGAGTTTGGTGAGACTTAAATACTTTAAAAACTTTCAAAAAATGGTTCATGACCATTGGTGGAGCAAAACTAGCCGTTTAGAGCTTGTAGGATTCAAATCTAAGCTTCAGAAATTATAGTTATTATTGCTATCAAAACCCGTGAGTCGACACTTGAGTTTGTTCATGAGTCGACACTTGGTTCTGCATAAGTTGACTCAAGGTATAAATCTTGAAAAAACTGAGTTCTGTTCCATTTTTGTTCTCAAACTATGAGTCGATACTTGACTTCTGTGAGTCGACACTTAACAAAAATATCTCAAAATAGCATAGTTTTGTATCATCATTTTTTTCAGGCCATGAGTCGACACTTGGTTCTTGTGAGCTGACACTTGACTTCTTTATGAGTCAACACTTGACTTCTGTTAGTCGACTCAAGGCGTGTTAAGGAGATTTCTACGTGCCAGTCCTTCTGAAGTGTCGACATCTCATGTATCATGAGTCGACACTTGGTATGCGCCACTCAAAAACTCCGTGCCAACCTTCAAAATTCAAAGTGTTCTTTAATAAAACTTCAATATCTTCATCATAAAACCCATATTGACTCATTTTAAAGATTTTCAAGGTGAGAAGACTTCTAATACACTAAAATTCACTTAGCTTCAAAATTAGTGAGTTTGATACCTTTGTATGAAAAATTTGATGTACCTGTATCATGAAACTCACAACTACAATTGAAACATTAGTATAAAACAAATATTCAATATTTTGTTAGTCATCAAAATCAAGGGTTAAAGCCAACGATCTCTCCCTATTTGATGATGACAAAACCTTAAGTATATAAGCATTTAAATTCAATTATGGGTATTGTACCACACATTCAAGTGAGTATACACTTAAAGCTCATGAGATTTGAGTTAAATTCAGCATATCAAAGTTCATACAATACAGTTTCATAGAGGTGATGTGCCAAGCAAGGTTGAATTTCATTTTCTCTCCCTATATGATAGGTAAATAATAAAAAATTTTAGTAATTTTAGAAAATGCTTATATAGATTTTACTCCCCCTTTCTGTCAACATTAAATATTAAAGGAATATTCTCCCCCTGAATTAATGCATTTTATCATAATAAGGCATTCAATTTTGACAAAAAGAATAGTAAACATTGAAACAAAAGTTAAGTTTAATATATTAGAGTTTTAGTACAACAAAAGAGCTTATATAAGATAAGCAAATATAAACTGAAACATAAGATAAGCAAAAGTACAATCAAAGAATACAAGCATAATAATGAAAATACAGGCATAACAAGTGTTTGTGAGGCTACTCCTTATCAGATAGAAGCTCAAAGAAGATAGGTGCCATGCACCTAGTCCTAGTAGCTGAAGGCCTAAGGGTTTTGTGGGTTCGGCTTCTAGTCCTAAGAGAAGGGTCAGAGCAAGTTATAACCCTAGAAGACCTAGTAGAAAGGGGAGGAAAGGTCTCTGTTAGAGTCTGAAATGCCGAGGCAATGCCAAGTTAAACATCTCTGGGAGTATCTAAAGTGTAATCACGAACATCTGGTGTCTGACTCTCCCTGCTGACAATCTTATACTCTCCAGCTCTATCAGTGTCATCAATGCCATCATAAAGTATATCTGTATCTCCATCATCATCACCACCATCTCCATCTCTAACTGTACCACCACCTGAAGTATCATCATGCGGACCATGGTGGTCATCATCATTTGCTGGCAGAGGAGGTGGAGGTCCTGAAGGTGCTATCTAAGGCAAAAGGAATCTCAGAAGATCTCGTATCTCAGTGAAGCCAGCCTCCATCGGCTGTTTGATATCTGAGAGCTGCCCATCCGTATGTGCTCTCAGTCCCTGTAACTCTATTCGAAGCTGGGTAGTCCTGACAGCTGGTCTAATGATCTCATCTCTGACCTCAGCAATCTGAGTCCTGATTTGCTCCTCAAAAGTAGACTCTGTAGCGGCACGAGGAGCAGCAGCTAGAGAAAGAATTGGTGCTAGAGTGGTTGGCTCAGATCTTGAGCTGGAACTGGAGTAGGTCTCAGAGGTGTAAGGTGCTCTGCAAGTCTAGAAGGTCCTGCCTCGGCTGCTCGTAACTCATCCTCCTCGTCTGGCTCCTGTCCAAACTCCTTGCGTACCCATCTACCAGCGATCATTCCATAGCCCATCCGGTGCAAGGACCGCTCGTCGTATGCATCAGTATAAAGTATATCCTTGGAGGCCTCCTCCTCTAAAGGTATACCATAAGATCGGAAAAGACGAGTCAGCCCCATCTCATAGGGCAAGCAGAGTCACTGCTAAGTCACCGGCTCTCGCATCTGACACAGCATCAATGCTGGAATGTTGATGGCAGTCCTCCATATGAGGCAGACCATCAACATGAGCTCTCGCTCCATAATAAAATTGAATCAACCAGTCTTCGGGAGCAAGATGCGAGCAATAATGTGATGAAGTAGGTGCATCTCGACAAACAACTGATTCGCAGTGACCGTCGATACACAGTGCACATCATCTCTCTCTAATATGCACTGAAATGCGGCCTCTCTCTATCACTAACATATGTAGCTACAATCCCGTGCAAAGGAATATTCCAAACTTTGCTCAATATGTCCTGAGACATGGGAATCTGCACACCTCTGACCACAGCACTCCATAACAGTCCATCAGTAGCAAGGCTCCCATAAAATTCCCTGATCAAATGGGGATAGTACTTCTCCTTTATAGTGCAGAAGGAGGTCAAACCAGTTGCTCCAAGCAACTCACCAATACCAAACCCTTCTCATTCGAAGAAATCCAAATCTATTCGGCATCCACCTGCAATGATCTTCCCAGACACTCTCTCAGTAGTAGGGGACCACGGTGGAGGCACTCTCTCCTGCTCACTGCTCTATTGAGCCCTAACTAGGTCAGACCGTGCCTTGGATCTCCTCTCGGCTGTACCTTGGCTCAACCTCTTCCTTGAAACAACTTGCTTGCGGGGTCCCATGACACCAACAACCACAAGAGGGGAAGAACAAAGAAGGAAAGGGTGAACTGGAGAAGGCCAAAGGGAAAAGAGGAGGGATCAGGTGAGGAGTGGACCAAGAATGAGAAACGGACCAAGGAAAATCAATGGGAAGGAAGAGTGAATCCAAGAAAGAAATGGCCAAAGATCGGGAAAGGACCGAAGGAAAGAAAAAAAACACAAAATTCTGGCCAAATCCCATAAAAAATCATGAAGAATAGTAAGAAATCGGACAAAATAAGAGAGAAATTAAGGAAATTACCCAAAAAATTGACGGACAACGATGGAAAACCACTGTTCCGGGACCAAGAGGGTGAAGGGGGACCATTCGGGCAAGAGAAAGTCGAAGGACAGGTGGTTTTGGAAAGATTTGTTGATGCCTTAAAAATATAGGTTTTCGTTCGTGAGTCGATGCTTAGATTTTGGTCAAGTGTCGACACTTGTGTGAGTCAACACTTGGCCAAAAACTCAAGTGTCGCACATGGCCAGAAAACCCAGAAAAATTTTCAAAAAATTTTTAAAAATCAAGGGGGTTCTAGAGAAGGTTTTAAGATATAAAAGCAATGATTTTGGACTCAAAAAATTAGGCAAAAATAAAGTTTATAGGAGTTATAGACAAAGGGATCAATGATACCTAACTCTCTTCTAATCATGCAGAATCTATCTTCGCTAAGGGGTTTAGTAAAAATATCAGCTAATTAATTATCAGTACATACAAATTCAAGCATCATATTATAATTTTTTACATGATCTTTTATAAAGTGATGTCTTATTTCAATATGTTTGCTTCTTGAGTGTTGAACATGATTTTTGGTCAAATTAATTGCACTAGTATTATCACATATTATAAGTGTCTTAGTTAATTTAATACCAAAATCTTTGAGTTGTTATTTGATCCATAATATTTGAGCACAACATCTTCCAGTTGCTATATATTCAGCTTTAGCTCTAGATAGAGTAATTGAATTCTGTTTCTTGCTAAACCATGAAATCAAATTAACTCCAAGAAATTGACAGGTTTCACTAGTACTTTTTTTATCAAGTTTACATCCAGCAAAATTAGCATCAGAATATACAATCAATTCAATGGATGAATCTCTAGAGTACCATAGTCCAATATCAATAGTGCCAAATAAATATCTAGATATGCATTTAACAGCCAATAAATGAGATTCTTTGGGAGTAGACTGATATCTTGCACATATACATACACCGAACATTATGTCTGGCCTACTTGCAGTCAAATATAATAATGAACCAATGATACCTCTATATAACTTTTGATCAACATTCTTATCTGATTCATCTTTGTCAAGTTTACAAGAGGAGCTCATAGGCATACATAATGGTCTGGTACTCTCCATTCCAAACTTCTTTAAGATTTCTCTTGTATACTTAGCTTGGTTGATGAAGATCCCCTCTTTTGTTTGCTTGATCTGGAGTCCGAGAAAGAAGTTAAGCTCACCCATCATGCTCATCTCAAACTCTCCCTGCATTAACTTTGCAAACTCTTGACAAAGATGTTCATTAATAGTATCGAAAATAATGTCATCTACATAAACTTGTACTACTAAGAGATCATCATTCTCCTTTTTCAAACATAATGTAGTGTCTACATTTTCTCTTGAAAAACTATTTTTAAGCAAAAATTTATTTAATCTATCATACCAAGCTCTTGGAGCTTGTTTCAAACCATACAAAGCTTTATGAAGTTTAAAAACATGATTGGAAAATTCATGATTTTCAAAACCAGGGGACAGATCTACATATACTTCTTCTTCAATAAATCCATTTAGAAAAGCATTTTTGACATCCATTTGAAATAATTTGAAATCCATAAAATATGCAAATGCTAATAATAGTCTAATTGCCTCAAGTCTAGCAACAAGAGCAAATATTTTATCAAAATTAATCACTTCCTCCTGATTGTAGCCTTTGACAACTAGCTTAGCTTTATTTCTAATAACTACTCTATTTTCATCAAGCTTATTTCTGACAACCCATTTTGTACCAATTATTGAAACATTAGTAGATCTTTTAACTAAAGTCCAAACATTATTTTTTTGAATTGGTTTAGTTTATCTTGTATAGAATTTATCCAATTATAATCATTTTTAGCTTCTTCAATTGATTTTGGTTCTATTTAAGAAACAAAAGCTAAGTAATCACATACATATCTCAAAGAAGAACGAGTACTTACCCCTTTTGATGGATCACTTATTATGAGTTTTTTGGGGTATCCATGAGCATACCTCCATTCTTTTGGTAATGGCTTGGGTGTTGATGAGGCTCCAACTCCTTGTACTTGTTCTCCTTCAATGTTTTGATTATCATCTTTCTCCTTGGAAGGCTCTTCATTGATATTCATTTTTTCAGTCCTTTGAATACCTGTTTCATCATCAAGAATATCTTCTTTTCTAGAAGATTTTTGACCAGTCTCATCAAAAACATGAATGGATTCTTCAACAAGAAGTGTTCTTCTATTGAAGACCCTGTATGCCTTGCTAGATGTAAAGTAGGCTAAAAAGATACCCTCATCTGACTTGGCATCAAATTTACTTAGATTGTCTTTGCTATTGTTTAAAATGAAACAGCGGCATCCAAAAATATGAAAATACTTAATTGATGATTTCCTACCTTTCCAAAGCTTATAAGGTGTTTTCTTTAAAATAGGCCAGATTAAAACACGATTTAAAACATAGCAAGCGGTATTTATGGCTTTCATCCAAAAATATCTAGGCAAATCATTTTTGCAAAGCATCGTGCATGCCATTTCTTCAAGAGTTCTATTTTTTCTTTCTACCATCCCATTTTGTTAAGGTATCCTAGGTGAAGAAAAGTTATGATGAATAATATTTTCATTACAAAATTTTTTCAAAATCATGATTTTCAAATTCTGTACTATGATCACTTCTTAAAGAAATAATCGAAATGTCTTTTTCATTTGAGACTCTTTCGTAAAATTTAATGAATGCAGAAAAAGTTTCATCTTATGAGCTAAAAGCATGATCCATGTAAAACGTAAGAAGTCATCCACAATAACTAGACCATACTTCTTACCTCCCAAACTAGTTATTTGAGTATGTCCAAAGAGGTCCATATGAAGTAATTCTAGGGATCTAGATATAGAGACAACTCCCTTAGGTTTGAAAGAAGATTTAGTTTATTTTTCAAGTTGGCAAGTACTACAAATCTTGTCAATTTCAAAACTAAGTTTTGGCAAATCTTTTATGAAATTCTTTTTATTAAGTTTTGAAAGTAAATGCATACTTGCATGTCCTAGTCTACGATGCCAAAGCTAACTAGTTTTATTGATCTTGGCTTCCATTGCCACTAGGCATGACTATTTTGTATTAGTAGATCATCAAAATCATCCACGTAAATGTTGCCATGCCTATGACCAATAAACTTGATGCCATTGTCATCAAGACTAGACACAATGCACATGGAAGATTCAAAAATAATTTTAAAATTTTTGTCACAAAATTGACTAATACTAAGTAAGTTATGCTTTAAACCATCAACAAGAAGAACATTATCTATATAAGTGGAGGGGGTGATATGGACTTTACTGATACCAACAATTTTGCCCTTTCCATTATCACTAAAAGTTACATTTCCACCATTTTGATACTCAAGAGATGAGAATTGCTCCACATCTCCAATCATGTGCCTTGAGCAATTGCTGTTGAGGTACCACAATCTTCTTTTGTTAGTTGTAAGACATACCTACAAGAACAAATCATGTGGAGACTTTAGGTACCCAAGTCATCTTAGGTCATTTAGGGTTAGTAGATATGGTTCCTTTTGGAACCCAAACTTTTCTAACTTGATTCAATTTTCTTTTGTCACACATATATAATATATGTCCTGCTTTTCCATAAGAATAACAAGTAATACCAGAAAAAGCAGGCACAAAAAAAAAATTGAAATATTTTTGTTGTTTTTGTAGTCTAAAACCTAATCCAGCTTTATTGAAAATAGCTCTTTGATTATTTAAAAGCATGTTGAGTTTTTCAGAACTATAAATAAATTTTTAACAAAAGGTTTTACTTTTTCAAGTTCATCTTTGTACTTCTTGTTTTCTTGCAAAAACTCTTTATTTTGTTTAGCAAATTTGTCAATAGTTGCAAAAGATTTATCCTTTTTCAAATCTTCCTTTTCTTTTTTCAAAGAGATAATTCTATCAGTTAACTTTTTATTTTCATGAAGCAAGCAATCATTTTCTATCAAAGACTTATCATTTGTTTTAACCAACTTCAAATTTTGCTTTCTTAGTTCTTTGTTTTTCATTTTAAGTTTTTGATATTCAACTACCAATTCATCAAAAATATCATGCAATTCTTCGAAAGTAAATTCATTTTCAAGTTCAGACTTTACATCATCATCGTTAGCGATCAAGCAAAAATTTGTGACCTCTTGCTGCTCTTCATCAGAACTCGAGTCCTCACTCTCGCTCCAGGTTGCCATCATCCTTTCTTTTTAAATTTCTTTCTTCTCTTCTTAAGTAAAGGGCAATCCATCTTGAAATAGTTAGGTTTCTTATACTCGAAGCAAATGAGTTTCTCCCTTTTCTTCTCTTTTTCTTTCTCTTTGCTAGGCTCTCCCTTTTGAGGCTTCTTCTTGAAGTTGTACTTTTTCTTTCTCATGAATCCCTTAAACTTCCTTAAGATGAGAGCCATTTCATCTTCATCATCTTCCTCATCAGAATCATCACTAGAATCATCCTTCGTTGTGGACTTAAATGCTATGGTCTTCTTCTTATTGTCGTTGTCCGCAACATTTTATTTTAGTGACAGCTCATGTCATGAGAGATCCTAGAAGCTGCTCAAGAGGTAGAGTGTTGACATCCTTAGCTTCTTCAAAAACTGTCACATTTGGATCCCATGATAAAAGAAGTGACCTGAGAATTTTATTTCCCAATTCAATATTAGAAATAACTTTACCTAAGCTTCTCATGCCATTCACAATGTTAGTAAATATAGTATACATTTCACTAATAGATTCAGATGGTTCCATTCTAAATATTTTATATGTATGAATGAGCATGTTAACTTTGATAGTTTTCACTTGATGAGTACCTTCATGGGTAACTTCAAGTGTGTCCCATATTTCCTTGGAGGAGAGATAATTTAAAATTCTATTGAATTCATTTGGATCTAATGCACAAAATAATAAGTTCATAGCCTTGGCATTAAGCTCAACTTGCTTAATGTCATTCTCATCCCAATCATCTTCCAATTTGGGAGCGAGAATGCCATTAATCAAGGTAGTAGGCTGATGAGACCTTTTAACAATAGTTCTCCAAATATTATAATCAATGGCTTGAATGTAAAAATGCATATGAGTTTTCCAATATGTATAGTTTATTCCATTAAATAGTGGGGGACGGTTTGAGACTTGACCCTCAACAATTCCAACACCCATTTGGGCTACCATTAGATCTTTGACTCAAGATTGTTAGACCTACACGCTGAGTACCAAGCTCTGATACCACTTGTTTTCCAGCATAGCAATCCAAGAGAGGGGGTGAATTGGGTTTCTTTGAAAATTTAAAGTAAATATGTTCTGCACTTTAAAATATTTGTGAAGCAATGCAAATGAGCATACAATGAATAAGATGCAATGCTATGAATATAAGCAGCAAATACAAGAGAGCAAAGAACACACATACAAACACAAAGGTTTATAGTGGTTCGGTGCACACCAAGCACTTACATCCACTCCCCAATCTACCCATTGAAAATTTCACTATAATCAACCTAGATTACAGAGAACTTATTTTCAAGGACTCACAAGTCAAATCCAAAGTTGGTTTTCTTACTTAGGCTTACCAACAACTTTTACTTAAGCCAACCTAGGCTTGGATTCTAATTCATGACTTGGAAGGGCCTAATACCTAGTTTCAAACATCCTTGAAACTAGTCATAACAGATAAATTCAGAAGTACAAGAGTAAACAATAAGAAAAACTCTTTATGAAGTAGAAAGTAGAAGCTTTGAGGCTCTTGATGATTGCTTGACTTGTCTTCTCCTTGGAATCACTTCAAAGAGCACTTTTGGAATATTGATTTGAAGGCTTGGAAGCTTTTTCAGTGGGAATCTTCTCTTTTGCTCTCTTTTTGATTTTGGAAGTGAAGTTCTCAAAGATATGTCTTGTCTCTTATGAGTTTTTTTATCTTAAATGAGTTTGGTGAGACTTAAATACTTCAAAAACTTTCAAAAAGTAATTTATGACCATTGGTGGAGCAAAACTAGTCATTTGAAGCTTGTAGGATTCAAATATGAGCTTTAGAAATTATAGCTGTTATTGATGTCAGAACCCGTGAGTCGACACTTGAGTTTGTTCATGAATTAACACTTGGATCTCCATAAGTCGACACTTAGTTCAGCATTAGTCGACTCAAGGTATAAATCTTGAAAAAATTGAGTTATGTTCCATTTTTGTTCTCAAGCTATGGGTTGACCTCTGAGTCGCCACTTGACTTCAGTGAGTCGACACTTGAGTCTTCTGAGTCGACACTTGACAAAAATATCTCAAAATGGTATAGTTCTGTATCATCATTTTGCTTAGGCCATGAGTCGACACTTGGTTCTTATGAGTCGACACTTGACTTCTTTATGAGTCGACACTTGACTTCTGTGAGTTGACTCAAGGTGTGCCAAGGAGATTTCTACGTGCTAGTCCTTCTGAAGTGTCGACACCTCATATATCATGAGTCGACACTTGGTATGTGCCACACAAAAACTTTGTGCCAAGCTTCAAAATTCAAAGTATTCTTCAATAAAACTTCAATATCTTCTTCATAAAGCTTAGATTGACCCATTCTAAGGATTTTCAAGGTAAGAAGACTTCTTATACACTGAAATTTACTTAGCTTCAAAATTAGTGAGTCTGATACCTTTGTATGGAAAATTTGATATACCTGTATCCTAAAACTCACAACTACAATTGAAACATTAGTATAAAATATATACTCAACGTTTTGTTAGTCATCAAAATCAAGGGTTAAAGCCAACAATCTCTCCCTTTTTGATGATGACAAAACCTTGAGTATATAAACATTTAAATTCAATTATGGGTATTGTTCCACACATTCAAGTGAGTATACACTTAAAGCTCATGAGATTTGAGTTAAATTCAACATATCAAAGTTCATACAATACAGTTTCATAGAGTTGATGTGCTAAGCAAGGTTGAATTTCATTTTTTCTCCCCCTATGATAGGTAAATTATGAAAAATTTCAAAAATTTCAGAAAATGCTTATATAGATTTTACTCCCTCGTTTTGTCAACATTAAATATTAAAAGAAATATTCTCCCCCTAAATTAATGCATTTTATCGTAATAAGGCATTCAATTTTGACAGAAAGAAGAGTAAACATTGAAACGAAAGTTAAGTTTTATATATTAGAATTTCAGTAGAACAAAAGAGCTTACATAAGATAAGCAAATATAAATTGAAATATAAGATAAGCAAAAGTACAATCAAAGACTACAAGCATAACAATGAAAATACATGCATAATAAGTGTCTGTGAGGCTACTTCTCATCAGACGGAAGCTCGAAGAAGATAGGTGACATGCACCTAGTGGTGTGGGCACCATAGCTCGAAAGAGAATTCAATCCAATATCAAGCCATGTTCATTATGGATTTCAATGGATTAAGTTAATTTTACTTTTAGTTTCAATATTATTTCTTTAATTGAACATGAGTCCTGTAAATAGGAAAATTTGTTTCTTTGGTTGAGTTTGAGTCCTATAATTAGGGTTGGGCTTATTTCAATTTGGTCTTTTGAATCCAATTAAGGTCAATTTGGTCTTCTAATTAGTGAATCTACAAGTTGGGTTCAAGATTGGTTTGGGTTGGGTTCAAATTTAGCAAGAAGACTTGAAGATTAGGTGAGACAAACCACTTCAACAAACCTAACCAAGTTGGAGCGCCACATCACCAAGCATAGTTGGAAGCCACCTCACTTTTCATGCCAACATGGAAGACGACTCACCATGCCACTTCATCCATCTTGGGTTCCCAAAACCAAATTCAAAAGGAAGGTAGCCGACCACATTATTCTCCATGAATCAAGGAAGTTCTAAACTCTACACTCTTCATGGTTGTAACCCCTCCCACATCCCACCCCATGAATCTTGTTACTCCCCTTGAAATTCGAATTTTCAAAAGGCTTTGGAGGGCTATAAATACCACTCCAAACCCACTTGTAGAAGATGATTAATGAATGAAAAAAATTCTAAAGTTTCTACTTCCATTTGTGTTGTGCAAATGTCCTCTGAGAGGGAGAGGGTGAGAAGCCCATAAGTTCTTCCATTAGTCAACCTAGCCACCGTCAAATATCCTTCATTCAACCAAGGATTGCACCATCTTTCCTCAACTCAAGGATGCCCATCAACTTCAGCCAAGGAGCCCAAGCATTCCTTCTTCCAAGGAGCCATTCCTTTCAAACAAGCCACTACATTTTCCATCACCAAATCGCCACTTCTAACCCTCTTCCAAAATTATTTTTACTCCATTCTTCCATCCCTTCAAATCACTAATGAGTTCCCTTGCAGGATCCTCCATGGTTGTGAGCTAAAGAGGAGGTGTACTTTGCCTTGGAATCAACATTATGGAAGTCTTCATCCTAGGTGTGATAGTTTTCTAGTTCAAGTCTTCAATCCATTGAGTGCTGAAATTTGATCCACCATAACAGAGTGTGAGAGCTCAATATTGGTAAGTAAACCTTCCTTTACTCTTAGGGTTTGAATATTTGAATGGTTTATGTCCTAGTTGGAATGGTTTCCTAACCATTAGGTTCAATCTTCATGGATTAAACAAGAGCTATAGTTTGGGTTACCTTTAATCCATTATTTAGCTTTCCTTCATATGATTCCTATGCTTATTTTATGAATGAGTTTTTGCTTATGTAAGGATCATTACTCAACCAACTAATAAATCTTCTAGCTTAAAAATCATCCTTTGCATGCCACATCATATTTGGTATCAGAGGATGGTTGCATGGATAGCATAATAATGATAGCATGTATGTTTCTCTTTAAGTACTCGGATTGGGTGCATCATCATGGCCATCCGGTCATAGGAGATAAGTAGAGCTGTAAAACCCTCTCTTCCCATTCAATGGGATCTTCTATAGAGTGTAGGGGTGCCACTGTGATTTGACCCGTGAAGAAGAAAACAAAGAGAAAACTCTTTTAGGGTTTAGTTTCTGCATCCCGTAATTTCAGTATATGGTTTATTCATTTAATTGTTTCTGCATATAGAAAACTCAAAAAATTTTGATTCCTATTTTGCTGGATTCATCACATTTGATACTTTTCATCAAAATTTTCTCCTGATTTATTTTGATCTATAGATTTTTTGCACATCTATTTTTTGGCTGAGAATAGTTTTGCCCTAAAATTTCTACAAGTCTATTTCAGCATTGTTTAGTTAGATTATTGTTTGTTGCATTCATTTTAAACAACTTAAGGGTGACAATATCATAAGATAAGGAAAAGAGGTCATTACCTTTCCTTGACCCAAAAATAACCAACCATATTTTGCATCGAACCCAAGCCCTTTTAATAAAATTGAGTAGCAACCTAATTAGAATTAGGGACATCAACAAGTAAAGCTCAATTAGTGTGTTGAGACTAGTGTGAATCATTTCTTCATCTACTTTTGAAAATTGGTGTCTAAGGCTAAAGGTCTAAAGGTAAACGCCTTAAGTGGATTTGTGGTTCCTTAATTGGGTCCTCGCGAAAGCGAGGGGGGCCTCCCATAATCCCACCTCTTACCTGGCCAGTTGAAAGGATATTTGTAGTCTTGATCTATACTGAGTCAATTTATACTATATTAGACTTCTAGGTCTAACAAACCGTAGAATGTGTCTTTATATTGAATGACCACTAGATCAGGAACTCCATACCAACATTCACAAGACCAACCATGTTTTACCATGGACCCCAATCTAGAAGCTCTAATGAGAACTATGACTGAGCAGTTCAAGCAATTGAACAATAGGTTTGATCAAATAAAAGAAAGAATAGGAACTCTTGAAGAGACCCGTATGACCCATACTGAGCCACAATCACCAAAATTGGCACCCATCCATCCTAGAGTCCAATGCTATGAACATACTCCTGACCCACACCAAACAAGGCCACACCATGAATATGTTGACCAGGATGAAAGAGCCCTTAGAAACGTTCATCTAGATGCACCCACATTCGATGGAAACTTGGATCCTAAGGTGTATATAGATTGAAAAAGTGATATGGATCAATACTTTGATTGGTACGAAATGTCAGAAGATAGAAAATTTAAGTTTGCCAAACTTAGATTGATCCATCAGGCTAGATTATATTGGGGTAATGTTGAGCGCATTAGTCGATAGAGAGGTAACATGCCCATAGCCACTTGGAGAGCTATGAAGGTAAAGCTTAAGGAGAAGTATTTATCCCTGTCCTATGAACAAAGACTCTTGAATCAATGGCAATGATTAAGTCAAGGAAATAAGATGGTGTCAGAGTATATTGCCAAGTTTGATGAGTTCGTCATGAGATGCAGTGTGGTTGAGTCGGAAGCTATGACCTTGTTTAGGTTTAAAGCAGGTCTACGAGAAGAAATCCAGAGAGTTATTTCTTAGAGAGGTCCATGATCTAGACCAAGCCTACCAAATTGCTAGGGATTATGAGAGATTTCAGAAGGGACCCATTTTTCATCGACTGGAACCCAATAGAATTAATTTCCCTGGAAGTAGGCCTAGCCCAAGCCCAAGTCCATCTGACAGACCCAATCCTACTACTCCATTAGCTCATAGAGATGACAAAGGAAAGAGCTCTGAAGTTCGAAGAGAAGGTAATGTCCATTGTTTCAAGTGCCATAAGGTAGGCCACATTGTAAGCCAATGTCCTACCAGAGCATTACACATAGGAGAAGTAGAAGAGGAAGTCCCCGAACCCATAGAAGATTGTAAGGAAGAAGTGTATGAGGTTGGTGTGAACTTAGTTGATGAGTATGAAGGAGATGAAGAGATCATTGACTCATCAGAGTTTCTAGGAGTTGTAAGATGTATCTTGACCCAGGCTAAGGAGCAAGAAGATTAGCGTAGGACCAACATCCTACAAACCTTTGCTAAAATAAGCAAAAAAGTCTGCAAGATCATCTTAGATAGTGGAAGTTGCATTAATGCCACATCAACCAATACAGTCAAGAATTTAGGTCTACCCACCGTGCCCCATCCCAACCCATATATGGTATCCTGGATAGATTCGACCTCGATTCCCATCAAATTTAGGTGCCAAGTCACAATCCAAATCCAGTCATACCTAGAAAAGGTTTGGTGCGATGTTCTTCCAATGGGAGAAAGCAGCATCATATTATGCCGCCCATGGATGTATGATCATGATGCTATACTCTATGGTTGTTCTAATTCTTGCTCTTTTACTCATAATGGAAAGAAGATTGTAATCAATTCTTCACTACCTAAGGACAATGTTAAGAGAGGATCAAGTCACCTGAGGGATAAGAAACAAGGAATAAACATGATCAATGCTAAGGAATTGGAGCAAGAGCTTAACAATGGTTCACATATTTGGATTTTGTCAACAAGGAAGTTTAGGATCAACCCCATAAGGAATAGCTCCAGGAAGTATTAAGGTTTCTAGATGAGTTTCAAGACGTATTTCCAGAAGACCTTCCTAATCACCTTCCATTCTTAAGAGATATTCAACATGCCATAGATTTGATCCTAGGATCCACTTTACCGAACCTTTTCCATTATAAGATGAATCCTACAGAACATTCTGAGCTACAATGATAAATTGGAGAATTGCTCCAAAAAGGATTCATTAGAGAAAGCCTGAGCCCATGTGCAGTACTTGCCCTTTTGACCCCTAAGAAAGATGCACATGGAGAATATGTGTAGATAGTCGAGCCATCAATAAGATTACCATTAAGTATCATTTTTCTATTCCCCGTTTGGATGACATATTGGACATGATGGCGAAGCCAAGATTTTTTCCAAAATTGACCTTAAGAGTGGCTATCATCAAGTAAGAATTAGGCCCGTGGATAAATGAAAAACCGCTTTCAAGACTAAAGATGGCTTATATGAGTGGGTAGTAATGCCTTTTGATATGTTCAATGCACCCAGCACCTTCATGAGGATCATGACCCAAGTTTTAAGGACATTCATTGGAAAGTTTGTAGTAGTCTATTTTGATGACATTCTCATTTATAGTAAAATGAAGGAAGACCACTTGAACCATCTTAGACAAGTTTGCCAAGCCCTTAAACAAGATAGTCTCTATGCCAAACTTAAGAAATGTAAATTCAAGACTCATAGAGTTATCTTTCTAGGATTTGTTGTTACCACTGAAGAAGATCTGCTGACCCCAAAAAGGTCAAGTCTATAGTTGAGTGGCCAGTACCCAAAAGTGTCCATGATGTCCGTAGTTTTCATGGTCTAGCCACCTTCTATAGGATATTTGTTCGAGAATTCAGTACCATAGTAACACCCATTACTGACTGCATTAGAAAGGGAACCTTTGAATGGACAAAAGCCATCGATAGAGCCTTCCTAGAAATCAAGGATAGAATGACCCAGGCACCTATTTTAAGATTACCTGATTTTTCAAAAGTATTTGAGGTTGCCTGTGATGCCTCTGGAGTAGGAATTGGAGGAGTTTGAGTCAGGAGAGTCATCTAGTGGCATTCTTTAGTGAAAAGTTGAATGAGGCGAGAATGAGATATTCAACTTATGATAAAAAAAATTGTATGCGGTAGTGCAAGTTTTAAGGTATTGGAGGCACTACTTACTACCGTAAGAGTTCATTCTTTATTCTGATAATAAAGCCCTACGATTCCTTAATTTCCAAAAGAAATTGAATCCTAAGCATGAGAAATGGGTAGAGTACATTCAGGCATATACCTTTGTTCTAAAACACCGTACCAGCATTGAAAATAGGGTTGTAGTTGCACTGAGCCGACGATCCATGCTTTTGGCTTAAGTTAGCACTGAAGTTATAGGGTTTGATAGACTGAAAGAAGAATACCCTAAGTGTCCCGACTTTAGTGTCATTTATCAATCCCTTCAATAAGGACCATCTAGTATACATAATGATTATACCATTCATGATGAATTCCTTTTCAAAGGAAACCAGTTATGTGTCCCTCAAACTTCTATTAGAGAGTTTTTGATTTGGGAAGTTCATGCTAGAGGCCTAGCAGGTCATTTTGATAAAAATAAGACCATCATAGCAATAGAAGACCAATTCTTTTGGCCTGGCCTCAAGAGGAATGTAGCCCAAGTTGTGGCGCAATGTTAAACATGTGCTGTTGCCAAACAGCAAAAGCAGAACACTAGTCTGTACACTTCTCTACCAGTCCCTGATTGTCCCTAGCAAGATCTTAGTATGGACTTTGTACTAGGACTACCAAAGACCTCAAGGAGACATGATTCCATCTACATTATAGTTGATCGATTTTCTAAGATGGCTCACTTCATACCATGCTCTCAAATGGCTAAGCTTTTTCTTGATGAAGTGGTTAGGCTGCATGGTTTACCCAAAATCATTGTGTCAGATAGAGATGTTAGGTTCACAAGCTACTTTTGAAAATCCCTTTGGCATATACTAGGAACCAGACTAAAATTCTCTACTGCCTACCATCCTCAGACTAATGGCCAAACTGAAGTCGTTAATCGAAGTCTAGGAAATTTTGCTGAGATTTCTAGTTGGTGATAGTATGGAAAATTGCGATCTCTTACTACCTCGTGCTGAGTTTGCTTATAACAGCTCCATCAATAAATCTACTGAAAAGAGTCCATTTGAGGTGGTCCATGATTACAAACCTAGGAAGCCCATAGATCTCATCCTATTGCCCACACATGCACAAGTGTCTAAATCTGTTGAGTCAGACACATAGCATATTAAGTATTTGCATAAAGAAATTAATAAAAAAATCCACATGAGCAATGAAACTTACAAACGTATGGCTAATTCATATAAGAAAATCAAGGAATTTTATGAGGGAGACTGTGATGGTTAGGCTCAAAGCAGAATGGTTCCCACCTGGAACCATGAAAAAACTATATGCCCGCGATGCAAGGCCATTTAAAATCATAAAGAAAATTGGACCTAATATATAGGTATTAGAATTACCATCTAACTTAGGTATCAGCTCGACCTTCAATGTTTCAGACTTAGTAGAGTATAAGGAGCCGATATTAATACCTAGTGAGCCTTTTGGGCCTAAACCTGTCATTGAGAGTGACCCTACTCTTGAGTGTCTACCAGCCATTATACCTGAGTGGCGAGACAGGATTGAGAGAATTCTGGATAACAAAACTATCACTACAAGGAATAAAGACTATCAATGTTATTTGGTTCAATGGCAAGGTCAACCAGAATCTGATAACTCATGGATCACTCGAGAGGATCTACAATGAATCAACCCTGACTTATTGGAATACTATCAGAGTCGGATTGACCCATACTCGATAGGGTCGAGTCTTTCCCACCCTGGGAGAATTGGTGTGGGCACCACAGCTCGAAAGAGATTTCAATCCAATATCAAGCCAGGTTCATTATGGATTTCAATGGATTAAGTTAATTTTACTTTTGGTTTCAATGTTATTTCTTTAATTGAACATGAGTCTTGTAAATAAAAAAATTTGTTTCTTTGGTTGAGTTTGATTCCTGTAATTAGGGTTGGGATTATTTCAATTTGGTCTTTTAAGTCCAATTAAGGTCAATTTGATCTTGTAATTAGTGAATCTACAAGTTGGGTTCAAGATTGGTTTGGGTTGGGTTCAAATTTAGCAAGAAGACTTGAAGATTAGGTAAGACAAACCACTTCAACAAACCTAACCAAGTTGGAGTTCCACATCACCAAGCATAGTTGGAAGCCACCTCACTTTTCATGCCAACATGGAAGACAACTCACCATGCCACTTCATTCATCTTGGGTTCCCAAAATCAAATTCAAAAGGAAGGTAGCCGACCACATTATTCTCCATGAATCAAGGAAGTTCTAAACTCTACACTCTTCATGGTTGTAACCCCTCCCACATCCCACCCCATGAATCTTGTAACTCCCCTTGAAATTTGAATTTTCAATAGGCTTTGGAGGGCTATAAATACCACTCCAAACCCACTTGTAGAAGATGATTGATGAATGAAAAAAATTCTAAAGTTTCTACATCCATTTGAGTTGTGCAAATGTCCTCCGAGAGGGAGAGGGTGAGAGGCCCATAAGTCCTTCCATTAGTCAACCTAGCCACCGTCAAATATCCTTCATTCAATCAAGGATTGTGCCATCTTCCTTCAACTTAAGGATGCCCATCAACTTCAGCCAAGGAGCCCAAGCATTCCTTCTTCCAAGGAGCCATTCCTTTCAAACAAGCCACTATATTTTCCATCACCAAATCGCCACTTCTAACCCTCTTCCAAACTTATTTCTACTCCATTCTTCCATCCCTTCCAATCACTAATGAGTTCCCTTGTAGGATCTTCCATGGTCGCGAGCTAAAGAGGAGGTGTACTTTGCCTTGGAACCAACATCATGGAAGTCTTCATCCTAGGTGTGATAGTTTTCTAGTTCAAGTCTTCAATCCATTGAGTGCTGAAATTTGATCCACCATAACAGAGTGTGAGAGCTCAATATTGGTAAGTAAACCTTCCTTTACTCTTAGAGTTTGAATATTTGAATGGTTTATGTCCTAGTTGGAATCGTTTCCCAACCATTAGGTCCAATCTTCATGGATTAAACAAGAGCTATAGTTTGGGATACCTTTAATCCATTGTTTAGCTTTCCTTCATATGACTCCTATGCTTATTTTAAGAATGAGTTTTTGCTTATGTAAGTAAGGATCATTGCTCAACCAACTAATTAATCTTCTAGCTTAGAAATCATCCTTTGCATGCCGCATCACCAAGTCCTAGTAGCTGAAGGCCTAGGGATCTTATGGGTTCGGCTTCTAGTCCTAAGAGAAGGGCCAGAGCAAGTTATAACCCTAGAAGACCTAGTAGAAAGGGAAGGAAAGGTCTCTGTTAGTGTCTGAAATGCTGAGGCAATGCCAAGTTAAACATCTCTGGGAGTATCTAAAGTGTAATCACGAACATCTGGTGTCTGACTCTCCCTGCTGACAATCTTATACTCTCCAACTCTATCACTGTCATCACTGCCATCATAAAGTATATCTGTATCTCCATCATCATCACCACCATCTCCATCTCTAACTGTACCACCACCTGAAGTATCATCATGAGGACCATGGTGGTCATCATCATTTGCTGGCAGAGGAGGTGGAGGTCCTGAAGGTGCTGTCTAAGACAAAAGGAATCTCAGAAGATCTCGTATCTCAGTGAAGCCAGCCTCCATCGACTGTTTGATATCTAAGAGCTGCCCATCCTTATGTGCTCTCAGTCCCTGTATCTCTATCCGAAGCTGGGTAGTCCTGACAGCCGGTCTAATGATCTCATCTCCGACCTCAGCAATCCGAGTCCTGATCTGCTCCTCAAAAGTAGACTCTGTAGCGGCACGAGGAGCAGCAGCTAGAGAAAGAACTGGTGCTAGAGTGGTCGGCTCAGATCTTGAGTTGGAACTGGAGTAGGTCTCAGAGGTGTAAGGTGCTCTGCAAGTCTAGAAGGTCCTGCCTTGATTGCTTGTAACTCGTCCTCCTCGTCTAGCTCCTGTCCAGACTCCTTGCGTACCCATCTACCAGCGATCCTCTTTAGCCCATCCGGTGCAAGGACCGCTCATCGTATGCATCAGTATGAAGTATATCCTTGGAGGCCTCCTCCTCCAAAGGTATACCATAAGACTGGAAAAGACGAGTCAACCCCATCCCGTAGGGCAAGTAGAGTTGCCGTTAAATCATCGCCTCTCCTATCTGACATAGCATCAGTGCTGGGATGTTGACGGCAATCCTCCGTGTGAGGCAGACCATCAACATGAGCTCCCGCTCCATAATACAATCGAATCAACCAGTCTTCGGGAGCAGGATGCGTGCAATAATGTGATGAAATAGGCGCATCTCGATGGACAACTGATTCGCAGTGATTGTCGATACACCGTGCACATCATCTCTCTCTAGTACGCATTGAAATGTGGCCTCTCTATCACCAACACATATAGCTGCAATCCCATGCAAAGGAATATTTCAAACTCTGCTCAATGTATCCTGAGACACAAGAATCTGTACACCTCTAACCACATCACTCCATAATAGTCCATCAATAGCATGGCTCCCATAAAATTTCCTGATCAAATACGGATAGTACTTCTCCTTCATAGTGCAGAAGGAGGTCAAATCAACTGCTCCAAGCAACTCACCAATACAAACCCTTCTCGGTCGAAGAAATCCAAATTTATTCAGCATCCACCTACAATGATCTTCCCAAACACTCTCTCAGTAGCAGGGGACCTGGTGGAGGCACTCTCTCTTGCTCACTGCTCTACCGAGCCCTGACTAGGTCAAACCGTGCCTTGGATCTCCTCTCGGCTATACGTTGGCTCAACATCTTCCTTGAAACAACTTGCTTGCGGGCTCCCTTGACACCAACAACCACAAGAGGGAAAGAACAAAGAAGGAAAGGGTGAACTGGAGAAGGCCAAAGGGAAAAGAGGAGGGATCAAGTAAGGAGTGAACCAAAAATGAGAAATGGACCAAGGAAGGAAAACTGATGGGGAGGAAGAGTGAATCCAAGAAAGAAACGGCCAAAGATCGAGAAAGGACCGGAGGAAAGAAAAAAACACGAGAGTTCCAACCAAATCCCATAAAAAAATTGTGAAGAACAATAAGAAATCGGACAAAATAAGAGAGAAATTGAGGAAATTACCTAAAATATTGAGGGACAATGATGGAAAACCACTATTCCGGGACCAAGAGGGTGAAGGGGGACCACTAGGGCAAGAGAAAACCAAAGGACAAGTGGTTTCAGAAAGATCTATTGATGCCTTAAAAATACATGTTTTCGTTCATGAGTCGACACTTGGATTTTGGTCAAGTGTTAACACTTGCGTGAGTCGACACTTGGCCAAAAACTCAAGTATCGACACCTGCCATAAAACCCAGAAAAAACCCAAAAAAAAATTCAAAAAAAATTCAAAAATCAAGGGGATTCTAGAGAAGGTTTTAAGATACAAAAGAGATGATTTTGGACTCAAGAAATCATATAAAAATAAAGTTTAAAAGAGTTATAGACAAAGGGATCAATGATACCTAACTCTCTTCTAATCATGCAGAATCTATCTTCGCTAAGGGCTTTAGTGAAAATATCAACTAATTGATTATCAGTACATACAAATTCAAGTATAACATTATAATTTTGCACATGATATCTTATGAAGTGATGTCTTATTTCAATATGTTTGCTTCTTGAGTGTTGAACAAGATTTTTGGTCAAATTAATTGCACTAGTATTATTACATCTTATGCGTGTCTTAGTTAATTTAATGCCAAAATCTTCGAGTTGTTGTTTGATCCATTAGATTTGAGCACAACAGCTTCCAGCTGCTATATATTCGGCTTTAGTCGTAAATAGAGCAACTGAATTCTATTTTTTGATAAATCATGAAATCAAATTAACTCCAAGAAATTGACTGGTTCCACTATTACTTTTTCTATCAAGTTTACATCCAGTAAAATCAGTATCAGAATATGCAATCAATTCAATAGATGATCTCTAGAGTACCATAGTCCAATATCAATAGTGCTAGACAAATATCTAAGTATGTGTTTAACAGCCAATAAATGAGACTCTTTGGGAGCAGACTGATATCTTGCACACATACATACACTGAACATTTATCTGGCCTACTTGTAGTCAAATATAATAATGAACCAATGATACCTCTATATAACTTTTGATCAACATTCTTACCTGATTCATCTTTGTCAAGTTTACAAGAGGAGCTCATAGGCGTACCTAATGGTCTGGTACTCTCCATTCCAAACTTTTTAAAAAATTTTTTTGGGTTGCGGGAAGCTATCCTTCAAGCAAGTTAGATTGAGATCGGTGTAGTCCACACAAATCCTCCACTTTTTATTGGCTTTCTTGACCATTACCATATTTGCTAGCCAACTAGGGTACTATATCTCACAGACGAAACTTGCGACAAGAAGTTTTTCGACCTCCTCTTCTTCTGATGGACCGGGCGGTTGTTAGGGTCAATGTTCAACCCATGGGTGATCACTTCTGGGGGAATCCCGGGCATGTCAACTGAGATAAAAAAGAAGACATTCGTGTTGGCCCATAGAAAGCTTAGCAGTCGAGTTCTCTCTTCCTCAGATAATAGCGCTCCTATTTGCCCCATCTTTAAAGGGTCCTCACCCAAGCAAAATGATAGCAGTGCCTCGACTAGTTAACCTTTCAGCTCCAGCTCCATCTGGCTTGTCTGGTAATGGCTAGGCCCCGCTCGGCCTCCCAGACTCTTGGGATGGCCTATAGGTAGTGTTGGATCGGCTATCAAGATCCTATCATTTCTCTGATCCCCCGTAGGGTCAGGAACTAGACAAGGAACCACCTAGTCGAGATGGTGGTGTCGAACATGTTGAGTCTAGGTCAGCCCAGGATCACATTGTAAGGCGAGGAGAGCCTTATAATGGTGAAGGTCATCATTACGGTGCACTAACAGGGTGATGTTCCAGTAGTGACTGGGAGGGTAACCTCTCCCTCCACACCGATAGGATCTCTGATAAAGCCCATTGGAGGTGTAAACACTGGTTTTATCATATCAGGGGATAGGTTTGTTTATCCTTGCAAAAGTATCATAAAAAAGGATGTTGGCTGAACTTCTATTATCAATCATGATTCTTTTTACAGGGTGCTTAACTATCATCATCTCCATGATGATAGCATCATTGTTTGGGTTTTCTATCCCAGCTCCCCCCTCTCCCACAAAGGGGAGTACAACATCGGATCCCTCCCTCGCCTTGGCTCTCTTAGCTCTTGCCCTTTCCCATAGAAGATCATTCCCATTGGCTTCTCTATGGTTGATTATCGATGGGAGGAGGAAGGGCCTCTGCACCTTGGGGCCCGGGCGGAGCTCTTTTGCCTATGAACTTTTCGAGATAACCTCTCCTGATCAGGTCTTCAATCTCCCTCTTCAGGTGGTGGCACTCCTCAGTGTCATGGCCATGGTCCAGATGGAACTAGTAGTATCGAGACTTATTTCGGCCACCGGATAGTTTTAATGGGGGAGGGTGACGTAAATAACGTTCGTCCTTAATCTTCATGAGGATTTTGGATCTTGGGGCAAGGAGAGGGGTATACTTCTCATCCCTAGCAAGGATGCTCCCCGGCTTGGGACCCGATCAAGGATTCGGAACGGCCTTGGGTCCGAGGGTCCCGCTCGGCTCCCCTTGGGCCTGCTTCTTCAAGGGCCTCCCATTGAACTCTCTTTTGGTACGGTCAGCCTCTTTCGTACGAATATACTTGTGGGCACAAAGGAGGAGCTCGAGTAGGTCTTTGAGGGCTTCTTATCAATGGAATAGGTGAATCAGGATGTCCTGAGCCCTCTCTTCAATGCAAACATGGCGACAAGCTTGTCCAAATTATAGATTTCCAAGGTGGCAACTTTAAAATGGGACATAGTCTCAAAGGGGCTCATGATCCTGCTATCGAATCGAAAATAGGCTATCAACCTCGCGTGGTACTTTTCAGCATGCATCGAAGTGTGCCACGAATCTTCTCCAACTGCTTAAAAGAGTCATTGCTCCTTGGCTCAAGGTGGGAATACTAAACTCAAGTGGCCTTTCGGAGCATGGCTGGGAAGTTAATGCAAAAGAGGGTGTCGGTGGTCCCTTGAACCCATATGAGAGCCTTGTAACTCTCGAGATGGTCCAGGGCATTGGTAGTCCCATTGTAGGGGTCCACTTATGGCATGCGAAACCAGTTGGGAATCGGTTCCTTTTGGACTTTGTAGGAGAAAGGAGGGCAGGTGTTGTAACCCGTGGGCTCGCTTAGGGAGCTCTACATGTTGGCAAATTAGCAGGCGAGCTCAGCCAGCTTACACTCTTATTCCTCTAGGCATTTGTCGGCCCGCCACTGGATGGCCTCATCAATCGACCCCTCCACTGAGACCGTCAGGGGAGAGGGAGGGAAGGATTGGAAGAGCTCATTCTTTGGCTTCTTGCCATGTCGGTGCTTGCGGTGAGATACGGTGCCATGGTTCGAGACTAGGGAATGGCTTTCTTGGTCAGCTGATCCATCACAACACCATTTCTCGAGCATCCTTAGGCTCCCTTGTGGGTAGGACATCGCTCGTTGGTGCGATGGCCTTGCCCAAAAGGATCTCAAGCTGGCACGAGGTCCGGTGGCCTAGGCTGCTAGGTCGCTAAGGACCGGTGCTGATGGTACAACTGGTGCACCACCATAGCCAGGGTCTGGACCTGCTGAGCAAGTGTGGCAATCTATGAATTTGTTGGAGGTGGCGATAAAAAAATTGGGGGCTCCACCTCCAGACTGCACCGGTCGTTATGATGGGATGGTTTCCCCATGCGACTGACCGAGGCCTTTCATGCTTGGGTCACCACCATAGGACCACCAGACTTCACGGATGCCTTCTGGGTGGAGTGGCCCATATCATAGATCGGTAACCACATAGTTTCTCCGGACCACCCCTCTCCACCCTACCTGGCACGCCAATCTATTATCGCCTAGCTCACCGAAGCCTGTAGCTCCAGCATGGTCTGGGTGAGCCATCCTCCCTAAGCTCGTCGGATTCCTTCCTACCTTGCCTTCTATTTCCTAAGCAGAAAGTTGTAGGTTCGACCCCAACCTGACACGCCAATCTGTTGCCACCTAGGTCACCGTAGCTTGTAGCTCTTGCGTGGCCCGGGTCAGTCATCCTCCTCAAGCTCATCGGATTCCTTCCCACCTTGCCTTCGTGGCCGATTACTCCTACAAAAGAAAGGAGAAGACCAGTATCAGGAATTCGGATGGGGACAATCCAACGATCAAGTCAGTAGGACTACCAAGGGAAATAGATCCTTAGTGATTGGGGCTCATATTACCCCCACTTTTGAGGAGAAAATGAAATAAAAGGGTAAAAGCTGGAGATTAAAGCTTGGGGGAGTTCTCGCTATCCAGTGGGGAGTTCTCGCTATCCGGTCCCCTGCCCTTTGCTCTCTTACCTCTCCTTTTTCGGAGGTCCTTCTTACAGTTATATAGGAATTGCTTCTTCTTAGGTGTCTCCTGCAGGAGGAGCCCGAACTTTCCCCCTCCCCTCCTCCTCCCTGCCAGGGGGAGGGAGGTCCTTACGTGCGAAGTGTGGTTGGTGCGCTGCCAGCTACCAGACCTATCTCCCAGATGGAGTGACCCCTTATAGGTAGTGTTCTCCATCCCAAACTTCTTTAGAATTTCTTTTGTATACTTAGCTTGGTTGATGAAGATCCCCTCTTTGGTTTACTTTATCTGGAGTCCGAGGAAGAAGTTAAGTTCTCCCATCATGCTCATCTCGAACTCACCCTGCATTAACTTTGCAAACTCTTGACAGAGAGATTCGTTAGTAGTATTGAATATGATATCATCTACATATATTTATACTACTAAGAGATCATCATTCTTTTTTTCAAAAATAAAGTTTTGTCAACATTACCTCTAGAAAAATCATTTTTGAGCAAGAAAGAACTTAAACGATCATACCAAGCTCTTGGAGCTTATTTCAAATCATACAAAGCTTTATGAAGTTTAAAAACATGGTTTGAAAATTCATGATTTTCAAAACCAGGAGGTTGTTCAATATAAACTTCTTCGATAAAGCCATTCAAAAATGCACTTTTAACATCCATTTAAAATAATTTAAAATTCATAAAATAATCAAAAGCCAACAATAGCCTAATTGCCTCAAGTCTAGCCACAGGAGCAAAGGTTTCATCAAAATCAATCCCTTCCTCCTGATTGTATCCTTTGGCAACTAGTCTAGCCTTATTTCTTGTAACAATTTCATTTTCATCAAGTTTGTTTCTAAAAACTCATTTTGTACCAATAATTGAAACATTTGAAGGCCTATCTACTAAAGTCCAAATATTGTTTCTTTTAAATTGGTTAAGTTCGTCTTGCATAGCATTTATCCAATTACTATCATTTTCAGCTTCTTCAATAGTTTTAGGTTCAATTTGAGAAACAAATGCTAAGTAATCACAAATATTTCTAAGAGATGATCGAGTACTTACATCCTTTAGATGGATCATCAATAATTAGTTTTTTTGGGTGTCCATAAGCATACCTCCATTCTTTGTGTAGTGGATCAATAGTAGATGTGTTTTCATCACCTTGTGCTTGATCTCCTTCAGTGTTTTGATCATCTTCTTGTTTCTTGGTAGGCTCTTCATTGTTATTCACATCTTCAATTTTCTTGGTACCTGTTTCATCAGAAAGCACATCTTCTTTTCTAGAAGATTTCTGGTCAGATTGATCAAATACTACATGTATGGATTCTTCAATAAGTATTCTTCTGTTGAAAACCCAGTATGCCTTGCTAGATGTAGAGTAGCCTAGAAAGACACCCTCATCTGATTTGGCATCAAATTTGCTTAAGTTGTCTTTACCATTATTTAAGATGAAACAACGGCATCCAAAAACATGAAAATATCGAATTAAAGGTTTTCTTCCCTTCCAAAGCTCATATGATGTTTTCTTTAAAATTGGTCGGATTAAAATATGGTTCAAAACATAGCATGCAGTGTTTATGGCTTCCGCCTAAAAATATCTAGGTAGGTCATTTTCACAAAGCATGGTGCGTGCCATTTCTTCAAAAGTCCTTTTTTTTTTTCTACCATCCCATTTTGTTGAGGTATCTTAGGTGCTGAAAAATTATGATGAATGCCATTTTCAATACAGAATTTGTCAAAGTCAGAATTTTCAAATTTCGTTCCATGGTCACTTCTCAACGATACAATTGAAACACCTTTTTCATTTGAAACTCTTTTATGAAATCTAATGAATTTAGAAAACATTTCATCCTTGTGTGCTAAAAACATGATCCATGTAAAATGTGAGAAATCGTCTACAATAACTAGACCGTACTTCTTACCTCCCAAACTAGATGTTCTAGTTGGCTCAAAGAGGTCCATATGAAGCAACTATAAGGGTCTAGATGTAGAGATTACTCCTTTTGGTTTAAAAGATTATTTGGTTTGTTTTCCAAGCTGGCAAGCACTACAAATCTTATCCTTTTCAAAACTAATTTTTGGTAAGTCCTTTATCAAATTCTTTTTGCTAAGTTTTGAAATCGAATGCATACTGGCATGTCCTAGCCTACGATGCCAAAGCTAACTAGTTTCATTGATCCTGGCTTCCTTTGCCACTAGGCATTGACCATTTTGAACAGGAAGATCATCAAGATCAACCATATAAATATTGCCATGCCTATAACCAATGAACTTGATCCCATTGTCATCTAAGCTAGAAACAATACATAAAGAAGATTCGAAAACAACCTTGAAATCTTTGTCACAAAATTGACTAATGCTTACCAAGTTATGTTTCAATCCATCAACATACAATACATTATCAATGTAAGTAGAAGGGGTGATATGGACTTTACCAATTCCTATAATTTTGCTCTTTCCATTATCACCAAATATCACATTACCACCATTTTGATATACGAGTGATGAGAACTGCTCCACATCTCCGGTCATATGCCTTGAGCAACCGCTATCAAGGTACCACATTCTTTTCAGGTGGAGACTTTAGGTACCCAAGTCATCTTAGGTCCTTTCAGGTTAGTGATAATGGTTCCTTTTGGAACCCATATTTTCTTAACATTACTTAATTTTCTCTTATTGCACAAGTAATATTTATGCCCTATAGTACCACAAACATAACAAGTAATGGATGATGATGCAGGCACAAAGAAGTTTTTGAAAAACTTTAATTTTTTTTGAGTTCTAAAACCTAAACCGGCTTTATCAAAAATAGCTCTTTGATTATTTAAAAGCATATTTAATTTTTCAGAACTGTATGTAAATTTATCAACAAAAGGTTTCAACTTTTTAATTTCTTCTTTATATCTTTTGTTTTCATCCAAAATTTTTTTGTTCTGTTTTGAAAGTCTTTCATTTCATGCAAAAAAAGTTTTTCTTTTTCAAAACTTAATTTTCTTTTTCAAGAACAATAATCTTATCATTTAACTTTTTATTTTGAAGAAATAGGCAATCATTTTCATTTGAAAGCTTATCATTAGCTTTGACTAAATCCAGATTTTGTCTTTTTAGATCTTTATATTTTGATTTTAGTTTTTGAAATTCTATAACTAACTCATCAAAAACTTCATGCAGTTCATCAAATGTAAATTCATTTTTGATTTTGGATTGTACCTCATCATGATCCACCATCAAACAGAAGTTTGCGACTTCTTGCTATTCTTCTTCGGAGCTGGAGTCTTAGCTGTCACTCCAGGTTGCCATCATGGCCTTCTTTCTCAGTTTTCTTCTATTTTTCTTAAGTAAGGGGCAGTCCATCTTGAAGTTGCCCAATTTTTTGCATTCGAAACATGTGGGCTGCTCCTTCTCTTTCTCTTTCTCTTTCTCTTTGCTCGGCTCATCTTTTAGAGGCTTCTTCTTAAAGTTGTATTTCTTCTTCCTCATGAACCTTCTAAATTTTCTTGCCAATAGAGCTGTTTCATCTTCTTCATCTTCTTCTTCGAATTCATCGCCTGACTCTTCTCTTGCGGTGGATTTGAAAGCGATCACTTTCTTCTTCTTGTCGACATCCATGTTTTTTTATTTTAAAGAAAGCTCATAAGTCATTAATGAGCCTAACAGTTGCTCGAGGGGTAGAGTATTGACATCCTTAGCTTTCTCTATGGCCGTTACCTTGGCATCTCATGAAGCTGGAAGAGATCTGAGAAGTTTATTTACAAGTTCACCGTTAGATATAATCTTTCCTAAGCTTCTCATGCCATTCACAATATTTGTGAACCTAGTATACATCTCACTTATAGATTCAGTAGGTTCCATCTTAAACATTTCATATGTGTGAATGAGCATGTTAACCTTAGTTATTTTCACTTGGTGTATACCCTCATTGGTAACCTCAAGTATGTCCCAAATCTTCTTAGCAGAGAGATAGTTAGAGATTCTATTGAATTCACTTGGATCAAGAGAGCAAAACAATAGATTCATAGCCTTTGCATTAAGCTCTATTTGCTTAATGTCATTCTCATCCCAATCATCTTCCAGTTTTGGAGTGAGAATGCCATTAATCAACATAGTAGGCTGATGAGGACCTTTTATGATTGTCCTCCAAAGATTATAATTAAGTGCTTGAATGAATATACGCATGCATGTTTTCCAATACGTGTAATTCGTACCATTAAAAAGTGGGGGACGGTTTGAAGCTTGACCTTCAACAACACCCATTCTAATTGGGGTTGCCATGATCTTTTACTCAAGATCCTTAGACCTACAAGAGAGTACCGGTGCTCTGATACTACTTGTTGCCTAGAAATAAAGCCCAAGACGGGGGATGAATTGGGTCTTTTAAAAAACTTAAAGCAATAATGTGCAGGCCTTGTGGTGTTTGTGAGTAATAAAATTGATGTACTAGATTATATGCAGCGAAAAGCAATAAATAGAGTGCAAGAAGTAAAGAGCAAAAGATAGAAGAGATAATCACACACAAACATAAGGTTTATAGTGGTTCGGTGCAAACCTAGCACCTACATCCACTCCCCAAGCCATCCTTGGGAATTCCACTATAATCTCTCCAAGATTACAGCCGACTTGTTTTTCCAAAGGCTCCAAGTCAAAACCTATGTTGGTTTTATCACCTAGGCTCACCAACAAACCTTTACACTTCTTTTGTCTTCGGGCTCACAAGTCAACCCTAGTTGGTTTTGTCCCTTTGGCTCACCAATAACCACAACAACCTACTTTCAAGAAACCCTTGAAAGCTAGGTCAAATCATAAGAGAAATTCAGATATACAATTCAAATAAACAAAACAAACTCTCTTCAAGAGTAGAATGGAAGCTTTGAGGCTCAAGTTGATGCTTTGTCTTATCTTCTCCTTGGAATATTCTTCAAGCTCTCTTTTTGGAATGTTGAAAGGATAGGCTTGTAGGCTTTTTCAGGGAATCACTCTTTAAATGGCTCTTGAAGTGAAGTTCTTGAGGGAATATTGGCTTTTGAGCTTTCAATGGACTTCAATGCCTCAAGAATAAGTTTGGTGAAGCTTAAATACAAAGAAAAACTTCCAAAAAATGATTTGTGACCGTTTGAGCTTCGAATCTAGCTGTTGGGAGCTTGAAAAGATATTTCTGCAACTCAAAAAAATAGATCCATTAGGGCTATCAGAATCCGAGTGTCGACACTTGGTTTGTCAGGTGTCGACACTTGGCTGTCAGGTGTCGACACTTGACTTCCAGGTGTTGACACATGAACTTTCAAGTGTCGACACTTGATTCACAGGTGTCGATACTTGACACAAAAACACTTCTTTGGCCATGTTCTGGATTTTTGAAAAGTCTCAGGCCTTGAGTCGACACTTGGAAACTTAAGTGTCGATACTTGAGTTTCAGGTGTCGACACTTGAATTCTGGGTGTTGACACTTGGCGTGCTAAGGAGTTTTTCTGCATGCCAAAAGCTGAAGTATCGATATTTTACTTCCCAGGTGTCGACACTTGGTTCTGCAAAGTTCACAATTAAATGCAATTCAAACCAAAAACACAAGTGTTGAATATGAAATTTAAATCCAATGTAAATAAGCAATAAATGAACTCATTTAGCCCCTTTTTGCATGGAAAAGACTCCTCAAATTATGAAATATGCTTCATGCCACAGCGTACCACGATACTTTAATTTTGAGAATTTGAGGTGCTTGTTTCCTAAAAACTTATAACTAAAAATAAATAATAGTACATAATATGTACTCAATGTTTTATTATTCATCAAAATCACTAGGTAGAGCCAACATGAACAAATGCATGTATATTGCATTTCCTATTTTAATACAGATCTTTTACAATTTTGAATGTTATAATTTAATAAATTTAATATGAATAACATAGTCACATACAAGGATCCCGGTACCGGTATTGGGACCCGAAACGATGACTAACCGCTATGGTACCATACCGTGTCCAATTTTTTTAATCTTTTTAGAATTTATTAAATATTTTTAGTTTTAAATAGATATTTATTGATGCTAATTATTGGAAAGTCTTCATAATCCTCATATACCTGATCTCCTATCTCTTTTTTTCTTTCCTAGCTTTACTTTTATACCTTCTTAAGGCCTGTAATATTCTCCTTCCTAATTTTATTTTTCTGCTTCTTAAAGCATGTATCTATTATGTATATATATTATGATTCAATATGAATAATATATTTAGTAGCTTTATGTTTTCACCATGATATCTGAGCCTTCTACGAATCCCTAATTCTTCCCTTTTTATCATCCGACCTGGTGTTCTGGTTTCCTAATGGAGCGAGAGTGGCGGGGAAGAGGGATTCTTTCTCCTCGAATGCAAATACAGCAGAAAGCTCCCTTCAGGCCTCCTTCCTCCCTTTTTATAGGCATTGAGGGGCCGCTTCCCAGCACCCCTCGACCGCCGCGATCCAATGGCAGGCGACGTGACTTCTCGATTCGACGGGGAAGTCGGAGGGACGCACCGGATCATGTCTAATCACGATCCATGTGACCATCCAACCGATGGCGGATGGGTTGCTCCGGACGTTGCACCAATCGCTTATATCTTGCCAGGTCGATCACATCGCATCAGGAGCTCGACGGGCGAGCATTTCGGGCTGGCAGCTCATCATTGCACCGTACCGACATTAACAGATTCTCCCGCCACCACCAATGCGGCGTTGACACCTGTCCAAGGGTAGAAATCTGGAGTAGAAGATGGCTGGTCACAGCATACCGGATCAGATTTGCAATCATCTTAAGGACTGGCACATTAATTGCCAAGTAATGCTCTCGTCCTTCGAAGCTACAGAACCGCTCGAAGGCCAAGAGCAAGGGGGCAACTGTTATACACGACCGGCTCACTACCAAACCGGACCGCCCTCTTGCTGTGGTCCGACTGGACCACTCTTCTGAGGCTCCGACGGATGCTCTCCTTCGAAAGTCCAACCCACTAAAGCAGAGGTCCGAATGACCCACTTTCACTGAGGTCCAACCCGCCTCCTTTGGAAGTTCGACCCATTGAAGTAGAGGTCTGAATGACCCACTTTTGCTGAGGTTTGGTCCACTGCTCTCCTTCGAAAGTCGACCCCCTAAAGTAGAGGTCCGAATAACTCACTTCTGCTGAGGTCCAGCCCACTGCTCTCCTTCGAAAGTCCGACCCACTGAAGTAGAGGTCTGAATGTCCCACTTTCATTGAGGTCCAGCCCACCTGCTCCTGCTGAAGCTCTGACGGATGCTCTCCTTCGGAGGTCCGACTGGCCCTCCCTAATCGAGTCCGACCAATTCACTTCAAGGATCTAGGAAATTCTAGAAGCCTGTTTCAGCTAGTACCAGAATTCTGCCACATCAGTACTACTACTCTACTATTCTCACAATGTTGCTCTATCCGGGTACCACGTGGCTACTTTTCAGATTCTTCTAGGGGTAGATCAGTCTTTCTCAACTTCTTTCCTAATAGACTTTGGATCATTTCATGTCTATATAAGATAACGGGGAACCTTTCTTTGAATTAAGGACACTCTTCCTTGCACTGAATTCTCTGCACTCTAAAAAAAAAAAAATCTATATCCCGAAACTCTCGCTCCCAGAACCCTTCTCGACTTCCTCATATCCCAAAACCCTCGCTCCCGTTGCCAACGCCCCCAAACCCTCTCTCCCGCTGCCAATGCCTTCTACCTCGCTGCCGAGATCGCCGGCCCCGTCATGCCATCGCCACGCCCACAATCGCCCCATGCTCCGGTTATCGCCCATGCTCCGTCACCATCGTGCCCATCGCCTTGCCTCTCTCCAGCCATTGACCACCCTGTTGGCCTCGCCTCTGCCTCCACATTGTTGCCGTTGGCCTCGCAACTGAAGTACCATAGGACCATGTTGCGAAGATTGCGCTGAAACCTCCTGCGAGCTCGATCAGGGAAGAGCTTGACGAGCTCATCCATCTACATGTCGAGGAGGGCATCAAGATTGATGCCATGATAGCTGAACTTCCTGAACATCTGCTTCTTCGGCTGCCCGGCCGCAACATCCACCTCCATGTCTGCCATGGCTATAAGCAATGGGGAAGTTCGTCCTGGGGGCCATCGCGAGCCAGAGGCGATCTAGAGGCAGATCCAGTACTGTGATTGATCCCTTGGCTGGCTTTGAGGGCATTCTCACTGGGCATTGGAGCAGCGGTGATCAGCGAGGAGGAGCTCCCTGATAAGTTGAGAAGCTAGAAAAAGCGACAGCATACGAATGGTTTGGATACATTGTCTCTTATCCTCTTTTGAATAACTTGGTGAAGGATATTTTTAAAATCACTAGCGAGTGGCACAGTTGATTATTAGACTTTTCTCGTAAGGGGATAGAGTCTTGGACATATTTCGACTGAAAGTTCAGGATAAAATAAAAAATAAAAAAAATAGTCCAGAAGTAAAATCAAAAAAAGAGAAAAATTAATAAAATAATCCTAGAGCCCCTATTGATTGGTGGTAGTGAAAAAGCTAGGGATATATATAATAAATTTCATTCACTTGGCTGACGCCAGTGATAGTCAAGTTGACGTACTCACCTTCAGGTGGGGAATGGCTGCAGAAAAATAAATATGCGCCGTGCATCGAACATTCACTGGCTGGGGTTGGGGAACCGTCTAGGAGTGGCCACGCCCGGGGTCTAACTCCTCCCCCCCTCTTTTTTCCATCAAAAAAACGATATTTTTAATCTTTGTAGGCTCTTGTGAAAGGCAAGATTCTGAGTCCAAAATAATTAATCCAGTTATCACTCAAGAATTGGAGAACCTTCTTAGTAGGTTGCTCGTAATCTAGGTTCCAGCTATCCAGACAGTAACTCAATCGGGAGGATCTTCGTGAGAGAGTACATCCCTCAATGCACTCCAAGTTGCTGTCAAGCTCGATGGATCATCCATGTATTTATCCTGGTCTAGAAGTATCTAGCTACTTGTTAAAAGTCATGGTTTGGAAGATATCTCACCGGCACAGTACCATGACCTGTTGATGGAGTACCAGGAGTAGCTCAGTAGGATATGAAAAATTTGGTGGTATGGCTTTTCTACTCAACACTATGATCCCGAGTGTCTCATAGAGTGTGTAGCTATTGGAGATCGCACATGGGATATAGGAGGCAGTGGATCAGATATATTCTCAGAAGGCTAATTGATGCAGAACAAATAAGATGATGCGATGCGGAAGTAAATTAAGACTAATATTTTTTTTTTTTTGTGTTTTGTTAGAAGTTGGCTTGACTCAAAAACAAGGCTAACTAATATTGAAAGAAAAAATGCACTGAAAGAAAGCACAATTCAAAAGAGTAGATTATCAGAGTAATAAAGAAGTAGGATCGCTGGGGATTGAGAAACCCCTAGACCTAGGGTTTACTCCTCTTTCAAGAAACAGACGAAGAGAGAAGAGAAGGTTTTATACCTGACTGTGATATTTTTCTTTGCTTCAATTGAAGGACACTCTCGAGCAGATTGTAGGATCCTTGGAGACGGGGTATCTTCGCAATGGATCCTCGGATTGTAGTCCTATGGCAAGGTTGGCCTTCTTCTCGTACTCTGGATCTGGAAAAAGATGAAGAACAAGATAAGGATGTAAGAAACTCAAGGAAGAGACCTTTACCTGGGATAGCTCCGGACTGCTCGAACTTTGAAGATGAGGGAAGAGTATGGAGGTGGCGGTAGAAGATGGAGTGGATTTAGGGTTTGGCTGGTAGGGCGGCGGCTTGCAGATGAAAAGGACCTAGGGCTTGATATAGTGGGCGGTGGCTTGGAAAAGGAGATGGCGGCCTTGAATGAAGTGGGAATAGGGTTTAGGAATTTGGGTGTTGGCGGCTAGGATGATGAAAGGAAATTAGGGTTGGCGGCCAGGGATGAAAGCGGGGTAGGGTTTTGGTAACTTTGGAGATCTCTCACCTCCTCAAGGCTCCAATGGAACCCGGATTTACTCCCTCACGGAGCTCAACACTCAAAGAAGTGTGGAAGAAGAGAACACAAGGTTGCTCAACACAAGAAAATATTTCATTTACTCATTTAAAATCAAAAGATTACATAAGGGTCCAATATATAGACCTTGCAAGAGAAACAAAATTACACTACTTCCCATATGGGACTAAACATTCATCCTAAGCATGAAAAACTTTTCCTTGACCGACCAGGCTTCTTTCCTTGGAGTGGGCGGCCTCAAATGCAAGGTGATGGCTTCATATGGAAGGTATGTGGGGCACCTCCTAGTTCTTCTCCTTAAGTCATGGGTTTTCCTTCCATGACTTGCTCTTTCTTGGAAGAAAATACTCATCTCCTAGTCTTTCTCCCCAAGACTAGGCTCCTTCCATTCATAGCCAGGTACTTTAGGCAGGTGTGGGCGCCTACCTTGAAGTCCTCTCCAAGAAAAATCCCCTGCTCCTTTAGCTTGGTTACTTTTGGTAGCTTGTGGGAGCCTTCCTTGACTTCTCCTAAGAAAATTTTCTTGCTCTCTTGGGCGTGGGGACCAGGGACACTGGGATGAAATGTGACGCCAACTGGTCCTGGGAGTGTGGCTGGGAGTGTGGCGTCTACTTGCATTTGGCCTTGGAAGAAAAAATGATGTCCTAGGGAATGGTGCCAACCAGGACTTGACTTGGACTTAGACTGAGTTAACATGACTCAACAAAATGAAATACAGACTCAAAGAAATAAAATAATCTGGTTGACCAGGTCAACCCTTATTACAAACCCTAATCTTCGGGCAAGGTCATTCAGAGATCCAGATGGAACCCTGAAGTCTTCTTCTGATTCTGGTGCCCGCACCACTAATCTTGCATAGGTATATGAGATCTAGTACCAGTTGAGGTAGCTTCGTCAAGGCACACTTTCTGTTATCGATTATGCTACAGAACTAAAAAGATTATGGACTAAAGCTTTCACTACCGTACCTTCCATCCGAAATGCTCTGTAGATATGCACCGATTCCACATGTACCTGGAAGAGGAATGAATCCAGGAATTTTTGTATGGCTTGAATTTTGAGTTTGAGCCAATTCGGGTACAGCTCCTAGCTCGGGATGATATGCCAAGCCTGAGTCAGGCTTTCTCTACTGTATTGCGGGAGGAGACGAGGACTAGAGTCATTACTTCTACTGAGCCTATTCGCTCTGCCCTCATAGCTAAACCATTGCCTCGATCTGGTGCATAGCCATCTACTATCTACAATTACTGTTACAAGCCTGGTCATGTCAAAGCCACTTGTTGGGAACCACATAGTCGCCTCTCTCAATCTAAGAGAAAAGATTAGGGGCATGGTCGGGGTTGAGGTCATGGTCAGCAAACCACACATCTATCTGAGAAAGTGGAGGAGTCTTCTGCTCATATCTCCCTTGACGACTATCAGACCATGAAGCGGTTGATGGACCAATATGAATCTACTTCCAGTTTCTTGCCTCCCCTAGCTTCGACTAGCCCACCACCGCCCATTTCCAACTTTGCTCAGTTAGGTATTACTTGTAGTATAGGCCATGTATTTGGTTGTCTGGATACGTCTTCTTCATAGATCCTTGATTCCGGTGCTTTCAGTCATATGACTGGATCTTTACCTCCTTTAGTGCATATTTTCCTAGTTCAGATCATGATCGAGTTTGTTTGGCCAATGGATCCCTTTCAGCTATCTTTGATAAGGGAACTGTCGACTATACATCTACTCTTCAGTTATCATCCGTCTTGCATGTCCTTACCTTTCCCACAAACTTGTTATCTATTAGCTCTATTATTCATGATTTAAATTGTTCTGTCACTATTTGGCCATCTCATTGTATCTTTCAGGAACTGATAATGGGAAAAGAACTTGGATATGGTAAAATGTACAATGGCCTGTACTACCTGAAAAATAAAGGGGAGCGGCTTCATGATGCTTTGTCAGCAAACACGACTTCTTTTAAGCTTCTGCTTCATCATAAAAGACTCGGTCACATCACCTTTCCTGCTTTATATCAGTTATTTCATGCTCTTTCTCACTCTTGCAAGAAGACTACTTTAATTTGTGATAATTGTGAATTTTCAAAACACACCCATGGAGTGTATCTTGTTTCTAATAATCGAAGCAATTATAAATTTGATATTATGCATTTGGATGTTTGGGGATCTTATAGTATTGTTTTCATTACAGGGCATTGATGGTTTGTTACCTTCATTGATTGCTATAATCGGGTGATCTGGTTATACTTACTAAAGAGCAAGTATGTATGAGGTATTCTCATAATTTAAAGAATTTCATAAACTGGTGGACACTCAATTTGGGATGAAGATTAGAATACTCTGATCCAACAATGGTACGGAGTATACGAATCATTAATTTCGTACCCACTTGCATGATCATGGGATCATTCATTAGATGACTTGCATCAATACCCCTGCACAGAATGGATTAGCCAAACGAAAGAATCAATATTTGCTGGAGGTAACTCGTGCTCTCATATTTTCTATGTGAGTTCCTAAATTTTATAGGGGGAGGCTGTTCTGACTATAGCTTACCTCATCAACCGTATGCCTCTCCGAGTTCTTGACTTTAAGTCTCCACTTGAATGTTTATAAGGAAAGATTGAATATATTGTCCCACCTTGTGTTTTTAGTTGTATATGTTTTGCTCGGGACCATGCATCATCTGTTGGTAAACTGGATCCTCGAGCTCTGAAATACATCTTTATAGGTTATTCTGCCACTAAGAGGGGGTATAAATGTTATTATCCACCTACACAGCAGATGCTCGTCACCATGGATGCGACCTTTTTAAGAAATGAAGCCTTACTATGTGATGGAACAACTTCTTTGACTTCTAGATGTACCAAGTGGTGTCTCTATGTCCTATGAGTTCTTGACCACGTCGTCTAGGAGCCTTTAGTGTGAGAGGGAGCATAATGGTGATGGAAGTAAGGAAGTAGAGACTGATGATGCTTAGGACGATCCTAGTATGACAAGGGTGATGGTATTCAGGGGGAGCAAAGTGAGGCTATTGTGCATTCTTTAGTCATCCAAGCTTCTGCCCCAAGTACAGTTCCATCCAGGTCTTCTGAGTCCTCTTCCTTCATGAATAACGGTAACAATCCTATTTTTTATGATTTGGATATTCCTATTGCTAAACTAAAGGGTTCCTACCTGATCGTTCCTCCTTCTCGCTATCGCTATGATATTTCTAACTATATATCCTATGAGTCCTTATCTTCTTCTTGTAAATCCTTTTTGGCTACATTAGAATCTGTGAGCATTCCTACTGATTGGAAGGTGGTTATGGCAAATCCAAATTGGAGACAGGTAATGATGGAGAAAATGAATGCTTTGTCAAAAAACCATACATGAGATCTGGTCACTCTACCTAATTGAAAGCTATTGGCTCCACCCAGTGATTTTGATGAATAACAAAACATTGAGTGTATATTGTATACTAATATGGATTTCAAGTTATTAGTTTTCAGGAAGAAAGCACCTCAAAATCCCAAAAACTTATGTTTCATGGCACGTAATGGCACGGAGCATTTCTCACGAATCCGGACATCCTCTTCATTGAAAAAGGGCATCTAATTGATTAAATTTTATGTGTTTATGATTCATTTAAATTTCAAGAATTATATTTATGTTTTCGAGGCCATTTACACTTGAATCTGAGCTTTTTAGTCTCAAGTGTCGACACTTGGAAAGTCAAGTGTCGACACTTCAGCATTTGGCACAGACAAAAATCCTTGGCATGCCAAGTGTCGACACCCAGAACCAAGTGTCGACACTTAGATTTCCAAGTGTCGACTCAAGGCCTGAGAATTTTGAAAATACAGAACTTTGTCATTTGAGGATTTTTGTGTCAAGTGTCGACACCTGTGCATCAAGTGTCGACACTTGAAAGTTCAAGTATCGACACCTAGAAATCAAGTGTCGACACCTGACAGCCAAGTGTCGACACCTGACAGCCAAGTGTCGACACTTGCAGCCTGACATCTCTAACGGATCTATTTTTCTGGCTTACAAAACTTGCTTTTCAAGCTCCAAACAACTATTTCTGAGGTTCCAACGGTCACAAACCATTTTTTGGAAGGTTCTTGGTGTATTTAACCTCCACCAACCTCATTTTAAAGAAAAGGAAGTGTATTGAAGTGCATTCAAGTCTACTCAAAAGCCAAAAAGCCAATATTCTCTCAAATACTTTACATCAAAAGCTTCTTATAGTTTGATTCCTTGAAAAGCCTACAAGCTCATCCTTACTTCATTCTAAAAGAGGCACTTTGAAGGAGATTCCAAGGAAGAGTCAAGACAAAGCATCAACTTGAGCTTCAAAGATTCCATTCTACTCTTGAATAGAGTTTGTTTTAGTTTTAAAATTGTATATCTATTTTTACTTTGTGATTTGACCTTGCTTTCAAGGGTGTCTTGAAAGAAGGTTATTGTGGTTTGTTGGTGAGCCAAAGGAATAAAATCAACTAGGGTTAACTTGTGAGCCCGAAGACAAAACAAGTGTTAAGGTTTGTTGGTAAGCCTAAGTGATAAAACCAACTTAGGTTTTGACTTGTGAGCCTTGAGAAAAACAAGTCAACTGTAATCTTGTTTGGATTATAGTGAAATTCCCAAGGGTGGCTTAGGGAGTGGACGTAGGTGCTAGGTTTGCACCGAACCACTATAAACCTTGTATTTGTGTGTGATTGCTCTCTTCCTCTCTTATTCTTTGATTATTGTTACTGCTTTAAATTTCTTGCATTGAATTCATCATTATTTACTAGCACCACTAGTCCCTCTCATTATTGTTTTAAATTTTTTAAAAGACCCAATTCATCCCCCCTCTTGGGCTCCATTTCTGGGCAACAAAAGCAACCGGTGGATTGTAAATGGGTGTATACAGTCAAGCATAATCTCGAAGGCAAACTTGAAAGGTACAAGGCTTGCCTAGTAGCTAAAGGATATATATAGATGTATGGCATTGATTATGAAGAGACCTTTATTCTTGTGACAAAAATGAACTCAGTACGTATCTTAATCTCGTGTGCTGCTAACTGTGGCTGAGAGTTGCATTAGCTAGATGTGAAGAATGCCTTTCTTCATGGAGATCTTCAGGAGGAGGTTTATATACAAATTCCTCCTGGGTTTGCGAGAAGAGCTACAATATAAAAGGTGTGTAGATTAAGCCTCTCTCTCTATAGCCTTAAGCAGTCTCCTTGTGCTTGGTTTGAATGCTTTAGCCAGACAGTGCTCAAAATGAGATATTCATAAAGTAATGCAGATCATACTCTATTTTATAAGTATATTGATGGAAAGAGAACTATATTGATAGTATATGTTGATGATATAGTTATCACAGGAGATGATCTCAAGGAGATTGCATGGCCTTAAACAAAATCTGGCTTGCGAGTTTGAGGTTAAGGACTTGGAAATGTTGAGATATTTTTTGGATATTGAGGTCTCTAAATCATCTCACGGTATTTTTTTGACTCAACGAAAATATATTCTTGACCTTCTTAGTGAGACAAGAATGTTGGGATGCAAGCTTACTAATACCCTTTTGACCAGAATCATAAATTAATGGCAAATGGAGGAGTTCCTGTAGATCATGAGAGATATTAGCGATTGGTAGAGAAACTGATTTATCTTTTTTATACCAGACCAGACATTGTCTTTGCAGTCAATGTCATTAGCCAGTTTATGTATGATCCACGAGAGCAACATATGGAGGCAGTCTATCGAGTACTACGCTATCTGAAAATATATCTTGGATGGGGACTAGTCTTTACTCGACATGAATCTTTGAGGATAGAGGCATTCACTGATGCAGATTGGGCAGGTTCACTGGATGATCGGCGATCCACTACTGGTTACTGCATATTCATTGGCGGTAATCTAGTTACTTGGAGAAGCAAAAAGTAATCTGTTATAGCCAGATCGACTACAGAGGCTAAGTATAAAGCAATGGCTCAGGAAATATGTGAGCTTCTCTGGCTATAGAAATTACTCTAAGAGCTACATCTTCTGAGTAAGTCCCCTATGATGCTGTACTGTGTAATATGGCAGCAATTAAAATTGTGAATAATCCGATACAACATGATCGTACCAAACATATTGAAATTGACCGCCATTTTATCAAAGAAAAGGTGACCAGCAGACAGATTTGCATTTCTTTTATCCGCTCAACTAATCAAGTGGTAAATATCTTAATAAAGGGACTAAGTAAATCTTCATTTTCATCTCTTATTAGCAAGATGAGTCTATGAGATATCTTCACCCCATCTTGAGGGGGAGTATTGGAAAGTCTTCATAGTCCTTATATACCTGACTCCTACCTCTTTTTTTCCTTCCTAGCTTTACTTTTCTACATTCTTAAGACCTGTAATATTATCCTTCCTAGTTTTACTTTTCTACCTTTTAAAGCCTGTATCTATTCTATATATATACTATGATTCAATATGAATAATATATTCAGTAGCTTTACTGTTTCCAATACTAATTGATGTTTGTATCACTTTAAACCACTACGAAATGCTATCTAGTCTCTAGCTATGATATATTATTTTTTAAAAAAATTCAAAAAAGTAGCAATTAATTAAAGTAAAATATGAAATATAAATATAATTACATATTGATATTTAGAATTGGATTAAGTGTCAACATCTATAAATATTGAGATCATTAATGTACTCAATAGGAAGATCGGTAAATTCCTATAACTAGGTAGCATGATAATCTTGTAAGGTTATCCGAAGAGGTGTGCATGATGGATCGTAACTCATCACAGATTCCTCACTGAGGTTCTCGACTCTGAGAGGTATCTAGAGATCAATGATATGGTTATATAAGGGCCCATCCAAATATACCGGTAGCAAAATCAGAACCGTAAGATACTTCGGGCTGCATGGGATAATAATCACTAGAAAAAATATCTCGGATGCACCATATCTATATAGATCACAAGCTATCGATGCCTGTGGATAAAAGGATCTAAAATACGAGGATGATCTTGATACATTCATGGATCCTACTCTATGTGCAAGATCTATAGCTACATCATGTCCTGAACAATCCAATAGAGTTCGTCGCTTATATGGAATCATTTCATTATGGGTTCTACCAACTAGTGCACATGGTCTGTATCCTATATGGCATGAGTAAACCGTGACTCACCAGTGAATTGAAGATGAATAGCTGGCTGCGTCTCCTATCGTTTGGCTCATCCCTGATCACTAGATCCTCTACTATCTCAAGAAGCACTAGCACTACTCTCTCTAGTATTTGAATTTGAATGAATTGAGTGCTCTAATGGAGATGCAACTGCCCTTCCTTTTTCTTTATCTTCGGATCGAATAGATAGCGGGAAGGGATGATGTGATGTATTTGCTGGAGTCCTGTAAGGAATATTGTTTGTTGTCAATTATTTAACATCCACCCTAGCCTTGCTAGATACAAAACTAGCTGGTCGAAGAGGCCATCCTAGTTTATCAAGCTCTAGCTCTTGTTGCTGACTCACAATCCATCCAATCATCAAATTTTTATCCTCATCAATATAATTACTTGCAGTAAGATTAGAGTATTTCAGTTTAACTTCTTTGTCAATGCACTTTAGCATCAACATTATATTATAATGTACATATATACAAGATCATTGAGGCATTTCTGTTTTAGATGGTTTCTTCGTTTAGAGTGGATAAAGTCGGAGGTAGACCAGTTGCGTTCACATCCACTAGATAATACTGTCTAGGAAAGGATCTTGATAGTAAAAATTTTTAAATATTTTACTGATCCACCAAAATGCACCCACCATTCATCTACAAAAAATATTAAATTATTTAAAATCTTAGATTCAGCAAAATTTAAAATCCAATTTGAATCTGATTTTAGACTTAGTACTACCTACCAAGATTTATCTTTGATTTACTTCTGATGGTTATATTGAACCCAAAAGAATTTATACCCTTCATAAAAAATTTTGTATAAAAATAAATTATTGTTATCATGTATTACTTGTTAAAGTTAGTGCTAATAAAAATCACTTAACAATTTTAACCTAACTTACTTATTCTAGGTACATAACTGCGACATCTGAATTGAGCTTCATCTTATATATAACATTACATAGGGAAAACATAAGTTATTCATTCATGAAAATATTCTATATAGAGTATTGGAATCTCGGATTTAGATAGTAAGCTGCACATACATTTTAAGAATTAGTCAAGTATACTTATACAAATATAATTAAATTTAAAATTTTAGAGTATTCATGATTTACTGCCTACTTGTTAAATATAAACCCGAACTCATTTGATAACTCCACCATCTATCAATGATTCAGATATGTTCATTAGCATGTGTTAGATCTACTTCTTGAATCTTTTCCTTTATCCTTTCCATCATATAATAAAAGAAGTCCATCTGAACATATCTCTCAGAGTCCACGATTTGAAATACCTCATATAGAGGCTTGATAGCCTTCACTATCCTTTCGACCCGCTGTCAAAATATCTATCTCATCACTAAATCCTCCATAGTGCTCCCTTCAGTATTTGCCCTAGCATATTTACTATGTTGCCACTCTTGATTGATAAACATCTGACACAGCTCTACTTGCCAAGAAGACTATTAAATGCTATATAATTTATAGTAAATTGTGTGACCTTGTCTCAATATGTCTTTCTTAGTAAAGCTTCTCATCAATAATAAGATCCATGTATAGTTATAGATGAATCTGGTGATAGTCTATACTAATTCAATTATCTTCTACATCCTATGAATCTTTCCAATATCCATCAACATGAGATAATACAATATGCAGCACAAAAGGTCAAAAAATAAACGTTTGTCGCTGCATCAAGAGCTACCTTACGGTCCTATACTGTAATCCATTATCTATGATGACCTATACGATATTCTGCTCTTCCACCTAATCAATCACCTCCTCTATCCAGGGTTTACATACCGTCCTATACCATTCGGTACGGGTTATACTGTCCTGTACCAGTCAAGAGCGGGTATAGTTCAGTTCTAAAAAATGGTTCGAGACCCGAACCATAAAAGTTAGCCTGAACCAGATCGGTACGGCCTGGTTCCGTCTGGTTCAGGATTAGTTTGGCTCAGTTCGAGTCCGGTTCAGGTCCGATTTAGTGATCCTTGCTTGAGAAGGGGAAGATAGTTTCTTTTCAATTTATTAAGGTTGATACATGTACCGGTACAGTACGGTATGTTACCATAACGTACCGTACCAGTCGCTAATCGATACGGGTCTCGATACCGGTTTAGTAATCCTTGCCTCTATCAATCTGAGGATATAGCTACTGTCATGCATCTAATCTGAAGCATCAATAAATTCATAAAAAATGTTTTTCTATCATAATAAGTCAAGAAGTTGATGATGCTTCTTCTACTAGAATCAGTCCAACTATCACACATCACTATCAATCCATATATAGTCTACTCACTCTGATAGGAGGTAATCTAATTTTATAGCTCATCCTTATTGCTGTCCAGAAGCTAACCATAAATATCTCTCGATCCTGGAGAATCTATGCCTATACTAACAGCTTGTATAGATGCAATAACTGAGCGATAATATGGATTATCTATTATGTGCACTGGGATATGACTGAAATAAAACCAGGATTCGATAGCCCGCCACATATCCGTCTTTTTATTCTTTTTCATCATACTATCAATTCTTTATTACTTGAAATTTTTGCTAGGAAGGGCATGTAGATCGACATCATGTATAGTGGCTCCTGCTTGAATGTTCTTGGAAGACTTTTCTACTACCAAATGCTCCCAACATGGATGCAATATGGTTGGTGCCTCTTCTGATGGGCTCTCTGACCGAGGAGGCCTCCTAAACTATGTCTTAGACTCTCAGAGTCCGATCCCAATCCTGATTCAAAAGCTGATGGCCCAAATTGCTCTTTATGCCTAGCCATCTTCTCTAGCTGTCTCTGTTCATATAAGCTTGGTTGAATGGTAGTCTCAATCCGTGCTTCCTCATCGGGAGGAATAGATGCTCCTTCTGACATCACTATCAATCCATATATAGTCTACTCACTCTGATAGGAGGTAATCTAATTTTATAGCTCATCCTTATTGCTGTTCAGAAGCTAACCATAAATATCTCTCGATCTTGGAGAATCTATACCTATACTAACAGCTTGTATAGATGCAATAACTGAGCGATAATATGGATTATCTATTATGTGCACTGGGATATGACTGAAATGAAATCAGGATTCGATAGCCCGCCACATATCCATCTTTTTATTCTTTTTCAACATACTATCAATTCTTTATTACTTGAAATTTTTGCTAGGAAGGGCATGTAGATCGACATCATGTATAGTGGCTCCTGCTTGAATGTTCTTGGAAGACTTTTCTACTACTAAATGCTCCCAACATGGATGCAATATGGTTGGTGCCTCCTCTGATGGGCTCTCTGACCGAGGAGGCCTCCTAAACTATGTCTTAGACTCTCAGAGCTCGATCCCAATCCTGATTCAAAAGCTGATGGCTCAAATTACTCTTTATGCCTAGCCATCTTCTCTAGCTGTCTCTGTTCATATAAGCTTGGTTGAATGGTAGTCTCAATCCGTGCCTCCTCATCGGGAGGAATAGATGCTCCTTCTGATTTCCTGGAGTGATGAAAAGGTGATTATGTAGCTCTACGGTCCACCTTTACCCTTTTCTTTAATATTTTTTTCTTTGAAAGCAATAAAATACTTCTTCATCAATTAACAGACCTTTTATGAATATTGTCAGTAAGCATATATATCAGAATAGTCGTTAGTCAAATATTACTTCAACCTCATTATCTCACAATCTTTAAATTCTATGTTGTACAATTTACACCTTCAATGATGCCCACCCGAGAGCATTTCTTTATGCGTCCAATTAATGTCATGCTCCGAATTCTTTTTCCTTTTTGATAGATCCATTCTTGAATATTTAAGAAATACATAAGTTCAATAATTATATAAATTAATTAATATTTTGTTTACCTAATATTTTTACTTTTTATTTAATTATATATATTTTAATTTTTTAGATTTGAAAAATATAAAAAATATTATAATATTATAGAAAAGTAATTTGATTTTATATTCATGTAGAATACTATTATAGATGCTATATATATTTTTTTAAGATAATGAATATGCATGAAAGATCAATTTTTTTTCAATATTAGAACCTAAAGCACTATTATAAGACGTATCAAAACTTGGATAAATCGATGCAAAATTTATGATAAAAGTAGCTTACAAGCACTAGAAGAATAATCTATAATTATGATATTTTAATTAATTATTTTATTTTTTATTTTTTTAATTTAAAAATACTTTTTAATTTTAAAAATCATATACTTAATAAAAAATCATGATCGTAGTATTATTGTGTAGATCTTTTATAGATCTACAATATATTTTAAAATCATTCCAAAATAAAAAATTTTGATAACATTTTCTCTTATTTTTTTATTTTTTATGAATTTTAAAAAAATAGAGGAAAGAGAAAGAGAAGGGAAGTACATATGTACCTTGAATCCACCTTTTTTTTACTATTTCATTATTTGATTGGCTTGAAATACTAAAAAAATTATTTTTGAAATATTTTTTCTTCGTTTCTGTCAAAACTGAGAGCCCGAGAGACTTTCAGTTGCTTAATATCAACCCCCCACTCACATCACTGTAGCAGAATAAAAAAAATTTAAACCGGACTGATCTGGTCTCGAACCGGTCGAACTGGCCCATTCGGGTCTGGTTCGGGCCCGATTTATTAAATTTTTTTTAGTTATAGCAAGGGAAGAATTGATTGTCTAAGCCAAACTATACTGATTGGGTGCCGGTCTAGTTCGGTTTGGCACGGTTCGGAGAACCATGGTCATACCATTTTTTAGGCATGTAGATAAAAAAATGAAGTATATTATAGTTAAAAATCCAAAAAAAATCAAGCCAAAATAAAAGAAGCTTAAATACCTTAAAAACAAATACCTAAAAATGTATTTTTGGAAATATTGGTATGGTTCAGGACAATACCAGAATTATACTGTACCAGTCACCTACCTCTACAAGTCTAGTACCATTGAAACCAAAATATGGAAATGATCATGGATGAGTGTCAATATGAACTTCATCTGCATATGTAATTAATTGTAAATTCAATGACTTTGCATATCCTCAATATTCGTAACTCATTCATCACCTTTGAAACTTCCAAGGTATTGTACTCTCCACTTTTCTTGTTCCATTTACTTGGTGATTGCTAAATGGACGAGTAACTTTTTCTCGGTACTTTTCTTTATCATTAAAATATTTTATTTTGCTTTATTTTTTTTATCATTATACCTTAAAGCTACAAAAAGATTCTGTTAAATCTTGTTTAAATATGATCTCAATAGTTGCAAATACAAAAAAGCCATTTTATAACCAGAGATAAGCAAAGTCCATGAAAAACGAAACTTGATTCTCCTGTCAGGCAATGACTATGCATTATTATTTGGCCAAGCCAGTAGATCTTAATTTCAGAATTCAGCGATATTGTTGCTGTTGTTATTTTCTGCATGCTCCTTGATCCATTTATCTTCCTCATCTTTGGCATCACCGGTATTAGAGCTATCAGCTGTTTCGGTTTTCTTTTCAGTAGTCGTCATCAGTGTTGCTGTTAGCCTTGGTCTGTTCTGGGTCTGATATGGTATTAACAGATATTGTTTGCTCAAATGACTCCATCTTGTCCTTCAGCATCAATCTTACCGTTGTCAATTGAGTCAGCGATGATTCTGCCTTCATCATCATCACTCTTATTCTCATCTCCATTTTTGTGAGGGTCAACAGACTTTTCCTGTTCACCATCTGTGGATGTCATTTCCTGTTCTTCTCCCTTCCGTGCAGTTTCATCAAGACTGTTTTCTTCATGATCTTGCAAACCTTCATCACCTTCCGGATTTGGTGTTTTTTCTTGTGAATCATCAGGCATTTCTATATTCCCAGAGTTAGAAACTGGATCCCGCTTTTTATTATCTAATTCACTTTTATCACCTCTATCATAGCTCATTCCTATACCATCATCAAGCTGCAACAATTCTTTGCTTTCCAAGCTTGTCTCTGAAACCTCGTTACCATGAGAATTTGCAACTATTTCCATGCTCTCATGTTGCAAAAGAAGCATCTGTTCTTTACTCTTCGATGCATCGCCATCATCCCTTCCATCTCTTTCTATTGAATTTCCTGCGACTCGAGAATTTTCAAGCATGTTGAGCTGACTGTCACTAAAATCTGTGTCCTTTCTGTAAATTTCCTCGTTACTAGTATCTGTGCTTTCTTTCTTTCTTACTTGATTTTCATCATTTTGAGAGAACACGAAGTGCATACTGTTATGCTTCTCGAATTCTTTTTCTTTGGAGACTTCTTTCCATCTTCGACTCTTGGTTTTGGTCCTTTGACCATGTCCGGTTCTCATTATAGCATCCTCATTTTTTGCTGCCACCTTCAGGCCTGCAGAAGTTAATTGCTGTTCATTTCCATTTTGTAGATTCTGAATTTTTTCTGCATCCCCATTTTCAGGGACATGCTGTTCTTTAGCTTCTATGTCATTTGAGTTCTCGCTAATATTGCCATTGCCTGCAATGCCAATTTGTTTCTCATTTGTAGATTCCAACGCAGGTTCTTTAACCTCCTCTTTGGTTCCTTGGTCTGTTTCTTTGCCCTGTACAGGGTCTTCATTCCCCTGAGAAACTTCAAGCTTCTCCAGCTGGTTTTCTCCTGAAACACCTGCATTTTGATCAACAATACTTCCAGTGTCATTCTTTAAGCCTTCATCTTCTAGATTGGTTTGGGGTGTTACCCATGTTTCTTCTTTAGGATTGTCTTTGTTCTGGTCGCTAGCCATTTCATTTCCTGTGTTAACTTGTTTTGCCTCTATTATGGTACTCTCACCTCCAGTAGTTGAACGTTCTTCCAATTGGGCATCTTCAGAAGTCACATTTTCTTTCTTGTTGTCTAGAACACTGCCATTGTCGCTGACAATGTTTGTTTCTGCAGCAGTTTTCTCAGATGGCTGTAGGCTTAAAAGGTGATGCTTCATTTCTTCAATTTTGGCTTCTTTCTCTTTCAAAAGTTGTGTCAGATTTGTTATCTGAAGATTTGATGCAGTGGATTCTTCTGCCTTTTCTTCTAGTCCATTTATCTGGTTCTGTTTCTCCTGGAGAGCAGCTTCCAACTCTTTCTGTGTTCTTTTAAGGTAAGTGATCGTGCTTTCTGTTTCTACAAGCTTGTTATTAAGCTTGGTTTTTTCACTTCTTAAAGAGATTGTCTTTGCTTTGAAGACTTCCAATTTCTGTTTTGTTTCTATGGTGTTCTCTCTTTGTTTCTGTCCATCAACAAGACGAGTCAATGATTACATTTTATTTAGAACTTCCCTAGTATGATAAGTGAAAATATCAACCAGTATAAATACTACTGGCTAATAATAGCAGAAATTTTTGATTTCTGTTATTCTGTGCTTATGTGTGTGCATATGAGAGAGAGAGTGAGAGAGAGGTCTTTGGTTCAGGTAGATTAGAAGACTGGACATGGCTTATTACTCATGTTTTGGATCTTTTCAGTTGTTTAATGATAATCTGTAGCCTTGAACATTCCCATATTTATGAATGAACTGCTCCTTGTGCCTGTAGCTATGAAGTATATATCCAGTATAACCATGCTTGTTCTAATTAACTACATAATTATAATGAAGTCAATATTCTTAGTGCAGATGCATGTGTATGCATCTGCATTTCCCAAGTTACTGAATGCATGGGGATTCTGGATGGATGTGATTTGGTATGTTGCTTTATGCATTCTATTTGGGAACATGGATGCCAAAACCATGTCACAATGGGATCATAATTTTCCCAAGAATCATGTGAGATGCACATTTTGTCATGCCACTGCTTGTGCTGATTGGCTGATGACAATTATTGTCGATGGACCATGTACTGTACATACTACTTCGTAGTTTTTTATGCCATGTACTCAGGCATATATCATGATTTTTGATTTTGTGTGAGCAAGATTTATGAACTTTGATGTGCTGCTATTGTTTGAATGAGTGTGAATCCACCGATGTGTATGTTTACATTTTTCAGAAACATTGAATGCAGATGAAGCCTCTTAATCTAGGACTTTCAGGTCATTTCATTGAACCAGTGATTTGAGACTACGTATGTCAACACTCATGAATGCATGTCTTACAATGAGACAAATGAAGATTAGAAAGAATAGAGGAGGGACTTTATGGCTTTCTAGGGTTTGACACGTGCATTGCATGTGAGAGGAAACAGGTAACCTCCCAAGTGGAGCTTCATGAATGCCATTTGGGAATTTGCTGTAGTAGAATAAATGTTCATAAAGTTAGCTTTCTATGGTGTTAAAAGATTGATCGGTTGCTAATATACTTAGGTTTAATGGAGTCCCGTCCCAGATACCCGTAACCCCCTTGGTGCAGGTGTGATTTATTCTTGGATAGAAGTACCAAAGACTTTATACCAGATTACCTGGGACCAAGTTCCTAATATAACGTTATACGGAATTTATGACAGGTATTATATTTTTAGCATTTTTACTGTAATCACCGATGACCATGATTATGCCAATGCACAAGTTTCCAAATTCCATTCTAAAGTTTCCTCTTTCTCATAGATACAACTTCCTGAAATATTTTTCTAAGCAGTTTTTTGCATCAATCCAGTTCTATCAATTCTTAAATTTTGATTCCAGTCTTGTTATTTTCTGTATCTTTCTTTGATGTAACGGCAATAGTTTGTGCCTCTAAAACCTGAAAAAAAACATGAATGGGATTGGGTTCTCTAATTCATAATGCAGTTATGAGTTATTCTTAGATTTTGACAGAACAGAGTCTTGATTAAGCCTGTCATCACCAGGTTCCTAATCTAACACTTAAAAGAATTTGCAGCAGGAAGTTTATTTTTAGCATTTTTATTTAATTTTACTTTTATGGCTGACATTTAAGTTTCTAATTTCTAGTCTTTGATTCCTCTATCCCATTGATATAACCTCCTGAAATATTTTTCTTTTCTTTTCTTTTCTTTCTTTTTTTTTTTTTTTTTTTTTTTTTTTTTTTTTTTTTTTTTTTTTTTTTTGGTGCAATACCTTATTTTAGTCGATGCTTAAATTTTGTTTCCAGTCTTATATTTTCCCTCAACATTTCAATGACAAAATGCCAATGTTTTTTGTCACCAAAACCTGAGAGAACTTAAGGAGAACAAGTTTATTTTTGGCATATATGTGCTAGTAGAAATCCGATGCCAAGATGTTGGACTATGATGAAATGCTTGCATGTTTTGAATGTTAAATGTTAATATATGTTAGCAATCTAATTGAGAGTGCAACTAGTACAGATGTTCAAGTCATTGGTGCTTAGTACCGGTGGCCTGGTTTGACCTCTCTCTCACTGGTTTTCGGCCGTGGATTCCTGATGCAAGTAATTCAAGTTGTCCTGATCTGTTTTATAAACTGAGGATCAGATCTAGAAAAGGTGTGTGTCAACTCTATTAGAATATCCTTTTTAATTTAGTTAGTCTTTGAGCCTTTTGTGCCACTGCTCGGTATATGTCAGTCCTCGTGCTTTCAAAATTATCTATAGAGTGGAATCAGAATGCAAACAATGATCAGAATATTTTCTCTCAAGAACCATTGTAGCAGGAACAATATGATATTCTCTTTTCATATGAAATTGTAAAATTGAAAATTGAAGTTGCCAACTGTCATTTTCAGTGTTGCCTGCAAAAACTCTGATCAGCTTTAGAACAATGAGACAGAAGTTTCAGGGCTTAATGCGATCTTATTCCCCAGCCTGATTAAGTTGTCTTTCTCAGCTATTCCAAATTTTGGTAAGTTTTCATATTTTTAAACAAAACTAAACACAAGTTTGAAGCCATGATCTGAAACATGAAGTGCTGTTTACACTAGTACGTTTTCAAATAAGATTACGACAGAGATAAATTAGTGTTTCTTATAAAGATCACAGCCATGATTTTTTTTTTTTTTTTTCTTTTGGTGGGAATGTGAGTACCTGTAAGAGAAGCTCAAAAGCAAGCAGCTGTTGATCTCGATCTTGGAGGAGGAGGCTGAAGACACGCCTCTCCCTCATCTTGTGGAGCAGAACAGCACCGAGCACTGACGCACTAAGTGCCAGCAGCAGCAGCATTCCATATGGCCTCTTCCTGTTGTTGCCTGCCATCTTGTTGGTTTTGAACCTGAACTTGGATTCCAATCTCATAACCTTTTCCCTTTACTTCCCTCCCTTTCCAATCTTTTCTCTAAATACAGGCTTCAAGGAAGATGGTTTCTTCTTTTAAAGTTTCAGGAAGATCAAGAAAGCGAGGGTGGTTTTTTTTTTTTTTTTTCCTTTTTGGTCCCCGGAACGAGAGTTCTTTCACCTTGGATGAAGGTCCAAATGGTGGAAAGACGGGCTGTTGTTGGGGGACAAGAGCAAGACACCTATTTCTTTTATACAACCATAAACATTGGTCACCGGTTAATTATTGCTGACTACTAGTGAGGTGATTAGGTAATTGTATGCTCTTTTTTTTCTCTTATATATATATATATATATATATAAAGCAAAAAGAGAGGGGGGGGGGGGGGGGGGGGGGGGGGGGGGGGGGGGGCAGAGAAGATAAATCCCAGTATAGCTATCCTTTTTGGCCCCAACCCCACTAGATTATGATCGATTCGAGCTACAAGTTTATGCATGTTCTTCTTACCACTTATGAGTACGTCAGCCTGATACTACTAAGACACCGGAGTAGTGCACTCTCTCACGATCCCGATTACATGTTTCAGAAAATTTTTGAATTTAATCGAGTCATCCTATAGGAATCATGCTCGTGACTGATAGGAGACGAGTTTAAGCTTCTACCAACCGGGCTACCGCCTTAGCGGTTGCAATGTTTTTCAAGGTGGGTAGCCCTTGAATGTTTGAACAAAAATCATATATGACGAGCATCATATAAAACAGGTTTCATATTTTATCATATTTTTTTATTATTAATTTTAAAAAATAAGTATAAAAATCAAACATCATTTTTATTAACGAAGTTATTAATTTTGTGATTATAATATTTTTTCTTTCTCATTTTTAGTATATATTTTTAATCGATACATACTAGATGATTATATGATATGCATTAAATAAATTAATTATCAAATAAAAATTAATATATTATTTTAGATAAATCACACTGTTTCTAAAATATAACGTTAATCAATACATAATCTATGTCTAAATGATATATATTCGATAATTTATTGATATATATATATATATATATATATATATATATATATATTGTAAACTTTTTTGATATATACCCGGCACTAACCTAATATATATATTTATAGATATATTGAAATATAGTTTTTTTAACATAATATTCATTGGTATATAATATATGGTTAGTTGATATACATCTAAAAAAATATTCATTCGATATTCTAATATATACATGTAAATGGATACATAGTTTCTAAAATATGGTGCTTATTAGTATAAAGTACGCGATCAGATGATATATACTTGATGACTTATAGATATTGCAAACTTTTTTTGATCTATAACTAGTAGTGATCTACTACGTACATATAGATAAATTAATATATAGTTTTTCGATCATAGTATTTATTAATATACAATATATGGTCAATTAATACACATCTAGTAAAATATTTATCTAATGTTCTAATATATATCTTTTAATAAATTGATGCATAATTTGTAGAACATGACGCTCACTAATACACGGAATATTAGTAAATGATACATACTAGATAGTTTACTAATACAAACTATATATTGATAAAAAGTATATGCTAAAAACGAGGAAAAAAAAATGTTATAATTATGAAACTAATAACTTCATTAGTAAAAAATATGTTTGATTTTTAGGTTTACTTTTTAAGATTGATGTTAAAAAAATACGGCAAACTATGAAGCCAATCTCATATAATATTCTATGGTTTTGGCCTTTCTAAATACTTGTTTTCCAACCCTTTTTATTCAGGACCGTTCCTGATGTTATGTCAAGTTTTTTCATAAATCTTTCTGCAATATCTATTTATGTTATGTTAGATCTTTCTTTCTTCTAATGCTGTTTTTTCCAAAAAAAAAAAAAGGAAATGAGTTAATAGTACCAAATTTATTGATTCTCCATCACTAATGCTTATAACTTTGTACGGTTTCTAGGGCATGCATTCATTTTTCAATCTATCCATTTTAAATTTTACTACAAATTTTTCTTGCCATTTATCTTTCTGCCACAATTAGCTTGTTGTATTGAATCTTTCTTTTGCCTATTATAGATGCAAAAAATTATAGTCGAGCATGTTAAGTATTATATTAGTAGGATATAAAAATATAAGATGGAAGGCTCATTCACTGTTTTGTAGATGTTATGGTTTAGGTGAATAGTCCTGGATGGAAGATAATGATATGAAAATAAGGCTAATTGAACCATGGTTACACGATAATCGAACCATGGAGAACTGATTATCAAAACTTGATAACAAATAAATATATTTATGTACATGGACACTGAGTCCTACATCTCTAATTTATTGTTAACATGCAACTAATATATTAATTTTAGATTAGGAGGGAGTAGGGACCAATCTCCGCCTTTTACCCTATACCTATCCTACACCTTGAGAGAGAGAGAGAGAGAGAGTTAAAGTAGAATCAATTCGAACCTCTAGCCCTTCACCCGAGCAGCAAAGGGTGATACCACCTAAGAGTGGTACGTCTGTTATTAACTACTATTTGGATGTTGACATTTTAAGTGATAGAAAGGAGCAATCACCATAACTCCTTTGGTCCATGATGCAAATTAGGAAACTTAGGAAAGAATGGACTGGAAAGGTGAGAAATGGAAGCCCCGATTCTTTACATTCCTTTTGAATCATTATATTTTCATACGCCAAAGACAACTTTCATAGAGTAGCTTTACCAAAAAAAAAAAAAAAAATGATTTAGATCGAGCATTGAGTAGCTCGGTGAGTAAGCCAAGATCGATCCTAAATTCGAGTCCTGTACATTAGATATGAAAATCAAAATGAACCATTTAGAATAAATTATTTTGATTAATATTTGATAGTCAAGTACAGTTATTTCATCGCAGATCATGAAATAATTTATTTTAAATTATTTTGTCATTATATAATGGGTCACATTACGATGATTATGTTGGGATAAAATTATCATTCTAAAATTCTAATTTAATAACAAAAATAAATAATTATTTTTTAAAAATTATTTTTATTTAAAAAATAATAATTTTTTTTTAATCCGAATACTACCGTGGAGTTGAAACGGATCGACGTGGCCAAGTTCTCAACTCGGCTGATTGGATTTCGAGTCATCTCGATGAGTTTATAAATCATGGTCAAAACTGAAGTGAGCTGCTATTCGTCAAAAAGATACCATCATAAATGCTTCCGATCCGAAGAATTCGCGGCCTCATGCATTTGCGTGATCGTGAAGCCAGAGATGAGAGATGGAACGCATTGGAAGGAGCGTGGAAGGACAAATTGTTGCCGCCGCCCGAATAATAACATAAGCGTAGTTGTTTTCGAAGAAGAGCTTTGCATTTATCAAGGCGCAAGTGCGTGTCTCAAATCCCAAAGCTCAGATGCTTAGAAATCCGAACACCAAGTCAACCGTTAAAAAAAAAAAAAAAAAAAAAAACACCAGACCGAGAAAGTTTGAGGAGAGAGATGGGTGGGTGGCTTGTGGCCGCTTGTTCGTAGGCCTCCTTAACACTCCGTTTTGGGTCCTCGAGTAAAAGACTTGGCACGTTGGATGGCAATGGAATATGTAGATGTTATTTGGGTCCACGTTGGCTATACGTGCATACGAATGTATCTGTTTTCTTAATTTGATGGGAAATGGTAAGCACTGTTCTATAAAGTATATAATTTTTTTAAAAAAAATCCACATTCCTTCGAGGTTCTAGGGTCGATATAATATCCATATATCATCACCGGTCTGCTAGATTTCCGTAATGCTTTGATTTAACTGCATAAAATGTTTTGCAATCCTCCTTGCTATCAGAATCCTTACATGAATCCAAAACATATTTGATCAGGGGGAGTTGGATTTTGGAATAGAAGTGGTTGGAGTAATTTTCATATTAGTTGTTTGGTTAACCGGAGTTTCATTTCCATTCCAGTTCTAAGAGCGATGGGAATACTCCGGCCTTAAAAAAACTCAATCATTACTCTCCATTCAAATTTTATTCTGATTTTGATTCCATTTTTGACTTGGTCATGAATCAAAACCTCCTCGCCTCCTTTACAAATATAACATGCATGAGTTCATGTACGAACTGGATATTTTCCAAAAAAAAAAAAAAAGAGCCCCAAAAAAAAGTGACATTCCAGAGAGTTCATGAAATATATTCATTTAGTATTTCATAAATCTCTCTTATCGAAGTAGCTTCCAGTCCGCTCATGTTAGGCTGATCAAATACACATTCTTTACAGATATAACATTTAGAGAAAAATCCTTTCGTTCATTATTTCTACCAAAAACGAGGAATAATCTATGAATTTTCTTATCAAAATAAGTCAAATCCTTACACAGCTAGTGTCCTGTTATAACCTCTTCTTCACTTTCTCGCCATATAATCTTCCATATTAGTGACTGATGGGGCCTTAGTTGATGATTTAAAGGAGGAACTTGCATATTAGTATAGCTGACAGATTTTTTTATTGACATGACTTGTGCATCAACATCATTTAGGTTATGTTTGGTGTATTGCGAGATAATTTTGAAAAATAATATGGATTACCAGTAATATTGTCATATCCTGGTTTGAGATCCAAATCAGGTATATAACAGACAATCACATTTCCTTAGAATTTGATCCTGTTAGATATGCAATGCCTATTTTTACTATAAATAACCAGGCAGCGATAGAATACAAATTCACTAATCATTTTATTTAATAATAAATTTTTTCATCAAGATTAATAAGAAAAATAAAACTTAATTAAAAATCCAAGATTAAATGTAATCGACTAAGAAAATAATACCTAAATCCTAAGCTCCTTATTGACTGGTCCCAATGCCTATATGACCTTCTGGATCTATAACAAAAATACAAGAAACAAGGAGTGAGCTATACAGACTTAATAAGTTATCATAATCTCTAATTTATATATTAAATATTTTAATAATAATCCACATATATAAGCCAATTAGACATAGTAAAATAATCAACATTATTTTTCAATATGTACATTTGATTACAATATATTTCAAATAAACACAACCACGAATGGCCATCCATTTTTATTTTATTCTCCTAGTCCCTTTGACTACGGCCATGATCGGCCCGTGGCTAGCTTCAAAAAAGACTAGATCCTGACTACACATACCGTCCATCGGTTATCTGCCAGAATCATCTCACTAAAAGCTCAGAAGGATACTAGATATGACATCATACGAGAAAACATACATCCTCAATATGTGCCAGCGATTATCCCGCCTGGCTAGACCTAGAAGAAAACTAGCTTCTGACTACATATATCGTATATCTGTCATGTACCAATAATCATCCCATTGGAGGCTCGGAAGAAGTCTATATCCTAACTCGTGTGATCATAGTCGGATCAGATAGCGTTAAATCAACAAAGATTATAATTTATGCAATTCAATATAACTCATCTTAGGATATGCATATTCAACATTCCATAATGCTCATAACGTAACAGTAGCACATTAATAATTTAATATTTTAGACAAAACAGGCTTGGCACAGGATACTAGAGGTCAAGATAAATTACCCGAAATAATTCTATCAATATATTGCAAATTTGAATCCTAACTCTGATACTCCTCTACTAACGAAAGAGATGAAAACTCTGATAAAATAATTTAATTATATAATTAATCTTCTACTAAAAAATAAACTAGCATAGAAAAGAGGCTCTTAGTCAAGTCTAGATCGAGATCTAAATCATTAAAAGGATCAGTCCATATTTTATTTTTACTTGTTTATTTATTTTGCTATTTCCTTTCTCTATCTCCTCCCTCTCTCTCCTCTTTCTCTATCCTATGTCTCTCTTTCTTTCCTCTCTCCTCTTTCTCTCTCTTCTTCTATCTCTCCTCCTCTCTCTTCTCTCTCTCCTCTTTCTCTCTCCTCTTCTTTCTCTCCTCTTTCTCTCTCCTATTCTCTCACTCATCTTTGTCTCTCCTCTTCTCTCTCTCATCTTCTTTTCTTTTCTTCTTTCTCTGTTTTTTTCTTCTTTAGCTCAACCCGAATGGGCCTTCCATGATCCCAAAGAACCAAGAAAGAAGGGGAAAGGGGGAGGGGGTTCAAGAGGGTGGTCTGCTAGAGGATAGCTAGCATGGAGTGGGGGTTGGGGCAACGCAACCAGCGTAGCTGGTGGCGGTCTGGCCACTAGCAAGGAATTGAGAAAAATGGATGGGGCTCTGCACCTTGCGGCCACAAAAACAACATCAAGGATCAAGATAAGTAGAGGGAAAGAAGGCCTTACTAGTAGGGGTGTCGACGTATGACAGTGATGTAGTTGATGTGCTTTGTTTCCAGCAGCAAAAAGGGTTCGGTTTCAAAGCTCTTGGACCTAAAGAGGACAATAGAGATTATGGAGGAAGATGAAGTCTCTGGGTGGTGAAGGCTCGACTTTGGCGACTCTACAATTACCGGAGACAAAGGAGAAGGAGGCGGAGCTTGGGTTCCGATTCCATGGAAGGCGATGTGGGGAAAGTTTTAAAGAGAGATTCGAAGGAGATAATCCTCGACTTCTCATGGATATGCTTGGCTGATTGAGAGTCCCACCAACCCCTATCGCTCCTCCGGCCTTCTCCCATCCAACCACGGCTATCATTACGATTATTCCAGCGACCTGTTCACTCGGACAAGTAGGGGACAGTCCCATGTTTCGATTTTTTTTTATGTTTGAACTGAAGTCGACGGGCCTTGCCGACTTCAATTCAATATGGCCCTAAGTGGGTCGGGCTTCATATTCTTCCCTCTGAAATCAAATTTCGGCCTTGAAATTAACATACCATATTCATGACTTGGCTTGTATGGACTCTTCTATTATATGCATAGCTCTTTTGTCTACTCTGAGTTGAAAGGAACCGCTTTCTGATAAGCTAAATTTTTTCCATAGTTTGCTGAATAATTTTTGATCCCAAAAGTCTCCTTTCATTTTTCTCATTTCATTCAAATTTTGTTCCTTTATAAGTCAACTGAATCAAAGGTACTGCAATACGAAAAAATCCCTTCACGAATCTTCAATAATATCTGGCTAGTCCAAGAAAATTACGGACCTCTGTCACATTAGTGCTTGACCCCAATTCATGATTGCTTCTATCATTACTGGATCACCAGATATACCATCTTTAGAAATTATATGTCCAAGAAAGGAGATGAAAACTCTAGCAAAATAATTAAATTATACAATTAATCTTCTACTAAAAAATGAACTAGTATAGAAAAAGAGGCTTTGGTCAAGTATAGATCTCGACCCAAATCATGAAAAGGTTCGATTCAGACTTTATCTTTTACTTGTTTATTTATTTTACTCTTTCTTTTCTCTCTCCTCTTTCTCTCCCTTCTTCTATCTCTCCTCTTTCTCTCCCTTCTTCTATCTATCCTCTTCTCTCTCTCCTCTTTCTCTCTCTTCTTCTATCTCTCCTCTCTCTCGCCTCTTTCTCTTTTTCATCTTCTCTCTCCTCTTTCTCTCTCTCCTTTTATTTTATTTTCTTCTCCTCTTTTCTTTTCTTCTTTTCCTGTTTTCTTCTTCTTTAGCTTGGCCTAGACGGGCCTTCCACGATCCTGAAGAACCGAGGAAGAAGGGGAAAGCTTTTTCTTTGGCTTGGCTTGAACGAGCCTTCCATGGTCCTGAAGAACTGAGAAAGAAGGGGAAAGCGGGAGGGGGTTCAAGAGGGTGGTGGTCCGCCAAAAAATAGCCAGCACAAAGTGGGGTCGAGGTGGTGCAGTCGATGTAGCTAGTGGCGATCCGGCCACTAGCAGGGAAACCAAGAAAAAGGATGGGGCTCTACCCCTTATGGCTACAAAAAAATAGCATCAAGGATCAAGATAAGTAAAGGGAAAGAAAGTCTTACCAATAGGGGTGTCAATGTATGGTGGTGATACAAGTGACATGCTCTGTTTCCGACAATAAAAAGGGCCAATCAGTTTCAAAGCTCTCGGACCTAAGGAGGACAGTGGGGATTATGGAGGAAGATGAAGTCTTTGGGTAGTGAAGGCTCAACTTCGGCGACCCTATGATCGCCGGAGATGAATGAGGTGATGGAGCTTGGGTTCCGATTCCATAGAAGGCGATGTGGGGAAGGTTTTAAAAAGATGTTCGAAGGAGATAATCTTTGGCTTCTCATGGATATGCTCGTCGATCGAGAGTCCCGCCAATCTCTGTCGCTCTACCGGCCTTCTCTCACCCAACCATGGCCACCATTTGGAAGGCGAGCTTTTTGCTCAGACAAGCAGGGGACTAAGTCCTCTGTTTCGAGTTTTTTGTGTTTGAACTGAAGTCGGCAGGCCTTGTTGACTTTAGCCAATACGACCCTAAATGGACCAGGCTTTACAAATGTGGATTACTAGCAATGTAGATTGTTAGCAATGTGGATTATTATATTTGGTTCAAGCAAGTAATGTTACATAATATAAAATCAAAATTTTAAAATACCCTTAAATTAATCTATATTTTATTATAAAAATATTTTTTTTTAATATTTTATCTATTTATTATAAATATAAAATTTATATTTTATATTACAAAATATATAAAATATAAAATATTTTTTATTTTTATATAAAAATTTTAAAAAATATTTTTATACTAAATAAATTTAATATAAAAATTTATATATCAAATAGGTATAATATTTAATATGTTATTTAAATATATTAAAAATATATAAAATTTATATATTATAGTATTAAATTTAATATAAGATAATATATTTATATCATATATAAATATATAATGTAAATATATATCATATATATATATATATTTATATTATATATAAATATATAAGATATATATTTAACATAAATAAACTACATTATATTAAATATATTATATTATATAATATAATATAATATAACTTATTAAATATAAAATATAAAATATATCATATATTATATATTATATTAATATTATAAGATTATGATATAATATAATATATTATAAAATATTATAAAATAAAATAAAATATTATTTTATAATATAATATTATACTATCTTTTATAATATAATATAATATTTTATATTATATTATAAGAGGAAGGAAGAAGGGGAGAATAATATTGTTTGAAACATTACCCGGGAGGTGGTAATTTGGATTATCATCCCTTCTAGAAATAATCAGATTGTCTCTTGAAAGGTAATCCAAATTACCAGGTATAATAGATTGCCATCCAAAAAATGTACCAAATAATTTAGTTCTCCACGACGATCATGGCGGTGGCGACGAAAGTAGGGAGGCCTTTGTCCATCGACGATTTCATGGATTTGTTGCAGAAAATGGGCTATGCTCAGGTTAGGGTGGAGATAGATGCTACTAAGCCACTCAAATATGGTATCCTAATCCAAGGGAAGAAGGGTATTTTTTGGTAACAATTCGTCTACGAAAACCTTTCCACTATCTGCTATCTTTGTGGAAGGCTGGGACATGCAGATGATGCTTGCTCGTTCTTGGAGGGGGAGCTGTCATCAAGCGATGGAAGCTTCTCTCTTTGTCCGGAGAACTTTGTTTCTGAGATTAGGGAGGCTGGCAGGGGTGATCCGGGTCAAAGGATGCCGAAGGGGAAGGTTGGTGAAGGTGGGTGCCGATCGAGACTTGGTCTGTGGCTCGTCACTTCTCGCATTAGACAACCATGGCCTACCAGAGACTCTAGGAAGGGGAGGCGGGACTCGAAAAAGGATAAGGAGCCCATGTCTTCCTTTGACCCTCCTTCCTCTTCATCGCCTCGGACTTCGTTGACGCCATTTTCTTCTTCTCCTAATATACCACCCGATTCGGATGGATGGCAGAAGTCATCTAAGGTGGCACGACGGTGGTTGTCGGGAGCTAGCATGCCTGATATCTCAGGGATTAGTGGTGCTTCGGTGTCGATTGTTGGTGCATTTGGCCTATTAGGGGACTATATGGAACTATGCTTACCTAAGGACGGTGGCCCGCATGATCAATAGATGCTGGATTATGGGACCCTGTCGGTGAAGAGAGGCCGAAGCCCTCCAAAGTCATCCAGTTCAAACTCTCGAGGGACCTCTCCTCCAAAGTCTATCTTAGCTTCGACTGATCATGCCTTGGTTCAGGTAAGTCCCTCTGATCCTTATATGCCAGGGGATTTGGGAGGTAAGGGGAGTAAAGACAATGCTCTAACTCTGACTTTAAGCCCCCTCAATTATAACGATAGTGCTCCCCTCGCTTTCACTTCTGCCTTGGGGCTATCTTGGTGTGGACGCTAGGGCCAAAAAATATCGACAGATTAAACCCACATCCCTATGGATCACCTGTGAATAAAGTCCTGAACCCAACCCCTTTTACCAACTGTAATATTTTATCTTTAAATTTTGTTATTTTAGCTTAGCTGGGTTTAGTCCTAAATCCTAAAATTGAGTCTGTAAAAAAATTTCAATTTCAATTGGGTTATAAATGGTCTGGTGTTAGTTAGTCCTTTTTACCAATTATGGTTTGTATAAAAATCCCATTTATAATTTGTGTCAAACCCTATTGGGCCAAACCCTGTTTACCAAATTTATTCTTTTTTGTTGTATGTGGTTATGCCTTTTGATCAATTTGATCAAGTTGGGCTTCGAGTTGATTTTTAGTTGGTTAAATCATGTGATTAGTTAGTTATTGAGTCCTGTAATACAAGGGGGATCCAATTGAAGACCCATGTAACTTCATGTGCACTCAAATAAAGATCCGTGTGCTAGCTCAAGACAAGCCATGTGACTTTATTGCTAGCCCAAGTCACTTATCAGATGCAATCACTTTTTGGCGCCTCCTTTTTCAAGAATTTGGACAACATCACATGACTTTTGGACATCACTTGCCACATCACCCAGAACATTGTCACATGGCATGTCACTTATGTTTAGACATCCCACATGCCATGTCTTAAATGAAAGCATGAATTGGCATCCCTTCTTTTTAAGATGTGTAAATGAGAAGGACTCTCTAAATTGGCGTCCCCACTCAAGTAATTCATGCCAAAAAATTCCAAGGAGTCGGCCAAGCATCTCTTCCTCTCTTTCATGCCAACTTCCAAGAGTTTCAAGCCTAGTTGATCACCCACAGTGAAGGAGATTCAATGGTTCTCTACCTAAGAGTTTTGATCAAACAAGTTCTCAGTTGTTCAAGATTAGAGAACTCAAGAATCTTATAAGAACTCTTGAGTTTTCTTCTATCCAGACTGAAGAGTCCACCATCCTGCAGGAGCCCACATCATCAAGACTCCAGAGTCCAGCAATCAAGGCAACCTATGAAGCAATCTTGGCCCTTCATCATGACACCTCACCAATCCACATCTTGGCGCCAACTTTGGATGAGAGGCCCATGAATTTGTCCACCTTGTAGAGAGTCCCAGATCAGCCCAAGAGCAAAAGTCCAAGATGCCTGGAGCAAGGTTTCTATGAGTCATTGCTTAAGGGAAACAAACACTAGTCTTTGTAACCCTTACATCTCTAGTTGTTACCCTTACATCTCTAGTTGTTGGTCTATAAATACTCTATCAACCTCCCTATATCATGAATGAATTATTGATGAAATAAAGTGACACTCTGTCGAATTTTCTTCCTTTGCTGTGTGCATTACGGGGTGTGAGGCTCTTTCCTTTGTTCTTCGGAACATCACGGGATGTGAGGCCCTACTTATCTAGACATCAGAAAAATCCTAGCTGACCTCTTTCTTCCCTCTTCCCTTCACTTTTCCATCTTTTCCTTTCTTTGTTTCTTTCTAACTTAAAACTTCCTTTGTTGAGTGTTTGCAGGTGATCAGGAACTCAAGTCGAGGTGTTTTTGCCTTGGAACCAGTTTCGCGGAAGATCGAAGCCGAAGATCGAAATCTTGAAGCCTTGCCACGAGATTCTGAGAGTTCCAACAAATCTACTTCAGAGGGAAATTCGTCATTGGTAAAATTCAAAAAAATCCTTCCCTACTCTTAATTCTAATATTTGAAAATAGACCCTAGTTTAAGGTCATTTCTTAATCACCAAATCCTAATTTTGTAGTTGTTTTGTTAGATCTACTCGTGCGGGCATAAACTAGTTGGCTAGTTTCCGTAATTGCTTACTTTGAGTCTCTAAAACTAAAAATCATAAAAAATTTAATCTCTGTTTTTCTCTGTTAATTAGGCTAATAATAAGTAGATTAGGTTTTCATAATTTTCCTACATCATTTTGGTATCAGAGCGAAAGTTAAACTAGGGTTTAACTTCTAGTTTTGAAATTTTTGTATACCTAGAACTAGGCTGAAATTAAAACTGCATAAAACCTATCTAAAAAAACTCAAAAAAATTAGAAATAAGTTTTTTGTTATTCCTCTATTAATACTCTGTTAATCTCAAAAAAACTAGATAAAAAAGTTTTTATTTACAGCTTTTTCTAGTGGAAAGAAATCACGCCTCCTAAGCGGATATGCAAGTATACTGTCACGACTCATGGAAGTAATGAGCTACGGCTGGACATGATATCTTGAGATCGGATCATATCTGAAATTTAATCTTGAGATAAAAATAAAAAAATTAATTTCTATTTTTTTGCTATTTTTAATTATTTTATTGCTTCATTGCATATTAGGGTTTCATCTTGTGTGTGCATCATCAAGTAACCGAATCTTAAGGACACTTGAGCATCTCAGATAAGGGCAGGATCTCGTCACCTATCCTAGGCCCACAACAACCTTCTATGCATCTGAGCCCAACCTAATTAAAATCAATTAGACTTACTTTGCTCTAGTGAGCTAGGGACACCAACAGGTCGGGTTCCAAGTATTGTGTGAAAGCTAGTGTACCCAATCCTTTGATTATCACTTGAATCTGGTGTCTAAGGTTAGAGGTCCAGAGACAAACGCCCCAAGTGGACTCGTGATTTTTAATTAGAACCCTATGAAAGCAGGGGAGCCTCTCACGACCCCACCTCTTACCTAGCCAGTGGATAGGATAATTGCTGAATTAGTTGTAAATTGAGTTGACCCATTCTACTTGAGCTCTAGGTCTAGGAAATCTTAGTTCGGATTTTTGTGTGTTTGTATTGCATGGCTACTAGATTAGGAACTTCATACCAGTAGTCTCACCCAAACCCAACCCAGCTTAACCATGGAGTCTAACCTTGAGACCTTCTTTAGGACTATGATTGAACAGTTAAGACAACTCAACCTAGGTTTGATCGATTAGATGAACGATTCAAAAACCTAAAGAGAACCCCTATGACCCGTACTAAGCCTAAACTTGAGACCCCATGTCCTACACCTCCCAATCCTAGGAGAGTCCCACATCAGGACCCAATCTGAGAGACTAGCCATAGGAGACCCAATTATAATTTCATAGAACAGGATGAGAGAGCCACTAAGTACATTAGGTTAGAAGCACCTACCTTTAGTAGTGATCTTGATCTTAAGAATTATATTGATTGGGAAGAAGGTATGGATCTATATTTTGAGAGAAAACTAGTATCTAATGAAAGAAAGTTTAAGATTGCTAAACACAAATTAGTACGCTAGACTAGAATTTATTGGGATGATGTCGAAAGAATGATCAGATGAAGAAGAGACATACCCATAACTACCTGGAGTGACATGAAACTTAAACTTAGAAAAAAAGTACCTACCCAGATCATATGAACCTAGTTCCTATACACCCACATCCTTTGAACCCAGCTCCTACGAACCCAAATCCATGACCTATAGATCTGAGTCCATGTCCTATGAACCTAAGGAACCCATAACCCCTAGGTATCAATCTAGTGCTAGTCAGGTTTCCCTTAGTTGGCCAGAACCCATTAGGATTAGTGCTCTTTATCAAAAATTAGGATCTAGTCAAATCCACCTGAGTCGACCCACTCCTACTACCCCATTAGTTCACCAAGATGCTATTGAAGTAGAAGTGTATGAGGCTGAGATGAACTTAGTGGATGAGTATGAAGGAGAAGAGGAAATACATATGGCTGACCTAGTAGACACCCAGACTGAAGCCAGCCCAGAGTTAGTTGACCACGACCATACCTTGACTAAAACTATACTAGTAGGACCCTTAGAAAAAGAGATCCAAGAGGAACCTAACCCTACTACTGAGACCTTACCTGAGGAAACACTAGAAGAGAGCCATATCATAGAGCCTAGTCCTAAGATTCATGAATCCGAAGTAATTAGTGAGGACTTGACTTATTTAGTCCAGTACCCTCAAGAAGAATTTATCCCTGTGGTTCCAATTGAAGATCTCTTCCCTAAAATTACTGATCCATTCTTCCATCAAGTAGACCTTTTAATGCCTGTAGATGTAATTCAGTGTTTAAACTTAAGGTCAACCCCATTAGTCTAGGACTATTCCCTGAAACCCCTTCTTATTTCCAGTCTAACCCCGAATCCACTTCTTACTTCCTACCTTTTCTTGAAGCTTCCCATGTTTCTATGATCATTAGATTACATTTTGTAGAGGTTAGCATGTTGCATAAGCCCATTGAGCATGTTAGGTTTACAACCTATTTATGGCAGACTTTGTGGCATTTAGTAGGAGTCCATACAACATTTTCATCTGGATGTCACCCACCAACCCAGGGTCAAACTCAATTGTAGTTTAGGGTTTAGTCGAGTTTGTAGTCCATTAGGTATTGTTATTAGTCATTTACATGCATGTCATTAGATTAAAAAAATAATAATAATGAAAGTAATGAATCTTTTCAAAAAAAAAAGAGAAAAAGATTCAAAGAATTCAATGAAGGAGACTTTGTCATGGTTAGACTATGACCTGAATGGTTTTCACCTGAAATCATGAAAAAGTTATATGCTCATAGTAGTGGACTATATAAAGTAATTAAGAAAATTGGATCTAATGCCTACGTGCTCGAGTTACCACCTGAACTAGGTATTAGTCATACTTTCAACGTTTCAGACCTTATTGAGTATAGGGAGCCAACATTGATTCCTAGTGATCAATTTGGACCTGATCCAATCCTTGAGAGTGAGCCAATCCATGTGTGTCCACTTGCCATACCACCAACCCGGAGAGACAGGATCGAGCGAATCTTGGATGACAAGATTATCGCTACTTGTGGCAAAGATTATCAGTGATATCTGGTTCGTTGGCAAGGACAACCCGGGATCGATGATTCTTGGATCACTAGAGAGGACTTGCAGAGAGTTGACCCAGACTTACTAGTGTGCTATCATAGCGACGTTGATCCATACTCGACAGGGTCGAGTTTCTCTTACCCGAGAATAATTGGTGTGGATATCAGGGCCATAAAATAGCGACATGTTGAACCCAGTCCCTGTGGATCACCTGTGAATAAAGTCCTAAACCCAACCCCTTTTACTAACTGTAAATATTTTATTTTAAAATTTTATTATTTTAGCTTAGCTGGGTTTAGTCCTAAATCCTAAAATTGAGTCTGTAAAAAAATCCAAATTTCAATTGGATTATAAATGGTCCAGTGTCAGTTATTCCTTTTTACCAATTAGGGTTTGTATAAAAATTTCATTTATCAATTGTGTCAAATCTTATTGGACCAAATTATGTTTACCAAATTTATTTTTTTTATTGTATGAGGTTATGCCTTTTGATCAATTTGATCAAGTTGGGCTTAGAGTTGGTTTTTAGTTGGTTAAATCATGTGATTAGTTAGTTATTGAGTCCTGTAATAAAGGGGGACCCAATTGAAGATCCACGTGACTTCATGTGCACTCAAATCAAGATCCATGTACTAGCTCAAGACAAGCCACGTGACTCCATATGCTAGCCCAAGTCACTTGTCAGATGCAACCACATTTTGGCACCACCTTTTTCAAGAATTTGGACAACATCACATGACTTTTGGACATCACTCGCCACATCACCCAGGACATTATCACATGGCATGTCATTTATGTTTGGACATCCCACATGCCTGTCTTAAATGAAAGCATGAATTGGCACCCCTTCTTTTTAAGATGTGTAAATGAGGACTCTCCAAATTGGCGCCCCCACTCAAGTAATTCACACCAAAAAATTTCAAGGAGTTGGCCAAGCATCTCTTCCTCTCTTTCGATGCTTCCTCTCTTTCACGCCAACTTCCAAGAGTTTCAAGCCTAGTTGATCGCCCACAGTGAAGGAGATTCAATGGTTCTCTACCTAAGAGTTTTGATCAAACAGGTTTCCAGTTGCTCATGATTAGAGAACTCAAAAATCCTATAAGAACTCTTGAGTTTTCTTCTATCCAAACTGAAGAGTCCACCATCCTACAGGAGCCCACATCATCCAGACTCCAGAGTCTAGCAATCAAGGAAACCCATGAAGCAATCTTGGCCCTTCATCATGACACCTCACCAATCCACATCTTGGCACCAACTTTGGATGAGAGGCCCATGAATTCGTCCACCTTGGAGAGAGTTCTAGATCAGCCCAAGAGCAAGAGTCCAAGATGCCCAGAGCAAGGTTTCTAGGAGTCATTGCTTAAGGGAAACAAACACTAGTCTTTGTAACCCTTACATCTCTGGTTGTTAGTTTATAAATACTCTATCAACCCCCCTGTATTATGAATGATTTATTGATAAAATAAAATGACACTCTGTTGAATTTGTTTTCTTTGCTGTGTGCATTGCAAGGTATGAGGTCCTTTCCTTTGTTCTTCGGAACATCGCGGGGTGTGAGGCCCTACTTTTCCAGACATCAGAAAAACCCTAGTTGACCTCTTTCTTTCCTTTTCCCTTTACTTTTCCATCTTTTTGTTTCTTTGTTTCTTTTTAACTTAAAACTTCCTTTGTTGAGTGTTTGCAGGTGATTAAAAACTCAAGTCAAGGTGTTCTTGCCTTGGAACCAATTTGCAGAAGATCGAAGCCGAAGATCGAAATCTTGAAGCTCTGTCGCGAGATTCTGAGAGTTCCAACAAATCTACTTCAAAGGAAAATTTGTCATTGGTAAAATTCAGAAAAATCCTTCCCTACTCTTAGTTCTGATCTTTAAAAATAGATCCTAGTTTAAGATGATTTCTTAATCACCAAATCCTGATTTTCTAATTATTTTGTTAGATCTACTTGTGCGAGCATAAACTAGTTGACTAATTTTCTTAATTGCTTACTTTGAGTCTCTAAAACTAAGAATCTTAAAAAATTTTAATCTCTATTTTCTATGTTAATTAGGCTAATAACCAGAAGATTAGGTTTTCATAATTGTCCCGCATCATGTCTGGTGTGAAATGTAAGGAGTCAAGGAGGGCGGGGGGTTAAAGAGGATAGAGTGGAGGGGGGTGTTGTGGTTGGGGGACCTGCTTAGCTATCTCTTTCTGTTGAGGAGGGCAAACCCTCTTTGCTGGATAAATCTGAAGCTATCAGTTGGGGAGGTCGAGGGGGGGTTCTGTGGAAGTTGCTATTTTTGTTACATCTACTATTTTCTCTCAATGTCCTTCCTCCAGGGTGGTTGGGTCTTTTGCCTCGAGAGGGACCTCTATTGCTCTGGTGAACTGACCACAATCCAGTGACAGTGTCCTGGGGCATAAGGAGATAGCAAGGAAATTGAGGTTGGCCTTGATGGCTGCTGGGGAGTTTGGAGTAGGGGAGAAGAAGGGTGATGGGTCTAGGGAGGGTGCTGGGCCAGTGTCTAGCATCACTAAAAACTATTAATTTGTAGTTATGAGAATCCTTGTTTGGAATGTTCGGGAGGCAGGAAAACCTACCTTTTATTCTTCATTTGGTAGGTTTGGATAGTTGTATCATCCTCGACTATGTGTTCTCCTTGAGACGAGACTCTATGGACCTAGTTTGGAGCATATTCGGTGCCATTTTTCGAGTAATTGGGGATTTTATTCTGTTGACTCCCAGGATTTGTCCGGTGGTATTGTTGTGACTTGTGACCACGGGGCTACCAAGGTCGATGTTTTTCATCATTCCTCTTAGCTTGTGGCTATTGTGGTGTCTGAATCTCATGGACTAACTTAGCTTTTATTTGGGATCTATGATAGTACAGACTACAGGGAGGGGAGAGTTTTGTGGTAGGAGGTTTTGGCTTTGGTTGATCAAGACATTCCAACTATGGTTGCAGGAGATTTTAACTGCATTAATCAGGTAGAGGATAAGAGAGGGGGAAGACCCTTTGTGGAAGATACTGCCGCTAGAGAGTTTGGTACCTTTTTTCAATCTAATGGTTTAGTGGATTTAGGTTTTGTCGGGCCCCGCTTTACCTGGTGCAATAATCGGTCTGGAGCCGCGAGAGTCTGGGAGAGAATTGACAAGTTTTTGGCCACTCTTTCTTGACTCCATCTTCACCCTAATCACTTGGTGAAGCACCTTTCTAGAATCACATCTGATCACTACTCGATCCTCCTTTCTACCAATGCTTCAGTCTAGTGTCATGTTCCTTTTAGGTTTGAAAAATTTTGGCTTTCTTATCCCAGATCTTGAAAGATTGTTAAGGAGGTTTGGAGGATGCCTATCCGGGTTGATGCTGCTTATCATATCTCCCGTAGATTGGACCTCGTTAGAAGGCATTTACTCCAATGGAATAGGGCGAGGTGGATAATGTTTTCTCCAAATTGGAGTATGTCGAGAGGTCCATTGCTGCCCTTCAGGAGAAGGAGAGGATAGGGGGTTTGTTGGATGTTGATATGTCTGCTCTTCGAGGTTACCTTTCTATTCATCATGCTCTTCTTAACCAACAAGAGGTAATCTAGAAGCAATGGCTCAGGGAGGGAGATAGGAATACCCATTTTTTCCATCAGGCCACCATTGTTCACAAGCATGGAAATCAGATCAGAGCTTTACAGTCCTCTAATGGTCAGTGAATTGAGGATGTTGATGATATCAAGAGGGAGATTATGTTGTTCTTTAGATCTAGGTGGGTTCAATCCACCGGGGTCTCTCGCGCTTTCACTTCTCCACCTCCTGAGTCTGTGATGTCTCCCCATGATAATCTTGGCCTGATCTGTCCTATTTCTGTGGATAAGGTTCAGACTGTCCTATAGTCTTTAGATAAGGACAAAGCACTCGGTCCCGATGGCTTTCCTCCTATGTTCTTCCAGAGATATTGGGGCATTCTCCATTATGATGTTGTTTCTGTTATGCAGGAATTTTTTGTCTATAGTTGGATGCCTAATTCTTGGAAGCAGACTTTTGTTACTCTTATTCCGAAGCACTCTGATGCCTCTGAGCTCAGTCACTTCAGGCCTATCAATTTATGTAATACTCTTTATAAGCTGTGTGCCAAACTATTCGCCAACAGAATGAACCCTATTCTATCACATCTTATCTGCCCTGAGTAGGGTGCTTTTGTAGGGGATCGGTGTATATTTGATAATGTTCTCATAGCTCAGGAGTTTATGTTTGATCTCTGTAAAGCTTTGGTTCGTCGCATTCTTATGGCCATCAAGCTTGATATTAAGAGAGCTTATGACCGTATGCATTGGGGGTTTCTAAAGAAAACTTTGGAGGATTTTGGTTTTCATCATCTATGGATTTCTAGAATTATGACTTGTATTGTCAGACCTTCCTTTGCTCTTTTCATTAATGGCTCTCTAATGAAGTTCTTCCATTCTAATGTCGGCCTTTGTCAAGGTTGTCCTCTCTTATCATATCTATTCATTATTTATGCTGACTCCTTATCGCGAGCGTTGAGAGCAGCGGCATGGGATTCGGCGATTCAGCCATACATCCCTACTCCTGGTGCTCCTCCTGTCTCACATCTTTTGTTTGCGGATGATTGTTTGCTTCTGGATCGAGCTTCTGTCATTTGTGCACAGGGCTTCAGGAGGCTGATGGACGACTACTACTTGGCATCTGGGCAGAGAGTTAATTTTCAAAAATCTGAAATCCATCTTAGTCCTAAGACTCCGCTTCACCTTTGCCACATGATTCATGATATTCTTGGGAATGCTGAGCGGGACGATACTTTGCTGTATCTGGGTGTTCCTATCTCAGGTAATATACTTCGCATGAGGGATTGCGCTCTGATGGTGTAGACTGTTCAGGATAGGATTGAGAATTAGCAGGGTCGAGCACTTTCTACCATGGGCAGGATCACCTTGATCAGGTCGGTTCTCACTTCTCTCCCGGTGTATATGTTGTCTAATACTGTTATACTCAAGTCTGTTATTCTAGAGGTGGAGCAAACCATCCATGCTTTCTTGTGGGGTTTTGCCTCTGTTCATCGGGGGGTTTACCTATTGGGGTGGTAGGTGGTTTGTTAGCCTATTCAGAGTGGGGGCCTAGGTATTCATTCTCTTCTAGTCAGGAGGGAAGTCTTATTGGCAAGGCACATTGCCAAATTCCTGCTTTGCCCTGATAGCATATAGACTTCTATGATGAAGGCGAGATATGGTTCTTCTGTTTTCCATCAGGGGGTATTAGGCATGCTTGGAATTGCTCTACTATTTGGAGGGAGATGGTTGCAAGGGCCCCGAATATTTTTCATCACATGAGATGGGTTATGGGGGATGGCAAATCTATCAACTTTATGATGGATCCATGGAGGATGTTCCTTTAGCGCCGACCTTTATCTCCATGGATATTTCTGACACCTTCTCGATTTCTGATCTTTTCATTCAAGATTGTTCTCGGTGGGATCCTTCGACGGTCATTTAGACTTTTGGGGATATCCTTGGTTAGAGGGTTTTATCTATCATGTTGCCTGTTCATCCTTCTCAGGATGTTAGGATTTGGAGACACTCTGCCATTCCTAGAGCCCAAATGTTAGACTTGATTTCTATCTTCGGCCTGGAGTCTCATAGGACCTTGATACTGGTTGGATTTGGTCACTTCTCGTTCACCCTAGAGTTTCTCTTTTTGTGGAAAGCTGCTTGGCGCCGGCTCTCTACTATATCTTTTCTTATTACAAGAGGTCTCCATTTGCCCCCATACTGCCCAGCTTGTGGGGCTGATGGTGAGACTCTGTTGCATGTTTTGTTTCTTTGCCTGAGGGAATGGCAGGTTTGGCGGTTCGCTGGTTTCGATGAGCTATTTATGCATGCAGGGGATCATGTGGACGCCTTCCTCGACTTGCTCCATTTGGGTACTATTCTTCCTTCGGCTACTTTTCTGGCATATATTGCTTACCACATTTAGCTTACCCGGAATGCCATAGTCTTAGCTCTTTTAGATGCCTAATCAGGGTAATTATTGAAAGAGCTTGGGCACATGCTGATGAGTATCACAAGTTGACTGCGATGTCCACAGAGACTAGGGGTTCTGCTTCTGCTTTTTGAGCACCTCGTCAAGTCCTTATAACTTGGAAATTCCTCCTCCAAGGTTCTTCATAGTCAATTTTGATGGGAGTGTCAGGGATAGACAAAGGGATGCCGCCTTTGTTATTCATCACTCTATGATTGGTATTTTAGCTGCTGGTGGGTACTTGATGGCTCTATGACCCGACGGTCCCTGGGATGGAGCTTCAGATTGCTTGGATTGGTATTCGGTATGCCCAGAAAACCTTACATTTGGACCGGCTTATTATAGAGGGTGATTCAGCTACGGTAGTATCTGGATTCGTCAGGCGTTGAGGTCTAAGCCCGCACACCCTATTATTCATGATATTGCTCTTCTTCTATAGGATTGTGCATCAATTATTGTGCATCATGTCTGTCGGGAAACTAATAATGCAACTGACTGGCTAACCTCCTCTGTCACTAATCATTCCGATTTTATTTTGTGGTCTCAATTGAAGGATGCCCCTGTTCCTTTTCGCGATATTATTCTTTCTAACTTTTTTTGATGTATTCATTCTAGAATTGTAGTTTGAATGCTCCGTTCTTATTAAAAAAGTACTAAACATATAATGTGATGGGCCCCTTTAAATTGCAAGCAATCTGGATAGCTTGCCTACTTTCAAATATAACCTTATTGATAAATGGATGGTACATATGATTTGGCTCAAGTTCCGCACTATTCACAAAATTTTCAAACACTTATGGGTTGACGATCACGGGAAATGTTGATATGAAAATGTTGGGTTGCAAGAATGGCCTACTAAAGCTATCAACATATTGAGTTTGGGTCAAAATTTAGATATCCAAACCCGAATCTGATTTTAATTTTCAGACTCGGATCTGATTTCAAAATACTCGACGAGTCTAGTTTTGAAACTCTAATGGATCCCGGATATCTGGACCCGGATTCAAGATTCGAAACTCATATTTAAAATTAAAAAAAATCTAAACTCAGCTTCCTAAGCTGAATAATTAATTTAAAAATAATAAAAAAAAGGACCGTAATCAAGTCTTTAGAAATAAAAAAAAAAATAGATTTGTTTCCCAGAGAAAATATCTTTAGATTTTTTTTCAATAAAAAAAAAAACCTGAATGCGTGTAATGGATAATTTGTTGAAATTGTGTCCATCTCCTGCAAAATCCAGCACTCGGGGCTCCTCCCCGGACGCAACTAAGGTCCTGGCCCAGTTCTTGTCGCCGGTGCCACTGGGAGTAGTCGTCTCCGGCGAGGACGAAGACAAAGACGGTAAGACCGCAGAGAGCGAGGATGAGGCGGAGCATGGAGAGGAGGGAGACCCATAAGAGTCAGGGGCGCGGAAGCACGTGGCAGCGGTGGCGGCGAGGTAGGCAGCCATGAGGCCGGAAGCCTCCTCCCAGGGGCTCGGATTTCCAAGAAGCATTCAGGATCGGAGGTGGGGGATGCGGACGAGCTCCAGCGGCGGCGTCACTCCAGATCTCGATCCAACATGGGGCCTTGCCGGCGATGGAGTCGAGGCTGCGGCGGGAGGCGGAGGGGGGGAGGGGAAGGGGAATGGGCTTGTCGGTTGCGACGGAGGCGGAGCGCTAGCGGTGGAGGAACAGATATGGAGCGGGGAAAAGGGAGTGGAAGGCGGACTCGCGGCGGAAGAAGTCGTACCATCATGAGAGGGGGGGGACATCTGGACCTCTCCTTCGCCAAGGTCCTCACCGTCGTTCCCACTGACTTGCGCCGCCTCATGATCACCTTCCTCTGGGCCTTCCTCCTCCCGTCGCCTACAACACTGTCACCATCTTCGTCGCCGTCCTCGCCGTCGTCTTCCTCAGCCTTGGCATCGATGAGGCCATCGCCCTTGTCCTCATCCTCCTCCTTTACCTCGTCGGCTTGTCTGGATCAGCATCGTCTGGCACGTCGCCAGCGTCGTCTCTGTCCTCGAGGATGCCTGCAGCTTCGAGGCCATGCACGAGAGCCCGGCCCTCATCAGGGGCAAGACCTAGACCACCGCCACCATTTTCGTCATGCTCAACCTCTGCTTCGTGGGTAGAGAGGGGAGGGGGGCAGCCGCCGAGACGGAGGTTGGAGTAAAAATTTTAATGATTCATAATATTTTTAATAAAACTATATAATATTATGTTATATTATTCAAATTTTAAATTTAAATATTAAATTTTTAAAATTTATTTATTTATATTATAGTTAAATAAAACTGGATCTAAACCTGTAAATGAATTCCATGTTAATATCAGATCTAAATTTATTAGATTAATACTCGTAGATTTTAAATCCGACTGATTGATAGCTCTAATTTTTATAACCTGTATTATCTATATTATTAAAAGATTTAGACTTGTTGCGAGTCTTTTTTATAAATCTATTTTTATTTTTTATCGTTGGCTTTTTTTAATAATAATTTTGTATTATGATATTAATGGCATAGGATTTTGTGCTCTTCCTCCAATTTTTTCGTGTGTTTGTGAGTTTTGCATTAATATTCAGTGAATTATTAATTTTTCAAAAAAATGTTAGATTTTTTCTTTTAAAACGATAAATGTTAAGGATCATGGGCCTAAGTACAAAACAAATGTATACTTTTTTTTAAAGCAACATATTTGTTAAATATCTAATGCATATAATTTAAAAGATCTCTAAATATATATTCTTGGTAAGGAAAAAAATATTTTCTTAAAAAATAAAAAAAACTAAACAGGTCCTATAATGCAAATTTCATAAAAAAATTAATCCTAGCCATGGATATGCATAAGGGAATAGAGAATTTGCAACCATCAATTTAGCTTGTGACATTTCTTTTTTGCATGTGCAAATGCTTAGGAGGGTATGGGAAAAAGAGATCCAACCCATCAACCATATTCGTATCTAACCTGTTACAAATAGGTTTGAGTTTAGGCTAAAGAAATTCATATTATAAATAGATTAATTTGCCTTAACTTGTTTTTAAATAGGTTGGCTTTGAGTTTCAAACTTTTAATCTATTTAACTCGTTCAATAATCTAATCATGTTAGGTTGAAACTACATATACTTTATCCATTTTTCTTTCTCGAGTTTTGCATTTAGCTTAGGTATGGCACCTATTGCCTTAGGATTTCTTCCTTTATTGTCAGTTGCTATTTTATTTCACCATTTGGAGAGATTTGAAAAGGAGTGTCAACTGAGTACTCTTTGATTGATTGAGTTAATCTTGGCATATGACAAACCCTAACCAATCATATTACTATTAAAGGATAAATGATCTCCTACCTCTAAAGTAGCAGTATTGTTCTTTTCCATATTCCTCATTTGATTAAGCTAGGTAGATGATAGACCAAAGAAAAGTATTAGTTCACTACTAAGATGCTCATAATACTATTTCAAATTATTTTCTCCTTTAAGGTGAAGAAGGGAGCATCAAAGTTCCTCTACCTATTAAAGAGAAATACTCAAATTCCAAAAGATTATGCTAAGGACCAACCCATTCAAATCTCAAATTTTGCAATATCTAAAGCCACAAGATCCTAACCGGTAGTGATTAGGGATTGATTCAGTTTTTTGTAATATTCACTTTTTTTCAACTTATTTCCATATTTTAGACACTTCTATGAATTTCCTAGATTGGATTTTTAAAATGATCAATATCTCTATTTTGTAATATTTATCATATTCAAACATAATTTTGAATTTCTATATCATATTTTATATTATTTATCATATTTTGTAGAGAATCATAGATTTATTTGATGATAGATTAATATTTTAGTGCATGATATCATGGGAAGCCTCATATATGCTAGCATATTTAATGCATAATTAGGTCTATATTAAATAGTTTAACCGGTTAACTGTATAGTTATATAAATAGGTTACAAGCACCTATGCACTTTAACCAAATCCAATATAAGTTGTTTGTAAAATAGGTTTATAAGGGGGGTTACATAACCTACTTATAAAACATATCAAGTTTAGGTTTTAAATCCTTACCTGTTTATTGAACATTATATGTTCATGCTTAGACTTTTCTAATCTAACTCAAATCTGACTAGACCTCTCGATCTAGCTCCATGGCCACCCTCATGTAAGACTAACCATCCCTTTCTAAACTCATCACCAACAGCTTCTCTACATCTTTCCAATGCAGAAACATACCATATGCAAACACATGCATACATACACAAAGAGAGAGAGAGAGAGAGAGAGAGAGAGGAGAGAGAGAGAGAGAGAGGGTTTTATAGGGACTTGGGTCAGGAGGGGAAGAGATATTGAAGGATCCAATGTTTATGCTTGTATTGGCAATATGTCCTTGTCTACTAGTATATTTAATTACATCATGAACGTATATAGTATTAGATTTATCTCATGTGTAGATAGAGAAGGAATACATCTTAATTTTCTTTTTTTTTTGTATTGGAGGGCTTATTTTTGACATATACTTTATGTGGTCACATTAAATATATAGTGACTAGTTTCTTATTCAATCTTCACCCTTCAATTAAAATTTATCGGTACCTAGCATGTGCCTTGCACATGTATATTAAAAGTCCACCTTGTTTAAGATTTGGTTTGGCTAATCTTAGATAAATTTATAATGAGGGTGTAAATCTAAGCTATCCTTGAAGCTTCTAAGATCTAATGCTTTCATCTAGGCCATGGTGGATGCCTATTCTTCTATCAAAGGAAGTGCAAGCAACATGAATCCTATTGATAGAGTGGAAGTCTACTTTGCTCTTTTTTTGTTTGAAGGTTGTTTCTTTTTCTTTCTTTATTTCTCTCTTTCATTAATTTTTTATATTTTAATTTGTGCCTTGTCCATTGCTTCTCCAAGAATTTTTTTAAAAAAGGAAAGTAAAATCTCCTGAATCAAGGCATCAATCCCATATTGCTTACCGAGTAAGCCTTTTGTTGATTTATAGATATATGCCAATTTGATTGATTGAGTTAACCTTGGTATGTGGCAAACCTTAATCAATTAGATTACTATCAAAAATTAAATTATCTTTCACCTCCAAAATAATACTACTATTCTTTTCTATGTTCATCAATTAATCAAGCAAGGTAGATAATCGATTGAAGAAATAGTATCAGTTGACTATTAAGATGCTTATAATTCTATTTCAAATTATTTTCTTCTCTAAGATGAAGAGAAGGGAGAACCAAAGTTTCTTTATCTACCAAAGAGAAGTACTCAAATCTTAATAGATCATGCTAAGTTCCAACCTATTTGAAACCTCTAATTTTATAGTATCTAGAGCCATAAGATCCTAGCTAGCTATGATATGGGACTAATTAGGATTTTTATAGTATTCTTTTTTTCTCTAAATTTATTTCTATGTTTTAGACATATCTATGAATTTCTTTTATCGAATTCTTTAAAAGATCAATCTCTCTATTTTGAAATATTTTTTATGTTCAAACATATATTGTATTTATTTATCATATTTTTTTTATTTATCATGTTTTGTAGAGAATCATAGATTTGTTTGATGGTTAATTGGTATTTTAGTGCATAATATCATGGAAAGCCACTTATGTACTAGCATATTTAATGCATGATTGGATCTCTATTAAATAGTTAACCAATAACTATATTGTTAAGTAAATAGGCTACAATCACTAATTTCTTTAACCTAATCCAATATAAGATGATTGTAAAATAGGTTTAGCATGTGGGCTTAGGTAACCTACTTATTAAGCATATTAGGTTTAGGTTTCAAATCTACACTTACTTATTAAGCATATTAGGCTTAGGCTCAACATTTTCTAATCTGACTCATATTTGGCTTGACCTCCTAGTCTTGCTCTATAGCCACCCTCATATGAGACTAACCATCCCTTTCTAAACTCACCTCAAATTGACCCTCTATATCCTTTGTACATGAAAACACACCATATACAAATGCTTGCATGCATACATAGAGAGTGTGTGACAAAGAATAAAGAGAGGGCTTTACAAGGGCTTGCATTGGAAGGAGAAGGGAGGCTGATGGATTCGATCCAAGATAATATTTATGCATATATTGGAGACACGTCCATCTCTGTTGATACATTTAATTGTATTATGAATGTATATAGCTTGAGATTTAGTTCATGTATAGATAAAGAAGGAATGGATCTTAATTTTCTTATTTATTTATATTGAAGGACTAATTTTTGACCAATACATCATGTGGCCGTACCACATATATAGTAACCAATTTTTTCATTCTATCTTCACCCTTCAATTAAAACTTGCCAATTCTAAGCACATGCCATTCATATGCATTTCAAGAGGAGAGAGAGATAGAAATGGAGAAATAGGAATATATATAATGGAGTCTATATTTGAATAGTTTACCTTATTTCAAGATTTAAGTTTAGCTAATCTTAGACAAATTTATAATGATGGTACAAATCTAAGCTAGCCTTGATAGATTCTAAAGACTGATGCTTTTATCCATAGACCATAGTGGATGCCCATTTTTTTTTCAAGGATAAGCAAGTGGCTTGAATCTTATTGATAGAGTGGAAACCTAATTTGCTCCTTTTTGTTCGAAGGCTATCTTTTCTTCTTCCCTTATTTAAATTTTAATTTAGCTTTTTATTTGAATTTGTGTCTCGCCAATTGCCTCTCCATTTTTTCAGTACTGTGAAATTCCCTGAATTAAGGCATTGATCCTATATTGCTTACCTAAGTAACCCTTTCAAAGTCAACCTTGACATGTGGCAAACCCTAACCAATCAGATTGCTGCCAAAGATTAAATGATCTCTCACTTTCAAAATAGTGTGATTATTCTTTTTTATGTTCTTCAATTGACTAAGTTGGGTGGATAATGGATCAAAGAAATAATATCAATTCATTGCTAAGATGCTCAGAATTCAGCTTCAAATTATTTTCTTTTCTAAGGTGAAGAAAAGGAAGCATCAAAGTTTCTTTACCAATCAAAGAGAAGTACTTAAGTTCTAAAAGATTATGCTAAGGACCAACCCATTCAAAGTTCAAATTTTGCAGTATTGAGAGCCACAAGAACTTAGCTGGTAGTGATTAGAGACTGATTAGGGTTTTTATAAAATTCACTTTATTTATTGAATTTATTTCCATGTTTTAGATACATCTTTGAATTTCTTTAATCAAATTCTTAAAATGATCAATCTCTCTATTATATATTATTGATCATGTTTAGACACATTTTTGAATTTCTTTATCATATTTTGTATTATTTATCATGTTTTGTAGAGAATTATAGATTCATTTGATGGTTGATTGTTATTTTGGTGCATGATATCTCAAGAAGCCTCTTATGTGCTTGCATATTTAATGCATGATTAGGTCTATGTTAAATAGGTTAATCAATTAACTATGTAGTTAGGTACATAGGTTACAAGCACCTATTCACTTTAACTTAATCCAATGTAAGATGTTTGTAAAATAGGTTTAGTAGGTGGGGTTAGGTAACCTGCTCATTAAGCATGTTAGGTTCATGTTCTAAATCCTTACATACTTACTAAGCATGTTAGGTTCTAACTCAGACTTTTCTAATTTGGCCCATATTTTGCCCGACCTCCCAATCTAGCTTCATGACCACCCTCATGTGAGACTAACCACCTCCTTTTATATAGAAACACACCATATGAAAACACATGGACATATACAAAGAGAGAGAGTGTGTGTGATAGAGAGAAGAGAGGGGGGTTTATAGGATCTTGGATTGGGAAGGGAAGAGAGGCTGATGGATTCGATATGAGACAATGTTCATGCATGTATTGGAAACAAGGCCTTGTTTGTTGCCATATTTAATTGTATTATCAACATTGTACATAGCTCAAGATTTATCTCATATGTAGATAGCGAATAAATAGATCTTAATATTCTCATTTATTTATGTTGGACTTATTTTTAACTAGTACTTCATGTGGCCACAATAAATATATAGTGACTAGTTTTTCCATTCAATCTTTATCCTTCAGTTAAAATTAACTAATACCTAGCGTACATTCATTTCAAGAGGAGAGAGAGGGAGAGTAATGGAAACATATATAGTGGAGTATGTATTTGAGCAATCCACCTTATTTTTAGGTTTGGCTAATCTAAGATAAGTTTGTAATGATGGTGCAAATCTAAGCTAGCCTTGATAGCTTTTAAGGTCTAAAGCTTTTATCCATACACCATGGTTGATGATTATTCTTTTATCAAGGAAGAGCAAGCCCTTGAATCCTATTGATAGAGTGGAATCCTACCTTGCTCTTTTTTGCCTAATGGCTGACCCTTTTTTTCTAAATTGAGGCATCAATCTCATATAACCCTTTTGTTAATTTATAGATCTATGTCAATTTAATTGATCGAGTCAACCTTGGCATGTGGCACACCCTAATTGATAAGATTACTAGCGACAAATAAATGATCTCTCACCTCTAAAATAGTACTATAGTTCCTTTTTTACTCTCCTCGATTAGTTAAGCGGGTGCACAATGGACTCAAGAAATAGTATCAGTTCACTACTAAGATGCTCATAATTCTATTTTAAACTATTTTCTTCTAAAGATGAAGAAAAGGGAACATTAAAGTTCATCTACCTGTCAAACAAAAGTACTCAAATCATAACAATTCATGCTAAGGACAAACTGATTCAAAACTTAGATTTTGTAGAATCAGAGCCACAAGATCTTAGCTACTAGTGATTAGGGACTGATTAAGGTTTTTATAATATAAATTTATTTTTGCTGAATTTATTTTCATGTTTTACATACATCTATGAATTTCATTGACCAGATTCCGAAAAAGATCAATCTCTCTGTTTTGTATTATTTATCATGTTCAGACATATTTTTGAATTTATTTTTATATTTTGTTTATTTATCATGTTTTGTTGCATTTCCTTGACCAGCATATGCTAACTACTCTTCTTCCCTATTTCTCGCTTTCACACCCTTGGTTGATTGATATTTTAGTGCATTAAATCATGGGAAGACTCTTATGTGCCAGCATATTTAATGCATGATCAGGTCTATGTTAAATAGGTTAACCAGTTAACAATATAGTTAAACAAATAGGTCACAAGCACCTCTTCATTATAACCTAATCCAATGTAAGATGTTTGTAAACTATGTTTGACAGGTGGGTTCAAGTAACCTACCTATTAAATATATTAGGTCAGGTTTCAAATCTTCACTTGCTTATTATGCATAATAGGGTCAGGCTCAAACACTTTTGATCTAACCTATGTCTGTCCCAACCTCCTAATCTAGCTCCATGGCTATCCTTATGTGAGACAAACCATCCCTTTCTATACTCACCAACATCCCTCTATGTCCTTTCAAAATGGAAACAAACCATATGCAAACACATGCACACATACACAATGATAAAGAGAGTGTGACAAAGAGAAGAGAGAGGGATTTGTAGGGACTTGGGTTGGGAGTGGATTAGAGGTTGATGGATCCAATTTGGGACAATGTTTGTGCATGTATTGTAAACATGGCCTTGTTTGCCAACACATTTAATAGTATTATGAATGCATTTAGCATGAGATTTATTTCATGCAAGGATAGAGAAGAAATATATCATAATTTTCTTATTTATTTATATTGAAGAACTAATTTTTGATCATTACTTCATGTGGACACATAAGATATGTAGTGACTAGTTTTTTCATTCAATTAAAATTTACTAGTACCTAGTATTGGGGTATCAACTTGAACTAATATCACTCATGTCAGGAGATCACTCGTACAGAACATGGATCCCCATCTTTAGGATCTCAATTTTTGGTATTGATGCAGCAGGAGAAAGAAGAAGAAATAATACATAAGACACAATTAAATGGGCATGCAAGGTTTCACAATGAGAAAAATAAAAACAAGATTGAACTTTTACTCTCAATCCCTACAAGTTTCTTAATAAAAAATTCCAAAATCTCTCATACAAGCTTTCAACTGAAGATCCTTCACCATTCTTTTGATCTTCACACCTAGCTTGCTCCTCTACCCATGATTTTATAGTCTCTAATGAGAAGAGCATCTTACTAGGAGTCTAACAATCCAAACCATTGCCAAATCGGATCCTGTAGCCTCTCTAATTTGTAGTCGAACTCCAAATCACTCTTGGCCATCGATCAGCCTTTGATCACTCCAAAAATCATGCATAACAGTGCCAATCCAAGTTGCAAACCACCTAGACCATCTAATCAAGGCATGGATTATGCACAGCCATTAGATCTTTCTCATTGCATGTTATGGACCATTTGTTTCTCGCTAAAATACTATGCATGGGAAACAAAATAAAGGAAAAAGTGTTGAGGGGATGGCCATTCAGGCTATGGGCCACCGTCTGTATGCCATGCGCGTGCATGATGAGCCACGCACACCCATGTTTCAATGCATCCCTGCACGTCACTTGTGCACATGGATTACCCAATACAAGTTGGTACCCAATAACCTCCACCTCGACTCGATGTTCGGCCTCCACCTGACTTTGAGAGCTTCTTAAAGGATCACGCCCCCATATCCTGGAGCAAATGCCTGCTAATCATGGATGGACAAATATGGAAGTTGAGCCAGGCTACTCAATTCCATCTCCATCATGTGCCATGCTCACCTCGACCTAAGACATGTTCGGGAAAGCCTCCTGTGATAATAGGAACTTTATTTTGCGACATCGCCTATCATCCTCTCGAGGCTTTTGTCTTATACCTGATCCACCTACTTCTGGAGCTCCACCTTGTACTAGGCTCCTGTCTGTACTAGAGACTTCACCTTTTACTAGATTCCTTATCAAAATGTAATGACCTTCATGCTTTTTACCTTGTAAAACGATCTTACTACCATGCAAGACCTTGAGGACTCCATCACTGGCTCTTCATGTGTAGCTGTTTGAGTCCAGTTTACTGAGAAAAATTAGATTTTTATAAAAACTAGGTATGCATCAAACCTTGTCTAATTTTTTTATTATCCCATCATGCACTTCCAAGCTAATTATCCCGACGCCTGCGATCGTACAACTTGATCCGTGTGGCAAGTGGATAGCACTCTCTATGCTCTCTAGAAAGTCAAACAGCTCTTCTCTATAATATATATGATGTAGACATGTAGAATCTAAAATCTACTAGGAAGAAAGGGATACCTAGTCAGATACCATAAGTGTATCACTAATATTTCGGTATTATTACCATCGACCACCACCATAGTAGCCCTTGTCCGATTTCTGAGTTATGGGCAATCTCTAACATGATGTTCTTACTTATCATACCGAAAGTATTTGATCTTGCTTGCATCCTTTGACTTGGATCATCCATCTTGCGATCCTCTATTACTTTGCTTTCTATTCCTTGCTCCTCTAGAAACCATCAATACTGAGTTCCTACTTGAACTCGAAATCTAGTTCTCTTGCTTGAGAATCTTATTCTAGAATAATACCGAGATAATCTCTCCATCTTAATGGCGCTCTTTCCTACTAGAAGAGTAATCATCAAGAACTCGAAGGACTACGGTAGGAAAGATAGCAAGACCAGCACCCTAGTCTTCTTTTCAACTTTTTCATCGATACTGAGAAGATCGATGAGGATCTTCTAGAAGTTGCTAAGGTGCTCCTGCATGACCTGCCCCTTGGTCATCCATAGTTGGTAGAACTACTTTCAAAGGAACATCATATTGGTAAGAGAATTCACCCTGTATAACTCCTCAAGCTTCATCCATAGCACCATCGGGAAAGTCTTTTACAGTACATGGATCACCATCTTATCCACTAGGTATAAGCAGATTATACTCATCGATTGCATCTGGTGCCACCTCTAAGTCTTCTCTTTCACGATGGCTGGTCTCTCCTCGTATAAGAGAGTATCGATCAACCCTTGCTAGATAGTACATCTTTCATTCTCACTTGCTAAAGGGAGAAATTACTCTTTTTATTGAACCGATTGATATCGACTTTGATTATGCTCATCATCTTTTTCGATCTTGATCAACATGAACAATCCCGAACTCTGATACTAGTTGTTGGGATATCAACTTGCACTAATACTACTCGCGTTGGGGGATCACTTGCGCGGAACATGAATCTCCATTTTCAAAATCTTGATTGTTGATGTTGATGCCGTAGGAGAAAAAAGAAGAAATAAAATACAATACACAATTAGATGGGTATGCAAGGTTTCACTATGAGAAAAATAGAAACTTATAAAATTAAACTTTCACTCTCAACCCTCGTACAAGTCTCTTAACAAGAAATTTTCAAATTTCT